>CM070608.1:45413225-46682391 GCA_036346395.1 Hsuehochloa calcarea
ACCACCCATAGTGGTTGACAAATCCTGTAATGGTTAGGAAATTTAATGGTAAGTGGAGAATGTGTGTAGATTTCACTAACTTAAATAAAGCTTGTCTGAATGATGATTTCCCCCCTCCCATGTATCGATCAATTGGTTGATTCTATTGTTGGTTGTGAGATGTTAAGTTTCCTATATGCATATTCTGAGTATCATCAGATTAGTATATGTCTAGATAATGAAAAAAAGACCGCATTCATCACTCCATTTGGAATTTTTTTTGCTATGTCAAAATGTCATTTGCATTTTAAAAAATGATGGAGCTTCCTTCCAGCGTCTTATGCAAAAGACTTTTTATCCTCAACTAGGCCGAAATATGGAAACCCATGTTGATGATATGGTCGTAAAAAGCATAAAGTGCTTAAATCACATCTCCGACCTACAAGAAACTTTAGACAACCTTAGTTAGAATTGCTTGAAACTCAATCCTAAGAAGTGTGTGTTCGGAGTCTCTTTGGGAAAGCTATTTGAGTTCCTTGTCTCTTCTTGAGGCATTGAAGCCAATCCTGAAAAGATTGTGACCAGTGATCAAATGTGTTCTCTAACCACAAAGAAAGAAGTAAAAAAACTCACAGGGTGCATGATGGCGTTAAGTCGTTTCATAGCACGTAGACGTGGAGAAAAAAGATTTCCTTTCTTTAAACTTCTTAGGAAACATGAGTATTTCGAGTGGTTTGAGGAGGCAAACAGAGTCGTCGAGGATGTCAAGAAATACCTTACGAGTGCTCCAGCCTTAGTTTCTCCACAACCAAATGAACCACCCTTATTGTACTTGGCTGCTACGCCACAAGCAATGAGTGTAGTATCGGTCGCCAAACGTGAAAATACTCAACAATCAATATACTACGTAAGCAAAGTTTTACATGGGCCTAAGGATGCCACCCTTAGGTCCAAAAGCTTCTACACACCCTTCTCATGTCTTCAAGCCAACTGAGATATTATTTCTAGGCACACAAGTTAACCGTGTTGTCTGAATTTCCCTTGGGAGAGGTCCTCCAAACAGGTAAGTAGCGGGACGTATGGCCAAATGGTCGATCAAACTTGGGGAGTTCGGCCTCCATTTGTGTCCTAAATAGCATTAAATCCCAGATCTTGGTAGACTTTGTCACCGAATGGACAAATCTTGAACCAGTTCAGGAACCCGAGTAAGGATCCGACGGTCAGTGGATAATGTACTTTCATGGGTCACTAATGCTTAGTGGCTCCGGGGCTATGGTGGTCTTGGTTTCTCCATCCAGAGAGACTTTAAAATATGCTATTTAGTTAAACTTCTCTACCACTAATAGTGTGGCAGAGTAAAAGGGTTTACTAGCCGGATCCAAGTAGCGAAAGCACCTGAGATTCATCGACTACTAGTGAACGGTGATTCTTAGTTAGTCGTGAATCAGGTCAGAAAAGAGTACCAATGCTCTAATTCGACCATGTCTCAATACTTACCAAAAGTCGGGAAGCTTAAAAAGCATTTATTCATTCTTGATGTCATTCTTGATGTTTAGTACATCCCTCGAAAGGATAAATTCATCACTAACCAGTTAGCTCGACTAACTTCTTCCCGATTACCTATTCCATAAGAGTCTTCTTTGAACAACTGCAGAAGTCGTGTCTGTTCAAAAAAACATAAATAACTTCTAGTGAGGCCCAGCAAAAATTCCAGTGCAAGTTTTTTGTGATATAGAGCTAGAAAATTTGTTGATAATATCTGGCCCGAGTCCCAGCCAGTCACTTCCGCCCAAGGCCCATCCACGCTAGCCCAGGCGGCACCCCCCACTTGATCCCTGTTCCCCTCTAGCCCTCTCGATCCTCATTCCCATCTGGCCGCAAGTCGCGACCTCACCCGCCGCCGACCACCACCACTCCCTCTGCGCTCTCCCTCCATGCCCGACGCCATTCCCTTTCTCCATGCCCTCGCCTTGCCCTCCGTTCCCGCCCGACGATCTGTGAGCCTCACGAGTCGCGAGTCTGTGGGCATCACGAGTCGCGATCTTGCCCGCCGCTACCGGCCGCCGCCACTCCCTTCGCGCTCCCCCTCTACTCTGGCACCGTGCCCTCGCCTCGCCTCCGTCCCCATACAACGATGCAGCCGTGCCCTCCCTCACGCCCGGCCATCGGTGGCTCGGTGCCCTCACGACCTCGCCCACCCGCCGCCATTATTGTTTTCAATTCTTACCTATGGTGGAGGAAACAGAAGACCTATACGAGGATGAAGGTCATGTAAGTACATTTCTTTCCTTCTTCCTACTCAGTAAGTATCTGAATTGATGCAATTACAAGTTATCTGATGTCAACAAAAGACACGAGTTATCTACACCGATGCAATTACAGGTTAGTAAAGTTTCCAATGCAATGAACTGGTATTTGGAAACCAATAGTAAGTATTAATAACGTAACATCTTTTCCATGGTCAGGTATGGCTCATTTGAGGATGGTGAAGCAAGGTTAGATGAATTGGAAATGGTCGATGGTTTCGAGATAGCTCTGAAGAAATTAACCGAATGGCTGGGAACAAATATTAACAAGAACAAGGCTAGAATCTTTTTTGCAGGCTCATCACCTACCCATACCTGGTAAGAGAACTACAACTCTTGCATGATTTGTTAACTGTCAAATCTGAAAACCGACAAACTTAGCCTAACAATTCCAATTCTAGTTTGATGCTCAGATACTGAAAATGATAATCAGGTGTTAACACGAAAGTGATACAAAGTATTTTTCAGGGCTAGCGACTGGGGTGGAGATGACAGCAACAAGTGTCTTAACGAAACGGAGCTGATCCAAAAAGATGGATATAAAGGTACAACAACAGATTACAGTATGATGGACAAGGCTAAGTAGATTTTTGGAACATTGGAGCAGAAAGGTATACATGTCCAGATACTGAACTTCACCCAAATGTCTAAACTTTATGTTCTTTATATTTAATCATACCTTTGTTTGATTTTTTTTTTTGTCTTTGTAGATTCTGGTACTTATCCAACTATTGAAGAAAAAATGGTGGGCTAGGTTACAGATGAAATCTTCGTTATTTAGGTACTCAATTTGTATTTCTAAGATGCTATATTATTTGTGCTTTGTAATGTTTTTATTATTATATTTTATTTGTAGTATTTTTGCTAAAGTTTCATGTCAATGAAGCATTTGTGATTTATTTTTTGTTATGTCCTGGTGTGGATAGAAATTAGTGTTAGTTTTAAGATATTAGCTCATTAGAATTTAGCCCGAGGCACGATCCAATCCTAGATCCGCTACTAGAGATAATGGGCGTGTTTTAAGATTAAAAGGTAAGATGGGAATTAAAGTAAAAAAAAGGGCTTAGCCTAAATAGACCACGTATGAACGCAAAAAAGGGAACCGATCCACATACGTCTCTCTCTGCCATCTTTTTGAGCACAAATATGGAAGAATTTTTGTAATGAAAATAAAAGAATAAAAGAAAATATTTTTTAAGAGGGTACAATGCCGATACACACCACACTCACACTTAACTCATACCACGCACACGCACATGCGTGTATCCCCCTGCACACACAAGAAAATTTGAAAGCCATAAGGTGTCATTGAAAGATGGGTGCGCGTGTGTACCCAAATTATTTAGGCGAGATGCACTGATTCAATGGGTGGGATGTTCCTCCATGTCTCCGCCACTAAGCTATCGCTCAATCGTTCGGAAGAAAAATAATTTGTATGAAAAAATATTATCTTTTCACTTGATTTCTAACTATATGGACAATACGGAACACATAACTATATAGACAATACGGAACACGTGTAGAGAAGACATCTAGGATTAAATAGAAAACAAATATATGAAATATATCTAAATTGGTGTGATTGAAAATTAGTAATATTTATATACAGTTAACTACACTTTACCTATCTACAGCTATGATTATCAGCGCTGATGATATCAGCGCAAGGCGCAAACCACCTTGTAGTTGGTTTAATTAAGCACTCGCGGACTCACATCAGTTAAGACTAACCGGGAAAACAACAATCACATATAAAACTGTGTGCAAACAACAATCAGTTGTGACTAACAGGGGTAAACAATGTCTTGCATAACGATGTCAGATTACGACGAGCAAGCATGCATAACACGTCGTTGACAGAACAATCCGTACTACTAGAAGAAAAAAAAGTGTTCGACCAAGTGTTGTGTGTCGTGCATCTATGCAAACTACACAGTACAGTTTGCAAAGAAAGACCTATAATGAAAAATTTAGCGACAGTTTTTTTGTCTACTGACGTCAATAGTATTGTGCTGGCCTGTGCATTCGAAAATGTACAGCTACTGACGCCAGCGTTGTAGGCTTGTAGTGAATGGACTTCTCGGCAGCTGCAATCTGACACTGCTCAAATTTGGTCATTCATATCAGCAAGATAAGAGCTTTCCAGGGTCGACCCAGGTAAAAAAGAGAGAGGTTACAAGTGGGTTGCGAGATTACGAGTGGTCATATATTAGTCTACTTCACTAAAAACTGAAATTAAGTGAGGTCGTCCAAGGATTAGGATGCTCTGTAGGGAAACTATCAATGCAGATGAACAATAGTGGCATGGCATTACGAGCGATCTCCACCGTTCGATCGAAGATCAAGATCAATCGCTAGAATGTGTTTTGCTATAATGTTTTGTTACAGTAAAATCACTACCATGCTTATTTTACTATCGCTATCATATTTCTTTACCTCGACCAATGTAGAGAATCCTCGGTAGAGAAGAAAACATCATGAAACATTGGTCCTGAGTGCAAGGGTCAAATAATTCAACAACCTCGATCAAGAAGATGATGACATCAACCAACTTGAAGAAAATAGGAATTAAGCCTTAATCTGTTGTGCAATCTACCAAGAAGCCCTACGCAAGTACTACACATTAGGAGCGATCTCCACCGTATGATCAAAAATCGAAGATCAAGATCAATCGCTAGAATACGCTTTGCTACAATGTTTCGCTACCGTGCATATTTAACTGTTGCTACATCATATTTCTTTACCTGGGCCAATGTAGAGAATCCTACGTAGAGCAGAAAACATCATGAAACATGGTCCTAATTGCAAGGGTCAAACAATTCAACGACCTCGACCAAGAAGCCCTACGTAAGTACTACATCATTTTTGTTGCAGCACACTACTTAGCACTATTCACCTTTTTTAAAAAAATGTTCACACAGGATACCTGCAGTAATGCAAAGGGTCTGAAATCATCCTCAAACCCCGGGCCTTCTTGGGCTCACCCTTGTAACAAAATTTACGAGTTTCGGTAACCATTGGAAATTTCACGACACCGTGCACATGCGCAATGCACGACGAGCGTTTATAGGCCAGTGAGAGCGTGTTGATTCCCATCTCTGGTCGTGGCTGAACTATGACTTGGCAAGTTGACCGGCAAAAACCGGCTCGGCCAGGGCTGTTCCAAGCGTGTGTGTTCAGTGCCTAGGCTTGGTATTTGGGGTCTCAGCTGCAGATTGTGTGGATCACAGACTCACAGTACACGTCGGTCGCAATGAAGTTCGATACAGTAACAGTTTACCTCGTCCAAGTTGCCAAACCAGCCACGCTTGGTATACGAGTAGAACCTTAGTCGCAGTGTGAACCTTAGAAACTCTGGGAATCAAAGTCAAGTGTGAACTTTAAGATTTTTTTTGGTTGAACCAAAAAGAAATTTTTATCTATATGGATTGATCAAGATTTTAGTTTAAATTCTCAGCTCATCTACATGGATCTCGGTGGGATCACGCTTCCCAAATAAGTCCTACATGTTTCAGCAGAAGGATGCTGACTTCAACATCACTACTAGCTGAAGAAAGTTGATGCGGTTTTCTATCTAAGTTAGTACCATGGAACACAAAAATTATATCAGATTTTCTTACGCCCACTTGGAAGAAAAAAATGTGTTGGCTTTGAACATCGCATCCCTTCAACTACGTTCACTTGACCTGGACATTTGGCCCAATTCCATCATGCGAGGCTAGCCGGTAAATGGAGTTGACCCATTAGCTAGAACCGTCCAAATGGGTCAGGTCGGGCGAAACATGATACCGTTTGCTTGGCCTCGACACGGCATGGGCCGACATATCTTGTTGCGCTTGGGTCTCGACCTCGGCCCAGCGGACCGGACCGACAAGGCACACACAATACTGTACCTAGCTCGGCCCAACCCTGACAGTGGCGGAGTACCCATATTTTCTAGATAGGCTAAATGGGTTGATCTTGGCCCGTCAGACTAACAGTACTCAGACCGGCACTGCATAACCCATAAGCTCAGCGTGCCGTGTTTGAGTCGACGACTGAGCTTACAGGCCGGCACCACTCAACTTGTTTAACTTGACGGGCTGGTCGGACCGTGCCTAAACGGACGTGTACTGGACCGTGTTGTGTCGTCCGTTTGGACACCTCTACCATTACCGTTAGTGTGGTGGTGTTGTTTTTTTGTTGGGAAAAATATAGCAAAATGTACAAATTAGAAAATAACATCCAATACGAGGATGAGATGTGAGCCATAAGACCACATGTAACGATGTTATTTTTCAATTCGTAGAATATTTGTTGTGTTACTCAGCAAATTGCTTATCTTTTGTTCTCCTCTACTCCATGTAGAAGCCTGGGAGGAGACATACAAAAATAAAATAAGCAGGTATCTTAATTCTGAAGCTTGTAAGTACTAAGTTTGCTAATTGCCCAATGGCCATTTGTTCAATGCCCATACAATTTAGGCCTTAGCCCAGCATTCCAGATATAAAAATACAAAACAATTTCTTAGGTTTTAGAGCGGTCCCAACAAATGCCTATTGCCGAACCTGAAAGCTGAAAATCACGCCGAAACACAGGCTAGAACGCTAAAGGAACCAAGTAACCAGCAAAAAAGGGTGTTCAGTACTTCAACTAATGGGAAACCTAACCACCCAACAAGATGGGAACGCTTGGATCTGAAAAAGATTAACTTGTACCTGAAAGCATCGTCTGTCAAGGAACTTTTTCATCTACTTTTTTTTAGGGAAACGAAAGGTCAGAACTCACAACAGGTCCTCCTGACATCTCTTTCCAGCAGGATTGACCTACGGTTCGTAGAAAATATATTTGGAACGCATTAATTTCACAGTGATTTCATCGAAAGAAATTTAATTCTTGCAGGACTTTGAAAAATTACCACGTTACAAACGGGGCCTGAGGCCTTGTCGGGGAGCTTCAAACTCGGCTCAAAGCCACCGGAAACCTAGGCCCTATTTTTAGAGTTTTAGCTTCAGCTCAAAGCCACAGGAAGATTAAGCCCTTCTAAATGATGTACACCTTCCCGAACTTCATAGAGAAGCTTAATCTCTCACTATACTAAGAAGCCGAAATCTCTTCTCTCCAAACAAGCCCTTGAGTATTCTGCTTAGGCAAATATATTGTCATATCAAGAAGTATGGAGAATGGCCAGACACAAATCATTGAAGAAATGATGCATACGCATGTATGCCGTTACCTAATCTGCACATATCCTTCTTTTCCCTTAGAAGCTCCAATTGAGACGGGGGCACTTCTTACACCCTGTAAAAGACGAGGAAATGTAAGGATTGCCGAGCCGGCAGTGTCATCAGCAGAAGTGTTCATACCATCACATGCATGCCTATATCTCGTTCATTGAGTTGCTTCTATAAGATGCATAGTACTTCACATACAAATGATCAACAGGGATATCTGAACTTTTCCGCATAATAACACGTATAATTGTGTGTTAGTTTGGCTCTTTCTTTCATGAATCATGAGAGCTTATCTTAACCAAACTTGCAATAATCAAATGTAGCCTGTCACTTTTCCCAATCCTGGATGGCGTTGCGTGAAGTTTGTATATCTGATGATCGAGCTGGCCATTTGTCAGTTCGTGTACCTAATGGGATCAAATGGTCACGGGATGCATCGTCTCAAATTAAGTACTCCACATCTGGAACCCAAGTGTGCAGTACTACTAAAATGAAGAGACAAAGGAGCATGGGAGTTTCAGACTTCCAGTCTTGTCCGCAGTGCTGTTTGCACATGAATACTACGATGAAAAAATTAATCGCTGCGACGGCTCCAAAATATTTGGATACGTTCGAGATGACGAAAGGTTGTTTTGTTTACTAATTTCTGGATCTGCCCAATCGGCTCATATGAATAACTGATTGCTTGCTTCCATCTGTTTTTGTCAGTTCTAATCAATCCATACTCACGTTACTTCATTCTGTCACATGTAAGTATATATTTTAAGCTTATATAGTTAGCTACAAGTTGTTGACCTGAATGACACTAATAGCGTTGTTATTAATGAAATTGGCCGTTTATGGGCTGTAATGTCAAAAATGGCACAATGGACGTGTCGGTAGCCGACACGCGTCTAATACCATCCCTCCCGCACCCGGATTTCATCATTGTCGCACATCTGGCGTCCGGACTTGCCTCGTCCCGCCACGTGGCCGTCACCGCTCACCTGTTGTACGGACATTGTTGTTCGTGCGACCAGCACCCGAACGCTACCTGGTTGCACACCCCTCGCCTAGACATAGCTCAGCCACATGCGTGGCGCGCGGACGGCCGCCTCTGCCGGCCCCCCTTGCCCGGATGCTCCACGTGGACGCCTCCACTCCCGCGCCCGGCAGTGCCACTGCCGTGCCATGGTGTCACGATGCTGCCCGGACTACCCGCCATGTCCCCTGTCATGCCCTGGTGTCACGGTTGTTAATCCTACCCGTCGGACCGAGTCGGCCTACGACTAGGGTACGGGCGTGTTTCTCCTTCCGCCGAAAGCATCCCCTGTCCCCTCAATCTTTCCCTGTCTCATCCATAACCTCGTTGCCTCTGTCCGCATGCATGCAAAATCACAGTGCACAGCACGTGAGATTCTCTCCTGTTACCTCGTGGTCGGCGCGAAATGCCTTCGAGCGGCTATAAAAACCCGCATCTCGCTCTTATTCTGGAATTCATTCTCGTTCTCACGTTCATTTTGGAATTCATTCTCGTTCTCGCACTTATTGCTAAGAACACAGAGAATTGAACTAAAACTTTTTTCGGATTATGTTGTGAATTAAATAGTATTTAGAGTAGTGCTTAGGACCGTATAAGTACAGTGAGGTCAACATCAAAGCAAGGTAAAATTATTTCCTATAATTTAGTTGTAATTATTTCAATCGTAGTTAATTAGTGATAATTTATTAGTCGTAAGTGGTAATTTACTCGTAGTTTATAAGTGATAATTAAGTAGTCGTTATTAAACACTTGTTGTTAATTAGTCATAATTAATTGGTAATAAGTAATCAGTGGAAATAAATTAGTTGTAATTAATAAATCATAATTAATTTGGTCATAATTAATTAGTGGTAATTACATTAGTGCAAATTAAGTGGTCAAATTTACGTAACCATAATTATTTTATTGGTAAGTAATGACTCGTAGTTAATTGGTGGTAATTAAATAATCATAATTAATTATGATTAATTAATGACACATAATTAATTAGTGTTAATTAATTAATCGTAATTAGTTTAGTGTGAATTAGTTAGATGTAATGAATTACTTGTAAGAATTTTATTGATAAGTAATCAATTTATTGCTAATTAATTGTTTGTATTTAATTACTCTTATTTAATTGCTTACTTGTATGTAATAAGTTGTAATTATTTCTGTGATGGGTAATTAGTGATAAATAAATTACTTGTAATTAATTCGCCTCGACACCGTGCTCTACAACGACAACTCCACCGTCGATGTTGTTGACTCCTACTTAGGCTTCCTCAACACACTCTTCGCTGACGCCATGGTCAAGATGGGCAGCATGGGGGTACTCACATGCCGCAAGGGGAGGTTAGGAAGGTTTTTGTATGGGAGTGATGCCTTTTTCATATATTTTTAAGAGTCTCTGAAGATGAAAAGCTCACATAAACTGTGATGGTACCAACTATGAAATATTCAAAAAAAAATTATAATAGAAAAAACTATCACAGATGGTTCTTATTCAGAACCGTTTGTGAAAATAGATTATCACAGACGGTTCTTAACAAAAAACCGTTTGTGATGACCGCATCATTATCAACAAACATAAATCTAGATGGTTCAAAAATCACGAACACATGGTGACGGTTCAAAAAATCGTCTGTGATGAGATTTTGTGTAGTAGTGCAATTCCTTAAAATAAATCCCTCGAAATGATTCAAAGTAAGACACATGATAATTTGCATTTTGTAATTCAGACTTCCAAACCCCACAACTCTCGTGGCTAGCACACGCAACAAACTCACGGGAGTCGGGAGTTAGGACCCATGGCTCAAGCATTTTTTGGACAGAAATACTAGAAAACACTATAGTATTTTTCAGCCAACCAACGATATAGCTCATGTCCACTTGATCTAAACCATCTAACACACTTGGTTTGCCCTACCTCCACCTTATCCCTTTGTTGTCCCCCTCCTCTCGATCCAACACCTTATCCAACACCTTATCTCTCTCTCTCTCTCTCTCTCTCTCAAATATAAGTCAGCTAGCGGAGGAGGAGCCGAGGCAGCGCATAAGCCGTCGGAGGAGTCGGCGACGGCACAATCGGAGGAGGCAGCGCAACTTCGAGGCGAGGTGACGGGGCAGCTCGTTGTTGCAGTTAGAGGCGGCGAGGCCGGACGAGTACCCGTGGCTTGCGGCGGAAGGAGCAGCAGCGGCGGCCGCGCGGCAGCAGAGCGGCGGCGCTTCACAGAGAGGCGACGGTATGTCTCGTCACCGGAGGTAGAGACAGTGCGACAAGAGGAGCAGCCGCGACTCGTGGCTGGAGACGGAGGCGCGGACTCGCGATTCATGGTTGGTTGTGACGGCGTGACGGCTAGCCAGGGGTAGGCTTGCCTTTGAAACTTGTTTGATTTTTTGGGTGAAATTTTGCTATAACCCGTGAAACCTTTTCAGAAACTTGTTTGAATTTTCTTGTAACTTGTTGAAACTTGCATGGAACTTCTCACAAAATACGCTGAAACCTCGTGAAACCTTTTCGAAACTCTTTTCACGAAACACAAAAACATCATGAAACCTCGAACCTAAAACCTCATGAAACACGAAACTCGAAATGACATAAAACCTGGAACCTGTGAAACCTTGTGAAACTGTAGGAGTGAAATATAAAACCTTATTAAATTTGAAACCTTGTAAAAACCTGAAACCCATGAAACCTTATAAAACCCTGTGAAATGACGTGAGCTAGCAGCGCTCTCTCCAGACCTCTCGCCGAAATTCTGACTTACCAATGAAACGAATTAATGGAAACCCCTTCAGAATCCTCGAAATTGCACATATCTCCACTCCCACTCCTTTTAAAATCTCATCCTCAGTCCTCACACTCCCACTCCGAGAACTCGAAGGACACAACCAAACTCTGAATAAGTGAGCTCCAGATCCACATGGCCTCCCCAATGCCGCACCAGCTCGCGCTGCTCCTGCTCCTCCTGACCTCCCAGGCGGCCATGGGCGGGGCGGCGGCGGCGGCCGGCGCCTGCGCGGGCGAGAAGTTCCCGGCGGGGAGGACGTACGCGACGTGCCAGGACCTCCCGAAGCTCGGCGCCGCGCTGCACTGGACCTACGACGAGTCCAAGTCCTCGCTGTCGCTGGCGTTCGTGGCCGCGCCGGCCGGGCCAGGCGGGTGGGTGGCGTGGGCCCTCAACCCCACCGGCGACGGCATGGCTGGCGCGCAGGCGCTCGTGGCGATCAAGGGCTCCTCCTCCACGCCCGTCGTCAAGACGTACAACATCACCGGCTACGTGCCGCTCGGCGGGGCCTCGACGCCCATCGCGTTCCCGCCCACCGACCTCGCCGCTGACGAGGGGAGCAGCGGGAAGATCCGGCTGTACGGCAAGCTGCAGCTGCACAAGGGGATGAAGACGGTGAACCAGGTGTGGCAGGTCGGGTCCTCGGTCACCGGCGAGGCCCCGGTCAAGCACGCCTTTGGAGCGGACAACCTCGCCGCCAAGGCCAAGCTCGTCCTCGCCGGCCGGGCTTCTGCCGCTAGCTCCCCGTCGCCCGCGCCCACGCCTGAGGCCGGTGGCCCGTCCAGCTCGAGCGGCAGCGACAGCGGCGCGGCGGCCTCCCTGGCGCCGTCCAGAGGGAAGTCCGCGTCGGCGCCGGCCACAGCCAGCGTGTCGGCGCCGTCACTCATTGTGCTCGCGTTGGTGGGTTTCTTGGCGATGGTATGATAGCTGCTACGATTACTGAAGGAGTTGTTTGGGCATGGGCAGGAGGAAGCATTTTCTTGAATAATATTAATTGTGCCATTTTTTTGTTCATTTTCTTTCCTTTTCCATTTGAAATAAAAAAAAATGGTTGGTGTACGTGTTTTTTTAGTGGGTTGGTGTACGTGTTGAGCTGTTGTTTTAGGTAGTACATTGATTATTGTAATCTACATGTCATTGATTTGATAATATGGGCTTATTTTTTATTATCTCTGGAGTAGTACAAGTGTTTGGTAGTAAATGTGTGTTCTGTGGTTCGAGGTGTTCCTTTATAGTGGGTTAAAAGTGTTCATATTATATATACATAGTTGTATATATAACTATGTCCGTCCATGATGCAGTGCAGTTGCCTGATCTGGTGTAGTACCACAATTTTTCTTCTTCTCATCCGCGAGACAAGATTATCAGTCTTATTTACCGATGTTAGTTTGATTAAGGTCTTTAATATAGGAGAAGTGTGCAGTCAGAGCCCTTGATAGTGATAAAGATATCACCCGTGTTTCCGCTCAAAGACTTATTTACTTTTCGAGCAGAATTGGCCGAACCGGCGAACACTCAGTGTTCTCCAGAATGATGCAAAAAAAAAAATCTTCTCTAAATTGGTAATCAGACACTCAAAGAGGAGCAAGCACCATACAAGACCGGTTCCATCTATCTTCATTTTTTCCCCTTTCGAGCAGGGCTGTTCTTTGATACTATTGGGTCATCTAGAGCATGCATAGTGTAGTACCCAGTCTCGGAAAGAGAAAGAGAAAGAGATGGTGTACCATGTACCAACCCATGCCTAGTGGTTAGTAGCGTCTTGTGTGGCCTGGCCCGGTGAAGGCCCCCATTTGTTGCGCGGTGCAGCGGTAGGTAGCGCAATGAAACGAGCTCACTAAAGTGAGCGGGCCGGGCAGTTGGCGAGGTGATTTCCATTGGACCCATGCAAGTGCCCGATCACGGGCGCAAAAGTAACCAATCAGTTGGCGAGGTGATTTCCATTGGAATAATAAGCATTTACCTGATTAATTATCTCTCCGCAACAGCGTTTTGTATTGTCTTCGTAGCCAGTCGGTGGCCGCTAGCTGCTGCGTGTGTCGGTGTTGTCGTCTCTAGGGTCTTGAGCCCAACACACATGTGCTGCGCGCCAGCCTTGCACGGGCCTCGGCCTCTTCTGCCGGAGAAGCCTTCTGTGTTGTGTGGGACAAAGTTTGACTGCGCAAAAAGGGTGGGCTGTGGTAATCGTCACCACACGGCAAGCGCTGATGATGCAGGACCGAGTCCAGGACAAGCGTGAGGTAGTAACTTATGTATACCCCGTCGTTCCCGTTCCCGTGTCAGCAGATGTGATCGGTACGTACCAAATAGTGTAGAGTAGCTATGCATTCTATACCGATCTCGATACCAACTCGATACCTATTATACCGGTCTCGATACCAGACAATACTAATCATACCGATGGAATTAAAAATACCGTCTATTAAACTCATTGAACTATGTTAGAAAAATAGGGCAAAAAGCGAGACACGAATTTTTACGTGGAAAACTCTTGCGGGAAAAAACCACGACGTCAACCGGCGATGATCACTATATGTGGAGGGTTTACAAGTCGCTCGAATTACAATGAAACGGCTCATCTTCTCGTACGGCATACAAGAGGTATATATAGGGGGGAGGACATAGAGTCCAAGTAGGACACTTGTCCGCCAATATGGAAACTGATTCGGACTCTTCCAAATTAGAGAATTCGGATCACAATTTCAACAATCTCTATCTTGAGACGAATTTCCTCTTGTAGCAATAATGAAGAATCTTCAATTACCATAATATCTCCACAATAAGATAAAGAATCACCGTGCGCCAATTAGTCTCTAGGACTAAACTGTAATACCAACTAAGCTTGAGCAAAGCTCAAACTTAGAAACAGAACCGCTTTGTCATCATATCAATTGGATTATCATGAGTACTTATCTTACACACCTTGACATCACCTTGAGCAATGACACCTCGAATAAAGTGATATCTCACATCAATGTGCTTTGTTCTCTCATGGAACATCTGATCCTTTATAAGGCATATAGCACTCTGACTATCACAAAATATGGTAGTGCAAGAATTTTCTCCACAAAGCTCGATGTACAAACCTCTCAACCAAATGGCTTCTTTACAAGCTTGAAATAGCCATATATTCTCGCTTGATGGTAGATAAGGCAATAGTAGCTTGCAGACTTGCCTTCCAAATTAACAAAGACAACCACCAATAGTGAAAGCATAACTGTGAGAGATCTCCTTTTGTCCAAATCGCCAAATAATCGAGTCAACATACCCAACAAGTTTATCTCTAGAAGTTCCAAGCGCAAGCGAGCATTAGAAGTACCACGCAAATATCGAAAATCCATTGAATCGCTTTCAATACTCTTTTCCAGGATTAGCCATGTATCTACTGACAACACTCAATGCATGAGATAAATCAGGACGAGAACAAACCATGGCATACATAAGAGAACCAACTGCACTGGAATATGGAACTCTAGACATGTACTCAATATCATAATCTAACTCAGGACATAAAGCTGAAGATAATCTGAAATGTGAAGCTAATGGAGTACTCACTGGTTTTGCATCATGCATATTAAAGCGACCAAGAACTTTCTCAATATAACCTTGCTGACTAAGGTATAACTTGCCAAATTTCCTCTCTCTAATAATCTCCATGCCAAGAATTTTTCTTGCTGCACCTAAGTCTTTCATCTCAAATTCCTTACTCAACTGTGCTTTCAATTTTGCTATTTCTGACTTATCTTTGCAAAGAATCAACATATCATCAACATAGAGAAGCAAATAAATAGCTGAACCATTGACAGTTTTTAAGTAAACACAACTATCATAATCAGATCGCTTAAAATTATGAGAGATCATAAAAGAGTCAAATCTCTTGTACCATTGACTAGGAGATTGTTTCAAGCCATAAAGAGATTTCTTTAACCTACAAACAAGGTGTTCTTTTCCAGGAATAACAAAACCCTCAGGTTGGTCCATATAAATATCTTCTTCTAACTCCCCATGTAAGAATGCAGTTTTAACATCCAATTGCTCAAGTTCATAATCATGCATAGCAACAATACTGAGTAAAGTGCGAATAGAACTATGCTTCACAACCGGAAAAAGACATCATTAAAGTCAATACCGGAACTCGGCTATAGCCTTTAGCAACCAACCTTACTTTATACCTTCTTGGGTTCAAATGGGAGAAATACCTTCTTTTCTTTTGAAAACCCACTTGCAATGAACAGGCTTCTTCTTTTTTGGCAATTTCACTAGTTCCCAAGTGTCATTCTTTTCAAGTGACTCCATCTCATCATGCATAGCGGTTATCCACTTATTACAATCAGTGGAATCAATAGCCTCGAGTATGATGAAGGTTCTGCATTACCTTCAATTTCTTCTGCCATACTCAAAGCATAAGCAACAATATTAGCTTCTTCAATTAATCTCTTGGGTGGATTAATCTCCTCCTAGGTCATCAACCGCAATGGACCGTTGTGGTGATCTGCCACAAATAGGAGGATTCTCAACAATAGGTGCATCATGAACAACAATATTTTCCTTATCTGATGCGTTATCTGAATCAATAAGATGATCCACCTGAACACTTGAATTCTGTTTACTCTCAACAGGAACATTAGTAGGCAGTTTATCATGAAGCATAACAGATTCATTAAAGACAACGTTTCTGCTAATCACAACCTTACGTGTGCTAATCACAACCTTACGTGTTACAGGATTCCACAACTTGTATCCTTTGACACCAGCTTTATAACCAAGAAAGATGCACTTAACAGCTCTAGGCTCTAATTTTTCATTATCAACATGAGCATAAGCAATGCAACCAAATAATTTCAATTCTGAATAATTTGCTGGTGAACCGACCATACCTCAATTGGAGTCTTTTTTTTCAATTGCAATATTGGGAGACCGATTAATAAGATAGCAAGCAGTGGAAGCGGCTTCAGCCCAAAAACGCCTATGCAAACCTGCATTAGACAACATGCAACGGGCTTTGGAAATAATGGTCATGTTCATACGTTCAACTACACCGTTTTGTTGAGGAGTACCAGGAACGGTGTAGTGTCTAACAATGCCTTCAGTCTTGCAATATGATTCAAATTCATCAGAACAGAATTCCATACCATTATCAGTGCGAAGCTTCTTTACCTTCTTTTCTGTTTGTCTTTCGACCATAGTCTTCCACTCTTTAAATGCTGAAAATGCTTGTGATTTATGCTTCAAGAAATAAGACCACACTCTTCTAGAGTAATCATCAATAATTGTCAACATATAATTAGCACCGCCTAGCGATGTCTTGCGAGATGGTCCCCATAAATCAGAATGCGCATAATCCAAAATACCTTCAGTAGTACAAACTGAAGTATTAAATCTCACCCTCTTGTGTTTGCCAAACACACAATGCTCACAAAATTTTAACTTGCTGATGCTATGTCCATCAAGAAGTCCTCTCTTGCTCAATTATGCCAAACCAAGCTCACTCATATGCCCAAGGCGCATATGCCAAAGATTAGTAGCATCGGAATCAGATAATGAACTTGAGATTGCAGCAACATTACCTGATATTGTAGTACCTTGGAGATGGTACAGATTGGCAGATTTAATATCAGCTTTCATCACAACAAGAGAGCCTTTTGATACCTTTAAAACTCCACCTTCACCTGAATACTTGTACCCTTTAGTATCAAGAGTACTCAAAGAGATGAGATTTCTTTTCAAATCTAGAATGTGCCTCACATATGTCAAAGTTCTGACAATACCATCAAACATCTTGATCTGAACTGAACCAATTCCTGCAACCTTACAAGATGAGTTATCACCCATCAGCACAGTACCACCTTCAATAAATTCATAGGTGGCAAACCAATCCCTATTAGGACATATATGAAAAGTGCAAGCAGAATCAAGAATCCATTCATCATTGGTCTTAGCACATCCAACAAATGCAACAAGAATTTCTCCATTATGACTATCATCAGCAACAAGAGAGGCTTTACCTTCATCATCTGGTTTACCTTTTGGCTTATAGTAGCCAGCTCTCTTTTCTTTATTTTGCAGCTTCCAGCATTCAGAGATGTCGTGCCCACTTTTCTTGCAATATTTGCACGACTTGTATTTGTCTCTTGATTTTGACCGGCTCTTATAGCCGTTCGGACTTTTACCTCGAGATCCATTGTTTGAGTTCTTCTCCTTTTGCCTGCCACGAATAAACAAACCTGCTCCTTGCGAGCTTGAATTTTCAGAAGGTACCATATGTTTCATCTTCTCCTTTGCATGCAAAGCTTCATAAACTTCATTAAGAGTGAGAGTATCTATACTATATAATATGATATCTCTGAAATTTGAAAAAGAACTAGGCAGTGAACACAAAAGAATAAGACCCAAATCCTCATCATCATATTTTACCTCCATCGACTCTAGGTCGGTAACGATCTCCTTAAACACCAAAAGATGGTCAAGCACGGATCCTCCTTCTTTCAATTTGTGAGAGTACAATTTCTGCTTGAAATGCATCCTACTGGTGAGATCATTTGTCATGCAGATTTGTTCCAGCTTCAGCCATAATGCAGCAGATGTCTTTTGCTTCAAAACATCCTGCAAAATATCATTTGATAGATGTAGGTGAATTTGAGATAAAGCCTTACGGTCTTTGCGCTTCTCATCTGCGGTCCATTCGATAGGCTGTTTATCAAAACCTTCCAATGCATCATCCAAATCCATCTGTGCCAACACAGCCCTCATCTTGACTTGCCACAGCGAGAATCTTGTGTCTCGACCCAAGAGAGGAAGATCATACTTCAAAGTCGCCATGAGGAATATAACCTGAAATTTGCTGGTACTGATATGTGTAAATTTAGCAAAAATCACGACTGGCTTGGTACACCTTCTGTGTACACGAAAATTTTTAAATCTCCTGGTGCACTTCGTGTGTGGGCGTAGCAAAAGCACAAAAAAATGATCTCCAGTTGAGCTGTGCTCGGTGACTTCTTGTCCTGGAAAGTTAATTAGATGGAGATGGATTAAACTTGAGCCCTTTCACGTGAAGCAACCAACCAGAGCTAGCTTATGGAAGGCTTCCACGTGAGAGTTGATCCAATGAGGAAGATTGCTTTGTGAAAGATTAATATATATATATATATATATATATATATATATATATATATATATAAATACCAATTATATGTTGAGACACGGTGATGACCGAGGCTCAAAAACAATGAATTGAAGAACTCTCCTGTCGCTTGAATTGAAGAACTCTCCTGTCGCTTGATGCGCTGGCTTGACCGGCCGATGTGGGGCGGAACGCTGGCTTGATCGGCACCAGCCGATGCGACGCTACCACGCGCACAGGCGACCGAGGCAACGAAACGACGCGTGAATTTCTGGCGTCGAAAGGAATCTGACGGGCGATGCGCCGCACACAGATTAAGACACGACGCTTCTACTGTTGCTGGCTTCCAGGCGCACGAGCCGATGACGCGCCGCTGTGGACGCAAAGGATGACGCCCCCTGTGCTGGATTGCTTGCGGATGGAGGCGACGGCTTCGGAGCGACGCTCAAGGCGAGGGCGCTGCGCGTGGCAGCGGCGGAAAAAAAACCGATCTGCTATTTTTTTTCTGTGTCTCTTTAAACCCTAATCACCTGCGCTCTGATATCACTTGTTAGAAAAATAGGGCAAAAGCGAGACACAAATTTTTACGTGAAAAACCCTTGCGGGAAAAAACCACGAGCGCCAACCGGCGATGATCAGGGTTTACAAGTCGCTCGGAATTACAATGAAACAGCTCATCTTCTCGTACTGCATACAAGATGTATATATAGGGGGGAGGACGTAGAGTCCAAGTAGGACACTTGTCCGCCAATATGGAAACTGATTCGGACTCTTCCAAATTAGAGAATTCGGATCACAATTTCAACAGAACTATATGTTATATTTGATCCTACTACTATGTATTTAGATTAATATTACAAATAAAATTTAGTGTGCATACAAGTACACACACACTTATCACTATATTAAACTCCGAAATAGTACACCGATATGTACAGATAACAAAATGTACTATTTCAAAAGTCAAACCGGTATAGCCTCCGGAATAGTATTGAAAAGTATGTCAAGAATCTCTAAGGTCATCTCCAATAGTGTCTTTATTATCGTCTCTTAGTTATGTTACGTCAACAAAATCCTACATAGAGGAGAGAGAGCACATGTCATCTCTTTCTGAAGGTACTATTGTGCACGCGAAATAAGATATGATATACTAATCTATTCTAGTTGACAAATGCTCGTTTCAAAAGAAAATTATAAAAATTAAATGTTGGAGAGTTTGACCATGTAATATGTGTTAAAGATAAGATTATCAATTACTATTGGAGATACCATAAATAGGAGAATGCCAACCGATTGCTCTAAGCAGTCTGATACATCGTTTTGACCTAGACCATACGATTTAGTAACACCGGCTTCCTAAAATGTCCTAGATCCTGTGATTGAATGTCCTTTCCACATAGATTAACAAGTCGTAAACGCCAACGAAACTAGCTATAGCTTCAAGCAGCTGCAGAAAATGATGTGTTGCTTCGTCCCAAAAAGGAGGAGGAGAAGAAGAAGAAGAAGAAATGATGTGTATCTTTGGGCTGCACCTGGCTTCAAGTCGCAAGGCGCATGCACGCCATGAATCAAGCCCAATAAAAGGGTGCCGATTGCCCAATTTTCAAGGAGGCCCAGCCTCATTTTGCAGAGCGCCACGTCAATTTTATTCACTCGCGATCGCGGCTCATGTGTACACTGGCTTATACAAATTGATCCCACCGTCCGGTCACAACAACCTCAATCCTAGCCGTCGATCTGACCAGAGCCCACTCTCTAGGGTTTTAGCCGTATAAGACCCCTTCCCCCATCCATCGAGCGCCGCCGACTCGCGCTTCTCCCCTTTGCCTCGTCCTCTTCTCGGTGTGCTCCGATCCCAAGGTATCAAGATTTTTTTTCCCCGCTGGTTTTCTTGCTTGTTACCTCGTGGATCTCGTCTCAACTCCGCGTGTTGCTGTTGTTTTTCGGCGGCAGATCAGAAGAGATGGCGGTGCCGCTGCTGAACAAGAAGATCGTGAAGAAGCGGGTCAAGCAGTTCAAGAGGACCCAGAGCGACCGCTACAAGTGCCTCAAGGTGACAAATTTATTACCCTTTTTTCTTGTCTGGAATGGATTCTTTGGCCGTTCTCCCGTTGCTGCGCAAATCTACGTGTAGTTGAGGCCACGCTGCCTCGCTCGGTGATGTTCTTTGGTTGCCTCGGTAGTTTCCTACTGTTTGGTTTCGTATACGATGGATGGATTTCTTCCTCATCGGGAGGAAGCGTTTTTGTTGTCGAATATGAGCGCTGATTTGTTGTGCCTTAGCGCGCCTGATGATTTGGGTATATACAGTGGCACGAAAACAAATTGGGTTATTGAAATATGATGATACTTGTTTACGATAAATTTCTAGCAGTTTTCTAGTGCGTTTTGTAGCATGCGGTGCTGGATTGGGTAACTGGTCTCAGATCCGAGCAAGCTGTGGGCTATGACATTGAGCCCATTGAAGTGGTCCACTGACAACTGTTAGTCTGTTTGCTGCGTGGTGGAACGTTGCGAGTCGAGCTCCCATCCCATGATTTCTTCAAAATTGGAATTGACGCCCATTTTTCCTTAGCTGAATGTAGTTTCCTTTCATTTATCTACGCTTTATTGAAATCAAATCTACACAATTTCTTGGTGTTCTAGAACAGGATTCCTTTTGTCATTCTTGGATTTTGGGGTTGCAACAGATAATGTGCGTGGTATTACCATAGTATATCAACTGAGAAACCGTTATTTGATTCTAACGTTGGAGCCTTATTCCTAGTGCTGCTGTCGTTGTTTAACAGTACAGTGGGACATGGTGCATATATCTCCATTTGTGTAACGCATCTGTTTTTCTAGTTTTGTTTTTTCTATTCATATTTACTGAGTTTAGAGTTTTTTAATGAATACTGATTTGTGGTTTTTTAAGTGTGTTCCCTTTTAAGCTTTAGCGAATAGGTCTTTGGCTTGAATACAGGAGAACTGTTGTAATGTAGAGCATTGCAAATTGCAATTGTACAATATTCTAATAATAACGAGGACTCACTTTGTTTGTACAGGATAACCATTTCTTCTGTCTATTTTAGCAAGCTTCTAATTGTATTATTGTATATGTAAATTCAGTTGGAAATACCGAAACCTTTTTGTATTGTGGGTGCAAGTTTGAACTTTTTAAATTTGTTAACCAGACTCTAGCTTAATTAAGAGTGTGTACTTGCTATTGCTTTGGTATGGATTTTTTTGGGTGTGCTGTTGATATTGAGTTTTCTTACTGTTCTATAACGGATTATTGCACAACTTAGAGTTTAGCGTAATATACTTGTATGCAACTATAAATGGATTATGGCACCACTTAAGAGTTTAGTGTAATATATTTTTATGCAACTCTCCATATTATTTCTCATGGAACATAGCTATTTTGCATGTTTGCAACAACTAATTTCAACTTCTATTGGTCATTTGTGCAGCCAAGCTGGCGCAGGCCAAAGGGTATTGACTCCCGTGTCAGGAGGAAGTTCAAGGGATGCACCTTGATGCCCAACATTGGTTATGGTTCTGACAAGAAGACCAGGCACTACCTTCCTAACAAATTCAAGAAGTTTGTGGTGCACAATGTCTCTGAGCTGGAGTTGCTCATGATGCACAACAGGTATGTATTTATCAAGCTGATTGTCGCTGGCACCGCTCATTCTGTCATTCAACATCTCTCTTATCTGTTGCCTGTATCAGTTTGCAGTAAAGAGGCTTTTACTAATACAATGTATTTCTTACACACAGGACCTACTGTGCTGAGATCGCCCACAACGTCTCCACAAAGAAGCGCAAGGAGATCGTCGAGCGTGCTGCGCAGCTGGACATCGTTGTCACCAACAAGCTTGCCAGGCTCCGTAGCCAGGAGGACGAGTAGACTGTTTGTTCTTCAGTATGATGTTTTGGTCTGGTCCGTTTGTAGGAAACTGCCCCATCTCCAAGTGTTGCGCATTCCTTCATCTTGTTGCTGTCAAGGATACCTCTTATGCCAACCTTTTCGCTTATCAGCAGCGACTCTAATGCGGCAAAGTCCACCGTTACCTCGTTGATTTAGATTGCATTGCCATTTTCATTCGCGATTGTGTAGGATGGCTGTCACAATTATTCTGGCTTGAACTATTACTTTTATGGAGTGTTCGGTTATCCTAACTCTGAAGTGTTTGGTTCGAGGAATGTGTATTTAAGCACAAGCTTAGCACAAAATGAGGGATCCCGCCTAAGCATAAGCTACTGTCACTAAGGTGGTTAGGATCGCTATCTTGAAAGTAGGATCATATACATCAAGATATACTACGGTTATCGGAATCGTGATCCTAAAAGTAGGGTTGATAGAATCGGGTACTATCATGCTTAGGATCATAATCTTGATAATGAATTATATTAGTATATAAAATTTGATATTATCTATTTCTAATTTAAGTTACAATAGTTTATTTGCTTCATTTGTGTTGTTTAAACGTTGTTCCTAGGTAAAAGATATTTTCATTAATATATTGGAGTTTTAAATGATTAGTTTATTTTAAAATAATCATATAAGATTAAAAAAAACCTTAATTGAATGTAACAGGAACAAGTATAAGTGTACCTAAATTTACAAAAAATAAATTCAAAATATTCAAAATTCTCTAACATTTGAAAATATAATTCAATTTTTATACAGAATATGCGAACTTTCTAAAATCTGTATCCTACTATATGATCCAGTCAAACGAAAACAATCCTACTTCGCGATCATGACAACTAACTGTCACCTCACTAAAATTCATGGTATGATCCATAGCAGACCTCTCAAATCAAACACCTCATTAGAAGTCTCAGATGTTATATTTGTAGATATCACATTCAAATCAGATATTCAATGCATGAAGTGGCGCTCTGAGGACTAAGCTCTATACGGCCCAGGCCATCATGCAAGTCCTGAGTTTATTTTTGTTCTAATGGGCTAGGCAGAGTATGCTTGGATAATTGAGGTAGCCTAGGCGCCTCGGCCTTCCTGCCTCGTGGCCCAATCCGGTGTTTGGAGCTATGGGCTTGTGCGGTTAGAAAATCCTAGTGATACACTGATACGTATTCAGATTTTTTTTTTGGGTATTGACACTGTTTCCGAAAAATAGCTGTTGCCGGCTGGATTTGCAGAAATAGTGCATCGTCCGCACAATTACGTGTGGTTTTCTCAATGAACCGACATTTACCCATATCCGCACAGTTATCGTGTGTTAAGCAGTCACCGCATGTTCACCTTGCAGAGAGGGGATGCCACACGACCACTATGCGGTTGAGCACTATTTATTTGATGCAAAATGGTTGCACAGTTGGCATAAAACATTACATACGTGTAAGCGGTCCGATCCGATCCGCGGTATCGGCACAACCATCGTGCGGCTGAGCACTGTTTCTTTGATGCAAGTAGTTGCACAATTACCACGACACGACCACCATGCGGCTGATCACTGTTTCCACGCGGTGGCCAGCTTAGGTGCACTGTGGCTTCTCCATCGCCGTGCAAACATGGGTACATTTCGGTCCATTGTGAAAATTGAACGATGATCGTGCGGATGAGGCTCTATTTTTACAAATCCACCACGACAAGAGCTATTTTCACTAATACGTTCAGCAACAGCGCCAATTCGCCAAAAACTCAGTACAACAACATCGCCAATTCGGCCAAAAACTCAGTTAGCGTGCGCTTCTCCGGTATAATTCTTACATCGTTCCTGGTTTTCAGATCGTAACCGACAGATGATGGGATTATTTAAAAAATTACAAATAAGCCCATCTAATGTGCAGTTGACAGGGCTTAAACCATGGCCTTTAGCCACATGATACAAAATGCCACATTGGTTGAACTAGCCATTGGTTGCTAGATTTTAGATCATTTTCTCTAGTGCAAAAAATAACTAATTTTGTAAAATGCATTTACTCATTTGAGAAATAGGTGAACAAGGAGGATTTCGTTTTTTTTTTTGCCCACTAAACGGTGTCATCGTCTTGCTTTTGCCACTGGCTCTCTCCCTAACGGGTGGGTTTGGAGTGGGCCCTCGTGCCAGTGAGAGAATTCAGGTTAAAAAAAAGAGACAGAATTTGATCTTTAAAAATTAGACAAACGAATAAAGGACTTTTCCCCCTCTCTCTTTGCATAGCTGAAGTACTATTCCACAAACTATCCTTGTCGGTTGCATGTTAGGTCGAGAAGAAGCTTTATGGTCACAGCCTTCCACGGCTGCTAGCGTACACTTGTAAGGCCACAGTAGCACTCGTACAAAGTGATCTCCCACAGTTCCACACCAAAGTTCCCTTTCCCCCTTCCTTCGCTACACAAACAGATACTAGCTAGTATGCTTTAACTTTGCAACCCCAAAGCCCCAGATACTGTTTTTGTTCCAAACTTCACCTCAAAGTTCAGCCCGAGCACTTCAACCACTAGTACTGCTGCAAATACACAACAGCAATGCAGCATACGATTTCTAGCAGTAAGTAGGTCACCTTTCTTCTTTGGGAAAAACAGAAATGCAAAGCCTGCGTTGTGCCTAACATGCAGTTCTCCAGACTTTACTGGCAGCAGCTGACCATTTCTATCTTTTTCTCAGAGAACCGACTATAAACGGGTAACGGATGTTAGTAGTTAGTAGTTACAGACAAGAAAATTGAGTGAGACGTGGTTCATGCTGCAACGTGATCCGAATTCGTGTTGTGTCTGTGCCAGACATGAGTGTCGGCCCGTGCTAGATGCCGCACTAGGGTGAGTGTCGGGCCACACAAGACGTAACTAACTATAATTTACCCATGTAGTGGCATGTTTGAGATGCCATGTTGTATAGTGGATTTTGTATTCGTGTGTGATTCCCTGTCTCTAGATTCATCTCTATTTTGGCAACAGTTAAAAACTAGTAACCTTGCTTTACATGGACATACACTTTGATAACTGCCCGAGTGAAAGAGCATGCAATTTCTAGCAGTAACTTTGCAGCACGTACACGAGCTTTACTTTCTATCGTCCTTTCAGCTTTGGTAGACTGGGAAGTTGACCTGTGAGGCCGGGGCAATTCATGGCCTTTGCCGTTGCCGCTGTTGATTCGTAGGGCGATGAGTGCATGCAGCCAGTACAGTAAAAGTCAGAAGTGGCATGGATTAGGATCTATTGCCGGCTACGTACCACTGACATGTTCCTCGCGATTGCCCTAAAAACGCAGCACTGTGCTCGTCGTATCGCGCATTCATGCTGGTGCCAGGAATTTTGACGGTACAGCACGGCGCGGCAACCTTGGGTGATGAGCCGTCTGGCCATGGCGCCGGCGTAATTGCAGTTGCTGCCGATCAGAGGCCTCGATGACTTGTGGATCAGTGTAATATGTCCTACCGGAGAGAGAGTGAGGCAAACACGCGAGGAATGGAGTGCTGCTACGCGTATGAACAAATGGATTTCTCATTTCTGTTGAGTCAGTGTGTTGTTTTAATTAAGATCTGCGCAATTTAGTTTTCGGAAGAGCATGGAAGCGCTGCGAGTGATACTACGAGTAATATGGCAGATTTGAAAGCACCATTTGTTGACGGTTTTACGGAATCTGCAATGAGAATTGGTTGATTGGAGGTTCGGTGTTTCTGTAAAAAAAATATATGATGTTCTAGTCGAGGAGGCCGACAAGAAAACCGGGAAGTAAGCCGAGATGGGTAGAAATAGCGGCAATCATTGACCTCACAGAGGGAATATATATGAGGCAAGTTCTTCCTATTCTATGTTCAGATCCACCAAACTTTATGCTGTAAGTTCAGACCCAACAACTACAAACGAACACCAACGTTGAAGGGACACACACCAATTGGAGATAATCATCTGAGTTTATCTGACATGGCGACAGCGTGGCACTCCTTTGGTAACTGACAAGACGCAAGCATCACTTGACATGTTAGGGATGCTCAACTTGTGTTGCCACTGTTGTGTTGCTATACCAAAAGTGACTAGGAATTTTTTTTTTTTTGGAAGACCTGCAAGAACTAACACTTCTTGGGCGCCCATCGGTTCCCATTTCCTGCCCAAATGATTGAGCAGCAGTAATTAACTACAGGCCAGCTTTTTTCCATGGTTTCTTGATTAAACAAGTACAGAGGACTTGTACTAGAATAACCCATAAGAATATAAGATGCACCCAATCTACTATTTATTCCTAGAAGATCTGTTCATTCGTACACTTGGTTCAAAATGTCCTGGTGAATGATTAAGAGGGAGTCCCTCGAGCAATTTATAAGCAAGAACCGTGTGCGATTCACTTCACCTACTCGTCCAGTTTTTCGACGGTAATTGCCGGGAAGGGGAGCACAACACAAACAGAGCCTTGATTTGGGCAGTGGTAGCTGGCAATGCAAGGCTGCAAGCTAAGATGGTAGATTTTTAGGACACCAGTATATGTAACACGTTTTCGGATCGGCTACAGTACTCCAATAATTCAATGACAACACATTTTGGGGGTAACATAGTCGCTAAATCGACAATTCAGTTTGACTAATTCTCGATTGTGCATGAAAATTCGCCAAATTCTCGCGCAAGAATGACATCCGTTAATTGTTTTTGACAGTCATATATGTACCTTGCGAATTTGGATTTGTTATTGCAGATAGTATTTGCAAATGAGTATTACTACAGTCGACGAGTTGTTAAATGTCGCGATGCATGTGACTGTCGCAGCGATCCCGAGGCCGGTTAGAATAAGATGCGGGGATTAACTAAAGATACGACCAGAGATTAAGTAGAATAATGTGAGGCCTGATCAGAAACCGTTTGGTTGGCTTAAGATCCAAATTATTCTATTGCGAGTTTGTTTATTTATTTGTCTCTTCCTTGCGTTCCGTTGACAAAAGAGTGTGTAGATGATGCCTTGAGGGACAAATATTCAAACGAACGCCACTTGTGAGTCGTCAAATTCTTGCCAAGAAATCCATCATGCATTCGGCGTACGAAACTATTACAGCTAAACCTGGTTTGAACGCGCAGTTCTGATATGTTTATTGTGAAAAATAGATGCTCAAAGCCACTTGAATATGGTTTTGTTATGTTGTAAGTGTGAAATGATATGGAGAAGAACATATCCGATGTAAAACGATGCGCCCCAAGTAATATGCCATCCCGGAGCATTGCAACTTGGCTAATTTTCATGTAGTTTAGTTATCTTGGCTAGCTTTCATTAAAGCCTCGAAGCTGCATTTCTATCAAACAATAATGAAACTGTGCCCTGAATAACTTCGAATTTTCACAATATGCCAACGATGTCTCAATGACATATGGATGCAATACTAATATGTCAGCCTCACAAGGAATGACATATTGTGTTCATTTAGTTATTCAGTGATATATTGTGAATTTTCTCTTCTTTTTATCTATAAGCAGTATATAACTGTTACATTTAATTTTGTGAGATCTCATCTTCCATTGATGCATTAAGTTTCTGAGCTCATGGAAGCCGTGGCATCAAGCAAGGATGGGGCCTCCTGTTCCCGTTGTAGAAGTAATCTCGGCAGCTCTCTGAATCTCAACACCATGCATCCACGGAAAGGTCGATCGCTTCAAAGAAAACAAGGAACTAAAAAGGTGACGAAATGTTAGGCAGATGGAATTATCCACGAGGATAATCTTCCACATGATGTGCGTGCGCGGGCCATCGAGTTCTACAGAAGATCGATGCTCCCATCTCAAATGCTATTTTCGGCCTGAACAATTAGGCAGAAGGTTCTCCCAAATCCATCTATTTTCTCTCGCTGAGAAGTAGGAGAACTAGTACATTTAAGCAGCTACTAGTATATACCTATTAATTAGCATGTATAGATGCCTATATATTGCCTAGTACCCATTAGCATGCATGTATATATAAACTTTGCATAAAATAACTGATTCTTCTCATGTCTAAATAGCTCCAATCATCTATAGAAGAGGGACGCCAGAGTAGAAAGGACGATAACTTTCAACTGACATATTGGTACTTTGTAGCTTTCTGTAGCTTCAGTTAACCCGTGTTGCACCTGTATTACTTAGTGTTTCACTTTAGGCTTTGGAACACATTTGAGTATTAGGATGCCATGCCAGCTAAAACTAGGATTTGCATGGTAGGGGTTATGTGAGAGTAAAGTAAACGGTTCATTGCTTACATCGCTAGCCGACTCTAGGTGACCTCGCCCCTAGTGGCGGATGCAGGTAGAAGCTATGGTTCTGTCTAGGCATTAGTTGACTGTTGCTTTCTTATTCATCACTCATTTTTATCATCGTTTGATCAATATTTTATAGATCAGATTTTTTCTCACACCAATATAAACCTAAACAATAAATAAATAAATTTAGCGAACACTACAAAATAGAAAAGGACAAAAAATCTAAACTAGAAAAAAGTAAATCTAGATGAACCCGACAAATAAAAAAAATAAACTAGATAAAAATAAATCTAGGTGAATTCTACAAATAAAAAAACAAATAGGAATGATCGAGGGATAAAAAAAATTCAGACAGACTGACAATCAACAAATCCGAAAATATTTATGAATTTATATTAAAGTTCAAAAAATTATGAAGATTGTAGTGTAACAGGCACTCACGCATTTAACCGTCTGGCTCCGCCACTGCTCGCCTCTCCATCGTCCAACGCGAGCGAGGCCACCACCGCCGGGCTAAGAATTTACTACTGCCCGTTACCGAGACGGCGGGGGGACGAGCTTAAAAGGGGACGGGCAGTGGCGCAGTGTGGAGAAGCAGCATCCTCCCATCCCAAACCGAAAAGGCTGGAACGAACAAGGATTCCACTGAAGTCCCCCTTCCAGCTGCCGCGGGGCATCCCCAGTTCACCACCACCACTTTGACCTCCAGCCCATAGCCCAATCCCTCAAGCATCCGCCCCTCTCCTTCCTCCCAAGTCTCTCTCCCCCACTCCTCCTCCTCGCTCTGCTATAAAATCTGCGCCTTTGCTTGACTCGGCCGATAAACGGCGGTTCGTGGACGGTGTCCTGGTGGTTGGTTTCTTGCGGCCGCGATGGAGGGCAGGGCCGGTGCCGGCGGTGGTGACTACATTGCCAGCCTGCTCAACTCGTCGCCGAGGCTTGACTTTGGTGTGCTGGGCGGCATGCCGGTGCTGGACGGCGCCGTGGCGGCCGGCGCGGGTGGGGACTGCCTGGAGAAGTTCTGCGGCGACCCGGGGTTCGTGGAGCGGGCGGCGCGGCTGTCCAGCTTCAACGGGCAGCGCTTCGCTGGGGCAGCCGGGCTCTTCGGGATGCCCCCGCCGGCGCCCGCCGCAAGCAATGGCGAGTTCGGCGGGGGAGGCGGCGGTTCGCGGGAGGCGTCCTCCGTGTCCGACCCTTCCTCGGCTACGAAGGACGCCAATGCCAAGAAGAGGAAGGCGCCGGCGGCCAAAGGCAAAGGCAAGGAGCCTTCCTTGAGCACCTCTTGCCAGGTGAGCTTCGCTTTGTTCGCTAATTGGGCTGCCTCGCTCTTGCTGCGTGCCACTGACACTGACGGCTGAGTCAATTTCGGTTTCAGGTAGGGGAGCAGAAGGATTCGGATGCCAAGAGGTGCAAGACGGAGGAGGGCGAGAAGAAGGAGAGCCCGGTGAAGCCAAAGGCGGAGCAGGCTAGGAGCGACAGCTCCGTCGAGGACGGCGGGCAGAAGCAGGGAAAGGGGAAGAATGCCAAGCCGGTGGAGCCCCCCAAGGACTACGTCCATGTCCGGGCGAGGAGAGGGCAGGCAACTGATAGTCACAGCCTCGCGGAGAGGGTACAATTCTGTTCATGATGCTTATACGTTTTGTTTCAGAATTCGTTCGCGGTATATTGAATTGCCATTTACATTGATAGGTGAGAAGAGAGAGGATCAGCCAGAGGATGAAGTTTCTTCAGGATCTGGTTCCAGGATGCAACAAGGTATCAGTTAGTGATTTCAGAATGAGAAACCGGAAAGAACAATCGGTTGATAGTCGTTATGAACAAGGTTAATAATTTGATGTACCAAATGTTGTTTGTAAGTGTAGGTGATTGGCAAGGCACTCATGCTTGATGAGATCATAAACTATGTGCAGTCGCTGCAACGGCAAGTTGAGGTAAGAGCATGCCTGCTGAAATTGGTTAACGACGCCATGGTATGCGACACTCGAATCTGATCAATTTCGCTGTTTTGTGGCTTCAGTTCCTGTCTATGAAGCTGGCAACTGTGAATCCACTTGACTTCAGTAACCTGCCTACACTCCTACACAAAGATGTGAGCTTGAATTGTCTCCTGTTTATCATGTATTGTGATGTATTTGGATGAGTTGTTACTTACATCCTCCCTAATAAAATTCAGATGTACCAAGCCTGTGGCCCTTCAGCGAGTTCGGTTTTCTCATTGGAAAGTTCCAGTTCGGTTTTTCCATTTAGCGACCAAGGAGATGTTTTCCAATCGTTTGTTCCAAACAGCATGGAGAGCCAGTGCACCCTGAATCAATTAGATTTGGCTCTATCTCAGGCAACTAATGCACAGTATACTTTTCAGGATGGAACAGCCAGCACAAACTTGCAGCAGGTGATTGTTGCCTAAAGAATTTATTATCCGGTTAACTTAATGAAGAATCATTAGAAATCTTATCCTAATATGGTCGTTGTACATATCTCAGCAAAGGAACTTCTGGGAGGATGATCTCCAAAGTGTTTTCCATATTGACAATGGACCGAACCAGGAGAATGGGGTTTCAGCGCAGAGCTTCCATGGTTGGTAAAAATTGATAATGGCCTGCTAAGCTCTTGTACACCATTCTAAACTCTTGTACATCCTGTGTATGACATTTTGCTAACGCTCGTGAATTATGTAATTGACATAGGTCAGTTCCAAGCAGGCCACATGAAAATGGAGTTCTAATCAGCGTAGATCATTGATCAAGGAAAAGTGTGATAATCTGTACATAGGAAGATCGACGTACAACATCAGTGGCAGTGGCAAGTGAAGCTCTGAACTCTGAAGCTAACAGTCTTTAGGCTCTAAGAGGCGAATTTGTTTGTCATATTATGCCTGTAGGGCGATGTGATTCTTTCAAAATTTCCGGGATTATATTAATATAACGTAACAATCAATAGTTTGTGTATAAGATATGGTGCAGATATTACAAGCACCTCTTCCTGATATGTATGAGCTGGCCAAGTAGCTGGATGGAACCATGTACTACTGCATTTTGCCTATGATTGCTATCCTCACCTTCCCACCATTTTCCCTTCAACTAAGCCACATAGCTACTGTTGTAATTATTTTCTAGAATATATTTTTATCTGATATCTCTTGTTTAGCTAAGCTACTATCACATGGGATACACAACCTACGGGCATGGGAATCAAACTTTGGTCATGCTAGTTTGGACTATCAGGGGAATTGGTAGCAACAGCAAGGCCTGAGTTTAAATACGGTTAACTTATTCCCCTTTCAGTCGCTGGCAATCAGAGCTCGTCTACGTAGGCGAATGGCTCTCTCTACCTTAATTGCCCCGTGTCCTGTTGCTACGTATTCCGCTGTCCCCCTCTCGGCGGTTAGAACAAACAAACGCACGCCACGCTCCCCCAAAGTTTGGTAGGTTACACGTCGCTTTTCTACGATCCCTCCCCTCTCAACTCCTCGCTGGACCTCATTGTGTGCTGTGCTGCAGCACTGTGCACTCTTGCTGCCAGCATACATACACCCATCCCCTATCCTTCAACTGTACCATGCATCCCCAATTGCCCATGCGCTCCAATGAATTTTGGGGTCATTTTGCACAATCTTTCCTTTTAACAAGGCGCTCAGTTGTGCTTCATGTTAAGACGCGACTCACCGCGAATATACTGTCCTCCTAGAAAGAATTGCATAACTAGTCCAAAAGAAATTGGGGTGACTAGGGCAGCCGGGGCGGGAGCAACCCATACTATCGGCCGGACCTGGGTAGTGGGTACCCTCCGTAGCACTGGCATCCATCGACCATTCAGCTGGGGCGGGAGCAGATGATATTGTCGGTCGGACCTGGGTAGTGGGTACCCTCCGTAGCACTGGCATCCATCGACCATTAGAGAGGGAGTGCGGCCTAGAAGAAGACTAGAGTCCTATGATCACTCCTTTTATTTTAATCTTGGGTCCGCTATTGATGTTAGCAACAAAAGATTACCTAGGATCTGTGCAATTTTCTTCTATAGGCAAGCATGATGGTTAACCTCCAAACGGTGTTCCACCCTAGTACCCAGGCCCCCTCTGGTCGGTGTTAGCATCAGGTCAGTCTTTGTTGTCTTTCTCACTCATGCGCACAGTTTCTACATATACCTTAAAAGTATTGAGGAACCGTTGCTGGCGATTTTAGTCCGAGCGATTACCTTGTAGACAAATCCAGAATCGTAAGAACAATGCAAGAACGTAAGAACGGAATAGTAGATTGAAACAGAGATATGAGAAAACTTCAGACTTCTCTTTATTGCTCTTTTGTAATCATGTACAATGTTGAGGACCCCCTCCTTTATATAGGCAACAAGATGGATAAGGAGCCACTGGCTAGGACTCTCCGGTCCTGAGCCCGGTTTCTTAACACTCCCCCTTGAGCACTCATCCGACATGTTCATGTTTCATTAAAACTCCATAAAAACTCAGTGGAAAAATTTAGAGAAAGAGTACATGACATGCGTTGCGCTGTGTTGCACGAATTGCCTCGTTAAAAACCTTAACCGAGAAACTTTAGGAAAACTCATCAAAGGAAAAAGAGTACAATCCACTCAATTTCATTTAATCTCTAGGATTTATTCTTTGGGCACTCGATTGATCAAGCTTTAATAATGAGTTCGTGAAGATTCCCCCTTGAATTCTGCACTTCTCTAAGCCTCATCATTCCAATTCCACGTATGCATCTTTCAAAGCTAGATGCTGGAAGTGACTTAGTGAATAAATCTGCAAGATTTTCGCATAACTTAGTATGCAATACCTTAATTTCGTCTGTATCTTTTGCAATTCATGAGTATAGAAGAACTTGGGGTTGATATGCTTTGTGAGGGGGCTCTTCACATAACCCATCTGCACTTGTGCAACACAAGCTGTATAATCTTCATAGATAATATGGGAGTTTGCACGGTATTCAATCCACATGACTGCTGGATGTGGTGAATCATCCGCCGAAGCCAAGAAAATTCCTGTGAGGCTTCGTACAGTGCTATAAATTCCGAGTGGTTCGTCGAAGTAGATACAAGACTTTGCTTAGACGATTTTCATGAAATTGCAGTTCCACCACACATGAATACATAGCCTGTTTGAGACTTAGTTGTATGCGAGTCTGACAGGTACCATGCATCTGCATAGCCAGTTATAGTTATGTATTGGTTCTTTCTATAGAACAGATCAAGATCTTTGCTTCCTTGGAGGTATCGGAAGATGTCCTTTATTCCCTACGAATGCTTTTTGATATGTTTTGCACTATACCTTGCTAGTAGGTTCACGACAAATGCAATGTCCGGTCTAGTATAGTTTGCCAAATACATGAGTGCTCCTATTGCACTCAGGTATGAAAATTACGGTTCCAAGACTTCCCCCCCTCTTCTTTAGGTCTGTACGAGTCCTTGTCCTGCTGCAAGGATCTCCCGACTATTAGTACTTTCGAAGGATATACCTTTTAAAGTGAACCATTCTAACACTTTCTGAGTGTAGGTTGACTGATTTACTAAAATCTCTTCAGGGTTATGCTCAAACCGCAAGCCTAGGCAATATTTGATTTTACCCAAGTCTTTCATTTCGAACTCCGACTCTAGGTAAGAGCTTGTTTTTTAATATCTTCCAGGATCCCAATGATATTCAGATCATCTACATATACTGAGATTATACAGAATCCATCTTGGGATCGTCATAAAAAACACAGGGACAATCATCATTGTTCGTGTAGCCTTTCTTATAGAGAAAGTCGCTCAAGCGATTATACCACATCCTGCCTGATTACTTCAGTCCATATAGTGACTTTCTGAGTTGCACACTGTACATATTTCTATTTGCTCTATCTTGGTTTGGGACAGAGATACCTTCAGGTACCTTCATGTAAATGTCCGAATACAAGTTCCCATAAAGGTATGCAGTTACCACATCCATCAATTTCATTTTCAAATTCAAGTTTACTACAATTGATATTAAATATCTAAAGGTAGTTCCGCCCATGACTGGGAATAAGTTTCTTCATAATCGACTCCTGGTCGTTGAGTGAAATATTGTGCAACAAACATTGCTTTTATGTCTTACAACTTCATTGTTTTCATTTCTCTTTCGAACAAATACTCACTTATGCCCTACTAGGTGCACATGGGAAGGCGTGCGCTTACAGGCCCAAATACCTCTCTTTTATTCAGAGATAATAATTCTGCTTCTATTGCCTTTTTTCAATCTTTCAATCTGATCTTTTCTTACATTAAGCGAGCGATGCAGGCTCTGGATCAAGATCGATGATTGTGATATATTTTTTTGCAAAATAAATATCAACATTGGTTGTTGTTGTATTCATAGATTCTCTCGTGGTCACATAATTTATAGCTATTTTTTAATGTGGCGATTCTGCTAATGCTTCTATTTGCTTACCGCTGCTTCCAATTACGGGGGCAAGTCCCTTTAGTTTTTCAACTCCGAAATATGCGCACGCATCTATGCTGATGTCTCCCCCTGTGGGAATATTCAAATCCGGTATGCCTTTTATTGAAGGTTACATACTGGTGTCTGGTCTCAACTGGCTCCCCTTTTGGTTGTGGGGAACTTCAATGATCGGTTGTGTCAAGTCCTTCTTATCCTTTTTCGCCAGACGTCCCCGGTTACTTGGGATTCGAGGGGCTGGAGTTCTCGTCCTTTTATTCTGAGGTATTGCGTGCAGGCACATGCGACTTGGTCACGCTCTTCAAATCACTAAAGTGGTCAGTCATTTGATTCGCTAATGTTTACAAATCAATTATCTTCTGGATTTCTCTATTTGTTTCACTAGTGCTAGATCATGTGCATGGATTCTCGTGGCTTGCCATGTCATTTTTCGATATTTTTTATCAAGGAGTTGATTTCCTCCCCCTAATGACGGAAAACTATCCTCATCAAATATGCTGTCAGCGAAGCGGGCTGTATGCAAGTCTCCAACCATGGGGTCCAGATACCTGATTATGGATGTTGTCTCATAATCAACGTATATCCTTTTAGAGGGGGCCATTGTAGTTCGCTGCGGTGGTGGTATAGGTACATAAACCTTGCAACCAAACATTCGTAGATGAGAGATTTTCGGTGCTGACCCTTACGCTAGTTGCGTAGGTGAATGGATGTTATATGCTGACGGTCTAAAATTGATGAGAGTTGTTGCGTGTAGGACTGCATGTCCCCAACATGTGGTTGTTAAATTACAATTCTGCAAGAGCGGTTGGGCAATAAATATAATTCTTTTAATTAATGCCTCTGCTAGTCCATTCTAGGTGTGGACATGTGGTACGGAATGCTCAACGGTAATTCTCATTGCCATACAATAATAATAAATGCCTTTGAAGTAAATTCTCCGGTGTTGTCCATTCTGATGGATTTCACATGATGATCAAGGAAATTATTCTTAATTTTAATTATCTGCGAGATCAGCTTTGCAAAAGCATGATTTATCGTAGATAATAAGCATACATGCGACCATTTCGAGGAACCATCGATGAGCACCATAGAGTACCTAAATAGCCCAAACAGGGGCTATATAGGACTACAAACGTCTCTCTGGATATGGTCCAGAATGCATGCATTTCATCCTTTACTTTCGAGTAGAGGGTTTAGTAATCAGTTTCCTGGTGGCACATGCGGGCACACAAAATCTTCATGATTCGGAAAATTCTTTACATTAACATTGTGTCCCTAGAATTAGTAATTATATTTCTCATCATTCTAAGACCGGGGTGACCTAATCTATCATACAGAGATAGAAAAGTTTAGAGCTTATAAAAGTGGTTTTCAAGATAGTATAGGCTCCAGGTGCCTTAATGTGAGTGTAGTATAGCCCAGATTCATATGAAGGAAGTCGTTCTAATACTTTTTTTCCATTTTCTTCACGCTTTGTAATGAGCAGGTATTCCTTACCATACTCTTCTTCAGTTTCTACGTGGAGACCGTTAGCGCAAATATCTTTAAAGCTTAAGAGAGTCCTAGTCGATTCTGGGTACAACAAGGCTTTTTCAATGACCAATGTCGTGCCCATCGAAAGTATAATTGTGGCTCTTCCTGAGCCTATTATACAAGTATCGCTGCCTGCGATCGTCGTATGACTACCAACATTCTTGCTGATCGACTGAAATTTTTGTCTCTCTTAATATGGTATTCGTTGTGTCGCTATCTACTAAGCACACTTCCTCCATAGGGCGCCACACGCGTTCTGATATATAAATTATTTATTAATATGGGGTAGGAAGCAATCCACACACATAAGTAAAATACTTCAAAACAGAACACAACTTGCTATTATTAATACGAGAAAAATCTTGTAGGACTTATCATAAGAATTTATTGCTTTGCTCTCCTAGTGCTTACAACCATTATTAAAAATTAATGTTCTATCACAACCAGAAACTACAAATGATTATAAAATCTAAGTTCAATGCGTGCACTAGATTGAATATGCGAAGTATGAAGAAACTTCTGCCTAGATTTGCTCCATGTCCAACTTCTCTTCTTCGGCAACAACAGCTGTTGCCGCTATGATGTCCAAAGAGGGTGTGATGGGGTTGCTACTGAGATATCCATATCCATGGGTGCATCCCATGATTGTGGATCCTCTATGCCTACAATGACAAGGTGTGCCACATACTGTCCTTTGCCCTCCTTCTTAGCCTTGAAAGCATCAATCACGTGTTGCGGCTCACGGCAAACACATGACAAATATTCCCAAGTGTCACATTTGTAGCAACTTTGGTACTGCTGACCATAGGGCTTCTCATTACGCTTCTTTTGTTCGCCCTTCTTGGTTTGAGCATTCTGTTTGGTTTTGTAACACATGACCTTACCCTTCTTGCATCTTTCTTTTGAGTAAGGCTTCCTCACTTTGTAGCTACTTGCATTGACTTCATGGCCAACTTTGCTACTAGGCGGTTGTGAGATGTAGTTCTTTCAAAGAACGTCATCTTGAGCTTCCGCAACTTGCATGATGTCAATCAGTTCGACATACTCCTTACAGCCGTCGTGACGATAGTTGCATGCGGATTGCACCGCATTTGGGTGAAAGGTAGAGAGAGTTTTCTCGATCTTCTGCTCATCTGTGGTTACTTTACCACAGAGTTGAAGACTTGTACAAATTCTGTGCAATACAGAATTGTACTCCCCCACGGTCTTGTAGTCAGCAAAACGTAGTCGGTTCCATTCTTGCTCTGCCCGAGGAAGAATGTTGTACTTCAACTTCTCGAACTGCTTCTTTAGTGCGGTCCATAAAGATAGTGCCTTCTTTTCTGCTATATACTTCTTCTTGAGCGTTAGGCAGAGATGGTGTCTGAGAAAATGAAGTGCTTGATCATTCTCCTCAGCAGTTGGAGTAGCGTCCTTCGAGGTGCCAAGTGCAATAGCACCACAGAGCTTCTTGGCTCTAAGTACAATTTTAACATATGATGCCCAAGTTTGGTAATTATGGCCATGCTGAGCCAGCTCTTCGAACTCCCGGTTCGTAATGCCAATCATCTGCATATTCATGCAAAAAGTGCTTAAGATTACTGCTGGTAACTTGTATAAAATGGTTGTAAAATTCTCATAATGTTCCCGTATTTTTCTATGCATTTGTATGATTTACTACTATTTTCAGTGATTAAAAGCAATATAAACAATCATAAATAATCAAAACAGTAAATACAATACATAGATTGCATATAAATAATAATAATAAAGTTAAACATGCTTTAAATGCAAAAATCGATTCAAAATTTGAATTCTCGAGACCCTTTTCTTGCTAGAAAAATGATTTTTTTCATGAATTCTGCAATTTTCAGCGGTTAAAACGTGAAATTTTAGTTCTAAGATTTTTTTTAATTTTTAGATTTCCCGAGGGGTTTTCCTGCAAAACTTCCTTATTCGCTAAAGAATCTCGTAATTTGCAGAATTCCGAGGGTTCTTTTTTTGTAAAATTTTAGGTTTTTCGTTTTAGCCCAATTAATGGGCCGTCGCTTCGATCCATTCGGCCGAAGCGACCGCTTCAAAACCATACCCCTGTGCATGGCCTGGCGGCGGCGCTTGGCGTTGCAAGCGCGTGCGGGAGCCGGGCGATGGCGGCGCTGCTAGCTCGCGGCGGCGATGAGTGGAGTGCTACTGCCGCGGGTGGCCGGCGAGGCGAGCGCTTCTTGGCGTGGCGGCGGCGGCTCTGCGGAGACGATGGTTCCATGGGAGCCGAGGCGGCCGTCGGCGCGCGAGGAGGTGGTACGCGACGCCTTTGGCGGTAGGAGCGGGATCGTGGCGGTGGCATCGCTTCAAGGCGGCTTTGGGCCATGGCGGCGCGACCGGCTCGGTGGCGGCGACGCCGGCGGTGCGTTCGGGAGCACGGCGCGATGCATTCGGCGTTGCCGTCGCGGGCGGCCGGGCGCGGGAAGGCGTGCGGTGCGGCTCGCCGCCTCTGGAGGCGGGGCCGCGGCACCGACGTCATCTTCTCCTCCCTCCGTCTCCCTTTTTTGTGATGTTTTGCGGCAACGTCGGCCGGTGATGGCGGCGGTGGTGGCTCGGGAGGGCCGTCTGGGGCGGCGCCGGTCGGTGGAGGCCGACGACAAGTCGGCAGCGCACGGCTCCAGTCGTGCGCGCGATCGTTTTTTACTGTTCACGCGAGACGCACTGTGCATACGATCACTGTTCATGTGAGTACTGTTCATGTGTCCACCGATCGGCTTGGCCGGTGACTTCAAGTCGGCTCGCGGTAGATTAGAACGAATTTGTAAATTTTAATCTATGGTACAATCGACATCTATTTTTTTCATGCAATCTACCGATCGGTTTGGCCGGCGACTGCAAGCTGGCTCGCGGTGGATTAGAACAAATTTGTAAATTTCAATCTACGGTACAATCGACATCCACTTTTCCATGCAATCTACCGATCGGCTTGGCGGCGACTTCAAGTCGGCTCGCGGTAGATTAGAGCGGATTTATACCGTAGGTTACAATCTAGAAAGCCAAATTTGTAGAATTGAAAGCAATCTAGAAAACGATTCGATCTACGAGTGTCGTTAATCGACGGTTACCTTTCGATCCGAGAAGAGTCGATCGTGCTGATAACGTATTGGGGAACCGTCGCTGGCGAATCCAGTCCGAGCTATTACCTCGTAGACAAATTCAAGATCGTATGAACAATACAAGAACGTAAGAACGGAATAGTAGATTGAAATAGAGATACGAGGGAACTTCAATTTTCTCTTTATTGCTCTTCTGTAATCATGTACATTGTTGAGGGTCTCCTCTCCTTTATATAGGTAACAAAGTGGACGAGGAACCCACCTGAACCAAAACTCTCCGGTACTAGATCCGATTTCCTAACAAAATGCAAGCGTATTACCATTCCCCGCTAATTCCGCGGTTAGGTTTCGCGTCACTCTCGGCTCCGTTTCTTACTCTCGGGAAAAGGCCAATTAACTGTACATTATACAACCACTTAATTTTGTCCTGTCCTAGGAGAATGGACACCGGACAGGCTGTTAAAAATTGATAACCGAAAGGTATAGCTCATTAGCCTCGTAGCAAAAAGGATACGTCACTCTACAGCAATTCAGTAGTACTACGAATCTTACAAGTTAAGTACTCCACCACGACCACCACGACGTACCACTCCTCCATTCACACGCTTCATGAAAGGCTACAAGTACGTATACTCGAATTGAATCGATCGCTTCAGATCTGTTGTGCTTCAGGCCTTAGCCGAAGCTGGAAATGCCCAGAAATTCGGGGCTCCATGCATGGTCGTTCTCCTGCTCGACATTCTGAAGGTTAAACGTCGCTGTGATCGAGGTGCCAAACTTCATATCATGCAGCGAAAGCAGCAGGACGCAGGGCGTGATAAATGCCATGCCTGGGCATTTCTCCTCTCTCCTCTCTCCTCTCTCGTCTCTCTCTCGCGCACTGCTGCATGGAGATGTGTACACCAGCTTGTGTAATTGTACTGCTAGTCTGCTTAAGATGCAGCAGGCGACATATCACAATAAATTGCATGCCCCAAATGTGCCGAGCAACGCAGACTGTCGGGTTCTGTCTTTTTATTATTATTTTAAAGATGTGGCCTTCGATGCAGGTTGTAACTTGTAACAAAAATACTACAAAACACTCCACTCTAGTGTTCCGCTCCAAAAACAACGGCATACAAAACGTCCGTTCGATCCGGTCGACGTCACGTCGCACGCATCCTAAAGAGCTCGCTCCTCCCGACCTCGACTCGATCCACACTCGCACGTGTTACAAAAGACGGCGGAGGAACGACGAAGTAAAACAAGATCAATTGCAGAGAGACACGAGATTTAACGTGGAAAACCCTCCCAATACGAGAGGGAAAAACCACGGACGCCAGCCAGCAACAATCTTCACTATATCGGGGTGAGGTTACAACACCGGGGATTTACAACTCTCATGTCTTATCCCAAACGGCGGCGGCTTACAGGAAAATATTACAACTCTCATGTCTTATCCCAAACGGCGCCGGCCCTAAGCCTCCGGCGACGGGCCTCCGCTACGCTTCGTCCAGAAGCTGGCCTAATTGATGTATAGAATTTGGATCACAAATCAACAGCACGCACACACCGTTTTCTCTCGCTCCCTCTGTCGTGTCTGTTAGATTTTCCGCGTGCGAGCGTGGCGACGAAGGCGGGCGCCTGGGGGTGGAGCGAGCGAGCGCTGTAAAAATAATGTCAGTGATGCCTTTTTTTTTTAAGGGTTTGTATACATATAATTCGACTGTTTTGTCTATAAAAAAATTGTCTCATTTTGAAAGTTCATTGACAGCTCTATTACATATAAATTACAGTAAAATATTTATGTTACTCCATTATACATAAATTACAGTAAAATATTTATGTAATTTTTGCTCTTGGCCACTATAATTATTCTTAAAAATCTTAATAACTCATATTTCCATCACATGATTCAAAATCTCACATGTATTTTGAGAGGTTGAACAAAAACAAAGAAAAATAAAATAAAATTATATACCAACAAAATACAACAATGTGTTAAACACGTTATGTTCTTCATATATTTTGAGAGGTTAAGCAAAAATAAAGATAAAAAATAAAATAGAAGAATATGGTGAACCCGTTATGTTTCAAGAAAAAATCATAATAAATTCGGACCCAATTCATCGTATAGGAAAAAAAAATACAAATCTCAAAGCATATCGGACGAATAAAAATTGGACTATTATAATTTTTTCTTACAACACATTAACAACACAAATCTTATAGCACATCTAACGAAAAGAAAATTGACAATTTTAACTTTAAAAAACTGTTAAAAGTTATATAGTAATTCTCTTTTATGAATATAAAAGAATAATTAAACGAGAGGTTCTTCGGGGCGGAAAAAGGGTGCAATGATCGGTTCCTTCTTCACATGCACGTCAACCCATCGGTAGTCTTAACTGGTAAGACATCCCGATGTAGCCCGTGTCTTCAAAACGCACTGGAAAGTTATACCTGTATTTGTTTAAACCCTTGCAGATTATTACTTGTAAACATTTTATAAGAAAATCTTGCTGCATATAACAGCGCTCTTAACTACTCTAGCAGTTACACTGCTCGTTAGCTGCTGTGAGGAGTTTAAGGGGGTATGTACAATGGTATAGACAGCTGCTATTTATAGCAACTCTCTATGTCACTTGTAGATAACACTAAAGACAACTCGTATAATGAGTTGTGATGTTACAGTCGACACATGATTGTAGACAACACATAATTTTTAATATTTTCTTTGATTCTGATGACACATTCGGCTATAAAATTATAGACAACACATTTCTCACTCTTCATCCTCTTTCATCCACGTTAATTTAAATCCTACATGCAGAGACTCTAACCAATTGATATAAACTCATTATACATGACCTCACTACCACTCTTTCATGTAATTTTCCATCCAATCCGATCATAACTTTTTCCCGCAACAAAATGGATCTTAAGCCATCCCATTAATTGCTTTCTGGCGACTGGAGAGTGGCGACCAGGAACGTGACGTGCACCGGCGGTGCACGCACCGCCATGCGAATCGGCACAAGCATCACATGCTCTTTCCCACGCTTCACTTGGTCAAGCACAAGGTACATCTCGTTGAGCTGGAGCAGAGCTTGCAGCCTACACACCCTTTGGTCCACCGAAATTGCACCCTTCCTCGCGATGCCTCACGGGTCACGGCCCCAAGGTACGTACCGATATCGTGCGTACGATTATTATTATTATTTCCTTTCGAGAACACGCAGGAGACACGCACCATGCGGTGATACGATACGAGCTAGGCGAAAGAGTTCAGAGTTCTGCCTCCGAAACCCGAATGGATTCCCGGCGCGTCGGCGTCAGTGTCGATCTGGGATGCCTCGACGCGGCTGTCGATCTGTTGGACTGAAAACGATGACGGCAATCGGACAGGCGATGATGCTGCAGCAGCGTACGATCGGAAGCGACCGATCCGAGCAGGAGGCCACTGCAGCGAACTGAAGGTCGGTGCGAGCTAGATCTGAGGGTATGGCCCTTGTTTCTCAGTCTGAAGATAATAACAACAGTGATAATCCATCAGGAATTGAATCGGACCCGTTGCCTCATCATGACATCCGCGATGATTGATTGATTGATCCGTTCCATGACCGAATCAAATCCAAAGCAAACGATGTAAGCAATTTAGTCACCTCAGTTCAATTGAAACGGACATAGCCCTAAAAAAATTTGAAATGAACATTGTCTCTTCTTCCTTTTCTACTATTAGTTATATAGTGCAGAAAATCCTACACTTGTATTGAGCAAGTGTAAGTGTATTGAGCTCGGTTTGTGGCAAAAGAACCTAGAAATTGGGTGGCCATTGCAGGCGAAAAACTAATGCTAGATTTAATTAGAGGGGAAAAAAGATGCGGATAATTCGACCCCGCTGCAGTCAGGTCATGCACTGGTGGGCGCACCCTTGGTGGCACCATCCCCATCGAGCCATACTTGATGTGTCGACCCACAAAAAGGAGAAAGAAAAGAGGGGGAACAAAAAAAAAAACGAAACCCAAAAAGTGGATACATTCGAAGTAATGATTATAAGTCGCAATTATTAAATGAACGCGATTAGAACTTTATATCGTACGCTCCTCCAACGTAATATCCGAACACAATGTTTACATATTAAATGAAACGTGATTAGCGAACTTTCTATCGTACACTCCAACGTAATATCCAAACAAAATGTTTACAACAAAATAAATCCATGTGTGTAATAAAATGGGCAAATGATAAATACAATGCTAAGAAAATAAATAGGGAAATATCAAATTCTCACCAAAAATACATGAAGTCATCAGTATAGAACATGACTACTGTCAGACCCCAAATTTAGAATTTTAAATCCTTTGTGTAAACTCGTATCATTCCCTAGATTAGTAGATAGCGTTCACAGATACATATTTGGATCATTCACATACATCACATTCATTGTACAATAACATAATATATTACAACACAGGCCGTATGACCAACATTTTTACAAAAAGCCACGAAGGCCATTATATTACATAGTTATGAATATAGAAATAAAGGATAAGAGCGGAAGTAAAAGTAGTGGTGGATCCACTCACTCTGCCCACAGGCAAGCGACTGGGGGTCCCAGCCTAAGCTTCTCCATCTTCTCCATCATCTGGTCCAGATGCCAAGTGGTAGGCATATGGGTCTTGATCAAATGGCTTTGAAAGATTATATTAAGCGAGCCTGCGTATACAACCGTACTCGCGAGCCAGCACGCAATGCAATTATTATATATATGCTAGGCTAATCAAGGGAGGTTCATGGTTCTTTTATTTGCACAAAGTCAGTTTTGAATTAGATTAAGTAGTAGCAATTTTCTGAGACTTAGCATTTTAACTAACACAGATTTATAAGCTGAGTTTTTGTTATAAAGTACTAGTGGAGGTCCAACCACCTATACCATCGAGTGGCTTCATCCACCCAATACTTGGGTTACATCCAGGACTTACCACTGGTCCCTGACCAGGCCATCTCAAATCTCTGGGTTCCAGCCTAGTTTTTTTATTCCATCCATAAATTATTTTATAAAATAAAAGCTAGTTCAAGCAAGTTCCTGGCACCGCTCTTGATCATGAGCACGGTTATCTAGATAGTTTTCTTACTCTGTAGAGTTCGTACACTTTATCCATAAGATACATTCAACTTATAATATCTCCAACATACTTCTATATGTGTGCGACTAAGTTGATTATCACAATACCTTCACAAAACTAAGTTGATTATCACAATACCTTCACAACACCCCACCTCAACGTAACTCCACACCGCTGGGTATCACCTCCTTGGGCCTCGCCCCCGGGAGGTCTCCCATTTGCGTTGTATGGTTTTACAATGGCTTCTTATCCTATACCCACGCCACACAACCACCAGTGGTGAAGTCACGCTGAGGCGAACAAATTAGTTAGCCAGGTCGTACCAATTATAGACTTTTAGTTGCATTGTTTTTACAAGAGAGGTCATCACAAGAGCTAGGTCCTTTATTGATATGGTCGGTACATCCACATACCCCACCGTCGTGCACCCGGCACCAGCCACTTTTTATAGCTGCCCAAGTTGAAATTTATTTTTTAGGTTTTTCCTTTGTTTTTAAAATTACCTTTAGTCCAACATACCAGCCAGGTTCCAGCCTCGACTGCCCAAATTCATTCTCAATTTGTTGATTGATGTCGGGCAATTTAATGCACAGATGATAATGTATCTAAGTAAGGCTAAGCATGACACTTAGATACAGAATTATCAACTAGTTTATATACCATTAGTTCTATTTTGACAAAGGACAGTGTTCAATTTCAAAGTTTGGAAGTTTATACACAATTATTATTAAGGTATTAACTATGAACTACACCAATATAGTTGTATAAATAATAGAAACATAATTTTATAATTTAAAATAATATTATTTCAAAAAGTAGGTGCAACATGATCAAAGTGTTGACTCGCCTTGGTCTAAGTACAGCTAATCTTGTTCTTGATCGACGTGATGGACTTCGGAAGCTTCAACTTCTATATACGCAAAAATAACTAAAATTTGAATAAGTACATAATAATTCAAATTGCATTCAAAATTTCAAATGAACTCCAAATTAACTGTTTTCGGTTTGTGTTAGGTAGATTTTGAATTTATACAAATTTAGAAATAAAAATCATTCGAATCGGAGTTGAAACAAGTGAGAACGGGCTCTCCAAAGTTTAAGGCTAATTTAAATCCTAGAAAAAAAAAGAGAGAGAATCTCTCTCGCTGACATATGGGACCCGCACACTTTTCTTTTTCTTTTGATTTATTTCCTAACATATAAAACTTCAGTGAATGACAGGCGGGCCCCTATGAATTTTCTGTTCCTTTTTATTTTATTTCCCTAAAGAAAATCTATTATGGACGAGTGGGACCCACTGTCAGTGTCTCGGTCTAGGAAACAGTGTATGGATCAAAGCCTATACATTTGGTCCACCAGTCCATGGACCTAGGACTACTGTGCTTTTAATGTCTCTAGGCCCGCGCGTTAGTGACTCGGTGTGAAACACATAGCACTTAATGCTCCGGGTTTTCTGTTCATGGCCCCGCACGTCAGCGAACCAAAGCGTATTTAAGCCATACTTAATTCAGCAAACAACATTTGAAGCTTCCTATATGCATCATGTGCATAAGCTTGCCATTCTCATATGTATAATGGTTGAAGCTTTTAATTGCTTAGTGACATGCATGGATATGTTTAAATAGCTTAAATTATTATCTTGTGATGATTTATATTCAAATGTTGTTACTGATAAAGGATTTGTCACCAATCACCAAAAAGGGGAGATTGAAGAATCTAGACCCGTCATTATGAGTTAATGGAGTATTTTGGTGATTAATGATACATCTATATGTGACGCTAACACTTTAATTAATATACCTATTGTGTAGTCTTATTTGGATAAAAAGATGAAAATCATGGAGGTATACATTCGACATCATATTCTTATATCTTATTGCATTACTCGAATTCAAAATATAGGTTGAAGTCTACCAAAAGTTTAACTTGAATATGTGCATATGTTTTTATTACATATTTGTGTATGTACACATTTAGGAGGAGTCCACTCTATGTTTTGTGGTTTCATTAGTATTGATCCATATTTCATTATCCATATAGATTAAGGATCTTTACTTTGAAACATATCAAATGAGTATACAAAACTTGTGTAGTTCATATACACTCATATGATCTTACATTCAATTATTTGTAATTGTGATGGTTGTCATCAATTACCAAAGAGAGAAAGATTGGAGTATCTTGATCCACCATTATGAGTTAATCTTGTGAACTAATGACAATCATGTTGTCCGATCGCTTATCCTGGAATGACATTTTAGTAAGCTCAAGACAAGCGATGCATTGCATTTCCTTCGGAAGAATTTCAATTGAGATTGGTATGATCAACCAGTTTTGGATCTCGAATGGAAGTGGTTGTACCACCCTATGTGATCGGTGGGTTGTGTAGCCCTCTGAATAAGCTTTCCATAGAGTCCAAGATCACTCAATTCGGGCATCGGAGTCAAAAGTTATAACCTTTTTACATAGTGTCGTCTATGCTGAAATTGGACTGTGGTAATACCGCCCGACAAGAGAGGTATTATCGCAGAACGGTAGTACCGCCCTTTGTACCGCGGTACTACTGCACAAAAACTTTAACGGCTAGTTTTTGAGCCATTAATGCACATGTGCGACCGATGAACAGTAGAAAATGGTAGTACTGGAGTTTATACGGCGGTACTACTGTAAATCCTGATTTTTAGGGATTTATGCTCCCAACGGCTAGTTTTTGTGTGTGAGCTATAAGTTCCCACCTTGGCGGTCGAGAGACAATATTTGGCATCATATTTCACTCACTTGAGCTAGTGTGAGGTTCTCCTCTCAGTTGTGCATGTGTTGCACCTTGTGAGCAATGGGGAGGGGGGTCTGTAGTTGCATGTGTTGCATCTAGAGGTGGATTTTGTATCTACTTGAGCCTGTGCATTTGTTACACATGGTGAGAGTCAAGCAAGGGGCTTGGCTTATTACTCTTGTTGTTTGCTGACACCTAGACGGCGTGGAGGCGTCGTAGACCGGTGATCTTCTCAAGAAACTTGTGAGAAACACGGTGTGTTGTGAAGATTGGAGCTCAGCTACCTAGAGTGGGAAAGAGCTACACTAGTGGAATTGAGGTGTTTGGCTTAATTCATGGAGCCGGTCCAATTAGTTTGGCTTACCTCAACGTGGATTAGGGAGACCGGTAAGTCTCCGAATACCACGGTAAAACGTCATTGTGTTCATTGTTGTTTATTTCTCTTGTGTTTTACTTTGTGCAATTTACATTCGTAGAACTAAATTGCTTATCGTCTTTGTATGTTTGCTATAATTATCAATAGTTTTATATTGTTGGTGCACTTTGTCAAGACTAGTCGATTTAGGTTTTAATTGAGTAAAACCGAATTGATTTACAATTATGCATAAAACTCGATTTTAGCCAAAAGATTTAAAAACCGCCTATTCACCCCTCTAGTCGGCCTCCTCAATCTTACAACGGTGCCTCGGCCAAAACGAGCACTTGAGCCTTACCTTGTGTTCGAGCTTGGTCGAGGAATGGAGAAAGTGAAATATTGCCTGTGGTGGCGAGGAGAGGATATGGGATGGCCTTGGGTGGCTATTTATAGCCGAGAGGGTAGAGATTGCACGAGAGCCGGCGATGCGCTAGCATGGCTCTCTGCTGGAATTGGCGATGGAATGATGGAGTTCGGCTGCACAGCGCTCAGGAAAGGATGCTTAGGTGATGGTTTGAGCGACAAGCGATGATTGCATGGTCGCGACATGGCGCTTGCTCCAGAGAGCGTTGACACCGAGGAGGGTGATGGGGCTACTGTGCTATCTTGCTTGGAGAGAAGGAACTGTGGGCTGAGCCACTAGATCAAAGGAGGTGGTGTGGTGGCAACATGGTTCGGTCAGAGAAACAGTAGGAGAAGAAAAAGAATAGTCTAAGGAAAAATTGGGAAAGGCAAAATAACAAAGTTTTAGGTTTGCTAAACCTCTGATATTTGCTTTAAGAAACTCTAATGCGATGATAGATAAAAATCTAATATTTGTTAGATAATTCTATTTGTACTTTTGAGCACTTAGAGTATTAGGTATTGAATTTTATGCTTTCGACCTTTAGGGTTTACCCTACATATAATATTTTAAAAGAGCAATACCTTATATTTATTTTGTTTTTATAATTTATGATATTAGGGTCTTCGTCTCTAGGGTTCCCGTATTTAGAGTTTTCGCTTTATAGGGTTTATGTATTTAGGATTTTTGTTTTACATCACTTGTATTGGCAAAAATAAAACACTGATCAAATAACTCCCAAAAATGCAAAAAAATGATGGCAACCGATAACATACAAAAAGTTTTAAAACTCCCATATTTTTGTAGTTGTGAATTTTTGGGATGTTAGAGCTTTGTTTTTAAAAACTAGTTCAAATATCCCAAACAAACAAATTTCAATGTTACAACATTGCAATATTTTAAAAAAAATGGAAACATCCGAAAATAATTATTACAATATTTTTGTAACAATGATGCAACAACCAAATGGTGAAGGGCTACAACAAAATGTTTACTCTTGTGCAACAAATCAAAAACATCGTTGCAATAAAAAACACCTCTTGCCTCAATATTTGATGCGACATCATCCCAACAATAAAAAACGATCTATACAACATTTTGAGCCAACTGTTGCAACAAAATTGATCGACGCCTTCAACAAGATGTACCCGATTGAAGCTGGAGGTTGTTGCGGAGGTTCTGGCGGATGAGGATAATCTCTGGGAGGGCACAATCGGAGGCGGCGTTGCGCTTGTCGATGATTTGGAGGTAGAGGAGAAGGGGCTTCTGGATGACGGATGAGGATCATCTCCGGGAGGACGCATGCAAGTCGGCTCAGCGTAGCAGCCTACGGCGTGGGCTGACAGTGAATCATGCGGCCATGGGCGGGTCGCCGGCGAGATACGTGGCCGTGTTCGCACGGGCGCCTCCGGCCGACGCGAGCAGCCGTCGAGGTGCCTAGAGACGGCGGGCTCGGATGGGAAGGCCTCATCGCAGTTGGGGACACCACTGCGGCGGCATTGGGGTGGCTGGACGAGGAGGTGGAGATGAGGGAGAAGGGGATTTGGGGGAGATAAGCAGGTGCTGGATTTGAGGGAGGATGAGTGGATTTGGAGGAGAATTCGGGGATGGGGCAGAGAAGATAAGGAGATTTTGAGGAAGAATGTGTGTACAAGAAGTGAACGAGGGAATACTTATGCAGTGGTGTGGTGGTTGTGAGGACGAGGTACACGTGGAGGTGTTCGTGTGATACGATACGTGAGATGGTATCGGACATCTGAGTCCTATCGTTATCCTTATTAAATACGAATTTAGTTGTTAGGTCAGCCGTCACTGTCGAACCGATTCGGGGCCTCCGTGACAATGTGCCGTGTATCTAATCCTCTCACTTTCTCCTCTCTGCAAAGTAACAGCGCAAAACAGTTTGTCTCCACTCTCCGGTAACAACTATTCTCCCCCCACTCTGTAACTCCATGTGTAACAAACCAAAATCCAACTTTGGATTACAAGTTTACAAATATTACTAATGAAAAAACCCTTCATATCTCAGTAAAATCCAATAATAATGTACTAAAATCCCTAGCAACACCCAAACCGGCTCGTTTGCTTCTGATCGTCTTTCGACTCGCTGTCGATGCTTACCCTATTGAAGGATAGCTCCACTTTGTAAGAATCGGAATTCAAAACTAGTTCAAATATCCCAAACAAACAAATTTCGATGTTACAGCATTGCAACATTTGAAAAAAAACAATGGAAACATCCGAAAATAATTATTACAATATTTTTGTAACAATGATGCAACAACCAAATGGTGAAGGGCTGCAACAAAATGTGTACTCTTGTGTAACAAATCAAAAACATCGTTGCAACAAAAAACACCTCTTGCCTCAATATTTGATGCGACATGATCCCAACAATAAAAAACGCTCTATACAACATTTTGAGCCAACTGTTGCAACAAAATTGATCGACGTCTTCAACAAGATGTACCCGATTGAAGCTGAAACTTGTTGCGGAGTTTCCGGCGGATGAGGATAATCTCTGGGAGGGCATAATCGGAGGAGGCGTCGCGCTTGTCGATGATTTGGAGGTAGAGGAGGAGGGGCTTCTGGATGACGGATGAGGATCATCTCCGGGAGGACGCATGCAAGTCGGCTCAGTGTAGCAGCCTACGGCGTGGGCTGACAGTGAATCATGCGGCCATGGGTGGGTCGCCGGCGAGATACGCGGCCGTGTTCGCACGGGCGCCGCCGGCCGACGCGAGCAGCCGTTGAGGTGCCTAGAGACTGCGGGCTCGGATGGGAAGGCCTCATCGCAGTTGGGGACACCACTGCGGCGGCATTGGGGTGGCTGGACGAGGAGGTGGAGATGAGGGAGAAGGGGATTTGGGGGAGATAAGCAGGTGCTGGATTTGAGGGAGGATGAGTGGATTTGGAGGAGAATTCGGAGATGGGGCAGAGAAGATAAGGAGATTTTGAGGAAGAATGTGTGGACACGAAGTGAATGAGGGAATACTTATGCAGTGGTGTGGTGATTGTCGGGACGGGGTGCGCGTGGAGGTGTTCGTGTGATACGATACGTGAGATGGTATCGGACATCTGAGTCCTATCGTTATCCTTATTAAATACGAATTTAGTTGTTAGGTCAGCCGTCACTGTCGAACCGATTCGGGGCCTCCGTGACAATGTGCCGTGTATCTAATCCTCTCACTTTCTCCTCTCTGCAAAGTAAGACAATCTGGTGGAATCCTGAGATGCCACAGCTAATTCCCATTTGGGAGATTCTATGCTAAGCTTACAAACCATTCCGTTACAGAGTCACTGACAAGCAGGTCCGGTGGACCGATGCATTTTGGATTAGCCCAGTTGCTAGTGACGGTTCATAAGAATTATGTAAAAGAAAATGTCCCAAGAGATCAGCACTGTTTGTGCTATGAGGTCTGGTCCACAAGGGCATTGATGCCTTGTAAAAACAGTTAAAGAGGTTGGCTTGCTGGCTTGTCTACTTGAAGCACAAGCATTAGCCCGGCTTTTTTGTGGGGCCGATGCCAACTTTCTTCCTGCGACGTCATGGCCCAGGTCAAGTGTGGTTGCCATGGGGGCAATTGACCAACCATGTCCATGGAGGTCTTCTTATCCATGGGTGATTGGGAGATAATTGAGTCATCCCTGTTCCTCGCACGAAAATGTGACCCACGACTGGTGGATGGGTTGTTATGGTGGAGCTGCTTGCTGGTTTCGCGGTTTGTGTTCAAGTCAGGTCGATCGGGACCATGCCAGTGTCTAGAACAACTTGTGTTTGCAATTGGAGGTAGTAGTAGTTCACGATTATGTTTCAAGATACATGATTTTGTTTCATGCCTGATAGCTGTCCTGCCTCCAATGTCTTTTTGGTGTTTTTGAGTGTGCATGCCTCCCCCCACACCTCGTCCACTGCCCTCGATCGTTCGGACATCTTCTTCCATTTTGTTAATGACACCGTGATTTTTACCTTCATTGTGATTCGCGATCTCTCAATGTAAACAGGTGTGTCCACTCCCTAGCCTTGCAAATCGCTTCTACTCGTACCGAATGTGAATAGTCTTTTCGATAAAGAGTTCGAGACTACCAAATTAATGTGGACAGTCTTTGAACGAAAGAGTTGAAGAGTACCAAACGTGAATTAATGATTCTTGGTTCAAAGTGGCCAAAAGTATGTGGTTGCTCGTCGAAGTTTTCAGAAAAAAAGCTGAATCTGGCCTGCGAACTCTAATTTTGTCAGTACATATCCATCACTCTCACCATTGACTTCTCTCTTAATAGAACCACATGCATAGAGATTTTGGCATGCACAGTTTCCATGGCAGCATCACATGACAACTGAACATGCTTCGATTTTTTTCAAGCTCAAGGACCACCAGCTAGTAGCTAGCTGCTAGTATGTATCTAGTCCAGAGACCAAAGCCAAGTTTTCTTGGGTTAAAGACCAAGTAACCGGCCCTAATCTTTCGGCCTTAAAGATCTCGAATTAAATGAGGCACTGGGCCAAGCTAAGCGCGAGCAAAGAACATGGACACTCAAAATCAGTGGTCGGCTACGGTTAGACTTGTCTACCGGAGAGGCCCAGCATGCGGTGGGCGCGCGCAACAGTTGGCACGCCACTTTTCCTTGACAGATCCCCCCCATTTCTCTAGGAGCAGAGCTGAAATTGAAAGGGATGCACAAGTTAAATTCTTGGTATCCTGTCTCCTTCCACTGCATGCCTCCCTCGTCCCGGTGACACAGGACACTTGTCTCGTAACTAACTTCTATAGCTAGGGCACTACTCCACTTATGAGTGAAAACGGATCGAATACGAATTCGAATATATTTGAATACGAATACAAATTGAATACCATAACGAATACGAATTAAAATGGAATATGTACTCGATTCGGTCAGATCCGGATATCCTCGTAACTTGTGTAATATAAAGATATTAGTGACGCCTAAAGGAACATGAATTCAGATTAAATCTAAAAAAATTATCCAACTAATTAGGTATACTGTAGTAAAAATTTATATTGCTTCGTCAAATCCAAATCCGAACACGAATAGTTCGGATAAAATCACATACCATATTCGTATCCATACTATTTTTTTTTTGGCGAATTTGAATATGAATGAGAGAAATAGTTAAACGAATGAGAAAATTTATACCATATTCGCATACGGTAGTCGAATAATACGGATAATTTGTATCCGTTTTCCATCCTAGGAGTGGCTTGGGACAAGGACCAGCTGTACGCCGCCGCAAGCCCGCAAGCCGTTGGATGAAAAACGAACTCTCCCGATCAACCGCCACAGAACGGCGGCGGACGGGTCCGAAGCCGTACTTGTAGTCGCATCAACGACTGCAGCGGATACAGCCGCTCGATATCTCTCTCTTTATCTTCTAACAACTTGTGATTTCATTTCACCTATAGCTCCAGAAAGGTCAGGCCCTAGCTTTGCTGGTAGTAGTCATGCGTGCAAATTAGCTACACATTTTGCATGCACGACGCGAATTGATGCCCCAAATTGTGCTGCATTCACGCATGCATGTTTGGTCACGCAGTCTTTCTAGGAACCAGCTGTTACAATTGAAAGTACTTGTTCACGTAGGATGAGAAGAAATGGTAACTGTTAGTCCATGATGCAGCTACACTCAACAGTATTTAAGGATTGATGGTGAAAAAGAGAGAGTATGAAATGGTAAAAATGAGTGAGCCTTAACTGATTACATACTAGGCACAAGGAGAAATTCTTTGAGGTCACTGTGCAATGATCAGCTCTGTTGTGCCGAGCGCTCATTTGATCTTGACGTAGGTGCCGAGCGCGTCGAGGTGGCGACCAGAGCGCGCGTGGAAGCCGAGGATTTTACCGCCGGCGGCAGGAAGCGCGAACGGGATGCCGTCCTCCTGCCCAAACGGCCCATAAGTGCGAAGGTTGCTGACGAAAGTGAGCGATCTTACGACAAAGCTGCGGTCGAATTGGCCATAGTGGCCTACAACGTTGGTGAAGCACTCGTCTGGCTGCAGACAAATCTGAACAGACATCATTGTGTTAAAATGTCATTTCGGCAGCAATTCTACGATATATGCGAGCGGTTGAATGAACCAACACTGTACATTTTGATTGTGCATGCTTAATTAATCTTACAGCGTTGAGATCGTCAATGAGCTAGAGGCGATGAGTTGCATTGCATACCTCAGAGAGCTCTCCCCCTCGTCCACCCCACAGGTCGGTCCACTCCTCCCGGCCGTTCCTCTCATACAAGACGGAGATGGCATCGACGGTGTCGCCGTGGCGGACGACGACCTTGACGACACGGTTGACGCCGCGCATGTCCATGTCCCTGGCGTCGCCGCCGTCGCCGCCGCAGGGCCCCATCCTCGCAATTGAATCCTGCATTTCGTCACCGAGCACAACACAAGAAGCGCCTTAAGATCGAAAAGGTGGTGAGAACAAGGGCAAATCATGCTCTATACCATTCTGCATGTACGTACCATATCTGCAAAGACGGTACGTATGGCCTCTTGGAATCCTAGCAATGGGAACTGGAACTGGAACTGGAACTGGATGGGATGGTTGAGAGAGGCACGAGTTTGTGGTATAGCACAAAAGTCAACTACGGACGATTGGTGTGTACGTGCTTGGCACTACCATAACTTGTCTACATTTGCACTGTACATATTTTAGTAGTATGTACTTGTATGCTTGGGGAAACAGGTAATGCCATGTTCTGGACAGGCTGTGCATATAAGATTTAACTCGTATTTCCGGTCGATTCCAGGTACCCATGTCGAGATTGCCGGTGCAAAACGCTGGTCGGTCCCAGCACTCCAAGCTTCAAAGAGGTCGCAAGTCGCAACTGTCAAGTGATCAGGCGCCAATGTTGCACAAGCACAAGGCCGCCAGCGACGAAAATATAAGTGCCCCCGGCGGCTCAGCCCAGTGTTGGCCCTGACAAGCCAACAGCCCACGCTTCCTGCGGGCGCTCCACTCCCAGTACCACCCGTGCGCATCGCGGGTTAACCAACCACCACACCGCGACCGCACCGCACAGCACGGCCGGCAGGCGCGTGGTCGGAGCCGCGGAGGGCAAGGCAGGCGCACCAACGGGAAGCGAACCAGGCGCAAGGGCGCGGACGAAGCGCAATTGCTACAAGAGCTCTGGGCCTCTGGCACCACAGAAACCAATCCAATTCGTAACGAAGAACAAAAATTGGCAGTAGACATTCACCCTCCATCCCAGTTCGTCAGGTTTACGGGGTTCAGTTCAGTTCGCACGATAATAACCCATTATTATCCATTGTTTCCAACTGCGAATCTTGTGGTAAAAGAGGAGAGAAAAAAAGGGTTGGCCCCTCACTGAATTTTGCAGAACACGTACACGACAAGGTGAGTTACATGACTTTTCAAGTAACAGCGCAAAACAGTTTGTCTCCACTCTCCGGTAACAACTATTCTCCCCCCACTCTGTAACTCCATGTGTAACAAAGCAAAATCCAACTTTGGATTACAAGTTTACAAATATTACTAATGAAAAAACCCTTCATATCTCAGTAAAATCCAATAATAATGTACTAAAATCCCTAGCAACACCCAAACCGGCTCGTTTGCTTCTGATCGTCTTTCGAATCGCTGTCGATGCTTACCCTATTGAAGGATAGCTCCACTTTGTAAGAATCGGAATTCAAGATTTTCCTGCTCACGTTACTGTAGATCTCCTTGATGGCAATCTCAAATGCTGTCTTCACGTTTGTCGAGTCCAGAGCTGAGGTCTCCATGAAGAACAGTCCTTCAGCTTCGGCGAGTGCTTTACCTTCCTCCACTGGTATTTCACGGATATTCTCCAAATCACATTTGTTGCCCACCAACATCTTGGCTACCGTAGTGTCAGAATGTGCTGCATTGAATTTAAAAGTAGTGTTTCAATACTCCAGCAGAAGACAATACACCCATTATGCAAAGGAATAATAAATGTGTTCTAATAGAAAATCGTAAGGAGACAATGCAGCTGTATGCCGCGACAAGTGCAAGGCATGACTTGTGAATGTGTGAATTGTGATGGACATGTAAGAAACCAAGCAGTGAAAGGCATCAAACAAGAGAAAAACGGAACCACAGGAAGTAGGAAATGCGTCTGAGGACAGGAAACAAAAGTTGACACATGGCACATCTTTATAAGTTCTTGGTAAGTAGCTTCCAAGAAAATAGGATTAGTTGCTTTGGAACAGCTGGATTGTGCTTGTGGAGTCCTGTCATCTTCGGAAGCCCTTCCAAAGAGAAGGGCTATTCTTGGTAACAGATGGAAGTTGGAACACATATGGAGTATACAATATTACAACCAACAAAATACGATCCTAATTCCTACATTTATTTAACCTTTTCAGTTAGTGAAATGAAATCAGGTAATCAAGGATATCACTAGTAGTTTAAATGGTGCGAGCACTAGCACCAAGAAAATAATCACAGAGCAAGAAACAAGCACAATCCTATCCATCCAATTGTCCCCATCATATATGATACCTTTCAATACATCCATGCAACCTAATTATCTTCAACTTCACAAGAAAGTGTAAAAGAGCATTAAACGCTTTTGGGGATGAAGCATGGTATTTTGAGACAGCATCCATATGGACCGTATCATTTTCAAACAACATAAGCTTCATGCCAAATTCGGAGAAACAGTACATGTCACAGAAAATGTCGATCTTGGTATAGTGTTATGTTGGTTCATCCATAGCATTACACAATACTTGTTTATTTAATGACGGCAATTCTGGCAAAACATAAGCACCTAACATTACTGGTGATTGGTGAAACAATACGAAACACACCCATGGATGATCGGTTCCCACTTCCCAAAAGATCAGGAGTGTTAAAGTAAAATACATGGAGAACCAAAAAAATACACAAGTAAGATATGTGCTAGAACCAAGGTTAGAGTTCACCAGTTATTGCATCATGAAGAACATAAGACTACATGATTCAGAAAATTGAGCATGAAACAACATCAACTCAGGTGCAATTTGATGATATTTAGTTTGGAGGTGCTAATAAATTTTGTGCGCTCAATAAAAAGAAACTAGCAAGTAACTATGATTATTAGGATGTATCGTCCTGAGTTTCATGTCATAGCATTGGCAGTAAAATACAAACCACAACTTAGTATCCAGGATTCATTTGTTCTGGTGCGTTACAAAATTGCATTATTACCATAGCTCAATCTAATACCAAGCTTTGCCCTTCCAGAAGAGCAATGTATCCTAGCTTTACCTAGACTGTATTTCTTCCATGTTGGTTGACTGGTTCCAAGTACAGGTGGCCAAATGGGCCGGGCCGGTTTGGCACGCCACGGTTGGCCCAGCCCACGCACGACACGGCCCGTCACCTAAATGGGCATGGCCCAACACACCGTGCTTGGCACGACATGACCCGACCCGTTTAGGCACGGCCGCCGAGCCACCGTCACGGTGTGAGGAGGCGTCTTGCGCCTGCGGCGCGAGGAGGGGGATGGCGTGGGGCTGCGAGGAGGAGGCGCTTGCCGCCTATGATGTGAGGAGGGGGATGGCGTGGAGCGGCAAGGAGGAGGTGCTGCGGTGTGAGAGGGATCATGAGCCAAGATGGGCTAAACGGGCCTACCCTAGACCGTCGAAGCCCAAGCCAGCACGACACTACCAGTGAGCTCAGCGTGCCATGCTTGGGTCGGCGGCTGAGCCCATGGGCCAGCACAGCACACCCGTTTAACTTGTCGGGCCAAGCGTGCCGTGCCGCCCATTTGGACACCTCTAGTTCCAAGTTTCCAACATCAAAAAACTCAAATTTTGCCTCCAAGAAGGAGGAAAGGGGGAATGAAAAGGTGCCAGCACGCCTAAAAAAGGTTTGGCTGCAGACAGTCAAAAGTAAAGTCTTAAGAGTGATTGAAATCATGCTCTAATTCGTCAATCCTGCTGTGACAAGAAAATGGCAGCCATGCTGCTGCAGCAACCATATGGACAAAGCATAATCAGAATAATTGGATGAAATCATTCAAGACATTTCTAGATAGCCTAGCTGATTATTAACACTTCCACACATAATTACAACCATCCAGACAGCGACCACTATGTTTTGAACACTGAAGAACCAAGTCAAGCTAAGCGGCTTCCAACTTCATAAATTTATAACTGCAAATAGCTCAGCTCACCAAATGCAAAATTAGCAGCCCCAAGGATGTCTACTACTTCACTGCCGAATCCAAAACAAGCAACTTCTCACGGTAATTCCACCCCCCGAAGTGGTCCTCGCACTCCTCAAACATTCCCCAACAAGCCTAAGCATCAAGATTCAGATCCAGATTCAGACCAGGTCGCCGAGTCCATCCGGCCTAACAATGCGCCTGCTATCCAAAAAATACCCAATCCAATTCCAATCACCATCTAGGCAACTGCAAGCTACAACAACAAAAAAGGTATGTCCTTTTTTTCGCAAATCCCCCACTGGATTCTAATTCTACCAGCTATGCTTCACGAACACTACGGTCCCTTTCGACGTCCAAAACCAACCCAGATCTACACGATCTTAACGAATCAATTGGTCCAAGCCAACAAGTAACAACTAACAAGCAGTAATCAAGCAAGCATGGTAGCTAGTTGAGTAAACAAAGAAGTAGAAAGAAGCAGGTGGACAGGTGAGTACTGTTGAGCTCCTGGAGCCAGCGGCCGACGCTGTCGAACGTGGAGCGGCGCGTGATGTCGTAGACGAGGAGCGCGCCTAATGCGCCGCGGTAGTAGGCGGAGGTGACGGCGCGGAATCGCTCCTGGCCGGCGGTGTCCCAGATCTGGGCCTTGACCTCCTTGCCGTCGATGTCCATGCTCTGCGTCTGGAACTCGACCCCGATGGTGGCCTTGGAGTGGAGGTTGAACTCGTTGCGCGCGTACCGCGACAGCAGGTTGCTCTTCCCCACCGCACTGTCCCCGATGATCACCACCTTGAACAGGTACTCCTCCGTCTCCTCGTCCGACTCGTCCCCCATGGTCTCCTCCTCTTTCTCCCTCTTAAGTCTAAGCCAGCAACCACCACCTTTGCCGTCGTCTCGGCACGGCACGGCACGGTACGCGCGAGCGGCTGCTGGGATCGCTGGAAATGTGCGAGATTTGTAGCGTTTTTGGGGCCACTCGCGCGGTGGGTTTTGACCGAACGCGCAGGTCGTCTCGGGCACGGGGGGCTCCTCCACTCGCTGCGCCGTGAGGTGGGGTGGTGAGAGAAACGACTAATCACTAACGAGACGAGTGGGAGACGAGTGGGGCGCATGCACGGGCACGGCACGGCGGTGGAGGCCGGCTGCGCTGTTTCTCGGTGGCTGACGGGTGGGGACGCGGGCTCGGGAGTTTGGCGGCGGGGCCGGGGTGTCCGTGGGAGGTGTGGATGCGCGTTGCACGTAGTGCGTGTGCACTTTGGCCTGCCGTCCTTAAGGCGCGGTGAGTTGGCGCCTCGTTGTCCTTGGAGCGACACGGCCAGATGGCTCATGACTCATGCGAGACCAGGCGAGACAGCTCGGAGAATTGCTCTCGCGCGTCGCGTCGCGTCTTTCTTGAGTGCGTTGGGTACTTGAGTGGGACACGGGCGTTTTCGTTTCTCGCTACAGCTGTTGTGACACAGGAGGTGGTGGTACCTGCCGGCCCGGGCATGTCGAACAATTCAGCAAGAGGCTGCTCCGATGCGAGGGTTCTTAATTACGTACCTCCTTACTGCACGTACTATATATACTAGCACCTTAATTAGTAGTACTACTACTACTGTACCCTCTGCTAGTTAAACGCAGGGTGAAACCCGAAATGAAGAACTATTGGGTCGATAGCATGGAATTGATGATATCTTTTGTCCACTAATGTAGGGATGTCTTCAGTTCAATTGGTAGCATTGCTCTTTGATAATATGGCGGATCGATTTTCCTTCAAAAAAAAATGGCGGATTTTCTCAAAAGGGAGGAAAAGAGCCTTCAAACAAAAAAAGGAAGGAAAAGCTTACCATTTCAAGTGAGGGTGTTCGAGGAACAGCAGTGATAATCACCGTACTGCACAAAGAACAACATGCTACAGTAGACCCCATCCCTGTTCGTCACAACGTACAAGCATAGTTGTCCACCGCATTTATTCAAGAATACTACGTACTGTCCGTACCATCTAGCTTGCTGCTGCCACAAAACACTCCATTTCCATCACCAAAACAAGCACATTATCACACCTAGCGCATATGACAGATGCATTTGTAGCGGTAGGCGCTGTTCATCGGGTCGCTGGCGTCGACGGGGACTTCCTGCGCGCTGCACCTGTGCCGGCAACCGCGGCACTCGTTGTAGGTGCACGTCGGAGCCCTCGACCCCACCAGCAGTCTCCTCCCACTGATCTGCTCGTTCAACGTCCAACTCCCTGATGTTGGTGCTTCTTCTTCTTCTGACCTCGATAAGCCCTTGCAACATGCAAAAATGTCAATATACATCACACTAGTCATGGAAGAGATCATGGAAGGAAGGCGAATATGCTTCATAAATCTAAGAGCTTGCAATTGTAAGTCGACTTGCAAAACCATGATATGCATGCATTATTTGGAGCTAGATATTCAGAGATCGATCGAGTATGCTAGTACACTGGCCGGCCGTCACCTGTTGTTGTGTCTCCGGGAGAGTCGACGGCGAGAAAGGCCGAGCAGCTAAAACGTCACCTTCTGTGTATGTAGTGTGAGAGGGAGAACAAGAAATCAGTGAGAAACGTCAGCTAAGGCTTGAGCTAAACGTTGAGAAGAGTACAAGAAGGATGCACACCACACACGCACACACAATTAATTAGAGAAGCCAGTAATATAAGCTAGCTATATGTGCCTGGAGCTAGTACCAATCATAAGCGCAGCAACGATGAGGAGATAACACAACAACTGCAGCTTATTTATTCCCTCTGCGGCCATTTTGCTTTGCTTTGGGGTGCCCTAGCTTATTTCTAGGAAGAACGACGAGGAAGAACACATATATAATTTGGACCATATGCATGGACGTGTGTATTTGCAGATGATAGACTGATAGAGAGTGGGAAAGAAAAATTAAAGCGCCGATGCATGGTGTCGACAGAGAAGGGCAGAGGCACATAGTGCACGATTTGTACGTTGTATGGTTCTAGCGACTTCCCGCAATTACGAAACTGCCCACCAATTACTCATGAATAGTTCTCCTGTCCTTGGATGCTTTGGTAACTTGCATCCTTTTATCTGTCTTCGTCGAGACGGGGAGGAATGGCCATTATCAATATTGTTAGACTAGATCGGCGGTGTTAATTTTAGGAAAATGCTACCAAACGAGATAGCGTTTGGAGTTAGAAAACAGTACATGCGAAATATATAGCTCATACAATCATACTATACCCTACCTCCTCCGTATGCACATCCCCTCCTCAACCGTCCTCATCTCTCTCTCCCTAATCCAATACAATCCAGCCCTCATACGAACCAACCATTTCATCCTTCTTTCACTATCTCTCTCCATCTCCATGGAGGACAATACCAATCGTTGACCTCTCTCTCCCGCACTCAACGATAGTCCCGCTCGTCCGCGCTGCCGCTCGTTCTTGCGGCTTCTTCCACGTCACCAACCATAGCGTCACAACACGCACCATTGACTCCGCCGTCTCCGCTGTCCGTGCCTTCCACAAGCTGCCCTGCGCCGCCCGCTCAGCATTCTATTTCCTCGGGCCCATCGGAGGCATTACCCACTCCACCGTCCCCAACCCACCGCACCAGGCTGGCCAGTCCGCTGCCGCTCCTATCCTCCCCTAGCACGACTCGCTCTAAGTACGCTTCGGCCCGACAACGCCCAACCTTGGGCACGTCCCCGCTGCTCAAGTACCAGTGGCTCTTGGCGGGGTTCGAGAAGGAGGATGGCAGGGCTACTGTCAGGGCGGAGCGGGCCATGCAGGTGGAGGGTGGCAGATGGTGTGCCACTACTACCCGTCGTGCCCCGAGCCAGCGCGGGTAGTGGGCAGCCTAAAGCACACCGATCCCAGTGCGTTCACGGTGCTAGCGCAGGATGGTGTAGGCAGGCTGTAGGTGCGGAGATGCATTTTTATTAAGTTTCATTCCAAGTCTCATGAAGTTTCATTAAGTTTCACGAAATTTCTTCCTAAGTTTCATCGTGTTTCATGAAAGTTTCATCCCAAGTCTCATGAAGTTTGATAAAGTTTCATCCCAAATTTCTTCGTGTTTCATCAAGTTTCATATAGTTTTCATTAAGTTTCATCCCAAGTCTCATGAAGTTTTATCTCAAATTTTATCATGTTTCATCAAATTTTATATAGTTTCATGAAGTTTTAATCCCCAATAACTGGATGAAACACACTGAAACTTTGTGAAAACTGTTTGAAACTCTCTGAAACCCAGTGAAACTTCATGAAACAGGAATGGAAGTTCACGGAACTTAATGAAACTTGTGAAACTTGCTCTACAAAATATAGAAAAACAATGATACTGGATGAAACATGTCTCAAAGTAACTGAATGAGACTAGTTGAGATTTGATGAGACACGATGTCAATATTAAAACTTCATGAAACACAGAAGATTGAAACTTTCTTAGAATCCTCAGGAAACTTCTAGAAATCTGAAACACATTAAAATCTCCTAAAACTAGGTTGAAACATTCTGAAACATAGTTGAAACACCAATCTGAAACATTATACTTAAAATCTAGAACTTTTAACCATCTCAAACTTCATGAGACATAACGAAACTTCACGAGACTACTGTACCGTTGGAAATTTTGTGGTGTGCAGAAAAAGTGCATGCAGAATTGCATATTATCACATATAACAAAATCTATCGACTATACTTGTAACATGTAAATGTACTTATTTACAACTAATAGTTTCCGGTTTGACAGTTGATTAACCACACTATTTGTCACCATGGACAGCTTCTAGTGATTTCATCTAAATGATATTAATTTGGTAAATGGTGTGGTGCATCATTTTCTCTCTAAACACATGTGTGTCAATATATTAGAAGGAAGAAAGTTCAAAATATATGACAAGGTACAACGGCGAGGAAGAACACTAGTCCAAAGAACGCATACGGCTAATGACTAGAGTTTAATTTCCATCGACCATCAGCTAGATAGATTATTTTTGTAAATTTCCGCTATGGTTGTCTGAGATACCAATGAATAGTGGGTCTTAAAAAAGTAATTACTAGGCTGTGGTAACATCTAGAGATGCACACATTAATAGTTCATAGTGACGATACAGAGAACAGTGGGATACAGGGTGTATCCAATAATGATTTTCTCATATTTGTGTTCGTATTTTAAACAAACATGAATTAGAATTAGAATATGCTCGAATGCGAATACAAATCGTATATTATAACGAGTACGAATCGAATACCTACTCAATTCGGTTGATTGGATCCGAATATCCTAAAACATAATAAAGTTTAATGAGTTGACCCAATTTTATAGTAATATTTATGCCCATTTTCCTATGATTTATCATGTAATCATTGATCATTGGTGTTATTTTACCAGTAAGCCTAACCAATCTTAGAGATATTGTAATTAAATCGGTTATAAACGTATCAAAGTTGGCTAAAAGAACATGCAAATAGCTTTATTGGAGAATGTGCCAAAATGAAAGAAAAAAAATAAATGCCCAATTAGAATCCACCATGACGGCGGCCTCGTCGAGACGATCGAAATGCATATATAATATGCCCAATTTGATTGTCAAATGCAAAAGATACGTAATAACTAGGTGTTATTATCCGAGTAATCTGTATTCGTATTCGATTCAACGCCTATTTTACATGCTATATTCGTATTCGATAAAAAATCAAGATACTATTTGTATTTATATTCATTTTACAATTCAAATGCATTTTTACTCACCACATTCGTTTCCATCATCGTTTACATATATTCCGAGTTTTTTAGTCCTTTGAGATATTTGCTACTAGAGAGTTCAATATCCAGCATGGCAGCAATCAGCAGGAATAAGTATGTAATGTTCAGTAGTCTGATTTCTGACCTTATCGTTAGCTCGTCACTATTTTTTAAGGCTTGTTCTTATGAATGAATGTTTTTTTTTAAGACGAATGTTTCTTTGTTACTTTTAGAGTGTGAGACCGGCCATAGGGGCGTATTCCAGGCTTATCGTGAGCCTCGCTTGCTTGTGCGCGTGCGCGTGCGCGTGGAACAGGGAGGAGGTGGGAGCAGATCAGCAGGAGCCGTAAGGATCGGCTTGGATCGATCCCAAACAAGGGAGGGTGGAGTAAGTTGGTAGACGAGGAGTAGGTGTAATGCAGGAGTACGTATCCATGTACGAGTCAAAGGAGAGGGGGAAGAGCGGGAGTTTTTTTTTCCTTCCCCGAAAAGGTACTGTTGTAAGTGTTTGTTTAACGAAAGTAGTGTGTTTCACGGCCGTCCGAACGAGCTTCACGCCGTCATGTGTGTAATTTTGCACGGTCACCACCCAGACTCAGGGACCACACGGCCACCGCCTCGTCTGCACGGCCACATGTGGATTTCACCTCCTTCGCACGGTCACCGGTCGGAGCTCACCCACGGGCCGAAGAAAGCTTGGATTCCCGTCCCATCCATCGTTCCGTCGTTGTCGATGCTTTGCTCATTATTCCCCGTCGCGTTGTCGCATCATGTCTATGCAAGCATGCAAGGGTTTCCCTCCCACGCGCGGCTATAAATTCCCTCCCACACACGATTTCGTTTCTCGTTCTCGCTCGGTCGCTCGGTCGCCATCTCGTTCCGTCGATTTCGTTTTCGCAGACGATTAAGTATCGTTTACAACCGTCATTAGCAGTCATATTAACAGATATTTTTTTCCTCGCACATATTTTCTTTAGTAGTTGTGTAGTAGATCAGTCGTAGTGAAATGTTCGTAGTTAATTAGTTGTAGTTATTTAGGCGTACTTAATTTAGTCATTTTCAAATATTCGTAATAAAATATGTGTGATTTTATTAGGCATAATTAATTAGTCGTAGTTAAATTAATCGTATGTAATTAATTAGTTGTAATTACCCCATAATAGTTAATTAGTCACTAATTAATTAGTTGTAGTGCTGGGTTTTACTCAATTAATTAGTCGTAAATAGTTAGTTAGAATTAAGTCTTAATTAATTAGCCATCATTAATTAGTCGTATTTTATCATATGTAATTAATTAGGTGTCATTAATTAGTTGTAATTAATTTAGTGGCATTAGTAAGCCATAATTATTTTTTGTAATTAATCTCTGGTAATAAATATGTCATAATTATTTCAGTGTTATTTAGTTCATTGTCATTAATTTAGTCGTGAATAATGTAGTTATCATTATGTAACACATGTTAATTTGTGGTAATTAATTGATTAGTCATAATTAATTTAGTCACAACTACTTTAGTCGTAAGTAATTTGGTCGTAGTTAATTAGTGTACACTAATTTGTTTTACGTATTTAGTCATATTTTATAATTTATAGTAATTTATCGTTATTATCAAAAAAAATCACAAACAATATGTCCATTCCATCTCTTGCAAACCATATCTCTACTGGAGCTTTTGAACCCTTCTACGATGCGAATCACCGGTGCAAAATAGTGAATCGACGGGGACGCGGATGGCCCTCCACCCCTGGTGCTTCTGGCCGGGAGGGAATACTAGCAGTTGGACGCTCGCTACATCTCAATCCTTCGAGACACGGGCTTGTTGCCCTTTTCGGGGTTGTTCTCCCTCGGACGCCACTTCACTCTATGCGGTAGTCTGCTGTCGACACTTGTCGATAGGTGGAGGCCTGAGACATACACTTTTCACTTTTGGTTGGTTGAGATGATAGTCACTCTCCAAGACATCTCATTCCTGACCGATCTCTCAATCCGGGGTGAGCTACTTGTTCCAAGCCATCCGCCGATGGACTGGAAGGCCAGGCTGAGGCATCGGTTCGGCATACCTATCTCGGGCACCTCCCATGGCGTCCCTCGAACTTGGCTGAGATATTTCAGTCAATGCCCGGAGGATGCACCCAACGAGGTTGTTCGGACGCACCTCGTCGCTTACCTTCTCCATCTCTTTGGTTCGATCTTGTTTCCCACGACATAAGACGATTGGGTGTACCCCCAGGTTCGTCCGCATCCTCGAGTCTTTGGCTGACGTGGAGGCTAGAGCGATGTCTCAGTACAGCTGGGGATCAGCCGTCCTTTGCGCCACATACAAGGGGTTCTGTGATGCTTCGAGGTGCGACACCGGTGTGAAGCCAAGCTTTGTCGTTTGCTACGTGCTCTTGCAGCTGTGGAGTTGGGAGCATTTCCCTGTTAGGCGGCCGTCCTTCGATAGAGCAGTGCACCCGTACCCCGAGTTGCATAACCCGATAGACGGGCTCACTATGGGCTACCGGTGGACAGCTGTGCAACTACGCTGGGCGAACGACTGCTCGACGAGGTGCTACTCGTTGTTCCACAACAAGTTCGAGTGGTTGCACGACAACGACATCATATGGGCTCCATCAAGCCAAGATTTCGGGAGCACGGTAGCGCCACACGAGCTGTCCGTGTAATGCACACAGGACACCGGATTATGGACGACGACATGCTACCTGGTGTTTGCACATATGGTAGAGCCTTACGCGTTGTAGCGCGTAATGCGACAGTTCGATTTGTACCAGGCCGTGCCCTCTCCCGACGGCAGGATCCTACAGCGAATCATCCACTTTTGAGTTCAACTCCATCCGAGTAATGTTTACATTTCATACCTATATCCTCTATTCTAACATCAATTCTTTTGGAATGCATGCAATCGAGGATGGGCCGACATGCTGAGAACTGGCAAGCAGTCCAGTATGAGTGGATTACGGCCTGAACGGAGGCAGCGCACATCGACATCTTGTAGGAGCAGCGACCGAATGACGTACGGATATACCGTCAGTACATCGAGTGGAGTCTAAGAATGCCATAAAGAACATGAGTTGTAATTGTTCGAGAGACAACGTCCTACACATCGTGCACCGAGTGGGGGTGCTCACCTGCTAGGTCAGCATGGCCAAGTCAGACCGGCGGGCGTGATAGTTCTCCCAGTTAGTCATCTATGCTTCATATCAGCGGGGAGGTAAGTTATGTACAAATTTATGTTCTGTTTTTTATTACGCCTTAGGTTGTGATAACATCGTGTTGTTCTCTAGCCGCACGTCCATCGGATGCATCACTTCTGTTGTCCGCACCCTATACTCAGACAGGCGCTCCCCCTCAGCCATCTACACTGCATATCCAGGAGGTACAATATGTTTAGTTTACATGCTGAGTATTTATTTCGCCGAACATCATTCTTTCTTGAAGCCTTCAGTTGACCGGGGGGTGATAGTCATCCACCCACTAATGAAGATATGGGCCTGCCAGCTCCTGCTAGGGAGCAATACATAGTGCGAGGGTTTGGACCGTGACACCCACCCCTATCGTACGTTGACCAGTACAGAGTACCGTAAGAAGGGCAGAACTCCTCCGAGGTCGCCGACATGTCACATAGTCAAGACCAGAGCTCCTCCACGCCGAGGGACTTGTAGACAACGTATCAAGGGGGCAGACTTTTCGAGCGTGGATTTGTAGTTTCGTTCATTACTGACATGATTGAAGGCGGCAACCAAATTTGCATGACTCAGCTGGACGACTATGATGTTGGACACACTCAGCTGGCCCAGAGTCAGCTTGTTGATGCACCTCCACCCATTGAACGGTCTCTGTACCCCCTCCGAACTGATACGCACTCTCCGGACCGGCTAATGTATCCTACGGGACATACTCAACGCAAAACCAGTACACACACGCAGACGCAGATGTAGCGAACAGAGAGCAGTTCAAACGAGTGAGTCATATTGTATCCCGTGTGTAATTGCACTACATATATATTATGATTTTTGTTGTACTATATTTGTATGCGTATTTTATATGTTACATGTGTATTATCTAAGTAAATCAGTTTCGGACAAACATAAAATCAGAAAGCCATGGGGTTCACATGGATTCATGATATCACGATAGTTTGCACATGAAATCATAAAATTTGATAAAGAAATTCGATGCCATTTCGGAGTGCACTTCGTGATTTGTGAATTACATGCCCCACGCGGTTTGATAACATGCATTTCAAACGACAACATGCACGATTGAACAAACCGGAAAACAACTTAGATACACACGCGACTTTTTTGGACTCGGGAAAAACGGAGGATCGAAACTAGTCTTCGCGACGCAATAGCCACTTCCCCTTGTCTTAGGTAATTCATTACTGCTATAATTACCACTAATAAATCATGACTCAAACAAACTCGATTTATTAATTACCACATATTCATTACTACTAAATTAATTACAATAAATTAATTATGACTATTTAATTTCCACTAAAGTAATTACAATTGATTAATTACCACTAAATTAATTATGAATAATTAATTTCCACTAAATTAATTATGTCAAACTGATCACCATTAAACTAATTATGCCTTATTAATTACCACTAAACTAATTACATCTAAATAATTATGACTATTGAATTTACACTATTTTTTAGCCACTAACTAATTCATACTCAAATAATAAAGCGTAATTAATTACGACTAATTATGAACACTAATAAATTACCGATATATTACCTACGACTAAATTATTAACAATAATAAACTATGGCTAAATTATTAACAATGATTTAATTTAGAATACAAGTTACATTAATTACGACTAGCTGAGTAAAACTAATTAATTACGAGTATGGTAATAACGACAAATGCAGTGGATAAAAAATTATCTACCCTTCGGAGGAACCGTTCCAAATTGCTACGGTCCTAACAACTGCTCCGAACTTTAATCTCCAAAAAAATTATTCTACTCTATGTGTTCTCAGCGAGGAGCGCGAGAACAAGAATGAAAACACAATTGAGATGACCGAGTGTGAGAGTCCGGTATTTATAGCCACGCGAAGGCATTGCACTGGTGGCGGGAAATCTGAAGGCGCTGTCGGGCTGCAGAACTCCGGGCTAGGGGGGCGGTAGCGATCGGGCGACACTTGTCCGGAGGAGGTTTGTTCGAGTGGGGAGCACGCGTTTCAAACGTTACGGCGGTGCAGGTTAGGTGGAATGAGTTTTTGGCCTAAATGACACTGTTGCGCGGCATATTTGCGAAAGTGGCTCACCTCGCGCGCTATTTGCAAATAAGAGCTGTTCGAGAAGGCGTTGTAGCTATGGTTGAGCCGGTGCTTCAAACCTTACTGGACAAGGAAGGAAAGGCAAGGAGGATCGGTATGGGAGAGAAAGTGATTTAAGAATGTGAATTTTATTTGTCGGTTTCGGGCGGTGGTCGTGCAGAACCAGGTCCGAGTGGTGGCCATGTAGACTCAGTCCCAGACAGTGGTCGTGCGGACTTGGCTAAGTCCGGGTGGTGGCCTTGCGGACTTAGCTACGTGTCGACATACCGCGTGTCCGGACTATAGACGTATGAAAAAATTAATAACTATGTAGTAGTCTTCTTCTTGATCGAACAAAAAAACAACTATCTAGCTAAGTTCCCAAAATTTATATTAAGAGAGTTCAATCGTTCAACTTTCTTATTCCAGGCATTTTAATTTGTGTGCCCTTATGAGCCTCCAAAATATCTTTAAGTCTATGACCAATACCCCAAGTGGTCCTATGCATAATTAATAACCATGTAGTAGTCTTCTTCTTGATCGAACAAAAAAACAATTATCTAGCTAAGTTCCCAAAATTTAGTAGCCACTAGCCAACCAAAAGTTTTTGACATGCACCTTTTAGCATTTCGAGTCTTGAAAAAGGTCTTGGCGGGATTTAAAAAAAGGGGGCAAAGGCGAAGAAGGCTCGACGGGAGTTGTACCACCTCCTCTTCTCACGGATTTTTTTTTTTTTTTTTTTTTTGCCTTTTGGAGTTGTGAGAGCTGGCTGAATTCGAAAAACATGCTACTCCTAGCTTCTTTTTGGAAATACAAGAATATGTATTAATCTTTTGTGCACACGTATGTACACATATCCTATGTGATTTAAACATTTGAGATATAGGAGACTCTACATATGGTTATGGAGGAAATCAACATAAGGAAATCAGCACGTAAGCAGTGCCCCGCTAGTCCCCGGTTGGCTCCGTTACTGTGTTCATGTGACTCATACGGCACTAAGATCCTCACAGCAACACTGTATATGTACAGTATCATCTTGCAATTTGCCAGCCAACAATGATCACCCAACATTGTAGCTATAGGCCGGCCGGTGAGACGGATACATGTTTCACCGAGATAAAATTAACCTATTAAAAGTATCACGAAGTTAGTTAATTCTCAGCAAAAAGAGAGAAAAAAAAGTAGCAAAATGATTTATATTTTAATATTTTATTAATATATAATCCTAACAACCTCGAGAAGTAAATCATGGAATGTATATATCTTATAGCGGTAATGCTCCAAACTCTTTGTAAGTCTGATCTGCCCAAGGAAAAGCATGAATCGTACTGTGAATCATGAGTCCCAAGGAATAAACAAGTTCAGGGCGCTATAGCTCTCAAAAAGGTTATTCGGCGGTTTAACTTTTTTTTTTGGTTGGGCTCATAAGCTGGTGCAACTTGTATGTATGAGCTGGTGCAATTTGGATGGACGATAAAATGTTTAAAATATTTTTAAGGGTTTTGAAGATATGTTTGTATGTTGATTTAGTATAAATATGGTTATTTTTATTCTTTTTTGCAAAAAATATTGATTAAACAACATAATTTACTAAGTTCTGAACAATTTGTAACTTAAAATATCACATTTAGGAGGTGAAATACACATATTCTTTATACATAGCAATACTAGGCACAAAAGGTGCAACATCTACTATCATATCCAAAAGTTGAACACTAGCAACAAAAACTCGTAGAGAAAAAACACACTCATACTCTCTATTATCCATCGAAGAATCGGCAATAAAATTACGAAGAGCACCCATATCTCCGTCATCCACTGACATGTCATTTTAACCAAGTCGTGCAGATGATGCATGTTGAGCAGCGAGTGGCATATAATCATCATCCTTATCGCACCTCCAAAAAAAGTCGATCATCTAAGGCACTTTCTTGAATAAAGTTATGAAGCACCATATATGTCATTATGATCTTCTTCTGCTTCTTTATTTTAAAACTTGGTAATTTCAACAAAATTCGTCATTTTATCTTCAATACACCAAAGGATCATCCAATCATATTACGAAGAAAATGTTGACAAAAATTGAACCACTCCTTCCCAACTCGACCCTGTTGCCATTCTGGGACATGGTATTTTTTCCCTTTGTATGGAGGTAGATACCCCTTTCGATTAGGGTATCCTGCGTTGACTAGATAATATTTCCATACCCATAAGAATGAAGAGCCAAACATTGAATGAGCGGATGGCAAAAAAATGATCACATAAAAGACAAAAGAATTACCTCCAACAGGATGTGAAAAATAATCTTAATACTAATTTACTACCAGATTCTAATACAATTATTACTCAAACTATCATAATTTACTACTAGACTCTCATACAATTACTACTCAAACTATCCTAATTTACTCAAACTATTCCTTATTATTGTTGCCTTGCAGGTGTTGGCCGTCTTGGCCCACGACCATAACAATTTCACATGGTGTTGACGTTTGGAACTCTCATCACAGACCAAACAAATAAAATTATAAAAAAGAAATAGAGATTGCTATCTATTCACCAAAGGACTCAAAATGGTTATGTATATTGCAAAGGGTATGCTCTGATTACAGGAAAAATGATTGTGAATACACGTGGATTAGAGCTTAGATCGGGATCTATCTTTACAATGGCATATAGGCCAGGCTTTTATAGTTCTACAAGCGTCGACAATTGATTGCAGTAGCGCCTCTTCACGTCAATGGTCGCGTCCCTTTAAGCCAATTATCGTGTCCCTTCATGGTGACCATTGTGTCTCCGGATGTAACGGCCAATAGCTCTTCCATGTGGATTGTAATTAACCACACGTGGGCAACCTCCTTTAAGGACTTCCTCTGTTGGGGAGAGGTCCTGGGGTAGTCCGAAGAGACCTCTCCAGGAGAGAGGTCCTGGAGTGGTCCAAAGAGACCTCCAGGGGAGATATCCTAGAATGGTCTAAAGGGATCTCCAGGGGAGAGGTCATGGAATGGTCTGAAGAGAAGGTTCTTGGGCCCATGTTCTGACTGCATAATTAATCCTAGGCCTAGTAGATGATCCAGATTATTCTCGAATAAAGATATATCCATATAATTTGACTAGTCAGCAATCTTCGTTAGCTAGTCCCTCAACTTCAAGTGAAAAATGACTTACTTGAGAAGGAGGTTATAAAATCATAATCGGAAGTAAAACCTTTCCAACTGACACTTTATTTGACCAGAAATAGACTTGGTCAAAAAGGTAATTTCACTTGAGTTGTAAAATTACGACTACTTTTCCCGAGAAGATAGAAAAGGGAGCGTCAACCGTCTTCATTTGTGAAAACAATTGTCGAAGAGACAGTCATGCTTCATCTTTCAACGATTTATTAGGAACAAACTCTAATAATTCTCATTCCTTGGACTATCGTCTTCAATTTCGCCATGAGTTGTTGGTATATAAATAACCACCAGGAGGGGCAGAACTTAAGAAAAATTCCCTCAGAAGCTTTCTACCTTTGCTATCTCCCCTTTATCTTTGAATACTCACATTCAAACTCCTTCAGTTCGAGTAGATGGTGTACCATGGTTGCAAAGATAATGAAAAAAGATAAACTTTGTAGAACAAATTTGACTTTTTGACCACCTTGAAGTTATGATATCTGGATTTTATTCTTCCATGGTGATCAAGATGCCAATTTATTCTATGAAATTTTTCAAAAATTAGTAGAAGGAAAATTTTGATGATCAGGTGAACACTTCTCACAACACATGTCAAAGCAGTTTCCGTTTTAAAGGTGTTTTACTTTTTACTTGTGATGATTACAGGATAAAGATAACTTTAGAAAAAGAGAAAAACTTTTCAACTGCTTCTTCTTGCACGTCTCTGATGCGTTGAACTACTTCCTTGACCAGATATAAGCTGTCATGTCCCCATTGGTCGAGGTGCAGTTGTTACATCCTTAAGGCGGTGGGTTTTAAATGCACCAAAGATATATATGTGGATCTTTATCCTTCTTTGGACGCGATTTACCCCTACCGTTTTTACTTTCCCCATTTACCTGACCCGACGATCGCCGGAACAGGTAGAAGGGGTGAACATGCCATCGTCGTCTGAGGAAGAGAACGAGTCGTATTGTAGGGTGAAGAGAAGATTTTCCTCGGATGTTCTCTCCAAGCCTTCGGTGTGGTTCTAAGGGAGATCATCGTGGTACGTTGGGCTCCAGGAACCTTCCGAATCTCTTGGTCTAAGGGAGATAGGTTCAGGATGGTACTCGTCCATGGTGACGCTTGTGGATGAAGGCACGGCCGGCGTAGAGCCAGTGGGTGTGGACTCAGCGGGCGATAGTGCCTCAGTAATGGCCCCAGAGGAACCATGGGCATTGCCAGATATGAGGACGAAGCTTTCCTCTATGTCATCATCGTAGTCAGAAATATCGAGGATGCTTTCTTCCCTCCACACAGGAAAGTTTTGATTCATGGACAAAGCACATGACACATTACCAGAACTGAGTCGACGAAGATGATGACGGCGATCCCCACGGTCGGCGCCAGCTGTCGACGTCTGGAACTCTCGTTACAGAACAGACAAACAAAACTATAAAAAGGAAATAGAGATTGCTATCTGTTCGTCAAAGGACTCAAAATGGTGATGTATATTACAAAGGATATGCTCTGATTATAGAGAAAATGATTGTGAATACGCGTGGATTAGGGTTTGGATCGGGATCTATCTTTACAATGGCACATAGGCCAAGCTTTTATAGTTCTACAAGCGTCGGTAGTTGATTGCAGTAGTGTCTGTTCACGTCAATGGTCTCGTCCTTTTAAGCTAATCATCATGTCCCTTTAAGTCAATCATCGCCTCCCCTCATGGTGACCGTTGTGTCTCCGGATGTAACGGTCGATACCTTCTCCACATGGATTGTAATTAACCACACGTGGACAACCAACCACCTTTGAGGACCCCCTCTGTTTGGGAGAGGTCCTGGGGTGGTTCGAAGAGACCTCTCCAGAAGAGAGGTCCTGAAATGGTCTGAAGGGAAGGTTCTTGGGCCCACCTTCTGATTGCATAATTAATTCTGGGCCCAATAGAGGATCTAGATTATTCTCAAATAAAGGTATATCCAGATAATTTGACTAATCAACAATCTTCATCACATGAACACGTGCCTAAAAATTATAGATGGCAAGTTGCATGGTATTTCAAATTATACAAATTGATTCGCTATAAAATCTAAGTATTGTTACCTAAACCACTTTCTCCATATATTCAAGGGAAAAGGAATGTTATTTGGTACTAGATGCTCACTAGGTTGAGAGTAATGAATCTTGTTCCAAATGACACATTACTTTTAGCCCAACAAACAAGCAGCATGAGCATATCTGAAATTTACTAGCAATCCATCTTTCAAAATCCCTAAGAATCATCACTACCAACCATGCCTACACTTTCACAAAGTAGATCGCGATGGAGGGAGTTGGGAGATACGAGATGGAGATAGGAAGAAATACCTCGATCTAGCTGGGCGGTGGCATCAGGGGGAGCTAGCGACGGTGGCAGGGGGAACTGGCGGGCAGTAGGGGGACTAGGCGTTCGTTGGTCTCCTTAGGCGGCGGCTGATTTTGGATCCGTCGCTCGTCTCGGTCGTCGGTGGTGGGGCTCCTCGATTGTAGGCATGGAGACCGCGAGGAGGCCTAGGAGAGGATAGGCACTAGTGGTGTGGGCGAGGTCCGGGTGGTGGTGTCGAATCACCCTAGGGCGAAGGGGAACGAGTGGCCTTCGACTGGAATCGGGATGGGGGCCCAACGAGTGGGAATAGCATTTTAACTGGTGGTAGTTGGTGGGTATTTTCCTTGAACTTCTAGTGACAAAGTGGTATACCTTTCCCACAATAAGCCAAAAAAAACACATCCTACCCGGCTGCGGCTTTCACATGAGCTTTTGTTGTGGCTTGAATGATAATCTGTTGCGAAATTTGCTAGATTAGGGGGCTATCGGTTTTTCCGAAGCCGGAGCTGGATTTAAGCCCCCGCCTGGCTTGGTGTAACGTAAACAACAAACATAAGGCTCCAAATCCGGGGAGCAACGCCAGCGCCGTGGCAGCATTCCATGTGACTCCGGACTGCATAAACGATCAAAGGGAAACCGTGCAGGGAGGGAGAAACTGTACACGCTGCAACATTTGCACCGCACTTTGTCCATCCGGCCAACATGGCCACCAAACTTTCCAGATCGATCGGGCACAAGATTTCACCAGAGCGAGAGCCTATAGCACGTCTGCAACTCTGCATCGACACGATCGATCTGCTCCATGCACATCACAGAGCAGAGGTAGGCCAACCGAACCGAGCATGGCAGCGGCAGCATGCAGCCATGCACCATTGGCCAAGTACAGCTCCGGCAACGCTAATGTACGGTACTGGCCTTATGGCCGGCCGGGCAATAATTTTGGGAGGCAGCAGGAGCAAATGCCGAGCCTTGTCTGTGGGGCGCTCGTTGGGCCGCGCTGCCGGCCGGAGTGCCGCCCATGCGATCGGTCGATCCGCTTGAATCGTGTACGAGTATTTGTAGTGGTAGCTTTTGGCGCTCAAGCCTGATTTGACGTGACATATGCATTTTGCCTGTCTCGGTGCGTGCCGTTCGCGCTCTCGCTCTCGCTGGATTCCCGACCAAAGCTTCTCGTGCTCGCCTGCTACGCTACGGCATGGTGGTGGAGTGGTCTAAAGCACGGCATACACTGTTTATAGGTCTGATCGGCATAACATGAGCGTCCGTACAATGATTAAGTTCGTACCTCGGTACGATGGATCGGCACGGCACGGCACGAACAGTACCAGACCATGCCAGGCACGGCACGAGCTCAACAGCCCGACGACAGAGGTGGGACAAGGGTGAGGCCGGTGTGGGAGAAGGAGGTGGCACAGTAGCCCCGCCGGCACGGTGACAGAGGTGGGAGAGGGGGCGAGGCCAGTGTGGGAGACGGAAGTGGCGAGGCGACGCTGGGCGTGAAGAAGGAGGTGGCGAGGCCGGCGTCGAGGAGGAGGAGGAGGAGGTCGGGCATAGCTCGCCCCGCTGCCGAGGAGGAGTAGGAGGTCGCAGGGCGATGTCGGCATGGGACAGGGCGACCGAGCGAGGGCACGAGGCCGACGCAAAGGCAGGGGCTAAGGGGCGGGGGCGCCAGGCGTGCATTGGCCGTGTGGTGGAAGAAAAGGGAGGTGCTGGGCTAAACGTGTCCGGGGCGGCACTGAAGGGTTACGGGTAGGAGCTACGATAGCACAAAATAAAAATTTATCGCGCAACCAAGGAACCTCCGCAAGTAATAGATCACGACATTACCGTTAGACGCGCCGACTCGTAGCGGAAGTAGAGTCGATGTAGCGAATAGATGCGGTCGTAGTCGTACTCGCCGCGTGACTGCTCCTCCGAGTAGTCGTACACGCTTCGCATCTGCTCCTCCGAGTAGCCGGACTCGCCTCGTATGTTCTCCTCCTGCTCCGGTGATCGTCACGAGTTGCGGATCGTCCTAGTGCTGATGTTTCGCAACAGCACCTCCGAGGTATCCACACATACAAGGTAGGAACACCGCGCACTGGTGTGCTAGCACCGACAACGTGGTTGAGGATGACGTGGCTGTTAGAGTTTCGGGAGTTCTTCAAAAACTGTGCTTCACCCTATGCCACCGCCTCTCTTTATATAGGCATCCATGATGGGTCTCTTACTCGATGCCCATTAGGAACTTATATCCTATACGAATTCGGATCACCATCCAAATCAAATCTCCAGACCCTTAAGTGTGACCCTACAGGTTCTTGTGCGATTGGTTGTGACTCGGAAACTCTTTTCTGACCACTAGTCGTCAGCGGCACCTAGCAGCACGTAATGATTCCCAAGTACACAAAGAATATATCGGACGAACCTTAACATAATATGATCTATGATCAGGTCCTCATCACTTACGATCAGTTCGTATCTCTATACGACCAATCTGTGATTACGTTCGATCAGTCTACGACCAGATCGTATCTCCATACGACCAGTCCGTAACTGATCGAACTAAGTGACCTACTCATGCATTCTTCTTTTGAACTCCAGGTGAGATATGGTGTCATCCATGGACTGTTCAATACTTTCTCGATCGAGTGTCGGATAACTTCATGTGGTCGACACTTCGATCACTAGTGGCATGGCCATGCACTTTCTTTATCCGATCATCACGAGGGGCCCAGAGACATCTCTCCTGTTATATAAGGAGGGGCAAATCACATCTCGACCAGTCACATCCCTCCACATGTTTCATAGTATACCCGAAAGCTACCTTTATAACTACCCAGTTACGAAGCAGCGTTTGGTAACCCCTAAGAGTGCTATTACACATGTAGGGAACCATGTGTTCTCAGGTCTAAGGATTATACATCATCATTACTTGAGACCAACTAATGACACATAGATTCATAACAATCTCAATAGTGTCTCAATGATGGGTCTATCCAGCTCCATGTTCTCTAACATGTGCTCACATTAGTGATTCGATATCTCTATATCTATGACTGGTGAAACATAGCCATCAATCAATACATGTACTGGTCGTAGAGTCACGGTTGTTCCGACCAGTGACATTCGACCAGGGATACATTTAGAATGATATCATATAAGTTAATGAGTTTCACCAACAAGTCACATACTCATTGATCTATAACTGATGATTCATTCAAGGAACATGATAACATATTATCCAATATCATGAACATAAGGAAATATAATCATCTATGTGATTGCCTCTAGGGCATATTTCCAGCAGTACGAAGACGACCGAAGTGCTGCGTGCTGAGTGCTTGGTCGGCTTCGGTCCATGGACCGACACAACACAGCCCGATTAACTATCGAAGCCGGGAGTAACACCTCTAAATTCTTTGTATATTCTACACTAGTCCCTGGAACAATAGCTAGTGTATACAGTAAATAAATATGATAACATATATACTTCACACGGCTTTATTAATAAATATATCACACAAAAGGCTTACATGCCAACAATAAAGAACACAGCTGGAGACAGAGAAGAAGTAGTAGAACTCAGCTAATCTGCCACATGCAATCGACGGGGGTAGCAGCCTAGTCATCGAGATCCACATTGGTAGCGAAGTGCTTCTCCTCTGAACAACATTTTTATTAAGTAAGGGTGAGTACAAAAATGTACTCCACAAGCTACACCCAATAACATATTATAATGCATGTATGGATATATCAAATGAAAGCTCATATGGTTATTTGTGCAAAAACAACGTTTGGTATTTTAAAATATTTACTAAGTTTCACAGCAGTTTAAATTATATCTAAAATTAAATTTGATTTTAAATATCAAGTTAGTGTAGGAGAAACCTCCATACACTTCTGGTGAAGGACTAACCCCCTTATACCAGGGTTTTTTTTGCCTAAATTTTCTAATTGGATAAACTATCTAAAATTATTTAATAAAATCTTTTGAAATCAAAACCAAAGTCTAACTTTGAGTGGCTTTGTTCAGCATATCCATGACCGTGGACATGGCTATTCGAATATTTCTACACTCTGCCGAGGTTGTACAACTTTACTCACAAGAGATAATTGCTTAAAATATCGGCCAAGACACGCTTCCTAAGACGTGCGACTAAGCAAATATTACGAGGCTTTTGCAATGTCTTACCCCAAAGTTATTATGTCCACTAAGGTTTTACTTTTATTGGGTTAACCACCCGCCGGGAGCCCCCTCTTGCGCCAAGTGGGAATACTGTCTAACCGACACCCGCATATCAACATGACACAATTAACAATGAGGTGTTACAAATTATTTTGTCTAGTCTGTTGCACTACACACTTGTGGTAGTACGGTGGAGCTTAGTAAGATACGGCTCGAAGACCTGTCCTTAACCAACTTGGGCAACATTTCATAAACCCTGGACTCGATCATTGAAATAAATCGATCATGTGCATTGACTTGCACCATCATAACATCCATTTTGCCCGAGTCTAAAGCAAATTTTAATTTATTTACAAGTCAAATCATTTTCTAAAATTCATATGGTAAAAAACAATATCATAGTCTCATTTTAAACTATAGTTGAACATTTTGGCTAAACTCTCCTAATTCACTATTTTTTTATCTAAGCTTTGACTAAGCATAAAGTTTTTCAACATGTTCTAGTTCATACTATTGTACCAACTAGATTTTCAACAAAGGTGTCAAGGGATGTCTAATTCAATAACAAAAATTGGTTATACAATGGAATTGGGAATAACTATAAATTTAAAACAGGAATTTAAATTAATTTGAATATAAATAAGCATGCAATAATAATTTAAAATATAATTTTAATAATTTAAGATATTAGGATCAAATATGATCAAAGATGTAACTTGCCTTACTCAAATGTCTAATCATCAAACAACTCTTCCTCTCCGGAGCTGTCAAAATCTATACGCGAAAACAAGCTAAATTTAAATAAAATTGAGATAAACTCCAAAATAAATAATTTAGGTTTTAGGAGATAGCTATTGAATTTATATGAATTTAGAAACAAGAATTGACATAATCAGATGTCGTATGAAGGACAACGAACATCCGGAAGATTTGTCAGAAAGTAAATCGCTAAAAATTGAGAAAGATGGGATATGTCGGGGAATATGATGTTATGAAATTTAACATACAAAGCAATTGAGTGTATGACACTTTAGGCCCACTTGCTAGAGAAAGAAAGAGTGAATGAAAAAAAGAAAAGGAAAGAGTCAATGCCATGTGGTACCAACATGTCATTGAATCAAAGAACAATACACAAAGAGCACTCAGAACAGAGAAAACAGAGGACATGCTCTGGGCACACGGGAACGTAGTGGCGCAAGGCGGTCGGTCAATACATAAAATGGAACCCCATGGGGGTTGGGGTCCCACAGGTGGCGGCGGAGGCGCACCGAGACGACGGCAGCGGCAATGCAGCGGCATGGGGAGGCAGGAGGCGCACCGGCACGGGTATGGTGCAGGGCCAAACGGGGAGGCCAAAGGGGCACCGAGGAGGCGGCACGAAGGTGGCCGACGGTGGGAGGAAGGTGGCCACAGTGGCGGCACTCCACGGCGATGGTTAGGTTGAATTGAGAGGGGGATAGGAAGAGGATGACTGGAAACTTGTGGTGACACGATTCATTCGACGAAAAACTCACCGGAGAAGGAGATCGAGCAACAGAGAAGTTTCGGCCTAGAGGAAGAAGATGGTGAAATTCCAGCGATGTGCTACGACAAACATAAAATTGATTGAGGGGAAACGATCACGGGGATCGGGAACACAACGTGACGCGATTCGAGGTTCAAAATTCTCACCGAAGCGACAAGAGCACAAAGTGGAGTGGTGGCCGGCGCTCAGGAAGACGAGGATTCCGGCGGCGATGAAACTCCAGATACTTTGGGAGTAGCAAGGGGTGCAGTGCGGAGAATGAGGATGCTATAGCTCCCTTTTATAGGCTCGAATAGCCTCTGAGTGGGCGCAGGCGCGACGGGGAGTCACGGTGACAGTTTCGGTCGGCATTAACCGGTGACAGGAAACAGCAGTCCTCATGCGTGCGATGATGGGGCGTTGAATGTGCGATGATGGCGGCGCGCGCACCGGCACACAGTGCGCGACGTGAGCGGCAAGCGCGCACGCGCCCTGGCAAGGCGGCTCGGGTGTGGCTCAGGCACGGGGTGGCATGGTGTGGGCGCAACCGAGGGCGAGCGCCGCAGCGTGGCCGGAGAAGATGATGCGGCATGGACAACCTAGGTGATAGCTCGGGACAGCAAGGAGCAAAGGCAGAGGAAAGAAATGAAGAGAAAGAAATGAAGGAAAAAAAGAAGTGAGTCAGTGAAAAAGACTTGGGCTCCACCCGAAGATATTTCGCGAAAAATTCAAATTACGAAATTTGAATTTGGATTTGGAAACAAGATTTGAATTGAGAATTGGAATTTGGATTTGAATTTTGGAATTGTATTTAAATAATTTCAGAAACTCTAAAATAAATACAACACTTTAAAATAATTAATTTTAAATTAAATTTTATAATAAAGAAATAAATTGGGAAAACATAAAAGAAATAAATTAATTTCAACTCAAAGAAATAGCAAAAGAACGGGAAAAACCAAGAAAAAAATAGAAAGTTCAAGGAAAATAATAATTTTTTATTTTTTTTAAACCAGGGAATTAAATAGCTAATTTTATTTTAAAAAACCCAAGAAAACTCATTTAAATTTAAAAAAATAATAATAAAATAATAACTTTACTAATTTTATTTTAAGTAACAGATGCTACATTAACCGGCGGATCTTACCCGCGCCGCCGGTTCGGCCACCACTAACTAGTTGCGTGTTTTGGCCGATTTGGTGGGGAATTACGCGGTGCGCGTCTCTGCTGTCCGGCAATTGTCTCGGTGCTTGCCGTTTTACTGGCGTACTGATTAGCAAGTGATTAGTAGTAATTAACTGAGGTTTGACGAGTAGGGGCTATTTTTGTTCTCTCCTTTCGTCTTGTGATGATCAAGTGGATTTTCTTGCTGCTATTTTGGACTTTTCACTTTGGAATAGTATGTAATTCAGCTTGTGGCGCTAGCAATGCTTTGTGAGTACTGGAGTGGTACGTGATTCAACTTAGAGCAGATACAATACGATGTTTATATACGAGTATTTAAAAAAGAAAATATAACCATATCATTAAACATCCATGTAAAAGATATTCTCTTACGCAAGCATCTTTTTTATTAGTGTTTAGATAATTATATTCTATTAATTATATATATATACACCTCTTAAGTATTACTACCTAATCTAACATCAATGATAAACATATTATCTACTTGCCAAAGCTTGTCCTACCTTTCAATTATGTCAGGGTACATGGTTGAGAGTTGAAGACATGAATCTCTTAAAAAAAGCAAAGTTGTCCAAAAAGGCATGCAAGAAGTAGTATGTCTCAACTCTCAGCAGAATATCCCCGTGTGCAGCATGCGGCCTTCAGTGACTCCTCGCTATCTCCGGTGTGTGTGTGTGTGTGTGTGTGTGTGTGTATAGTATGTCTCAACTCTCAACAGAATATCCCCGTGTGCAGCATGTGGCCTTCAGTGACTCCTCACTATCTCCGGTGATAGTGTGTGTGTATATATATATATATATATATAGTATTATTAGGAGTACGTACTTCCGCTTCTCATATACTACTTAAATCGTATGATAATACTTCTTTATCTATTTGAGCATACTCTAATAATGATTATAATATGCCTCAAAGTGAGTTCTACGAAAAAAATCATTGAACTCCACCTTTTATAGCTAAATTTGTGTATATACTTCTTTTATATATGAAAAAAGGTATATAGCAAAAAAATAAATGACTTCAATGAAAAATTTTCAATCAAATCGTATTATAGTATCTTATAATTGGTATTTATGTACTCTCGGCAGTATGAAACGGGCGCGCGCGTGTATATATATATATGCGCGTGTATATAATGTTGATGCTGCCATTCACATAAACTAATCGAAATTACCATTTTTTGTGCGTACAGGACTATCTTTTAATGCGACTAGCATTGCTCTTATCTATATAATTATATATGCAATCCTTTTGAACTGCCGTGATATCATCAACCCAAACAAAAAGGTGATTGTTTCATACCTGGAGTTTGTCTGGACAAAGAGGGATTAAAACCAATCCCTTCGGATTGAAACAAAAATTAGTTCAAATTCCTAATCAAATCAAAGGATTAAATCAGATCCGAATGTATCCAAACTCTCACAGAACCTCCGATGGTGCGGAAGAACTTTGTCCTTTGCCTCGTTCGTGTTAAACCCTGTGGGGGAACAAACATCCATGTATCTTGAACTCTTTATGTTCATTATTATTACCTTACACACAAGAATAAGACAATTGGGGATGAACCAATCTCACCTCACCACCCCCGCCCGGGCGTGATCAACATTAGACCTACTGTATCAAGGCTAGTGCATAGTTACTGAGTCAGACTGGATTCCTAGTGCTAGAGTGTAAACGGAAGATTCGCAAAATCACTCAACATTGAGGACTTGCCACTGTTTGATACTCAAAAACATCATATCACCGTATATGGAACTGGCAAAAGAAACAAAACGAGAGCACAGAAGCAGGAGAAATTTCAAAACGAATGGTAGAAATCATCACAATGAGACCAGGCCCGTCAAGACTCTCAAAACAAAATACAGACCACACTAATTAGCCATTAGATGATAACACACAGGCCTCACCGAAGTAACAAGACAAGCATGCCATTTTCATTAGACAAGCTCAAGTTTCTCATTTAAAAGTAGATAGCAGTATAACAGCACTGAGATACACTGATTAAGTTAATGCAGGGTACCATAACAAAATTATAGCTGCGCATCTCATTACACGCGTTCATATACGAAACTCATTACAAGCGTTCGTATACGAAGACAAACACAGGGGACAACTACTCAAAGCAGGGGTTGTTTCCTACAGACAAAGCAACCAAAACAGCAGACCGAAGAACTTTTCACTCTTCCTCCTGGCTGCGAAGCCTGGCAAGCTTGTTCGTGACCACGATATCAAGCTGTGCAGCACGCTCAACAATCTCCTTGCGCTTCTTTGTGGAGACGTTGTGGGCGATCTCAGCACAGTATGTCCTGTTTGCAAGAAATGAGGTATAGCCATAATTAATTATAACTTTTAGCATGATTCATAATAATGAACAGCAGTCATTCAACTTGAGCATGATTCGTAAGAGTGATCAATGGAGTCATTTAACTTGACAATATTCAGTTCTCAACACCAATCAATACGGTATAGTAGTAAACTGATAACACACGATACCTGTTGTGCATCATAAGCAACTCCAGGTCAGAGACGTTGTGAACTACAAACTTCTTGAATTTGTTGGGAAGGTAATGCCTGGTCTTCTTGTCAGAACCATAACCAATGTTGGGCATCAAGGTGCATCCCTTGAACTTCCTCCTGACACGGGAATCAATACCCTTTGGCCTGCGCCAGCTTGGCTGTAAACAAAGAGAAGTGAAAATTGCTCAGTTTAAGCACAAGACAACACAAGCATGACTAAGTGAGATAACATGTCTACAAGACACAGCTTCAGCATTTCAAAAAAACAAAAAGCCCAGGTTCTATCATGCATAATTGCAGTATAAGTCACAACAAGGCTACAATTACCAGCAGGTACACATTCAATTTTTTAAAAAGTGTCACTTGTAAAGCAAATGATACACTATGCGCTCAATGGGGAATTGAGGAATGAGGATATTGACAAATATTGGACATTACAACAAAACACTACCCATTGAAACAATTTCACTCCTTGAGGGGTCTGCATCATAAGAAAAAATCAAGTAACAGAAAAAATGATTATAATGCCACACTCGAGAAAACACCACTTGAACTAACAGAAAAATAACTTGTTTCACTGAAAAGGATCAGACAAGAAGGAATTGATCATGCAGAAAACAGGCTTTTCTTAAGTTGCCATTGGGTAAGAAGTGTTGGGAGAAGTCTAGGCAAGCATTCATACTCAGAATGAAGCCCACGCCTTTTTATTCAACCCACTTCATGAAGACATGAAGTAATTGCTGTAGAAGAGGTTGCGAGAGCCACAGTGCTATACTAATGCAAGGGCTAGGGCCCCCTTCCTTTACCCCCAATGTTCACTTAAGAAAATGTTTTCTTACTCAGACCTTTTACCAAGCCATCATTTCCTTTATTTCAGATATTAAAATGATATAAAAGATTTATTCAATGCAAAAAAAAAATGTAATTTGCTGTCCCATTTCAAGGAAATGTACATTGTTACGCCAAGTGGAATAAGCATGTTTGATCTAACATGCAGTATTTAGTTTTTTTTCAAATGGTGTTTCTACTTTCAACTCAAAGCAACACAACAAATTTCTATAGCTATATGTGTCGACTACCTCGCACAAGAATCAACTTGACTTATAGTGACAACAATACTCCACACACTCCCTCCATTTTACAAATACCATTGCCCAAGCCACAATGATAAATAAGGCATACACCGCCTAAGCATCAGAGGTTCATAGCACTCCACATCAGTCCACTCGACATTATATCCACATAAACTAGTAAAAAAATCTAACCGCCGCGCATGGTACAACGACACATAACAATCACGATCTATAGCCATCTGAACATAGCAACAGGCACCCTACGACCTGCACTGCAAATATCTGAGCGCCAAGAACAAGCGTTTTGGAGGAGAAGCTGTTACCTTGAGGCACTTGTACCGGTCGCTCTGGGTTCTCTTGAACTGCTTGACCCTCTTCTTCACGATCTTCTTGTTCAGCAGCGGCACCGCCATCTCTTCTGATCTGCCGCCAAAACCAACGCACATGAGCTTGAATCAGATCAACAAAATCAAATCACACGAGAATACGAGGTGGAGACTCTGCTACGAACTGCTTGCTAGTTGCTACCTTCGAGCTCACAATCCTAACCCTAACGCGGAGCGAGCAGGAAGAATGGCACGACGGCGGCGGGGTTGGATTGCAAGGGACACGCGGTCTTTATAGCCTCCGCAAACCCTAGCTAAGTGGGCTCTAATGGGCCATGTGAACTGAAGGCCATGTAACCAAGTGGTCTTCTTCGTGACTGGGCCCAACTCGACCTTTACATCGGGAGAAATCGCGGTGTGGCCACAGCCAAGGCGAGCCATGCCGCCGTCCTGTGCCGCCTTCGCGGCCGGCTCGGCCTCTACGTCGGCGGCCTCGCCACGCTCCCTGACCCCGCGCAGCCACAGCACCCGACCTCCAAGGACGCCTACTTTGCGGTGGTCCACCATCTATCCCCATCGTGCGGCTCGCATTCTACCTGGAGTGCACTGAACCGCCTTTGCCTCCGCCTCCGCCTCCCGTCCCTTCCCGCCGGACCTCGCGCTCCGGGTCATCCGCCCTGCGGCGCCCGCAGAGCACCTCCACGCCGCGCACTTCCTTGGCTGGCTCCGCGCAAAGCCCTCCTGCACACATGTACACCTTCCACCCATCGCAGAAAATACCCTTTCAACACTTGCTGTTGACGGTAGAAGCAATACCAATTTGAGAAGTCGATAAACCATATCATACACTTTATGCCTCTTTGTTTGAACAAGCTTAACGAGAGATCAACAATATTTTTAGACCTTTGAATCTATCATCACGCTGATGTCATCAATATAATTATCTATGCAATTCAAGTCCGAGCAAATTATTATTTGAGAAGTCTTTTGGGTAGAACTCAACTAATCTCGTAGCTTCAGTGCATCAAAAGACTCAAATGAGTTAGAAGGATTGAAGGCCGCCATACAAGACAACAACTCCATATTAATCTCATCAAACCGATTATCAAGTTCTTGACTTATTTGATCAATGACACCAATATATACCTCTCTTCTGAAGTGGTCATCATTGGTTTGCTTTGACACGAGCTTTCCTTCTTGATTTTCCATAAGGAACATAATCACCATCCATAGCGAGGAACATCAACACCATATTTATCACAAAATGAGGTGACCCTCTCAAGAAAATTATGCCAACCATCGGACCTCAATTCTTGCATTCTTTTCTTTGCCACATTAACAAGTGATATTGCATTAAGAATATCTTGCTCTCTTCTTTGCAAACACTCAGATAACTCATTTGTGTATCCAAGAATAATATACATTAAGTGTGCAAAGAAAACAAACTCAAAGGTCTCAAATGCTCCAGGTCACAAAATGTATTTTGGTCCAATCATCCTTATATGTGGATCATCCCAAGATCAACATACATCATGAATTGATTCATACATAGTAATGATCTTGCATATAGTTTTGTAATGAGATCCCCATCAGTATCCCGGCCTAGGCAAACCCATCTCTTGATGTAATCCAGTTCAGTTCAATTTCACCACGTCAAGTGCTTTCTTGACATTCTCAAGCCTAGCATTTCTAAGCATGTCATGACGCTTACAAGAAACTCCAACAATATTCAACAAGATAGATCCTCATCACTCCACTTCTGAATATTATAATCAATTGCTACCTTGGGATTTATAAAGCCAATGTATCTCTCTTGAGCTGCAATATGTGCCTTAGAACCCAAATGTTTGAGAAGTGCATTCTCTCCTATATTCCAATTATTCCATCCATCAACAGATAAATGCCTCGACCAGCCCTTCTTGAACAAGTAGCATATAAAGCAAAATCAATCCTTCTTAATACTATACTCAAGCCATTCATGATTGTACATCCAACAATAATTGAATTGACGATCTTTTCTCGAAATCTTTGTTTTGGAAAATCATGTGCAAAAGGTTTGATGGACCTTTAGTAATATATGCTCTTGAATTGCGTCTTGATCATTAACGGGATAACTAAGAATGGGACGTCTTTCACTGGATCATGTGGAAGGCGATTGATGTCATAACTGGTGGCATGAAGAGCGGTGTGGTGGTGGCGGTGGTGGTGGTAGCACGGATTTTCGTTCCTCAACTACTCTCTCATGACCTGCTCTTCCACCACTACAACCGGATCGAAGAGCGATTACAAGTGGCAACAGTGCCTCTTTTTCCTCTTTTCTTCATGCTTCGAAAAGAGATGCAATATTCGGTTCTCTTCATAAGCGCATAAAATTTACAAAGAAACAGAGCCAAATATTTAAATAAATTATACTTGCGATTGAATTCACATATATGATCCGTATTGGCGTATTGCGATATGAGGACGATTCGATCGATCGTCCGTATTGGCGTTGCGATATCGCTTGCAGCTGCAGTAGGGCATAGGGCGGCGTGGGCGTCGGACGTCGCGATCGGCGACTTCAGCGTCCGCGACGATCGGCAACTTCGGTGGCGTGAGTGCGTCTGCGAGCGCCGTGAGCCGCGTGCGCGTCTGAAGCCGGCGAGCGACAGCGGAATAGTTGAAGTCGAGCAGATCTGGCTACGCTGCGGTATTGGCTCCGTAATCCGTCAAAGTGGTCGTCGGGCGTCGTTGCATGGGCGCTGGGCTGAGCGTGGCCTTCATGAGCCAGCCTGACCTGCCTTCGCTTGCCCTGCACTCGCATCAAGGATGAGTTTTTCTTTTTTTAATAAATATACATATATGTATTTCTTTGTTGCATCGGAAAGCAGGGTATCTTGGGCATAGCCAGCATACCACATAGCTCATCTGCTTCCACTGCTCTTAGATAATAGCGAGTATAGTATTATTAAAGGGGATTAGAAGAAAGAGAAGATTGGCGTTAGATTTCACGTAGGTCACTGGAGCTTTCCAACCACCCTAAGGTAGTGGCATCATCTCACCTTCGGTAGGTCTTGTCACCTAACATGTTAAAACCCTACCGCATTTCTTGACTTACCTCCATCCAAAGAAACATTTGAAAACCAACTCAAAACCCACCTTTAGACCAATGGTTCGTAAGCCTTCTACGATGAAGCATCCTTTGGACCAAAGGTTCATCAAGATACCCAATCCAAGTGGAATGTGAGAGCCAAAGGGATAAGAGCCACCCACGAAGTTCATCATCCGACAGCGTATTCATCGAGCGACCCAAAATATCAAGCACATGAGAGCCGCTCAATGCCAACCTTCTACCCCAAAACCACTATCAAGTTCATCCCGCCAGAGTTCATTCATTCCCCCAATTTCTAAAGTTTATTCCCCAACGATCCTCGAACACCTCGGTCAAAGCTTCTTAAGTCTCCCAAACACCTCGGTCCATCCACAAACCATAAGTAAGCGCAAAGAGCAAACCTCACCCACGTGCCAAGCAAGCTGCGACCACAAAGAGAAGCGAGAGGACCGAAGGCGGGAGCGAAGCGAAAGGAGCAAGAGGCGACATCCAAACGACATCGACCACGGCCATCGTCACCAAACCTCATTCATTTTCCCAAAACAAGTCAGACAAAGGTAACCCACTTTGTAGCCATTTCCATTTTTGGCCAAAGCCGAACCTGTTATACCGTTAGTTTTGGCATCACCAAAGGGGTTTTGGGGAGGAGTAGAGAGAAAGCAGGTTGATTTACCACAAGCTTGCGATAAAAATATAGAACCACTATAGCGACCATCCATCTCCTATCGTGCCTATAACCCACATCCATCCATTATGCATGCATAAGCGCAATCAACCAACATTAAAGTATAAATCAAGTATAAAATTAATGAAATACAAACAACCAAGTTAATAGAGGAAAGAAGAAAAAAGAAATAAGATCCTGTAGGAACCAAGCCACGGTCGTAGGCTTGCGGAGCAGCGGAGGCCAAGCCAAGAGCGGAGGAGGAGCTCGGCGAAGCAACCACTAAATAAGAAATGGAAGGAGTGTATAAGAATCCAAGCACCGGAAGAGTCGGGTGAATGAGGTTAAGGTAGCTAGTGGTCTAGTCGAAACCTTACGACCCGATGAGTGTAGTCGAAACCCTTGACACGTAGTCATAAGTGGCAGTCTGTAAGTGAGCGATGACTCGAATAAAATCAACCCCGAGTCTATTTAGGTAATTAAATAACGCGGGCACTCGAATAAATTTGATTAGGCATATTTGCATGAATAGAATTTGATAGACTTAGTTGCATGCGAGTGTGAATAGCATTTTATTTTTGTGCGATAGAAGCGAGTTTGGCAACCCGATCCTAAAGCCGATGGGGACGGTTACCTCTTTTAAAATGATTGCAAAGTTTGTCTGCTTTTGCATAGCTCATAGTTGTTGCTTTACGTTTTTCCCTCTTGTTTTCACAGTGTTTAAGCTTGGCCTTGTTGAGCATCCAATACTCGACTCTTATGCAGTTGGTGCCTTATTGGATAGTCCAGACGCCTCACAGCTTTGCTTCCACCATGCGATGGACTTACCTTAGGGTGTTCCAAGCCAAGATACAACAAGATCATGAGAACAATGATTGATTCAAAGATATAATCTTCTAACAAATAGCCATTACGGTGCATCCAACGGATAAAAGCGATAGAATGTATGTTCTTTGAGTGTCTTGTGGCCAAGCAGTTGGGTGTGGTTGCCCTATGCTTACAAGCTTATTGCGGGGTGTTCTTCTTCGTGACTGGGCCCAACTCGACCTTTACATCGGGAGAAATCGCGGTGTGGCCACAGCCAAGGCGAGCCATGCCGCCGTCCTGTGCCGCCTTCGCGGCCGGCTCGGCCTCTACGTCGGCGGCCTCGCCACGCTCCCTGACCCCGCGCAGCCACAGCACCCGACCTCCAAGGACGCCTACTTTGCGGTGGTCCACCATCTATCCCCCATCGTGCGGCTCGCATTCTACCTGGAGTGCACTGAACCGCCTTTGCCTCCGCCTCCGCCTCCCGTCCCCTTCCCGCCGGACCTCGCGCTCCGGGTCATCCGCCCTGCGGCGCCCGCAGAGCACCTCCACGCCGCGCACTTCCTTGGCTGGCTCCGCGCAAAGCCCTCCTGCACACATGTACACCTTCCACCTGTACTCTTAGATAATAGCGAGTATAGTATTATTAAAGGGGGATTAGAAGAAAGAGAAGATTGTCATTAGATTTCACGTAGGTCACTGGGGCTTTCCAACCACCCTAAGGTAGTGGCATGATCTCACCTTCGGTAGGTCTTGTCACCTAACAGTGTTAAAACCTGCTACCCGCATTTTACTGACTTACCTCCATCCAAAGAAACATTCGAAAACCAACTCAAAACCCACCTTTAGACCAATGGTTCGTAAGCCTTCTACAGTAGAAGCATCCTTTGGACCAAAGGTTCATCAGCATTACCCAATCCAACAGTGGAATGTGAGAGCCAAAGGGATAAGAGCCAGCCCACAGAAGTTCATCATCCCAGGCAACGTATTCATCGAACAGCCCAAAATATCAAGCACATGAGAGCCAGCTCAATGCCAACCTTCTACCAGCCAAAACCAGCTATCTGAAGTTCATCCCCCCAGCCAGCAGTTCATTCATTCCCCCCAGCCAGCCCCCTAAAGTTTATTCCCCCAACCAGTCATCAGAACACCTCAGTCAAAGCTTCTTAAGTCTCCCAAACACCTCAGTCCATCCACAAACCATAAGTAAGCGCAAAGAGCAAACCTCACCCCACCACTGCCAAGCAACTGCAGCCACAAAGAGAAGACAGGAGGACCAGAAGGCCAGGAGCCAGAAGACGAAAGGAGCAAGAGGCGACATCCAAAACAGCATACGACCACGGCCATCGTCACCAAACCTCGCTGCATTTTTCCCAAAACAAGTCCGACAAAGGTAACCCACTTTTGTAGCCATTTCCATTTTTGGCCAAAGCCGAACCCACTGTTATACCGTTAGTTTTGGCATCACCAAAAGGGGTTTTGGGGAGGAGTAGAGAGAGAAACGGGTTGATTTACCACAAGCTTGCAGTAACAAATCTAGAACCACTATAGCGACCATCCATCTCCCTATCGTGCCTATAACCCACATCCATCCATTATGCATGCATAAGCGCAATCAACCAACATTAATGTATAAATCAAGTATAAAATTAATGAAATACAAACAACCAAGTTAATAGAGGAAAGAAGAAAAAAAGGAAATAAGATCCTGTAGGAACCAAGCCACGGTCGGCCGAGCTTCGCGGGAGGACAGGGCCAAGCCAAGAGCCAGAGGGAGGAGCTCTGGCCGAAGCAACCACTAAATAAGAAATGGAAGGAGTGTATAAGAATCCAAGCACCAGAAGGAGTCGGGTGAATGAGGTTAAGGTAGCTAGTGGTCTAGTCGAAACCTTACGACCAGTAATGTAGTCGAAACCCTTCGACCTGGTAGTCATAAGTGAGCAAGATCGTGAAGTGAAAGCAAAGATTCGAATAAAATCAACCCCGAGTCTATTTAGGTAATTAAATAACGCGGGCACTCGAATAAATTTGATTAGGCATATTTGCATGAATAGAATTTGATAGACTTAGTTGCATGCGAGTGTGAATAGCATTTTATTTTTGTGCGATAGAAGCGAGTTTCGGCAACCCCGATCCTAAAGCCAGTAGGACGGTTACCCCTCTTTTAAAATGATTGCAAAGTTTGTGCTGCTTTTGCATAGCTCATAGTTGTTGCTTTACGTTTTTCCCTCTTGTTTTCACAGTGTTTCAGCTTGGCCTTGTTGAGCATCCAATACTCGACTCTTATGCAGTTGGTGCCTTATTGGATAGTCCAGACGCCCGCTACCACAGCTTTGCTTCCACCATGCAGAATTGGACTTACCTTAGGGTGTTCCAAGCCAAGATACAACAAGATCATGAGAACAATGATTGATTCAAAGATATAATCTTCTAACAAATAGCCATTACGGTGCATCCAACAGGATAAAAACTGATAGAATGTATGTTCTTTGAGTGTCTTGTGGCCAAAGCAGTTGGGTGTGGTTGCCCTATGCTTACAAGCTTATTGCAGGCCGGTGTTCTCCTGAACGTGTAATGTGAGGATTTTCCCTATGATTTGGGTGCACATGTACTTAGCTGTGAAGGAAAAGTTGCATTTTGTTGGACTACCTGCCTTCTGATTGGCTACCTGGAATCTTAGAATCTGAGGTGGTTTCAAAAGGAAACTAGTACTAAAGAACCCTTGTGATATCATGTTTTGAGCTATAAACACATTGGGCAAGGCTACAAATGGGGAAGTGAAGGATGCTTTGAAGAGGAGCTCTTTTACTACAGAAGGCAGTGCTGAAGAGTGACAACAATGTCTTGTCTTTCATGTATCTTGGGATACTAGATAACTTTCTTTACTACTATAATTTGGAGTTTACCCCGCCCCCACGCCGTCTCGCCTTTGCCGCTTCAGCTTAGCCCCCACCGCTGCCTCACAAGAGCTTTACCCGCCCGGGCATTCGCCCACCCGCCCTCCCGCTTCGGCCTCATCGCCAACTCCCACCAAATATCGCCCCACGCCCGGCCACATTTACCCGCCCCGGGCGTCAGTCGGCCTCACGCCAAGATCGTCGCATCACCAACTCCCACCAAATCTCGCCTTTTGCGTTCGTTCATTCGTAGAGTCTCGCGTGCGTCAGCTATGTTTGTTAGTTAGTTTGATTTGGTCGCCGATGCCTGGGAGGAAGTAGGGGAAGCTGTAGCTTTTCGATGGATCTGTCTGTATGGTGAAGTGTGCGCTATTTGTGTTTTAGTTTCTCCCACGGTTTTGTTTACCCTTTAGATTGAGGTGATTGCTGCTCCTTGCAATTTACAGGATGTGCTGAGGTATTTTAGAGGATGGACAGTAGAGAAAAATTCTCCTTTTTTTGTTCTAATGTTCATGTTTACTTTTGAGGTCAGGTGACAGGGAATCAATAGACATACGGTGAAATTCTTGCATGATTTGTAGTGTATAGAGTGCCTAGAACAGTACTGTGTTGGTAATGCCATTGTCCACCACAGGAATGTCGTTTCTTTACACACTATCTCACATGATATTTGCAACACAGTTGAGATTGCCTAAAAAATTCCCTTGATATGCATGGTAGATCAATATTATTGCAGCTTCTGAACATAATTTTCTTTTCCAGAATAAGCTTTTGAACATACTGTGAAGTGCGAACACCAATCTTTTTAGGCACTAATATTTGCACATATAAAAAGGGAAATTGTGGTACATCATCTTGGATATTCATATGGTGATTGAACACACTGATCTGATGCATGACATTGTCTTGGTTGTTTAGGAATATGATTGGCAAAAGTTTTTATTTTACTCCAGTTAATTCATCTGGTTTCCAAATGTTGTTTGAACTGTTAGCATTAACCCAATGAATCCTGTTAACCCAAAATATTGACCCAGCAAAAAAAAGTGCAGCAAGGGTTGACATCAAACAAATGTTTCACTTGGTTTAAGCCAGCTTCATCAGTTGCAGTATGCTAGATAAATTTTGCTGCATTGCTGGATTAGGTGATTTTCCCATGACTAGCAAATAGCAACATTTTTTCTTTTGGCCTCTGTTTTGCAAAGCACAGATAGGCTAGGCTAATTTCTTCCCAATATAATTTTTGTTGTCTCTATTATGTAGGCTGTCCTGAAGATCATTAAGCATTGTGAGGAGTTTGCACCTGCTCTGGTTATAGGTCAATTGCTTGGTTTGGATGTTGGCAGTGTTCTAGAAGTGACCAAGTGTTTACCTTTCCATGTGAGTCCTTAACATTCTTTGTTGTGGTTTCTGTATTTTTGCTATGATAAATTTACTTCCAGGATACATGTGGTTTATCCGCTTTATAGGCTAATGACTACCGTAAATTTCACTGCAGATTAGAGAAGACGACGAGGAAGAAGATGCACATGGTGCGAATTATCAGCATGACATGATGAGGTGCTTGAGGGAGGTTAATGTTTACAATAACACTGTTGGATGGTATGAGAAGCTATTTCATTTGATTCCATATCGATATTCAATTCATTTAGAAATAGTTAGTGGCGTGTTGAGATGTCTTGACATGTGCCTTGACAAACAATGTATACTTTGCAAATCTTCATGTATTTATGTTCCATGATCTTGCATAACTAAGAAATAGAGGGGGTCATGAAAGGTGATAGAAGAATATCCTATATTATTTTAACAAACTTCTGGACAGTTTGATTTGAATGGAGCTACCATAGTCCATATATGAGAATTGTACTTTACAATGTTTTTTGAGTCATAATTTTCGACAAAGTGGAATAGAGTTTTCACGGTTTGAGTTGGGATAAATTAGATTGCATGGTACTTTTGGGACTATGAATTTGTTTGTGTAGAAGTAATTTTAGTCCATATGATTGTTTTCACCTTCAATTTATGGCCAAACTGGACAGGAAAAACCTATACAATGGTTAGTTGGTGGCTGTTCTGATATATTTGAGCTAAATTCCATGTCTAGATATGTATTTCATTTTACCTTTCCTTGGAAATGCTTGCAAGAAGGAACTAATGGTAAGCTCGGTATTGCGCCTTGAGCGATTCAAGAACTGTTCTCATGCTCAGCTCATCCAATCTCGAGATGAGGAGGTCCTAACTAACTCCTGCTGGGCACTCTTCTTGTCTGATGGTAATAACGACAAGATACAAGCTGTGACTGAAGTTGGTGTGTGCCCTCGGCTGGTTGAGCTCCATAGGTAAATTTTTCTTTTTTTCTTTTTATTTGAGTAATCTAAAGTGAAAGACTGGTGCATGAACTACTATTGGAGTTATTCCGTGGAGTAGTGGTAGCAGGTGATGCAATATGCTGAGTTATTGTTTCTGTTTACACGTGTGTGAAATAAAATTGGTATTTATTATACGGTTTATGATATTGTTTGCTGATATGTATCATACTCTTTCGGAGTTCCGTTGCAACGTACGGACACCCTACTAGTTTCTTCTAAAATGCCAATGGTAATGCTAATGTTGTATTGAACTAATGTAGCTTGTTCAACTCCCAGTAATGGAAATAGTGGATAAATAGTTGTTTTACAGTTTACACCTTGTGATCCATCACAACTCACAGCTGAAGCATGACCACATTTATCTCTGCTTGTTGCACCATTTTTCTTTCATTAGACTTGGATATCATTCAGGTTACCCTGTCAATTTGCATTTTACATGTGCCAAGCACCGTGGGTTCTGTGTTCTGATTTGCCAATACTGTAGTAGTCATCTGCATTTTACATATGCCAAGCACTATGGATTTGTTTCATAACTCCAGTGCAAACAGACATACACGAGATATGTATGCCGACCACTGTTATCACTTTTTTGATGTTCTGCATAATGATTAACTAAAAGATTAACAACAGGAGGAGTTTGCGAGCTGAGGCAATTTATAGGGGTGTAAATGCTATAGTTTTTCAAACATAGAGTAGCAACTGACAATAACAATTGAGGGTGTGTTTTCAATTGTTTTTTTAATACTAGTAGAACATTATTCATACTATTTTTTAGAAATTTTTGTTGTTGATTGGATGCAAATTATATATAATTTTTTTTAGGGATAATTGACTCATGTGTATTGTTTTTCTAAGTTTGTAACTTATATAATGTTTTATTTAAAATTCGTTGAAGGTAATGTTGGTCTATCACGTGACCCAGGGCATCTGGAAGCATCTGGGCCGTTCACTTTCCATTTTTAATTTTGCTCGGAACACTCTAGAAGCCCATTTGTTCTCTCACATCCACCCTTTAAACCTTCCTCCTCACACCCATTTTCCCATCGTGCTCTCTCTCGAACCTTCCGAAGTCCAAACCCTAGTGAGCTCGGCTCGACCCTCTCGAAACCCTAGCCGCAGATCTCAACCGTCCCCGCCATGGACGAGGACTTTGACATCCGGCGGCCGGCGGCGACGACACGATGATGGACGACTTCGGCGGCGACGACGGGCCGGTGGTGAAGGTCGGCGAGGAGAAGGAGGTCGGGACGCAGGGGCTCAAGAAGAAGCTGCTCAAGGAGGGGGAGGGGTGGGAGACCCCCGAGGTCGGCGACGAGGTCGAAGGTATCGATGCTCCTGCCTCCTCTCAAATCTTGGTTAGTGATGTGTTTCGGTTTGATCCAGTCCGTGCCCTGCTTTGGGTTTTGATGGTTCGTTGTGGGATGTCGAGTTAGTGGTGTATTTGGGCGAAATTTGTAGTTCACTTGTCTTATGCTGCCATGTTAAGTTCGAATCGTTTGTGGGAATTAAGGGTAGTTTGGGCTTTGATGTGTTTAAGCATAGTTCGTTGTTGCTAGCTCTACCGCGACATTGTGGATTTTTTGGGAAGAAAATATGGCGTCTTTTTTTTTTTTTTGCTGTTGGTGATGATGCTTGACTGATGAGACGAGGAGAGATGCTTTAAATAGGGGACGATAGCGTCGTCACATATAATGTTGCTGCTGCTGTATGATTTATTGGGTTTTTAGGGGAATTTATTGTGCCGTGCTGGTAATTGGTGATCTATATTCTATAGATCGCTTCGTCTTGTTGTGGAAGAATACAGATTAGTATATTTGCGCTGACATGCCTTGTTGACGTTTCAGTGCATTACACGGGTACGCTCCTTGATGGAACAAAGTTTGATTCGAGCCGTGATCGCGGGACACCCTTCAAGTTCAAGTTGGGGCAAGGTGCATTTCTTTCTCATGTCATGTTTTTTTGTTTCTGTGTTCTCATTTTAGATTACAGATGTCTCGTAATGATATGATTATGACCAGAGCTCCACTTACTGTTTTCTGCTAAAAATTCCGGGCATGGTTCTAGTTGACTTATTTTGTGTTCTATTTGTGTATTGTTTCGAAATATTGTTGTTTCCTCAATCGTATATATCTTATATTCTTCTCAGATTGAAACGATTCTAACAAAACATCCCTTAGTTTCGCTGGCACCGTAGATACCAGTGGAGTCCGGGATTTCCAATAACTGATCGGATGCCACTGGGAAATGAACCTTGTTGGTGTCCAGCCCTAGAGAGCCTTTTAATGCGGCTGTGGGCTGACATCTCTTTAGACTCAAGGCTGCTCAATTGTACCACTCCCCAGGAGCATTTTAACTTCTTGTTGTGCTGGTGTTGTCACCATTCAGGGGAGCAAGTTGTTGGTTAGCCATAGATTCATGTAGCTGCACCACTACTGGATTTTATTTGGGGTAGAATGGACCATAGTGGTTGAGAAAATTGTTGATGATTGTGTAAATGCAAGTTTGGAGATAATATTGTTCCATTCTCATTCCAGCCTTGCCTTTCATTTGACAAGTTACAAGTTTGTTTTATTTATTGATGGTGGTAGTGCATGTTTTAGTGTCTGTTCAATGCTCAGTGACTATTCTGTCAACTTATGTCCAGGTCAAGTAATAAAGGGCTGGGATCAAGGCATCAAGACCATGAAGAAAGGGGAAAATGCTGTTTTCACCATTCCTTCTGATTTGGCTTATGGTGAATCTGGTTCACCTCCAACTATTCCGCCCAATGCCACACTGCAGTTCGATGTTGAGCTTCTTTCATGGACCAGTGTCAAGGACATTTGCAAAGATGGTGGCATATTCAAGAAGATACTGAAGGAGGGAGAAAAATGGGAGAACCCAAAGGATCCCGATGAAGTACTTGGTAATTTTGGCTAATTGAAACAACTTCCTATCATAGGAATCGCCCTTGTTATTTGTGTAGCTGACTCTTTGCATTGATGTAGTGAAATACGAGGCTCGACTCGAGGATGGTACTGTTGTATCAAAGTCGGAGGGGGTTGAGTTTACTGTTAAAGATGGTGATTCTCTCTCTCCCCTGCTCTCCCTATGTACATGCCTTGTTGAGCTCAATGAAATGCTTACTAACAAATTAAAATCTGGTGTCAGGGTACTTCTGTCCTGCTTTGGCCAAAGCTGTCAAAACCATGAAAAAAGCGGAGAAAGTGCTCCTTACACTTAAGCCGCAATGTAAGCTTCTTTGATTTCAATCCTCTTTGCACAGCTCCCATTTCTTTTCTTGAGAAATATGAAGTTTTTTGAGCTTTGCAATGGCAGATGGATTTGGTGAGAAGGGTAGACCAGCAACTGGTGAGGAAGGTGCCGTACCACCAAATGCCTCTCTTCTTGTTGATCTTGAGTTGGTTTCATGGAAGACTGTTACAGAAATAGGGGATGATAAGAAAATCCTAAAGAAAGTTCTCAAGGAGGGCGAAGGATATGAGCGTCCCAATGAGGGTGCAGTTGTTAAAGGTATGCTAAACCATGATAGTTATTGTTCTAACTCAACTGTGTATTCTTACAAGTCACTGCTATCTGATTAATGAACTACTTTGCCTTGTAGTAGAGTAATAAGCAAATTATATTTTACTGTTGACAGTTAAAATAACTGGAAAACTCCAAGATGGCACGGTATTTTTGAAGAAGGGACATGATGAAGAGCCATTTGAATTTAAGACCGATGAAGGTGCCTTTTCTCTTTCCTCTGTCTATGCATGTTTCGTTTAAAATAAGTAATGCATTGAACTTATACACTATACACTAAGAATTTGTTCCTTTTTATTCATATTCTGTTTCCAGAGGAGGTTATTGATGGTCTTGATCGTGCTGTGCTAAACATGAAGAACGGCGAGGTTGCCCTTGTAACAATTCCTCCTGAATATGCATTTGGTTCTACTGAATCGAAGCAGGATCTTGCTGTAGTTCCACCTAACAGCACTGTGATTTATGAAGTCGAGCTTGTATCATTTGTAAAGGTGCACTTCTCTTTAAGCAATATTTGTATGCACTTTTCTGATCCAATATCCCGAGTGCAGTCTAAAGAACAGCAATATTTCTTGACACACAGGATAAGGAGTCATGGGACTTGAACAATGCTGAGAAGATTGAGGCTGCTGGTACGAAGAAAGAAGAGGGGAATGCAGTGTTCAAATTGGGCAAATATGCCAGAGCTTCTAAGCGTTATGAGAAGGTCTGACATTTCCTTTTGTTTGACAACTGTAAATATCACTATGCTGATATTAAGGTTTGCTTCATTTTCCTACTGTTCCTGATTGACCGATGAGAAATTTATTTAATCCCAGGCTGCAAAGTATATTGAGTATGATACTTCATTTAGTGAAGATGAGAAGAAGCAATCCAAGCAGCTGAAGATCACCTGCAACTTGAACAATGCTGCCTGCAAGCTGAAGCTGAAAGACTACAAGCAAGCTGAGAAGCTTTGCACCAAGGTACCAACATCTATTCCTGCAAAGACCCGTTTGGTATCCCGTAGTAAACCAAGGTAACATTGGGGGTGTTTGTTGCCAGGTTCTGGAACTAGACAGCCAAAATGTCAAGGCTTTATACAGGAGGGCCCAAGCTTACATCCAGCTTGCGGACCTAGAGTTAGCAGAGGTTGATATAAAGAAGGCACTGGAAATCGATCCTGATAACAGGCAAGTTTCACAAATGGAATCCCTAGGAGGGTCTATTCATAAAATAGTGGCTTCAGTTTGATATATTGCAATGTTACAGTGGGTTCAATTTGATATTGACAATGTCGCTGCTAATATCAGGGATGTGAAACTAACATACAAGACTCTTAAGGAAAAGGTCAAGGAGTACAACAAGAAGGATGCCAAATTCTACAGCAATATGTTTGCTAAGATGACCAAGCAGCCGGCAGAAGACAGTGTAAGCAGCTAAGCATCTTTCACTGCTAGCCCACAACTTTCTATTTTAGAATCACTGATATCGGTGTAATTCGATTTTCTCCCGAATCACAGAAAGCTTGAGCTAGGGCTGAATCGAAGCAAGGATCTGAATCCGTCAGTGCTGCCTAAGGACCCGCCTGTTGTTCCATCTCTTTGCTTTATGGGCTGGCTAATCTTTAATCTAGTGGTGCACACGGATGCTTAAGAGTCGCTAAAACTGTGATGAGTAATAGTACTTTGAAGTTGTCAGGCAATAATTTTTCTTGTTTGAGATCAATTGCATATTTGAACCTTCACATGTTACAGAATGCGTTTTCTCGTTTAATGAACTCTATGTTTTGCTGATGTTGCGACGACCATGCCCTGCATCTGGGTGCCTCAGCGTCCTGGAACTCTGAAAGCCCGGTCAGGCAGAGGCTCGCCGCGCGGCTGGCCCTGCCCCTGCGTGGCCGTGCCCGACGTCGGAGTAACTCTGGAGCGTGTTGCCGTCGCTCCAGGCAAAGGCCGTAACGTAGCCACGGTGGTCACTGTATAATGTCTACTTTGAGTTCATTCCGAAAGGATAGGAGGTATAACTGGGATTTGCAAACATGACACGAGGTTGTGTGCATTAACTGATGCTCAAGAACTGCTAACTCAGGTGATAGCTGAGAGCGCCAAAATTGCACTCGTTGAGAGTCGAGACTTGAGTGTGTCTGAAGCCTGAACATCAATGCAGGTACACAACATTAGAAGATGAAACTGCAACCACTATTCACAAACTATGACAAGTATAGTTACAGGGAAACAAAGAGTTGTAGACTATTTGAATGCAAGCAAAGGCGAGTCCCTGATCCAAGTAGCGAGTGGCGAACGAGATCGACAAAACAAGCACACGGCACACTGAAAGACCCTGAGCTGAGACAAGAGTATCATCAATTTATGGACGGGCAACATATAAACGGCACCCACTGCTGTTTTTTACCCTTGGATTTCTTCTCGGTAGGTAACCTGGCCGGAGAGTTCCAATCTTGATGCCCAGAACGTGCTTTGGGAGAAGCCGGCTTCACCGGCGACGCATTGTCCTTCGACGCGCGTCGCCTGAATGACAACACTCGATCCTTGGTGCCTGCTTTCTTTTCTTTAGTTTCCACGCCCTTCTCAGCGAGGAGGACCTTCAACGAGACATGGTTCTTGTCTGAATCTGCAATCACCTCCTTGTCAGCAATCGCTTCATTCTGATCGTTTCCTTTAAGATCATCTGTGCTCTGTGTGGTGTTGATCTCCTTTGCAGCGGTCTCTTCCTTCTGCTTCCTTTCTTCAGCATCATCTGTGCCCTGTGCCGCCGTGATTTTATCAGAAACAGGGTCTGCAGCAGCCTCTTCATTCTGTTTCTTTTCTTCAGCATTAACCGTGGCCCGTAGGATGTTCTCGTGAGAACTCGAGCCCGCCGCAATTTCTTCATTCTGCCTTTTCTCTTCAATGCCATCTGTATTGTTTTCCGTGTCGATCTTGCAAGATGTAGGGTCTGAAGTTGGCTCTTCGTTCTTTTCTTCAACATTATCAATGGTTTGTACCACATAGATCCCGCGAGAAGTAGGGACTGCAGTTATCTCTTCATTCTGCTTCTTTTCATCGACACCATCAGCAGTGCTTACTGCACCAATCTGGTAAGAGGTTGGGTCTGACATAGCCTCTCCATTCTTCTCTTTAGCATTATCTGTGCCGTGTACCACAATGATTTCATGGGAACTAGGGCCCTCAGTCATGTCCTCATTTGGCTTGTTATCTTCACTGTCAGGGCTGCATATCACATTGATAGCATGAGTAGAGTCTGTAGTCATTTCTTCATTCTGCTTCTTTTCTTCAACATTATCTGTGATATTGGCCATATTGATCTCACAAGCAGTAGGGTCTCTGGTAGATTCTTCATTGTGCTTCTTCAATTCAACATTACTTGTGATATTCACTGCATTGATCTCACAGGTAGGGTCTGCACTGATTTCTTCATTCTGCTTCTCTCCTTCAGCATTTTCTATGTTGCATGCCACATTTATATCATGAGTAGTTTCCACATAAACCTCACTCTGCTTCTTTTCTTCAACAAAGACTCTGCCGCTTATCACATTGATCTTGTTAGAAGCAGGATTTGCAATGAACTCTTCGACTTGTTCCTTTTCTTCAACACTACCTGTACTCTGTACTATACTGATCTCATGAGAGCTAGATTCTGCAATAATTTCTTCATTCGGCTCATTTTCTCCAAAACTAGCGGTATTGCACACTGCATTATCCTCATGAGAAGTGGTGTATGCAGTAATATCTTCAATCTGCTGCTTTTCTTCAACATCTATGCTGCACACCTCATTTGTCTCATGGGAAGTAAGCGATGCGCTTATGTTTTCATTCTGTCTATTCCCTTCAACACCATCTTTGCTACTTACCATTTCAATCTCGTGAGAAGTAGGGTATGTGTCAAGCTCCGCTAGGTCAACTTGAGATGGCATGAAAGTGATACCACTTGTATGACTCACATTTTCCGGTATGCCATCTCCTGCTCTCACTTCAGAGGAACAAACATTCTTTGTAAGGTTAGCAGCACTACAAGCAGATATGACTTCAGCACCTACAGCAGGTCCAATTGCACTTGATACAGCTTGGATGATGACCCCATCTGCAGAATGCTCGTGAAATTTCAGTTCATAAACAAAGATCATATGGGACGTAAATAACTGGGAGGTATTGATGAACATATTGTCAGGCCCGTTGACTTGCCAACACAGATTGTTCTTGTAGAAATATGTGCTGGTCCTCAAATTTTACCTAATTAGACATCTTTCCCCCAAAAGTTAGGGCACCATGATTGCACATACAGGCGTTCTAATTGAGCTGTCACACAATAAATTTCAAGCAGAAGTTGAAATTATCTTCGTGATTTGGATAAAGCGAGCACAACCCTAAAATAAGTATTTTAGTATTACCATTTCCACACTTGTTGGTCACTACCAGCATAATGGAGAAACATAACCACTTCTTCTTCTTACCAAATTAATTATGATATTGGCAACCAAACAATAAAAATAAATACAAATGCAGAACACAAGAACATCAGCACAAAACTCAAATTATCACCTGCGTCAGGACAATGCTGTCCTTCCTCAATGTCCGTCTGTTTGGGGATTGTCAGCTCATCAGCTGCCACAGAGATCGAGTCAGTTTCCTGCTGGGTTTTGACGCTGTCTGGTGCCTTAAAATGGCAACCACCAGTGGCAAGTTCAAACAAATCACCACCATTGGTGTCCTCTGCACAAACATGCTTCTCAGTACACGACTCCTTATTCCCAAGTAAATTGACAGGTTCCTTGGTAGAAACTTGCTCTTTGGAGTTAGTTAAAATAAGCCTGATTTGCTCCTTGGATTCAGTCTCTTCGTCGGGGATTTCTTCTCTGGAAACCACATTAAAATTATTGACAGATGGATCTTCCACTGTAGTATCACCATGCCCTCATCAATTTTGGTTTGCGGCTTCTCTTGACAGGAGGAATCAATCTCACTGCGTTTTACCAATATGTCTCCACTGGTTTTGTCTTTGCCGTCTACTTCAGTAACAGCAATATCATCCGGACAAACAACTATAGCATTTGTTTGTGCAGAAACTTCACCTGCAGTAGCATTTGATGCCAGAGGCTTAAAATTTGAGTTATTTATTTCATCTACAGATAAATCTGAACTGAATCTTGCAGTATCTTCAGGCTCTGGTGGGATAACAGAAGTGGAAGCATCCTGACGCTGATCAGAGCTAACAGCTGGCTGAGATGGATGCCCATCTTCAAGATGTGGTACATTTTCAGCCACTTCAGTTTGAATCTCATCATTATCAATTCCAATGGCCTTACGTGCAATTTCAGAAGGGGCGTCATCGCAACTGATGAGGACTCGATCTTCACTGAATTTATTGATTTTGTCTTGAACTCCAGTACCATGAGAAGAATGCCCTACAAAAGACATCCACGAAATAAATCATACACATGAGTCGTGATGCATCGAAGAAAAATTATGACAGTGGTGAAAATATGCATTGAAGAAAGTGTACATCTACAGCATAGTGAATATTAAAATAGCTCTGGACTTTCTGGCAGTGAAGTTATGCTACCAGCACAGAAAGGAGACAATTTCACAAGATGGTGGAATCCCATGTCTAGTACTGACTACTGAGCAACAAGCTGCCAGCTTCAATAATTTACTGGACCGCATTATTCCACCAAGATTGAGATGTACAGTTTGGAAGTTACATAAACAGTTAAGCAGTTCCAAAACATTACTAACCCAAAAGAATATTATCCTAACCCCGAAGATGACAAGAAAGTAGTACACACATTCTGAACATTACTACGCTAATCAAGAAGACAAGAACCATCATGCCTTCAGTCCAGCCTCCATATCAGTACAATTTCACTGAATCAAGAAAGGTCTTCTCTAGAAAGGCAAATTGGGAAAGGAAAATAAAGCATCAACTTTTCACCTACCAAATCTCAATCGAAAAACTTTACTTCAGAAACTAACAAAGAAGAGAGACAAAGAGCAAGAATATTCAGGGAGAGTTCCGTTAAAACAAGAAGAGAATATTCAGGGATAAAGAATCAGAACAAACCTGCATTGTCCTCGTTCTCCGCTACATCCCCAGCCTCCCGCGCAGATCCAGGCAAACCGCCGCCACAATTCGCAGCACGCGCGCCATTTCCCTCTCCTCCTCCTCTTCCCCCTTCACGCTCACCTAGGACGCACACACGCAAACGTGTCAAGCCAAGAAAACCTCAGACGCGGTAACCCACTAGGGCAAGGCACAAAAACTGCGCGGTACCTAGCGGCAACTTCTCGCCATCGCGCTCCCCGGAGCCCTCCTCCACGGCAGCGGCGGACGGCGGCTTGCCGCAGTTCTTGCGGTGCGCGCGCCGCTGCTTGGCGCTGGGGTGGGGGTTCTGGTACTGGTACCCGCACGCGTTGCACAGGCTTCCTCCTCCTCCTCCCCCTGCACACAACAAACCAAACACAAAACCGCCACGCCATAACATCACATGAACAAGAAAAAACCGGCAATAAAGGAAGAAATTTCTGCAATGTCTACGGCGAGGGGGCTCACCGGAAGCGCCGTCTCCGCTTTTGTGACCGCTCTCCATGGCGAAGCAGTTTCCGCGCTCCCTCCCGTGCTCAGCAATGGCGAAAAAGAAGAAAAGTGGAGACTAGCGAGGACTCGCTTTGGTTCAGTGGAGACGAGGCGCTTGCGGTGAGGGAGGCGGCACTCACTGACTCTCCCCATGTTTGGGAGGTGACAGGTGGGACACCTAATTACACGGTCCCACACGTCAGCTATAAATTACAGTGGTGCGGTAAACACGGGGCCGTGCGGCCGGAGGAGAGGGACAAGAGCCTCCTGGTCGTTTTCGTGCGGTTGCGGCCAGCTCTTCTTTTTCCACGAGCGAGATCTGGACCGTCGATCGAGCCATCGACGGATGGGGATGTGGATAAGCGGTAACAAACCCGTCAATATTCTCTGCCGGTGCAGAGGGCCCACGTGGATGCCAGAGCAAGGATTCTTTGTCCCAGCCAGAGAGTGAGCGGGTTTTTTTTTTCTAACTTGGAATAAATTCATTTAACACCTGGGAACTCTTGCGAAAATCTATATTTCAATCTTTAATTTCAACACCGGATGTTTGACACTCCTTAAGTGTCAATACCAGATAAATTATCCCCTCCAAACCATTTAGAGCCGATTTTAACTTATGTGGCGTCTACGTGAATACATATAGTTGATTTGGTGCCCACTTCTACGCCCACACCAATACCCAACTCCTCCTTCCTCTCATCTCTCCCCCCTTCTCTCCCCAAGATCTCCACCTCCTCTTTGCCGCCTCCCCCTCCTTTGCCTCCACCCATCTGTGTCACTTCCCCTCCTCCGCCAGCGAGGGGCTCTAGCGGAGATGCACTGTCGACCTCCATCTTTGAACAAGTGCAACACTGTCGTCTTCCCTTGTTGAAACCCAAGCAGAGTGCAATTGCTGGAGTCTCCTCTACTCCCTTGCATCTAGGGGTGTAAAAAAAGCTCGAAACTCACGAACTGCTCGAATATCGGCCTCCAAACGAACCGAGCTCGAGCCTGATCTCAAGATTGTGAGCCTTAATGAGCCGATCTCGAATAGCTCAACGGGCTCATTGTTTTCATAGCCTTCCCAAATTTTCCCTTAGCCCAAATTCGAAATCACACCACTGCACAGGCCACTCCACAGTCAGGCTACCAATCCACAACCCAATCTCTCCCAACCTTATCCACTCACCCACCTCACCACATCCACCCAAAATCCCCAATCCCCTCCCACCGATGCCCACCACACCGCCTCTCCTCCTGCCTCCCACCCCCGCCCGCCACTCTGCTCCTTTGCCTCCAAGCGACGAGCCGGTGACGTGGTCAGCCAGGCATGCGGTGAGACACTGAACCCAATTGTCGATGCGTCGACACCCTGCTGCTCCTCTGCTGGTTATCGAGCTTACTCGAGCCAACTCGAGCTTGGCGAGCCGAGCTCGAGCCTAGGTCTAAGCTTGTACCCCAACTCAGTTCGCCGAGCAAGCTCAAGCCTAGGAGGTCGTGCTCACTCAAGCATGGCTCGCTTATAGCCCTACCGCATCGCTCCTCCCGGTGAAGACGGCGCAGGCATCACCTCCTCACCCATCAGACTCCCGAGCCCCACGAGTCTCGTGCTACCACCTCCTCCTCTAGCACGCCCTCCCCGCCCTTGCCTGCTGCTATGGAGCATCCCCTCGCGTGGTGCTACTGCTGCTTCTCATCCATAGATCCATCATCCTTTCTCGGCACCTCGCACTGCGCCTCCTCGCGCCCATCCTTACCGCAGAACCCGTACTTGCCACTAGCCGCCTTCGCCGCGCGCCGCACCTCCCACAAACCCTCGGCGCTCCCGTGTCGTCGGCGTCACAATCTCGCCCGAAGCCTCCTACCGTCGCGGCACCATCCAATCTCAAACTCGGTCATGGTCGCCAACAAACGCGACCTTCAGAACGCGCCGAGGACGTCTGCGCCACCGTCCCAGAACCATCGGAGAATCCCCTGCATGCGGAGGTGGTAATGATTGACGGCCTCGTTGGGGCGCTGCTTGAGCGACATGAGCTCAGTGTGTGCGGTTTGTGGTGCCGGTGGCTCCTGCTTACTTGCGGGGATAGAGAGGAAAGGAGGAGGAAGAATGGCGGCCTTGTCTTTCGCCGCTCTCCGCTTGAGAGGAGGGAAGAAGCGATGGTCCCACCTCTAAATTAGTTTAGTGCTAAGAAAGATTAGCTAGGGGATTAATTAGCTGTTAATATAAAATCTAACTAATTGTGATTTCTAGAACTGCCTCTATGACAGCCAGGCCCCACCATTAGGAGGATAATTAAGAGACTAACATGTGGGTCCAACTGACATGTCAGCAATCCCTTGCCAATATGGCGTCAAGTCAGCCTAAAATCGTCAATTTCGGTGTCACGTCAGACAAAACCACCGTAGTTTGGGTTGAAGAGGGTAAAGTAAACGGTATTAATAGTTGAGGAGGGCCGAGTGTCTGATTTAGCGGTCTAGATTGATTTCCGGACTTTTAAAAGAATTTAGAGATGTCAAATGTATGTTTTACTTTACCCTTGTTTTTGTTTTCACTTTCACAGTTCCACTTCGGCCAATGTAGCGAACGAGTGATGTACCGTTGTCCGCGTTGTTGCAGTTGTTAGCTGTTACCAACTCACGGCCGTCAAATCAGGCCCTACCGGCGTGCTCACCGGTACATTACTGCGTGTGCTGCTGGGAAACATGGGCAAGGACGATGAGGAAGCCAGCGATGAGGGCGTGTCTGGTGAGAGCTTGTAATAATCGGCGTGGAGGTGTCACTGAAAATCTGAAACTAGCTGATTGCCGCGTAGGGATGAACACGTTCCGTCGTTCATCCCTACTACATCAGGCCGTTAGGGACGCAATCAGTGCTAGCATCGTAATGAATCAATGGTTAATCTTTTCTGGGTGATAGACCAGTCCTAAATATCATTAATTATTGCCCCTTTGCTCCAGCGAATCCTGCCTTTGTTTAGAGAGTTTTGTTTCTGTTTGAAGCGCTCCCTACCTGTACACTATTTGTCGCTTTGCTGGGCTTAGTTATATCTTCTTCCTACGATTCGTTGTCTTTTGTCAAATTTGTTGTAACCTACTAACCTTGCTGCATTCTTTTTTTTTTTACTTAGTCCTACTAATACGATTCACTCTATCGCTAACTGTCGATTCCTAGGCTAAAGTCTAAAGTTATGCTTCCATTGTTTGGTGTGTTTTTACGTGGATGTTTAATCAGCTATCCTAGATCATGTATAATGAGTTTACATCAGCTGTCTAAGCTGATGTGAATGAAAGAGAATAAAGATAGAGAAATGTGTTATCTACAATCTTGTAGCAGACTGTATCACTAGAACCAAATAAAGCATTAAAATATTGTATTTTGTCTACAATCCTGTAGCCGACTTTATTACCACAACCCATTGTATGAACTGTCTTTAGTGTTGCTTACAGGTGGCTCCGACCCTACGTGAACTCCGCCGCACGACCAAAAGGCGCCGGATTATGGAATGCGGCGGACGGAGAGCTCGCCGCCGGGGAGCTCCGCGCAGTCAGAGAGAGAGAGAGAGAGAGAGAGAGAGAGAGAGAGAGAGATGGTCCGGAAAGAAATTAAACGTAGCTAAACCAAGAGCAATATGAAATTAAATCACAATGTTGCTTTGCTTGCTACAGAGGCATGGAGAATAATCTATCTACGGCAATGGCCTTCCTCCCTAGTCCAGTCATCGTACTCTGTCGATCTCCTCGATCTGCAACTAGTTCAAAGAGCTGACAAACTTGCATGATCCATGGCCTGCAAAACACACCCACAGCAACGACAGATCAACAAGATGGGATGTAAAACTAAGCTATGGCTCTAGGAAAACTCTGTTAGGATCAGGTTCAGGCGTTTACTGACCACTTAATTTAGTACAACCGGTTTTAGCATGATTCTAGGAAAACTTTGTTTGGATACACTAACTTGTGGATAACTAAAACACGTTTTCCTATAACCCCATAATTCCGCGTTTTTAAAAAATAAAATAAAACGAGTAAACGTCGTTTTTAGCAAAAATGAGTTTCTATTTGGCCACTCTCGCGCGTTGCTTTTTTCGGCAGGCCTGTAGCGTTCGTAAAAAATGGCCACAAGACCGTGGCCACACTCCCGTTCCTCATGGAGGCGTTGCGCTGGGGAAGCGGCAACGGCGAGCTCTTCATCTACGGCGCCGGCGTCACGGTGCAGATCACAGATCAGACGACGTCACGGTCGTCGACGACGAGGTTTCCGAGATGCGCAAGTTCATCGCGGCGCGCGAGGCCCTCGATGCGTACCAGGCGGCGTGTCACGTCGACAGGTGCATAGGCTGATCGAGCTCTCCTCCTTCCCTGACATGCACAGCAAAATCTGCATCTGCGCTGAGGACGCCATGGCTTCGCTCGTCCTGCTCCCCTTCCACAAGAGCCAGCCAGCGCCTCGACGTGACCTTGGTGGGCGTCATGGTGGACCAAGGAAAGCTTGTGGTAATTGGAGAATCTTGTTTCAAGAAAGATAATGGAAAGATTAACAAAATGCTTCTGGGACGGGAGGGGCCGCAGATGCAAGTGGACGACAAGTTCTTCGCTGAGTTCCATTGCAAGTACGTCGCTTGTCCTGCCCACTTTCCACAAGAGCCAACACCTTGATGACTTGTTTGGAAATATTACGATCAGACTTAGTCCCCTCGGATTGACTGAGAATTAGAACTAAAATTAATTCCAATCTAAATGGATTGATTCTAATTCTTCTCTATCCAAACAAGCACCGACTAGGAATTTGGGATGGGGAAAGTAGAGAGAGTGTCTGGATCGGTGATACATCAGACGGTAGTCGTTTCAAATAGGAAACGATGCATACTAAAACGCATTTTGACAAATATCTCAACCAAACACTGTACTAGTGAAAACTCATTCTAGTTTTTCTGATCCAAACAAAGTATTCTATAAACACACTCTAACAGAATAACAACTTAAAACTTGTTTTTTCCTAAAAATCCTACTAAAATTTGTTATCCAAATATCCATTTCTAATCCACGTGATCCAAACAACACAAAAGATCACACGGTATATACATGGTGCATGTAATTGGTGCATCGAGAACATATCCCGTGCTACCAACTTTATGGTGCTACACAATTTTTCATGACCATTGTCCCACTCATCACAAAATGGTGCAACTGACCATGAAAAATGTTAATGGAAAATGCAGAGTCAATCATATCATGGTTCACAGTGGTGAGGAAATGAGATCAGTCAAATTACTGTGGTGTATGTGTAGTTTGCAATTGAAAATTGAAATGATCCTATAATCCATAGCATTGCAGAGATTACATTAATTGAAGAGCAACGCGACGTCCAAAATAATCTGAAACTCTGAATTTTACCAAGCTATACGCCTACTTCTGAGTGAAAGCTGTGACAGGCATTTCATCTAGAATTCTCATGCAGACCTTTTCCTCAGATCAAGTTAATGCACTAAAGAGGCTGCACACCTAAATTGGGCCAGCTGAAGTTAATAAGACGTTCAAACCAAACCACTAGAACAATAGACAGTTCTCTGTACTAGGCAGCTTCTACTGATCAATGGGAATAGACATCTGAAGGGAAACTGATCTTCGGGGGGAAAACACATGGTTTGAGAAGAAATGGGCAAGGCACATTACACTAAAACTAACATCAGTTGCAAAGGACATGGCTCCAAATATAATGTTTTTTTTACACATGGCCTAATGTTTAGCAAGACCAAGATAGCCTTTCAGGCTTCACAAGCTTATCCACCGAACTAAATCCTTCACATATTTATTTATTTACTTTATGTTTTTTATCTTGGCAGATCAGCCTTCATATTCTCTATTAACAAATATTCTTTGAAAAGAGTATTACCATCAAACTATACTGCTAACAAACACCAACAAAATCTACTTCATCATCAACACCATGACAAATCAGTTAGTTAAGCAGCACTACCAGTGTAGCAACCACAAAATTTGTAAATTTTGCAAGCATAAGAAATGCTTAGATCAACTTACTTGGATCCTTGGTAGTCTTGTCTGCAAGGCCATTGAAGTAGCAAGTGCCTCCAGCCTTCCTGAACTGCTGCCAGTATGCATTGAACGCGTAGCTTGCATGCGCGCCGAGCGAGTCCGGCTGGTAGCACTCGCCGCCGGGCTGGATGGCGTTGCACGTCTCGCTCCCCTGCTGGCACGCGTACTCCACGGCGGCCGCCACCGCCGTCTCGTTCACCGCCTTGCCGCCGGCCAGCACGCACCACACGGGCGTGCTGTTCTGATCCGCCGGCGGAAGCGGCGGGTACGACGGCGCCGGCCGCCTGCCGGTGAGGTCAACCTGGTAGACCCACGTCCCGTTCGGGTAGTACAGTCCCCAGTGCCGCTCGGTGCCCGGCCCGGGCTTCTGGTCCTCGTTGTACAGCGAGAAGACGAAGACTGGCATCTTGGCCCCCGGCCGAGCCGGCGTGCCGGGGTTCTTGGCCATCCGCGCGGCGAGGTTGCGGTTGTAGGCCGCGGCGTTGTGCACGTTGGCGCCGATCTCGTCTGCGTCGCCGGCGTTCGGCCACCCGGTCTCCGAGACAGCCAGCTTCACGTTACCGTACCCGAGCTTGGCCATGGCGGCGACGACCGCGTCGAGCATTTGGTCGAGCAGGTTGGTATAGGTAAGCCCCGTGCCCGGGTCTACGTAGTGGGAGCTAGGCGCGCCCTGGAAGAGCGCGTAGTCCAGCGAGATGGTATTGCGGTTGGCCGCCCAGGCGAAGTACGGGTACGCGTCGACGAAGTAGTAGGAGCCGGTGGCGTTCAGGAACTGGAGCAGCGGGCGCACGATGGAGCCGGCGATGTCCTCGCGGAACACGCTGGTGGACGGCGGGTAGGAGGCGGCCAGCGCGTCCATGGCGAGTGTCGTCCCGACCTTGACGCGGCCGAGGCCGTGCGCGCGGAGGGAGCGGCGGAGGTTGGCCATCGCCGGCACGAGGCTGGGCCACGTGGAGCCCGCGATGGCGTGGTCGGACAGCACCTCGTTGCCGACGAGCAGGTACACCACCCGCGCGGCCGGGCAGTGCTGCGCGAGGTTGTTGGCCACCCACCTGTCCGCGGCGGCCCGGGACGCGGCGAGTGAGGGGATGGCCTGGTTCGGCACCATGACGGAGATCGGCAGACCCGTCCCCGCTAGCGCGCTCAGGATGGCCGGGCTGGCGTCGTAGATCTTGACGGAGCCCGCGCCCGCCGCGCGGAGGAGCTCTACGGAGCGCGCCGCCGTGGGGAGGTCGTCGGCGACGGTGCCGTAGTTGACGCCGAGACCGCGGCACCCGTACGCCACTGCATGCGTGCAACAAAAAACAAGGCAGTGATTAGCAAAGAAGAGTAGCCATTAGCTTACGCTGCGGAATCGAAACGGTGTAACTAAGGGGAGGCGATCACCATGGCAATGCAACGAGAGGGTGGCGAGGAGGACGACGACGACGCCGCAGAGGGAGGAAGAAGCCATTTTTGTTTGTTTGTTCGTGTTTGTTAACACTGTTTGTTTATAAAGAGGAATTTTAGGATCAGATAATTCAGAATCCAAAAGAAAATAAAAACCAGGAAAAAAAAAGTAGAAGAGAAGATACATGTACGTAATCTTGTGACGGCTAATTTGAGGGAATTGTGGCCGTATCGGCACCTTTTTATATTGAATTTACTGGAATAGTTGTTTATAAAAATTATTTACAAAAATAACCCCCTGCTGTACGATCATCGTGCAACAGACTCTCCTTGCCCGCCATGTGCCCCATTGCCGCACGGCCGCCGTGCGGTGGCGTTGCCGTACGGCGGCCGTGCGGTGTCCCCGTCGCCTGTCCTCCCTTCGACGCTTCTGCCGCATGGCCCTCCCTCCCCTCTCCCGCCATGTGGAAAGCGGTCCGATCCGGTTCTCCGGAGAAACAAAAAACAAAAAAACGCCGGTTGTCATTGGGAGATGCTCTGACGCCCAGGCCCCTCCCTGATCCCATTGCATGTCCTCTCTCCTCCACACATCTGTTGCCTTGTTCAAAATTTCCGACGCCAACGCTTTCGGAATTCCCGACGCCAACACCGCGGCTCCTCATTCGCTTGGCTTTAAATGCCGAACTCTCGTCGTCGCTCATCTCAATTGTGTTTCGATTCTCGTTCTGGCTTTCGTCGCCGAGAACTCAAAGAACACAACATAATTAATTTTATTGAGAGATTAAGTATTTTCTTGTTTCTCGTCGCTCGGTATTTTTTATTGCTTTCCCCGGAAGGGCATATAATTTGTTGGATGCTTTTGTCATTATCACCGTAGTCGTAGTTAATCAGTCTTAGTTAGCTAGTCATAATTAGTTAGTTTAGTGGTAATTAATTAGGCGTAATTAGTATAGTAGTCATCATTATAACATATTAAATTAGTAGAAATGAAGTATTGGTAATTTTTAATGGTAATTAATCAGTCGTAATTAGTAAGTTTAGTGGTAATTACTTACTTTGCTGGTAATAAATTAGTCCTAATTAGTTTAGTGACCAGTCCGACATATTAAATTAGTAGAAATGAACTACTCATAATTTATTTAGTGGTATTTAATCAATTGTAATTATTTAAGTAGCAATTAGTTAGGCATAACTCATTTAGTGCAAATTAGTTAGTTGTAAGTAATGAAGTGGCAATGAATATGTGCATTAATAGTGGTAAGAACAGTAGTAATGAATTATCAATAATTAATTATTCGTATTTAATTACATATATGTAATCCATCACTTGCATGCAATTTGTCGTATTTAATTACATATATGTACCGCAGATGGGGTTGTTGCGGCTTTAGGTAATTTCAAACATACAAGACTTGTTTGTGTTTTATGACGATAGTCTCGTACAGGTCGGACCCGATGGGCTGGACCTATCGAGATGCCAGTACAAGGTGGTCCGGATGGAGGGGCTCGATGCGATGAATATTCACGAGCTTCGAAGCTACACCCGGATGGAGTTCGTCACGGAGGCAAGGACGGAGAAAGTTGTGATCGAGGGGGTCACATGCATGAATTATGTGTGCGAGCTCATCAAGGTGAATGGAAGCATAGCATGGATGCAGTACATGCAGATTGCCTCCCAGCCCGAGGTGGCCATTCATGGCAGTCCAATGGTGTGCGTGAATTTCGTACGTAGAGCACCGGGAAACCTTGATGATGCTGGGGCCTCTACAAGTGGGAAAGCACAACCCAAGCCTGAAGTGGTAGCACAAAATGTGTTGCCTCAGAGGGAATACCCGCAAATAGTTTTGTGCGAAATGAGAGGGCGAAAATGTGGTGGTCGACCCGCATTGACTGCCACGAGTATCTACCGAACGAGTCTATCGGGTCGAGTTCGACAAGGATGCCAACCCAGCCTCACATGGTAGCGACAAGGATGCACACCAGGCCGGTGGTCCAACCGAGGGAATTGTGTCATCGGAGATGCCTTACGTGCCATCAAGACTTGATGATATCGCAGTGCATTCGCTTGTACTGCCGCAGGAAGAAGGTTCCCACTAGAGGTTTGCTGTCGACACCCTCTTAGTTGGGCAGCGCTTCCCTAACAAGTTGGTCGTGAACAAGCTATAGCACAATACACCTTATCCATCAGCCGTGTGTACCGAGTGAATCGGTCCAACCTAGGGAACTATGTAGTGAAGTGCTGAAAGCATCTAGGCCCCTAAGATTTCTTTTGGTAATTAATGATAATATATGAATATGGGACTAACGTGTTTATTGAGTATTTACAAGGTTTGATTCCAGCGGTGGTTACAGAAATTTTGACATACATGCTTAAGGTTCAAGTCAAGGTACAAGTAGTCTAGAATCCTTTTTAATTTTACCAGTCTTAAGGTGAAAAGGGTGGAAGACCAGATTATAGGTTAAATATCGTACTATTAAGAGGGATCAAGACTAATAGCTTGATAGCATGTTCTTGTGGATATTGGATCAATCTAGGATCATGCATGCACTCAAAACTTGTTTTTAAAAAGTAAATCTTGTTTTCTGAGACAATCGGTAGTACCGACGTGTTGTCGGCGGAACTACCATTCTGCAGTATGACTGGTGTTCCCATGGCAGAACTATCGCAGATCGGATGTACCAAAATCTTGCGGTACGTATTTTTCAGAGAGACACCTTTTGAGTTTTATTTGTTCTTGTGGAAGTGCGGTAGTACCCGCATTCCTTGAGCGGAACTACCGCAGATCGGATGTACTAAAATCTTGCGATACGTATTTTCCAGAGAGACACCTTTTGAGTTTTATTTGCTTTTTTGGAAGTACGGTAGTACCGGCGTTCCTTGAGCGGAACTACCGCAGATCGGATGTACCGAAATCTCGCGGCACGTTGTTTTTTTCAGAGAGACACCTTTTTCGATTTTATTTGTTCTCTTCGAAATGCGGTAGTACCGGTGTTCTTTGAGCGGAACTACCGCAAGTCAGTTGTACCGAGCTAAGGCGCGGAACAATTTTTTGCGAAACTGCATTTTCGTGTTCATTTGCTGATTTGCTATTACGGAACTACCGCTGTGCTTTTCGCGGAACTACCACAGTTCGGTGCGACCGAAAAATTTAAGCGGTACGTTATTTCCAGTATTCGTTTTTTTAACTCCAAGGAAATCGATCGTACCGCCATGAGTTGAGCGGAACTACCGCACGATCAATGATGGTAGTACCGCACAAAATTTCCAACGACTCTTTTAGACTCATTAAATGCCTCTGCTATAGCCATTATATGCTGACGTTGGTGGTGCGGTAGTACCGGCTATTGCACGGCGGTACTACCGATTTCACTGAGTTTTTCTGATATTTGCCTCCAACGGTTGTATTTGCTTATAGGGGGTATAAATACCCCCCCCACTAGCTCTAGGACAGTATTGATAACACTTCCTTGAACATCTTTGAGCCTAGAGCATTCTCTCTACTTCTCATTCACTCTTGTTGCATTCATTGTGAGGTAGTTGAGCAAAAATCAAGTGCATTCATTCTAAATTGATCCATAGCACTTGATTGCCGTCAAGCAAAGTTCGGGATTCTCTTGGCGTTTGTCGACACCTAGATGGCTTGGCGAGAGATTGCGTGGTGATCTCTTCAAGAAGATTGTGAAGAGGCCCAGTGCCAATTGTGAGTGGTTCGGTGTTCACTATCTCTGGAGAGGAGGAAGAACAACCACAAGTGAAATCGAGGAAAGACTTAATTCGTGGAGCCGGCTTGATTGTGTCAAGCTTCCTCAACGTGGACTAGTGAAGATCGACAAATCTTCGATAACGCGGGAAAACCCCTTTGTCTTCATTGTGGTGTAAGATCGAGGTGGCCGACTAGAGGGGGGTGAATAGGCGGTTTTAAAAATTCTATCACGCTAAACCAATATATAAATGCGGAAGCTAATAGCGAATTGGTTTTGCTCAATTAAAACCTAAATCAACTAGGATCAACTAAGTGCACCGATAATATGAACACAATACAATATGAGCAATCATACAAGATATATAAGCAATTAAAGCAAGAATGTAAATTGCTCAAAGTAAAGCACAAGTAAACACAAATGACACGATTATGTTTTACCGTGGTGTTCGGAGACTTGCCGGTCTCCCCTAATCCACGTTGAGGTAAGCCCAACCACGTTGGACCGGCTCCTCAAATGAGCACACACCTCCGAGGTAAGTCCAACACTTGGACCGGTTCCAAATCGAACCAACACCTCGCTCAACTATGGTTGCTCTTCCTCCACTCCGGAGATGGCGAGCACCAAACCACTCACAAACACGCCGGGTCTTCTCACAAGCTTCTTGAGAAAATCACCGCGCACGACGCCTCCACGCCGTCTAGGTGTCGGCAAACACCAAGAGTAACAAATCTCAACTCTCACTTGAACTAATCAAGTGTCTAGGCTCAAGTGGATACACAATCCACTACCTAAGGCAACACATGCACTTAGAGTTTACTCTCCAAGCTCACCAAGTGCAACACATGCACATAAGAGAGGAGATGCTTGCTCTTAGCTCAAAGAATGAGTATATCACTTAATAATAGCACCAGCAACTTCTCCCAACCGGCCAAGGTGGCTATATATAGCCCACACACAAAAACTAGCCGTTGGGAGAAGATTCCATCAAAATGACCAGGGTCGGCCGATCACCAACCAATGGCGGTCGGATCGCCCATGCGCCAACGGCTAGAAAATAGCCGTTGGGCCTTTGGCCGGCTCGATCGCCATGCATCGGCCGGCCGGACCGCCGCAGAACCGTCCGACCGCCGTCTTGGCGGTCCGACCGCCTGTCGCGACCGGCTAAGTCCCAAAAGGAGCTCTCGAAAAACGATCCGCTGATCTCGGAACTTCCTCACGCGCGAAGTTCCGATTTTTAATCGCGAACTTCCGCACAAAGAAATCGGATTAAGTGAAACCGGTCCGACCGCCAGTAGCACACCGGTCGACCGATTTGCCACCGTCCGATCGGTGACTACTGCCATCCGACCGTGCAGACCACAGAGCCAACTCCAATTGCTCCACTCCAAATGGCAAAACACATTCGCTCATTTGAATGCAATTTTCGACAAGGTTTCAAAGATGATATTCTCAGTAGGTTACAAAACACATTTGCTAACCCTTAGAATACTCATCACAAGGAATAAGGTACATGGACTTACACCATTTGCAAAACGCATTTGCAAACTTAAGTCACATGCTACAAGGGTTATGCATGAGACTCGATTATTTGCAAAACACATTCGCAAATAAATAGCATCATGCCTAGATGAGCTAGAGCAAACATAATGAGCTATCAACACATGACTAACTCAAACTACTAGTTAAGACCCCTCTTAATAGTACGGCAACCTATACTAGCAATCCGGTCTTCCAACCAAACACCAAGACCGGTAAAAGACTAGGAACACATCCTTAGCCCTAGCTAGTCATATCTTTGCCTTGCATCTTCTTGAAGCTTGATGACGCACATCAACACTTCAAGTCCGGGTCTTTAACTTTGACAATTATCAACACATGATGATTTCTTCACTTCGGGATCTTGTCTTGAACATCATCAACACATGATGATTTCTCCATCCCGAGTCTTCACATGCATCAACTCATGATGCATTCCTTCACTTGACCTCCATCAACACATGATGATTGGTCTTCTCTTGACTTGATGATCAACTCATGATCATTTCTTCTTGATAAGCATCAACTCATGATGCATCATTTATACCAAGCTCTTGACTTGATGATCAACTCATGATCATCCCAAGTCTTCATCATCCTGGAACATAACCTATATATTCAACTCATGGAAAATGTTAGTTCCACAATGTGATCATCATTAATTACCACACCATACCATTAACTCATAATGGTGGGACAAGATACCTCAATCTTTCCCTCTTTGGTAATTGATGATAACCACTAAAATTCTCATAAATTTAATGATGATAAATGAGAGAACAAATGAGTATATATAAACTACACAAGTTATATATACTCTAACATGAGTATACAAGAACTACACAAGTTCTATATACTCATAACATGAGTATATACGAACTACACAAGTTTTGTATACTCAAAGGTTTTGTTTCAACGTAAAGATCCCAATATATGTGGAGAATGGAATATGGATCAATACTAATGAAACCACAAAGTATAGGATAAAACTCCCCCTAAATGTGTGCATACACAAATGTGTAATACGATTATATGCACATATTCAAGTTTGACTTATGGTTGAGTTCAATCCTATATTTTGGATCCGAGAAATGCAACAATATATAAGATTGAGATGTCGATTGCATACCTCGTTGTGTTTCACCTTTATATCCAAATGAGACTACACAAAGATAATACTTGATAAAAGAGTTAGTCTCATATTTGGATTTGTCATTAATCACCAAAACAATCCATTAACTCATAATGGCGGGTCTAGATCTTTCATGTGGTTATTTCTTGTCCTTATTTATCGCATTTACATTTGTAGTATTTATCTTATGATAGGAAATCTTGTTAAGATTATCTTGCTTAATTTCATAAATTTGTAGAAAATTTTAAAACCTCATATTCACCCCCTCTAGTCGGTTATCCTTGATCCAATAAGTGCATAGTGGAATGCTGCTCTGGCAAGGTCAGCGCTCACCGAGCAAAGATCTTCGGCTCGGTCTTCACAGTCAAGGCGCTAATCGACCACATTTGCGAGCTTAGCGAGCCCCTACGGCAGTATTTGAACGTGACTTCTGCATATGTTGCAAGCCTCATTAGGCACCTAGTTGAGGCGGACGTGTCTGTCTTCCCCAAGATGCTGATGTCGGAAGTGACCAATCTGGTTGGCTATCCAATCAGTTACAACAAGGCCCGACGAGCCAAGCAAAAGGTCATCAAGTCCATGTACGAGACATACGAAGAGGCATACAACCTTGTGTCGATATTGCTTCACCAGATTGCCTAATCAAACCTAGGCACGTACATAAACAAGCTTGACCATGAAGATGCTGAGAAAGGGTCCAACCATTTCATACTGGATCGGGTGTTCTGGGCTTTCGCTCAAGCCATATGGGGCTTCTAGTTCCATTGTCCCATGCTAAAGATGGATGTCACTTTCCTCACAGGGAGGTACAAGGGCAACATCTCACCACAGTGGTGGCCGACGTGAATGACCAGCTTATCCCGGTGGCATTTGCCATTATGGAGAGAGAGAACACATCCAGCTGGATGTGGTTCTTGTCGAACGTGAAGACGATAGTGGTGGGAGACCGACGCAATGTATGCCTAATCACACAACGCAATGCTGGGTTGTTTGCGTCCATCAATACCATGCAGCATAGGATGGATCTCCCTCACCAGTGGAACGACGTGCAATCCAGGTGGTGCATAAGTTATCTTGCATCTAACTTGTTCACGCGGTTCCGCAATCAGGAAGTTATGAATAAGTTCAAGGCATTGTGTGTGCAAAACCAGAGGTGGAAGTTTGAGTCCATCTGGAGAGACCTCGAACACCGAACTACGAGGCATGTAAGGGAGTCCACTCCGGAGGCACTAGAGGGAGAGCAACCCAATAATGCCATAAGTTTCTCAGAGTGGATTCATGGCCACACTCCTGAATTAGAGAAATGATCCATTCTCTATGACACAGATGGTGCGAGGTATGAGATTATGACAACCAACATGTCCGAGGTCTACAACATCGTCCTCAAAGGCGTGCGGTGCCTCCATATCACTGCGATCGTCGAGGAGATATGGACTCGCACTAGTTGGTTATTTCGTCAATAGAGTCACCGCAGCCAAGCGACAGATGGAGGAAGACAAGCAATGGTCCGAGAACATGCAGAGGCACATGGACCAGAAGATGGAGAAGGCCTGTATGCACAACATCCGGATGATCGATGGCCTCAAAAGGAAGTACAAGATCAGGTTTCAGTAGAAATACATCAACAGTCATGCTAGGGGGAAAAGGAAACATGCATGCACCCTAGGTGATGTGGCGACATGCACCTGCAATAAGCCAAAGCTCCTGCACAAGCCATGCTCACATGTGTACAAGGCGTGTGTGCAAATAAGGCAGATCTGTACACCATACATCTCTAGGTACTACGACATGCATCACCTTTTCGGTACAAGGAGAGCAAAGTTTTCACTCGTACGGCTTGAAAATGAACTACAATGATATTTGGTCGGACAGGATGCAATGAGGCCCGAACACGGCCTTGAAGACAATAGGGAAGGGACGACGACATACACAGCGCTTTTGAAATGACATGGATGCCAGCTAACGTACAAGTATGAGCCGCACAATCAAGTGCAGGATATGCAAGACCCATAGGCACTCAATGAAGGATTGTCCCAATAGGTCGAGCGGGTCTGGTCGTCATTAAGTGTCGTAATTTAATGTATTGTCCACCTTATTTTGTTATTATCCCAACTACTCTCATGAATAACTTTGCATGAAAACTGTTAAATTCATAATTTTTTAGCTCCTTTTCTATATTTAGAATTTCGTACAAACAACGCACTTAAATGAAATTGCGAGAAAAAAAATCAGAACGAGTAAAATTATGAAAATTACACAAGTAAGTACACCGTATTAGGAGTATTCACATAAAATTTCATAATTTTTTTGAACTCTTTTGCTATATTAAGTTTCTTTGCTACTTTCTTTTCCGTCTTAGTATCTTTTCTTGTTTTTACCTTCATTATTTAAATTGGATACCGATCTTCTCTTAATTTTTCAAAATTTTGTAGATGCATTTCATGAACACCTGCGCTGAGAAGGAGGGAGGTTTTTGTGTAGAGTTGTGGTGCATACTTCAGGGTTTGGGCTACGTCCACCGACCGGAGTATCATGGCTTCACTATCAATAAGTACGCTAAGGAAATGTGGCACATCAAGGTCACCATCTACTCGAAGAGCCATCTACGAGCAAACAGACCCTACCGCTTCACGGTAGAGAGGGAGACAAACAAGCTCAGGATGCAGAATGCTGCCAGGGAGGTCATCATCCATCTAGGGTTCCACTACCGCAGTGCACTGGGACGTATCGCCATCCGCTACTTTTCCTACTGTAAGACAGGGGGGTTAGAAGGTTCAGATCCACTGAGGGGGAGCATGACACCACCATCACCCACATGACATCCTTGATCAAGGCGTGGGACGAGGCCTATGTGTTAATAGCCAATGAGATAGAGCAAGTGTACGAGAGACTGGATGCTACAGAGAGATAGAGAGAGAGAGAGAGAGGAGAGAGCTCGCCTAGCTGAAAACAGCTCAGCATCAACCTCCACCATCTCAGGATGATTTACCTTACCGTGGAGCGACTCAAGACCCGCAACGAGCCAGATGCCTTAGAGACGTACCCCACAGGATGGCCACACGCAAGAAGGTGTGTCTCCCGGAGACCACTGGTCCTTCAGTTCAGGAGATCCGCTGGTCTGATTGCAACTGGCAAAGGAGAGAATTCTTCAGACTCTTCAGTGTAGGGACGTTGGTGGCTCAATGTCGATCCAGAGGACCTCGAGGCGTGTATCATCGGGGTGAACGTTGAGGAGGACATCGAGGAGGAGGACCCTGAGCCTATGGCGCGGTGGAGACTAGTTGCACACATCATTGCGTAGATGATAGATCCAACTACCCCCATGAATAACTCTTTGTTAATTTATCAAGCTGGATAAGATTATACACGAATGAACCGAGAAAAATGCGTGGCATGTGATATGCATGTCACGTATTTCCCTTAGTTTGTTAATGTACAAGCTTGTCTAGCCTGTAGTACAATACAATATTAAAGAATATCATGCACACATTAAAGTGTTAAATTAACAAAGAGTGATCAGGTTACATGTGATAATACCTTATCCTCCTTCATCTCAATTGCAATATACCAGTGCGTGTTTCATGTAACCCTTGTAACGCTTGAAATGTCGACAATTATATGTATGAAAACGTACATTGTAACTTCATTGCAAACCCTAATTCTGTTGTCTGGATGAACCATGAGTTCTAGTGTCTTGTCTTTAGTACCACTGTATGATGTATGCCTGTCCAATGTATAATGTATGCCTTTGCGACGTTGTTGTACCCCTCTGTATGATGTATGCCTTTGCGACGTGACCCAACAAGGTAGTTTTGCGCAACTGCGTGACCCAATGAGGCAACTTTGCGCAGTGACGTGATCCAACAAGGCAACTTTACCCAGCGACGTGATCCAATGCTGCAGCAAGATTCCTCCTTACGGGCTCGAATTTGCTTCAACTAGATTGCACTTCGGCCGTTGTAGAGCCGCTACAGCTGCGTCCGCTTCCGCTATAAATACATCGCTACTCGGCCAAGAACTCCACACCAACGACACTACCTAGATAACATGGATAAGGAGAAGGAATGAGAGCACATCCATGAACTTTTGAAGGACTGGGAGGCTCCCCAGCAGACCGATGCTCGCCACAGGGTGTTTAGTCAGTAGCACATCTAAGGAGGCTACCTCGTACTCCCAACGATTCTGGGTCGAGCCGCGCTCCCCTCCTATGCTTGCTGAACACCCTCCAGAAGGGCCCCCGACGGGGGTGGTGCTACCCCTTTTCTATTGTCGGGAGACGTTGTGGATTTCATGGGGATATGCTCCAGATCTTAGGATGATGTGACAATTGGCAATGGCGTTTACGGTTTGTCGTTTCACGCGTTTTCGACAAAGCTACGTGCATTCTCGATAGGGGCGGTCCGACCGGTCTTTGCACGGCGGTCCGACCGGTCCCAATCGGCTCGGACCGCCATCCGAGGCGGTCGGACCGGCGATGACCAAAAGTGTTCAAATCGAAATGGGCCAAAAATAGGTGTTGTAGACAAGTAAGGGATCCCAATGCACTTGGTCTCATGATTTTGGAGCCTCCAAGAAAAGTTCTATTGGTTTAAAGTTTCGAAGGTTTGGATTTTGGGAGCTTGAATTTCGCTAAGTCTCTATATGGTCCGACGGCTCATTGGAGCGTCCGACCGCCATGGAAGCGTCCGACCGGCTCACCCGAGCGGTCGACCAGAATTACTTGAACGCCGCCAACTTCGTGGCGATGTTGTTTTGTTAGATCAAAGTCATTGGTTTCATGGCATATGATTTGCATGATGCATGTTTTGACTAACATGGGTCAAGTTGTGAAGAACTTGTTCCGAATCGTGTTTTCTTGTCTGTGGTTGTGCAGGTAGCTTGGTGGTCAACGACGGTCAACGGCGAGGAGAATCGGGACTAGACTTGAAGAGTTGAGGTCCAGAACGATCGACGATGCCGGGTGAGGTCAACGACTCAAGCGTGACACAAGATGGACAAGGGTGACCTATTGGCGAATCCATGACGCATGGTGAAGCGGTTTAGGTCAAAGGTTAAAGACGGCGCCGCGGCGCATGCGTGTGTGACCCGCTTGTTAGTGGGCCTTAACGGGAGCCCAATTAAGTCAAACCCTAAGAGTTTTAGGCCTCCACTATAAATAGGAGGAGATGGTGGCTGCACCTCTCTCTCTCTCGCCTCTTTTGTTGCAAAACCCTAATTGGCTTAGGGAGTTGAGGTGGAGGCTAGGGCTCTTTATGGTTTGAGGAGAATTTCGTGATCTTGGATTGACCACTTGATCCATGATGGCGTGGGTGTAATCCAGCGACGATCACGTTCTTAATCAATGCAAGGTTTGCTTGAGATAAGTCTCTTTTCGTTCTTGCTTTCAATTTCGTGATTTTAGGGCTTTCTTTGATCCACGAGTTTTTGATTGATTCCTTCACGTGGATTAGCTTGCTGTGATGTGTGGAACCCATCTAGGATCAATTTGATCATCAATCACCCACGAGCAAGCGATTGGATCTAGTTTTCACTTTTGCCCGCTTTGCACCCTTCTTCAATCAGATCGTAAAAGATATTTGTTCGTCCAAGAATTATCATAATTGTTGATTGAATAGGTCCTTAATATCATAGAGAAGGTGTGTGCAAAGTTTCGTGAAGTTTGGAGTTGAGAATCAAAAGTTAGACCTAATTGTAACTTCGCCATCGGGTCGTTTTTTGTCGCTCGAGCTCACGGCCGGACCGCCCACATCGAGGTCGACCGATTTTGCCGCCGGTCCGACCGCCCCACACCGTGAGGTCGACCGATTTTGGTGCCGGTCGATCGCCAGATATAACGGTCGACCGCCACCTGTTAAGATTTGATTCTTGCGATTTTGTCGCATTGCTTAGGGTTTAATTGGATTCAATACTAGTCTTCCATTGATCGATATATTGATCTTCATAGCTTCATCATAGCTATTGGAGTGAAATTGTGTTGAATTCATATTTTGTGAAAAGTGAGCGTGCTCCTATTCACCCCTCTAGTCGCTTTACGGTCCAACAAGTGGTATCGAGCCCTGCTAGTTCAATCTTGATCTTAACCGGTCACCGAACTTTGGCGATGGATAAGTTTTCTACTAAACCGCATATCTTCGATGGGCACGACTATGCCTATTGGAAGAATCGTATGCGCGTCTTTCTTGAGAGCGAGGACAAGCTATTTGGGATGTTGTTAGAGCCTCACCGGTTATTCCCGAAATTGCTACACCGCTTCGCAATTCTTTTGGCTAACAACAATAAGGCTAAGAATCTTTTATATGGTGCACTTGGTAGACAAGAATATGATAGAATTTGCAATCTTTCAATCACAGATGAAATTTGGAACACTCTCGAAACATATCATGAGGGTTCGTCCCAAATCAAAAAGGTGCGCCAAACTGCTTACAAGCGTGAGTACAATAAATTCGAGATGCGTCTGGAGAGAGCATCGATGACATTTTCATCGCTTTAATAAAGTAATTAATCAAATGAAAGTCGTTGATATTGAATATTCTCAATCTGAAAATGCCACCCATCTCTTGGCCGCAATCAACACCAAGGAGTGGGAGATGAAAGCTACCGCTATAGAAGAAAATGTTGATCTTTCAAGTCTTACTTTAGAATTGCTTTATAGTAAACTCAAGACTCATGAAATTAAAAGAGTTGATCATCCTAAGAAAGATAATTTAGCTTTGGTAGCGATCCTCTCAAAAGGTTTTTGATGACTCTTGTGAATCTTCTTCCGGATTTTCATTTGCTTGTTTATCCGCTATTCATGAAGAGGAGCTTGAAAGTATTCTGAAATGAGTTAGCTCTTCTAGCTAAGAAATTCACACGGGCCTACAATAATGTGAGAAACAAAAGAGAGGTGGTCCAGAACATGCTATGAATGTGGTGAGCTCAATCATATCCGCAAATTGCCCCAAGTCGAAAGGTAAGAGCAATCATAAGGAAGGAAAGCCACTTGGAAGAAGCCTCCTTTCAACAAATCAAGGTATGAGGCAAATAAGCTTGTGAAGGTCGCCACCGAGTCCTTGCCGCTTTTGAGGATCAATCCTTGAGCGATGTGGATACCGGGAGTGAGGAGGACAAGGAGGAGGAGATCCTCAAGGTAAAAAGAAAGGAAGGCCAAAGACTTCACCGGCATGTGCTTCATGGTGACACGGAGGACATTGATGATAATGAGGTATCTTTTACTTATGATGAGCTTTACGCTAAATATGATTCTATAGTTGAGCAATTGCTTAGTCAAGATGAAGCGCTTGAATTTGTTATGACAAAAATAAGAAATTAGAGTCAAAGATTAGCAAACCGAAAGTAGAGCTTAAAACGCTAAGACTCTTGAACTCGATGAATGTTTATCTTGTCATGCTATGCATTCTAAATTACCAAGTTACAATCTACTCATAATATTTGTGTACAACAACTTGAGAATGCTAAATCTGAACTAAATGAAATTAAAAGTGCTCCTTGTGAAAAATGTTTAGAATCTAGTAAATTGATTGCTTTTGATGTATTTGATTCTAGTCCTTGCACTTCATGCTTAGAAAAGAACGTGAAATCAAAGATATCTTAGAAGTCGCTAGAGTCAAATATGCTAAGCTTAAGGACAATATTGAAAATACTACTTGTGCTTCATGTTCCACTCTTAAGCTTGAAATTGCTTTGTATAAGGAAAATCTATGGATAAAACTTGTGATGCTTGTGTTAACTTGAGAAAAGAAAATGCTTACCTTCATGATACATTAGAGAAATTTTCTAAAGGTAAGAAACAATTAAACATGATTCTTGACAAATCTAAAACTCCTTATAAGAAGCAAGGTTTAGGATTCAATTCCTTTCAAGACAATTCAAACCCAAAAGTCATTCAAGTCTTGGAAAAGGTTTAATTGAATTCAAAACTCAACCCGCAAAAACATCTTTTAAATCTGCAGGCTTTGCCCAACCTTGTATTAATTCAAATGGTGCCTCTTCTAGTGGTACCAAGTACCATTGCACTTATTGCAAAAAGGTGGACATTTGATTGAATATCACATGAGGTTGAAAAATGATAGGAAAAATTTTGATAGAATTTCATTCATGCAACCTAGAGCTTCTATGAGACATGGTAACACTGAAAAGAATAAACCTGGATTAGGATTTTCTCTCATGCAAATCATTATGTTTCTAGACATCCTAATTCTAATGTGTATCGATCAAGGTCGGACCACGGTGGTCACCGGTCTGACCGTTTTGGTCACCGGTCCGACCACCAAAGACAAAGCCGTCGACCGCCCATGGACAGTTCAAGTCTCATTTTAATTTGAACATTGCTCATAACCAAATGTTAAATGAAATCAAGGATAGTACTTGGTTTGTATACTCCTTGCAGACGTGTGTCTCAGTACTGGATTCCTAAATCTTGTTTATCTAATCCCAGTATTGAGACACATCGTTCTTTTGCTCCTTGATTTTTAGGATTACCGCGGAAAGGGGAAGAACACGTGGTTCGTTGACTCCGGATGTTCACGCCACATGACCGGGAACTCAAAATGGTTCACCTCTTTCACGCGAGCAACAGGTGATGACTTCATCACCTTTGGAGATGATACACAAGGGCGAATTGAAGGAACAGGATCAATTAGGGTAAACAACAAATTCATTCTAAAGGATGTCGCTCTTGTGGACAAGCTTAGGTATAATCTCCTTTCTGTTTCTCAGCTTCTTGATGATGGGTATGAGACTGTTTTTAAGAAAATGCTTGTCGTGTGCTTGATTCTCTTTGGTGAGCTTGTGTTTGGAATCTCTAGAGTTGGTAGAATTTTTGGAGCTGACTTTTCAGAATCTCTTGCTGGATCTCTTAAATGTTTGCTTACATCTTCTTCTGATTTTTGGCTTTGGCATCGACGTTTGGGGCACATTGGTTTTGATCATTTGACGCGAGTTAGCAACCTTGATCTCATGAGAGGTTTGCCTAAGCTCAAAGTCACAAAGATGTCAGATGTGCGCTTTGTAGGCATGGCAAACAAGTTGTCGCCTCACACCCTTCTCGTGACTATGGTAATGACCGACGGACGGTGACAGCTTGCTTCATATGGATACCGTTGGTCCCGCTAGAGTCCGTCGATTGGTGGAAAATGGTATATTCTAGTCATAGTCGATGATCTTTCAAGATATACTTGGGTGTTCTTTCTTACTTCAAAGGATGAAGCTTTTGGTTATTTTCATGATCTTGTTCTTCGCTTGGCTTCGAGCTTCTGGTGCTTTGAGAGCGATTCGCAGTGATAATGGCACGGAGTTCAAAAATGCTTCTTTGCTTCTTTTTGCCGAGCGTGGTATTGAGCATCGCTTCTCCTCTCCACACGCCCTCAACAAAATGGCGTGGTGGAAAGGAAGAATAGGACCTTGGTCGAAATGGCTAGGACGATGCTAGATGAGTATAGCACACCTAGGAGATTTTGGGCGAAGCTATTGCTATCGCTTGCCATATTGCCAATCGTGTCTTTTGAGACCTTCTTTAGGCAAGACTCCTTATGAGCTTCGTTTTGGTAGAAAACCCTCTGCTTCGCATTTTCGAGTTTTTGGATCAAAATGTTTTATTCTTAAAACAGCAATTTAGATAAATTTGAATCAAGAACTTTTGATGGGGTATTTTTGGGTTATCCCGCTCATTCGAGGGTTTTCGAGTTTTTAATATCGAGACTAACATTATTCAGGAGACTTGTAATGTCACTTTTGATGAGACTAGCCCTGGAGCTAGATCAATTGCTACAGATGATGTACAGGTGACAGAGAGTATTTTTGTGGAGGAAGATGAGGACGAAGCTAATGTCATTCCTCATCTGCTTCTTTGCTGGCCCCATATTGATACAAGAACTCGCTCGCCTACTTCACCTTCGCTTGAGGCTCCTGCGCATCATCATCATCAGCAGACTGCGGAGGTCGAAGAAACGACATCTCACCCGGGCGCCCACTTCGCATTCAGAGACAAAGATCCTCCTAATGATAATAGGTAATCTACATGAGCGAGTCACTCGCTCTGTATAATGATCCAAATCTCTACTCTCATTCGGCTTTTGTTGCTTCTTTTGAACCCCGCGATATATCACATGCTTTATCCGATTCTAGTGGGTAAATGCCATGCATGAGGAGTTAGAGAATTTTGAAAGAAACAAAGTTTGGAACCTAGTAGAACCTCCTAGTGGTCATAATGTTATAGGAACCCGTTGGGTGTTTAAGAATAAACAAGGTGAGGATGGTTACGTGGTTAGAAATAAGGCGATTGGTAGCTCGTGGTTTCACCAAGTTGAGGGGTTAGATTTTGATGAGACATTTGCTCTGTTGCTAGACTAGAAGCCATTCGCATTCTCGCTTGCATTTGTTTGCATCAAAAGGTTTTAAATTATATCAGATGGATGTTAAAAGTGCTTTTTAAATGGTTTCATAGATGAGGAAGTGTATGTTAAGCAACCCCCTGGTTTTGAGGATCCTAAATATCCAAATCGTGTTTTCAAGCTATCTAAAGCATTGTATGGTCTTAAACAAGCCCCTAGAGCCTGGTATGATAGACTTAAGACCTTCTTGCTTAAAAATAATTTTGAGATGGGTAAAGTGGATAAAACCCTATTCATTCTTAGACGTGACAATGACTTCCTGCTTGCTCAAATTTATGTGGATGATATTATCTTTGGTGGTTCCTCTAATGCTCTTGTTTCTAGCTTTTCTGACACTATGTCTAGGGAATTTGAGATGAGTATGATGGGAGAGCTTAATTACTTTTGGGACTTCAAATCAAGCAATGCAAGGAAGGAACTTTCATCCATCGACGAAGTACACTAAAGATCTTCTCAAACGCTTCAACATGGGTGATCTGCAAGCCAATTTCCACTCCCATGGCAACTTCAACTGCTTTGGATCCAGATGAGGAAGGAGAAGTCGTGGATCAACGCGAGTACCGCAAAGATGATCGGCTCCTTCAGATTTAACGGCCTCGAGACCGACATTCACTTCACGGTATGCCTTTGTGCAAGATTTCAGGCGTCTCCGAGAACTTCCCATCGCCAAGCCGTTAAGCGCATATTCAGGTATTTACACTCTACCCTCTTATATGGCATTTGGTATTCCTGCTCTTCAGCTTTGTCCATTAGAGGTTTTTCAGATTCTGATTTTGCGGGCTGTCGGTTAGATAGGAAGAGTACCTCAGGCACCTGTCACTTTCTAGGCACGCCTCTTGTATCTTGGTCTTCTAGAAAGCGCCTTCATTGCACAATCCATCTTTGGCGAGTATGTTGTCACGCTGCTGTTCTTTGTGCTGATTTTGTGGATGACGCCCACTTTGAAAGATTATGGGTTAAACTTTGCTAGTGTTCCTCTTTTACGTGATAACACTTCGCTATTAATATTGCTAAAAACCCAAAGGCAACATTCTAGGACTAAGCACATAGACATTCGCTTTCACTTCCTTAAAGATCATGTTGAAAAGGTGATATTGTGATGCACTTTGTAGAGTCCAAACTCAATTGGCGATATTCTTACCAAGCCTTTAGATCAAACCAGATTTTCCTCCTTAAGAAGTGAGTTAGGGGTAATTTATCCTTATGGGTTGGTTTGAGGGGGAGTTTGATCTTTTTCTTATCTTTCCTTGTTCTTTTGATCTTTTATTGTTCTTTTTCTGAACTTAGTGATTTTTTCGAACTTTTTTAGATTTTTAGGCTTTTTAATTGCATCTCATTGTGTCATATTGCATTCATATGAAAAATACAACAAGTGGTATGAAAAATTCAAAAAAATGCATTGTAATATAAGATTTTCTCCTTATCTTTTAAAATTGATGAAGCTTTGCCTATTACCCTTTAGAGCTTTTGTATTTCAATTCTTGCTCAATGTCATGTCTAGTTCTTTGACTTGCTAGAATTATCACGCTTTTACATGTGTAGCTAAGTCTTTGCTATATGAGCTAGAACCTTTTAAACAACTCAAACTAAGAAATTGCAATTTGTGGATGTTTTAGCGAGTTGCGTAATTAGTGCTCCTCTTGTGACATTGGCCCTGTCAGAATTGCTTTGTTAAGCTCTTTGATCTAAAATTGACCATTACTTGAGCTTTTGTGTTCTTGAGATTCTAAAAAACTGCTCTTGTGAAAAATGAAAATCAAGATTGTCTTATGCTTAAATTGTGCCAAACTATTCTTACGAGACGCTTGTCAAATGACATGAACTTGGAGATAGTTTGATGAACCGAACGATCTCATGGGGACCGCTTGTCGAAATGACATGAACCTCAAGATTTGTCGCCCGGTAGAAGCTTAGAAAGAGTTTGTGGATGGCTCCTAGTCCAGATCTTCTTTACTAAGATATACCTTTAATCAACTTTTGGTCAAGCTTAGGATGAGTTTGTGGATGGCTCCTAGTCCAGATCTTGTCACTAAGTTAGATCATTAGTCAACTTCAATATTCAATGCAAATGAGAAAAATGTTGACAAATGGGCGCTTATAAAATATTGAGCAAAATGATTCAATACGGGACTTGATTGACTCTTCATCGTGGTCTTTGTTAGATTTTTGATCTCACTTTGACATTGACATGGCCAATTTCACTTTAGGATCCTGTTGATGAACTTGTCAATTTGAAGCGTTGCTTAAATTGATCAAATCTATCGCTTTACTTTTGAGCCTTTGTGCTTAGCTTTGATATATATGTCTTACCATGATCTTGCTAGCTACTGTCGGCTTGATATGTCGTTTGTGCATTATTCGAGATACTAGCTTGTTCTTTTGGGTAATCTCCAAAGCTTCTTGTAATCAAAAATTAAAAATACAAAAATTGAAGCCACTCCATTGCACTTCATGCATATTCCTCTTTATGCTTCTTTTGTTTCGCTTCTTTCTTTATTCTCTATTTGTTATCCCTGGATGAGAGTGATTCCTTGATGAATCCATTGTCAAAGGGGGAGAAGATGTGTTAAATGAAGATATTTCTTTGGGAGAAGATGTGTAATATTTCTTTGCTACTCTTATTTGGAGAAGATTGGGGGAGAAGTTTATACAAAGGAGAAACTAAAATTTGAAATTTGATGATCATAGTGAGGGGAGTTTTGAGTTGCATTCTTATTGTCTTATTGAATATTCGAACTTGAATTGCATTCTTTTATACTCACAATGATCATAGGTCAATTGAACAATTGTTCTTTCATATGGACCTCATGTGAGAATTTTGACCCTTTTCTGGAAATCAAAGTTTTTATGCTTTCTTTTGCCTTGTCTCACATGCCTATACTATTCTGATGCCAGCTTGGTCATGTTCATTGCTTTTTCTTGCTTATGGACCAAGTTGTGCCTTTGTGCGAAAATCGCGAGTAAACTCGCTTTCAAACCTCTTACTTACATTTTTCGTATAATTGCCAATGTGTTCATCAAGGGGAGATTGTGGATTTCATGGGATATGCTCCGGATCTTAGGATGATGTGACAATTGGCAATGGCGCTTACGGTTTGTCGTTTCACGCGTTTCGACAAAGCTACAGCATTCAGACGGGCGGTCCGACCGGTCTTTGCACGGCGGTCCGACCGGTCCCAAATCGGCCGGACCAGGCCATCCGAGGCGGTCGGACCGGCGATGACCAAAAGTGTTCAAATCGAGTGGGCCAAAAATAGGTGTTGTAGACAAGTAAGGGGATCCCAATGCACTTGGTCTCATGATTTTGGAGCCTCGGTGAAAAGTTCTATTGGTTTAAAGTTTCCGAAGGTTTGGATTTTGGGAGCTTGAATTTCGGCTAAGTCTAATGGTCCGACCGCTCACGAGGAGCGGTCCGACCGCCATGGCGGTCCGACCGGCCACCTGGAGCGGTCGATCCGAATTACTTGAACGCCGGCCAACTTCGTGGCGATGTTGTTTTGTTAGATCAAAGTCATTGGTTTCATGGCATATGATTTGCATGATGCATGTTTTGACTAACATGGGTCAAGTTGTGAAGAACTTGTTCCCGAATCGTGTTTTCTTGTCCGTGGTTGTGCGGTAGCTTGGTGGTCAACGACGGTCAACGGCGAGGAGAATCGGGACTAGACTTGAAGAGTTGAGGTCCGTAACGATCGACGATGCGGGTGAGGTCAACGACTCAAGCGTGACACAAGATGGACAAGGGTGACCTATTGGCGAATCCATGACGCATGGTGAAGCGGTTTAGGTCAAAGGTTAAAGACGGCGCCGCGGCGCGCGTGTGTGACCCGCTTGTTAGTGGGCCTTAACGGAGCCCAATTAAGTCAAACCCTAAGAGTTTTAGGCCTCCACTATAAATAGGAGGAGATGGTGGCTGCACCTCTCTCTCTCGCCTCTTTTGTTGCAAAACCCTAATTGGCTTAGGGGAGTTGAGGTGGAGGCTAGGGCTCTTTATGGTTTGAGGAGAATTTCGTGATCTTGGATTGACCACTGATCCATGATGGCGTGGGTGTAATCCAGCGACGATCACGTTCTTAATCAATGCAAGGTTTGCTTGAGATAAGTCTCTTTTCGTTCTTGCTTTCAATTTCGTGATTTTAGGGCTTTCTTTGATCCACGAGTTTTTGATTGATTCCTTCACGTGGATTAGCTTGTCGTGATGTGTGGAACCCATCTAGGATCAATTTGATCATCAATCACCCACGAGCAAGCGATTGGATCTAGTTTTCACTTTTGCCCGGTTTTGCACCCTTCTTCAATCAGATCGTAAAAGATATTTGTTCGTCCAAGAATTATCATAATTGTTGATTGGAATAGGTCCTTAATATCATAGAGAAGGTGTGTGCAAAGTTTCGTGAAGTTTGGAGTTGAGAATCAAAAGTTAGACCTAATTGTAACTTCGTCATCGGGCTGTTTTTACTGTTCTGGAGCCTGCCGGTCGGACCGCCCCACATCAGAGGTCAGACCGATTTTGTCACGTCCGACCGCCCACACCGAGGTCGACCGATTTTGGTGCGGTCGATCGCCAGATAATAATGATCGACCGGCGACCTCTTAAGATTTGATTCTTGCGATTTTGTCGCATTGCTTAGGGGTTTAATTGATTCAATACTAGTCTTCCACAGATCGATATATTGATCTTCATAGCTTCATCATAGCTATTGGAGTGAAATTGTGTTGAATTCATATTTTGTGAAAAAGTGAGCGTGCTCCTATTCACCCCCCCCTCTAGTCGCCTTTACGGTCCAACAGACGTGCAAGTGCGTCAAATCAACCGACGAGTTGACCATTGGGCAGCGCTATTGGTGTTGCCCGAACTTCTACGCAGACTACCCCGACCGCAGGTTTGAGACGCTGAGCCACAGGCAGCCGGTAATGAAATCGTATTTCAGTGCACACCACTATTTTTCTTTCCGTTACACCGTAACCACGTCTCTCTTCCCACCGCAGTCTCCGCCGCGCGTATGCGACTTCAGCCAGTGCATCGACGATAAGATCCACTCCTATGACATGTAGATGCTGGTGACATGGAAGAGCTGGGCTAGGGAGGACTGCGAGGGCCGTGAAAGACGCCTCAAAGAGCTACATGCTGAGATGGAGGAGAAGAAGAGGCGAGAGAGGTTGCACGAGGAGCAGGTGCGCGAGCATACCAGGCGACGCAAGGCCGAGAGTGGAAGCTAAGGCGCAAGACGAGGAGTAAAACGCCGAGCTAGGTCACAAGGGCAAATGACCATGTTCCATGCAGTAGTTCAACCTTCTTCGTCCATATGTCCCATATATTTCTAATTCTCTAAAGACATGCGTGTATCGTTCTTGGTTCGTTAGTTTGTGTGCCATGTAACCCCCTTGTTGGATCAACTATCGTGTTGTTATCGTTGCGCCATTTGTCTAAAGTTCTCCACCGTGTATGAATTCCCTAGTGCATCACAATATTACTTAGCTTCCTACTTATGAATAATTACTACCTCAATCGTCCTCACAAAATTCTTCAGAAATTTAGCGCACTACAACAACATGCGACGATCACAAAACTTCTGCACTATATTGTATATAGTCATCTCCAATAGAGTTGTAATGAATCGTTTTCCCCATACATTCCAAGTCACATGAAATCATGAAACCCTAATTTTTGAAACCTAAAATCCAAATTTCTGCGACCTAAATCTAGAATTTTTTAGACAATTACAGAACACATATAAAATTACCGAAATATTACACAATTAAGTCTACTACGTGAGGAGCCTTCAAAATAAAATTTATAATTTTTTGAGCTCTTTTTCTATATTTACAAATTCGTATAAAAAGTACACTTATATGAAATTACGAGAAAAATTCTGAACGCATAATATTATGGCAAATTAACACAAGCAAGTACAGTATGTCGGGAGGCTCCATATAAAATCTCATAATTTTTTAACGCATTTGCTATATTTTAAAATTATTACAAACAGCGGTGAAACCCTAACCGGCTTAAACTCTAATTTAGCCATAAACCCTAACCCAGGACACGTGGCGGGTGGTGGGGACACCGCACGATGGCCATGCGGCAATGGACCACCGCACGGTGGCTGTGCAACAACGGGGCATGTGACGGACGGGGAGAGGTTGTCGCATAGTGGCCGTACAACAGAGGCTATTTTTGCCAAAATAAAAATAAAAAATGGCTACTTCTATAAGTACGAGGTGAAAATATGCTAATAATTCTAATTTGAGGGCTTAAACCATTGAACTTTTGGGTCTGCCCAATAGTTGCCTCTACTCTGATCATGCGCCATGTACTGGATTTTCCAACTCTACATGCGAACTTGATAGGAGTACCAGGGCCCAATAGGCTCCTCCCACATTGTCACATCAAGACTTCCGCTCCTCTCATGAATTAAAAAAAAAGAGAGACATCCACTACATGTCCTTACGCCCAGTTGATTATTAAAATCGACTCCAATTTATTTTATTTTAAAAAAATCTACTGTAGATTAGCAGAAGAGGTCATCAACTAGTTACATGAGCATAGTAGTAGTAAATTAAAACTGCAGATTAAAACCAACCACTGCAATGCCAAACAAAATCCTCCGTGATTCTTCATGCACACAGCAAGTGAACAGAACAAGCCCAAGCCACCAAGTCAGCTGAAAGCTGTTCTTCAAGCATAAGAACAAGATCTGTATAGAGTTTCAGATACGTCTTGTTTTTCGCTTTCTTGCGCTTCTACATTCTTCGTGAGAACAATTTACAGAATACAATGCCAAAAAAATGCGTTGCAATGCAGCAGGAGTAACACTTGCTGCTTAAATCAATTGCTTGATGTATAGGATCTCTCACTGTCCCCGTCGTATCATGTGATACAGCCCAACCTGACAGCCAACAAAACCGTCAACCAGAGCCACTAGCAGAGGTACTGATTACAATGTTATTTAGTCTAGTTTTGCAGCTTCTGCCTGGAATATCTAAGAAAGTTAGAAACAGAATGGCGTTTGAGAGGGTTTTTCTTAGGCAGCCTATGAACGTGGTTTTCAAATTTATATCTTGTTTGCAGTATTAGCGAGTTCTCGTCAACAGGGCTTTTGTAACTTGGTCAATCCTGTTTGTCATCCTGTAATCTCTTAGTGTGGTTGTCTCTTAGTGTTTCCATGCTGGAAATGTAAACCGGTATTCCCAGTCGTTTGGTCTCTTGTTTGGCTTGAACTCTTATATGCTTTATAAAAAGCTGGTTTCCCCTTGTCAAAAAAAAAAAAAAATGGCACAGGTAACGTTCGATTTCATTCCACAAATGATGAGTGGTCAGAAATCTCTCCAACAGCATGCTAGAGAGTGAGCTGAATAACCTGATGTACATCAAACAGCTCGGTAGACAACAAATCAGACAGGCGAATCCGTCCTCTGCGCTTTCAGATTACAGCCCAAACTCCGGAAACCGTTCACCGGGCATATCATGATGGAGTACACATTATAAAGGGACGACATAAGGCAGAGCAACTATATCAGCGGAATCAATCAACTGTGCTTCAGCCCACCCTTGGGGTGATTCCGCAACCTCGGACATCGCTGTTTTCTGGTCAACACAGTCCCTGGAAAACAGCCAGCCTTGATCGATGTACTCTGAGCAGTCATCCATGGCTGGTATGGAGTACACTTTGCTCAGATACTTGGTATCAGGATAAGGTGGTTTCAGAGAGAGTTCAGCACTGTCATAACCAATTGAAGAAACTGAAGCTTTGTGTTCCTCCAGAGAATGAGAGCCAGTGATGCCATTGTTGTAACATTCCTTGCTGTCTTGAAGCCTATCTGCCTTGCAAGTATTTGTGCCAACTGGTGCTGTGGAAGAACAAGGTACAGTTCCCTGAGAATGCTTCATTGTTTCCCCATTCACACAAGGGGTTGGCAGGAGGCATCCTTGGCAGCTTAGTCATCCATATATGACCTGCCCACATTTTGCAAATGAGACTTAATAGAATTAAAATCACAGCAAGAAGACTATCTAAATCTATGCTTATGCTTCGAAGGAATAAATGCACATACATAGAGGGAGGGGGTGGTTCATCGGTCACTCTAATGAAAAGGAACTCACCATGTAGAGAATTATTAGCTTCCAAGTCTTTCTTTTTCTTGACATCATCAGAAGTGAAATTTTTCTCATTAAGATGAGCCGAGTCCATTAGATCATTTACATTATTCTTGCTTGCCCCACATGAATCAAGCTTTTTGTGTTTCTGCTCATTTACATCACCTTTTTTCTCCTTTTCTTTCTCTTCATTTTTGTCTTTAGCCTTTCTTTTCTTTGCATCGTGATCTCTATCTCTGTCTTTGACACCCTTGTGATGATTAGCTTTTATCTCTTTAATCTTTGCCTTCCCTTGAACTGTTCCATCTTTACCTTGTACTAATTGCTGATCCATCCTGTTTCGAAAATTGTTAGTGCTTCCGTTTTCCTTCTCCAACATCCCTTTGGTGCTCATGCTGTCACTTTTTCCATATGCAGAATGGGAAGAACTATCTGAATGTCGGCTCACTTGTTCGGTTGTCTGCAAAGCATTTGGGCTTGGTGTGATTCTGTCATTTGGACCTCTCCCTGCACCTGGTATAACCGTGGTACTAGCACATACACCTTCACAGCCTTTTTGTGCAATACACAAAGAACTGTCCTGTTGTAGGCCCACTCCATTACTATTGTGCCCTCTAGTGGAATGTTTAGCTTGAAGGCTCTTACCATTCTGTATTCTAGTTTTAGACCCAAGACCACCACCCTTTCCCTTTACATTGGCATATGCAATATTATCATTCTTTTGTACCATCCCGTGATTGCACTGTGTAGTTTGGCGAGATTTCTGAACCACTCTACTGCAAGTTATTTCCTTCTCTTCAGAACATGCAGCCCCGAAGCTGTCGGTGCTTATAGGAAGCAGCTTGCTAGTACTACTGCCTGTGTGCTTTGCATGACCTTCTTGACCTAGGATTTGGGTAACCAACTCATCTGTAGGTTTCATATCTTTGACAACTTCATTCTGTACTCTTTCTTTAGACCTTTTATTGCCAAGATCGTCATTCTTCTGAGTTCCTTGTTCCAAAGTTTGTTTTTTGTCTCCATCCCTGTCCCTGTCCTTTCTCCTATCTCTGTGTTTCTCTCTTTTATGCTTCTTATTGTGCTTATCTTTCCTATGATCTCTATCCTTTTCTTTTCTTTCCCTTTTTTCTCTATGCTTCCTTTCCCTTTTGCGCTTCCTCTCCTTGTGCTTTTCCTGAAAAAGGTAGAACATATTCAATATTAACAAAAATAACTATGGAAGAAATAAGGATGTACATATTTCAATACCAAACATTCTTCCTAGTTCTTCAGTACATTGTAAGAAAAGCTTACAAGACCTCATTGCGGGTTTTAAACAAAAACATCATCATATTACAGTCTGGGATTTTAATCAGAACGTATATGTTACCCCAGTCTCCAGGCTTGATAGGAAAGGAGTGTTGCTTTGAGAAACAACTATCCATCCCAACCTAAATTACAAAAGAGCAACCATCGAGAGACCTAAGGCAAGACATGTATTTTTCTCTTTTATGTTTTGTGACATCAAGAGATCATGCCTGTGAGTACAGATTTTACTGTGTAATTTTTTAATCAGTTTTTCTCTCTCTTGTGAAACTGATGATATGTTATTATTGCTGAATTTAAATTGCAATCAGCAATACAGCCTATTGTATGTTTTCCAAAAATATAGCCCTTTCTAATGTTTACAATAGGTAAATGTTGCTTCCCGTCTCTATAATTAATTCAGCAAAGAACGTTAGATGAATTACAGTTACTTGGTTCCATAGAATCATCATATCTGAAATTTCTGTATTCATGAATGCTAAATAAATTGCTTCACTGCGTACCAATTTATGGGGACCTTTCTTTGTGAGCAAAGATAAAAAAATAACCCAAATATGGTAACCATAACATCTGGTAAATCCAAACAATATTTCAAAACAAAATTCACTAAATAACAATCAATCTAATTAACAGGCAGCTAGCAATTATGCCGCAGTTAACATGCACCCTCTGTCTCCAACAGATGAAGAAGGATCCAGTGTATTTAGCCAGCAGACAGCAAGATACTTATTCTCTCTTCAGGCATGCCCATCCACTGCCTAGTTATTAGTCTAACAACAACCTAGTTTTGTGAAGCATCAAGTCTAAACTACTTTGGCAAGTGATCATAAAGGCACAAGGCATGCACCTTTTTTAGCAGATCCTTGTGCTCACTCCTGGGCTTTGCCTCATACCCCGGCGGTGGGAACGGGAAGCACCGAGACATTGTGCCACGCCTCGCAAATCAACCACAAGACTGAATCCCCAGAAAAGCAGTCCAACAAGCGCACCCAACAGGTGCCCAAATTCTTTCTCATGCACCATATCCCTTTTAGCGTATCATTCTCCAGCTCCAGCGACTTTGCAAAGCCGGAGTACTGCAACTCAGGCTCTCGATCCTCAAAAAACGACTCCCGATTCGGTGACTGCCTGCAGCGACCCAACTCCCAGAACCACCGAGAACGGCCTGGCAAGTACGACCAAACTATTCCTACTCTCTAACTGGAGCAAAATCCAAGTCGTGGCAAGAGCAGTAAGTGCAGTCCTCTTCCATCTGCTCACTCCCCACCACCAATCCCCAACCAAAGCCACAGCAAGTGGAAGGACAGCCCAGGGCCAGCGCCGCGATCTGAAGTACTACTCTCGCCGTAGTCAGCACCTGTCGCGGCAGTGGCGCCCGAGACGCGGCGCATCAACGCGGAACCCAACACAGCCCAACCACCCAGAACACTGCAGAAGCTTCCAGACAAGAAGCTTGTTTCCACAGCAATTCCTCCCGATCTTGTATCAAACTGCAACGAGAAGCCCCGATTAGGCCGAAAATCCAAGCTCCAGGAAGCTATCCCCTCCGATCCGGCGTTTGCGGCAAAAACGAAGAACGCGAGTTCCCGCGCGAGACCAGACCGGACAACGGCGAGATCCCACAGGCGGCGCACCCAACCCAAGCGAATCTGAGACGGGTTTCTGCCGATCGCCGGAAGAACCGAGCTTCGCTTCGAATTCACGCGGGAATTTCGCGAGGAGGGGGAGGGAGGAGGAGGAGAAGACGAGGCTCGCTAGCAGTTTTCGGAGTCAGCCTGCCTTTCTTTCCTCTTCTTTGCTTTCTACCCCGCATCAAAAGCCCCGGCCCAAAGCGGTGATGAAGAGGTGAGGTGTGCTTGTGGTTGCACGGAAAGTCGCCGCGAAAGCCATTTTAGTGACAGGTGTCGGGCTGCGGATTCACCCGCGCCAATGAACTGCGAAGTATCGGCGTTGCTAAATTTTATTGGGCACACCAAATTTTTGGTATCAACCCAAACGCGAGCCAAATCTCGAAGTATTACCATTTGGTTTGGCACGTTGGGGGCAGCCATTCAAACAGTCTGTATTGGTTATGCCGTCTCGTCTGTGTGACATACAGGGACAAAAGCAATCACTATAGAAGAACCAGGGCTAGAGGTTGAAGTGCATAATTTCCTACAATAAATTTGAAGACATTCCAGAACCAGGGAGAGATATTTTGGCTAAAACAGCGTTGTTGACATGCGCAATAGCAAAATAAACCCTCCGTGTGTATCAAATTAAGGCAAAAAAATGATACCTTGTTCGTACCCAAGAGGACTAGATTTACTGAGGATGTGACACAAAGCGAATCCGGACCCCAAGGGTGGGGAAATGCCTCGTCCGGTCCCTAAGGGCGTGAAAATACCCCGTCCGGCCCCTAGGAGTGCGAAAATACCCTCGTTCGCCCCTAGGGGTGTGGATTCTCTCTCCTTTAGAAAAATACTATTTGTAGAAATTTCTAAATATAACAAATGACCTCCAACAATTATGACATTTTTGTGGAAGCTCCTGCACAGTGTACTTGCATGTGTAATTTTTTAAAATTTTATATGTTCTGCATTTTGCTTGAAAATTCCATTATGGCTAATGCTTGTAGGAATTTTTAAATATAACAAATGATCTACAAAAATTATGAAGTTTTTTTTGTGAAGGATTCTGACACAGAGTAATTGCTTGTGTAATTTTTACATAATTTTATATATTCTACAATTGTCTCTAAAATTCCTTTAAGGTTATTATTTGTATGTAAAATGAAATAATCAATTTGAGAAAAAAATTAAAACATGCTCAAAATATTTTTCACATTTATTTTCAGTATAATTACCCCAAGTTTATAATTTTTTGAAATTTTCTAACCCCTGAAGGTCGGATTTGCCTCGTCCTAACCCCTGGCCCTAGGGATGCGGTAACTCCCACCTTTTTGTAATACAAAAAACTAAAATCTTGCTTTCAACGTCCCCAGATTCTCACTAACATCTGAAAAATATTATTTGATAATGTTTTATCACATGTGATAATTCCCCCAACAACCAAAGTTTGATATGATCAGCAAGGGCGAGTCAGGCGTCCAATCACGTGAAAAAATTATGGAATGGTTTTTTGGTACATGTGATAATATTTACTTTTTTTACCTCCGTAAAGAAGATAAAAACTATCATATATATGCAATACAACCGTCACTGTATTGCATGTATAGTCATATATATGTAATGCAATTGTCATTGTACTGCATGTATGCTATCACTCTTTTCTTTAATCATTTGGTGATGTCCAATTTCCAAAGCGTACCTGAGCTGCTCCAAAGTCCAAAGTATCTAGGCATGCACTGTGTCTCTTACTTCAAAATAAACTCTACTTTTATGTAGTGTTAGCTAGCTGCACGCATGTACGCCTACACGACCCGAGCTAGCTAGATAGGCCTAAGCTTAGATGATCCATGCATACACAAACGACTAATATATATGTTTGCTACCTTCTGTGATTTTTTAATGCGGAATCGATGCTACTTTTGCTAATTCATTTGCGGTGACTATTTTTACTATTTCGCTTTAGAATAGTGTTATTTTAGCCAAAAACTCATGTTGTGTCTCTACCGGGTTCGTATGCAGGCCGTCGGATTGAGAATCGGACACTCAGGAAGAGAGGGCACAAGACGAGAAGATTGCATGAACCATGAATTAAAATACGCCTATTTGATCGGATGTCTCTACATCTTATCTAGCCTGTGGTATAATGCAATATTAAATAATGTCATGCACATTAAACTGATAAATTAACAAATCATGTCCTATTTGATCGGGATACATGTGATAATACCCCCTCTCCCGGCCGTGCTGCGTCGTGATTTCATGTGTAAAAATTTATGGATTTTTTTATACATGTGATAATACATTTTTGGAATAAAATTACGTGATTTCATCTGAAAAAATTGTTTGAATGGTTTTGTGACATCTTGGCCGGTATGTGACACCGAATGTTTGATTCGATTAGCAGGGGCGGGCCAGGCGGGCAAATACGTGAAAAAATTTGTAGGTCATCCTCCTTTCCGGACAGTTGTATGTGCTCTGGAAATTAGCCAGTAAAAGATCATAGAGATGTTGCCACGAATAGATCGACTCTAGTGGTTGATTTAACAACCACGACTGAGCAGATCCTTTGAGCCTAGTAAGAAGATAATTTGCCATGACGTGCTCTCCTCCACCTGCTGCTCGAACAACATTTGTATAGATCTGGAGAAATTCGATGGGATTCTGTGACTCATCAAACATCTCCATGTTCACTGGTCAAAACCGCAGATGGCCAGCGAACTGTTCGAAGATCAAGTGAGAACACCCGACATCCGCTAATAATGTTATGACGCCTTCTTTGTGGGAAAGAAGGGTTAACATCACCGAGTTATCGTACTCGACGATACCCAGTGGCAGGACCACTGGCCTATGATAGGTCTCAGTCCTACGTGGGTAATACTCCCCATACTCCATCTGTTGTTGTAGATTTCTGGGTTGGAGTGGTGAACGATCACCTCCCGTAAGAGCTTGTCGATCATAAGATGTTTGATGAACTCTTTTCAGACTGGAGTTATGGTTAGGGGAACGAGCTGACCTGTTGTCATGCTGATCTCCATGAGGTGAGTTATTCGAATGACTGATATTCGATGGAGTCGTTCCGGTACGACTTCCAAAATGATGTTGGCGAGTCTACTCAAGCCTGGCCATTGCGCCCCAAAACCTTCGTGCGATCTCTTTAGCAAAGAAGTTATATCCGGGCGTTTGTCCAAGCACGTAAGTTGGATTCTCGATCAGGTCGTTTATACTTTGAAGTACTTGAGCTTCCTCTGACCGATATTGAATGCGCTCAGGTAAATTTCTTTAGGTTGCAATGTGTTGGAAATATGCCCTAGAGGCAATCATAAAGATAATTATATTTCATCATGTTCATAACATTGGATAATATGTTATCTTGTTCATAGAATTATATCAATAATATTTATTATCAAGTATGTGACTTGATTGTGAAACTTTATATTTCTGCGACGATTATTCTTAAACGTTCCTTGATCGGAAATATATGAGAATACATATGAATAGACTAGCATATGTATTGGTTGATGACTATGTTTCACAAGTCATGGATATGGAGATATCAAACCAATAATATGGACACATGTTAGAGAACATGGTGTTAGAAAAGACTCACCTTGAGACACTATCGAGATTGTTATGATTCTATGTATCATTGTTGGTCTCAAGCAATGATGATTTATAATCCTTAGACCTGAGATCAGCATGGTTTTCTACATGTGTAGTAGCACTCTTAGGGGTTGCCGAACGCTACTCGTAACTGGGTAGTTATAAAGGTACTTTCGGGTATGCTATGAAATATGCGGAGGGATGTGACTGGTCGGATATGGGATTTGCCCCTCCTAACTAACAGGAGAGATGTCTCTGGGCCGCTCGTTGTGGTCGGATAAAGAAAGTGCATGGCCATGCCACTAGTGGTCGAAGTGTCGACCACATGAAGTTATTTGATACTTGATCGAGAAAGTATTGAACAGTCTATGGATGATACAACATCTCACTTAGAGTTCAACCAGATATCGTGAGGCAAAGGGAGAATACACGAGAAGGTCTTTCAGTTCGATCAGATACGGACTAGTTGTATGGAGATACAAGCTGGTCGAATATGGTCACAAAATGGTCGAAACTTGGTCGTAAGGAGTTACGAATTGGTCGAGACCAATTATGAACTGATCGCATAGAGATACGAGCTGGTCGTTAGTGATATGGATCTGGTCGTAGATCATATTGCATTAAGGTTCGTCTGATATATTCTACGTGTGGATATCATGGGGATATGCTCCAGATCTTAGGATGATGTGACAATTGGCAATGACATTTATGGTTTGTCGTTTCACAGGGTTTTCGATAAAGTTCAGGCTTTCTGGACAGGGGTGGTCCAACCGGCCATAGCATGGCGGTCCGACCGGTCCCAAATCGGTCGGACCGGCCATGTGCGGCGGTCGGACCGGCGGTGATCACAAATGGTCAGAACAGGCTGGGCCAAAAATAGAGGGTCTAGGCATGTGAGGGGATCCCAATGCACTTGGTCTCATAATTTTTGGAGTCCCCAAGCAAAAGTTCTATTCGTTTTAAATTTCCAGAAGGTTTCGGAATTTCAGGGATTGAAATTCGACTAAGTCCCTTGTGGCGGTTCAACCGGCTCACAGAGAGAGGTCCGACCGGCCAGAGGGCGGTCTGACTGGCCCGGAGGGGCGGTCTGACTGGCCCGGAGGGGCGGTCGGGCCGATTTCCACTTATGCATCGGCCAACTTCGTGGCGATGTTGATTTGTTAGGTCAAAGTCATTGGTATCATGGCATATGTATTGCATGATGCATGTTTTGACTAACATGGGTCAAGTTGTGAAGAACTTGTTCCCGAATTCGTGTTTGCTTGTCTATGGTTGTGCAGGTTGCTTGGTGGTCAACGACGGTCAATGGCGAGGATGATCGGGACTAGACTTGGAGAGTTGAGGTCCAGAACGATCGATGATGCCGGGTGAGGTCAATGACTCAAGCGTGACGCAAGATGGACAAGGGTGACCTATTAGCAAATCTGAGGCGCAAGATGCTAGGTGAAGCTGTTTAGGTCAAAAGGTTAAAGATGACGCTTTGCGAAACGTGCGTGTGTGACCCGTTTGTTAGTGGGCCTTAACGGGAGCCCAATAAAGTTAAACCCTAGAAGTTGTAGGCCTCCACTATAAATAGGAGGAGGTGGTGGCTGCACCAACACTCTCGCCTCTTTTATGTTTCAAAACCCTAATTGGCTTAGGGGGAGTTGAGGTGGAGGCTAGGGCTCTTGATGGTTTGAGGTGATTTTCGTGATCTTGGATTGACCACTGTTCCTTGATGGAGTGGGTGTAATCTAGCATCAATCACGAATTTAATCTATGCAAGGTTTGCTTGAGATAACTCCCTTTTCGTTCTTGCTTTCAATTTCGTGATTTTAGGGCTTTCATTGATCCGCGAAGTTTTGATTGATTTCTTCACGTGGTAAAGCTTGCTGTGACATGTGGGAACCCATTTAGGATCATCTTGATCATCAATCACCCACGAGCAAGCATTAGGATCAAGTTTTCGCTTTTACCCGGTTTTAGACCTTCTCTTACTCAAACGGCAACTGTTCAGGATCTAGCCAAGAATTATCATAATATTCGATTGGAATAGGTCCTCAATAGCATAGAGAAGGTGTGTGCAAAGTTTCGTGAAGTTTAGAGTTGAGAATCAAAAGTTAGATCTATTTGCAACTTCGTCATCGGGCTGTTCTTACTGTTCTGGAGCCCAGCGGTCCGACCGCCCTACACGACCGGTCCAACCGATTTGGTAGCGGTCCGACCGCCGACATAATAACGGTCCGACCGCCAGGTAATCGGTCCGACCGGTCAAGTCCAGAGGTCAGACCGCCAGTGCACTGTGTTTCTTTAATCTTTGATGATTTTGTCATATTGCTTAGGGGCTTAATTTGAATTCAATACTAGTCTTCCGCTGTACTGGTATATTGATCTTCATAGCTTCCTTATAGCTATTGGAGTGAAATTGTGTTGAATTCATAATTTGTGAAAAAGTGAGCGTGCTCCTATTCACCCCCCCTCTAGTCGCCTTTTCGGTCCAACACTATGTGTGTTTGGGAATCGTTGTGCTACTAGGTACCGCTAACGACTAGTGGTCGGAAAAGAGTTTCCGAGTCACAACCGATTACACATGAACCTATAGGGCCGCACATTTAAAGGGCTAGGATTTGATTTGGATGATGATCTGAATTCTTGTAGGCCACGGGTTCCTAATGGGCCTCAGGTACGAAATTCATTATGGATGCCTATAAATAGAGGGGCAGTGGCAAGGGGTGTTATGATATTTTTTGAAGAACTTCCTGAAACCCTAATAGCCATGCCTTCCTCAACCACACCGTCGGTGCTAGCACTCCAGCGCGTGGTGTCCCTGCCCCGTACGTGTGCATACCTTGTAGGTGTTGTTGCGAAGCATCATCACTAGGACGATCCGCAACTCAGTACGACCACTCGGAGGAGTAGACGCGCGGCGAGTACGACTACTCGGAGGAGCAGACGCGTCAAGTTCAACTACTCGTAGGAGCAGACGTGCGGTGAGTACGACTACTCGGAGCAGCAGACGTGCGGCAAGTTTTACTACTCGGAGGAGAAGACGCGTGGCGAGTACAACTACGACCGCATCAACTCGCTACATCGACTCTACTTCCGCTACGAGTCGACGCGTCTAGTGGTAATCTCGTGATCTATTACTAGCGAACGTTCCTTGGTTGCGCGCTAAGTTTTTTGTTTTGTGCTATTGTCGCCTTCCCGCGATCCTTCACAATTCTCCTTCTCCTGATGGTATTGGGATTATTCGCATATGAGTTTGCTTGAGTTTGCCTCAGTGGAGAGCGATCATTTATAGGATTTCTCCTACGCTCAAGAAGGTGTTGATCCTATTCATCGTAGAAGGTGTCCTTACCATCGCTACGAGAGCTCGAAGTGAGTGAGCGATGAAAAGCATCCCCAGTCCTGTCACTCAAAAGATATTAGGATCCGAGGGAGGACAAAGACCTCCTAGATATGATTTCCACTTGTGCCTGAGTCCTCTTGGCTTGAGGAGTAGTCGAATGACAACGCCCCGCGACCTGGAGTAATCCCCTCCAAGAAGGGGAATTCTGGGTTATAACTGTCTCCAACCGAAGGTGAGCCCTGCGATGGTATGGTCGAATCCGCAGGAAGAGCAGGTTCGACCACACACCTCGTGGGGTAACTGAAGGTGACGGTTATCAGATGCTGGTGGAGTCCTCGAATGATGGATTTCAGGACTCGTCGTATTAGATCGTACGACCTTAGACAAACTCGAACATTTGGAGGGGGAACCTTCACTATGTTCTGTACTTGTCTTGGTGTAGTCCTAATCGTTGTCGGATTGACCCTTGCACTCTGAGGAATCAGGTTCCTCATTTGGACGTAATGTTGTGGGGGAGAAAGATCCCTCATCCACCTTGTCTGTGGTATGGTCTCCTAGGTCTGGTGAAAGATCTCTAGAGGCTGCATTGCCATCGAACAAAATAATGCTCTGCTCGTATTCGTAGCAGGCATCCATATCGAGTTCTGCGTAGTCGGCCAGATCGAAATAGTTCTCCTCGTTCCGCTCTCCCGCCATGAAAGCACCAGAGTTGAAAAAAATATAAGAGAACTTGCCGAAAAGGAATCACCAGAAAGTCCCCACGGTCGGCGCCAACTGTCGATGGTTTAGTATCGATCTTATGAATAAATATTCGGGGGTCTCCTAGAATTAGAACCACACAGAGAATGAAAGATGGATGTATACAGGTTCATGCCTTCTCCAGAGAGAATAACAACTCTATTCCTGTGTTGGTGTATTGAGTATGCTGATTACAATCAAGAAGAAGACTAAGCCTAATGTCTCCTGTCCTTGATCTTCTCCTCTCTGTCTACTGACTTCAGCCTTTTTATAACTCATGAAGAATTGGCAGTTTCTCTAGGCCAAGAGGCACCTCGACGTTTGGTGTATCATGTACGTTAATGGAGGTTACCGTCACAGAGATAGCACCCCACATCAGTTATCGTCAGAGATATGAGCCTTATTCATGCAGTTATTTCAGAGAGTAACAGCGTACACTAACTGCCCTGTGTATTTCAACACGTCGTATCAGATTCCCTAATCGACTGGGCCTACATGTATGCAGATCTTATCAATTATGGGGTGGTCGTAACCGACCTAGTCGTAGAAAAACATACGACCACGATGTGGTCATAGAAAAAGCTTACGACCACAAGGTGGTCGTAGAAATGCTTACGACTAGGAGATAGTCGTAGAAAGACTTAAGACCACCCAGTTAAAGGGTATTCTTGTGAGTAATATAAAGAAGTTGTCATCTATGATAAGAATTATAAATAAGTAATTAATTGAGGATTATTATATCCTCGTCACCCCTCTTCTCCCATCTGTCCTCACCGGCTCATCGCGCCGCCCTCTCCATCACCATGACGGTCGTCTATCCCGCCTGTTCTCTCCTCCCTGTGCTGCCGCCTTCTGCTGCTCTGCGCCGGCCAAGCAAGCATCACCACCTCCTCCTCGCTTACCACCGCGATGCCGCCACCGTCTCCTCCCCTGGCCTCACACATCCTTGACGCGATGGGCTTGGCAAGGGCTACAGAGGTTAATGGCCGTGCGAACCGAGTCGCGGCTTGAGTTTAGGGTGGAAAAAGGTGGCCGCCAACGCGTACCCCTCTTCCTTGCTGGTCGGCAATAACTGGAAATGGGCAGCACGCCTGGGAGGGAAGTCAACAGCAACATCAACTTCCAAAGGTAAACAATCTATGGGCTCAAAATTTTAATTTTCGGGTAGTAGTAGTAGCAGGTGATGCAATAGGCAGAGTTAATGTTTCAATTTATATGTGTGAAAGAAAATTAATATTTATTGTGCGATTTAGGATCCTGTTTACTGATATGTATCACTCTCTTTTAAGATTTCGTTACAACACACGAACACTCTCCTAGTTTTAACAAAATGTGTGCCCTGCTGCCACTTCTTCAGAACCACATTTCCCTACTGCCACTTCTTCAGCCCCATTAGCACCACCCGAGGCATGTCAATACCATCAAGAGTCTGATCTGCTAGTACTGTTAAGAAACTGGGCAAAACATCAAAATACCCATGTAGGTCTATATATATATATATATATATATATATATATATATAAACTGGGCAAAACATCAAAATACCCATGTAGGTCTATATATATATATATATATATATATATATATATATATATATATATATATTGAGAGATGATGACGAATGAAAGAGCTCCACCTTTTCCCACGTACACTTGTGTTCATCTTGTTTCTACTGTGTTAATGTGATTGCCTTTGTTATAAATTGATCTACGAGTCAACAATGTGCCAGAATCGCTCTTAAACTTAAAAAAAAAACCATTTAACATCATCAACTATATAATCGGGTATTGACACTCTAAATTTATCAAATCATACACCCTAAGATAATTTTAGAGGACGATTTTGATGATGCGGATCTCACTAATGTGATTTTCGCTGCATTGGCAGCCACGGTTTTTGGTAACAGGATCCATTTCGCCATATCGGAAGCCGTTATGCCGTGTTGATACCCAGGAACGGCCAGCGAGCGTCCGGCCGAATCAAACGTGCAGCAGGCAAGCAGGCCGAAATGCGGCCCGCGCTTACAGTCGGCCCACACACGACGGCCCATATTATCCTTGGTTCATTCACCCCGCCGCCTCCTCGACCCCATCCGCCGCTGCGGCCCATATTGGCGTGGTTCGAGATGAGACTGGGCCAATTTGTGGGCTGGTCTATCAGGCTAGTGTCCGCTTAAGTGCATGGTTCCTCATACGATAGGGCGAGCAGTCGGGGTTAGCGATGTTGGAGCTTGTTATGGTTATGGTTATGGTTATGGCAAATGGTAGATAGGTATATCAGGGTTACCCATGCACTATTTTATAGGGATAAGGAGACATGTACTTTAACCCATTGATACAGTCATAAGTAGTTTTTTTCCCCTTTTTCTTTCCGGAACACGCAAAAATTAATTTTGCGCGTCATTGCATTACAGAAGAAAAGAGTTGAAGACAACTAGGTCACAATTAGTCACTCTTGGCCATGCCTAGTTACCTTCAGACTTCAGGTGCCTTGCTGGGGTAAAGTCACCATGACCTCATCTGCTGATCTATTCCATGATGTCACATGTGTGACAAACATGCCCATTTGCTAGTGCTGACATTGATCAGGCCCCATATCTCCTCCTGCCTCACCATGATCAGCTTTTCTTTTCGCAGTCTGCTCTCTTCTGCAAGCGAGTGGCCTCCATCTATCATCTTGCCCGGCAAAAAAGTTTCAGAGTTCTGACTTCAGAGTGACCAATTTAATTATTGTGCTCTGTGATCGGCTGACTGCTTCCAAGGAATAAATCGACTTATTAGTGGCTTACTGTACGTGCGCAATACATTGAACTTGCACAAAAAGAGTCAGAAAAGGAGAGCCCAGATTATTTTGACAGGTGCCTGATGGATGCACTTTAGCACACCGGATGATCTACACGCGTGAAATGCTTAGACACTCCAACAAAAATATGGACACACACAGTCAAAACACTAGAGACAGAGTGATTCTTGTGCTGCTTCACAATCGCTCAACCTTTTTCTATTTTTCTCCTTCTCTTATTTATACTCAGTAACAAGTAACTGAAGTACTAAGCACTCCATGACTCCTTAATGCAAACATCAGTACTGCATGCGTTGCTACGACTCTGTAACATGCGACATCAATACACATATGACTGCTATCCCATGCAAAACAAAACTGAAACGTCATGCAAAAACAAAAATTGAAAATGGCGTTACAAGAAAATAGTAAATGCAGCAAATCAGTAATAAAGATTATTCAACAAACATCCCATAATCCTTGATGCACTTTCTTGACGATGTCGATCTTTGTGCGTGGCTCGTCTTCCTTCACACCATATTTTGTCAGGATAAAACCCGGTTGCGTGCGGCCTAGCCGAAGCAAGTACATTGATTCCATGACTTATTTATTCAGTCATCAATTTTCTCTCTTGATCATAAATGCTTAGAATACCTTCTTCCAACACCGTTTGTAGCCATGCTCATTGAGGTGCCCAAAATTGATTATATTACTTCTTAACTTAGGTATGTAATAAACATCAGCTAAGACTTTGTGCTCACCAGTTTGGCACTTGAACGACACGACGCCACGACCGCTGATTTCCACGTGAGATCCATCGCTAAATCTCACGGACCCTCGAACCGACATGTCCAGGTCGGAGAACCGCTCATGGCACCAGGTCATGTGATTTAATGCACCTGTGTCGAGGTACTAGATGGGACTCATCTCCCTCTCGTACAATTTTCCCCTGTGGTTATCGACGATGGTGTACATGAGGTTGTGATCGTGTGCACGCATGGCCTCGACGACCACCTTTAACTCCATGGGCAATGCGGCCATGTCCTCAAGCCACCTGCTGTCGGCGCCCTCGATGTCGACGACCTGGTCGGCCATGACGGCAACCGCCCCATGCTTGTCAGCCTTGGTGAGTCCAGTGAGCCCGTCCTCTCTTGCGCACACGAAAAGGTCCCCTCTGGCAACGAGGCTGGCGTTCGCGTTGCACCCCTGTGAGCGTCACGCCCTGGTCGTCCATCACCGCCACTGGGACGAGCTTCATGTTAGTCTTGCTGGTGTCATCGAGTAGTAAGCCCTCATCGCCCCCCTCCTCCACCTTCAGCATTACGACGTCTGCGGCATGCTCATATGCCACAACCATTAGGAGAGCCGGCTCGTCTTCCTCTTGGGCGTTGGTGAGATATACCCGTTCTTTCTTCGGCTCATCACACTCGGACGCGAAATGGCCGAACTCCCGACAATTGAAGCACTGGATCTTCGACTTGTCGAACTTTCCGCGGTGCTTCTTCTTGTCGTCGTCTTGGCCATGGCCACGACCACCGCCGCGCCTCGCCATTCTTCTTTGTGCCGCTAAAGCCCTCGCCGCTCCTCTTCTCTTCGGCGGCTTTAGCCTCCTACTCGGTGCGTGTGAGCAGCAGGTGCTCTCCTTCTTCCTTGTCGCGTCGACGCCCTTCAAGCTCTCTTTGTACGCGTCAAGCGTCCCATGGCCTCCATCATCGACATCGTCAATGCATTGCCCCATTACTCAATGGTACCGACAATCGGTAGGAATTTTTTGTGCTGCTTCACAATCTCTCAGCCTTTTCTGTTTTTCTCCTTCTCTTATTTATACTCAGTACAAGTAATTGAAGCACTAAGCACTGCATGACTCCTTAATGCAAACATCAATACTGCATGCGCTGTTACTCGACTACGAACGTCAAAGATCAATACCCATATGATCGCTATCCCATGCAAAACAAAATCAAACATCATGCAAAAACAAAATCAAAATTCGATACAAAAACGAAGAATCGCCACTACTACGAACACGTCATCACGCACGGTTCGAATCGTCATCACGCAGGCGGTTTCGAACCGTCTATATTTATCGTCTGTGATAACAGCGATTACCACGAGGCGGTTCAAAACCGTCGTGATAACACTTATCACGAGCGGTTTTTAACGTAAACCGCCTCGTGATAAGTGATGATCACGGGCGGTTTACGTTAAAAACCGTCTGTGATAATCACTATCACGCACGGTTTACTTTAAAAACCGTCGTGATAAGTGGTTATCACGCACGGTTTTAAAGAAAACCGTCGTGATATGTCTATATCCCGACGGTTTCTTTAAAATCGTTTGCAGGAAGGCTATTACCACGCAGCGGTTTTATGTTGAAACCGTGCGTGGTAATAGCCTTCACGCATTCGATTTCAACATAAAACCGCTCGTGGTGTCTTGGCGACCCTAGCTACATTGTTTCTTTGTTTTTGGCGACCTCGGAATTGCTAGCCATGCCCTCGAAAACAAGCATGTACAAAAAGCAGATACATCGCAGAGAATCAATTGTTGACAACTCAAATTTACCATTACTCAAAATAAATTAATAAAGATCGAATTTGTTGAAGTATTTTTGCTATAGTTGTACAATTGGATTACAATTAAATCAATTGTTTGCGTGAATCTACGGGTCGGCGATGGAGTGAAACTCTCCTTTGTTAACTATTTACGTCATGATAAAGGTGCATAGTCGCCTCGAACTTCCACGAGCTCTTGCGCAGCGAGTCCATATAAATCTATTATCAAACCACGCCGCTAGGTCAAGAAAAATGGTAAGGATATATATTTGAATTTACAATTACAAAAAATTATTTGAGATTGACAAACCTCCTGATTCTTCATCTTAGCACTAATGATTTCTTTGCATATGATGGCAAGCGTAGAATGCACATAGCTCATCATTTTTTTTTTGGCCTTTCGCAAAAATAGAATTACATATGTACGTATAGTCATTGAAGACAAATTTTTATGAAGTATGATATATATAGGATTATTGTGTTGTAGCGCGTCTGGAAATTTAGTCAATGTGTTAGTTGGTATTTGGATCCACTTGTATCTTCCTTGTTGGCTAACATAGGAGATGAGCGAACTACATAATTGAAAAAGTTATCCTCGGGCATTTCAAGCGAAGGAAGACTACAATAGAGTTATGTATGGAGGAAATGATCATACTTGTCGAGTATTCCTTGCGAATCTTTGAAGTCGTGATCGTTTACGACTAGGGAATCAAGATATATCACGTGTTCCTCTTGGGTATAATGACTAAAAGGATCGATGGTACCTACTCATGTATGTCGCTATAACTATTAAACCTAAGTACAAATGAAATTTGAATAGCAAATAGTGAAGCACTTACCCACGGTTGTAGGGCACCAAGATGTAGTCCTTGCGATTACGAAGAAGCAATGGCGTCGTTATATAGTTCTCGGCGAAGGTCGCGTGCGCTGGATGGTTTGCATAGATACCACGTGTGGGTCGAGGAAACCCACGGTTCTCGCCTTCGGGCATTTTCATCATGTATCTATACATAAGCAATGAGTTGCGATATTTATCGGTATTACATGAATGTAGAACTTGATTGTACACACTTACGATGTCCAACATCGTAGAAGCGGCGTCGAGGGCTTGAGATTGAATAGGTTGAATAAGTCGTTGAACCCCACCACGAAGTTGCGGCCGTTGAAGAAATGCTCATCCTTGTATGCGGCGGTGATTCGATGTCGCACCCTTCTTTGCGGTATTCGCAAGTACCGAACATGCAAAGCGACAAGCAAATCCAGCGTGGGCTAATTGTGCGTTAGAGCACAGCGGTTTCGATGGAGTACTTCCGTGCTTCGGGACTTGGGAGGCGGCTTAATGTTCGTCGATTTCGATTTGGCCTTAACGATTGGCGGCGTCTTCTGCGAGGCGACTCGGGAACCGATCGGTATGCACGCTTTTGTTGTTCCTTCGGCGTCTTCTCCACGGAACCGATGAGGTGGCCTTACGAGGCGAAATATGAGGTGGAGTCATGGAGGTTCCGTTGGAGAGGAATGGTCTGTCGAGATTGCGGCCTTCTTTGGGTCGGGGCGATGTCCGTCTTGGGCCATTGGATAAAGCGTACGGCATCCCCTAGTGTTGTGATCTCTTCGTTGGGCGAATGTCGGCGGGGCGGCCATGAAATGTTGATGTACCATGTCCACCTCCACCCTTGCGTAACCATGCGCCACATGGACACCGTGCTGCACTGCTCCTTCCTGGTATGGATGCACCATCCCCCGCGCAGCCTCAATAGGAATGGACCCAACTAACCTCAGTTGGAGCTTGCAGGCCGTCGGCTCCTACAAAACGATACGCAATTAGCTAAGGCGTCCTATAGGTCTATCTTTGGTGCATTCCATAGATGTACATTACCTTGATGCGGTCTATCGGTAATTGGTCGTCGTCATGTTCAAAATTATGCGTGGACGCGACACTACTCCGATGTCGAGGACTTGTTCCCGCAATAACAGGGGCGGCTTGCGACTGGTTGCGGAGTACTTGATTCAATTGATCCTGCAAACTTGCTATCTGTCCTTGAAATTCTGCCTTAAGCAGTTCCAACTGATTGTCGTACTCGGCCTTGGATCTCTTCCTACTTCTATACATGAAGTAGTCGTCTGCGAATCCATGTACCCAAGGTACGTTAACCCCTTGCCTCGCGTGCGACCAGGTGCTCCTTGTTTCCTAGGGCCGTAGATAGTATATCCTTCTCCCTGTGTTCTTGGAAGGAGCCTTCGGAAGTTTGGGCAATCAATTCACGCTGCAAGAGGTCATCATGTTATTATAGTCACTATGAAGTTATGGACTTATAAACAAGTAGGTAGTTCGACATATTTACCACACGTTGGGACACTTCACAGTCCGCGGGTTTGGGAAAGTGATGCGCCATCGAGCGAGACTTTGCCCTCGCTTTTAACCGTGCAGGAGCGCGGTGTGTGATATCGGAAATAGATTCTCCTCCTCCGCCTCCCATTGCGCGGATTTAGCCGCGTACCAGTGATGCCGAGTGCGTGGGGGTGAGTGTTTCGTGCTGGATTGCTTTGTGCGCGCACTTTGCTCCTTAAATTCATCCGTCGTCTTCATAGCCACAAAGGCGTTCCATGTTTCCAGCGTCAAGAATGGAAACTTCGTGAAGGCGTCTCACTCTTGTTCACGTCTTTGCGTGACAAGAACGCTCTTGAAGGTCCTCCACGCGTGACACATGGAGAGCAAGGCATGCCGCTTCGGCGCGTTTCATGTCTGTTTACGGGATAGTGAACACGCTTGAAAGGTCTTCCCACGCCGCGCGTCTCGATCTTTTGTCGAGACTTCCACTTTGGTATGGTGATAGGGACCTTTTCCTTGCAAGTATCCGCAGATGGTCAGGAATCTACGCCGATGCCGGGGACTCATAGGGACTAACGTCATCGACCTCCGTGATGGTCGATCGGCGTGAGCAATTTCGATATTCCTCTACCATCTCTCTTATGTATCTGCGGCGGTGGTGGCGGCGGCGAAAACAGCGCCTCTGCCATGTCCCGTCGGTGGCGGCGGCGAAGACGATGCCTCTGCCATCTCGCTTACTTCCTATCTATATAAGTTACGTGCATAATTATTACATAGTATATAATATATGGGAAATTGCACAAAAATCAATGCGAGATGGTTTTGCACACAAAATACATATAATTTCTTAGCAAACTATGCACTAAGGATATCTTGAACCCCTTGCGAATAGAACTGAACACCTAGCTCCCAAAATAGGAATTTATCACAAGATGTGGCTTTCCATTCCTATCATCATAAATAATACAAAATGTCAACACAGACAACCACAAAAAGCGAAACAAACTAAGCACACAAAGATAGCCAGACGGACCCAACACGAGACGGTTCCAAAGGAACCGCAGTGATAAACCGTCTGCTATAGCCTCTTTTGTAGTAGTGGTTTTAGCTAGGTTGGTTCATTTAGTACCTTCTAATGGATTTTAATTTGGTCCTTCTATTCCTTATAGATTGATTTAGAACTTTTACTTGCATTGCTATGTCACAATATAATTGTTTTACCAACAAATTCCTTGAAAAGGTTGTATTACAACTTTGTCTGTCAATCTCTTTTGTGTTTTTAGCTATATTTGATTTTTGGAGTGGCAAATAGTTGATGTTCATCCATAGACACACAAAAAGTTTTCCCTCCTTTAAGTGTCATATTTTTTACAAGTGTAGGAATATAAGCATAAATAAGAATGCATTGTGGTGATTGTGCAAAAAGTGAAATAACTACGGTCTACTAATTGTTCACAAGTTTGTATAACTTGACCAATGAAGTACTACTTGACTTAGTGATTTAGTTGTCTCTTTCCTTCTTTTAGGTTTGATTTCCTAACTTTTATCACTCTGTAGGTTTCGGACATGTTCATTCCAAATATTGATGTACATGTGATCGCTTTGTTGAGCAATTTGAGTGCCAGGTATTTAATTACATTGGCAAGGTACTTGACTTTTTTTCTTTTTAATGCTTGCTTAGTTGTGATCAATTGCACTTATCATTTCTTTTGGAGATGAATTGGACACTTAGGCAACACCTTTGAGCGCATCCACGAAAACTTAAATTCAATATTTGTTTGATGGTGAGTTTTATTGAGACAGAAGATTATGGTACTACCTCTAAAGAAAATTACATATTGTAGCCTTATGAAGAGCAATATGGTCCCTTTTTGCTGTTTTCTTTGTATATTACCTCTTCTTGAAATTGTTTTGTTCTTGAATGTCTGTAGCTAGATGTACCACAATTTTTTTATATGTTGGGATGAAAATTCACTTTCTCTTATAAATATTGCCAGAAACGAATATGGATTAATTGTTTTTATTACTTGCAGATTCCTGTTGTGTGAGATGGATCCAAATTGAATCACGTACATGTCTTATCATATACATGGTAATTTGCTTTACAAAGTTGAGAATAAGATTGGTAGATAATAGCATATTACTGAAAAGGAAATTGCAAAATCTTAGACATTATTATTGTAAATGGTATTATGCTAATTCTGAGAAATCGGTTTTGTCTTCACTGTTTACTCTGCTGGAAAAGATGATGAGTCCAAGTTTTTGTTGTGCTAGCTATGATGGATCCAAATTGAATCACGTCCGTGTCTTATCATATACATGGTAATTTACAAAGTCAAGGTTAAGATTGGTAGATAATAGCAGATTGAAAGAAAATGGCAAAATCTTAAACAATGCAATTACTTAACAAATCGTGGCGGTGGCGGAGTGGCCGGGCTCGGGAGGCGCCGGGCTCGGGAGGAGGTGGCCGGGCTCGGGGAGGCGCCGGGGTCGGGGGAGGCGCGGGGTCGGGAGGCGCTGGGTCGGGGTCGAGGAGGCGCCGGGCTCGGGAGGCGCCGGGGTGAGGAGGAGGCGTCGGGGGCGGCGTTCGAGAGGAGGCGGAGGGAGGCGCGGTCGGGAGGAGGCCGCGGGTCGGGGGAGGGGCCGCCGGGCGGGGGGCGCGAGAGGGCGTTCGAGGCGATAGGGTTAGATCAAAACCCTATCGTCTCCGAACCATCCATATATAGGCAACACGCATCACGAGGCGGTTCTAGAGGCCGTGCGCGATGCATAAACATCCTGACGGTTTCCCAAGAACCGTGCAGTGATGCTAAACATCACTGAGCGGTTCTTGGGAAACCGTGCGTGATGTTCCACATCCTGAGCAGTTCCCTCTAGAACCGTGCGTGATGTGTAAACATCCTGAGCGGTTCTAGAGGCAAATGCGTGATGTGGAAACATCACGACGCATGTCAATTTTTCTAAGATCATTATACAAAAATCATCAAATTAAGATTACGATGGTTCCAAGTTGGAGCTACCAAAGTTATCTTTGAATGTTATCTGAAGCGATTTTGGATGAACTTCCAAGATGGCGCGATTTTGGATGAACTTCCAAGATGGTGTTTTTAGCATTAGTTAATTATAATGTAAAGCCCAAAAGTTTAGCAAGATTTAAAGCATGCTAGGCAAAAAAAAAGGAAAAAGAACAGACAACAAGAATTCCAAAAGCTACGAATATCTCAGCGGAAAAGTTATTGGCATATCGTGCAATAGTATGTTCAAAATGACTCAAGAGAGAACCTACCCAATGAAGTGAAGTCGTAGAAGGGCTGTATCCTAAGGAAGATAGACCTATCTGGTAACCTGCTGCACGGTGCAATTCCTCCTAAAATAGACTCCCTTACCAATCTAGAATATTTGGACCTTGCCAGTAATAACCGTCTGTGATATCCCCACAACAGCATGTATGAACTGTTGGATAAGCAGTATGATGACAAGTTTGAGTTCAAAAGTTCATATCTAATTCAACTCAACATTACCATGAATATCCACATTGACATCAATATTAAAGATCACAAGTCCATAACACAACACATGACAATGGAATAAATAAATTAATTACAATGGAGTAATTAAATTCTTAATTAAAATACTGACCCTTCATGATGATCGTGCGCATATAGCTAGCTTCCTCACTGGTTCTTCCTCGAGCGATCTTAGTCTCGAAAGGTGGCAACTCGTCAAATTGATTGTATTCTTCCTCGTCCACTACATTCTCAACTCAGACAATCCTCCTTTTCCATGAAGAACTACGTGGCGCTTCTTATTTGCCGGTCGGTTACATAGAAGACTTGAACAACTTGGTTGCTTGATGCGAATGGTTCGTCTTTGTATCCGACACGTTCGAGGTCCACGGTAGTGACGCCGTGCTTATCGACCTTCACTGTGGGAGATGGACCCAACGACACGAAATAGGGGATCTTGAAAAGCACGTAGTCGATCTCCCATATCTCCTCTATTTGCCCATAATCGAGCTCCTCATTACATCGATCTTGAATGCATCTATCACGGACACATTTGTTACACTGCTGTGCTCTTCCTATCTGAGTGCCGTATAAAATGTGTACCCATTTATGTCGTATCCTTGCCATGTGACAATTGTAAAATGTGGCCCTCTTGCCAACCATAGCGGCGTATCATCACTTGATGACCTCAGAGTGATTCGCACCTTTAACCATTCGTTGAGCAAGCGGTTGTGCTCTCGTGATCAAACCTCCGGCCGTCTGGATTACATTGGCGTACCATGTCTTTGTGCTCGTCGATGTATGGGGACACTTGGGTCATGTGTTGCAAGGCGTGAAATGGGCTTGGCGTGCGTATCGGATCGGGAGTGATTGATTTCCTTCCGATGGTCCGATACCATCCGGTCTCCCCTCATGGCGAGATAGAGGCACACCAATCGGATCCACAGAGCCATGTAGTCGACGCGAACTCAATGACCTCTTAGTTGCATAACCTTCGATGATCTTGCCCTCGGTCGAGATCGATTCCGTCGTAGGACTTGAGAATTCCCATGTACCTCTCGAGCGGGTACATATGGCGTAGAAACACGGGGCCGCATATCTTTATCTCTTTCACAAGGTGAACAATGAGATGGACCATGATATCGAAAAATGACGGAGGAAATACATCTCAAGATGACCGAGTCGTCACTACCTCGGCTGCGAGCATCTAGTCCTTGGGGATCGATGACCTTACGAGCAATTGAGTTGAAGAAATAACACGACCTCAAGATTGCCATTCGGACCTTGTTCGGCAAGATACTCCTAATTACAGCAGAAGCATTTGTGTCATCGACACCACGACAATCATGCGACTTCATACCAATTAATTTCAAATCTTGCATAGAAACAAGTTTCTTAATGTTAGCGGAGTAACGAGACGGGACTTTCACAGTGCAAGCTCAGCACGATTCATTTCTCTCGGCCTTGGGCCAGTGTAGCAAGTCGGGGAAGATGCGTTCGTCTGTATCGGTCTCTTCGGTGCTAACTCGGTCCTTATGTTCATATCGACCAAGTCACGCCGTGCGTTAACACCATCCTTTGTTTTGCCACTAATGTTGACAAGAGACCAATCAAGCTATCACATACATTCTTCTCGTGCATAACGTCGATCGATGGCGAACTTCTAAGTACTCCCAATAAGGCAAGTCCCAAAAATTGACCGCTTCTTCGGATGTTCTTCTCACGGGTTCTTAATTTACGTCCCTTCCCAAGCACAACATCGATATCCTTAACCATATCATAGACCTCTTTCCCACTAAAAGCCCTTGAAGTGAACCGTCTTCCTTATTTCCGTCGAATTGTTTCTTCATCTTGCGGTATGGGTGACTCCTCGGAAGGAACCTACGGTGGCGCATATACACGATTTTCTTGAGTTGTTCGACCATACACTCTCCGTAGCATCTAAGCGGTGCGGACGAGCTTTGGCTCCTTTTGTCTTGAAGCTTGACAGTTTACCAAGGCGGGGAAAATCATTGATGGTGCGAGAACAACATGGCGCGTAAAGTGAAGTTCTCTCGTTTATCGCATCCCATACACACCCCTTCGTTCCACAGTGTCACAAGATCTTCCGGCAATGGTGCTAGGTACACATCAATATCATTCCCGAGGTTGCTTGGCCCTTGGATAAGTAGTGACATCAAAATGTACTTCCGCTTCATCTGAGCCAAGGAGGAAGGTTGTACATACATAGATTCACGGGCAGTGCTATGTCGGTTTGCTCATGTTACCGAAAGGATTCATTCCATCCGTACTCAACCCTAACCTTATGTTCCTCGGTTCCTTTTGAACTCTTGAAGCTCCGATCGAAGTTTCTCCTTTAGCGAGAATCGTGAGGTGTCTTAGCTTTCCATCTCTCTTACGCTCCTCTGAGTGCCAGCGCAGCAATCTTGCCTCCTTTGGGTTCGCAAATAAGCGCTTCAAGCGTGGGATTATAGGTAGATACCACAACATCTTAGCGAGAGGTCCTTGCTTCACCTTAGCGATATTTTGGCGCTTGTATCGGGATGCTTTGCTGCAGGACAATAATGCATGTCTGCATACTCTTTACTGGTAGAGGATACAATCGTTCGGACATGCATGTATTCTTTCTACTTCCATTCCCAATGGGCAAATAACCTTCTTTGCTTGATAGGTGGTCTTTGGGCAACACGTTTCCCTCGGAAGGATGTCAGCTAGGAGACCTAACAACGCCGTGAAACTCTTATCGGACCAACTATTGCTTGCCTTCAATTTCAGCGGTTCAAGCACGGTTGACAACCTTGTGTATTCCGGCTTGCGGCCGAGGAACAAAGGTCTCACCGAGTCCTCCCTAAGCCCTCGAATTTACAAAACTCTCTCTCACTTGTAGTTCTCTTACGCATCGCGTAGCATCCGATCCAGTTGTCATCCGTGCCCCTATCCTCATCAAAAGCACGATCCACATCCGCAAATCGTTGACTTCCTCGGCGATGTCGTCATTATTAACCACGGTATAATCGCTCTTCACGTGGTGGTCCAACATGTATACCCTTTTTGAAACCCTTGAATCAAGTGCGCTTGATCTGCGCGCGTTGTTAAACATCTTGATTACGCAATCAATGCACGACGATACATAAAATTTATCCCTTCTTCAACATATCACCGCTCGTGGCTCTTCTAAAAGCAACCACGCCATTAATGTAATCTTGACTCACACGGTTCACACCGTACATCGATTCGATCCATCTACAATACGCATGTAACAAATTAGTGTCAAATTGATTAGCGATTAATTTATAGCAAGCGAAAATGTGCAATATAAACTCATTGAACAATCATGCAACCCAAATATAGGCATCACCTCATACAACACTTATTAACCTAAAATCTAGGAACAAAGTAAATGCAATATTGCTTGACCCAAACCCCACCGCTTGTGAACCGGTGTGTAAATTTTATGCTCATACCAAGTATTAGAGGAGGAGCGCAGGTGGAGCAAACCGCGAGGTGGAGGAGCTAGGGCGAGGAAGTGGCGCTGGAGCGGTGACACAGCCTGATGAGGAGCTAGGGCGGAAGTGGCGCGAGTTGGAGGAGCTAGAGGCGGGAAGTGGCGCTGAGGCGGTGAGACACAGCCAGTGAGGAGCTAGAGGCGAGGAAGTGGCGCGAGTTGGAGGAGCTAGGGCGAGGAAGTGGCGCTGGAGCGGTATACAGCCATGATGAGGAGCTAGGCGAGGAAGGAAGTGGTAGACACAGAGCGCTTGATGCGTGCGAGAGGATGTCTCGGCTCAATTTATATGAAGCACGAAATCACGAGCGGTTCTATTTGAGCGAACCGCAGCGTGATGAAACAATATCACGAGCGGTTACGAAATATAACAAATGCGTGATGTTACTGACGGTTATATTAGGGCCGCGAGGCCTGACGGTTACGAAAATAGAACCGTCTGTGTAACATCACAGACGGTTCTATTTGAGAACCGTCTGTGATAATTGCCCATCACAGACGGTTCTATTACAGAACCGTCTATGATGGGCCCGCTGCGCCAAAGATAGCGAGACGGACCCAACACGAGGCGGTTCCTTGGAACCGTGCTGCGTGATAAACCGTCTGCTATAGCCTCTTTTGTAGTAGTGTGCAATAAATCAGTAATCAAGGATTATTCAACACTTCTCATAAGCAACCAAGCAAATCAGCAATCTAGTAAGTGCGCGAGAGTGATCAAACAAGAATCAATCTACGGGCGGAAAGGGTTTCGATCCACTAGTGATAGAGATCTATTTTGCTTCATTTCATTTGCATACTTTTGGCTCTTCGAAATATCCACAGATGGTGTTTAACTTGCCTGTACGAGTCTAATGAGAAAACATGCATATGCACTGGCTTCCAATCGACAGGATTCGATGAACGTCTAGAACAAGTCATAGTAGCTGCGTAAATGTGTTGTAGTGGCTCTCCTACGAGCTGTCTAAAATAACATGTTTTTTTGAAACACAATAGCAAAACAAATCATTCGTAAATAAAATGATAAAAATAGCATCCCTATCATACGAAATCATCACGGAAAACCACGTGCCGTAGACTGCGGCATGCCCCACGTGCCACGATCCCAGACCACGATAGGTGATGTGCCGTGTTCCTAGATTGTGGCACGTGGTCTGCCGCGGTTCTAGTCAGTTGTGGTTTTCTGCTACGATTTTGCATGATATAAATACTATTTTTGTCATTTCGTTTGCAGAGAGTTGATGATGACTTGTATCTAGATTTCCTCGATGATGAATTGCAGAATTGGAAAAAGTTTTCATCAGATCGATCGTGTTGTCGGATCCAAGATCTGGTGATCAAAAGCGAAAGTTTGAGCTCATTAGTCCAATGATCGATGCACGGTTTGAACAGTAAGGGGTAGCTAGTACAGGCCCAAAGGAAAAACGAAAGAGAGACAAGAAGTACACAGGCTATTAGGTGCACTGCAATATCACAAAAAGAGAAGTCCCAGATCTATAGCTTTTGGCTTTTGCTACTATTTAATGAAATGCAAGTCCAAATCGGTCTTGGTATTCTGGAACTAACTAATAAAGCAACTACTAGTACGATGTTTTTTTTTTTTAAAGATAGTTCGCTACTAGGTTTTCATGGAAGAAAAAATGATGCATGAACTCCATGTTCAGTTCAGTTATTATATGAAACCCTAGATGGTAGGAACCATATGGTTTAAGTCATCTGTCCTGATAAAACTTTGAATGCTCTTTAATTGAAAGGTAGAAGTAGTAGTACTAACAAAGTAAAATCCAGCAACCAATTCTTTGATAAATGGGTCAGGGAGATTTGATAAATGGGTCAGGGAGTGTAAAATCCAGCAACCAATTCTTTGATAAATGGGTCAGGGAGTTGGCCACAATTCACAATCTAACTGAATGCATAGTGCTGAGGTACAGACAAGCCTATTTATCACACAACATTAGAAGAAACAACACACGAAGGAAGCAATTAGTCAGGATGCTCCTTCAAAAAAAAAGTCAAGGTGCAATTAAAGGAAAAGACAAGTTGCAATCTCATCTCAGGACATACAGGTGCAACTGCATCCATAACTCTTCTGCCAAAAGTGACAAGTGGGCTCACCTCAGATCAGACTTTGAGCAGGTTGTGAGCAACAAGGGGGCCAAAGTCAGGACGAGGTCAATATTTGCCTAACCTTATGCTAATGCAAGTCAAAGACTGCTAACTCGTCCAGCTCACCATGTCCTTGGGGACCAAGCTTGTGATACAGTAACAGCAGCAATAGCCAGGCCTGGTTGGATAGTACTATGCCAGTGAGCCATGTAGTTCAAGAGGTAGTAGTAGATATTTATTGGACTCTCATTGGGTAAAAGTTTAGTTGGAAAGTAGTACTAACTCACAGTGGTAATACTGTATTAACGGCTGGACCTTTTCCACATGAAGCAGGTGAGAACATCTTCGATTACTTTAAGTCTTTAACTAATAACGATTGCAAAAAAAAAAAACCTTCAACTAGTAAAGAGAATGGCCTGACTAGTACAAATGTGCAATGCCAGCCTCAATTTTGAAGATCTCAAGCATCAGATCCAAATTGTCTCCCTGGTCTGCTCATCAATAGATGTTTGTGTTGAATTGGGACATATGTGTAAAAGTTTATTCATTTCTAAAATTTTAAAACATGTAAAATCTTAGACTAGAAGTTTTAGACCAAAGAGGTCGAAGTATTAGGCCAAAGGTCATAGATCAGGTGGTCGAAGCCTTAGACAAGTGTGGTCGAAGGCATAGACTAGTATAGTCGAAACTCAGTAGTCGAAACCCAGTGGTCGAAACTAAGTGGTTGAAGTCTTAGACCAGTGGACCAGGATGGTCTAAATCTTAGACTAGTATGAAAAAACCATAGACAAATGGAGTTGAAGCCTTATACTAGTGTGGTCGAAGCCTTATACCAGTGTGGTCAAAGCCTTAGACCAATGTGATCGGATCCAAAGACTAGTGTGGTCGAAATACACTGGTCGAAGCTGTAGACCAGTGTGTAATCAGGATATGATAAACACTGCTTAATTACCATGAATTGATTTTGAATTAGCAGTTATCAGTGGTTTTATATGAGTTTTATTATGACAGTTACTAGAGAGTAATTGTCTTGACCATAAAAAGGATTTGGAGATGTCCAAACAAGATTTAATCGATTAATTCCATTTTTACCATCTTCTTCTCTGATCAACTGTGCTAAAGAATTAAGCTATTGAACCAAGTCATCCCTTCTCATCGGTGTGCACCGGGAAGGAGGGTGAGCGGATATCTCTGAACCATTGTCGTAGAGTACACCTGTACGAGGCGACAATAAGGTTTCTAGGCAGCCAGCTTCTCTGGCTGATCGTCATTGCTACGCATCATCTACGACTACTTTAAGTTTCTCGCTCTTCATCGAACCCAGTTATAAGTTGGTCGTAAGACCACTCTATTATATTATAATCATTTTGTTGAGTATGTTTAGAAGTGCAATGAGCTACCTCCCGTTGATATCATTTTATGCATCTCTAGTTATTTGTGATCTTTACCTCATAATCAAATTTGGAATAAAACTATTGTCCACATTTTTAACAATCCAGAAACCTTATTGTGGATATTTTTGTGATTCGGCAATGGCTGTTGCTTCTGATGCTATGAAACCTGAGAGGTTTTCTAGTCAGAACTTTCGTAGATGGCAGACAAGAGTCAAGTTTTGGCTCATGTCTTTGGGGCTGTAGTGGGTGCTCCGACCACAATATCCATTTACGATTTAACAGACCATGAAGTTCGACACATGTAACAACACCACCCTTGGATGTATACTGACCATACTAGCCGACCAGCTCTATGATGTGTACATGGACTTCAAGTTCACAACAGAGTTGTGGGATGCACTCGAGCACAAATATGTCGAAGCTGAGGCTGGTCGTTGGCTCTATATGTGCGATCAATTATTCGACTACAGCATGGATGATGCAAAGTCGATAGTTGCACAGGATCATGAGCTTCAACTACTGGTCAGAGAGATTGCGCATCTGGGAAGTCGTTTAGTTCGATCAGATACGGACTAGTCGTATGGAGATACGAGTTGGTCGTAGACTGGTCGAACATAATCACTAAATGGTCTAAACCTGGTTGTAAGGAGTTACGAATTGGTAGAGACTATATATGAACTGGTCGTATAAAGATATGAGACGATCGTTAGTGACAAGAACTTGGTCGTAGATCATATTGTTGCCAAACTTCCTGCTGTAACACTCCAACCCAACATAGAGCTTTGGGTGCTACCAACCTACTTTACAGAACTATTTATTTCAACTTATTAATCAACTTTCAGCAAAGCATTCAACCGAAAGACACAATTGTAATCATCAAGATCTAGCACCATCTACAAATAAACAAGATAAAGAATATCATCTAACAATTGTAGTTAAGCTAAGCATGTAACTTTATCTTTATCATCCAAATCTAAATCCAACATCTTTACTACACCATAGGAAATATTTAACAAGTAAATATAAATCATCAAAATTCAACATATTACGAGGATGAAGTCTAATCCAATTAATATAGTTATTCAATCAAATAGGATTAAATGAACCAACGGCCGAGGTTCAAAAGCATAAACAGTTCATCCAAGACTACAAGTGAATCAACCACCACGAAGGATGGACACAACCGAAACTAAAAGTAATAACAAGACCTTTAGATTATATGTAAGTAATCTAATTTTATTTATCATGAATAGTGTAAACGTGATGTGCATCAAGACTACCACTTCCCATGCATGTCGCTGCCTCGAGAGGTACCTAAAAGCATAACAACAACAAACGTGAGTCCATAACTCAGCAAAGTACAACAACAATAATAAACAAAACTTCACGAACAGCCAATGAGGATATCAAGTCCTCGTATGAACATTAGCAAGGAACCATAATAAATCTCTTATTCTTGAATGCAATGCATATGACAAGAATGCTCTTTCTTTCTTCTTTGCAATTACCGATAATGCCGAGTAGTACATCCGTCGATGCATACTCAAGCCTATGCCCTCAGGCACAGGGACCTCAAGCCTACACTCTACAAGTGTGGGGACCCATGCCCGTCCAATGTATGATGGGAACCTCATGCCCATCCAATGTATGACGGGGACCTCAAAAGAAACAAGGCTTGACTACCAAGTAGTCCAAGAATCAGAAGTGAATGCCATGAGGCAAATGAATTTCATAATCTCATTTCAATGTGAGAGAAATAGCATTCCACGACAATAGCATATAAATAAACTCATAAGTAAACTATAGCATTTATTATGAATACTGCATCTCAATTCATTCTATACTATATGTACTTGCCTCAACTGAGAGACGAATGACGACGACAGGAAGCCTTCAACCCCGGTGTTCACCACCACCTGGAAACCGTAAAGTATACTAAATATACCACTCAAAAAGTATACATCACAGCAATAAAACCAAAATAAAATCATCCGCTCCTAATCGCAACTCGAACTTAACCGACGCACTCCAAAACCACATTCTGTCCAACCAGATAGCTGTCAAAAGAAAATCCATAACTTTTGAGTCAAAACTCCAAAAGTTATGAATCTAATTTTTCTTGAATCTACACAAGCATATCTACAACTTCTCAGCTGACCAAAAAGTCAGATTCCCCCAGTTATGCCTCTGTTTTTAACCCCGAACACTATTCTGTCATCTTCGATACTACTGACTTGAAAACTTCTTAACTTATATTTGATAAATCCAAATTTGATGGTCTAGGACTCTCTGGAAATATAGTAAAATTATCTACAATAACTTATTTAGCGTGATTCACTAATTATGCCATTAACATGATCTAATCTATACTTGAAAACTTGAAGTCAGAATCTGACAGTCTGAAGTAACAACAGTACAAGAAAAATCCGTATCTTTTAATTGGCTTATTCAAAATTTATGATCTTTACCAATATGAAAATATAATAAAATTCCCCATGAAAGTTGTGTTGGGAGACTCTCCTGAATCGTCCATAATCTAACCTTTATCTATTAAACAAGACGACTGCTGTAATCTCGTTAGGATTTCTGGACAGTAGTAAAGAAACTAATGTATCTCCCAAACCAGAACTCCGAATTGGGTGAACTCAGACTCTATGGAAATCTGAGAACAAGCCCCACAACTCTCTAGGAGACCTTATCCTCTAATTCGACCCTTAACTACGCGAAAATTGATGAGCAAGTCGAGTACATATTACTGAACCTAAGCGCAACAGCTTAATGATTATCTAATCGGTAAAATTTAAAGATCAAACTGCCTTCAACCAGTGGGGATTTCATCATTACCCCTTGAAGACACGGCCGGAGCTTGCTGAAGATCTCACACGAGGAACGCCTTCTTCCCGGTCCTCCTGCCTCTCACCTTCGATTAGCGCAGCCCGGCTTCTCTCTTCCTCGTAGCCCTGGTCAGCAGTGAAGAGGAGGCACCAGTGGAGGGGAGCCGCGCCGGGGAGCTACTGGACCAGGAAGGAGACGGCCTTGGGGGAGGGGATGCACAAGGGGGAGGGGAGAGGGGCAGGGGAGGGTTTTGGGAGGAGGAGGGTGGCACCCCCTTATGGCCGGCTCCCCCCTTGGGCCTCATGGGCCATAGCCCGTGGCCCAAGTTGGCAATTTTTTTTAAAACCCCCTTTTAAATATTTTTATTCCCTCTTTTGCTTGTTTCCCTTCCCTAGAAATATTCGGAGTATTACACCTGCTTCATGGCGGGATTTTGCCACTAGCTTAAAGCACAAGAGGGAAAAGATATCTATTGAGGATCTCATCGTTGCCCTTAATGTGGAAGAAAAAGTAAGAGCAAATGATGCACCAAACACGACAAGTCAAAACAATCAGATCAATGCAAATGTCATAGAGTAAAGGCTATGAGAGAGGAGGCTTGTTCTGCATAAATACTCTAGAATATTATCATAGTATGAATGTTACAACTGGTGTGAATAAATGTGAAGCCAATATATGACATTCTCGTTTTTGTCATATTGGTTTTGATAGTATTGCTCGAATGTCCAGATTAGATTTAATTCTAAAATGTGAAATTGTCAAAGGATCAAAGTGTCAATCTTGTATGCAAGCAAAACAACCTCGTAAACCCTTTAAGGGATTATAGGAGGAAAAGAAGTTGACACATTTAGATCCAGTCCATTCTAACTTGTGTGAGATGAATAGATTGTTGACCAAAGGAGGCAAAAGATATTTTCTAACTCTTATTGATGATGCATCTCGATATTGTTACGTGTATCGATTGAAAACAAAAGATGAGCTTTAAATTACTTTAAAATTTAGATGGCCGAGGTTGAGAACCAGCTAGAAAAGAAAATTAAAAGTATAAGGTCTGATAGTGGAGGAAGTATATCTCTCATGAATTCTCCCAATTCTGTTCCGAACTTGGAATATTCCATGAAATTACATAACTATACTCACCCCAATCAAACGGGGTGGCTGATAGGAAAACCGGACGCTAACAAACTTGGTGAATGCCATGTTGGAGAGTGCCGGTATGCCTAAGATGTGGTGGGGAAAAGCTATTTTGACAACAACTTTCATTCTAAATAGAGTAATCACTAAAAGGTGTGAGATTACTCCGTATGAGGGATAGAAGGGGAGAGAACCCAATGTTAACTTTCTGCAAATTTAGGTGTGGTTGGCAAAAGTCAATATACATTGCAGAAAAAGAGAAAGCTTGGACCAAAAAATAGTCGATTGTGTCTTACTGTGATATGCTCATAACAACACGGCCTATATTTTTTAGTAGTAAAATCAGAAACTCTTGAGATTATTGTTAACACAATAATATTATCTAGAGATGCTTTATTTTTGAGCATATTTATCCTATGAGAACTGCAGACAGTGCTTTTCGATCAAACTATGAATAATAGTAATTTTGAACCTACCATCATCTCTGAACCAATGAGTGATATACCACCAGTTTGTGATAATCCTAAGGAAGATAACAATTTAGTCGAAGAGGCTCCTCGCAAGAGCAAGCGACAAAGGGTTGAGACAATCTTTGGCGAAGACTTTATTGTATATCTTATGGATGACGTGTCAAACACTCTTTCAGATGCTTATGCATTACCTGATGATGAGTATTAGAAAGAGGCAGTCCATAGCGAGATAGCCTTTAGACCAGGGGTCTTAGACTAGGGTGGTTGAAGGCATAGACCAGTGTAGTTGAAGCAAGCACCTAAACAATGACAAGAGAAATATGATAAAACTTTAACTTTTGCTGGTTTTGCTATGAATGAGGCAGATAAGTGTGTGTATTATCGTTATGATGGGGGTCAGTGAATGATTTTTTGTGTTCGTATGTCAATGACATACTTATATTTGAGACAAACACTATTGTTATTGACAAAGTCAAATCTTTCTTATCTTGATGCTTTGATATAAAAGACCTAGGAGGGGTGGATGTTATTTTGAATATTAAATTGATAAAAAATAAGGATGAGATCACTTTGAACTAATCCCATTATGTTGGGAAAATCTTGAGCTGGTTCGGTTTTGAGAACTGCAAGATTTCCCCAACTCCTTATGATGCTAGTGTTAAATTCGAACGAATAAGGGATTAGAAAAAGATCAATTGAGATATTCACAAATTATTGAGTTCTTTATGTATCTATCTGGTGCCACAAGACCAGACATATCATTTACTGTGAGCAAATTAAGTCGGTTTACTTTTAACCCAGGAGATGATCATTGGGAGGTACTTGAGAGAGTGTTGCGCTACATGAGAGGCACAACTTCATATGGAATTCACTATACTGGGTATCCATGTGTACTAGAAGGATATAGTGATTCAAATTGGATCTCTGATCCAGATGAGATCAAAACTACAAGTGGGTATGTGTTTACCCTTGTAGGTGCTGCAGTTTCATAGAGGTCGTATATTGATGAGGTTAACTATGGAAGCAGAACTTGTAGCACTAGACATAGCTACTATTGAGGTTGAATGGCTTAGAGATCTTATGTTGGACTTACCACTGGTTGAGAAACCAATACCGATAATTCTAACGTATTATGATAATCAAACAATGTTGATTAAGGTTACAAGTACTAAGGATAACATGAAGTTCTTCAGACATGTGAAGCGTAGGCTTAAATCTGTCAGAAAACTGAGGAACTCTGGAGTGATTACTGTGAATTATATTCGCACTAAGAAAAAATTTGGCAGACCCTTTCACAAAGGGGCTAGCACGGAAGGTGATTTATGTTGTGTCCATGGACATAGGAATGAGGCCCATTGAGTTACCATTCAACAGTAACACATACCTTTTTGATCAGAGACCCCGTGACTTAGGCAATGGGAAAAACAAGTTGATGTTTGAACAAGGGTGTACATTATAACAATATGTGTACCCGTGTCCTAATAGACAAAGTACTCTCAACTGTATGGAAGAATGGCTAAAAGCCTTAATGTATTCTAGTGTCCAATGAGGGAAAAATGTATTAGCCTACATGATACCTAAAATGAATACACCTACTTGAGCTTAACTGTGAGGTTGCAGTTCACGAGAATATGACATTCTCTAGAAAGCTCATGAGCAGATAAGGGAGCATGACAAAATAATGCTCCGTTTAGGCTTGGTTCTTTGACAGCCTAGCATCAGTTGAGATTTCAAGTGAAATTTAATCATGAAAGACTATGAATTCAAGGTTTAGTCCATTCATCAGTTGTGAGAAGATGAATCTTGTTATTCTAGGTGCAAGTTCAACCCGTACAGGACTTACACTAAAAGACCGGTATATCAACAACTTTTCAGCATAATAATTTTTATCATTCTTTTTTGCTACTTGCTTTGGAATTGGTGGGGGATTGTTGGAATTAGGCACATATGTGTAAATGCTCAATGTTTCCTAAAATTCCAAAGCATACAAAGTCTTAGACCAGTATGGTCGAAGTCTTAGACCAATGTGGTCGAAGTCTTATACCCATGTGGTCGAAATCTTAGGCCAAGGTGGTCGAAGTCTCAGACCAGGGGTCATAGACCAGATTGGTCGAAGCCTTAGACCAGTGTGGTCGAAGGCATAAACTAGTATGGTCGAAACTCAGTGGTCAAAACTATATAGTCGAAACTGAGTGGTCGAAATCTTAGAACAGGGGTCTTAGACCAGTGTGGCAAAGCTATAGACCAGTGGGGTCGAAATCTTAGACCAGTGTGGTCGTAACCTTAGACCAATGTGATCGGATCCAAAGACCAGTGTGGTCAAAATACAGTGGTCGAAGCTGTAGACCAGTATGTAATCAGTATATGATAAACACTGCTTAATTACTATTAATTGGTTTTGAATTAGAAGTTACCAGTGGTTTAATATGAGCTTTATTATGACAGTTACTAGAGAGTAATTGTCTCGACCATAAATATGATATGCAGACGTCCAGACAAGAGTTAATTGATTCATTCCATTTATACCATATTTCTCTCTGATCAACTGTGCTGAAGAATTGAGCTGTCGAACCAAGCCATCCCTTCTCCTCGGCGTGCACCGGGAAGGAGGGTGAGCGGATATCTCCAAACCATTGTTGCGGAGTACACCTGCACGGGGCGGCAATAAAATTTATGGGCAGCACATCTGCTTGACCAGGAGTGGACATGAATCGTTCTCGAAGCATGCTGAGTGCATCAGAGTTGGCAGATGGATGGAATGGGATGCAGTAAACGCAGATAAGCTATAGTGCAATTGCTACAATGTTATGTATCCAGTGCGTTTACTGCATAGGATCCAGATCCTAAATATTGGCCATGGGAATGAATTGCGTTTAGTAGGAATCTAAGGTGTATTCACATTACAGAATCGCCCACATCTCGTTTTCCCTTCAGAGTTCAGAACCTCATATTACTACTAATGCATATATGATGCATGTTTTCATTTCCATCAGTTAGATACACACTCGCAGCTAGATCGCTGCTGATCACAAGAGGATACAAACAAATAGCTTGACACTGTAGAATATACATGTTATGAATAGTGTTTATACTCATCGTAAGGTTAATGGACCAATATATATGCAAGTACATGTATACATATATGCAGATAACCCCTTATACAACAGGGAAAATACAAAGATAATAATATACATCTAACACCCCCCTCAAACTTACGGTGGATCAACAACATGAAGTTTGGAGAGATAGAAGTTGTGCTGGTCTCTAGTCTGTGCCTTTGTGAAGAAGTCTGTCAACTGAAGCACTGAAGGCACATACTAAAGAGTAACAACCTGGTCTTGCATTTGTGTCCACATGTAAGAAGTATCAACACCAATATACTTTGTAAGCTCGTGCTTCACCGGATTTTTAACAATGCTAATAGCACATGTACTGTCAGACAAAAGAAGAGTTGGTGCTAAAACAGAAATACCAAAATCCTCAAGTAACCACTGTAGCTAAGTAACCTCCGCAGTCAACAACGTCATAGCTCGCAACTCAGCCTCAACACTCGAATGAGAAACTACTGTCTGTTTCTTAGTCTTCCAAACAATGAGAACCACCAAGAAAAACACAATAGACAGAGAGACCGGCGATCAGAGTGATCACTAGCCTAGGTGGTATCAGAATATGCCTGGAGCTGTAAAGAGCTGGAGCGAGGGAAAATAGACGACGAGTGATGGTTCCACGAAGATATTGTAGAACAAAAAGAAGATGACTACAGTGGAGCTTAGTGGAAGCAGAAACTAACTGACTCAAGATATACACAGGGTACGAAATATCAAGACGAGTGACACCCAGATAAACAAGACTCCTAACAAGTGACGATAGCGAGTAGGATCAATAAGATGCTCACCATCAGTGGGCTAAATATGAATATTAAGCTCCATGAGAGTCTCAGCGGTGTGCTGATCAGTAAGAGAAGCACAGTCAAGAAGACATTGAATATACTTTTCTTGGGACAGATAGAAACCGTCAGGCGTAGAAATAACATCAACCCTAAGAAAGTAGCGAAGAGGACCCAGATCAGACATGAGAAACTGCTCACTAAGATGCTCCTTGACAAAAGTGATGTACTGAGAATCATCTCCAGCAATGATCATATCATCAACATATAAAAGAATAAGAGTTCGACTGCGAGGCGAAGTTTGAATAAAATGAGCAGGATCATGAGCACTGGCAGAAAAACCAACTACAGTGACAACAGAAGAGAAACTATCAAACCAGACACGAGGAGCTTGCTTAAGGCCATAAAGAGATCAACGAAGGCGACAAACCATACCTTTAGGAACAGAATACCCCGACGGTGGCTGCATATAAATCTCCTCACACAGCTCACCACTGAGAAAAGAATTCTTGACATCAAGCTGAAAGATGAACCATGCCCGAACAGACGCCATGACAAGAAGAGTGCGAACGGTGGTCATGTGAGCCACAGGAGCAAAAGTCTCATCATAATCATGACATACTCCTGCTGAAACCCACGTGCCACGAGACGAGCCTTATAGCGCTCAAGAGAACCATCAGAATGGGTTTTAACCATGTAGACCCACTTGCACGTGATAGGAGTAACACGCGTGGAAAGATGAACAAGATCTCGCGTGCTAGTACGCTCAAGGGAAGCAATCTCCTCTGCCATCGCATGCTGCCATTCTTGATTAACAACAACATCACGATAATAGATCGGTTCGACAAGAGCTGCTAAACAAAAGCACGTAGGAGGCTGAATAGAATGGCAATCATGAAAAGCATATTGAGAAGGAGAGGATGAAGAAGATAGCACATCAGAAGAATCATCAACTCGCGGACGACGGGTGTAGTAGAGAGGATAAGAAGGAACAAGGCCAGGAAGAGCCTTTGGAGAGGGTGTTGGTGGCGAAGAAGGCGCCGACGGTGAAAGAGACGTCGACAGTGAAGGAGGCTTTGGAGAGGCCAAAGGCTGCAGTAGAGGTATGGTGACTTTGGGGGTGGCAGGAAAAGTTAGGAAAGAAAGTGGCTTGATAGGAGATGATGGAGTGGTGGAAGGAGAAGGACAACTGTAGAAAGGACGAGACTCATCAAAAGTGACGTTTCGAGAAACCCACATCTGTCGGCCAATAGGATCCCAACAACGACATCCCTTATGCTCAGCACTATAGACTAGAAAAATGCACTCCATGAACTGAGTGGTCAGCTTGATGCACTCACGAGGTGCAAGAAGAATATAGCACACACACTCAAAAAGGCGAATGCTAGACCAATCAGGAGTCGTGCTACAGAGACGCTCAACTGGGATCCTACCCTGAAGAGCAGAAGAAGGATGAATATCAATCACAAAAGTGGCAGTAGAAATTGCCTCAGCCCAGAAGTGTGGTGGAACAACAGAAGCAAGCATAAGAGCACGGGCTGTCTCAAGAAGATGACGATGATTCCGTTCAGCCGCACTATTCTGGGCATGAGCACCAAGGTAAGAAAACTAAGAGAGAGTGCCCTGATCAGCAAGAAAACTATGAAGGACTCCTGACAAGTATTTCTCAGCAGAATCAGCACGAAAGACACAAATAGGAGAGTCAAACTGAGTACGGATCATGGTGGCAAAATTATTGTAGATGGATAGAACCTCACTATGAGATGACATAAAGTATATCCATGTTGTCAAGAAAAGTGATCAATAAAAATTATATAATATTGATGACCTCCTTTCAAAACGAAAGGAGTCGGACCCCATACATCATAATGAACAAGATCAAAAGGACTTTGTGACACTAACTCACTAGAAGGATAGATGAGTTGAAGCTGTTTACCAAGCATACAACCCTGATAATTTAGAGAAGCATTACTAGACACAGACCCTAAAAGACCATAACGAACTAAAGAAGATAGATGATGCCACTGAGCAAAAGACACAGTAGAGGAGGCAGCAGAAACAGAGGAGGTGGTGGAAGCGACAAGACTGACAGAGGCAGTGAAAGGAAGATGAAGCCAGTCAAACTCGCAGAGACGCCGTGAATCATGGCGGCGAGGGCTAGTACCAACCAGAGTTCTTGTGCGTTGTTGCTGAACAGAACAAGAATCAGAATCGAGAATAACACGACAACCATGATCGGTGAGCTGACCAGCAGATATGAGCTGCATGGTTAGTTTGGGAACATAAGAAACAACTGGAATAAAAAAAAAGAATTCGAAAGAGTCTCGTCCCGCGACAGAGAAAGAGGTACCATCTGATGTTTGAACAGTGATAGGAGCAGCTTAAGGATAAATAAAAGTGAGACTGGTGTAATCAGATGTCATATGAAAGGAAGCATCAGAGTCAAGAATCCAAGGTGATATACCTGAGGAAGAAGAAGTAGAAGGTGGTCCCTCACTAGAAGACTATGTACCAAAACCAACAGAACCGGACGGTGCAACAGCAGCAATTCGACGCAGCAATGTGAGAAACTCCTAATAATCAAAAGCACCAGAGCTCCTCTGAGAGGAGGAATCGCTAGTGCCCTTTAGAGGAATCTTCCTGTAGTAGAACTGCTCCACATGTCTATCCTTATTGTGATAGGTGCAACGGAGTCCCCTACCAACAACAGCTGTCACTGGTGAATGAGTAGCTGGAGACGTAGCGGGTATAGAAGCCAGAGGAGCTACCAGAATCAAAGGAAATGATGGTGACGACAACATACCCGTAGCACAAAGGCGAATATCCTCAGCACGAATAGCTGCAATGGCCTCCAATGGAGTCATACGAGGGTGACACACTAGCAACTGAGTACGAGTCTGCTCATACTCAGCCTAGAGACGTGTCAAGAAGTCGTAGATGCGACGAAGCTCCTGGTGAGACTGCTGACGTTGACAGCGCTGACAAGTGTGGCAAATATTTGGTCCTAAAGAGTCAATCTGACACCAAATTGCGGACAACCGAGCATAGAACTCGTATACAGTGGCATCTCTCTACTGTAACAACTGCTCCTGATATAGCAAGATACAAGGAATCACCATATGGCTAGTAGAGATTGCGCAGATGCGCCCACATCAACTGTGTTGAAGCCAAGCCAACCACATCCCCAGTGATATGCACTTCAATGATAGCAACCAGAATAGCAGAAGCACAGACATCCTCGTCAATCCATATCTTGTGGGCAGCATACTAAGTCTAAAAAGTCTTCATGGCATCCTCAAAAGCATCATATGGCTTTTTACGAGTGTCTTCGAAAGTATCCTTCAGGAGTACAGGCTTAATAGGTGGAACAGGGCGAGGCGGACAAGGCAACTTGTCGATGAGAAAATCCTAAAGACGCTGACCACGCATGTGGAGCCTTATGTGCTGAAAACAGTTCCGATAATTAAGACCATCGACGATCACTAGACAGTGAGGAATAGAAATGATGCGCGAAAAGGATGACATTTTTATCATTCTTTTTTTGGCTTTGGAAAAGGCCAATGCTCTGTTTCTTAGAAACAGATGAAACCGTATCAGATACGGTTTAGAAACCAAACCGTATATGTGATGGAGCCAAGCGACCCGGTGGTGGCCGAGCCTGGGCGGATCCATTGGTGCGGGAGGCTCCGGCACGGCGGATCCAGTGACTGGCGACCAGGCGGCTTGGGCTCGAGGTCCACGACAGATCCGGCAGCACGAACTTGGGCAATTGGCAATGAAATAAGAACCAGCCGAAGACGAACGAGGATTCGGGTGTCGGCGATGAGGAACAACCATCAGCGGTGGGAAATGGAGGCAGGGCGATCGGGCGATAAGCGGGTGAAGCAGACGGCTGAGCGTGAGCGGCGACAACACCTGCAGCACGGCCGGCGACCGGGCAAGCACGAGCAACAACCAGGCAACAGATGGAGAGTTGTTGTACTGGAGAAGAGCAGCGATGGTGGTGGGCAAAAACGAGGCCGCGATGACTGCCAGAGAAGATGAACCAGCAGCGACGGCGACTTGGCAAAGAAAAACCCTAGGTGCGCTCTGATACCATGTTATGAATAGCGCTTGTATTCATCATGAGGTCAATAGGTTTATATATATATATATATATATATATATATATATATATATATATATATATATATATAAGTACAGTATACCATATATGTAGATAACCCCTTATACAACAGGGAAATATACATGTAATAATATACATCTAACAATAAAATCGTTCAGGTTCGACCATTGTTCAAAAAATATTGTATGCAATAATAAATTTCGCTCTCAGACACAGCAGGGTAGTTTTTCTAAACAACAAGAACCGGGGACTACATGACTGTAGTTAGTCACCGTACCAAAGGCTCGTGTTCCCATCATATCATGGTGTTAGTGATATGCTCTAGAGACGATCATGGACATAATTGTATCGCTTCTATGTTTATGAATATTTGAATAATATATATTATTTCGTCCCTTCAATGAAATATCATTTATATTGATTGACAAATATATTACTTGTTCGTGAAACTCTCTATCTATGTGTATGATGTCATTTTAAACATCTCTGATCTTATGTCATTAGGTGGGACACTTATGAGCACATGCACTAATTGATGATCACATTTCACGAATCATGAATATGAGATATCAAATCAATAATGTGGACATATGTTAAATAATATAGTGTTGTATTGGCCCGACTTGAGTCACTGCGAGAATTGTTATATTCTTAAGTGTCATTAATTAGTCTGATACATAGTGCACGTGGAAGTCTTAGACCTAAGGTCATAATGATTTTCTATATGTGTAATAGTTCACTTAGGGGTTGCCAAATGCTACTTCGTAAATGGGTATGTGGAGGAATATGAGCTATCAAAAATGGAATTTGCCCTCCTCTTTAACAAGGGAGATATTTCTGGGCCCCTTGATGTGGTTGGATTAAAAAAAGTGTATGGCAATGCTGAATATGGTTGAGAATCAACTACAACTAAGTAATCTATTACAAGATCGAGTGAAGGATTGAGCTATCATAGGATGTCATACATCTCGCCTTGAGTTATATCTGGTATCGTGAGGCAAGGGGATCAACACATGATATTTATAAAGATCCGTCCGATATGATCTTTACGTGTATTCAGAAGTTTCTATGTCCTGCTAGGAACCACTACTGACTTATGGATCAAAAAGTAGTTTCTAAGTCACTGCCGATTATGCATGAAGCTACATGGTCACACACTTAATGGGTTTGAATAAACTAGTTTGGATTGGATCCGTTAGAGACTTAAATCAGATTATAAGCCGTACATAGTTTAGAGTCCTAATGAGTTTCTAACATAGGGATCCTTTAGGGTCTCTTTATAAGAGGAGTATATTGCGACTTTCGAAGGCACAAAGGAAGCAGTTTGGATAAGGAAGTTTATTTCTGAACTGGGTGTAATTTCTAGTACTTCTAGTCTGATAGATATCTATAATAGTGGAGTCATTGCACAAGCTAAGGAGCCTACATTGCATCAAAATGCCAAACACATACTTCGGCGATGCCATATTATTCGTGAGATTGTTGAAAGAGGTAATGTGAAGATATGCAAAGTGCACACAGATTTAAATATTGCTGATCAGTTGATAAAGCCTCTCCCGCAACCAAAACATGAGGCGCACACAAGAGCCAATAGTATTAGATACTTGAATGATTGACTCTAGTGCGAATGACATATTGTCAATGATATGCCCTAGAGAGAATCATAGAGATGATTGTATCGCTTCTATGTTTATAAACTTTTGAATAATGTGTTATTTAGTCCCTTCAATGAAACATCATTTATATTAGTAGGCAAGTATGTGACTTGTTCGTAAAACTCTCTATCTATGTTTATGATATCGATCTAAACATCCCAGATCTTATGTCATTAGCTAGACACTTATGATCAAGACATCTTCAAATCCCAATTTGGAGGCTCTCTAAGAAGATTCTATGATTGAGATGATCAAAATGCATTTATCATTTGCCCAATTCGAAGTTTAGACGAAAAGTTACAACACAAAAACCGTGCATTTGATGGGTCAGTGACACGACGACGCGGAGGATTGCTATGTGCACACCAATTTCTGAGGATAAATCAATGGTGAGACCCAAATTGAGTAGAGAAACTTATTCTCACAATTCCGGTCCCAATTCCAGATACTTCCACACAACTCTTAAAGAAAGGAAAGCCGAAAAGATAAGGAAATTGAGAGATTCCATATTTGCCACACCAACAAATAGGACATAATCATAGTACAACACAATTTTGGTGACTGAAACGGCTTCAAATGGAAAAACTCATAACTATATAGTTGTAGATATTTTTGTGGGCTATAATTCAGAGTCCCCATTGACCAAATTTGGTGTTCTGACGCGGGAGATATTGCCCCCACAAGGAAGGTTGGATAGAGAATCAGAGTCTGCAATAGAGTCAACTTTCAATACACATTTGGCAACGAAGATGGTGCTTTCAGAAAACCTCGACAAATACAAACTTGTATTCCTCTGCGTTAGCTAAACGAGAAAAAAACTAATCACTCAATTCCGAGTTCGGGAGAGAAAGTTATGGCCTTCGGAAGGTTCGTTGCACAGAAGAAAAGCGGAAAACCGACTCAAATTCAAAGTGTACTCCGAATCAAATTCAATGTCGGTTGTTTCCAACTCTACCACGTCCAAGTCACGACCCTCCAGCCCATTGGCCTTTAAATAGGACCTCATATGTGCCCTCCAAAGCATCCAATTTTCGAGTTCTTCCCTCGCCACTTCGGCTAGCCAGAGCAATGTTCCACCTTGTAATTAGATGCAAATTAGAGAGGGCTCTAATTAACCACTCTAATTAATGTTCTAATTAGTCTCTCTAATTATAGGGGACTCTAATTAGGCTCTAATTAAGGATGGTTCTAATTAGAGCAGGAACCCAGAGCGTCTATGCCGGAAGGCTACTGGAGTCTACAACTTATGTAATCTTCTCAGTTGCAATCATTCGTCTGTATTCCCTTTCTTTTCATGCTTTGCTATAATGGTTGTTATATTTTGCATCTTTGAAATTCCTATTGTGTGTCTTCGTGATATCATGCTTGTTTATTAGTCGATAATTAGATCGATTTAATTATCGATTGTTTAGCCCTAGGTTTAGACGTGGTGTTTAGATCTAGTGAGCGGAACTATATCAAGTTGTATATGACTTGCTACGCTAAGATTAGCCTTATCACGTGATAGGTGAATCGGAGAAAAGGTGGTATTAGGCAGTAGGGTGAGAACCAGCTTAGTGATTGATCTAGCATCTTATTCTTCTATCAATTTAGCATTGCAACCTTTGATCGTAGTTATTCTAATCTTACCCTAGTTTGATCATTCTAGCTTTTAGGCTTATTGCTCTGTGTCTATCTATCTTTTTGTTGAAGTTGGATCATATTTATCACTTCTATTCGTTTACCGGTAGTTAGATGAATTTAAAATTGTTGAACCCTAGACGAAGTTAGTTCGTTCTCTGTGGATACGATAACCTTGGAATATCTCAGATAAAAAGCTACAATTGATCCGTGCACTTGTAGTTATATTTTGTTACTCGTACTTAGCATCAATAACTGTGTGTTTATTAATAACAATTTATGATCTCTTACTAATCCGACTTCCCGACACAATATAAATTTTATTGCGTAGCCTGCCGGTATCTCAGTACATGGATGATGCTAAAACAGCATAACCCACTAACTCACCGGTCATCAGCCTGCAACCTCACACATAGTGCCACACAAATGAGAAGCAAATAAGTCACAAACACACCACATGAGGTAAAGATGCTTTTGTTCAGAGAACCAAACCAAAAGGCATGACCAGCGCCCAAAATTGGACAGGTTTTATATATGTAGAAAGAAATCGTCCACCGCTAAAATTTAAAGTGTATTTTTGGCAGCTTGCAACTGCTTGGATTTTGGGCCTCTTTGGTTAGCAGTCAAGGTGCCACACTTCATCACAGTACAAATTAGTCGAGTTTCACGTTCTTTTGATTTGTCGCCAGGACCCCAGCAAGATTCAATTTCTATCATTCGGGTCCCATATGCTTTAAAAAAAAGTGTGATAAGATTTTTTTCTAGCCAAAGTGTAGCGGAATTTCTTTAAATTTGCTCCCATGCTACCACTTTAATTGCAAAAATATCCCCGTGATCCTGTTCTTCCACGCTCGGTACAGCTGGATTTGTAATTTTGATACCAACAAAGCTATTTTTGCAATTAAAGTGATAGCAGGACCAAATTAAAAAAAATCAAATGTAGTGCCAATTTTAATGAACTAACCTTATACGAACTAGGTTTGCAAGAAAACTACGGCAACATTAGTATATGAATCAAACAATCCCTTGCATTGACACACCGTCTTAGATATGGTAATTGTGCTCGATTACCCGCATATCCACGCGAATACTCTAATGGAGGCGGGTATGTACGTTTTTCTTTGCCCATGGGTATGAAAAAGACACAATTCCTTACTCATCGGGTAAACGTGCGTGGACATGGGTAAGCTCCACCCGTACCCGTTTCGCCCGATTACCCGTAACCTACTCGCATGTGTAAGGAACTATGTCAATTTGTATTTGTATTTTATTTGTTGAACTTGATTAGTTATCTCGTCGAACATGATATGTGAATTGTGATGAACTTTATTAGTTATTGAATGTGTGATGCACCATTGATGTGTGGATTATGATGAACTAGATGTATGCATTGCTTGCGGGTAACGAGCATACCCGCGGGCGATGGGTATCCACGGGCGACGATGCATTATTCGCGGGTAAACAGGCATGCCCGAGGCCGACGGTACCCGTGGGTGACGGGTATGGGTGAGGTTTTTCATCCATCGTCTTTCGTGGGTACGTCCGTGGAGGGAATTCGGGGTCATAGGTATAGATATAGACAAGCACTACTCATATCCACCGCACCCGATTACCATCTCTACACCATCTTATGTTCTTAACATGATCATTCACAAGTCACAACACCAAATGAACAAGAACAAGGTAGCAACTGGCAAACAAAATTGTGCCAAAATAATCCTAACCAAAAGGACGCCAGTGACTTCATCTTTCTTCCGTCCTGGCCCCTTTCCTTTGCTCTGTCATCTTTATCTACACCACCATTTTTTCATCCCTACTAGTATGATCCCTTCCTTTTCCTTCCCACCTCCATTATTCCCTTCCCACTAAGCACTAATATGGTTGCATCATGAAGAACACAAAGCAACAATGGCTTAAACAATAGGGAAACACAAAGTTACAAGACGAGTGCTAGACGGCAGGGGGACACGCGGCGCGCGCGCGCTCCTCACGACGCCGCGGACATGGCCATGGATTTTCTCTTGATCGGCTTGCCGCCGGCACCTACGCTGCCCTTGGCGAGCTTGGCGGGGTCCAGCTTGTAGTAGTGGACGAACCATTCGACGAAGAGCCGGAGGCCGACCTCGAGCGAGGTGGCGGGGCGGTAGCCGAAGTCGTGCGCGGCGTGGCTGACGTTGGCGTGCGTGAACGGCACGTCGCCGTTGCTCGGCATTGTGACGACGCGCTTGTTCGCTTTCTTGCCCAGGAGCTTCTCGAGGATGGCGACCATGCGGGTGACGGGCACCGGAGAAGTGTTGCCGAGGTTGTAGACGCGGAGGGGTGCGGGCCTGCGCTTCTTGCCGGACTTGGAGCCCGTGCTCTTACCGGCCGTGTCGAGCGCGCCGAGGCAGCCCTTGACGACGTCGTCGATGTAGGTGAAGTCGCGGCGGACGTCGGTGCCGTCGGCGGTGCGGAAGAGCGTGATGGGCTCGCCGGCGACGATGCTGCGGGCGAAGGAGAAGTAGGCCATGTCGGGGCGGCCCCACGGGCCGTACACGGTGAAGAACCGGAGGCCGGTGATGGAGAGCCCGTAGATGTGGTTGTACGCGTGCGCGATGGCCTCGCCAGCCTTCTTGGTCGCCGCGTACAGCGACGCGGGTCGGTCCGTGCGGTGCTCCTCGGAGAAGGGCGCGTCGGTGTTGAGGCCGTACACCGACGACGACGACGCCCACACGATGGCCGGCTGCGGGTCGGCGTGCTTGGCCGCGACCTCGAGGAGGCTGACCAGCCCGGCAACGTTCGACGCGACGTACGTCTGCGGCGCGCGCATCGCGTACCGCACCCCAGCCTGCGCGGCGAGGTGCAGCACGTGCGTGAAGGGCACGGCGTCGAAGAGCCGTTCGAGCAGTGCGGCGTCGTTGATGTCGGCGTCGAGCACCACCACCCCGCGCGACGCGAGCAGCCGCTGCCGCGCGCGCTTCAGCGAGGGGTCGTAGTAGGAGTTGAAGTTGTCCAGCCCGAGCACGCCGTCGCCGCGCGCCTGGAGCGCCAGCGAGCAGTGCGCGCCGACGAACCCCGCGGCCCCGGTCACGAGCACCGACATCCCCCCGTCCCGCCGCGGCGTGGCGCTCCGCCGCACCTCCCGCTCCCACGCGGCGCCCCCGTACGACGCCGAAGACCCCAGCAGGCTCCGGTGCGACGAGGGCCGCGACGCCGACCGCGGCGAAGACCACGAGGAGGAGGGCGCGGTGAGTCGGAAGGAGTGGGAGAGGAGGGAGGGGTAGTGCACGGTGAAGAGGCACACGAGCGCGAGCGTGGCGAGGATGGTGGCCCGGAAGAGGAGGTGGGAGGACGCCGAGATGAGCTTGGCGCTCACCACCCGCCGCATCAGCAGCGCACCCCCCGCGTACCGCTCCAGCTTGACCCCCTTGGCGGCCGCGTCCACATTGGCCGACGACGACGACGAGTGCGACATTTGCTCCGCGCGCGCTTGTGCGGGGAGTGGAGGTGAGGTGGGGAGGCAGTGTGAGTGAGAGTGAGAGTGAGCGAGATATAGAGAGCTGGCGCACGGCGAGGGGACCGCGTCACCGCGGATCTGCTTGCCCTGCCTTGTGTTTTGCTCCAAAAACCGGTGTTTTGCTTAGCTAGCTCGCGAGAATCGCTGTTCGCTTCGCTTACTGATGAGTGACGTGGGTTGTGGTTGTGGTTGTGGTTGTGGTTGTGGTCAGGGTTCACCGCGTGAGAGTAATGCGTGGGGACAACACGAGATCGCTGCACTGCACAACAATCTCGTTGTTCTCTGTCTCTCGTCTTGTGGTTAATTTGACGCGTCCGAGCTCGGGAGCAAGGATCCAGGAATCGGGTAAAATCCTGCTGGCACTATTTCTACGTTACCGGTCGGTAATCGAAAATTTCAGAAAAATCCTGATTGGATTTCGCAAAATGAAGTTTGAATTCAAGATAAAATCGTTAGGATTTGAATTTGAAACATTCCAACCGGAATTTTGGATCCGATCCCAAATGGCCGGGTTTTTGATCCATGTTCGGGAGTCAGCTTGTGGCCTTATTAAGCAAGTTTAGAGCCGGCTAGCAGCGAGGCTAGCAATACGCCATACGAGTTGGACTATCCACCGGTTAATCTACAACTCGCCGTGTAGTGTCTTGCATTGCTCCATGTGTATGTACTACGCTACTGGTTAAGGCCATCGTGTTTTTGTTGTTACGAACGTGTTGAACTTGAGACAGAGTTGTAATTAAGATATACTCGGCGGAAGAATTAGACAGGTAAAATGAAGCTAAATGGAGATATATGTTCAAGCATTGATGGTTTCCTCTTTGATACTACTCGTAGCACTTTCTTTCTTTACGAGTAACATGCATGGGAGTACTAGTCAGCACCGAGTCGAGTCGGGTCGGGTGACAGTTTGGAAAGGGTGGGAACGGAACGAACTGATGGTTGTTAGGAGACTTTTAAACAGGGTTTGCTGGATTTCCTACGCTTTTTCTACGTCTCTCCCTTTCAGGAAAGAAGGGAACCCCCATACTTCATCGACAAGAAAAAGAAAAGCATCCCGCAAAGGCCAAAGTGTCCTAGCTTAGTACTGCATTACTTTAGCATGTTATCATTTTTCAAAAAAAAAAAATCAAAGCTAGTGGCAAGCTAATCCAAGTTCCAATTCTGAAGTGATTCAAAATAGAAATAGTTGCAGTCTCCTGTTCCGGATTACGCGATTCAAGGTTTTAGTCGAGCTAGCTAGCTAGGGCTGCAAACAAGGCTTGAGTGGAAACAAACCATTTCTCGTGTCGTCCAGGTGAGTAACTTCGTAGTGAACCTGAACCTGAACCCTCCTGGTAAACGATTCGCTGACAAAGGTCGCCAGCACTCTGCAGTCTGAGCGCAGAGTCGATCGCGCACCCGCCAGCGTCGATCAGCCGGTGTGGTATTGGGCAGCACGTGCGAGCCCTGCTCGATTCAGTGCTGTGCTCTGGATCGCACCGCACGCAATGGCGCGTGGGCCCACGCGGCGGCGCAGCACGCCGCGCTGCGGCCCGCGGGGTCGCCGCCCGCTGGAAGCGGAGGAGCAGAGGGTGGAGCCGCGCTGCATGCCTCGGGAGCGGCGCGAGCCGCGGAGGCTTGCGCTGCCTTCGCCGCGTGAAGAGGACGAAAGAGGAGGAGATTGATCATCTGCAGATCCAGGATCTGCCACGCCCTGCATTACGAAGATAACACACCGTACGATAAAAATAAAAGTTCCACATCAACAGTAGCAGTTGTTGCTTCCGTATCTGCACAGCACTCGCAAAGCATTTTTACACAGTATTTTTTTAATACAAAAACTCTGTTTGCACAGTATTTATATATAAAAATACAGCGTTACAACAGAAGTGCAGATCAAGTTTGCCTTTGACCACACGAGTGCTAAACGTACACTACAGGACGATGCACTCCAACGTCTAGTTTGAGTTGTACAACTGCAGCGCATGCCTGAGTTTTTGGTCATATTGGCGTTGTTCTCGATCGTATTTACAAAAATGGTATTTGGTGTGTAGTATTTGCAAAAATGGCATTTGGTGTGCGGTATTTGCAAAAATAACACCTCCAACTCATGGTCATCATGTGAGATTTAACCAATGAGCGACACGTACCTGCTGCCACACGGTGGAGGTGATGCCGCACGTTGGCCGTGAGGTGCATGTGGGTGCTGCAAGGTGATCGTGCGGCGCAGGCGCTGCCGCAGGTGGCCGTGCGGTGGAGGCGATGCTCGTGCGGTGCAGGTGGGTGCCGCATGGTGGCCGAGCGGTGCATGTGGGTGCCGCATGGTCCCCGTGCATGGCCACCGTGTGCGAGGAAAAACACATTATTTGAATGAAATAAGCAGGACCTGCATGTATGTTGCGCCAGCCTTTTCACATGAGAATTTAATTGGAGACTGTAACATCCCAATGTTCTGGCTTTTTTTGAAATTTTTAAAATAAAAATAACCATTTGATCTTCATTGAGTTGTTAAAGCTTACCTTGGAATTTTAGAAATTAAAATCAATTTAAATGACTAAACCAAACTTCAATTAATTCAAAACTTGATTTATTCGGGTTTTCTGGTATTTAAATTAAAAATAATTATTTTAAGTCTTTTCTTGGATTTTCTGGATTTTAAAAAGGGTTTGTCATTTTTTTCCCAAAAAAAATAATATATTTGCAAAATTAAAAGACAAATTTAAGTTGTAAATAATTTTATTAAGTTTAAATTAATTCAAGAAATTTATGTGTATTTTTCTAGAATTTTTGGACTTTATTTACTATTTTCTAAAAACTTATTTCCTTTTTCTGAATTTTTGTAAATCAAAAATCTTATAAATAAATCAAAAATCTTATAAAATCTCATTCCTCTATTTGGGCTGAATTCCCGTCGGCCCATTCCCTGCGCACCGGCCCGCTCCACTCTGCGCCCTCTCGCTTTCTCTGCCCAGCGGGTCCCCCCTGTCAACCTCCCCCTACTCACCTTTGTCTCCCTCCCGTTGCTCACCCATGCCGCCAGCGCTCGCGTGCGTCACCGCCGCGACAAAGTCATATCTCCGTGAATCTCGCCCCTTTTTCCCTCGGCAGTGAAGGATCTAGACCCACCATTATGAGTTAATGGAGTGTTTTGGTGATTAATGATAAATCTATTTGTGAGACTAATATTTTATTGTTATATCTAGTGTTAATATTTTATTGTTATATCTAGTGTGTAGTCTCATTTGGATATAAAGGTCAAATTCAACGAGGTATGCATTCGACTTTATACTCTTATATATTGTTGCATTCATCGGATCCAAAATATAGGTTGAACTCCACCATTAGTATAACTTGAATATGTGCATATGTTTCTATTTACACATTTGTGTATGCACACATTTAGGGGGAGTTCACTCTATATTTTGTGATTTCATTTGTATTGATCCATATTTCGTTTTCCACATATATTTGGAATCTTTACTTTGAAACATATCCTTTTGAGTATACAAAACTTGTGTAGTTCTTGTATACTCATGTTATGAGTATATAGAACTTGTGTAGTTCTTGTATACTCATGTTGGCGTATATATAACTTGTATAGTTCATATATACTCATGTTATGTTCCTTTAAAAATATCTACATTCAATTTATATGCAATTGAAGTGGTTATCATCAATTACCAAAGAGGGAAAGATTGAAATATCTTGCCCCACCATTACGAGTTAATAGTATGGTGTGGCAATTAATGATAATCATATTGTTGAACTAACATTTTCCATGAGTTGGATGAATAGGTTATGTTCTAGGGTGATGAAGATTTGGGATGATCATGAGTTGATCATCAAGTCAAGATTCAAGTAAAGGATGCATCATGTTTTGATGCATATAAAGAGCTTAAAGAAATATGAATCATCGTGTGTCGATTATGTTCAAAGAGTAGACCCATCATGTATTGATGGAGGTCCAGTGAAGGATGCATCATGTGTTGATGCGTATCAAGAAGACGAGATGATCATGAATGGATCATCAAGTCAAGAGAAGACCCATCATGTGTTGATGGAGGTCTAATGAAGGATGCATCATGTGTTGATGCATATCAAGACTCGGGATGGAGAAATCATCATGTGTTGATGTTGTTCAAGACAAGATCCCAAAGTGAAGAAGATCATTATGTGTTGATGATTATCAAAGTCAAGGACCCGGACTTGAAGTGATGATGTGTGTCATCAAGCTTTAAAAATATGCAAGGCAAAGGTATGACTAGCTAGGGTTAAGGATGTGTTTATAATCTTTTACTGGTCTTGGTGTTTAGTTGGAAGACCGGATTGCTAGTATAGGTTGTCGTACTATTAAGAGGGGTCTTGGCTAGTAGCATGAGTTAGTCTTGTGTTGATAGCTCATTATGCTTGCTCTAGCTCATCTATGCATGGAGTTATTATTTGTGAATGTGTTTTGTAAATAGCCGATGCTCATGCATTTAATCCTTGTAGCATGGGACTATAATTTGTAAATGTATTTTATAAATGGTTGAAGTCCATGCACCTTAGCCTTGTGGCATGATGCTATTATTTGCGAATATGTTTTACAAATAGTTGATGCTCATGCTTGATTTCTCGTAGCATGTGACTTAAGTTTGCAAATATGTTTTGCAAATAATTTGAGTCCATCTATCTTATTCCTTGTGGTATGATTCTAAAAGATGGCAAATGTGTTTTATAACTTGTTAGGAATCTTGCATGTGATCCTTGTCGACATAGCTTATCAATCGGCAAATGTGTTTTGCAATTGGAGTTGTTGTGAAAGCCATTGTTGTTTCTGTCAAGAAGATCGGTAGTTCCAGCGTTATAACTGTGGAACTACCGATGTGGTAGTACCAACATGTTGAGAGCGGAACTACCGCATGCCAGTTGGTCCAAAAATTCGGCGGTACGTTTTTTTTTCTAGAGAGACGCTTTTTGAGAATTCTTTGCTCTCTTGGAAGTGTGGTAGTACCGGCGTGTTGGACGTGGAACTACCGTAGCTCGGTATTTCGGAAGTTGGCGCGGTACATTTTTCCAGAAGGTGTCATGTGTTGGACTTGAGTGGAAGCGGTAGTACCGCCCATCAGAAAGGGAACTACGGAGCGCGGAAGGACCGCGAGTTGAACGGCGGTAGTACCGATTTCACTTTTCAACGGCTAATTTCTCCATCTGATATAGCCGTTACTGTGCTTATCGTTTAGGTGAGGTAGTACCGGCCGTAGAACAACGGTAGTTTCGCATGTCCTGATTTTTCAGCAGATTTTCCTCCAACGGCTAGTTTTTGTGTGTGGGCTCTATATACCCACCTTGGCCGGTTGGAGAACTGTTGTTGGAGTTCTTTGTCACCTCTATTGAGTTTCTTGAGCAAAGAGTAAGCTTCTCATCTCTTATGTGCATGTGTTGCATTTAGTGAGCTTGGAGAGCAAACCCTAAGTGCATGTGTTGCCTTATGTAGTGGATTGTGTATCCACTTGAGCTTAGACACTTGATTAGTTCAAGTGAAAGTTGAGTCTTGTTACTCTTGGTGTTTGCCGACACCTAGATGGCGTGGAGGCGTCGTGACCGGTGATCTTCTCAAAAACTTGTGAGAAGGCCCGGCGATGTTGTGAGTGGTTTGGTGCTCACCATCTCCGGAGTGGAGGAAGAGCAACCCGAGTGGAGCGAAGTGTTGGTTCATGTTGGATCCGATCCAAGTGGTTGGACTTACCTCGAGGTGTTGGTTTAATTCGTGGAGCCGGTCCAATTCGTTTGGGCTTACCTCAACATGGATTAGGGGAGACCGGCAAGTCTCCAAACACCACGGTAAAATATTATTGTGTCATCTTGGTTTGTGCTTTTGCTTTACTTGAGTAATTTACATTCTTGCTTTAATTGCTTATATATCTTTGTATGATTGCTCTCACTCAATTGTATTCTTATTGTCGGTGCACTTAGGGGAGCCTAGTTGATTTAGGTTTTAATTGTGCAAAACCAAATTGTTATTAGCTTCCACATTATTAATTGGTTTTAGCCAAAGAGTTTTTAAAATCACCTATTCACCCCCCTCTAGTCGGCCTCCTTGATCTTGCAGCAACGTGCACATTTAATTGTCCGTCTTTTGCTACACCCACCCCTTTTGTTCTTTCTCCTCCCCACCTGCTCCCATCTCGTCCCCGTCGCGTCGCTCATTTCCCGGTCGAACCGCCCTGCGCCCTTGCCGTCGAGCTTCGCCCCTTCCCTCCCACTCTCCTATAAATAGGAGTACCAGGACCCCCCCTCTTCCCCTCTTACTTTCCCCAACTCTCCCCCTCTGTCACGCCCTCTCCTCGCCGCTATTTGAGCTTCGCCACCGCTGGCCGGAGCTCGCGCCTCCGCCTCTAGCGCCACTGTTGAAGACCCTCCACTGTCGTGGTCGCCTTCATTGGCTTTGCAAGGGCACGTTCAACCTCGTGTGCACCTCCTCGCCGCCGAAGAGTCGACGAAGCTCTAGCATCGCCACAAACCAGATCTCGCTACCACTCTTTCTCTCGCCGGCCACTCTGTTGAGCCTCGCCGCTGAAACCGTGCGCCTCGGGTTTGCCTCGCTCCCCTCTCCCCGTTGCTACCTTCATCGCCACTCGTCATGGCGTGTAGCGCCGGCAAGTCATCAGTTCGAAGAGCCCCGCCGCTAGACTTCACCGCATTTCAAAATCTCCCAAACTTATGTTCATCATGTCATCCCTTTTAGCAAACTTTAGTAAAGATTATAGCTTGACTAACAAATTGTACGATACTCGCACTCAAAATTCCCAAATTGGCATAATCTATTGTCTATACCATAACCTAATGGCTACAACGGTAAGGATATTGATATTTCAAGGAGGTTCATGTATTGAGTAGGATTACGATTACCGTTATCCATGAATATAGAAATTTTAATCGAGCATACACGCGTGCATAATAGATTTTAAGTGTGTCGGTGCATATTAGGCACCGCCCATGTTCAGTTACTTAATCATCTTGACAAGGGATTATGTCCAGACTTTCCAGGGTAATTTGGCGACTGTTCTGTACTATACATGTGAATAAGCATGAACTTTTGCACCACAACTGATCATGTGAAGATGTCTATCTCACAACAAGAAAATTGAAATTGTTCACTTATTCAACTGTAGCCTTTTGCTCCATAAAAAAATGCCAGTGTAGGACGATAAGATTTATTCACCTCACACAACTATATTTAAGAAAGAAATGTTTGAACCCGTAATGCTAACCATATGACCCGGAATACTCTTTGTTTATTTTTTCTCAATAATGGGATCAAACGTGATATCTGTAGGACGAATACGTGGGAAAGCAAAAGTTGTAGAAGTGCAATAATTAAAATAGTAGGATCAATATGATCAAAGGAGGTACTTGCCTTGCTCTAGTTGTTCTAAATACAAGGATAGAGGATCATCGTAAAAGTCGTTCAAACAATCGACGTCTAATTAAAAGAGTCAGAAGATGAATTTAGAAAAAAGATTCATGATAACTTTTGCTTACAAACTCCAAATTGAATGATCCTACAAACTCCAAAAGTTGTACCCCTCTTGGTCAGATTTTCTCTTTTTTATGTTTCTCTCTCTATGTGTGCACAAAAGCTAGCCTACCTAGCTAGCTACTTCTCTTTCTACCATGATAAGTGTGCTGAGCTTTTTACATCAAAAGCAGGGTCTCGGTTGTCTCCAATCATATTCTCCTTTGGAAAGGTTGGCGTGACATACATGCAGATCCTGTTTGCTTCACTCAAATCAGGTGTTTTTCCTCACGCACGGTGGCCATGCGGGCATCGCCTCCACCGCACGACCACCATGCGGCATCGCCTCCACCATGGTGGTCGTGCGGCAGCGGGTACGTGTCGCTCGTTGGTTAAATTCCGCACGGTGATCATGCAGTGGAGCCGTTATTTCCACCACTATGGTGAAAACTCGCATGCCTCCTCTTGAATGGAGTACACCCAAAACTGCTAACATTTAGTACATGCGCACGTATCCGATACCGATCATACGCGTAGTGGTTAAATCCATCGATTGCTAATGTACATAATATTCTATTATACGCAGAAATAGTCTTAATAATAATAATAATAATAATAATAATAATAATAATAAAGACGCCGCAAACACTTCTACTCAAGAAGAGGCAATAAATTGGTACTCGACGCAGTTGACGTCTATCATACCGGACCTCCTTTTCGCAATTTTCTACTTCTTGGTCTCGTTTTAATTCTTAAACTTATGTTGGACTGTTGCCTTTCTTAATTAATCGGTAGGCAACTCTCCTGCCTCCTTGTTTCAAAGATATATATACATACAAGATCGATCACGAAACAGTTAATGCCGATCGTTGGCTAGCATTGGCACATGCATTGATAGTTAATGCCGACCGTGCTCATTATTACGGCCAAGATATCGACAAACACCACGACAAATTGCATCGCATGCTGCATGGTCCAAGAATTGGGGGCGGGGTAAAACAGAGAGGTTATTGCGGTTGCATTCTAGCACTGCTGCACGGCCGGCCGACAGATAAATCCTTCAGAACGACATCAGAATCATAGCATATCATTGCCTATTACTTGTAGCATTTTGTGTGCAAATGCGTACCACAGATCGATTTACCGGCTGCAAAAGGCATGCATCGATCACCTCCCCGTTGAGATTAACAAAAACAGTGCTCTCATCACCGTAATACCAAAAATGACACAACGGACACACTAACCGTCGACATGCGTCCAAATCCAGCCCTAGGGGGCCAAACGTGATCTCTACCGCTCCCGTTGCCCAGACGAGCGTCGTGCCACCACATCGGCAGTGCCGCGCCGGCGCCCGGACAAGCTGTGTCCGTGGCCTAGTGCCATGGTACCACCTCCGCCAGTCCCTCTAGCCCGGACGAGCGCCACATGGCTCGTCTGCTTACCCTGACCCGGATCCTACCGCTGGCGTGCCACCACGGCACGGTTTTGCAACGCAGATCATGATACAACAGTTGGCACATGCCTGCATATTGAATTAGAGCCTGCATTCCACCATTCTTCCTGAACATTGCAATCTTTTGGACAGTACCAAAAGCAGAAAACACGTGAAATTAACCCATAATAAGGTGATTGTACATGAATTTTCCTTAGAAATCTTTTCCTTATTTTGGATTAAAAAAACAATATGAAGAAAAACAAGACAGTAAAATATTTTTACAGTGTGCAGAACATCCACCGTCATAGCATACTGCATGTTCTCAATCGAAGCTAAAAGCACATTGCTCTCGTGCTCCTTTATCTTCCCAACAAGGCCTAATGCGGGCTACAAATTTTCCTTTGTGTAAGCAGCAGTAGAAGTAGATATAGTAGTATAAAGCATACCTGTGCAATTCCCTCAATTGTTGTTGGATTCACAAGAAGATAAGGATTTGTGTAATCCCAGCTCAACTAAACAAATATTGTTACAAATTTGTGTAATCCCTCCTCAACCAAAAGAAAAACAGAGCTTAAAAGATCAAATTTAAAGCTGTCAAGTGTCAACTTTCTTGTACCTGCTGCGATGTGATTGAGATTTAATATTCAAATCCTTGTGCGCAAAAAAAGTTATGCGCAAGTGACAAGTGTTGATATGTTCAGGAAGTAAATATCTCAAAGAGTTACATCAGGAACTTTGTATGGAAGGTTTGCTAACGCACAATAGTAAAAGTGTACTACCTTTGAAAATAAGACTTTAATTATTTTATTAGCATGAATTTTTTCCGGGTAAAATACCATAGAAGTTTCATGAAGAAGTTGTAAAACTTTTCCTTTTCCTAAGTATTTTAAAGCTAAAATAAATTATGTGCAAAATCTATTACCAACCAAGAGTTGTAATTATTTTATTTAAGTCCAGAATACCTCATAGAATTTCTGTGAATTTTCTCAAAAATTTTGGACTTTATTTGCTATTTTCTAATGCCTATTTGAATTTCTGGAATTAAATCAATTGAAAAAGATTTAAAAATTCCTCGGCAACAGTACTGGGCCGAAGCCCAGCACTGTGTACGCCTCGGCCCATTCTTTTCCCCGCTTGATTAACGCGGGCCGTCCGATCGAAATTGGACGGCCGACATCAATCCCCGCGCCCCTTCTCCCTCTCTCTGTCTCGCCGACAGGTGGGCCCCACCAGCGTCGTCTCCTTCCCCGCTTTCTTCCCCGCGCGCCCGTCACTCTCGCCGCCATTGCCGCGCGTCTCCGAGCTCCGTCCTCCCGCGATTCCCTCCCTCTCTTCACTCGCCATCACGCGCGTTAACTCCCCCTCACTCCGCCGCATTCACCCCTGCCGTTTTTTCCCTCCATTACTCGCCCTAACGCTCCCGCGCCCGTCGCCGTCGCCATTACTGTCGCCTGCGACCTCCGCCTCCCGGCCTCGCCCTCGCCCTATAAAAGGGAGCACCGGGTGCGTCTCTCCTCCCTCAAGCTTCGCCCCTCCCTCGCCTCCTCTAATCGCCGCGCATTTGACCTCTCTCTCGCCGCCGAGCCAGCTCCATCGCCTCTAGCGCCGCCACGGTGGACCTCCGCCGCCTCGACCGCACCACCGCCGCCTCGGCCAAGATCGCGGACCTAGTGCGCACCTCCACCTCTAACACCACCGAGATCCATCGCCGCCAGAAGCCCGAGAGCGTCGCCGCCAAAATCGCCGCCGCCGACGAGCCGTACAATTTCTGCGCCACCTCGGTAAGCCACAGGATCCCGCACTTCCTCTCGCGTTGCACCTCACCGGAGCTCGCCGCGCGCCGCAACGCCGGTACCCTTGGTACCGGCGCCTCCCCTCCCAGGCCGACGTGGCGGCCATGTCGGCGCCACTGGCGCCACATCGGCGTTTTGGCCGACGTAGCAGCCGCATAGGCGCCAGCGTGGACGGCCGCGCCAGCGCGCCTTCCCCCCTCACACTGTTGCATGCGCCGAGTCCACCATGGACTCGGGTGGCGCCGTGGACTCAGTCCATGACTGTGCGGGCCCACTTGTCAGCCTTTGTGAACAGTACCGCTGATGCATGCTTGCGCAATAAATAGAATTTCCTTTAGAAATTTAATTCGGGAAATTCGGAAATTCTGATTTTTAGGATTTAATTTAGATTTAAACTTCCAGGAGCTCGTATTTCTTCATACAAACTCCGATTTAGGTGATTCAAATTTCTAAATTTGTATAAAATCAAGATCTAGCTAACTAAATCAAAATTATTTAATTTAGAGTTAATTTGTATTTTCATTTGAATTTATTTGAGTTCTTTTGAATTCTGTTTGAATTTGGATTATTCTCGCGTATAGATTTTGACGACTCCGGAGAGCTTGATCCTATTGAAGAAGTAGAATACCAAGATTTTGAACAAGGCAAGTTACACCATTGACCATTTTCCCCCTAATATTTAAAATTATTTAATTTCTGTTTTAAATTATTATTGCATGCATAGTTGTATTTAATTATTTTAAATTCCTGTTTTAAATACTTAATTATTCCAATTCCTTCGTATAGCCACATTTGAATGTTGTATTACCAATTCCTTATCACCTTAGTTAAATGAATTTAAAAATAAATATATGCTTAGCAAATGCTTAGACCAGGAAATATTTGATTTTGGGAGAATTTAGCCAAAACTTCAAAATTTGATAAAAAGCCTATGACATTGTTATGTCATGGTGGACTTTTGCAAATATCTTTGAAAGTTATAAAAATAAAAGAAAATGGTTTGTACTTGGGCAAAAATGGACCGTTGGTGGGTGCAGGTTTATGCACGGGCTCGTCTGGTTAGGATTGAGACCTAGGGTTTTTATTGAAAGTTGCCCAAGTAGGTTAAGGACCGGTCTTTGAGCCGCATCTTGCAAAGCTCCACCGTACTACCACATGTTCTGTATGGGCAGAACTAGGCTTAATAATTTGTCTTACCTCATTGTTGTTTATGCCAATTTTGTTGTGTGGGTGTCGGTTAGACTTTATTCCCACTTGGCGCAAGAGGGGGCTTCCGGTAGGTGGTTAGCCTAATGGAAGTGAAACCTTAGCGGACATATTAATAGTGAGGTAGTGTATTGGAAACGCCTTGTGATAATTGCCTAGTCACACGCCTAAGGAAGCGTGCATTGGCCGACATAACGGGCAAATTATCTCGTGTGGGTAAAGTTGTACTCCTCTGCAGAGTGTAAATCTATTCGAATAGCCGTGTCAACAGTCATAGACATGCTGAGCAAAGCCACTCTAAGTTAGACTTGTTTTTGGTTTTAAAATAACTTTGGACATGATTTGAGGATGGTTAATCCTTGTGGTAAAATTGGGCGGGTAGCCTTGTGATAGGAGGGTATCCTTCACCATATTCCATATGGAGGTTATCCACTATAAAATGATCAAATTTTAAAATCTGATTTTAGCTATGGAATAAAAATATGCCTTGAAACTTAGTATAACTATTTAAACCCAAAAATGCTGAATTACGCAAATGAACCCTACAACCTTCCTTTGAATAATTTATGCATGCATTATAAATTCTATATTGGGTGTAATTTGCGAGCACAGTTGTAGTGCTCACTCTTGCTGAATATTATTATTCAGGAGAAAACTTCTATCCGGAAGGTGAGGAGCAGGACGATTAGGCAGCGACCTCCAGACGATTGCCTGTGGCGTATCGTGTGGCTTACCATTATATTTTGCTTCCGCTTAATGTTTTATTTGGCCTCAGGCCCAAATTGTAATAAACTCTATGCTTATTAATAAACACGCTGGATATGTTTGTGATAACATTTTTGTGACTGTGTACACTGGAAATCCTGGACTAGTGTAAGAACACAGAGAATTTGGGATCCTTCGTTCCCGGGTTCGACAAAAGTGGTATCAGAGCCATATCAACTGTAGGTTGTGACCTAGAAGGAAATCAAACCCTTAAGGATTTATTTTTGAAAATTAAAAATAACTTGGTCTTCTGGAGTCATTTCTCAACTTTTCTCTTGAAAAATATTTATTAACTCATCTCCTTCTCAAAAATTGTAGATGGCTGAAGTTCCGAATGCCATTTCCCATGGTGTTTTTGCTGGTCATTGGGCCGCCGTTCTCTGGAAGATCATGCAGCACTTGGACTTTGAAGAAAGACCGACGTATGAAGGATACAAGTATAAGGTGGAAAATCAGGATCGGTGGAGGGTAGAAGTGATCCTCTACTCCAACCTATCGCCGAACACAAACTTCCATATCTTCGATGCCCCAATGCGACGAGACACCTTCGCCAAGGCATCGAGATGCGACCGGGAAGCAACCCGCCGACTTCGCTACATCTACAATCACCGCCTCAACGGCACTGGGTTCCACTATTACCCGATGCACATTCCAACCCGGCATGATAGTACCTTCTGCTCAACTAGAGATGAAGACTGTCCCGATCTCACTCATCAGGTGGATCTGGCTAGAGCCATGGATTATGCCTACGGGAATACCCTAGATGAGCTGTCTCTCATACAAGGAAAATTACAAGACGCAGAAGAAAAGTTGAAGACTGCAGAAAAGGAACTGGCCTACTACAAGGAAGGCGAGGCTAGTTCTAGTGAGCCAGATTATACCCCAGTAACACCATAGATATGTCCTTAAAATTTCCTTTAGTTGCGAATTATGAGCTACAATACCTTTGTGGTAGCCATAATGAATTAATAAAATAAAATAAATTAAATTATTTTGCTGAAGTGTTCTTGCCTTGCGTTTGTTGATTTTGGGCTATTGTAGACCTATACCCTTAGAAATTCCTGTCTCTCTTGTCTAATCTGTGAAGAGTCCACAAGATGGTGACCACCCGCACTGGAAGTGTCAGCGCCAGAGGGCAAGGAAATGAGAATGCTGATTATCAAGAAAACCCAGTTCAACAGCCACCACCCCCTCCAACTGAAGCCCCGGACTGGCGCCAAATGATGGCCAATCAGACTCATCTGATTGAATTGCTAGCCAGATCTCCACAAAGAACTGAGTACTCCAAATCGTGACTTATCATGCTCCTCCACCTCCCGCAAGAGTGACTTTGTCGAGTTCATGAGGATCGTCCGTAAGCGCTTTCTAGTAGCACGGAACCCATGGACGCAGATGATTGGCTCAGGGCTATTGGTAAGAAGCTGGATATTGCTCAGTGCACAGATCGTGAGAAAGTTTTATTTGCTTCTCATCAGTTGATTGGTCCCGCATCAGAATGGTGGGATAACTTCAGCATGTCCCATGCTAATGCCCAAGAAATCACTTGGGATGGGTTTATGCAAGCTTTCCGTCGATCTCACATTCCATCTGGTATGATTACACTAAAGAAGAAAGAGTTTCGCTCCCTTCGTCAAGGAAACCGTTCAGTCGGCGAGTATCTGCATAAGTTCAACCAACTTGCTCGCTATGCCCCCGAGGATGTAGCCAGAGATGAAGACATGCAAGAGCGATTTTTGGAAGGGTTGAACGACGAACTCTCTGTTCGTTTGATTTCTCAGGATTTCACCGACTTTCAGCAGTTAGTAAATAAGGCCATACGCCAGGAAGGCAAACATCAAGAAATGGAGAACCGTAAGCGTAGGATGGCCGCTCAGAAGTTTAACTCAGTAGGACTGCCCAAGCCTCGTTTCACTCAGTCTCAGCCACCTCAGCGTGGAAGATTCCAGTCTACTACACCAAGAGTTCCAACCCCAGGTTCGCGCCCAAATACTCCGGATTCGTAGTAGTTCATCCGGAGGACATTCAGTGAAGCGGCTATTTCTACAAAGGAATCACTTGCTTTCAACGCAACGAGTTGGGTCACTATGCCAATAAGTGTCCCAAGAAGCGTGATCGCCACCCCGTCAAGCCAACTCCGGAGCTTGGTCTCGGCGGTCCTCAAGACCACCGGTGAGTGCATTCATGAAGGGCGTGTGAATCACGCCACCGCAGAGGAAGCCTATGCAACACGGATGTTGTTCTTGGTATGTTCCTTGTCAATTCAGTATCAACATCAGTTTTATTTGATTCCGGAGCTTCGCATTCTTTTGTGTCAAATAAGTTTGTGGAAAAGTATGGGTTATCTACCTCCCCCTTAGTTAACCCCATGTTAATTCATTCTCCGGGCTCAGAAATGAGAGCTAGTTTCTTTTGCCCAAACCTTACCTTGAAAATCTCTGGAGTAACTTTCTCGGCAAATTTAATAGTCTTACGTTCGCAAGAATTGGACGTAATCCTTGGAATGGACTGGCTTGCCAAAAATCAAGGCAGGATAGATTGTGCTAGTAGATCTATCAACCTCACCAATGAACAAGGGATTTGATGAGTTCACCCAAGACTTCTACGGAAGAAGTTCTATCTTGACCAGTTTAAAGGAAGTAAAGCGGAAGATATACCGTGGTACAAGAATATCCAGATGTTTTTCGGAGGAATTACAGTATGCCACCGGATCGGACATAATGTTCTTAATTGACTTAGTCCCAAGGATGCTCCAATTTCAGTGACCCTACTGAATCTTGGCAAGCGATCTAGCGAGTTGAAGAAGCGGTCGAAGAACTACTGAGTAAAGGTTACATTCAACCGAGTTCATCGCCTTGGGAGCTCCAAAGACTATTTGTCAAAAGAAAGACAATAGTATGAGAATGTGTGTGGACTATAGATCACTCAACGAGGTAACAATCAAAAACAAGTACCGTTACCTAGGATAGATGATCTGCTTGATCAACTTAAAGGAGCCGTGTTTTCTCCAAGATTGATTTGAGGTCGTTACCATCGCTTAAAAATCGCACGTAAGATATTCAAGACGACCTTCACCACGGATATGGGTATGCGAGTTCACAAAGTGATGTCATTTGGACTAACAAATGCCCTGCTTATTTCATGAATATGATGAACAAAGTGTTCATGGAATTCTTGGATAAGTTTGTGGTGGTATTCATAGATGATATTCTCATCTACTCAAGAGATGTGGAAGAGCATGAAAAACATCTCAGAATTATTTTGGACAAACTCCGAGAACACCAACTTTATGCCAAATTCAGCAAAAGTGAATTTTGGCTCAGTCAAGTAGCTTTTCTTGGACACATTGTGTCGCAGGAGGAGTTGCGATGAGACCCTCAAAAGTTGAAGTCAGTAATGGATTGGAAGCAACCCAAGTCATCACGTATGAGAAGTTTTCTCGGTTTAGCTGGGTATTACCGCAGATTCATTGAAAGTTTCTCCAAGATCGCCAAACCCATGACTCAACTTCTGAAGAAGGAAAAGAAATTTGAATGGACAAGTGCATGTGAACATAGTTTCCAAGAGCTGAAGAAAAGACTAGTCTCTGCACTAGTGCTAGTCTTACCAGATATACGTAAGGATTTTGAAGTTTTCTGTGACGCATCCCGTCAAGGGTTAGGATGTGTACTGATGCAGAAGGAAAGGTCGTGGCTTATGCATCTCGTCAGTTAAGGCCACATGAAGGAAATTATCCAACTCATGATCTAGAGTTAGCGGCAATTGTGCATGCTTTGAAAATCTGGCGGCATTATCTCATTGGTAACCGTTGTGAGATTTTCACAGATCATAAGAGTCTGAAATATATCTTCACCCAATCGAACTTAATCTCGTGCAAAGAAGATGGTTGGGCCGATAAAGGATTATGACCTTGGAATTCATTATCACCCGGTAAAGCCAGCGTGGTAGCGGATGCTCGAGTAGGAAGGCATCTTGCAACACGGTGTTAGTTCAAGAAAATCAACGAATTGTATGAAGAATCAAGCATCCAACTGAAATTGTCGGTCAAGGTCAGATCAACACGGTGGAAGTCCAACCAACCATACAAGGTCGGATCGAGAGAAACAATTAGAAGACGAAGACATCAAATAAATCATGAAGAACATGAGAAGAGGCAAAGCCCGAGATTTTACGAAGGCGAGCAAGGCACAGTATGGTTTGGCAACCGCATCTGTACCTAATCATCATGAAACAAGACAAGCGATTTTGAAAGAAGCTCATGAATCACCTTACTCTATCCATCCCGGAGTACCAAGATGTACCAGATCTCAAGGAAAAGTATTGGTGGGTCGGTATGAAGCGAGAGATCATCGAGTTTGTTGCGTTGTGATGTATGTCGTGTTAAGGCGTAACATCGAGACTGCCGGATTATTACAACCATTACCAATTCCCGAGTGGAAATGGGAGGAGATTGGTATGGATTTTATCACCGACTTCCTAGGACCCAAGCAGATGTGATTCCATTTGGGTGATAATTGACCGATTAACCAAAGTGGCTCATTTTATTCGATCAAGACCACTTACGAAGCGATAAGTTAGCGAAATTGTACATAGCCGGGATCGTCTGTCTACATGGTATACCCAAGAAAATTGTGTCCGATGAGAGGTTCACGATTCACATCAAGATTTTGGCGAGTCTACATGAAGCTTTGGGAACCAGACTCAACTTCAAGACAAACATATCATCCCCAAGCAGATGGCGGACCGAGCGTGTAAATCAGTCCTAGAAGATATGCTTGAGCTTGTGCTATAGATTACGGAAGAAGTGGGATAAGAATTTACCCTATGCGAAATTCTCCTACAACAACGACTTTCAAGCTAGCTGCGAGATGTCGCCATTGAAGCATTGTATGGTAGAAAGTGTAGAACCCTCTCCTTTGGGATCAAGTAGGAGAACACCAATTCTTGGACTGAATTGATAAAAGAAGTCAAAGTAAGGTAAAAGCAATAAGAGAACGTCTGAAAGTGGCTCAATCCCGACAAAGAGTTATGCCGACAATCGTCGGAGAGAACTATCCTTCGAGATGGGAGATTTTGTCTATCTCGGGTAACTCCACTCAGGAGTGAAGAGATTTCGACTAAAGGAAAACTCGCACCTGCATTTGTCGGACCCTATAAGATTTTGGCAAAGAGAGGCAAAGTTGCTTATCGATTGGAACTACCAAAGATCTCTCATTATTCACAATGTCTTCCATGTATCCCAGTTAAAGAAATGCCTCAGAGTACCAACAAAAGAAACACCGCTCGAGAACATCGATCTTCAGGAAGATCTCACCTATGTGGAGCAGCCAATCAAGATTCTCGATGTGGTAGAACGCGTCACCAGAAGCAAAGTCATTCGTTCTTGTAAGGTTCAGTGGAGCAATCATTCAGAAGAAGAAGCTACAGGGAGCGAGAAGAAATTTTAAGAGCCGAGTACCCCTACCTCTTTGCTAACCTGCATGAATCTCGGGGTGAGATTCCCTTTAAGGGGTAGGTTTGTAATGACCCAAAATCTCAATTTCAGTTGAAAATAAGACTTTAATTATTTTTGTGAATTTTCTGGAAATTTTAAAAACTTTTCCCTAAGTATTTTAAAGCTAAAATAAATTATGTGCAAAATCTATTACCAACCAAGAGTTGTAATTATTTTATTTAAGTCCAGAATACCTCATAGAATTTCTGTGAATTTTCTCAAAAATTTTGGACTTTATTTGCTATTTTCTAATGCCTATTTGAATTTCTGGAATTAAATCAATTGAAAAAGATTTAAAATTCATCGGCAGCGATCTTGGGCGAAGCCGGCCTTGTGTACGCCTCGGCCCATTCTTTTCCCCGCTTGATTAACGCGGGCGTCCGTCAAATCGGACGGTAGACATCAATCCTCGCGCCTTCTCCTCTCTCTCTCTCGCCGGCAGTAGGCCCCACCGGCGTCGTCTCCTTCCTCGCTTTCTTCCCAGCGCGCCGCCCTCCCGCCATTGCGATTCCTCTCGAGCTCCCTCTCTTCACTCGCCATCACGCGTTAACTCCCCACACTCGCCGCATTCACCCCTGCCGTTTTTCCCCTCCATTACTCGCCCTAACGCTCCCACGCCCGTCGCCGCCGCCATTACTGTCGCCCGCGACCTCCGCCTCTCGGCCTCGCCCTCGCCCTATAAAAGGGAGCACGGTGCGCCTCTCCTCCCTCAAGCTTCGCCCGCTCCCTCGCCTCCCTCGCCCCAATCGCCTTTTGACCTCTCTCTCGCCGGCCGAGTGTGCTCAACTGCCTCTAGCGCCGCCACCGGTGGACCTCCGGCCGCCTCGACCGCACCACCGGCTTCGCCTCGGCACCGCGGACCTGGTGCGCACCTCCACCCCCTCGGAACACCACCGGAGCTCCATCGCCGCCGCAAGCCCGAGAGCGTCGCCGCCAAAATCGTCGCCGCCGACGAGCCGTACAATTTCCTGCGCCGCCTCGGTAAGCCACAGGATCCCGCGCTTCCTCTCGCGTTTGCACCTCACCGGAGCTCGCCAAGCCATCGACGCCGTACCCTTGGTACCCGAGCGCCTCCCCCTCCCGGCGCCGACGTGGCCGGCCATGTCAGCGCCACCTGGGCGCCACATCGGCGTTTTGGCCGACGTAGCAGCCGCATAGGCGCCAGCGTGGACGGCCGCGCCAGCGCGCCTTCCCCCCTCACACTGTTGCGTGCGCCGAGTCCACCATGGACTCGGGTGGCGCCGTGGACTCAGTCCATGACTGTGCGGGTCCACTTGTCAGCCTCTGTGAACAGTACCGCTGATGCATGCTTGCGCAATAAATGGAATTTCCTTTAGAAATTTAATTCGGGAAATTCGAAATTCTGATTTTTAGGATTTAATTTAGATTTAAACTTCTAGGAGCTCGTATTTCTTCATACAAACTCCGATTTAGGTGATTCAAATTTCTAAATTTGTATAAAATCAAGATCTAGCTAACTAAACCAAAATTATTTAATTTGGAGTTAATTTGTATTTTCATTTGAATTTATTTGAGTTCTTTTGAATTTTGTTTGAATTTGGATTATTCTCGCGTATAGATTTTGGCGACTCCGGAGAGCTTGATCCTATTGAAGAAGTAGAATACCAAGATTTTGAACAAGGCAAGTTACACCATTGACCATTTTGCCCCCAATATTTAAAATTATTTAATTTCTGTTTTAAATTATTATTGCATGCATAGTTGTATTTAATTATTTTAAATTCCTGTTTTAAATACTTAATTATTCCAATTCCTTCGTATAGCCACATTTGAATGTTGTATTACCAATTCCTTGTCACCTTAGTTAAATGAATTTAAAAATAAATATATGCTTAACAAATACTTAGACCAGGAAATATTTGATTTTGGGAGAATTTAGCCAAAACTTTAAAATTTGATAAAAAAGCCTATGACATTGTTATGTCATGGTGGACTTTTGCAAATATCTTTAAAAGTTATGAAAATAAAAGAAAATGGTTTGTACTTGGGCAAAAATGGACCGTTGGTGGGTGCAGGTTTATGCACGGGCTCGTTTGGTTAGGATTGAGACCCAGGGTTTTTATTGAAAGTTGCCCAAGTAGGTTAAGGACCGGTCTTTGAGCCGCATCTTGCAAAACTCCACCGTACTACCACATGTTCTGTATGGGCAGAACTAGGCTTAATAATTTATCTTACCTCATTGTTGTTTATGCCAATTTTGTTGTGTGGGTGTCGGTTAGACTTTATTCCCACTTGGCGCAAGAGGGGGCTTCCGGTAGGTGGTTAGCCTAATGGAAGTGAAACCTTAGCGGGCATATTAATAGTGAGGTAGTGCATTGGAAACACCTTGTGATAATTGCCTAGTCACACACCTAAGGAAGCGTGCATTGGCCGACATAACGGGCAAATTATCTCGTGTGGGTAAAGTTGTACCCCTCTGCAGAGTGTAAATCTATTCGAATAGCCGTGTACACGGTCATGGACATGCTGAGCAAAGCCACTCTAAGTTAGACTTGTTTTTGGTTTTAAAATAACTTTGGACATGATTTGAGGATGGTTAATCCTTGTGGTAAAATTAGGCGGGTAGCCTTGTGATAGGAGGGTATCCTTCACCATATTCCATATGGAGGTTATCCACTATAAAATGATCAAATTTTAAAATCTGATTTTAGCTATAGAATAAAAATGTGCCTTGAAACTTAGTATAACTATTTAAACCCAAAAATGCTGAATTACGCAAATGAACCCTACAACCTTCCTTTGAATAATTTATGCATGCATTATAAATTCTGTATTGGGTGTAATTTGCGAGCACAGTTGTAGTGCTCACTCTTGCTTTGAATATTATTATTCGGATAAAACTTCTATCCTAAGGTGAGGAGCGGGGCGATTAGGCGGCGACCTCCGCACGATTGCTGTGGCGTATCGTGTGGCTTACCATTATATTTTGCTTCCGCTTAATGTTTTATTTGGCCTCAGGCCCAAATTGTAATAAACTCTATGCTTATTAATAAACATGCTGGATATGTTTGTGATAACATTTTTGTGACTGTGTACACTGGAAATCCTGGACTAGTATAAGAACACAGAGAATTTGGGATCCTTCGTTCCCGGGTTCGACAGAAGTGGACAAAGGATGCACGAGATTCAGTTTCAATGTACCTAGATGGGTGCAATAAAGACAAGGAAACAGCGGCGTCAAGAACGTATTGACATACCCTATTGCACAGGTCTGCGCTTGAACTTATTAGACATGGTGATACTAGTATTGAAACGTATGAGAAAACAATGGAAGGGTTGTGCAAGCTTGTGGACGACCTGAAGCTTATGTCGAGTTCGTTAGATACAAGTAACACAAAGACACGTCGTAGTGACAGAGATTTGGGTAAGAAGCATGTCATGGTGGAGTCGGAAGAAGATGGAGATGATGATTCTAGATTTGTGGAGGAAGAATATGATGATATTTGTGGTGAAGAAGATGAGGACATGGTGGATGAGGTCATTGGAGATGATTTCTTATGTGAGACAGAAGAGCATGAGATACTCCCTCCAGAAGTAAGGAGGGATAGGGGGCGTCCGAGAACTAGTAGGTATGTATCCAAGGGAGAGTCTGAGTCTAAAAAAAGAGAAAGGATGTTGCCAAAAGTAGCTTGGTGACCCCGCAACCAATGCAGACTTGGTATTGCCGTAAATGTGGTGGGTCTAGACACAACAAGAGAACTTGTGGTTGGGCATCTACGTACAAGAGGAAGTAGATTAGCATGCAAGCTTATTCTAAATTTGTTTCCAGACTTTGTTTTTTGTTGCACTCTATATTTTTTTGCCATTGTTTATTCCACTAAATGCAATTATAGATATATTTGCACTAAGTAGTTTTGTTTAAATAAGTTTGGACGGGAGTATGTTGGATGTCTCTAATGTATTATTGTTTAAGTAGGAATTAGTATGTAGTATGGTATGAACATCTTATTTTAATGTTGGATGTGAGTATTGGGAATGGTATTAATTTGTTATTGTGTACGTATGTAGTATGGCATATTTTTTTGACAACAGTATGGAGGATGGTATCAATCCTTAAATGCATGTCATAGTATCCACCATTATTTTAATTCCCTCAAGCAATCCAAATGGATCGGGTGACATTTTCTATTTTGGTGTAGCATAGTTCTATCACTTATGTGTAAAGTTTTAGGAAGCTCACACAGATGATGCACCCCAACCATCTTATAAGCATTGCACTCCAACATGAATACTAAATCAAACCGTCATGCATAACTTGATATTTTTTTTTGGACTGCATGTATATAAGCTCACACAAAAGTTATCGTAACACATCTACTGTGAGAGATAAATAAGTTAGTAAATCGTTTGGACAAGATTTCAATCATTTGAGACATAATTAAATGGAATCTATCTGACAGGTAGCATTATAGTTAACTTACAACAAAATCCTAGTTTAGGAAATGTCTCCATCCAACAAAATCAGCTCCCCCAAACCTATGTAGCTCACCCTCAAAAAGCGCTTGTACTGCAACATTGAATGTTTCATCATCCATTTCAACATCAAACCTGAGTGCGTGTTGTATTTGTTGCAAGTTTAATGTCATGGGGATTGGGTTTGAGATGTGAACCCAAATTTTGGTAAGAAAAAATTATAGTATTAGTCACATGGAATATTCTTTATCGGATATTTTGACAACCAAAAAACACTCCTTGTAAACACTTACCGAAGGGAATCTTCATCGTTCTTTGAAATTGTGTAGACATACATATCTTCTAGTGCCTTTAAGTCATATCTCGTAACATAATGTTGTTTGCTTAGAAATGGTGACTTGACAATCTTGCTTGGTTTGATAGCCCTTTTTGATCTGTCTATAAGAATATCTGAAGGTTCTCTAGTTATCCTCCTCTTGGCTTTAGGAGGGTATTTTGTGCATGCATGCTCTTCACGTAGGACAATCCTGATTCCACTCACCTCCCTCATGGCAGAGTGTGGGGATATGAAACTAGTTGCAAAATGTTGAATCTCTAATAAGTTGTGAAACAATTAGTGAGGTAATAGTTGATGCAGAACAGCTTGAATATGATAATTTGTTACTAAGCATCAAGCATAATATTTACCTGCGCAAGCCATTCCTTGCTGTGATTCAGGAGTGTTTGGCACTACATAATCACGGTACTTCTCTTCCAGAGGCGCATGTTCTTCTGCCAAACTAGAAAATTTTGCATCGGCCTAGGCTGCATTGTTGAATTCTTCTGCCAAGTTGGATACAACTAGATTATCTGGTTATATACTCCTATGTCATTTTCCCTAGGAGTTTGAGTGATGCCAAGATCAAAGCTTGGGGGTTCAATGTCATCATATGTATGAAATACTCCCTGCGTACATGTAGTATTTGCATACAAATCATTGGTTATTATATTTAGTATAACATTTGTCACTGTGACTAAAAATATACATTACATTGTCGTGTACCTCATTCGTCGGAGGAATTGTACGATGGGTATAGCATACATTGCTAGGATCACGAAGCTGTATCAGAAAAAATGTTTGTTAATTGTATAGTTACAAACAATACGTACCACATATATGTCTTCATCAGAAAAATCATGGAGTATCGAGTGCCATGGTTCCTCAATGGTGTTACTCTGTAGTGTCCCATATTACAGGTACAAGATATGCATTGACGGAAATCAGCTACAAACCAGTACTGGCCTTTGATTGATAAGCAGTTTTAGGCTATCCAAATCATGTACATAATCTAGGCCCAACAAATGACATTTTTTATTTATGTACTGTGATTTAACTTACGGTGGCATAAATTAAGTTGTGAAAAGAAAAGGAAAAATAGTTTGTTCTACACATATGATGCAGTATGTATGAAAAACAGTATGTACTACATACCAGTTTAATACAAGTACATATTGTATACTTGTCTTTTAAAAATATAACAAGGAGTATGTATAACAGATGCATCCTAAATACAAATCTCCAATAAAAATCCAAAAACAGTACACATACTACATACCTCTCCACATCTGAAAAACAATATAGACTACACATATGCTGGAGTATGTATGAAACAACTGTATGTACTACATACTTGAATATTACAAACAGTTAATACTACGTACGTAACATATTGTATTAGTGCATCACTCAAGTACAGATATACTGCTTTATAAAAAAAACGTATCTCCATCTAATTGATAAAGAGCTTGTAAGCTGGCCAAAAAAGAAAAGTATCTCCATCTAAATCGTTGAAGATAATGCACATGGTGGATTTAGGAAAAAAAAGGTATTAGTTATTGTTGATAAAACAGTGCATATTATGTACGTAACATACTATATTAGTGCATCATTCAAGTACATATATACTGCTCTCTCAAAAAAAAGTATCTCCATCTAATTGAGAAAGAGCTTGTAAGCCGGCCAAAAAAGAGAATTATTTCCATCTAAATCGCTGAAGGTATTGCTGATGGTGGATTTAGGGGGAAAAAGTATTAGTTTCCATTGATAAAACAGTACATATTAGAAAGTTGTATTAGTTATAAACAATATGAAAGTGTTGTATAGAATGCGAAATTTAGTTTGTCTTTCCTTAAGCTTTGAAGTAGTATGATACCTTAAGCTTTCCGTATGTAGGAAACAATGTTTGATTTTTCATAACAATGTCTCTCTCGATGTAGTTTGCTACCTTCTTGTCATCATATGCCTCGATATGAGGTAAGATGTTGTGACCAGTATTGTCCTTCCCAAGATCAAGATTGTCTATGTAAAATATATGAGAAAAAATTATAGTTAGTCTGTATTTCCATTGTGAAATGCAAAGGTATGAGCAAAAGAGTAACAGATCGGATGATATTATTGATTTGTTCGAATTTGTACAAAATCATACATGGAGTAAGATGATGCAACCATTGATATAACCTGGATTCTTTCGATGCACAATTTTGCAATGCAAAACAGCGGCTGCATTCTTCATCTCTTCGGCAATGAATTCGGCCCAGTTGTAATTATGAACATTTTCAATATCAACTACAACCTTGAGGTACCGCGTTGATATGTAATTGTTATATGACTACGGCGCTAAGAATTTTGTGACAACATAAATTATGAAGGCAATCTTGAATTTAATAATTTCATTGATGTCCAAAGGTCCATTAAACCTTCTCGTTAGTATGCGCTAGAGAACAGGGATAGTTAGATCATTCCAGGATAACTTTTCAAAAATGTAGCACATGTAATCTTTTATCTCTGACACCTCTTTTTGGTTTGCAGATAGTATAGGCTTGCCTTTGCAAGGGATACTGTTTACACAGTTGATATCCTCGCAAGTCAACTTGAGCTCCAATCTTGTACCAGCACACAATACTCCAGATGTAGGATCAAATTTGCTTAGAAGCCACACACCAAATTGTCGGTTGAGTTTTGTCAATTTTAGACTAACTTGTGAAAGCCCATCTGATTAACTAATTCCAACTTATCCTCATCTAGATCTTCAGTTAAGTCAACTACAAAAGATGGAGCATACCTGGAGTATATCTTGTTCTGCTGTGCCTTCCTCACCTTCGTAGCACTTCTATTATTTGATTGGGTACAATTGGAACCTCTGCCTTATGTTGTTCATACAATTTTTTGTGCGCACCAGAAAAAGAGCATGAGTGAAAGCAGATTTGGAGCTACTGCCAACGGATGGTTTCGTCGCTCTCTTTGCTTTATCCATGACCTACGATGGTAGTATCTAAAATCAGTTAAATGATGAGAACATATCAACTAGCAGGAATACCTTGTGCTTGTTGTGAGATAAATATGAACATCGCTCTTCCAATTTGAGACCTGGTTCAGTAGGGAGTTGGCTTGGTTGCTAGCGGCCGAGCCAATGACGACATGCAGCCTCACGAAAAAGAAGACAGGCGGGACCAGATCTACTGCCACTGTCTACCCTTGTCGTCAGATTCACCGGTAGAATGTCGAGCGGTCACCACCGTGCTCCAACACGCAGACCTGCATAGGTGGTATGGCAAGACAAATGCCTGTAATGGGGGCGGCAAACAGAAAAGAATCAATAACCGGAATATGCAGAAGTGGTATGTCAAAATCAATGCCTGGATGCAGAGGTGGTATGTCCATAGGCAAATGCATGGACAGGTGGCGCGCGAACTGGAAATAATCACTTACCAAATTCCTGCATATGTGGTATGGCAAGAATCAATAACCCAAATCTGCAAATGTGGTATGGCAAAACCAATGCCTAGATTCAGAGGTGGTATGATCGGAAGCAAATGGCTGGAAAGGGGTCAGGAAACAATCAAATCATCACTTACCAAATTCTACAGAGGTGGTATGGCAAGAATCAATTACCAAAATGGGCAAAGGTGGTATGGCAATATCCACGCCTGGAATGGGGGCGGTGAACAGGAAAGATTCTTGAGGATCTAGCGTTTAATCAATTACCAAAATCTTTGGGTTGCTGCATGTCGGGACCCAAATATGCAAATCTGGACCCTCTGTGTATTCTGCACTAGTCCAGGATCACGCTAGTGCACACAGTGTCAACATTGATGAAATATCACATCCATACGCTACCTAGCCACTGCCGGCACCTCACCCGGCATCGACCGTCCCACAGCCGGCCATCTCGCCCGCCGACCTCGCGCTCGCCGCCCCGAGGCCCAGTCCGCGCTTCCTCGCGCTAGCCACCGCCGCCGCGCCTCGCTGCCCGCCCTGGATTCCCGCCCTCAGGACGCCCGGGCCACGCGCCCGTGGCGCCTGCACGTCGACGCTGCGTCGGCATGCGCCCTCGCGCCGACCTCGGCAGCTGGCGCCACGACGGCCTTCGACCTTACGCCTCGCCACGACTGGTGACATGCTCGCCTAGATCTCTCGTGACTGCGAATGACTCGCCTGGCTCACCATGATAGGCCCAACTTGTGCTCGATTCTATAGCATCCAATAAGATTAAATTGCATCTATGTTGAATTTAAGAAGATCATTTAGATTATAACATCGAATTATATGATTATTTAATTTAATTTGTGATCGATTTGACTAATATCGAATTAGATTTAAATTAATGTTATCCATTAATTATCAATGATTCATTAATTTAGATTATAATGATCTTTGAATCAATTGAGTTTATGATTCTATTATTAATTATTCAATATTATTTAATCAGCTTGACATATTGAAATTATTTTCCTAAGTTATTTAAAAATTAATCTTATGCTTATTACCAATATTTATATGATTTAAGTTTATTAAACTATGTATATACTTAAATGTTTAATAATTACAATTCTCGAATTAAAATTTAATACTAAATTGATTTAAAATAGTATTTAAAATTTAAAAAATTTTATTTGGGAATTTTAAATTCTTTAAAATTTATTTAAAAATTTTTGTATTGGAAATCTTGTGGTTATTAAAGAAGTTTTAATAAGGCTTTTGAAGTTATATGTTGGAGTTTAGCCATTTTAAAGAAATACCAAATGTTATCGGGAATTTAAATAAAAATTTTTAAAATTTTATTGGGAAAAGTTGTTTTTTTTTTTTTGCTTTAAAATTTTTTAAATTTTTTAAATTTAGAAAATTTAAAGGTTTAAATTTTAAAGTTTATCAACGAGTAATAGCACAAGACACACAGATTCATCACACAGCTCCATAATCACTTAGTCAAGTTTATAATTGCAACTCTCACATGGAATGATGACTGTGGCATGGCTAAGCTCTAATCGTATCTAACCAACCCAGTTGGTGCTACGATAATACCAACTAATAATTAATCAACCTAGGGTGACAAAAGATCATGGCATACAATAGACAAGGTGGCATAACAATTTGGATTAATAGCTACACCCCAAAAGTATTTAAATAATTACTTGAAATAGAATGCAATACATTGAAACAAAGTATTTTGAAAACGGGTTCAAAATGATCAAAGGTATAACTTGCCTTGGAATAGATCTAGATATTGGTCTTGGTCTTGAGGTGCTCCTTCTTCGCAAAATTCCCAAGTATCGACGCCTACTCGCAAACGAGACAAAAGAAACAAAACAAATAAATAACAGAGGCAAAAACTCCAAAATCAAATAAAATTCATATATAAATAGATCTGAATTTTATATGAATTTACAAATTTGAATGGGCTCAATCGAGTTTGGATGCAAAAGATATGGGCTTTGGAAGATTGGAAAATCAATTAAACCCTAAATTGGATTTTCTCGAATTTCCGAATTAATTTTATAAAGGAAAATCGGATTATTGCGCAATGCTTGCGCACGTAGAATTTCGGAAAGAATTAAAATTAAAATAAAATCGCAGTGGGCCCCACTTGCCGCTGGTCACCACGTGGAACGGGTTCACCGAGCCACTGAAGATTTGGCCCGGATCGAGCCACGCGACGCTAAGTGGTCGCCACGCAAGCGACACGCAAGCGCTACGAGTGATGTGCGCGACGGGTCAGCTGACGCGCCGAACCGCCGGCAAGCTGGACCGAGGGCTCGCTGCTCGGCGACTTCACGGCAATGAGCTCAAAACGGGTTACAAGGGCGGCGAGGCTACTGGAGGTGACGCGAGCTCAGGAACGGCTCACCAGCTGGCGAAGAAGGTGGCGCGCCGAGCTCCGCGTGTGACGGTCCGGCAACTGCAGGAGGCGTCCTCGCGAGCGACGGCGGCACGTAGCTCGGTTGTTGCGAGCACGAGGCGGGCGCACGGACAACGGGTCCGAGGCGCGGAATCCGGCGAAGAAGGTTGCCCGGGCGAACCTTCGCAATGCGCCAAACGAAGACGTAGCAGTGACGCGCTTAGGGTTTTGTGAGGAGGTCGAGGCGAAGAGGTTGGCACGAGGCGGCCCTTTATAGCCCCGTGGAGATATCCGAGAAAGGCGCGGCGCCGTAGGCGAGCTCGGCGGAGAGTCCCGAGGAGACGACGTGACGTGGCGAGGCGGCCACCTGGTCTGGAAGCAACGCGGCGGCTAAGCTCAGGGCCACCGGGACCGCGAGCAAGGAAGCACATATGGAAGCGGCGCACGAGCGATGGAGATCCTGCGCGAGAAGCAGCGACGCGAAGGCGGGCGCGATAATTTTGTGACAACATAAATTATGAAGGCAATCTTGAATTTAATAATTTCATTGATGTCCAAAGGTCCATTAAACCTTCTCGTCAGTATGCGCTCGAGAACGGGGATAGTTAGATCATTCCAGGATAACTTTTCGAAAATGTAGCACATGTAATCTTTTATCTCTGACACCTCTTTTTGGTTTGCAGATAGTATAGGATTGCCTTTGCAAGGGATACTGTTTACACAGTTGATATCCTCGCAAGTCAACTTGAGCTCCAATCTTGTACCAGCACACAATACTCCAGATGTAGGATCAAATTTGCTTAGAAGCCACACACCAAATTGTCGGTTGAGTTTTGTCAATTTTAGACTAACTTGTGAAAGCCCATCTGATTAACTAATTCCAACTTATGCTCATCTAGATCTTCAGTTAAGTCAACTACAAAAGATGGAGCATACCTAGAGTATATCTTGTTCTGCTGTGCCTTCCTCACCTTCGTAGCACTTCTATTCTTTGATTGGGTACAATTGGAACCTCTGCCTTATGCTGTTCATACCATTTTTTGTGCGCACCAGAAAAAGAGCACGAGTGAAAGCAGATTTGGAGCTACTGCCAACGGATGGTTTCGTCGCTCTCTTTGCTTTATCCATGACCTACGATGGTAGTATCTAAAATCAGTTAAATGATGAGAACAAATCAACTAGCAGGAATACCTTGTGCTTGTTGTGAGATAAATATGAACATCGCTCTTCCAATTTGAGACCTGGTTCAGTAGGGAGTTGGTTTGGTTGCTAGCGGCCGAGCCAATGACGCCATGCAGCCTCGCGAAAAAGAAGACAGGCGGGACCAGATCTACAACCACTGTCTACCCTTGCCGTCAGATTCACCGGGAGAATGTCAAGCGGTCACCACCGTGCTCCAACACGCAGACCTGCAGAGGTGGTATGGCAAGACAAATGCCTGTAATGGGGGCGGCAAACAGAAAAGAATCAATAACCAGAATATGCAGAAGTGGTATGTCAAAATCAATGCCTGGATGCAGAGGTGGTATGTCCATAGGCAAATGCATGGACAGGTGGCGCGCGAACTGGAAATAATCACTTACCAAATTCCTGCAGATGTGGTATGGCAAGAATCAATAACCCAAATCTGCAAATGTGGTATGGTAAAACCAATGCCTAGATTCAGAGGTGGTATGACCAGAAGCAAATGGCTGGAAAGGGGTCGGCGATCAGGAAACAATCAAATCATCACTTACCAAATTCTACAGAGGTGGTATGGCAAGAATCAATTACCAAAATGGGCAAAGCTGGTATGGCAATATCCACGCCTGGAATGGGGGCGGTGAACAGGAAAGATTCTTGAGGATCTAGCGTTTAATCAATTACCAAAATCTTTGGGTTGCTGCACGAAGATTGGCAAGGAGATATGACGGCAATTGATAAGGTACTTGAATCTTAGGAAGTCCTCCCTCGCGGCATCAGGAAGTCTTCCCTCGCGGCGGTGTGTTGGTAGGCATGTGCGCGAGGAGGTAGGCGGGGGACCTAGAGATACCAAGCAGCGCGTGGATGCGGGCCCATTAAGTCCCCCCTCGCGGCGGAGACGGTCCGGATCTGCAGCGTGTTGGCCGGCATGGAGGTGAGGAGTTGGGCGGGGGACCTGGAGACACCGAGTAGCGCATGGATGCGGGCCCATGAAGTCCTCCCTCGCGGGCGGAGACGGTCCGTATTTGCAGCGTGCAGGCTGGCATGGAGGTGAGGAGCTGGACGGGGGACTTGGAGGCGCCGAGCAGCACGTGGATGCGGGACCATGAAGTCCTCCCTCGCAGTAGAGAAGGTCCGAATCTGCGGCGCGTTGGCCGACGTGGGGGCGAGGATCTGGGCGGGGGACATGGAGGTCTGCAAGCAACGCGTGGATGAGGGGCCGACGGGCGTCGGCACAGTGAGTCTAGACCACATCCAACACTTGGAACGGGGGGTTCAATCGATTACCAAATCCCAAAAATCTATCATAGGATTAAAAGATAGATAAGTTCTGGATCGAGTCTCACTCTTATCCATAATTTTCAGGCCTGTTAGGCTCGGATAGACGCACGAATCTCATCAAGGATTAAACGGTGCATAGAGAGGGGGCAACTACATCTGGAAGTATATATATATATATACACGCACACACACACTGATTAGTTGTAACCTTGCCTTTAAAAAAAGAGATTGTAACCTGTGACGTACCAACATGATAAACAGTTAAGCAGATGCAATGCTCACCGCACGTACGTTCACGAACAGTGCTGCCGTTGGCAAATGGCAGCACGCGTGCCGATCGATCGATCGGTGCATTTGCATGATCATGAGATCTTAGCAGTGTGCAGTGCGTCATAGGCGCATGGCCAATCCGCGAGCGGCTGTGCGTGTTATTACTGTGCCTGCAGGGAGAGCGTTCTGCAGTTAAGCTTTATCGACCAGCAGCAGTATGTGCCAGCTGTGTACAGGCTTCTGTGAGCTGTGCCGCTGCCTAGCTTCTACTTCATATGTTTCGGAATACTTGATCATATTTGACTTTTCACATCTTCAAAGTTAAATTTTAACTTTTAATTTTGTATTAATACATTTATAAAATATTATAAAGAATATATGATATTTTGGATACAGACACATCCTCTAATATCCGACTTTGGCCATTATTTTTATACGACTATGTTAGTAAAAATATATATAATCATTATGTTATGAAAATATTTATCATGTCAAATCTAATGATACTATTATCTTGTGACCAACCTAAATAGTTTTTTCATATATTATTAATCAAAGTGAAAGAAGTTTGACCACACGTCTTCTAAAACATCAAATATTTCTGAATAGATAGAGTATAATATTATGAAAGTATTTCTTACGACAAATCTAACAATACCATTTTAATCAATCAATCTAAATATTTAGAAAAAATATTATTGGTAAGAATATTACCAAGTTTTACTGATCAAAGTCGAAGATGGTCAAAGGGGGAATATCTGGTGCATCTTGGCTTTCGGTGCATTTCCGTGCAATCTTTTCAAAATACCATACAAATAGTTATAAAAAAATTATGAGATTCACCACGCAGGAGGTGGCCGAGTTGGCCAGGCTCACACATGGCCGGGCCCCACTACTCAGTGGGCTAGCCTAGCCTTGGGGTTGATGACTTGATGGAAGCTTTCTTGAGGTGCCCTCATCGCGTTATTATTCTCATGGCATCGTTTGGAAGCTTCAGGCTCATATATCCATGGCTGATCACGAGCCCCTACACGATGAGTGAAGATCGAAGTACTAATATGCGCAATGATGGTTCCATTTTATCTCAGGGCTGTTTGGTTCATAGCACTATTAGACCAAGTTAAAATTTGGCTTAGCCAAAACATAAGTAAAACTAAAATTTGATGAAAAGAATGTTGTTTGTATTGCAGCCAAACTAAATTTTGGTGAACAGTTCTCATCCTCGAATTGCCCACATCCGATCATAAATCCAATGCGGCATCTGGTCCGGACACCGTTCTTAACTTTCCCGATTGAAGTGGACTTGTAGACCCTTTTTTGAGAGAGAGAGGCATATTCTCATGTGCTAGTATTATGCTGCGTCCGGCAAGTCTGAAATCTTTCTTTCCGGATGGCAATACTTAAAGGAAAAGAAGATATAAAAGATTTAAAAGAAAGAATGGAAAACAAAGTATGAGACATATGCCAGTATAACTTCTCCCGAAGGTTTTTCTTCGAAAGGAAAACAGTACTATTACTGATGAAAGCAGGAAATGAAGTTAATAAGCAACATGAGCTGAAGACGTGAACAGCGAGCAGATCTTGATCCGGCTTCACCGACACAGACAGAATGACAGCGTGTCGTCTGTTTGGGCGAATCAGATCGCTAATGAGTGATCAGGCACGCATGTCATTTTCTTGGAGTTGCAGAAGTTGTCCAATTCTCCCATCATTTCAGAGAGTAGGCCGGGCTAGAAGCGGATAACAGAGCCGGTGGTTGAGACGACCCTAGTACATTTTGCATGATCGCTAGTACATTCTGTGCATGCCAGGCCTCCCTAATCTGCTATGGTCCTAAGGAATCAAAAGATCATCGAATTTTGAGTAGCTAGGTAGGTTAGTTTCTTCTTCCATTTACTGTTCCCCTAGTTTTAATGTAGCAGATTAGCCCCTTTGCAATCTTGTCAAATCCCTCAATTTGCAACTGCTGATTGTTGGGTTCTGACAATTAGAAATTCATCAACCGCATGCAGGAATCGCCCTTCAAAATTACTACTAGCAGAGTAGCAGCCAAGAATAAGGAGAGAAAATCACAGCCCTTGTGCAGAGAACGCCTAGCACGTGACGTCGGAGTCGATCCTAGCCGCACATTTCCGATCGGACAGCCCCTGTGAACCCTACTGGTGGTCGGAGAATTTTTCAACCACCCCAGCCCTGGTGCTCCCACCCCGTGGATCGACCGCCGGCGCCGTGCCCCCGGCTCACGACCGTGCGGAGTTTGGCGTCCGTGAACTCGCCGGCGTTCCTCCTTGGCGCCCAGCCGCCAATCCGGGATGAGGTTCAGTTCATGTTCTCTCTATCCACAGCTCAACTCCACTCTGAAGTCAACATTTCCTCTTCATTTTTTTGAGGACATCACCTCTTGATCTGAAAACCGCATATTCAGAGTTCAGATGACAATTACACTAGGTGACTAATGGAGTTTTATCATGGGAAATTAGGAGTCTGGATTTTTGTTCTTATTATATCTGCTGTTTACCTCATCAAGCACATGTCATCTGTCCAGGTGGACATCGATCTGGACTAGAACGGAGGGTGATTGTGAAGAACAACTTTGCCAACACTTGTCAAAAGATTCCCGTAAGATAATTGTTGGCTGTTTGTGTTCAATGTTCGTATATGGTAGAAAGGATACAGCTGCAACATTGATCCCATCGTATGGAAGCAGTGGGTCAGGTGGGCCTGAAGAAGTGAAGACGATACAAAACGACCATGCATTGCATCTCACTTCACTTGAGGGAGTTGTGGAATTCATGAATCGTGAATTCATAGTCAGAGCATCACTTTGTAGTTACTCTACTAGATTTCCATTGGTTTAGTGAGTTCCATGAGTCATAGTAAGCTTCCATTTATATATACATGGCTAAAGTCTGTGAACTACGAATCTGTTCCACACAAGATATATGTTGTAAACTTCTTACAGGGTGTGTAAGCCTCAATAAAACGGGACTACAAAAGACAGATAGCGGCTCTGTTGCTTGACTACCACTGAAGTTCTTTTGCGACAATAAGTGAATCTGTAAAAATGGAGAATTGAAGTTCAAGCTAGCAGATTTAATCAGCAGTTGTAGGGAGGTAAACACGATGGTAGCTCCTCGGCCCTAGATTCTTCCTACAAGTAGGACATTTCTTCTGAGCCTTGATGGATGCCTTTATACACTTCTCGCGAAAGATATGGCCGCAAGTTGTTGTGGACGGCTGCTCCAACTTGTACAGACACACTGGACAGGTAAAGATTAGTTCCTTTGGAGAAACCTTGGCACGCATTCTGCTAACTTGCACTGCGTTCTTTGGCTGCAAAAGATGCAAACGACATAGTTAGACTTCCATGTACAGCACAAAGAAATAATTAAAGATGTCCATATTCAAATTTATCAAATAGCACACAGAAAAGATGTGAATATGAGATTATCTAACACTTGTAGTGTCCGGGAAATATTGGATATAGATATCGAAGTTTCTGGTCACTGATTGCATTTTATTCCACATACATGGATATATACACTCTGCACCATTTAAAAAGTGTAGAAAATGCAAAAGTAGATATTCTGAAAAAAGAAAGAGAAAAACACAGCACAGGTATAGTATAACGTTAGATGCTTCTCTTTTACCGATATCATGCTAGATGCTACCTCCCTTATGAAAAGAATGCATATAAGCTAATGTGTAATTGCAATAACCTTGAAAGCATAAAAAATAATTCCAAAGAAGAAAGGAAAACTAAAACCCCAAAACTTGCTCCTTCCTATCTGGAGAAAGGAATATAACAGGTGGAACCCTCCGACGTTTGCTCGCACTGCAATGGGAAGATGTAGTTCCAGCATCACGGCAACCTTGGATCACAGGAAAACAGGGAATCAGATGTCACAAATAAGAACATTTTGATCTCATCTGATTGACAGCTTATGTATATCTACCTTTACGATGTAGTCTCTTGTAACAATCATCTACAACAGAGTATGTAGATAAAATCTCAAGTTTCAGTTTCACATATAGTACAAAACCACGGATCATGAGATTCCGTAGTAGCCTGCTGCTTTTGTCACTTGTAAATTACACGGCAGCATAAGTAAAATGCAGAGGATAGAACTATAGGACTCCTCCATCCTCAAAACAGTTTGTAACAATACTCTCTCAACCGTAAATATTCCAAAGAAATTCTTGGTTTTGAAGAATACAGAGTTCCAACCAATATGCACAATTGGATCATGAATACAAAACTAAATGGACGAGAAGTATCCAAATATTTTGTAATAATCCATTATTCGAACTGGTACCGTGCAAAAGACTACATACAGGCTATGCAAAGTAATGAACTTACCTTCCTTACTAGTGTCCAACTCCAGATCCACTACAACCACAGGGTGCCTCCTAGTTTTCCTGTTCCTCCTCTGTTAAAAGAAACAGCAGCTCAATGTAAATAATCATGGTGATGCATTGATGCATTCTTCAATTCAAGACAACAGACAGAGAGCCAGCATACTTAATCGTCTAGAGCTTCAACATCAATGGGTGAGGTCGGTGTACCCGTAGGGATCATCAGAGCCTCACGCTGGCTCCCACTCCCAACAATGGGAGACCCTGCGTCCAAGTTTATAACAACTTTATCCCTGAAACCATCCTGTGCTATCTTCCTCGAGCGTGCGATACTAACAGTGATCATTCTCTCTTTAAATTATTGTTGTGAAATGATATTCCGAATCAACCTGGAATTCAGTGAGACACGGTAAGTTATTGTAGTTCATCTTCAAAGAAATAGTCCCTAACATTTAGTATAAGCATCAAGGCTTTCTACCACGTTACCACTTATAACTAACTGAAAATAAGCAATGCCTGCAGACGCAGTAAAAAAAAATTGAACCCAAACAGACGCAGTACAAATTTCACGATGGCTTGTTACAGAACGTGTTAAAAATCATCTAACTACAACTAAAGATCAAACAAAATGTTGCAAACAACTGTTAGGGTTTCGTTAATTAGAACGTTGAAGTCTTGCAAAATTCGGTCATTTATCCTTTTGCTGTATGACTTGAACTTACGTTATAGTCTCTGTGGATATCGTGAGGATATGTGCATGATCTTAGAATAATGAGTCAATTGGCAATGGCATTGTTGGTTTGCAAAATCTCGCGTTTTCGGGGTTTGCTTCAGTCTGTCAGACTACAGGCGGTCTGACCGGTGACATGGGCGGTCAGACCGCCCATGGAGAGGTCCGACCGGCCGGCGCTAGCCGGGTCCGACCGGTTCGGTTCAAAGTGGGTTTTGGTGAGCCAAAATAGGTTGTGTAGGCAAGTGAGGAGTCTCTGGATGTGGTCACATTATTTTGGAGCTCCCAATGAAAGTTCTATTCATTTGAAAATTCCAAGGTTTCAATTTTCAAGATGAAAATTTGGCTAAGTCATTTCAGCGGTCCGATCATTATGGAATCGGTCCGACCGGATGAAATCGGTCGAATCGGCCATTTGTGTGGGCGGTCGGACCACGATCACTTGGAGCTTGGCCTTGTTGGCATTGATGTGTTTGGATTGTGGTTATTGTATGAACTTCAATGCTTTATTGTTGCATATTGCATTGTTGAACTGACGTGGGTCAAGTTGTGAAGAACTTATTCCCGGAGACGATTTGTTTGTCTATTGTCATGCGGTGGCTTGCGTGTCAACGACGTCAACGGTGAGGTGGATCGGGACTACGCTTGGAGAGCTGAGGTCCAGAACGATCATGGATGCGGTGAGGTCGTGTGACTCAAGCGGGTGCGAATGGGCAAGATGGATCGAACGGGTAGTTCGGTGTACCGGTTGGATCAGCGGTGCGAAGTCGGTGCAAGTCTCGGGAGGTTCCGATGGGATTCGAACGGGAGAGACTTGGCGACGTGATGAGAGCCGCTGATCAACCTACACGTGGTGAAGCAGACGATTGCTTCAACAGATGTGTGTGTGTGGGTCCCATGTGTGTGTGGGTTCCATGTGTGAAACCCTAGCTCTCCTATAAATAGAAAGGGGGAGATGTAAAACCCCTTGAAGCATTCATTTGAACCCCTCTTCATTTTTCTAGGGTTAGGAGAGGAGAGGAGAGGAGAGGAGAGGCTAGGGTTTGGAAAGATTGTGTGTGCTCTTTGGTTTGATCTTTTGTCCTCCTTGAGGGAGTGGCTTTGTAAGCATCTTGTTGGATCAATCAATCTTGTGATGCTTGCTTAAGAGATCGATTATCTCCTTTGTGTTCTTCTCTCTTTTGATGATTTTGGTGCTTCCTTGATTCAAGTGTTTATACTTGGTCTCTTGATCGATTTTATCTTGCTTTGATGTGTGGGAATACTCCTTGAATCATCTAGATCATCAACCCCCACAAGCAAGTCTTGAATCAAGTTTTTCATATTTCTAGGGTTTGTGCACTTCTTTGGTAAAACCTTAAGAGATCGTTTCTATGAAGTGGATCTGAACGATCGTCGCTAGAAATAGGTCTTAGATATCCTTAAGGAGGTGTGCTCCAAATTTGGTCAAGTTTCATGGGTTCAATCAAAAGTTGGACCAAATTTCGTTTTGGTTTTGGGCTTTGTGTTTCGGTTCTGGACTAAATTGGTCGGACAGATTTATAAACGGCGGTCAGACCGCCAGCATTCGGACCGCCCGTTAACGGCCGGTCGAACCGATTTCAATCGGTCGGACCGCCCTTTGGCAGCCGGTCAGACCGCCAGTGTCCAGATCAGCCCAGTGAGATCATTTCTCCACTTTTGTATCTTGTGGTTAAAGGGGGTTATCGAATTCAACACAAGGCTTCCTCTGTGCGTGTACTGATCTTCTTAGCTTTCATAGCTAAAGGAGAAAAGTTCGTGTTGAATTTGATTAAGGCGAAAAATCGAGAAAGCGTCTATTCATCCTCCCTAGTCGCCTTTGCGGTCCTACAGTCTCTAAAAGATCTCAGCCCTCAGAACTCAGAACTAATGGATGCGCAATAGCAATCTACAGTGGGAGGTTATTCAAAAAAGAAAAAAAAATTGGGAACAAACAAACCGCTCACCAAGGCGTGTTGGTAAACCCTAATCAAGAGAGGCGGAGACTCTGCGAATCTGACACAACGATTCGGGGGGAAACAGCCAACTAAATCTGCGAACAGGTGACGAAATCTAGAGCAAAAATAGGCGAATCAGATACAGCAATGCGGAGTTAGTAAACGGGAAGGAGAAGGAGATGGTAATGTCAGGATCTCCAAAACACCCAGATTCCAGATTCAGGAAGATCACAGTACACTCAGAGGAAAGGGGGTGAGATTAGAAGAACTTGGAGAGAAAATAGAGAAATAGGGATGAGGCGGCTAGGGTTTCTCTTTGTATGTATTATCTATATCCTCATTACAGAGTTCCAAGATGAAATATATAGCCCAACAGTTGGCATTACAGAATGAAAACGACTTAGCAAAAGACTAATCGAACACAGTGTTGCCTCTGCGGATTGACAACAAGTGATTACCGATTACATTCTAAGACGTTGGATTCACTTAATCACTACAGACAACTACATCCCGATCGTCAATTCGACTTAACGTTTGACCAAAAATGCGACCGAACTCCTCTGGTCATCCGGCTTCTTTCTTTCTTCAGATCTTAGGTTCTGTCAATTCCCCCTTTCTTCAGAGATTTCTTGTCCTCAAGAATGGAAGTCTGGAAAAACATGAGAGACAAAATCCGCGTCCTCCCAAGTAGCTGCTTCAACCGGAAGATTAAGCCACTGGATCAACCATTGAATTACGGGCTCATTGTTTCTTGGTACCATCCTTCTTTCCAAGATAGCTATTGGCTGAACCTTCACATTTCCATTATCATCTATAAGAGGGAGTTCTGGACTAGGGATTACCTTGGACCCAAGATGCTTTTTGAGCTGGCTTACATGAAACACTGGGTGTAATTGACATCCTTCCGGTAGCAGTAACTTATAAGCCACAGCCCCAATCCTCTCAAGCACACGAAAAGGCCCATAGTATTTCGGGTGTAACTTCAATGATCTGTGAATACTGAGCAAAGTGTGCCTATATGGTTGAATCTTGAGATATACCATGTCTCCAATCACAAATTCTCTTTCTCTTCTCTTCCGGTTAGCATACTTGCTGATTCTTTCTTGTGACTTAACCAAATTCTCCTTGATTATTTGGTTAGCTAGTCGCCTCCTCCTCAGATTAACCCTCTCACCTCCTCATTTTGGGAGTCAGGTAATACCACTTCGGTGAACATAGGGGGTGCAAATCCATACAAAGCCTGGAATGGAGTCATCTCCAAACTAGTGTGATAACTCGTGTTGTACCACCATTCAGCTAAAGAAAGCCAACTTTTCCACTTCTTAGGACTGGCAAATGACATACACCTGAGATAACCTTCGAGACACTGATTTACCCTCTCCGTTTGGCCATCCGTTTGGGGATAGTAGGCTGTGCTGAACCTTAATTTCACACCTAAGGCTTTGAACAATTCTTGCCATAATTGACTTGTAAATATCTTGTCCCTGTCCGAAACGATGACAACCGGTAACCCATGTAGCTTGTACACCCCCTCCAAGAACTCATGTGCCACTTGATGAGCAGTGAATGGGTGGCTCAGAGCAATGAAGTGTGCATATTTAGTAAACCGATCAACTACCACTAAAATCACATCTTTCCTTCCGATTTAGGCGATCCTTCAATAAAGTCCATTGATATGTGAGTCCAAGCTTGTTCGAATGCATCGGCAAGGGCTGTAATAAGCCAGGATAAGGAGTATGCTCACTCTTGTTCTTTTGGCAAATAGGACATTCCTTGGCGTATGTGATTATCGCTTGCTTCATCCCAACCCAATGAAAGATAAGCTTCAGTCTCTGATATGTAGCCCTTTCCCCCGAGTGGCCTCCCAGTGCTGACTTGTGGCCGGATGTGATTAGTTGTTGTTGGAGCTCGTGACACGCCCCACTACCACCCGGTTCTTATACCTTAAAATTCCACCCTTTAATGTATAGTTCTGCTCGCTTGTGGGCTCACACTCACCTTCACTATCAACTCTTTACAATAGTCATCCTGCTCATAGCTTCGAGTACCTCAAGAACTCAGATCGAATCTGCAATGAAATCGCAAAGACATTGCTCTCCTTTCTCCATTACGGATAAGGCATCCATTGCCGGTTTCCCGCCTTTTATACTCTACCTTATAATCATATCCCAACAATTTTACCAACAACTTGTGTTGTATGCCCTCTGTTAATCTCTGCTCCCGGATATACCTCAAGCTCATTGGTCACCCTAATGATCAATGTGGATCCCGCAAAATAGTGCTTCCACTTCTTAAGGGCTTCAATGATGGCCATTGCTTCCTTGTCATATGTTGAGAGTCTCACGACTTTGGTCCTAGGGCTTTGCTCATGAATGCTATAGGCTTGTCTTCTTTGCATCAAGATGCTCCAATGTCAGATCCACTAGCATCACCTCCGTGGATGAAAGGTCGTTCAGAGTCGTAGAGCCAAAACCGGGCTCGGTCATCACTCTTTTAGTGTCATAAAAGCTGCATTCTGGTCTTCATGCCATACAAAAGCATTTTTCTTAAGAGCTTCAAACAACGGTTTGCAAATGATTCCATAGTTTTGTATAAACCTCCTGTAGTAGCCCGTGAGACCTAGAAAACTCCTCAATTGAGTAACACTCAGAGGTACGTGCCATCTCTCAATTGCCTCTATCTTAGTGGGATCAGTAGCCACTCCATTTCCATGTATGACATGTCCCAAATATTCGACTTGATTCTGTCCGAATGCACATTTGTTCCTTTTTGCATAGAGGTTATTGCTTTTGAGGACCCCTAACACTCTGGTCAAGTGCTGTGCATGCTCCTCCATTGTCTTACTATATACCAATATGTCATCAAAGAACACCAATGCAAACTTCCTCAAAAACTGAGATAAAACTTCATTCATTAAGGCTTGAAAAGTTGCGGGGGCATTGGTTAGCCCAAAGGGCATCACCATGAACTCATAATGTCCCACATGTGTCTTGAAAGTGTTTTCTTAACATCCTCTGCCTTCATCCTGACTTGGTGATACCCCGACCGAAGGTCTATTTTGGAAAAAATTTGTGCTCCATGTAACTCATCCAGCAGATCTTCTATCACCGGAATTGGGTATTTGTTCTTAATTGTGTTTGCATTGAGTTGCCTATAGTCAATGCACATCCTCCATGTTCCATCCTTTTTCTTAACCAAAATCGCCGGAGAGGAGTAAGGACTGACGCTGGGTCGAATGATTTTAGAGTTCAATAACTGTTCTACAATTTCTTCCATAGCATTCTTCTGATGAAAAGGTAGCCTGTAAGGTCTTTGATTCTTATGGTATTCCTCAGATTTTAAGGGAATGGAATGGTCACATGCTCTGCTGGGAGGTAATTTTGTTGGTTCCTCAAACACTTTCTTGAATCTCTGCAGAATAGGAGCTATCTCAACCGGAATTGTTGCTATTGTTTTTTCCAGAGTCTCACAAGAGTATAACACTGCCCCCATTACCCCTTTCTCCATCAATTTTTGCAGTCTTTCTATAGTAACAATACAATCAGCTGTAGGCAGTGTCTCATCCTTGAAGATGACCTTTTACATCCATAATGGTTCACACAAAATTCCACGGTCTTGAGGTTTAGGCTAATGGGACTGTGTATATATCCAATCAACTCCCAAAATAAAGTCATATCCCTTAAGGTCAAGTACTCTAAAGGTATCGATGAACTCCACTCCTGTATAGCATAGTCTGCAGCTTATCACACTTTGCCTTGCTCCACATTGTTTCTCCATTTGCTACTATGACTCTTCTCATGAATTATTTTGGATGGGGCAACCAATTTTGAGTGCCATGGCGGTATCCATAAAGGTCGCATGCTACCACTATCTACTAAAGCGCCTCCCTTATCTTGCCCATGTGAATCATGAGAGTGAAAGTTTGCTTAGAGGAACTAGTGCCCTGAATAGCATGTCTGAGATAGTTGGAATGGAGAGTTTCCTTCTTCTTGAGTTTCATCTCCCACTATTTCGCTCTTGTGAATTTTCTTCATGTTCTCCCCTTCAATCTCTTCCTCATCCTCTTGAGTAACCATGGCTCTAACTCGCTTACTCATTTTACACTCTTGTTTGTGTCCGGATGCCATTTCTCATTGCACCTAAAGCATTTTCCATCATTCCTTACATGAAGTTCGACCTCCATTGGTGTTGATAATCTTGTTGCTCTCGGGATTGGTGACTGTGCACATTTCCCTTACTACTGCTCCATTGTGAATTGCTCTTCACATTCCTCCGAATGTAATAGATTCGGATCTCTTAAATGGATTAGATTGCTCTAGTCTTTTTGCTATCCATGGCGTCAACCAGAGTGTTTGGATTCTGGAGTTGTGAGTGGCTCTGATTATAATCTTTAAGTCCTGCAATGAAGCTCCTAACATAGTACTCTTCAGGTAAATATGGGTTATCTCTCCTGACCAAGGTCATGGCTTCTTCGAATGCATCTATGTACATTGACACGATGGTCTCATTGTTTCACCGAATGGAAGGTCGATCACATCATATACCGACTGCTGAGAAAACCTCTTCCCTACCATACAGCAAAACTGGTGCCATGATAAGTTTTCCACATTGACTCCTGATCCAGTCCACCAATTCTCTGCCTTGTCTACCAAATATAGCACCGCAATCTCAACCCTCTGATTCATTGGAACTTTAGCGATTTCAAAATACTTGTTGGCCTTTTTAATCCATGCGTCTACCTTATCTCCATTAAACTCTGGAAAGTCCAATTTCGGCCCTCTAGCAAATGCTCTGAGGTTGTAGTTGTCCTGATGATGGGATCTAATGTTATGGTGTTCCATCCTCTCTTCCCAATCTGCATTGGCATACTCATTAAAGGTAGGTGAGCTTGTAACCCGAGTAGCCCATTGTTGTTGACCCCTTGGCTCAGTTGGTATTGGGCAGTGTAACGTTCCAAACTGAAAATTACAACCAAAAGGAATTGTGCCTACAGGGTGTGATAACAAGGGAGGTACTTGAGTACTCAAAAGCACACGAGATGAAGGCAGATTAATATTACTCTCAGCTGCAGACATGCTATATGGGTTCAATAGTTCAGGAATTTGTGTTGTGCTAGCATACAAAACCTGACCTGTATTAACTCCACCACCAGATAAAGGTATTCCGCAAGATCGAACTACACTTGCTGGTGACAATTCGGCTATGGTTGGAGGATTGTGGTTTCCATAGTTACCTCTATAACTGGAAAATCTATCGGATGGCTCGGGATTTTCTTGACCTCTCTTAGTCGATTGAGTCGCCAAGGCATTTCTTGCCATAGTCAATTGACTAATGCTTTTGTTATCTTGCTCAAAGAATTGATTGTTTTCCGTTTGGTCCTTCCTCATCAAATCTATACTCTTCTTTACCTCTTCCAGCTCTACTCTGGTGGCATATGGTTGAACCTCTTCCTCGATCTCATCTTCCTTCCCATGTCGAACCATCTTCAATCACACAGATCCAATCAAGAACTCACCAAGACACACGGATGAACTTCCACGATGTAGATCTATGGATTTCTCCCACAGTACCTTGATTTGAAGCCAAGATCGGTGCTCGATACCATCTTGTCAGATCTCCAAAACACCCGATTCCGTTCGTGAAGATCACAAGACACTCGGAGGAAAGGGGTGAGATTAGAAGAACTTGGAGAGAAAATAGAGAAATAGGGATGAGGCGGCTAGGGTTTCTCTTTGTATGTATTATCTATATCCTCATTACAGAGTTCCAAGATGAAATATATAGCCCAACAGTTGGCATTACAGAATGAAAACGACTTAGCAAAAAGACTAACTGAACACAGTGTTGCCCTGCCGGATTGACAACAGTGATTACCGATTACATTCTAAGACGTTGGATTCACTTAATCACTACAGGACAACTACATCCCGATCGTCAATTCCGACTTAACGTTTCAGCCAAAAATCTGCACTGAACTCCTCTGGTCATCCGGCTTCTTTCTTTCTTCAGATCTTAGGTTCTGTCAGGTAAATATAGTTTCTTACTCGAATCCGACTCGAACGGTGGCTCTTCTCGTTAGGGTTTCGCTTCGAGTTCGTGAGGGAAGCGCGGGAGGAGTCCGAGTGGAACTGCACGCCCTCTTCGCTTAATAAAGAAATCTGAGTGAAATGACAGAAGAGAATAGATGTGCATCCTATGATGGCGTCTTCCTCCTCAGACTGGCATGTCTGCCATGACTTCGCAATGGCATAGGATACCATGACTTGTGTTGCCAAGGGAAAAAAGGGTGGCCGTAAGGCCTTGTATGGATGGCCGGGGCTATCAAAAAGGCCTAAGAATAAGAACCAACCCAAATACCAATAGCATGTATCCACTTCAAAGTTCAAACCTGCCATACATGTATCGTAAACTCAGTACAGAAGAACCAACACAATGCAATACTTACTCTAGCATTACAGCAACCATGAACTCTATATTTCAATCCAAAAGGAGAAGCTATCACAAAAGAAATTATGGACATTGTGCAGTGACCAATGCCAAATAATGTCCCAGAAAATGTGAATTGTAAAAGGATGAAGGAAACGCAGTTCCAAGCTGAATCATAGTGGCAAACCCCTCTTTTTCACCCCAATTTACATCCCCAAATATATTGGCGTTTTTCTCCATCATCCAGCCATTTTCTATTTGCACCATCCAAAGCACGAGCATCTCTGCAAGTGAAACAAACAGAAGAATGCAAAGATCAGATGGCGAATGAGATCACAGAGTGAGAAAGCAAGGATGAACATGAACAAAGTCATAAAACAATGGCAACAAGAGCAGTTTTGTGTATATATGCTTGTGCAACTCACCGAGGAGGCATAGCCGTCGTCGTGCTGCTTAGAGCGGTTGCCATGCGCGGCGTCCTCGCCGAACCCCGGCGGCTTCCCCACCTGGCTCTGCTTCTCCTCCCTCGCCTTGTTGAAGATGTGCGTGTAGCCGTCCGCCGACGCCGGGTTCGAGTCCCAGTCGCCGAACTTTGGCACCGCCGACCCCCTCGTCGGCTGCCATTCCAGCAAGAAGTACAGCATCACGTCGGTTAGCTTGCAAACACATGGAGAAGCGTAGAATAAACACTGCAGAACTAAAAGCACAGTGTTACTGTTTCATTGCCGCGCGAGCCTCCCTTGGCTCGGGACCGCACGACGGAGTTGGCGACGAGGCCGTAGCCGCCGCTCTCTGAATAGTCGTCCCTGGACTGGCTGTACGGGTGCAGCGGAGACGGCGACTGCTCGACGCTGTACCCACCGCCGCTGCCTGCCCGTCCGCCCGCGCCTCTTCTTGGCGCCTCGCCACCGGCATGGCGGTGGTACGGCGACCCGGCGTACGGGTTGGGGGACAGCGGCGGCGCGTCGCTGGGCCGGAGCTCGTGGTGGTGAGAAGGAGCTGATCTCCCCTCGGAGCGGTTCGGCGACGGCGCGGCGACGGAGAAGGCCTCCGGGTTCTCGACGGGGTCATTGGGGTTGATCATCTTGCCGCCGCCTTTGCCCTTGCGCGCGTTCTCGAAGTAGTGCGTGTAAGGCACGTTGCCGTCGTTGTCCCAGTTGCCGAACTTTGGGACGTGCGCGTTCTTCTCTTGCTGCTTCTGCATATGCAAGCCGAGAAGAATCAACCACACTACCGCCATTTTTCATGTCCTTACTGCGGCTAGACACCGACATTCTGTTCAGGGTTCCAAACTCGTAGCGGCCATTAAACTCCGAGGTTATACTCGTCGACAGACTTAACCCAACACCTCACTGCACGCAGCCATGCAGCACCTCAATATGTTCCCGAGGGCACCTCTTTTATCAAGCCCTAGTAATAAGGTTCGCTTTGTATCTCGGTCTTTTACATGTAATCATACAACTCTTAACACTTGAAATAAACAACTTTTCTTTTCTTTTCAATCATGAGGTTATTTTATATAAAAAAGGGTCATAAGGACATCACTAAGCGGTCAGACTAGCGAGAAGAATTGTAATGGTAGAACATGTCAACTTGACACGGTTTGGTAGTACTAGTGGCAGTAGATTGGCCTGACCAACGAAAATAAACAGAGAAAAAGGAAACCACAAGCCACGACTACCTCCGGCCATTTACACACCGCATGGACTAATCAATGGAACGTGTCAATTATGTAATCGATAAACTAATCACATGCTGTGGCTTCACCACTTGGACTAGTTAAGGCCAAACAGGCAAACAGGATGGGCTGATGCAGTGGTTGGTGTTTTCAGGTTTGACAATCTGCACTTCTTCTGGAGGCCAAGTGACAGCGCGAGGTAGGTCTACCTTGCTGACACCTTACGTTTCATGACAATTCAAAACTGAAAGAAAATTCAGGCCAAGAGGCGCCACTTTGTGATACATCTATTATCTTTTGGATTTTACAATTCAATCTTCATGTAAGAGGTAAGATCTATTATGGAAAACATCTTCATGTAATAGCTATCAATTATATACCCAGGACGTCATATTCCAATGAGTTAACCTGCCTACATCTCTAGATGCGCGTGTATTATATGGGATGAATACCTATTGAGATAATAGGACTAAAATGTGATCGAAAGATACACCTCAACTGTCATGACAGACTTGTCTCGCAAATTAGCTCTGCACGTCAGGGGATTCACTCATTTCACACAAGAAAAAAGCTTCAAATTCTAATGTGTTCGCTTTATGCCTAGTGCAATTCAAGTGCTGCAAAACTGGTTGGTTCAGGGCTCTTGTCTGCAAACAATCATAGGTGATCTTGTTGTTCTTCCTTCAGAAAGTTAAGACTCAGATATCGCATGCAGAAATAAACCGTACAACGAGACTACACCTACTGCACAAACAAATCAAAGACGAAAATCAATCAAGAAACTGCTGCAGGAAAAAGATGTTCTTACCACAAAAAAAAAGATCAAAACTAGCTTATGACTGATAATTTAACCGAGAACTGCGGCACACAACGGAAAGAAACCATGAGGAGACATGGAAAGTTCAGAAAAGCAAGCCAGAGCAGAGGAGCTTACTGCCATGGTGATCCCAGCGCAGAGAGAGATCTGATCCCGGGGCTCGGAAGCTCGTCGAATGGTAGCTGGCAAGAGGTGGGAATTTGGGAATGGATATGTGTTGTTTCTTCCTCCTGGGCTCCTCTGGTTAGCAGCGCTAGCTTGTTAATCCTCTCAGGCCGGCTGGCAGGATCGTAACTCCAAGAAAGGGACGGGGAAAAGGCCGCGGTTGCTTTCCAGACGTTCGCGAAGGAGGCCCGGCACCTCCTCTTCGCTATTTGTTTTTCTCGTTGTTTGCACTCGTGTGTCTTCCGGTAGAGGATAGTTTTCTGTGGACGTGTCTATGTTCAAAACGATATTCTTTTGTGATTGGACGGAGTATATTGAAGTGTAGAGAATGATGCTATGTTTTTTAAGTACACACCACTCACACGGTACGCACACATGCATGCATGTATTCTGATTATGGATGATACTAAGCCAATACATAGCGGCGGGCGTCAAATTAAACGACAATGGACTTACTACATGCAACATGCATGAATATATTACGGTGGAATCAGACGGTCTTTACTCTTTACTATTGCACTACCACATAGTCGAGCGAAACCACCACCGACAGGTTGAACACCTTAACAAACGTTGGCCATCTTTGACTGCTCGGCTCGCATCATCGCAATTCACAACCATCCAAGCTAAACGAATACTTCCAAGTGCTAAATCCCGTTCTCCTTGTGGTTACGCAGGTACGCACCTCAGCAGCACCTGATACGGCACAAAAACGGAGAAACCCTAATTTGTATACGAATTTGACTCGATCTTTCACCGAACCAGAATTCAGCACTTGTAGTGGTCCCCTCGGTACCAAGCACCATGCAGAATACAGATGAAGGTGTATGCGCACACGTTAATAAGAACCAAGCTATGGACGCGGAGATGCACCCAGTGGCGTAGCTGGCCCATGGTCAGGCCTTGGGCCGGCTCAGCCGTAGAGCTTGAGTATGACCAGTCACCGTTAGTTTCACTCAGAATTCACGTGGGAATTTGAGTCTGGGCCTCGGGTCATTGCCTCGGAGGCCCGAGGCCCAGCTCCGCCTTTGGATGCACCCACGGCCAGATCCTATATCCTCTCGAGATGAACTCCATCAGCAATTATCTCTGTCTCCACGTAGACAACAACAGGAAACAATCTAGGAAACATCCATCATGTAGTAGATGGTTGCCTCCACATCAACACCAGATAACAACAGCATCCCCTTCCTTGGTCCCGAGAAAAACCGAAGGAAACAGATGGATTCCGTTTGGCAGCTTAAGAAAGCTACGCAACAAACCCTAGCTAGGATAACCCATCACCCCTGAACACACCGCTCATGAATAGCCAAGAGATCCACGACGATCTGAACGTAAGAATTGATTGTAGTAGTCAAAACCCATGCCCAAGTATAAATCCCTATATGAAAACTGTTGGACCAAAACGGCGACTAGAGGGGGTGAATATGAGCATAGTCTCTTTTTCACCTTAATCGGATTCAACATATTTTTCACTCCAATAGCTATGAGAGCTATGAAGATCAATGTACAAGCATAGCGGAAGACTTGTATTGAATCCAATCGAAACTCTGAAGCAAAACAACTAAAGTTACCAAAAACTCAATTCACAATGAGTTGGACAGTCAGACCTCTCAGCCTAGGATGTTAGGAACCTATTGGTCTAATATTTGATCCACAACTCCAAACTTCATAAGACTTGAAACATACCTTCTTTAGAATGTTAGGAACCTATTCCAATCAAGGATCATTGCCAAAGTTTCGATCTTTTTTCCGTTTGAGTGAAGGTTGCTTCAAAACTGAGTCAAAACCAAAACATGATCCAAAAACTTACTTGTGGGTGATAGATGATCAAGATGATCCTAGATCCATTCCCACATATCACAGCAAGCAAGATCCAGACCCGAAACCAAAAGAAAACGGAAGGATCAAAGAAAACCCCAAAATCACAAAAGAGAGAGTAAGAACAAGAAGAGACTCATCTTGAGGAATCTTGCTTGGATTGATTCGAGATTGATGTTGGTTTACAGCCACTCCATCTTGGAGGACAAAGGCTCAACACTTGAGCACACAATCAATCCAACTCTCTAGAACCCTAACATATCTACCTTCCTCTCTCTAAACACAAACTAGGATTTCTTCAATACAAGGGTTGGGAGGTGCACAACCAGCACCTCCCTATTTATAGTGGAGACTAGCTTCTAGAAGGATATCCCTAATGGGCACGCCCATAATAAAATGGGTTTCACTCACGCACGTATTTCAAAGCACTGTCTTCATCTTCTCTTGACATAAACCACTTCTCCTTGCGCCGTTTTGCGTCGCGGTTTAGACAAAAGCCATCACGGTGATATTTTGGTGAAGTTACCAAAATACCCCTTCTCGATCCTTCTCCAAAGACTGAGTCCAAACTTCATGAAGTAATCCCATGCTTCGCCACGTGTAGATTAGTCAATGGCTCTCTTCATGTCGGCAAGTCTCTCCCATTCGGGTCCCACCGAAACCACCATGGCACTTGCACCGACCCCCACACCGCTTGATGCAACCTGTCACACCGAACTTCCCGTTCGGTCATCCTATCCATTTTGCATCACGCTTGAGTCCATTGACTTCACCTGGCATCCTCGATCGTTCTAAACCTCAGCTCTCCAAGCCTAGTCCCGATCATCCCCGTTGTTGACTTCCAAGCCTTCTGCACAACAATAGACCAGGAAATCGATTTTGAGAACAAGTTCTTCGTAACTTGATCCACGTTAGTCAAAATGTGCATCATGCAACACATATGCACTGAACCCATGAACATGACCTAACTTACACCGCCAAGATGGCCTGCGGACGAGTCAAAACCGGTCAAACCGCCACCCATGGCGGTCTGACCGCCCCCTTGTTAGTCTGACTGCCCAGCAAAAGAATTTAGCCAAATTTCCTCCCTGAAAATCCGTAACCTCTTTGGAAATCTCAAACGAATAGAATTTTTGACTTGAGACTCCAAAAATTATGAGACCAAGTGTAAGAGAATCACCTCTCTTGTCTACACTCTCTATTTTTGGGCCAGCTCCAAACTCAAAACCACTTTTATGGCCGGCCAAACTGTCGCCCATTGGCCAGTCTGACCGCCAACCTCTTGGCCAAAACCGTGGCCGGTCTAACCACTAGAGGTGGCCGGTCTGACCGCCACACGGACCGGTCAGACCGCCGCCCTGGCCGGTATTACCTCCTACACAGGCCGGTCAGACCGCCACCCTGGCCGGTCTAACCGCCTACTGCCTGACAGAACTTGAACTTCACCGAAAACGAGTGTTTCGACAAACCTTTAACGACATCGCCAATTGTATCATCATCCTAAGATCGTGGGTATATCCCTATGATATCCACGAAACTCGCAAGAACACAATAAACACTCGGCCGCCATCCATGGCCATTTTCTAGAATTTTGATAACCCAACATTAAACGCGTAAGGATAAAGGGGAGTTGACATGCTTTTATACCCCATCAGCCACGCACACACAAAGGAAAAGGATGCATCCTACTTGGCCACTACTTACACACAACTCAGACTCAAAATCAACTTGACTCATCTAAGTAAAGGTAGCACACGCAGGTGCCCTGCCCTGATTCACTAGCAAAACATGCATGCACTAGGGCTCTACATGATTAAAAAGAGCCGACACCTAATATGCACGCTACTTGGATTACAAATTATGTAAATAGACTAGAAATCTATCTAGCTCAATTAGATACCGTTTTCAACCCTCCTATTTGAACTAGAACTTGGATTAAGCCCACGTATAAAAAAATATCTCTTGAGTTCCGTGACTTGAATCGTGTCGGACCTCCTCGTACACGTCTCCTTGGCTTCGGTGCCGCGGCTCTGTTCGACCGAAAAAGGCGATTAGGGGGATGAATAGGAGCATATATCTTTTTCACCACGAACGAAATTTAACTCGTTCACTCTAATAGATATGAAAGCTATAAAATCAAAGCACAAAAATGCAACGAAAGTCTTGTGTTGAATTCAGAAAACCCCCAAGACAAATCCTCTCGGGCGGTCTGACCGCCAAAGCCTGGCCAGTCTGACCGCTAGCTGCAGGGACAACAGCCCGAGATAATTTCAAATCGACCTAACTTTGATTTCGATATCTAAATCTCGTGATATTTCAAACAAAACTTATCAAGAATATCATGAATCTATTCCAATCGACGATCGGGATGAGAAGCCAAGGTTCCACGAATTTCCTGATCAAGGTCAAGAAGGCACAAAAACCCAGAAAATTAAACTTCGATCAAAAAGCTTGCTTGTGGGTGGAATATGGTCAAGATAACTCTAGATCAATTCTTACAGGTCCTAGCAAGTTAGATCACAACAAACACCCAATCAAAACACTAGGAATACAAAATCCCAAAGACATCAAACATAGAGCAAGAACAAGATAGAACTCATCTTGAGGCAAACTTGTTTGGATTAATTTATAAGAGTGTTGGTTTACAACCACTCCACCATAGAGGATAAAATCTCAACATTTGAGCACTCAATCAATCCATCTCTCTCAAATCCTATCCTGCTCTATCTCTTCACTTTCCCTAAATCACAAATTATGGTTTCCAAGGTTTGAGTTGATGAGTGCAAATCCTGCACTCCTCCCTTTTATAGAGAAGGCTAGGTCTAGAGAGAAAACATTATCGGTCACCCGTTAAGCCACTCAAAGTAGACGATGAACCGAGTCTCCCGAATGTGTCTCTTCGTGATCTTCATCTTCACTTTACATAAAACGCCTCTCCTTTGCATCGTCCCGCGCCGTCTCTTCATGATCCTTGCGACACACCTTATGTGCCTCGTCGCCTCTGCGCTAGCCTCACCGCCTCCTCCTCCTCAGCACCGACCTCGCCCCACTGCCTGGTGATGAGGATATCACTTCTACTGATATGAACACTCCTCTTCCTACTACTTTGAAAAATATGAAAGGTCCAATTACTCGGGCACGTGCTCGTCAACTTATTTATCAGGTAAATTTGTTTCTAGGGCTGAGTGTTTTATTTGAGAACTCTATGATGCTGCCTAACGGAGATGATTTACTTGTACTTAGGAATCTAGGACTACGACCAGTTCTGCAGGGTCTACAACCACTTCAAGAAGGCCTACGACCAGTGTCACCAATACTCGGCAAGCCTAGTACTCGTTGGACACAATCTACGACCAAAGATAGCATGGACTCCTCAAGACCACCCCAGGACCAGTCCTACGACCAGGTCTTCGACCAGAGATACGCGACCTGAATAGTGAATAAGGTGTTGTGTCACCGTTCTGGCCTAATAGGGCCTTGTAAGCGTGTCAAGCTCGGAGCCCAGGTTGTGTACACCTCTTTCCACGACCGCATAACCCTAGGTCGACCTCCTCACGCCCCCCTATATATATACAGTAGCCGTCATATTTTAACGTGAGTTTTTCTTTGAGATTATTCTGCTTAGCAGTCTCTCCGCACGTTCGGTTGAGGAACCCCACGTTGTGAGCTTCATCTATATTCGCAATACAATATCAGATTGCATCTTCTACTTTTTTGCTTGTGTTCTCGATTCGCATGCAGGAGATAACCTTCTTGGCGAGGTCAACTGCGTTCGGCACGGTTGATAACTATCGGAGCAGTGGTGTAGTGATTGCGAGAGGTTTGATCTGTTCTGGTCGGAGCCTTCGGATCATCAACGTTGAGTTCTCCACAATCGACTTATCAGTACCTTTCGGAAGATCAGGACACCGGCACATCACTTGGCCTCCTCCTCGCATCGGCCTCGCCCGACTTCCTCCTTGCGCCAATCGCTGCGCCATCTCCGTTGCCTTGCCGGCGGGCCGCCGTGCCGTGGTGTGCCTGGCCCATCGTGCCGGACTACGGGCCCAAAACGGTATAGGCTTTCGTTCCGTGCCGATTCGACTCATAAATAGTATGGGTTGTGCCGTACTCAAATCGGGCCAACGGGGCCGTGCTTCATGCCAGCCCAGCTAGCACGGCCCATTTGGCAATAATTTTCAGTTTTGTTTTTTGAGAGAATCAGTAGTTCTCAGCTGAAGTCATGTGAGCTCAAATGTGTCACCACTAGGCTCAGGTTATTTTTCTGGACTGCCCTGATATTAGCCACTAGACCTAAAGGCCTAAAGTATAATCTCGGCCCAACTCTATAAAGCCTGTCCCAGATTTGGCCGAATTTGCTTAGGTCTAAATCGAAACAATTAATACGTATTTTTTTTCTTAGGAGAAAATGGCAGGAGTACTTCTGTACTTGACTGGGGAAATTTACGAATAAACATCTCCACGGCTCCTCTATTCCCATTCCGTCCTCGGTCTCTCCACCGCTCCCCTCCTCGCCGACGAAACCCTACGCACGCTGTAGCCATCGCCTGCGCCGCCCTCGCGATGTACTCCGATAGGGTCTCCGGGAGGAAGCGATCTGTCATGGACCGCCTCGGGTCGGGCGGCTCCGGCTCTCGCCCGGGGCCTGACACCGCAAAAAGGTGCGCCCTCGAGCTCGCTCGGTGCGAATCATTGCTTGTTTCGCCATTTGTGCGCTACTAGTTGTTACAGGCTTTCAACTTCTGGTTTGGATCGTAATCGAACCGAGATGGTTAGGTTTGGGTAGTGTTCTTCAGATCCTAGAAATCAGGGAGTTCGTGATGCTGGCAGCTTTAATGCTTAGCAGAGCTTGTTACCTTCTTAGTGTGAGTTGATTTACTTATTTGTATCATATATGGGATCCGATCAGTAGCTAATATACATAGTGCTTGTGGCTGTTAGTGTGATTAATCAGACACAGAGGAAATGTGTTATTGTTGCTGCTGCAAATGCGCTCATCAGTCGCTGTTTGGCATTGCATTTGTTTCAAATACGTTTTGGTACAAATGGGCAGGGTGACATTATGCACACACAGACACCAGCATTACTTGATATGGAACAATTTTGGTAGTGATGGTGGTTGTTATTGCAGCAAGGCTGATCGTGACCTATCAGTTGATATGCGCGAACTCACCGGTGTAGTGCATCACCTTTCTTGTACCGCTTGTTGATATTGCAGCTTTAAGAGAGTCTTGAATGATTGCAGTGTTTTCACCAGATCTCAGAATCGGAAATTGTTGATGCTATTTTTTCAGAGGAAATTGTTGATGCTATGGTTTATATCTTCTATGTTGGCTTTTTACAGGTTTCGCCAGGCTGATGGAACTTGGAGACGTGAGCTTTATAAGGATTCTGGAGGAATTCAAAGTTCATGTAAGGAACATTGCTCGGATAATTTTGAGCATACCCTTTCTTTCTTCACCCCCTGTGACGATTAACTGTTAGCTTGTTGCTTCTGTTGTGCATGGTTAAGCTGGACTTGCTTCCAGAAATCTTCAAGCAAACCAAAAATCACATTTGCAGCAAAGCACTGAGGTTGTGAAGAAACCATCAGTTCCGGATCTTCGTGAAAAGTTATCTGGAGTCCAGCGCCCTCAACTGAATAGCACTGTTCAGATCCCAAAGCCTGTACCAGAGATTGCTAAGACTGCTAAACATGTTCAAAAGAGAGAACACCCTGCTACTTCTGCCCTTCCTGTCACTAAGAAAGTCAATGCACCAACTGCACCGAAGCAATCCCAGTCCCAGTCCCAGTCCCAGGAAAAGGTAGGGGAGTTCTATGTCATCTTTTCTTCATACAAGCCCTTGTCCTGATTAACTATTACACTTTCATTTTTTAGCAACCTTAACTAATTTCCATTATAAGGGAAACTGCAAAGTACAATTACGCCTACTTGTAAGTCGAAATAAGGTAGCATTTTCACTCAGGAAAGCTACAGACACCGTAACTTGTCCACACAGAGTTACATTTTCTTGTTCTACTAATGGGAGGATAGTGTATTGTCATGTTACCTTTACCTTTTGATTTATTTCGCATTTGTAATGCTGTGAATACAATGGACTTCTGGTAATCTTGAACATTTAATATTTGTGCAACCTTTATTTTGAATTCTGATTCTTTAAGTGTAATCTTATGTAAGGTGAATCTGCTACCTCTGGCATGTTCGATTTCCAAAGTTTCATCTGCATTGTTTGATACCAACATACGATTATCCTTGTCTGATTACTTTTGGGTTCCATCATTAAATATTTTCAATTGAATGCTGTAATAATTTGTTCCTTTGAAATATGCAGGCTGATGCCTCACTTGAAAGTTTTCTGGAGTCTCTTGATCTACAGAAATATTCAGTAAATTTCCAGGCTGAAGAGGTCGCGTTTGATTTATGTGGCAATTTCTAACAGTGGATTTTCTACTAAATTTAGTTGATGTATATTAATTTTTCAGGTTGATATGAAGGCTTTGGTTCACATGAATGAGGAAGATATGAAGTCTTTAGGAATTCCAATGGTACTGCAAGAACCTGAAATTGAAACATGGTTTTATCATATGGTTCTCAGAAGCTGGTCGGTTGTGTATCCTTTTACAAATGGGTTTAGATGCTTCTCTTTCGCAGTTTTGCTAAAATAAGAGATCTTGCCTACTGAAGCAATTTAAATATATAAATTGGCAGAACTGGTTTATGTTATAACTTCCCGGCATGTAGATTGACATGAACCTATTTACAATGTATATATATTCTTCATATGTTGCATGTCTTTGTCTGATTTGCATCTTGTTATCCAGTCATCTCAGTTAGTAATCCATATTTCTTGTCCTGGGTTATCTAATGGAGATTAACATTAGTTGGGTAAAATGAATTAAACTGATTAAGTAGTAAGTACCCTAAGCTGTACTTTACCTGCACGGTTAGCTTAAGTATCAGATTTGCCCTAAAAATTTAGCATACTACAAAAAATATTTTGTAAATGATATGGAGACATAACTAAGTGCACCACAGTCTACGCAAAGGTTGAGCAAAACATTATCTTGAGTTCTACCATGTTACGTTCAATAAAAAAAATGCAACAATGTTTATTATATATTTGTCCAGCTTTTCATTTTGTTTACAGTCTACTTGTAAAGTTTTCACTTAATGTTTATCATCTTCCTTTACAAGTTTTACTCTGATTGGATTGTGCTTGTCATTATATGCCTAGATTGTGTCCGTATTCATTTTGTAATTTCATCGTGTTTACAGGGCCCTCGGAAAAAGATACTATCAGCACTGGCTTCCAAAAAAAGAAGTCCTCGAAATCATTACCTACCAGTTGATGCATCTTTAGCCGTAGTAGCTAGATGACTTGCTGATTTGGATGTGTCCAAGCCATCATCAGCTTGCAGAGTAACTCCATTGGCGGGCAAAATTCCTATCAATTGATATGATGTATAAATAGAGAACTCCATGATGTTGGTGGTGTTCTAAGGCAGCTAACAGCTTGTTCACGGAATATATGTTCTGTTGTTATCCAGAGTATTTGGATGTCGATTTATTATGCCTTGGGAATGTTTCCCCTTATCCTGTAAAATCCAGTTCATGCATCTTGATCTGCACAGAGAAGTCAGGGTGATGAACATCATCAAATTATTGGTATCAGCTTTTGGATGTAGAGTGTTGCATAGCTTCTTTTGTTTCATCGTCCCCCAGAGCAAGGCCGGGAGACTAGAATAGTGGAAGGTGAACTAATGGAGGTGGCAACCGGCAGTGAGTGGTTAGTGTCTCTGCTTCGGGCTTCCTCCGCCTCTCCCGGAACGAGCATGTCCGTCTTGCACCGAGGCCAAGTGTGAGAACCCGGAAAATCAGACTAACCTAATTAACATTAATAGCTGGTTAGCAGTAAGTAAAAATTTTCTGAATTAAGTAATACAAGAATTTATTACATCAGAACAGATCATGTTTTACAACTTTGAATATATTACAAAAAGATTAAATTAAAATCTTGCATTGCATATCGCTGAAGTCTTCCTTGAAGCATTGTTCGTCCATCGCCGTCCAATCAAACTGCCTTCCTCGACTCAATCCGAATTGCCACTATCAGCTCCATTTTCCGTCAACCAAACATAAGACCATTCCCAAATCGAAAACCATAGCATAGAGTTAAAATAGAGTAGTTTGCCGTCAGAGTACAGTAGGAATCACCGCGGTTCCCAGATCAACCTAGGTTAGTTAGCACCGTGAGTATCGAGGCTACCCAAACTGACCTGGATTAACCGGCAGCTTGATTCTCAAGTCACCGAAGCTAAACCAAATCAGTTGGCACCTGGATACCCGCGATACCTAAACCAACCTAAGTAATCGTGCCGCCTTATTACCGTAGGTTTCATCATTCGGCATTCTCAAATCCAACACCTCACGAATACCGATTGCCTCGGCTCAAATCATACGGCAAAAACCCCACAGAAAGCACAAAAGAATAGTGGCCAATAATCAGCCACAGGAAGCCACACTTCCCCCTTTTTGAGCCCACAGTACACAGATGAAGGGATAAGAACAGGGTAAAAGTAAAATTGAACAGGGAGCAGGGTGAAAACAATTTGCACAGCCAAGAGATAAGATCAGCCGAGTGCACTTCCCAGCCAATACAATCCCCATGGCCAAACCCTCGCGGCCTGACCACCATACATTCCCCCGACCATTGCATCCAAGATCGGCGACCAAGAACCAAAAAGCCGACCACAGATCCATCCATCCCTGAATCCATTCCCCCCATTCCAAGCCAGATTTCAGGAACCCATCCCAGTGCTTTTCCCCTCTCCCAGTTCTTCCCAACAGAAGGAGCAAGAGCAAAGCACCAGGCAGCCAGAAAGAAGGCCAAGACCGAGGAGCAAGAAGGAACCATCGTGAGACGACCAGAGCAGAGGAGAGCACCAGCAAGCCGGCACTACCATCCCCCTCCCAACCCAGACTTCAATCAGAGGTAAAAACCAACACCCAGTAGGGTGCACAACAATTTTGCACAACATTCATCTATACCATCAAACCTCCTTAGCATCACAAAGCATCAATCCATCCTCATCACAGAGCAAGGGACCAGGGAGTAGAGAAGGAAATGAGCTTTACCAACCACGGCGAGAGCCACCATCAAGAAACTCGTACACAACCAAACCAACAAAGAACCCGACCACGGCCAAACCCCAAAAATCCCGACCATGGCGATTCACACAGTCCATCCGATTGAGCATGCATCCAATTAACATTAGCATTAGCATCAACCAAAACGGCTAAAGAATACAACCCTAGCAATTTCAGTAAAGCAGAAAACCATCGGGTGTGAACCAAACCGATGGAGCCACGGGAGAAACGAAGCGGCGCGCCTCGGGCGCGAGGATCCGTGGCGAGTGGAGGCGGCGCGCAGAAGCCGGAGTGGGAGCGGGCGGTGGAGCCGTGGCGGCCGGAGGCGGTGGAGAGAGCTTCGGTAGCGCGGCGCTAGCCTTCGGCCGCAGGGAAGCCGAGGGGCCAACGCTGAAGTGAGACGCCGTGCGGGGGCAATGGCAAGTAGAGGCGGCGGCGAGCGCCAGTGAGGCCGAGAGAGAGGGAGAGGGGGAGAGGAAAAGACGGGAGTGAGAGCCGGCCGGGGTAGGAAATTAGAAAAAGGGAGGGGTAGTTAGGTAAATTTGTAGGTTAATTAGGGTTTTGGTAGATTAAGGTTAGGGTTTTGGGTAGATTAGGGATGGGTAATTAGAGTTATGTATTGTGCTTAGGAGTGGTTGATTAAGAAGATTAGATGATTAGAATTAAATATTAGGAGTTAGGATTAAGAGGATAAAAATAGGATTTTAATGGGAACTGCTAACTGAGTCGGGTTTTGGAAAATTTTTGTAAATTAAATTTGACTAACCAATAGAAGTTCATTAGCAGTTTATTCGCTTAATATCACATAAAATCACTAAGTATTTCTCTACGTATTATTTGTATTGCCGCACTGCTTCAGAGGACGAGCTCCAAATTTAGTGTAGGCGATCCAGACTCATCAACACCGACCTCTACTATTACTACGAAGGCAAGCGATCCTCTTGAACATCAATATAGCTAATTTAAATGTAAACCGTATATTGCTCTATCATATATGTACTGCATCAAAACTATTTCTCAAAATCAAATTGGATTGAGATGATGAGAAAGATAAGAAAACTGAGATGAGATGAGATGAGAATTACTATGTGGGTAAAGGGGGCCTTGATAGAGAAAAGAGATGATGATGATGATGATGATGATGATGATGATGGTAAGAGGTGTGACCCTTTACCTACAATTATAATATAAGGACTAACAAAACTCTTACTCGGTCAGATGCCGTAAATTCAGTGCCAACCATTTCCCGTTTGGTGAGCGAAAATGCTACCTGTTTACGTAATTACGTTCTCCACAACGGGAATGTTGGACACGGAGGATAGCCGGTCCAAGGTGGAGTGTTGGGCTCGGTGGAGGACTGGGTGCGCTCAGGACACCGACGGAAAACAATGGGTGGAGACTTAATCACGTAACCTGGAAAACGTCTGTATTCTGAACTTGAAGTCGCATCAAAGGAAATGCGATGGACCTAGCTCATAAAGAGTTCAGGATAGCTATGGGTAAAGTGGCGCAAGCTCACAGCATGCTATACAAATCATGAATTCATGCCAGTCTCCTGGATTGGAGTCTACGGGAACCGCTAGGGGTCTTTCTTCTTTCCGAGTGACTAGTAGTATTTTCAGAACTAAAAAATTGCCACTTAATGTTTTAATGGTTTATTTTCAGAATGAGATGATTTTAGAATTTGTGATAAAGACCGAGAGATCACCATGCAAAGGCACCTTTTGCTATTAATGCTTCTTGAGTACTTTTGTACTCAACCTTGTTAGTATTCTCCTTTGTTAGATCCTAGTCCGTAGGAGCTATCCGGCGGGGCAAAGGACTTGCAGTGTACCGATCAAAGAAGGGAGGAGAAGGCGCCAGCGGCGAAGACCTGAGCGAGATGGAAGCCATCTTTGACTCGTGGGACGAGTAGGAGGGCGGTAGTCCGGAGCAGACTCCAGAGCGGAGAAGCTTCTTTTTGTGTTGGTGTAGTAGTTGTATTAAGAACCTTAGCTTTATGTGGCTACTACTGTAATAAAGATGTACAGTTTCTATTTTATTGTTCTGCTGCGCAACTCTGATAAAATGGCTTGCTATTCGTCGGAATGGTGTTCTCAAGGCATTTAATAGTAATCCGTATGCCTAAGTGTGATTACCCTAGGGGTAATGACACGGGGCGTCACACCAAGCAAGGTCAGTATGGACGTTCGTATAGTTTTTGTTGGTGTATGCCTAGTTTGGCAAAGTTTGACTTGTGGATCTTTCTTTCTTTATGAGGGTGTGACTTGTGGATATAAGCACCGTGTTTGGTAGGCTTAATTGGATGTTTGGGGAATTTTCTTGCCTTTGTTTGAGATCAAACAGCTCATTTTAGCATTTTTTCTTAAAAAAAAACAAAAACTCATTTTAGTTAACTATGCATCCCTTGGTTGCCGGTCTGTCTCCATGAACCGTGCTTTGCTCTAAGTTTAGGATTTTACACTTCTGTAGTTGTTGTAAACTTGATTGTTTGTGGACTAAGCATGAACTAATCACATGACAATGTGGATATTTAATTTTGAACACTTCTGCCTGCAAGTTTTAAGTTCATTAAGTGAACCAATCCAGGTTCTTAGCTGGAAGAGGGGAACTGGGGAAGCTCCTCGATGATGGTGATGCCACAATAGGATTTGGGGATATCTATGAAATGATTGCTGGAGGATACTATGGATTCTCCTGGGATGCCTTTCAGTGTTATAGGTACTTCAAACTGCTTGGTTATATGGGGTTCCCTGGACACGAAAATGTCGCTGTACACGTGATGTTATTGATACTCCAACGAGTAACTGCAAGAAGAAAGAAGTGTATAAGTAACCCCAAAATGTGGCTGTACTTCCGATCCAGTTGTGAACAGGCCAACAGGATGTTGATTCAAGAGGGGAATTCTAAGTGGGAAGAAAGGTATAAGTAACTGCAACGACGCAAGTGAAGATTTGAATTTTGAAGTAGTAGCTTCCCTTCAAGTACATGTATCTGTAGCATAGTATATGATTATTCTGGTCATTGCAAATTCAGTTGCAGTAAGCGACAGTGAGAAGCAGCGCGCCATAGCTCAGATGGCTGTGATGTCCGCGGCAATGCACGATCGCCGACGAAGAAGCTTCCCTCCTGCCGCCGACGGAGCCGAAGAGCACTACTTTTTTTTTTTTTTTAAAAAAAAGAAGAGAAATCCAGCTTTTATAGAAAGTATATAATAGTTCTTACAAAAATACGCAAAACGAAACAAAAACTGGGATTACAAGTTTGCAAAACAGGCTTAGAACCAAACAACACAACGCCAACTAGTCTAATACAACTCAACAGATGAAACTAACACATATTACAAAAGTTTTTAATCCATTCTTCAGCAATCGCCACGAAACGGTCCATCATACTGCCATCATCCCCTCTTAAGAGAACTGGTCAATACTGCAAACAAGATATAAGTTTGAAGATCACTTCTACTGGGTTCTTAATAAAATTCATTTTGTTCCTAATTTTTTAGAGAGTCCAAGCTGTAGCTGTAAAATTAAACAAAATAACATTGTAGTCATTAGCCCTTTTTTCCAACCAATTTAGTTGGAAATCATCTAAAGATATTGGATGCCGCTCTCAACTTATAACCTTTTTCATACAAATCCAGAAAAATTTCACTAAACTACAAAAAACATAACATGATCAATGTTCTCCTCCACCCCACACATAACACAATTTGTGTTTCCTTTTCGGCCCCCTCTTTTTAACTTGATCTAAAGTTTGTACTTTGTTATGATAACATAACCACACAAAGATTTTAACCTTTAAAGGAAACTTGTTTTTCCAAACCTTTTGCATTTTTCTGCATCTTACACTCCCAAATAATAATTGTTTGTACAAAGATTTAACTGAAAACACCTCAGATTTATCAAAGCACCATACAATTTTATCCTGATTGTCATCAAGCCCAACCTCCATGATATCATTCTTAAGATCCTCCCATTGTTGAATTTTTTCTTCCCCAAAGATCCTCCTTAAGGATATATCCCATCGATCCGCTACCACCCCCTCAGTCGCACTTATATTTGGGAACTAACAGAGATAGAACAATTTGTTGTATTTGATCTTCAAAGGACATTCTTTGATCCAAACATCCTCTCAAAAAGAAATATTATGATCATTTCCCACCTTATACTCGACACCCTAATTGAACAACTTCTTGACTTTCAACACATTTTTTCAGAACTGAGAACTTCTTAACATATTAACATTTTTGAAAGCTCCTGTAGGAAAGTATTTAGCTTTTAAAATTCTGAACCAAACTTCGTTGTTAGCTGAGTTTATTTTCTAAATCCATTTTAACATAAGACAACCATTCATAACCGAAGAGCACCACCTTAATCCCTTCCTCGCCACCTCTGCCTCCCCATCTCCCGGGCCCCAGTTCAGGTGCTTCCACCTCGCGACTCCTTCCCAACCCTTCGTCCGAACTTGCTTGCTCATTGGCTTGGGCTGGCTTGTGTGGTACGTACGATACGAGTACAGTGTGGCTGCGTCGCGCGCGCGGTGGGTGAAGGAGGCCGGTGCGGTGGAAGGGGTGAACATCGAGGGGAACCTGTGGCTCACCACCGGCGTCTCCAGGCGCGGTAATCTGTACTACAATGTCGTCAAGGAGATCGGGTGCGTATGAATGGCCTCGAGGCTGGCTTGCCTGTGTGCACGCCAATTGTTCGGTGAAATGCCACTACGACCCCCACGCCGCCGTGCGCCGTGGCTGGCCACGCTGTGCGCGTCGGCGGCGTATCCCATTCCCCTCGCTTCCCTTCCCTTCTCCGCATGCTTTGGCCATCCTTCCCATCCACTCCCTTAGATCCAACTCTGCCTCCGATCCGTAGGCGATCTCCTTCGTCCGCGCCGCTGGCTTCGACGGGAGGCGAGAGGTTAGGAAGTTGTAGAGGGAATCAAACCCCTTTATTTGAGTTTGATGTTAAAACTTCTTTAAATTGGATCGCACAGAAAATGTGCGGTCCAGTTTTCGATCCATATGAACTGTCCGATCGGATCTAGGCGGCTCGGATCGAGGTGGATAAACTGGCAGCGGCAGTTTTGTAGAAGAGACCCACGTTCAAAAATTTCCCCGAATTGGATCGCGATTCGGATCGCGTAGAGAATTCGCCATCCAATTTCGGGTCCATGTGAACCGTCAGATCGGATCTCCGTGGCCCAGACGAGGCTGGGCAGAAGTGGCTGGTGTAATTTTACAAAGACGACCTTGATATCGTCTCAGCCTCCCGTTCCCCTTGCGGGCCTTGCCAATGGATGCGGTGGCCGGCGGCGAGGTGTCCCCCAAAGCAAGACCGGGGGACTAGACTAGAGTGGGAGGTGAACCAATGGAGTAGGATACCGGCGGCAACCTGCGGCGAGTGGTTGGTGTCGCTGCTTCGGGCTTCCACCGCCTCTCCAGAACGAGCATGTCTGCCTTGCCGTCTTGAAAAAAAAGCGTATGCTTGCATTCACCTCTGTGACGTTTGCACTGAGGCCAGCGTGGTCTGTATGTATCTTTGTATAGTTCTTGTTGGTCTATGCCTAGTTCGTCAAATTGACTTGTAGATTTTCCCCCTTTCTTTGTGAGGGTGTGACTTGTGGATTTGAGCACTGTGTTTGGCAGGCTCAGTTGGAAGTTTGGGGAATTTTCTTGTATTTGTTTGAGATCAAACAACTCATTTTAGTTTTTTTAAATAATACATCAACTCATTTTTGTTAACTATGCATTTTTCCCTTAAAAAAGTTAACTATGCATCCCTTGGTTTCCGGTCTGTCTCCTTGAACTATGCTTTGCTCCAAGTTTAGGTGTTACACTTTTGTAGTTGAGAACTTGATTGTTTGTGGACTAAATATGGACTACCACATGACAATGTGGATATTTAATTTTGAACACTTCTGCCTGCAAGTTGCTGAAAGAGGGGCACTGCTCCTTCTCTATGATGGTCATGCCACAATAGGATTGGGCCATTGGGGAATATGTATGGAATGATTGCTGGAGGATACTATGGGTGCTCCTGGGATGCTCCTGAGAGAACCAAAGAACCATCTGGGAAGAAAAGACAAGAATGAAGTACAGAAGAAGCAACGCTCTAATTCTCCTCAGCTAATTTTCCTTCTTCCCTCTCCATTCACAGTAATGCATTGCTTTATGTGCTACTTATAGAGGATTCGTACATCAACTTGGCTCCGAAGTTACAGATTGAGGGGAAAAACTTTGAAAAGGTAAGGTTTTTTGTCCGTCGTTCATCATGTTGTTGTAATCAAAATGTCAATGCAACCTGAAAATCTCCTGAACTACTTTGTCAAACTACTTGGTTCCTATGTTTTTATTTTTCTCGCTCTTTGTAGGTCTACATATTTGTGATGGAAAATTCTGCAAATATGTCTCCTTTTTTAAAAATTTTCCTAACTGTGCCATTATAGCCTGTAGTTCTAGCTTATTCTTACCAGGCAGTTTGTGGTGCACCTATTCCACCAGGTATGATGATTAGGGCCAATAGACGGATGATAAAGATCAGCATACCAACCGGTTGCGGATACGACAGAGATGTTTGCTCTGAAACTTCATGTTAGACATGAAACAATATGTTATGGACTAAGATCCCAATGAGGCCCTAATATAAGGCGCACCCTCTTTCAGATAAGGAGCAGTGCCCCTCTTTCAGCAACTTGCAGGCAGAAGTATTAGGAAACAGTACTGTAGCATCATGTTAACAGTAATACCACAAGTATTAGGAAGGATTTATTATTTATGAATTTATCTATTAGGTGTTTGGTATTATTTATTAGTTAGGCAAGTTATTATTAGATTAGATTGTTAGAGATAAGTTTTCTTATAGTTAAGCCATCTCTACAAAAGGGACATCATTGTATCAGTTATGGTTAAGCAAGAAATAAACAAAGTTAGTCTATAACCGGTTGGTTAAAGATCAGAGCCTACTTGTTCGTCGGGAAGAGTCCCGACTGAGTTTGGAGGGCGATCCCTCGTCTCTCTGGCTAATCAGGTGTCAGGGTTGGACGTAGACGAAGATGGATTGGAACGCAGGTTGTAGCTGTGTGCTGGGATCGGACGACGACCAAGGCCTCGGAGGCTGCCAATGCGCTGTGGTGACAGAGCCGCGGCCGAGACTTGGTGAAAAGAGGAACAGAGAAAACACGAACAGATCTGAGGCGTGAGAAGAGGCAGATGTTGGGGATTTTCTGATATTCTTGCTTACCCGTAAATAAAGTGATTCTCTCCTTTAAATAGAGAGCTCCTAACAAAGTAGACTAAGAATTGAATTCGTATTGGAAAGCTAATCTGTTACAACTTCCGTAATTAACTATGTTTGAAAAGGGAACTAAAAGGCAGCCTGTTCCATATCCGACACAGGTTCAATACTCGCTGAAGTTGCCAGATCCGAACTCCCAGGTGCAGTAGTCAGCATTGTCTTCTTCCTTCGCGTATATGCCCCACATGACATCTCTCCCCTCCTTTGAAAATAGCTCGTCCTCGAGCTTAAATAATGGATACAGTTTTTGAAATTGCTCCAAATCCTCCCATGAAGCACTTGTTTCGGGTACATTTTCCCATTGGACCAATATTTGAAGGCGGTCACGAGCTAAGCGCGATTTAAGCACTTTGGCCGGTACAGGACAAACACGACCATGTAACATTATCGGTAGGGGTGGGGGTGAGGATGGCGATGGACCAATAAATGGTTTTAACAGACTCACATGAAAAACATTATGGATCTTTGCACTCGCAGGTAATTGTAAGCGATAAGCCACAGAACCCACCTTCTGCATAATTTGATAAGGTCCAAAATAACGGGGTCCCAATTTGCTTTGAATAGACTGTGATAACGAAGCGATAGGCCGTTTGTGTAAACGAAGCCACACCCATTGCCCTTCCGAAAATTCCAGCTCTCGATGACTTTTGTCATAATGCCGTTTATAGGTTTGTTGGGCGAGAAGTAGACGATCACGAATATCAATCAAGAAAGCATCCTTTCCGTAAAGTTGGTCTACAAATGGCACTTGTCGGTCCTTGGTTGATAAGTGCGCAATGTTGGTGGATCTCGGCCATAAACCACTTTAAACGGTGAAGTTCGAAGCGAGGTTTGAAAAGATGTATTATAACAATACTCAGCCCATGGTAACCAACGGAGCCATTGTTTAGGACGGTCCCCTGTAAGGCAACGGAGATACATAACAATGATCTTATTTACCACTTCTGATTGGCCATCTGATTGCGGATGAAAAGCAGAACTGATGTTAAGCTTAACACCGGCTAAACGAAAAAGTTCCGACCAAAAAGAGCTTGTGAAAACTGTATCGCGATCACTGACAATAGATGTCGGAATACCATGGAGACGAACAATCTCACTAAAAAACACTTGAGCAACCGAATATGCCGTGTATGGATGAGCCAAAGGAAAAAAATGAGCATATTTGGAAAAACGATCCATAATCGTAAGAATGATTGTTTTACCATGAATCCGAGGAAGCCCTTCAATAAAATCCATTGATATGTCGGTCCAAATAGTAGAAGGTACTTCCAATGGTTGAAGCAATCCGGCCGGATGCAATTGTTCGCCTTTATTGCGTTGACAAACATCACAAGCGCGTATGTAATCTTGAACAACTGCTCGAGCATGTGGCACATGAAAATCTGCCCGCAGACGGTGAAGAGTTTTTGAATACCTTCGTGGCTGCTCCATGAGCTAACCAATAATAGAAGGCAACAAAGCAGATGTAACCGGCACATACACTCGGTTGTGAAACGTAACCAAACCATCAATAATAGCCCATGAAGCATGCTGTTGACCGGATGCTATGGCCGACTGAAGTGTTTGCATGGCTGGATCTCCTGGAAGCTGAGGCGTAAGTCATCAAACAAAGAAAAAAACGGTGATGACAGAGCAAAAGAACTTGGCTGGAGCGCAGCATCCCTTCTGGACAAAGAATCGGCTACGACATTTAAATTGCCCGGTTTATATTCAACAGAAAAATCATAACCCAAGAGTTTACTGACCCATTGATGTTGAGGAATTGTCGAGAGACGTTGATCAAGCAAAAACTTCAAACTATAATGGTCAGTACGTACCACAAAGCGGCGCCCCCACAAATAAGGTCTCCAATGACGAACCGCTTGAACGAGTCCGATTAATTCCCGTTCATAGGCTGCTAGGGAAGCATGTCTTGGTGCAATGGAACGACTGAAAAATGCCACAGCTCCCGTACCTTGATGTAAGACAGCACCGAAACCAGAACCTGAGGCATCGCACTCAACAATAAAATCTCCCTGAAAGTTCGGTAATTGCAATACGGGAGCCTGTGTTAAGGCTGATTTTAGGCACAAAAAAGCATCCTGAGCTTCTGACGTCCAAAGAAAAGCCTCCCTTTTAAGCAACTTAGTAAGGGGATTCGCAATAGTACCAAAATTACGAATGAACTTGCGGTAATACCCGGCCAAACCAAGAAAACCACGGAGCGCCCTTACTGAGGACGGAGTTGGCCATGTGGAGATGGCACTGATTTTGGCATTGTCAACCGCCACACCTTCTGCCGAAACAACGTGGCCTAAATATGCCACCGATGTTTCTCCAAAAGAACACTTGGATTGTTTTAAAAACAAGCGATGATGTTGAAGGAGTTGTAGTACCGTGCGAAGATGTCGTAAATGTGCTGACCAAGTAGGGCTATAAATGAGGATATCGTCGAAGAAAACCAAGACATAGCGACGAAGAAAGTCCTGAAGCACGGTGTTCATAAGAGCTTGGAATGTGGCGGGAGCGTTAGTAAGACCAAATGGCATGACAAGAAATTCAAAAAGACCACGATGGAGTGGAAGCGGTCTTCTCAATGTCAGCAGCATGCATCAATACTTGATGATACCCAGAACGTAAGTCCAATTTGGTAAAAAAATTTGCGCCCCGAAGCTCATCAAGTAACTCATCAACGATCGGAATAGGAAACTTATCTTTGATCGTTTTGTCGTTGAGGTTGCGATAATCCACACAAAAACGCCAAGTGCCATCTCGCTTCTTGACCAATAAGACCGGTGACGAGAAGGCTGAGGAACTACGGCGGATGGTTCCTTGTTGAAGCATATCCGTACACTGACGTTCTAGCTCGTCTTTCTGCAATTGTGCATAGCGGTATGGACGAACTGCAATGGCATCTGTACCTTTCTTGAGGTGAATGTGATGGGAGATCTCGCGGACGGGCGGTAAACCATGTGGTTCCACAAACAAATCAGGAAAGTCGGCGAGAAGATCCTCCAGAAGTGTAGTTTCAGAACATGCAAAGGCCTGGCTCATGCGAGGGGCCATAGGTAGGCCGGTCCATGTAATGCGTCTTCCGTGGCGAGCGAACGACATAGTCATGGCTGAAAAATCCCACGTGATGGGGCCGAGAGTACCAAGCCATTGTACCCCTAAAATCACATCAAACCCATCAAGCGGCATAGCATAGCAATCCAGTGTGAATTCCTCCTTGCCGATGCAGATGGTCATGGCTTGGCAGACCCCCAAGCTCGTGACGCGATTGCCGTTGGCGACGGTGATGCTTAATCCAGAGCGCGGGCGCATGACGACGCCGGTGGAAGCCACAACATCGTTGGCGATAAAATTATGAGTTGAACCGGAGTCGAGGAGAGCGAGTCGAGGAGAGCCATGAAGGTGCTATTGCCAATCTTGACGCGTAGACGCATAGTCTGTCCCGAACGTGGCTGAATTCCAGTAAGCGCTGCCAAGGAAATTTCGGGTTCGCTGTCGGCCAGTGGGCACTCTTCATCGCTTTCTATGTCCGGTTGCACTTCGATGACGAAGAGCCGTTTGCACCGATGGCCAGCAACAAATTTTTCATCACAGCGGTAGCATAGACCCTGTGCTCGGCGTCGTTCGAGCTCGGCCGGAGAGAGGGTGCGACGAGGTAAGCTACTGTCAAGAGTCGCGGTATCCATCGGTTCGTTAGGTCGGATCGGTGCCAAAAGTCTGCTGGGTGTCGCCAGACGCCATGGTCGTGCCACGGTATTGGAGGCGTGTACGGCGAGCTGCGAGCGGCGTTCGTAAGCTTGCGCTAAGCTAATGGCTGATTCCAATGATCGGGGCTTGCAATTCCACATCCGTTTATAGCGGTTGGCGAGACCGCGATAAGATTTGAACTTGTTGGCGTTAAAATGGTGGGTGAGACGCACAACAGAGCGAGAAACTGGTCGGAGAATTCACGGACGGTGCCTTGCTTCCGGATAGCAATGAGTTCGCCCATCGAATTGGTTCGTAACGGAGGTCCAAAGCGAGTGTTCACAAGTTCGACAAAGCGACGCCATGAAGGTGTGCGGTGTCACGCTCCAAGCGGTGGTACCATAGCCGGTGATCCGTCATATGGAACGTGGCCAGCCAAACTTTGTCCTCCTCCATTGTCTGCTGACCCCGGAAGAACTGATCGCAACGGTCCAGCCACGGCAATGGATCGTCTTGCCCGTCGAACATTGGAAAATTCAGCTTATAGAACCGAGGTACACTCCCTCGACCGAAGATATGGACCATCGGCCACGAGCGGAGAGCCCCGGTCCTTCTTGCTCGCATGGCGTAACTCCGTAACCGACGCTACCGTGACACATGCGGTGGTCGACGAGGATTGGGAAGGATGCTAGTGGTTGCTCTGAAACGTGTATCGGTGATTGTCTCCTGATCGAAATCGCCTGGTTGGTTGTTGCGCCCGTGCTCCAAACGGGTGATCGCAACATGGTGTGCTCGTTATTCTTGATCAATATCTCGGATTGAGCGGAGAGATTATCGATCTTGTCATGCAACTTCAAGCGATGCGCTTCCATCTCTTTGAAATAAGGCATCTAGCTTCTTGCTAAGAGCTTCCATGTTGTCCCCATCTGACATGATTGATGGCGCAGCAAAATCTGATACCAAGTTGTCAGGGTTGGACGTAGACGAAGATGGATTGGAACGCAGGTTGTAGCTGTGTGCTGGGATCGGACGACGACCAAGGCCTCGGAGGCGCGGCTGCGGCGCCGTGGTGACAGAGCCGCGCGGCCGAGACTTGGTGAAAAGAGGAACAGAGAAAACACGAGCAGATACTGATGTGTGAGAAGAGGCAGATGTTGGGGATTTTCGATATTCTTGCTTACCCTGAATAAAGTGATTCTCTCCTTTAAATAGAGAGCTCCTAACAAAGTAGACTAAGAATTGAATTCGTATTGGAAAGCTAATCTGTTACAACTTCTGTAATTAACTATGTTTGAAAAGGGAACTAAAAGGCAGCCTGTTCCATATCCGACACAGGTTCAATACTCGCTGAAGTTGCCGGATCCGAACTCCCAGGTGCAGTAGTCAGCATTGTCTTCTTCCTTCGCGTATATGGAATGCCCCACATGACATCAGGCCTCAGAGCTTCGCTACCTCGACTGGGAAGAGCCCTGCTGACGGTTAGATGAGAGCGAGTACTCTACTCTCGGTCCTCGGACCCGTACCTAACCAAAGACCACAACATAGTAGTATTTACATATAGATCTCTTCAAAGAGAGCTGAAATTATTTAAGATCACGGGGACACTCAGTTTACCAGTAACTTTTTGTAATTAGTTTTATGGAACATCTACCTTCAAGTGAACCAACTTTCTGTACAAGGCTACTTATTTTTCTTCCTGTTCTATTCCCTCTAATTTTTCATTTGTGGCAATTGAAGTGCTCTTATTCTTATTCATCTCTTTTCTAGAAATGGCTGTCCCACAAGTTGACAAGAGAATGCTTGGTGAACTTGAAGTTATGGGATTCCCCACCGTTCGTTTAATTCGGGCACTTCATTATTCTGGTATGTTTATTTCAGTCATGGCAATTGATAGATATGTTGTTTCTTGAAAGTTGCAAATTATATGATTTAACTGCAAAGCTATGGCAACACGTTTCTTGTAAAAATTCAGTATATTCTTCAATGCTTAGCTGAATAAATTGGAGAAATAATCCAATTTTGTTTACCAGGTAATTCCAATCTTGAATCTGCGATAAACTGGCTTCTAGAACATGAAAGTGACCCAGACATTGATCAGCTACCATTGGTACGATATTTCTTAATAATGAAATTATTCTTCGTTAGCATAAATCCATTCTGATATGCATTATTCCTCATACTGATGATATAATTCTTAGTAGAGGAAACTACCAGATATTTTCACTTCAAGCATTTTGAAAGAGAGCTGTGCTCTAAATATATAACTGTGAATTGTTTGGTCTGAGATTGCAGCTTGCAACATTTTCCAATTTAGTTTAATCTGAAGCAACTTGCATGTTATTGCATATGGCAGTTGAATTTTCTAGTTTCTAACCTACATGCTCTGTACAACTCGAAATACTGTAGATCTTATCCAGAAAATGTTTAGTTATTATTGTTTACTCTTCTGGGATCCATTTGTCTCCATTGTCATGCGAGACAACGCTTTCATCAATTTCAAACTTTATGTTCTGAGTGCTCCCTTTAATGGTCTAGGTTCCAAGAGAAATCAGCATCGAATGTGGTGACACATCAAATGAAGTGAGAAATAACATTCAAAGAATGAGGTTAGTTTTTTTTTCTTCAATGGTTCATATCTGAACGGCTATAGAAAATATCAGAGTATTATTTCAGAAAAAAAATAAATTTTACTTATCACCAGTGGCAGAGCTTGGAAGAAAACATAGAGGGGGCCAATCTAACATCATATACTTAGATAACTTAAGAAGGGAGGGCTAGTTTATTGTTATGTTAGCATTTAAGTAGTAAAACTTGTTATCTCGCTGGCTTCGCTTCGCCGTCAAAACGTGTTGGCATTGCTTTATTGTTTTCTCGACGTCTCGATCGTGGAACAGCAAAGCCGAACGAAAAGATTCTCCCGTGAAGAAAAAGCAAGCCTCGAACGAGACGATCGCTTTTGATCTGCTGTTTCTTTCCGCGACGTGGACGTCGTTGTCAAGAAGCAAGCCACTCACGCCGTGAAGGAAATTCAAGTTGCTGGTTATCTTTTGAGTCTTTTCTTTCTTCGTGTCGTTTTCTTCCGTTGCGTCCATCCAAGTCCTACCACTTTATCTTTTAGTTCGTCTAAGCCATGCAAGTCCATAAATTTATTGTCAGTCATAGAAGCATATGAATTCTTTTTGCATGACAGCATCCGCCGCTCTTTTCTTTGAGCTGCTGCAAATCGTCGTTATGATGTCGTCGCTCTCTCTTAGCCGCCGCCCCAAGCTTTTAAGGTCGTCGCGCTTCTTGTGTACTGCGCCTCTGTTGCACTTCTTGTGCACTGCGCCGCCGCCGTATTGGGCTTCGATCTGCGCCGTCTTGCTTCTATCTATTCCTATTCGGCTTGATTTGACAATTTTATCTATTTTTTGTCGGTTTCGTCATCTTTTTTGTCATATTGCCGCAGTCGATTTTGCTCCCGCAATTTGTGCTTTATGGGCTGTCGCATGACATCGGATGGAAGGGGATCTTTTGTCTACATATTTTCCAAGAACTGCATGCTACGACAATATTATCAAGACTCAAACTTTGGATTTTCCCTAGTTTAGTGTCAACCATTTCCAAATGTAATCCTATTGCATACGCCTTGCATTTGAGAGGGGGTTGTTAGAGATATATTAGAGATAGAATTTGTCTTTTATATTTCCTTATCTGTATAGGGTATATCCCTTTGTACCCTATATATATTGCCCATTGGGCCAATATACATACAATATATTCATAACACTAGTTACCATTTCTTTCATTTGCTATGATGTTTGTAGTATTACTAGTTACCATTTCTTTCATTTGCTATGATGTTTGTAGTATAAAATGTATCATAGGCATATGATTGTCCTGTAGGGCTCAAGCCCAGGAAAGGAAACCAGGAGAGCGAACTGCAACCTGAAGACAGAAGGTACTTTCTGAAAGTTTCTTCGTAATTTTGATACAACAATCATTTCCTATCATACCATCATGTTATGGATAAGTCCTTTTTTTCATGCACGAAGGACTAGAACCCACATAACTATTATTGGAAAAGTTACTAGGTGGAAATTTGCATCAATTCCTTTCCTCCATTTTTTTTTCAGAACTAAAAACCTCAGACTCAACAAATGATTTCTGATGACATTTGGCTAAGAGTATTGCATCTGGTGAAGGAGATAACAAGAGCACATGTTTTTCTGTTGTCCTTGTCTCTGAAAACTTACATCATGTAAATATTGTATAGTCAAATGTTAACAAGTAGGCACTGTAACAGCTTAGCGATGTTGTTTTATTCATTAGAAACTTGCACTGCTTATGGGGGTTGGTGCCCAAAAATGCAGATGCACAGTCCTCATGTATGGTCTTGTAGTTTGTTCTCCTCTAGTGACGTCTCTCTGTCCTTCAAATGATTGATTATGTTTAGAGGAAAGTAGGTTATGACCTGATTATGAGGTACATATAGAAGTTCCTGGCCATTCTTAGCAAGGACCCCCTAGGGGTGACTACACACACAGGTATCCTACTGTTATATAAAACAAATCTTTTCCTTTGTATATCCAATGGAGCGTGGAGAACTAAGCCTAATACTAGTACAGCGGCTGATGATATTATCTGTCTTACAACATAATTGACACTAAATTAACTTATACATGCTATGAAGACACATCAAAATAAGGTGGCATTTCAGTATCATTTGCACACCTCTATGATTGACCAAGGAATTACTGCAATTTAGTGACTACTGTATGTATGATTCATCTTCACTGCCTAGTGTGAAGAAGGTTTATACGAAATCCAATTTACTTTGGCAATTCATTATTAGTCATTGCATTGCTGGCACTTGCCAGCATTTTGTTTTTCTGTCTCATTCAATCCAGAGCTAGTGCTTTATACTTCATAGTCTTTTGTCACACCCGAAATTTTTATTAGGAAACGTCACAGGTGGAAAGAAAATTTGATGCAGATGGACTTGAGGAAGAAGACAGAAAGAGGTTTGTAGCTTGCTTTGAATAGATATTATTCAGTGAGCTGCTTGCAGTTTTTTGTCATTCAAGTAACTCTCCTATACTTTTCAGGATTTTAGCACTATACAAGTCAAAGCGGGATGAGGAAGAAAGAATAAGAGGGAGAATTCGAAATCAACTACATGAGGATAAGGTCTGACAACTTTTCCAGGTTAGTAAGAAGTAAACAAATCATAGCACAGCAGCAGGGAAGAATAAAATGCGCTTATTTTGGGTCTTATTTTCATATTCCATCGTAGCAGCTATCATTCAATAATGTCATGTTGGCCTGTACTGTTCTCCTTTGGGATGTGCTCAGCTACATGTAATATGCTGCCAAAACCATGTAGGCTTTAAAGTACAAAGAGACAAGGGAATGCTAGACAAAAATTAGTAATTGGGAACTGTTTGTCTGCTCCTTTTATTTTTGTTTGCAGCAAATTCCTAATCCCTAATTTAATGTTAAATTTGATGCAATAAATTACTGGATGGTAGTTGAAGTCTATAGTACAAGATGGTTGAATTAATGGTAGATGCATTAAGTTATAAGCAAATACCTTTTTTGAAGAGTGTGGAAAGAACCAGTCATATTACAAATAATACATAAATAAAAGTGTGGTGTATTACATGAAAAATCAGGATTCAGGAGCACTGCTTGTTCAGAAATGATAACACATTATCAATTTGAAAACCGTTTTATTTAATTTTCAACAAAGAAAATTAATTGTGACAAATCCATACATAAGGTAAGTGAGAGCAGGGAAAAAATTCCCGGCCGGTAACAAAATCCTGGCCGTTTTTTCCGGAATTTGCAAATTCAAATTTTAAATTTCAAATTTCGGTTGATTTTTAAGCAAATTCAAACGAAATTCAACCGGGTTTTTCCCGGGAAAACCGCTAACCGGCCGGTTACCGTTCCCACCCCCTGTTGGGATTCGATCCGGTACCGGTTCTTTGATCCTTGAGTGAGCATGTTGAATTATATGGTCTACATGGTAGAGAATGATAATACTAAAAAGTAAAAACATACTATAGTCGATAATGAAGAGTACCTCTGTGCTGACACCGTGAACCTTTTGGAGAAATATTGCCAAATCGCATCACATATCCTACGACCATTTTCTTGTCACGCGAAATTATTTTTTTCATTTATGTGAAGAGGGAGAGGGTTCGAGCTTCTAAAGATCTTATGGAAGCCAAGCAGACTCTTGAGGAAAATCAAGGAAAACGGTTTGTTTCATATGCAACTTATATCTGCTATTTCCAACTCAAAGGTTCTCACTAAAGAAACGACGTTTTTATTTAGTGCAGCGTGATGGAAAGTCGGAAAGCAGATCGAGAAGAGGAGAAACGAGCAAGAGAGAGTCTCCGGCAACGTATAGAGGATGATAAGGTCCCCTTGATTCTAACTAATGTTTTTGAAACTTCGATATTTCCCTCCATCTGCTGTTTTCAATTCAATGATTTATAGGACAGTGAATCTTCTGCACTCCTTACAGCCTAGTTTTGGAGTATGATTATTTCATCCAATAAATTCGTTGTAATTGCCTTTTAATTATTCTTGGGTTTCCACGTCAATGGGTTTCCACGTCAATAAATTCTGCTATCTCTTGTCACCACAGACCACAGTTACATGCAGTGATGCGATCATGCGATAGCATAGCCTTTATTTTATATTTTCTGTGCACTGCATGGCCCTTCACATATTCAACTAAACAAAATTGGTCTCCTTGACAATGGAGCAAGCCTACCATGAAATGATCAATTATGTTCAATGATGCCATTGCTATCATCAAAATGTGATTACATCATCTATCTTTATGGTCAGAGTGATGTGATTTTCTTGTGTTTTGAAGTGAACACTATTTTAAGCTCATTTGCTACTACTTACCTCCAAAACTTTTCAGTGACATACTACATTGCTTGTTGTTGGACTACTGAAGAGCCTTAAATCATTTCCTTCTATGCAGGCAGAAAGAAGGCGAAGACTTGGTTTGCCGGAGGAAAATCCAGGAACTTCAGTCCCTATCGTAACTCCCACAAAGGTCTAAAACCCTCCAGAGTACCTCTACATTTCGTGAGCAAAACCACCAAAACGCATCCTCACATTTTTTTAACTGCTCAGATAAAACCTGTTGAACCTGTTGTAACATCAGAGCAATTGAGAGACTGCCTAAGAACTCTGAAGAAGGATCACAAGGTAAAACGATCTTCCCATTGTAGATATGAATTATGATCCCTCGTGATCTTATTAACACAGAAGCATTGATCTGTGTTCTTGAACATTACTGAATATGATGTTTAGCGAATACCACAATAAACCTTACATGTATGTTCTTCTGCATCACAATATGTGTTAATATTCCATGCAAATGTTGTTCATTGGATTTTGTACATGCAAACAACCGGAACTAGCCCTTCCGCACACCAAGAATATTTAATTTCTGTATTATGTGCTCTTGGCTATCTTTTGCAGTCTTGGAATGCCTTTCATTTTGTTTCTCAGTAGTCTCTTTCATCAGCACGCTCTTATAATTGAATTATTTGTGTGTACTAGAACTGTAAAATAAAACTGTACAAGGCAATAGATCCTCATGTTATGGGGATGCCAGGAACCCATTGATGTGTTGTATGTCACTTTATTTGTAGGTTTGTAGGATGACAGTGCTGGAGTTACAAGAGCATTCCAAATACTATTAAAGATAATGGCCAACATAGTGAAGAACCCAGAAGAGGAGAAGTTCAGGAGGATTCGACTAAGCAATCCCGTTTTCAAGGTAACTAGGAAACGGGATACGCTTATATTTGAGAAAGCTGCTTCCTGGCAATACCATCATCCCTAACCTACCATTCTTCTCTTTAACAGGACAGGGTGGGTGATCTGCAAGGCGGTGTAGAATTTCTGGAGCTGTGCGGGTTCCAGAAGCTCAGAGCCAACGGGTACCTGGTCACGCCGAGGGATAAGGTCGACATGACACTCCTCAATTCAGCAGGAGTTGAGATCGCGTCCGCCATGGCACATCCCTACTTTGGGCTACTCTCCAAGTGAACGGAACAGACTTCATCACCATTTTCATTAAGAGCTAGCTCGTCTACTTCGTACGAGCTTTGTGATAATGAAATGGGTGTACTAGTGAATGGAAGGCACTATAATGAGTCGATCACGACCGATCGAATCTTTTTTTGTTGCCAACACGCAGGTGTATCTTTGATTAAGAGAATAAAGGTCCAAATTACAGACATCACCCCACCTTGGACCAGGATGAGGATGTAAACCATGGCACTACTCTTACGCTAAAAACGATGACTCTAATCCTGTTTTAAACCCTAGATCACCACCCTTTCTAGGTGCAGAGCAGCGAGCCCTGTGGCTCCAGCTACCTGCCACAATACAATACAACTTGAGCATCGCTTTGCAGGCATCCCGTCTGTTTTGATTTTGTACACCATTGTTGGCAACAGGGGACAGATTCGATCGGTCGTTGTGTAATTGTAATTGTGCATGCTCATCCAGGAGAAATCAAAATACATCATTTGCAACGGCATAGGTGACAGGAGAGATGCATTAGTTTTTACTCATGTTCCTGCCTGACAATCAGATATGTGCCGTCGTACCTATTGCCACGGCGTACAAACGGGGAGTCACTGTTGCTTATGGAGCAACACATTGAATGCCTTTTATTCTCTGGGGAGAGGAAAGGAAGAGGCGAAAGGACCTGTGCTGCTGCCGGCACATGGCATGCTTTGTGCAACTGTACTTCGGAGCTTCAATTCTGGCCAGATGGGAGGAGAGGTGACAGTGTGACACCTCCTGAAACGCATGTGAGATGGACCATCCTAATTCAGAAAGCAACTTATTGAATCTTGATAGCTGCAGCTGCTGCCGGGTTCTTTCTAATCATCTGGCCATTAGTAGGATCTTGTAATGAAATATGTGCCATGAGGAGAGTTGTGCAAGTTTGTCTTGAGCCAGGATGAGAAATCTAGAAGGTTGGATGCAGTAGCAAGAATCCAAAACCTCTGATTGCATGTTCCATAATCCATGGAATACATGGCGACATCAACCTGGATCCTCGCGTACTGTAGCAAAGTTACAAGCTTCAGCTTAAGCTTAATGCGGCAAGTCCGGCACCGTAGCAAATCGCTGTAGCAGCCGGATTTCTTACGGAAGGAGAGGAGCTGCTTAATTTGTTATCATGGATGTACTACTGCTTCTTGAAGGCCGACTATCTGCTTGCACAACTGATGCAATCTTTTCTTCTTGTATGCAGTACTTGGACTGATCATGAACAGAGGCGGAATCGGACCTCAAGTCTTCGGGGCAATAGAGGCCCAGAGTCAAGTACCAAATAAAAATCTTTGAAAAAACATGAAAAATCTGATTTTGGACCAAGAGTGCCAGCTCCACGCTGATCATGACCGATTGCCTTCTTGAATACTCATATTGAGATCTCAGTGCATGTACATATACTTGCACACTTGCACCGCACACACTCCGGCGTTGCAAATTTTTTTCTCGATTCCTGCGGGATCTGAGCGTGAAGTTTTCTGTAAAACTACGGTGAAATTCCTGCACTCCAAACACCTGTTGCGAGCCATCTGACACGAGCTAGATCGACCTGTTTGGTGTGAACTTCCCTGCAAAAATACATGTGAAAGTTCTTCCTACTCACCAAACAAGCCGTAAAAATTGAACTATTTTTTTTAAAATATCCCGTAAAATTCCTGCGTTCCAAACATTCCTTCTTGCGATGAGGCAAGCAAAAATTCCTTGCATGGGCACAGGTGCATCAGAGGAAGGAGGAGCCAAGAGGAGTTGCAGCCTGATAAACTAGGCTCTGTTTAGAGGAGCTGCAACTTTGGCAAAAAAAAAAAAAACCGTTTTTTGGTTTTCTGAGCTGAAAGTCAGTTATAACTAATGGTTGTAGCTTTTCTGATAGGATGTTTGATAATATGGCTTTTTGTTGGGTTGGTTGACTGTTCTGAGTCGTGAAATGTCTGAAATAACTATATGAAATAATGAGTGTTGATTTAGCATTAATATGATTGTTTTTTTATTTTCTTTCCAAAAAATGCGGTAAATTGCATCAGTTTCATACTCAACTAGGGAAAAAAAATTCTAGGAACAGAAAACAATCATTGTATGAATCCATGTAAAAAATGTGTATGCAACAATAAAAAAAATTGTACATAACAATCCGTATCAAACATCCATGAACACATATGAACAACAATCAGATCTGCACAAAAGTAAATTATTTTTAACAACATTCATCAGATCTATAGATAGCGGCGGTGTCAGGAGGACTACTCGGCGTCGACAGGACAAGGTGGCAGCGGTTTTGAGCAAGTTGGCGGCGACGACGGGAGGGAGATGACGGTGGCAATTCAGATGGTTGGTGGTGGCGGCAGTCGGAAGGGTTAGGTGCGGCGATTGTGAGGACCCCTAGGGCCAGTGGGCCAGATCCAGGTGTTGGCGGCGGCTGGAGGCTTGGACTGCGTCGACAAGACAAGATGGCAATGGTGTCGAGAAAGTCGGTGGCGGCAACGATGGGAGGGAGGCGGCGACGGCGTGGAGTCACTCTCTCGAACCGAACGAAAGGGTGGGGGCGTGGGACGAATGGGCTAGGGTTCCTCTCTTCAAGCCCTTTCGTTCGGTGGTAGTAGACAGTGGTGGGTAATTTCCATGAACTCTAATGGCAAAATGATAAATCTAACCTGAAAAAGGTCACAAAGCACTTCTTGCCCAGCTTTTGGCTTAAAAGCAGCTTGGAAGTTGTGTTGTTTGGAGAGTTTGGGCACATTTGGTTGTTTTTTTGAACGAAAGAGCAAATCTAGCCCTCTCACTTTTGAAATAACAAAAGTGACACCGTGGTAGACTAGGAAGTTGACATGTACATCACTCTCGGACTACAACTGGTACCTGCTACGCACGCGGACCACTGCATGTCACCTATTGCGGTCCTCGTTAGCTGGACCCTCCTGCCGCACTCTCAATGCGTTGCAGGAGCATGTTGCACGACCCAGATGGCCGGTCCGCCTGGCCCGACCTCCTGTCACGGATCCGATTTGTTGCAGGTGGCCTCCACGGTCCTATATAACCCGGCACGGCCCTGTGGTCCGAGAACACGGTATGTATATGATACTGTACTGTTTTTATAATTTTTTGAACCAGAAACTAGTTTTGCTAAGACTAATAAAAAAGCAGTCCAATTAGCCAAAGACTAGCTGTTGGCGGGTTTCCGGTTTCCTCACACACACACACACACACACACACAAACATGGCCTGAGCTAGCTGCAGTAGGCTGCGTCTTGGCTCGGACAAAGGCAGGCAGGGATTGGACATGGGGGGCCATGGGCTACGATTGATGGGGATGGCATGGATGGGCGCATGCATGCATGCAATTCACATGGAATCCAATGCCGTGTGCTCAGCGCTCTCACTCCGTCCAGTTCTCGGCGCCTCCGTGCAGACTCAGGCAGACGCAGTACTGCGCTGCAGCGGCAGGGGCGCAGAGAGACGAGCTCGTGGCTAGAGATCCAGAGCAGAAGAGAAGAGCAGTGAACGCGAGGCGTACGTACGCCAAGGGCCATGCCTGTTTCCCGATTTGGATCGATCGATCGATCCATTAATTCATGCCTTCATGCTGCTTGATCAACCACCAGTCTACCTGCGTTCTCCTTCCTTCCATGGTCTATCCAACCACCTCGCCTTCTTTTCTCTTGTGCAGCGACACAGCAGCAGCAGCAGCAGCGAGCAGATGGACCGATCGACCCGTCGGTGACGAGTCGTGGGGACTCAAATCACTCAACGAGCAAGTTGGGTTGTACCAAGCTAAACTAGGTCTAACCCAAGGAACGTGGTTATGCGCAGAGTTCCAAGGAAAAGCGTCGAAGGGATCCATGCTTTTGCCCACCAGGCTATACTAGCCTAGGATGGTGCTAGGCTAGTAGGCTTGGTCATTAACACTTGTTTAACAGTGTGTTAGGAGTAGCGCACTTTTGACCGAGGACCATTCCAGTACTACGATGTTGCGTACCAGACGTCATATCAGAAAGAAAAGTATGAGATCACGTTTTGTAAATGTAGTAAAATACTGTGATATCATCGCTATTTACAAACACTGTAGTATCACTTTATCAATTGATTTGCACTGTTCTTCTTAGGTCGGATGGCTCAGATCAGCCAAATGGTAAGGCGTTAATGGCAGAGGATACCAATCCTTTTAATAAACAGTTGTTTGGTCCTTAACAGGACGTAATATAGGATTTTAACCATCATAAACAGTTGTTTGGTAATATTGTAGTGGTCTGGCAAGGTGACGTTCCAACCAAGAACCCTTAAATTTCTCCATGTGTAGAGAAGCTGAATTCAACATGACCCACGGCTTGCAACGGCACGCCAGGAATCTCTCGGACTAACAGGCACCTCGCCGAGCCAATTTTTGTCCGCACGCACCGCGAGTTTCCGAACAAAACCGAGCGCCATCCAATCCCCACCGTTTCGTGGATCATCCGGTCGCTTGGCACGCTTTTATCAGGCCATCACGTCGTGCATGCTGTTGCTGTCCGCGACGACAAATTATGAACAGATGAGTTGCCTGTCTGGCTCGCCTCCCAGGATTATTTAATACACTAGCTAGGAAGTGGAACATGAGCAGATTCCGGCCACACTTGGATGATTGCGTCTTTACCGGTAACGGAGCAAGAGTCCAAAGCGATCGAATAAGGAAGCTAGCTGTACGTGATGCTCAAGGCCGCAGGGGTGCAACCGGGTCTGCTGGTACCGCATTCTAATCTATATTTATTCTTTCGACACCGGATACAAATACGAATTTGGAGTATTCAAAGTTTCAAACACGGTACCGTCGGGACGAATACACGACGGTTTCAAATCAAAAACGGATAACATAGGCGGATAGCGCGCGCATACAGAAAGGAATATACACCGGATCATACCCCTGTCACTTCAAGTCTTCAACTAGCGATAAATTCATACATATTATATAAGTTCGACAACCGATAAATTTATACACAAGTTCGACAACCAACAAGCCACAAGTTCAACATAATTCATACTCATACATAAGTTTGATAACTGACGCGACACAGGTTCAACATAAGTGATAAATCGTAAATCCATTCAACCATACATAGGTTCATCATGCCATAATACGGAACACAATGACATAAGTACATCATCAAAGGACCTTCACTACACAGCTTCACTGGTGGGCTAACTACAATTTGCTATAGCTCGTCATCACTAGTCATTTCTTCTTCCTACAATTTGCCCATTAATGTTTCAAACTAAGTTAGAATCAAATTTGTAGCAAAAAAAAAAAATCAACCACCTTAACTAAAAGAAGAGTGCAATAACAGAATCATCGTATTAGAAACAAGGGTCTCAACAATCTCAAGATCACTGATGATAGATGCAACCTTATTCTTAGAATTTGATAAATTTAAAGAAAGCTACATTAGTAAATAATACAAACATTTTTACACTAGAAACTGACAAACTATTCAAGTAATCACCTTTTCTGGATGCGGCTATCCAATCTTTGGTACATATCAATGCTTCTACAATATCGGGTTCTAGGCGTTTGCGAAATGGATCAATAACACGGCCACCAGCACTGAACGCAGATTCTGACACTTGCATAGCCACAAGCAACTTTTGAGAGAATAGGATATTCATATTGTTGATTCTTCCACCACGATGAATTATCAAATTTCTGATTGGATGATCTAGGAACCTTTAGGGGTTGTTCTTTCATGTATTTTTCCAACTCATTTGGTTCATCTTGTTTAGTCCCAACATGGGTGTCATATAAGAAGTTCATCGTTTTCATTGTCTATAAAGAGATCTACATCTGGTTCAATTAGGAGTAGGTGTACTAGTACTCTTTGGGACATTAGATTTAGCACAAGCATAGGCTTCATGCGTAGGCTTCACAATATTGATGAATTCTTCATGTCCAACTTTATACAATAGCTCGCCTTAAAACTTCTTCATGTAAAATTCTACACTTTTTTTTTCTGAACCTAGGATCAAGAAAGCTCGCCACAGCAACAACAATTTTAGACTTCTTCCAGTACTATTCAAACTTAGCACCCATAGATTGTGCCATCTCTCTAATAGTGGCACTAGTACAAAACAATCTATCTTGGACGCTTTATCACAGGCGGTTCCTTTAGAACCATCTGTGATACGTAATTATCACAGACGGTCTGTAAATAGAACCGTCTATGGTAATTTACAGACGGTTCTTAAGAATAATCGTCTGTGATAACCGCATACGTCACAGATGGTTATTTTTAAAAACCGTGTGTGAATTATCACAGAAGGTTCCAAAAAATAACCGTCTGTGATAGTGAAAAATTCACATACGGTTTTAATAAGAATCGTATGTGATATAGTTACCTGATTACGTAACAAATATGCCATAAATTACAACAATGATACATGAACACACACAATCTTCTCCAGTCACTTGATATGAGACAGCAGCCACGGCTAACCTCATCGAACCTGACACTCTCCTAGCAGCCATGCTTCTTGAACTCGCAGGGGCTGGTCGTCCAGAGAATGCTAATTAAGTAAGAGTGTGCCAAGCCGGAATACAATCACGGTATGACCTGCCCCTGCAAGTTCAAAAAGCATGGCTGCCAGGAGAGTGTGTCAGGTTCGATGAGGTTGGTCGTGGTTGCTGTCTCATCCTCCTCATGCTGTGTGGACGACCACCTGAAAAAGATCATGTCTCGTGGTGGGCTTGGTTGCTTTCTTAGGTGTACTCGCCGTCTTCTCCAAAGCAGTTGTATCAGAGACAAAAGAATACTAACCTTAGATCACCAAGAATAAATAGATCTACAAGCACACTTGAAAAATCTACGGTATTTCTTTCACCAAATGCGCCACAAAGCCGGCCGCCTCCTTCAAAGCAACCGCATATATATCAGAGACATTTCTCACTGCAGATAGATTTAGATCTGAGGGGATGACAAGATATTTAATTGCACATATCACAAACGGTTCTTGTTAAGAACCATCTGTGAGGCCTACGATTATCACATATGGTGGTTATCTAAAACCGTCTGTGATACGTATCACATACAGTTTTTTTAAGAACGGTCTGTGATATGCTCAATTGAATATCTGGTTGTCTCGACTCCAGACAGATCTGTCTATAGTGAGATCTGTCTCTGATATGCACGTGGCTGCTTTGAAGAAAGCGACCGGCTCTGGGGCGTTTGGTGAAAGAATTAAATACCGTAGATTTGTAAGTGTGTGCTTGTAGATTTATTTATTCTTAGTGATCTAAAATTAGTATTCGCTTCTAATTATATGCATTATATAATCTAGAGATATCAATAATAGCTAGGTTTATCATCCAATGAGGTTATTAGCAGTTAAGATTTACAATAGAACAATGAACAACATGTATATATACATTGACTTGTCCTGTATTGTGTAAAATAATATTGTTTACATCATAGTGAGCCTCAGTTCTGACTATGTCAAATGAATTAGAGGAAGGGAGGAGAAGGAAAGGAGGAAGAAAGAGATGTTGGTTAATAGGAAGAGATCTCACGAGATATTTGAGATCTTCGTGGTGAACTCCAAGGGTAACGATCTATAATCCTTTATATTTGTCATGGGTTAATCGCTATTCAATTTGTAGCATGTTTGGTCAATAGGAAGAGTACGTAGTTACATGCATTAATCTAATTTGTTACGTGCGTAGCGCAGATGGACCGAAGCTAGATGTACGTTGAGAACTGTGTGAGTGAAGAGTACATTGATTGTGTGTCTGCTTTTAAAAGAGCTGCCGAGCAGGATATGTTGAAGAAAGAGATAAAATTAATGTACTATCCATGCAATGATTGTGATAATATGAAGATGTTTACCAACCCAACGCAGATCAAAGGACACTTGATTCGAAGGGGTTTCAAAAAGGAGTATACATGTTGGACCAGTCAAGGTGAAGAGCGGATTATACTGGAAGGTAGTAACATCGTCGAGGGAGACAACGATACACCGCTGGATGTGGACTGTGCTTTCTATGAGGGTAGGTCGCACGATGACAATCTAGATCAGATGCTACGCGATGCAGAAGGGGTTATAGTGTGAGAGAGTTTGGTAAATTCGAGCGCTTAATGGAGGACTCGGCGAAACCTTTGTTCCTGGGCTGCATGCCGGAATACACAAAGTTATCATCCGTACTCGAACTGCTGAAATTAAAGGCAAGCAATGGTTGGTCCGACAAGAGTTTCACGGCGTTACTAGGTCTCCTAGCGAATATCCTTCAGAGGGAAAAATATGTTGCCTAGAACCACTTACCAAGCCAAGAAGGTTCTTTGTCCATTGGGAATGAAAGTAGAAAGAATACATGCATGCTCAAACGATTGTATCATCTACCGTAAAGAGTATGCAGACATGCATGCATGTCCGGTGTACAAAGCATCCTGATACAAGCGTAAGAATCACTCTGATGACGGCGAGGGCATCGATGTGAAGTAATGACCTTCTGCTAAGGTGTTGTGGTATTTGCCTATAATTTCTCGTTTGAAGCGTTTATTTGCGAACTGAAAGGAAGCATGATTTTTGGGACTTACTTTATTGGTGGCACTTAGAAGTTCACCACTGCATCGACGTCATGCACGTGGAGAGGAATGTATGTGATAGCTTGATTGGTCTCTTACTGAACATTCGTGACAAAATAAAGGATGGTGTCAACGCACAATGTGACTTGGTTGATATGAACATAATGACCGAGTTAGCATTGCAAGAGACCGATAAAGAGCAAACGTACCTTCCCCTAAGCTTGCTACACTCTGTCCAAGGCCGAGAGAAAGGAACTGTACCAGAGCTTACATGACGTGAAAGTTCCGTCCGGTTACTCCGTCAACACGAAGAAACTTGTTTCTATAGAAGATTTGAAATTAATTGGTATGAAGTCTCATGATTGTCATGTGTTGATGACACAAATGTTTCATGCTATAATTAGAAGTATTGTGCCGAACAAGGTCCGAGTGGCAATCATGAGTCTGTGTTATTTCTTTAACTTAATTGCTTAGAAGGTCATTGATTCCGAAGGACTATATGCTCTGCAGGCCGAGGTGGTGACGACTCTATGTCATCTTGAGATGTATTTTCCTCTATCATTTTTTGATATCATGGTCCATCTCATTGTTCACCTTGTGAAACAGATAAAAGATATATGGCCCTGTGTTCCTACGTCATTTGTACCCGTTCGAGAGGTACATAGGAATTCTCAAGTCCTATGCACGGAATCGATCTCAGCCCGAGGGTAGCATTATCGAAGGTTATGCAACTGAAGAGGTCATTGAGTTCTGTGTTGACTACATGGCTTAGGTGTAACCGAGAGGTGTGCCTCTATCTCATCACAAGGGGAGGCTGGAGGGTATTGGGACCATCAGAAGGAAAACAATTACTCCCAATTTCGATGCGTACGCTCAAGCCCATTTCACAGTCTTGCAACACATGACCAAGTATCCCCGTATCGACAAGCACAAAGGCATGCTACACCAACAGAATCCAGACCGGTCGGAGGTTTGGATCACGAGAGAGCACAACCGCTGATTCAACGAATGGTTAAAAGTACGATTCACTGGGAGGTTGTCATCAAGTGATGATATGGTTGGCAAAAGTTCTAAAATTTACAATTTTGACATGGCAAGGATATAACATAAATGGGTACACATTTTATGTGACAACTCAGGATAGGAAGTGCACAATCCAAAATAGTGGTGTCTGCATAGATGCGTTTCACTAGTAGTTTAATACCGCTGGGTTGAGCTCCGACTATGGGTTCGTAGAGGAGATTTGAGAGCTCAACTACGTACTTTTCAAAATCCCCTATTTTAATGCCATTGGGTCAAACTTGCACAGGTTGTGAAGGTTGATAAGTACGGCGTCACTATTATAGACCTCGAATGTGTCGGATAAAACGATGAACCATTCGTACTCACTAAGCAAGTTATTCAAATTTTTTTATGTAAAATACCTGGCAAATAAGAACCGTCGCGTAGTTCTTCATGGAAAAAGAAGGATTGTTGGAGTTGAGAATGCCTGGATGAGAAAGAGTACAATCAATTTTACGAGTTAACTCCTTTCGGAGACGGCATCAGGCTCTAGGAAGAACCCATTGAGAAAGCTAGCCATATGTGTTTCGATCATCGTGAAGGGTTTTTTTTAAAATGAAATAGTCAAGTGGAATGATCCCACACGGTGAACACCTATTTAGAAAATTGTTCCATTGTAATTAAGAAACTCAGCATGTAATTAAGAAATTATTTCATTGTAATTGATTCACTAATTAAGAAATTGTTCCATCTGTGATTGTATCTGCTTTCTTGTTTTTTAAAGGGCATGGCTAGCATTCCGTGAGGATAGCCGAAAAATAGAACAGTAAACTATCACAGGCGGTTTAGTGGAACGAACCGTTTGTGATATATGTAGTACAGACGATTCCTAAGGCGCCAAAACATTTCACCTCCCGCCCACGCGTCCAAAAATTCTCGCGCTGAGCATCATAAATGGTTCCATAATATAATCGTCTATGATATGCTCGCTTATTGCAGACGGTCTTGGAATAGAACTGTCTGTGATATGCTTACGACCAGGTGGTGGTCGTAGATTTCTTATCACACACGATTCTTAATATAATCGTCTGTGATATCCTCGCTTATCGCAGACGGTCCTGGAATAGAACCATCTGTGATATGCTTATGACCAGATGGTGGTTGTAGCTTTCTTATCACACACGGTTCTTAAATATAACTATCTGTGATATGCTAGCTTATCGCAGATGGTCCTAGAATAGAACCGTTTGTGATATGCTTATGACCAAGTGGTGGTCGTAGTACCATATAGCTTATCACAGACGGACCTGGAATAGAATCGTATGTGATATGCTTACGACCAGGTGGTGATCATAGATTTCTTATCACACACGGTTCTTAAATATAATCGTTTGTGATATATGATATCACAGACGGTTCTCTTGGAGAACCGTCTGTGATCCACATTTATAAGTAGGGGGCCTCGCTAGGGTTTGCGCCATTACTCCTCAGCGCACACTCTCCGGTCCGCCTCCCAAGCGCCCTTACTTCCCGTGTTCCTCTCGAGCCCCCTCTCTCTGTGTCGTCGTCCCCGCGCCTGCTTCATCCCTCTGCAACCTTGACGATGCCACCCCTGACCTCGACGACGCCTCGCTCCCTCGACCTCGACTCCCTCTTCGTCTACACCTCCCGTCAAGGTTACGATCACTCCTTTGTATTGTGCTAGTAGAAGTTTCAAATTGTGCTATTTTGATTGACTCTAGCTAGTACTGTGAGATATTTCTTTGTTAATCTTGCGAGATAGCAAGTAAGCGAGATGACGTCCACACCGCCTTCCCCGCCATCATCGACGTCACCGAATGCGTCTAGATCTCTGAGGAAAGTGGTACCTAAGCGATATGCCATAGAAATATCGAAAATGCTTGTGAGCCGAATGACCATCACAAACAACATTCTCTGGGGTCCCTCTGCTTCCCCAGAAAGCAGCGGCAGCATTCCGGACCACTTGCGGTATACTTGCAAGGGAACGGGTCCCCATCACCATACAGAAATAGAAGGATGTGTTGGACTAGAGAAAGCACAGTTGTGGACTGAAATTACAACATCGTTCAAGATTCCACAAGAATTCTCCGAACTCGTGCGACGGCACGCGTTCCTCGCGATGTCACACGCTTGGAAGACCTTCAAGAGCAAACTTGTCACGGAGTACGTGAACAAGGATCGGACGCGCTGCACAAGTATAGTTTTGTGTTATCGGATACATGGGACACCTTTATGCGGTGAAGACGATGGACGAATTTCAGCAGCAAAGTGCGGCGCACAATGCTATCCAAGCACAAAACATTCACCTCCACAGACTTGGCACCGCTGGGTACGCAGGTAAAATCCTAGGATAGATGAGTGAGGACGATGTGTCAATCCAGTCGGAGGTCTCCCTGCCATTTGCCGAGATCACAGACTAGCACGCACGAAACTGGTTAAGAGCGAGGACCTCAACCACGTCATCGGACGCAATCTCTTTCACAAACCCGAAAACGAGGGAGTGTGCCAACTCATGGTAAGATATGTTGAACTACCTAGTTTTTAATAAGTCTATAACTTCGTATGGTCTAAAATAACATGATGGCCTCTTGCAGCAAACATTGAGTACCCAATATTCCCATGGCTCCCTCGAAGCAGTCAGGGAGAAGGATATATTATCAACAGCCCTGGGAAACAAGGAGCACCCGGGTTGCACGCGGGGCCTTGCGGTTTACGTACCTTAGAAGCATGAATTCCCACATGACTCCTATGCGTATACGAGTCAGAAGAGATCCAAGGCTGAGCACGAGGAACAGTGGAAAGCGGAGTTTAAAGAAAAGATTACTGCACAATTTCAAGCACATATAATAACATTGTAGGAACAAATGAATCAAATTCTCAACCGGTCGCAAGACGCCTTCGTGATTTTGGGAGCCAGTCCCCCTCAACATCGGAGTAGCGTCGCGTCCACGTCTGCACTTCCTGAACTTGGCGACATCCAATTACCTATCGACCTCATCCAAGTAATGTACATCTCTCGGATGCTCCAAAGATAGACATGTAGGACACATTAGCTAATTGTGATCATTTTGTAGGTGCCCACGCCCTGCAGGCTCCAAGTGCTGGTTGGGTCCATTCTTGTTGAGGTTGGGCGGGGGTGGTGTTTCCATGCTAGGAAGGGATAGTGGTGCACGGTGCCCAGCTGGCATAGGGTTACGCCATGGTCCAAGTGGACATGGTGCATGATAATTTGATGTCTATCCCGCTGGAGAAGCGCCTGAACGAAGACATCATAACACTAGGGAATGCTTTGCACACTTTTGTCCAGTGGCCCAAGAGGGACATCGCCCTAGACCCTGCAGTGTCGTGATCTCCACACGGCCATGCCTCGATGACTCCACCTCAACCCCCGCTTCAGAAGTCCTCTATATCCCTTACCGTAGAGACGACGCCGAAGAAACAAGAAAAGCTTGTCGAGTCGTCTTCCAAGAACACAACTTGCACGCGAGGCGCTAAGGCCAAATCAAACAAGATTAAGACGCTCACAAGCTCGAAACGTTTTCCCTCGAAATGCCATTGGTCTCCGACACAGCATTACACCGCATTGGTTTGGCTTGCCAGACTTTGCATGCTTGAGGTGAGGGAAGACCGACCTACTGCATTCACCGTTAGCTACAATGAGAACCATTTTCACCACAAACCGGGCTACTTCGTAGTGTGTTTCGAAGACTTATTTGATCTATTCAACCTCAACGCCCTCGACGTCTCACTTCTACGATGTTGGACATTGTAAGTGTGTACAATCAAGTTCTACATTCACGCAATACCGATAAATATCATAAATCATTGCTTATATATAGATACATGATGCAACAATCCCAGCGATGGCGACAACCGGTGGGTTTCCTCGTCCTATATTTGATCTCAGAGTAATGCATTCGTAAAGACGCAAACTACATCGAGAAGTACATAATGAAGGGATTGTATACTCACCGCGATAGGGATTACATACTGGTGCCCTACAACCAGGGGTAAGTGCTTCACTACATGCTATACAAATTTTATTTGTTCTTTATACGCAACACGAACTTAGGTTTAATGACTAAAGCGTCATACATGAGTAGGTAGCACTAGATCCTTTTAGTTATTGTATCAAAGTGGAACAAAGTAATATACCTTAATTCCCTAGTCAATACAACCACGACTTCACCCTTGTACAAAAAGTGCTAAGACTGGTCTCTCGAACTAACTATACATATATCCTATATCACACTTATATTTTTGCAATGCCACTAGCAACTACGTCAAGGCAACATATGTGCATTCTATGTTTGTCGTCATATGCTGGAAATCACGAGTGCTAAGACGAAGGATCCAGAGGTTTGTCAGTCAATCTCTTAGTAATTATTTCATAATTATGAATTTAAATACAAGGCATGAAACTACCAGAAACTAGGTTTGATCTGGACTTACTCGTGAAAGTTCGAGGACAGCTCGCCACCTTCATCACGGGGGAGATCATTAACGAGAGTGGAGAGTTTCACCCTGGCGACTCTGATTTATTATAATTCACTTTGAGTTGTAATCAAATCACTTTGTAATTAGACCATGAAAGTAACTTTGTAATTTATATTGAGTTTGTAAATCACTTTGAGTTATTCTATATCAAATCAATTGTGATATATCTGTTTTCTGCTTGCTTATTTTCAGAGGGCATGACTAGTATTAGCTGAGGCTAGTCGAAAAATCAAAATACATTTAGGTATAGAACGAACTATCACGGACGGTTTTGTAGAATAAATCGTCTGTGAATGATACTCACAGACGGCTACTACTAACAACCATCTGTGATATGTATACAATCACAGTCGGCCACTATTAACACCCGTTTGTAATATATATCCAATCACAGACGACTACCACCAACAGCCGTCTGTGATATATTGCACATCACAGACGGCTACTAGGTGAAAATCGTCTGTGATAGTAGACATTCACAGACGGCTTCAACAAATAACCGTCTGTGATATCCCACATATCACAGACGGTTTTTGGTAGAAACTGTCTATGATAGTAGGTCTTCACAGATGGTTTCGACAAAAAATATATGATATGTGGGATATCACAGACGTTTATTTGTTGAAACCGTCTGTGATATGTGGGATATCACAGACGTTTATTTGTTGAAACCGTCTGTGATATGTGGGATATCACAGACGGTTTCCCATAAAAACCGTCTGTATTGTAACTTTTCATAGACGATTCACAAACCGTTTGTGATAACCACCTGTTATCACAAACCCATAGATTCAAACGGTTCAAAACCGTTTGTGATAACGGTTTGGAGCTGTCTGTGTGATGACCCTCTTTGTAGTAGTGTGGTATTAGTGCCATCCATGGTTAAAAATTTCGGACGATTATCACCAGTTTACGGTGATAATTGGATCTATCGGATCCCCTGGTAATTTTTGAAATCGGTTCCGATTTGTATGATTTTTTTTTTCAAATTTAGAATAAATTTGTGTCAAAATTTATTTTCAAAAATTTTGGATAGTATTATCACTGACTTTCAGCCGATTTTTTAAAATCAATTTTTGATTTGAAATTTCCGGCCAAACCGGACCTAACTGGTTAAAAATTTGTTACCAGTTTTTAAAACCAGTGCTAGCACACTACTCAGAAATCAAAAGCTTAATATCACAAAAAGTTAGGTAAAACAAATTTGTTGTTGGATATAAAGAACTGTGTTTTCCTCTCCTCTCCTCTCCTTTCCTCTAAATATTCCTTCTACTAATGAATTAATGGCGGCTCAGCCATTTCTTAAGAAAAAACATCTGATGATCTGATCAACATTGGACAGCAGTAAACAATTGGTCCAGTCGTTGTGTTGAGGCACCGAGCTTCAAGTTTTTTGCCCATCTAAACATTGCTCACCAAACCTCGTACCAGGATCGAGGTCCCAACGCTGCAATTTACACCGGGTAGAGTACAACGGTTGAGGCTGGGCAAGTGAACAGCTCATTGAACCCAGGTAACGTATTGAGAAGGGAGCGGATATTCTACGATTCCCCCGCCTGTCACGGCATCAGCATTGACAAATGCTCTCAGGCAACCTAACCTTTTATTTCGCAACACTGGCACAAGAGCGTTGCGACGTGTACAAATAAATTTCTGTAACGTATTTGTAAAGTTGACCAATGCTGGAGTATACATCTGTCGGTGTCGTGAAATTTATGAGGTTTCATTTTCTCCCAACAATTTCGTATCGCTCGTGACATCAAACGTTCAATCGGAATTTGAAATGCGCTCCATGGAAGTAAGGCCCCTGTTTTGGAGGCTTAAAGCCAGCTTCGGCTTTGGAAAAACCGAACCACCACCCCCCCCCCACAATAGGTCAACTTCGTAGCAGCTTATCATTTAAGATGCAGTAAAAGCCTATGCGAAAGACGCAACTAGGTAGGGTGTACTTTTTCGGTTTGTTGCGAAGGGGTATACCACTGTAAATTGAAGGAAATTACCCATTAATTGCCACAGGTTAAAAGCCCCCCCTCCCCCCAAACACACTCGTTGCGTTCCCATCCCGATTCCAGACGAAGGTCACTCGTTACCCTTCACCACTAGGGCGATTCAATGCCGTTGGCCAGACCTCTCCCACGCCGCCAGCGCCGGTTCTCTCCTCGGCCTCCCCACCTCCAATCGAGGATCCCTGTGACCAACGCCTGGGAGAAGCCGAAGGTCACTCGTTCCCCTTCGCCACTAGGGCGATTTGATGCCGCCGGCCAGACCTCTCCTACGCCTCCAGCATCGGTTCTCTCCTCGGCCTCCCCACCTCCAACCGAGGATCCCTATCACCAACGCCAGGGAGGAGCGATGGATACAAAATCCACCACCGCCCGAGGAGCCCGACGACTACCTAGTCCCCCTACTGCCCGCCGATTCTCCCTGTTGCTCGAGGTATTTCTTTCCAACTCCCTCCCTATCGCCTCTCCCAACTCTCTCGATCTCGATCTACTTACTTGAAAGCGTAGGCATGGTTGGTAGTGATTATTCTTAGGGTTTTTTTGCAAGATGGATTACTAGTTGTTAGTAATTTTCAGATATGTTCAAGCTCCTTATTTGTTGGGCTAAAACTAATGTGACATTTGGAACAAAATTCGTTACTTGCAACTTACTGAGCATATAGTACGAGAACCTTTTCTCTTGAATACACGGAGAAAGTAGTTTATGTAACAATAAATTTGTTAGAATTGACGACGAATCAACTTGTATAATTTGAAATACCATGTAACTTTCCATCTACATTTTTAGGCATGTGTCTACGTGATAGGTCTTGAAAAATTAACTATGCTTAGATGTGGAATTGACTAGAATGCCATTCGGGTCTAATCTGATAGTATTGTTAGATCATGGCAGTGCCCTGGCTATGTTACATACTTCAGTTATATATTTCATATGTTGACAGTGGGTTAGCTATGCTACATTTTTCTTAGATGATGGTAGTGAATTGGCTATGTTAATTTTTGTTAGATGATGGGAGTGACTTTGTTGCCTTTTTTTACTAACGGAAAAGCATGACTTGTACACTAGATGGACAAAATTGTTAAGAACACTGTTGCAGTATGAGATTCTTTGGCCAATGAAGCCTTTTGTGAGATATGTGTTGTTGAGGTTAAGGTTGAAAACAAGTCAACTAGACATTTGAATCCTAAGAGATATAAGAACCTAGCTGAAAAATTCCTCGCAAAGTCTAAAAGACTTGACGATAAGAAGAAATTCAAAAATCATTCAGATGCTTGAAGACCAAGGTCTCGATATGGAAAGAGTTCAAGCATACAACTACCAGTCTAGGTTGGAATATTGTGGAGGGAACAATTGAAGCCGATGATGATTGGTGAGCTGATAAAATAAAGGTAGGATCTTGAGAATTTTTTTACCTTTCTTACATCCCAACATAACCTTTTATTTACATAACTTGTCTACTTTTCAAGGCAATTCAAACTATGACCAATTTAAGAAAGCACCACTTCAGAATATAGAGCATCTTCGTGATTTTATTATCGATTATTTGGTGGCTAATAGAGAGTAGAAATGTGTTTTGCTATACGACTTTTTGTTGATAGTATTCAACCTTTTGATATGATAATGAATGTTGCACCTTTTGTAGCTAGTATTGCTTTGTAGAAAGAAAATCTGTATTTCGCCTCCTAAATGTGGTATTTACGTTGCAAATTGTTATTTTATGTTACAAATTGTTACTCAATTGTTCATAACTTATTAAAATTAAGTATGTTTAATCAATATTTTTAGAAAAATAAAGTCGACATACAAACATACCTATTAAAAACACTAGATTTCCATGCATTAGATACACACGGTAGAATGTAGTAGTAAATTAAACTCCCTACGCAGAGTATCATGATTTCTTAAGATCTTCAAACAGTGCTTGTGTAACATCCTAATTTTTGGGAGTTTTTGAAATTTTTGAAAATAAAAATAATCATTTGATTTACGTTGAGTTGTTAAAGTTTAACTTGAAATTTTAGAAATTAAAATCAATTTAGATGACTAAACCGAACTTCAATTAATTCAAAAGTTGATTTATTTGGGTTTTCAAGTATTTAAAGTCAAAAATATTATTTAAAGTCTTTACATGGATTTTCTGGATTTAAAAAGGGTTTATCCTTTTTTTAAATTAAAAATAATTTATTTGCACAAATAAAAGATAACTTTAAGTTTTAAATAATTTTATTAAGTTCCAATTGGCTCAAGGAATTTTGGTGTATTTTCTTATATTTTTTGACTTTATTTACTATTTTCTAAAAACCTATTTCTTTTTCTTGATTTCTGTAAATCAAATATCTATTTAAATTCCCCTTCCTCTGTTTGGGCCAAATTCTCTCCGGCTGTTCCTTTTCCCTGTGCCTCGGCCCATTCCGTCGGCCTGTTCCCACACGCGCCGCTCCGCTCCGCGCTCCCTATCTCTCTGCCCGACAGGGCCCACTTGTCGGTCTCTCTCTCGCCTGGTCACCATCTCCTTCCTCTCGCCCACGCCGCCAGCGCTCGCCCACGTCATCGCCACGACGAAAGTCGTCGCCTCCGGCGCGAATCCAACCCCTTTTTCCCTCAGCAGCGTGTGCATTTATTGCTCGTCTCTTCGTCGCACCCACCCCCTCTGTTCTTTCTACTCCCCACCTACTCCCGTCTTCATCCCCGTCGCGTTGCCCCTGTCTCGTGCCATCCAGAGCTTCGCCCATGGCGCGAAGCTTCTCTGCTACTTCTCATTCCTCTATAAATGGAGCATCTGGACCCCCGTTCCCCTCTTGCTTTTGCCTCAACTCTCCCTCTCTCTAGCCCTCGTTTTGCCATGCTTTGAGTTTCGCCGCTGCTGGCTGGAGCTCGTGCCTCCGCCTCTAGCGCTGCTGTTGAAGCCCCTCCGCCGTCGTGGTCGCTTTCGTTGGCTTCGCAAGGGCGTGTTTTACCCCGTGCACATCTCCTCGCCGCCGAAGCGTCGCCGGAGCTCTAGCGCCGCCGCAAGCTGGATCTCTCCACCGCTCTTCCTCTCACCGTCAAGCCTCGCCATTGAAACCGTGCGCCTTGGGTTTACCTCGCTCCCCTCTCCCCGTTGCTACCTTCACCGCTGCTCGTCGTGGCACGTAGTGCCAGCGAGTCATCGGGCCCGAAGAGCCCCACAGCTAGACTTCACCGCGCTACCGCTTCAGGCTGTGGTCGAAACCTCCTTTTGACCAGGTGGTCTAAGCCTCCTTCCTGCAGTTGAAACCTCCTTCTGACCAGGTAATTGAAACCTCCTTCCGACCAGATGGTCGAAACCTTCTTCCGACCAGGTAGTCAAACCTCCTTCCGACCACGTGTAGTCGAACCGGTGAACAGTAACCGAAACCCTATTGTTGGATTTTCTCTTAAAAGCAGAAATGGTTTAGGCTGTATCTTTCGCATTCGAACTCCAAATCAAATAGTTTTTATTTCTAAATTTATCTAAATTCAGTATATTTCATTTGGGTCTAGTTTGGAAAATTTTGTATTTTATTTGGATTTGTTGTATTTATTTGGCTCTTTTCTCACGTGTAGATTCTGGCTTTTCTGAAGAATTTATGGAACTGTATGCTGAAGTAACTCAAACCTTCAACGAAGGAAAGTCGTAGACATTTAATCATTTCGTACCCATTTTATAAAATTATATTATTTTATACCAACATGCATGGCTAGTTTTATACTAACTGTTTTTGGTAATAGTTAAATACCTAATTGTCATTATGTCACCCTGAATAATTGCTATTCATATGTTCCCTTGAATGACATAAATCCTTGGACACCTTAGGTTGGGTTAATTTTAGTTAGACATATTTTATTACCAACATGGTTATCATATTATGTTTAGTCTTGCTTAGTCGCGATGGGATTCATGATCACATGTTCATAAATGATTGAACTTGGCCTAATGATATATGAAATTAGTGTGATGCCACTGCTGTGCAGCTTTGGTGCGAGATCACAGTTGTATCAATTGTGGTGCGATGTTGCCGTTATAAAATGTTGTGCCAATGTAGGGGTTGTCATTGGCTTGAGTGAACAAAATGATTTATACTCGGGCGAATGATCGTGCAGTAAAGGGGGTGCGCGAGGCAATACGAGACACACATTTTGGGTGCGCGAGGCACATATAATGAGGTAGTCTCACCTGAATAGTTACTAAGGACTTAACTTTGTGCGCTATTGATCTAGGCCATACCGTACAACCACAAGTCTATTTATGGGTAGAGCTGACCAACTAATTAGCAATGTTTTGAGTCGGTTCTGTTTGGATTGATAAGTGGCGCAAGAGGAGGCCGGTGTGGCGAATCCTTAGCGAGCAGAATCGAGTCAAAACAGAGATTTGTAAAAGCCATGTGTTAATCGTTTAGTAGCACACCTTCAGAATCGTTTAGTTGCACACCTTCAGAAGTGTGTTAGACAGACATTATAAACTGATAATCTCTTATGGGTCAAGCTGTACAACCTCTGCAGGGTGTTAAAAACTATTCGAATAGTCGTGTCCCCGATTATGGATAATGTTTGGTGATTTCACACGGGGCAGATTTTTATAAAAATATTGGAATGATGGTTGGGAAGCGATCTAGTTGTTGGTTGTTGGTTAGGAAGTGAACGGAGTGTTCACTAGTTGTTTCAAATAACTTGTTTACTTATGTACTTAATATTTTAAATTATGCTCTTTAATCTATTTACTGTATTTACTATCAGTACTGTTTTATGTAAAATAGTCATAAAGCTATCCTTGTCAAGCCTTACATGAATACTATTTGTACACATTTCCCTACGGATTGCTGGATACTTTATGTACTCACGACTATACATCATTTGTTGATCAGTCTTTGCAGAAGAACTAGAGAACATAGAGTTCTACGAGGAGGAATATTTTAAAGACTATACAAACTAGTTCACGTTATCCACTCGATTGCGTGTGAACATGTCGGATGACTACCACGAGCTATTTCATTCCGCTGCAAGTTTATTCTGTTGTCTTAAGTCCGACTTGGCAAACTCTGTAAGACTTACCCATAAAGTCCTTTTACTACTAATTAATATTATTTTGTCTGTTTTTTAGCCACATTGTTGTATAGATATGATTTCATTAATATTACAAACTGTATAAACTAATTACTGTTTATAAAACTAATTCCGAATACACAGCTGGTACTGTCCCGACAGCTTGCTTGCTAGCTGGACGAAGAGTCAAAACCAAGTACTACTATTGTTTACTTCAACCAACCACCACGCAGGCACCCACCACTAGCTCACTCACCTTGGTTGATGGGTTCCTACAGGAAGCAAGAACTTGTTGATCCAGGACAGGTTTTGGATTTGGGAATTGGAACAAGAAAGAAGCGAAATGCGCAATGCAAAAATGTTGATCTCTTGCAAGTTGCAACAAGATGATGATTAATGCTACTGAACATGTTCTAATCTTTTTAGTTTTCGCAAGAACGCGAGAACAGGGCAGAGATCTATATATGTCTGGATCCTATCTCGGTTGCAGGAGCACGAGCACCCGATTGGCCGATTCCAGGCGGTTCTTGCGCGTGCGCCGAGCTCATTTCGCCGGACAGGTTATCTGCATCGCCGGCGGTGAGCTGAGGAGGTGGAGATTGGCGCTTGGCGCGGTCAGAAGATGTCGAGGACGTCGACGATGGAGGCGTTGCAGAGCGGGCAGCGGCCGCGGCCGGCGAGGAGCTCGCGGGCGCAGGTGCGGCAGAAGGTGTGACCGCACGGGATGAAGGCCGCGCCCTTGGCCCGCGCCATGCACACGCAGCAGCACCCGCCGCCCGCCACCCCTTTACCCAACTCCGGCTCCGCTTCGTCTTCCGCCCCCAATGCCTGCGCCGCCACCAACTCCTGCTCGCGCACCGTGGCGCCTGCGCCCGCGCTCCACTGCCTCTCCGTCTGCTCCAGCAGCGCCATCAGGGACACCCTCTCCCCCTGCTCCTCATCCGTCGGCACCTGACTCTGCGGCGCCTGCGGAGGAGGCGGCGCGGCCTCCGTGGCGGTCAACGCGGGCGGGGAGGTTGCTCGTGGCGCTGGCAGGGACACCGCGCGACAGTCAAGAGGGTCACCGGCACCAGCGTTGGCTCCCGCTGCAGCGGCGGCGGCGGCGGCGGATGAGGTCGGAGGCTGGTCGTCGCGGATGATGTCGAGGAGGGTACGCGCCGCAGCCGCGGCTGAGGTCGACGGCGACGGAGACGAGCTACCCTTTTCGGCCGCCATGGCGGACGCGAGGGTGACCGCCGCCCGTCGACCGGCAGCGAGGTCGTCCTCGTCGCGCAGCTTGAGCAGGTCGCGGAGGTTGCACGACCCTGCCGGACCCACCGCAGGGGCATGCCCCACCGCGGCGAGCTGGTCGGCCAGCGTCACGCTGCGCCGCAACACCCTCCCCTCCATTTCCCACCACCACCACCTCCTCCTCGCTCGCTAATCCGACCAAGCCTGCCTCGCCGCTCCAGTCCGGAGAAAGCAGGCAGAGAGGGGATGGAAGGGAAGGGAAGCGCCTATTCTATATTCTAAGCAGCGGCAGCTTTCGCTTTCACTTTCGCTTAATAAAAGGTGCAAACTGCGTGGTGTTTGGGGAAGCGGTGCGGGGTTTGGATCTCGGCGCCCAGCGGAGCGGTGGGATTTTGTGGCGAAATCGCGTTGTTTTTGCGGGGTTTTTCCCGTCTTCCTTCCCTTCCCTTCCCTTCCGGTGCGCTCGGTTGCCTCTCGCGTTCCCGGTTTTGGAAGGTGGCAGCAGTGGTAGGCGTGCGTAATAAAGGCCGAGGAAGGGAGGAGGAGTGGGCTGGATGGATCACAGTGCCGTGGAATGGCAGGGAGTGAAGTGTGGGATCTGCCAAGGTTGGATGCCATCCGTCGGAGCCACGCGTGCCGTGCCGTGCCGGTCGAAGGCGTCGGCCGGGCGGTGCTGCTAGTGTCCTGTGGTGTGGATCTGGTTCGGAACCTTGCTGGCTCAAATCGCAATGGAGTTTTGCGGTCTGGGCCGTGTGCCCGTGTGTCGACTTGGTAATAACGGTCGCAAGTCGCGACGCGCGACGCGACTGGGTTTGTTGGTTGTCTCTTCGGTGACTGAGCGGCTGGATCTCTCAAACTGTAGTGTGACGTAGTCCTGACAATTATACCGCAGGTCCGCAGCAAAGTAGGGAGTCCCAAAAAAAGGTGGGCAGCTAGCGGCATTTTTTTCTTTGGGAAGCACGTAAGCCGCTAGCGACATTGTCGCGCTACCGAGTAAGTAAAGTTCCAATTCGCCATCCATCGCTGTGAAGCAGCTTTTCTTAAAAAACAGTTTATCGTTAGGCCGAGAGATTGAACCGAAAATGTTTGCGGTTTACCGGTCCTGCTTTTAGGTAGATTAATTGGAGCTTATAGATTGAAAAATGACTAGAATACCCCTAAAGCAAACGATGACAACTAACGACAACAAATGATAACTAACGATAATTAATGATAATTAACTGTAATTAACAAATAGTTAGCAGCAATCGGTGCCGACGCGGGAGGAGGGTAGCCGGAGCGGCAGTGGCGTTGGAGGAGGTCGGGGCAGCGACGAGGGAGAAAGAGGGAGGTCAGGGCAGTGCCGATCGCAGGCGAAGGGAGCCGATCGAGAGATGATGAGGCCCTAGGAGCAACTACCACTTTGGTAAGTGATGTTAAATCACAACCTAATGCTAAATCTCCACTTTGTGCTATTTTACTACGAGGAGGAAAGAAAGATAATAATTTGGCCAAAAAGGAGAAGAACCTAGTGCGCCGCCCTGTGTCATTACCCCGGAAGGTAATCACACTTAAACATACAGAATACTATTCATCTGCCTGGTAGGACATCGTTCCGACGAATAGTAAACCTTACCAAAGTTAATGCAGCAGAACGATAAGATAGAAAGTGTACTTTATTACAACTGATAGCCACACAAGACTATTGTCTTTAATACATTTATTTAATTACAACAGAAAAAAATCCCCTCGCTTGCTCCTTGCTCCACCGATCGTCACTCGATCGAATAAGGTGTCGCCCCACCCACTCCTCGTAAGGTGTCCATCCTTCATCCCACCCTACTCCTCTAACAAAGGAGTAGTGAAGTAGTGTACTCGCATTTATTAGCGCTTCTCTGTTCGTTATCACATTTTCTAACTCATCTCTTTTCTGTAAAATAATTTATTAAGATTTACGTGGCAAGTTTCAATTCTGAAAAGACTACTTGTCACTTGGTAAGAAGATAGACCCCTGGCGGTCATCGTAGACTCCAATCCAAGAGACAGACATGAATTCATGGTTTGATATATAGCACTGCGTATGCTTTGTACCACTTTACCCATAGCTACCCCGGGCTCTCTTTCCATATCTGGGGGAATACCGGGTAGTTCTTTAGGGAATACATCAGGAAAGTTTCTTACTACTGGTGTATCCTTCACTTCCTCTACTAGAAGGTTAGCCAAGCTAAGGTCAGATGGTTTCTGTCGGGTTCTGATTCAGAGGTATTGTAGTCTTGTCCTGTCGGGCTTTCTGATTGAGGCTTGTTTGGATTCACAATCTATATTTACCTCATAGGCAGATAACCAAACCATTCCTAGAATTACTTCTAGGTCACTTAAATTGATTATAAAGAGGTCTGCTAGGAACTTGGTCTTATGGATTATGACGGCCTGATCCTTTCTAATTGACGTCACTTCTATTGTTCCGGCAAGTGTGCTAATCCCCATAGAATTTTCTAGTGGGTCTACTGTTAGATTATGTTCTGCTAGGAACTTACGGGATATAAAGGAGTGAGTCGCTCCAGGGTCAAACAAAACAATACCCATGGATGGTGGAATTAACAGCTTACCCGTAATCACATCTGTGGTTTATCCAATTTGTTCTGTGGTCACGTGGGTCAGGCATGCTGGTCCTCCTCTTCCAGCTCCTCCTGTGATGGTTTGGTTGCCTCTAGGCTGATTCAGGGGGTTGATCTGCGGTGGTGCTGGGGCAGGTAGTCCTGGTACAAAAGCTAGTTATGGTGGGGTTCTAGATGTCCTCTGTAGGTGGGGGCATTTGACCTTACGATGCCCAGACTTTTCGCAATGGAAACATGCATTGGTGCCTCTCAGGCAATCTTTCGTCAGGTGGCTTCCTCCGCACTTCACACACCTAAGTGCTATTGCAACAAGTTGTTGCTGTGTGGGGTCTTTGGAAGGATGGGTTAAAGGGCTTCGGTCTGGGTGGTCGAGGTGGTAGTTGTTCGGGATTGGCCAGGCGTTGTCTCGTTAAGGTCTACTGGTGGATTTCCCGTTGGTGTGTCCTACGGTAGTAGGTCCAGTCTTAGCCCCAATTCTTGTTCGTCGCGTCCTTGACCTTCCATCCTGTGTGGGAGGTGTTAAGAAATTGTTTGTATTAGCAGTTGGGCTGGTAGCATTTTATTTGGACGAGTCTTTCCGTTGGTTATACTTGTTCCTTACTTTTTCAGCAGTAATTTTTGGTAGGGAAGATGGTATCATATTTATCTTGTATAAGTTAACCCTTGGGTGAGTTGCGTTATGCCATACACAGTGAATGAGTAACACCAAGAAACAATAATACGCAAAAAGATCCAAATTCTACACTAGCTGAGTCTCTCATGCTCAGTCACGCTCGAGATCTCATTCTTAAGACCGCCCAAAACCACGTGTTTGGGAACGCTCAAAGCTTGCCCCTGAGTGTGAACCTATATTACCCTGAATACACGCGCCCAGGCACACTCAAGGTCTGACTCGAGTCCACCCAAACCACATATTTTGGACTACTCAGGGTTCATTCCTGAGTATGCCCAGGACTTCGTTCCTGGGTACGCCCAAGCTACGAGCTCAGGAGCGCCATGAACCACTCATTCAGGAAATATGGTATTTAGAACTAGGATAAGTCACATTTTTACGCCGTCAACCTTTCTTTGCTTTCTTTAATTACACTTGCATTAATTTGGAATGCTGACGGTTCATTTGTGTTATATAGATGAAAAGGTAAGGAATCTTATGGGTATGGTCCGTGCTTATCCAAGAAGTGGAGAAGTGTGTCCATAGCAGAATTCTAACTTCATGCCTCTAGTCCACGCACTCAAGTCTAAATCTTACGATAATACACCGATGCTTAGATTTTCGAATAACCTATCCTAGGTCGAGATGCAAGCCTCACAACTTACTAGCAGGTGAGAACAACACAAAGCTTAATACAACAACATGCTGTCACAAAACGAGTACAAGAGGATAGCGGTGGCAAATACACAGATAAACCCTCAGACTAATACAATGACTGCTCCTGACTCAACGAACTATGGGCTCACTCGTACTCTCTCTGACGGAATGTTGAACCTAGTCATCTTGCAGAAGGGATTGTTCTATGTTAGTATTGGTGTCCCTTTAAGAAAGATAATCTTTCAACATAACAATTTTGAGACAGGGCTAGAATAGAAATTGACACGGAGACAAGAATTAATAATGTTCTTAGTGCCATATAGCAAGCGAGAAAAGTATGCTTAGGTTATGCAATAGTTTCTATTTTATTAGCGTGGCCCTAACCGATTGCTCTGATACCAACTGTGACAATCCGTGTCATTACCCTGGAAGGTAATCACACTTAAGCATACAAATTACTATTCATCTATCTGGTAGGACACCGCTATAATGAATAGTAAGTTTTACCAAAGTTAAGGTAGCAGAACAATAAGATAGAAAGTGTACTTTATTACAGCTAATAGCTACGCAATGCTATTGTCTTTAATACATTTATTTAATTACAACGGAAAAAGATATCCCATCGCTTGTCTACCCTGCTCCACCGGTCGTCTACTCGTCCCACTCGCCGAATAAGATGTCCTCTTCGTAGTAAACACCCTCACCTCCTGTGGCCTCCTCAGCACCTGCGTATCCTTTATCCCACTCAGGATAATTCCCAGACGGACTAGGATCTAACAAAGAAGAATAATAGTAATAACGACTACTAGTGTACTTAGCCAACATTTATTAGCAAAGATGCAATGTATGACTCTTCTCTATTCATTATCATATTTTCTAACTCATCTTTTCTCTGTAAAATAATTTATCAAGATTTACACGGCAAGTTTTAATTCTAAAAACGAATTAAACCAAAATTTTGGTTTTACCATGAAATTTGATTAGCTTTGATCTTTAAATTTTGATCACGCCACCGTTTTTCGCTTGGCGCAGGCGACCGAAACCATCGCCCGTAAATTGGTTCGGCTGGAATGGGCTGACTCCAACACGTGGCGACACACGTTGGTGGGGCAGTTAGCATTAATTACAAGAACATTTTGCTTAACTAGTTTTAAATAATCATATTTTTTAAACAAAGTATCTGATCTGTAATCCGCTTAAACCGTTGTGTTCTTTATCATTTTATATATAAAAAATAAGACCTATATTGACATATTTTAGAGAAAAAATAGATATCATACGGGACTCATATGTTATACTAACAATTTAGGCATAGCTGCAATCCAAACACATGAATTTTGGTATTGAATGTAAATTGGTATAGCTACGACCCGAGCACTATTTTCCCTCTCAGGTTTTGGCATTACCCTAATTTTGATATGACTTTCTGATGTGGTTAACCAAACAAGCCCGTAAGATGATCGAGCAAAATTAGATTTTAGGCACAAAATCGGCAATACCCTGCCTAAAATCCCATAGTTGGAGTAAAAAATATATACTACTTGTAAGAAATCAAATGTCAGATTTAATTTATACTACCGTCTAGGAAAATGTATTGTAAAAATTCTCTTTTTTTTTTTTTGCTTTTAATTAGGTACAGGAGCACATAGACTCACCGACTTCCAAATGCTTGGGCATTTTCTCCATGACCGCATTTTCTCTGCGATTTTTGTTCCTCGGTGGTGACGCGACACTTTTGGCTCGAGGCCCCTTTGATAGCATTGGCACTTAGAGATCATAGAATACATCATGGGAAGCCGAATTAATCGAGCAACATTTGCAGGATGTGGTAACAGACAGCTGATCCCCCCGAAATGGAATCAGTAAGTGTAGGAACCACTGCACTGGGAGCACCCTGTTGCATGTCAGAGTATAGATAGTTCACTATTAAATGTTATGTATATAACACTATAGATTATAAACAGATAGTTTAAAGTCGCCTATATTAACTTTTTATGTTATTTGTATATAACACTATAGATTATAAACAGTATTAAAAACAGCTTATATAATAAATTACGATGATACAATCAATTACAAAATTACAGACAACATAAAATCTCCACTAACGTGCTAATGATCCCCGTCGGGGCATCCGGTTCTAACATCCTCGCCCGCAGCTTACCAAGCACAAGGCGAAGCACCGGGAACCGTGACACGTGGCAGCACATATCTTATTCAGGAATCGGCGATCACGTCGTCTTCTCTGTTATTCGCGTCGCCCTCGGCAGCTGAGCCACCGCCCCTCGTCTCCCCCGCGCCACCAGCTCCTTCCTCGGTCGCCGACGCTGATTCCCCTGCGTCAGCACCACACTAGGCGGCCGCGCCGCCGCCCCTCGTCCTCCGCCTCCCCATCCCCCGTAGCACACGCAACCATCCTCCGCCTCCTCGGGCCAGGTTCGTGGTGCTGCCTTCTGGGCCTGCTGAGGTATAGATTCATATGTCGAGTTGTTTGATGGCTTAAAAAGGCAATTGACAAGATCATTTCAGGTATAGATGTACAAATTGTCTACCTCACCCATCCAATTCCCTGACACTACACCCACTGAAACAGAGGCGTGTAAGCAATGGTCAACATTTTCACTGGGTACATGTTGACATGCTGAGCAGAAATGTTTGTGCAAAAGAAGATGAAGCATACAATGGACGTAAGAGGATGAGAAAGGAAGGATGTAGCTGGTAGTTTCCTCTTGAGTTGTAATTTTCTGTTATGCAAGTGGTTGATTCAAGTTACTTGTAGCTAGTAGCTTCAAGCTTCCTGTTGTAGCTGGTAGATTCAACAAGGCATTTTTTTTCCCCTGGATGAATGCTTCAGTTGTAATGAACCCAGTGTTTTGGTTGTGAATTGTAACTGATTTAATTGATGAAGCTCTGGTCATGTATCAGCTTGCGTTTTTGAATGTATGACCTGATTGTTCACGTATTTTTTGGCCAAATTGATGATCTGAAACTACATGACATGACACTGTTCAAGTTTTTTTTTAACCTGACACTGCAAGGAATTGGTGCAACAACCAACAGTTAGCAACCGAGCAGCAACAACCTGGCACTGTTTATTTTCTTAGCATGCAACCAAAAGGCACTAGCAAATTGTCATGTTCCAGAATGATGAATGCATGCATGCAGAAGCACAAAAAATGTCAGTTCAAGTTTGGGCATACAGCAACATCACAATAAAAAAAAATTGACTGCTCCCACAAACAAAAAATAAATCAAAAACACACTTTTGCTCAAGTAAGCAAACGCGCTACTTCATTTGTTTCATGAAGATCTGTCACTCCTCGAACCTTGATGTACTAGCTTTTTCATTGAAATCTAATCGCCGAACAGGAGGCATTGTTGTAGTACCTCCATGAGCTTGAAATAATAGACTTGTAAATTCTCCTTAGATAGTCGGAACAAACATTGCAGGATAATCACCAAATGTCATGGTTGTTGCTGAGAATGGAGTTATATTATCAACACAAGTATTTGAGTTCAATTATCACTATGCCGATATAGAAAATGAAAAATAAGATTAGATGCCAATGTAAAAAAAACTAATGGACGACTTGATTGAAATATTTTCTATTAATCTTACAGCGGATTCTAAATGTCCATCCGGATCTACGTTTGTTGATTCCCTTGGATCTGCCTCTGTTAAATGACTTGCACCTTCTCTTGCACATGGTACATATATATAGAATCAGGGTGAAGTGTTGCTACTTATTTGGATATAGAAAAATAACTAGTACCTTTCTTTTATGTAGCTTTATTTTTGCTTTTCTTTCGTCCCTCAAGTACACCTTTTGTGGGAGCTGAGCCTTGCTCAGTTGGCGTGAGGGCCAGGTGTGCCACCCAGCCCACCCGTGCTAAGTGCCCAGACTGCTAGTTGGTTTCTTTAGTGGAAATCGGGAGATAAGCACACATTCGGTCCAAAAAAAAAGTACACCTTTCGATCTTTTAATCACCGGACCTTTTTTCGTATAGGAGCTCTAAATGACACCCGTGTTTTGGCAACATCTTCGGTAAACTCAAGGTAATGTTCTGGATCCTCTTTTTCATCCAAGCTTACCTTACTAAGCAAGTCGTCTGCTCCCAAAGCCAACTTATTAATACCATTGTTCAGGTATCCAAGAACCTCCTTTGAAGGTTTACACTTCAATGCAAGCGATAGCATCTTTCGAGAAATATGTGCAAAGAGAGATTATAAGCTATCCTTGTCGCTTGGTGTTTTAGAAGATAATATATCTTGTTTTGCATATTTTGTCCATCTATTCAATATGTATTGACTTGGCAAGGTGACCGTATTGCAGCATAAGAAAACTTCCAGAGCATGCTTGCATAGGATACATATATGGTATATATGCTTTTGCTAAGGTAAATCACAACCGATTAGATTAGGAAAATTATGCAACATGTATACATGCCTATACATCCATACAACTTGCAAGAACAAGATATATCCAAAGCTGTTGAGTTAAAAACCACTGTTGCTTCATCATCCTTGTCATCAAAAGCTATCACCTTGTAAGTGTTGTTTGTCCCTTCACTGAACAATGGAATGCATGACATGAGAGACCAAATTGCTTCTGGAATTCCTTTTCAAAATGAAAATAGAGGGTCCTTGTATTCGATTTAGCTGCAGTCTTCAGCAAAGCTTTGTAAGTTAGAGATACAGGGCACTGGTTCGGTATGGCGTGACTTGTAGTCTTCATACTTTTCTTTCCGGCGAAGACGAGCAACACACTTGTCATATTCTTCTAGAAGTTCCGAAAGGGGAGAGTTTTCTGCGAAAAGCTTTCTTGAACACACTGTTCATCCCTTCGCTTCTTTGTGTTGATGTCGTGTCTGCACTAAAAGAATCACACCGATGGACAGTAGCCCACTTCTCATGCAACTTGTACAGATTTTATATCCAAGATTTTCCTTCGAGCTTGTAAGTAACCAACAAATCACGCCATTTCTTATCAAAATGTACCACTGACCTATCTTCGTACACACAACTCTTGAAGTTAGAAACAAATTGTAGATGGTTAGAAATAACATGACTAAGATGTTTAGCAGCATTTTGGTAGATATGCCATAGACAAAGACGATGACTTGACTTTGGGAATACCATCGCAATCGCCTTTGAAATTGCAGCATACTGAACAGTGAATATTGTTTCAGGTTGCTTACTGAACATGGCTTGTAGGAATGTGTTAAAAAGCCACACAAATGACTCAGCTGTTTCATCATATAATAATGTTGCACCAAAAACAGTAGTTTGCTTGTGATGGTTAGCTCCAGGCAGAGGAGCAAATGGCATTTCAAAATTATTTGTTTGAAAGGTGGTATCAAATGAAACAGCGTCCCCAAAGGAAGAATAATCCATGATAGTTTGTCCATTGGCCTAGAAAAAAATTAGATATTCTTACATCCTCTTCAGCTAACTGCACTGCATCGCTTGAGCCTCATGACAATGGTAACATTCTAATTCAGACTTATGACCCAGCTTGAGCTCCTTAAGCTTAGCCTTGAGACTCTCGATTTTATTTTGAGTCTCTTCCTTTTTCCTTTTCCCTTTGACTTACCATTCTTCTTAAAACTAATAGTCTTTTGAACCATCATCACATGATTAGAACTTTTCTTGACACTCTCCTCAACACCCTTAAGCATGCCATGCAACTCAGTCATTGATTTCTCTATACCATTCATATGAAAATTTAATATGATAGACACAAAGCTCGCAAGGAGTGATTGGAGAATCACATCAGTAGCCAACTCTTGGCTAAGGGGAAAATCAAGCTTTTTCAAGCTATCAATGTGACCAATCATTTTGATCACATGAGAACTAACCGGGTTACGTTCTAACAGTCTACAAGAAAACAATACCTTAGAGGTATTAAATCTCTCTGCCCTTGCTTGATTCTGAAACATATCCTTCAGACCTACAATCATATTGTAAGTGTCTGTGGTCTCATATTGCTTCTGAAGCTCAGATTTTATGGTTGCGAGCATTAGGTAATGCACATCGACTGCGTCATTGCAATGCTTCTCATAAGCATTCTTACCAGCACAAGGAGCATCGGCACTCGGTTCCTCGGGATAGGGAACCTCTAGAATATATTTATTCTTTTCTTGTTTGAGAACAATTCTCAAATTACAAAACCAGTCATTGAAGTTTGTACCATTCAGTTTTTCTTTCTCAAGAATAGATCGCAAGTTAAAGGTACGTGCAGAAGAAGTAGTAGGTTCCATGATCTACAACAGAAATATATGCAAAGATTCAGCACTATGATTATGTAAAATCTTCTATTAGACACTCATATTGGTGGTCATGAGCTCGTATCTCCATATGACTAGTCTGGACCTAGTCGTATCACTATACGACTAGTCCGGACCTGGTCGTATCACTATACTACTAGTCTGAACTTGGTCGTATCACCATACGACTATTGTGGATTTGGCCATATCACCATACCGTCAGTCCATACCTTGTCGAACTTGATCATCAACGTTCAATAAAAGATACTCCCACTATATGTTCTAAACCATGTTTCCCTCAAACATCATATAGTGTGTTTAAAATCCAAAAAATCATTAAGTCCTAGTGACCTATGGCATCACTGCTAAAAACCTAGTGATTTTAGGTAAGCAACCTCTTGTCAATCATATCACATATGACTCTTGTCTGTTAGGCGGCATCTCTATGCCCCAGCAACCAATAGTACCATGCCCCAAGGCCCAAAACTATTTTGATAGTCTTGTTAAGTTAAACTAATAATAAGCATGTGGGTGTCCGATATCCACTCCATCTTATTAAGATAGTTAATGACACTCTACTATGGTAGACCCACCAATTAACGATCAAATCGTGATGGTCGCAGCAATTAGAAGACATCAAATTAACTTAATTTTTCTTGAGGGATACTATTCTACCATACTAAAACATCTAATGATAAAACCTGATCAAATAGCAAGACAAGAATAAACATTCACAGATAATCATATTAAACTGTAAAATAGTATGGTCCTCATCATAACGATCTCTATCACCATGTTTCATGTCCTCCGACCACCATGCTTGAAGTCTCTAATTGCATTCATTTACTAAGCAATTACTCCTAAAATCTAGTAATGAATTACAGACGATAATATCAAGCATCACATGCCATACGCAGACCGTTATATAATAATATATAGCTCGATGGCTATCTCATAGCATGACACGCAGGTCATGAAAAAACCTTACATGCACCACATACACAATGGGTCATACTATTCACAGCAATCCCTGCAAAAATGAGTTATTCATATAATATAATTCTGTCGGAAGACATGACACATAATGCCATATAACGCGGCTACGACTACGGCGGTACCGCTAGCCGGTTAGCGAGTGGGTTTCGAAGGGGCAGCGCTCCTGGAAACTTTTTCGGAACATGAATCTTATTCACGTAATCGAGCCTCAAAAATCATCGGATTAATCATATTAACCCTATTCTGAACCAATTTGATCACAGTCTTGATACGACCATGGACTGCGGCATACTCTGATGGTGGAATTCCGACCGGTAGGAGTATCATGCAAGGCAGTCGTAAACAAGTCGAGTAAATCATCTGGTGCTCTCAACTTATACCTCTTCTCAAACCCATCTACTACCACCGAAACCCGATCGATCTTATCGACCCGATCGATCTTCCATGAACGATCTAGGTTACGAACAAAACCATAATAGATCTAATCTACTACGCCACATATCCTAGATCGTCTAGATCAAAAACTATCTCACCATGATACCGATCTAGGATAATTAAAATTCTATTATGTAAACCAAACCGCTAAAAGCAAGAGATAGATCTAATCTACTACGATGCGCCACGATATCGATGTAGTATCGTAGTCGATCATCGGACGTAGTCGATCTAGATCAAAAACTATGTCGGATGGCTCGAGTACCACCGTTGGGATCCACGAGTAGACTACGCTAGTGATAATTAAAAGATGGCTATTATGTGGAAACTCAGATACTCACTACAAATATCAAGAGATCGCACACCGATCGTTACCACCGATCGTTCTATCCACATGAACCGATCTAGGAAGAAGGTCTGGATCTACTACCGCCACATCCATATCGACGAGATCAAAAACTATGTAGCATGTCGATGTAGTGATCGCTGGTGATCGATCATACAAAGCAAGAGATCGCGGATCGTTACCACCGACGCGTCGAAGAAGGTCGATCGTCTTAGCATGTCGATCGTGATCGTAGTCGATCATCGGCGTAGTTCGTCGCCGATGGTCTCGATGGTCTCTCCGAAGAACCGATCGCTTTCCTTATAAAGTCGCGGATCGTCCTCGAGTGCAACAGCAACCGTAGTAGCGCCTCTACGGTATCCACACGTCCAGGGCAGGAACGCCATACGCCGTTGTGCTAGCACCAAGTCGCACGGGAAGGCTCTCTCAAGAAGATGGCGACTAGGGTTTTGTGGAACAACTCACGTATCTTTGTCTCCACTTCTCTATTCCCAATAGCTTCAAGCATCTCCTTATATAGTGTCCGTGACGCACCCTATCCGAACACGTTTGACGAATCGTATCCGTACTAGTTTGTTCCAACTCGTTAAGTGTGTGATCCTGTAGGTTCATGTGTAGTTTAGTTGTGACTTGGAAACCTTTTCCGACCACGAGTCGTTAGTAGTACCTAGCAGGACATAACGATTCCCGAATACATACAAATTGTATCAGACAAACTTTAATGCAATATAATCTACAATCAGGTCCTATTTGGTCTCTACCAGTTCGTAACTCCTTACGACCAGGTTTCGACCAGCCTATGACCAGCTCATATTTGGTCTTGACTAGTTCGTAACTCCTTAGGACCAAGTTTCGACCACTTAGTGATCATGTTCGACCAGCCTACGGCCAGCCTACGGCCAGCTCGTATGTCCATACGACTAGTCCATATCTGATCGAATTGAACGACCAGCTCGTGTATTCTCATTTACCTCACGGTGTCTGGTTGAACTTCAGGTGAGATATTATGTCATCCATGGCAGTTCAATATTTTCTCGATCGACTGTCGGATAACTTCATGTGGTCTAACTCTTTGACCACGAGTGGCACGACCATGCACTTTCTTTATCCGACCACATCGAGGGCCCAGAGATATCTCTCCTGTTATGTTAGGAGGGGAAAATTCAATATCCGACCAGTCACATTCCTCCGCGTATTTCTTAGCATACTCGAAAGCTACTTTTATGACTATCCAATTACGGAGTAGCCTTTGGCAACCCCAAAGTGTACTCTTACACATGTAGGAAACTATGCTAATCTCAGATCTAAGGATTATACATCATCATTGCTTGAGACCAACTGATGACACATCAAATTATAACAATCTTAGCAGTGTCTCGAGGTGGGTCAATCGAACACCATGTTCTCTAACATGTGCTGGTCCATGACTGGTGAAATATGGTCATCAATCAATACATGTGTTGGTCGATAGGATCACTGGTGTTCCGACTATTGACATCTGAACAGGGATACATTTAGAGCGACATCCTATAAGTTAAAAGAGTTTCACCAACAAGTCACATACTTGTTAATCTTTATAACAGATGATTCATTCAAGGAATAAAATAACACTTATTCAATAACTCATAAATATGGACGTGATACAATCATCTCTATGATTGTCTCTAGGGCATATCATCAACACATCTTTGGTCTCTAAGTACTTCTCGCTCAGTTCTAACAAAATTATTGTAATCCATCTGTAAGAAAGGTACATTTTGAGCTCCACCAGACCATTGTTCAAAGTAACTATATATTTCAGATTGCCTTATCCCCGCTGTTTGCACTTTGTTTATTATGTGCCAATCCGAACTTACAAGATGATGATTGTGATCAAGCTAAACTTTTTGTATCTTCCAAATACCCTCCCGAGTGATGTAGAGGTGAACACGAGCCATGCAAGACGTCCTCGAAGAAGCTTGTTCTTTTCTTGGTTTCATGTGTTGGATTAGTGGCCTTCACACCTTCCTTACTACAAAGTAAATATCTGGAAGTTTAAAGTGTCGTCTGCTCTAAATTTCTTGTGGCACCACCGGATACTGAATCTTGTCGTTTTAGCATACGAATTATAGAATTAAGTTGTATGCCTCTTCTTCAGATGCAAAGCACATTCCGACCCTTGGCACATTTTCTGATGATACGGTTTGATTGCCCTGTACACATATGTTAGTTGCATTTTCAATTACTTGTGAATCTATTATGAAAAATGGGCTCTTTTATGGTACACTCAATCTAATACAAGGTGTCCATTCCTTTTGATCCAATGGATCATATTAGTTATGATTTAGTTATAATTCACCGATAATATGAGCAATAGAATCCTGAGACAGGTAAAATTATGAAGGAAACATAATCTTGACCCATTCCTTCTCATACGACAAAGTAAATACCACCTTGGATGCCATTTTACCAACTAGTGCATTATCTTGATGTAAATAACTGCTGTATAGAGCTTTCAGTTTCGCTAAACATGACAGTGTTATTGTATAGATCTTTCATTATTCCTTAATATAGTTCTGGAGCGCATAAGGCTTACCTCCAAATTTGCTGCAGCACTTTGTTCTACTTACCATCAATCTTGTCAGGATCATCCTTGTAAACATGATTAGGGATCATCAATTTGTCGCCAATTGGGGCACGGTGGCCGAGTGTGGTGCTGACTCAGGGGAATCAGTGGACGACCGAGGAAGGAGGTGGTGCGACGTGTTAGAAAAATTGGGCAAAAGCGAGACACGAATTTTTACGTGAAAAACTCTTGCGGGAAAAAACCACGGGCGCCAACCGGTGATGATCACTATATGTGGAGGGTTTACAAGTCGCTCGGGGTTACAATGAAGCGGCGTACTTCATATGAGGCATACAAGGGGTATATATAGGGGTAAAGAACGTAGAGTCCAAGTCGGACACTTGTCCGCTAAAATAGAAACCAATCCGAACTCTTCCAGATAAGTCAATTCGGATCACAATTTCAACAATCTCCACCTTGAGACGAATTTCCTCTTGCAGCAATATGAAGAATCTTCAATCACCATAATATCTCCACAATAAGATAAAGAATCACCGTGCGCCAATTAGTCTCTAGGACTAAACTGTAATACCAACTAAGCTTGAGCAAAGCTCAAACTTAGAAACAGGAACTGCCTTTGTCATCATATCAGCTGGATTATCATGAGTACTTATCTTGCACACCTTGACATCACCTTGAGCAATGACACCTCGAATAAAGTGATATCTCACATCAATGTGTTTTGTTCTCTCATGGAACATCTGATCCTTTGTAAGGCATATAGCACTATGACTATCACAAAATATGGTAGTGCAAGAATTTTCTCCACAAAGCTCAGTGTACAAACCTCCCAACCAAATGGCTTCTTTACAAGCTTCAGAAATAGCCATATATTCTGCTTCAGTGGTAGATAAGGCAACAGTAGCTTGCAAACTTGCCTTCCAGCTAACAGCACAACCACCAATAGTGAAAGCATAACCTGTGAGAGATCTCCTTTTGTCCAAATCGCCAGCATAATCAGAGTCAACATACCCAACAAGTTTATCTCTAGAATTTCCAAACTGCAAACGAGCATTAGAAGTACCACGCAAATATCTGAAAATCCATTGAACTGCTTTCCAATACTCTTTTCCAGGATTAGCCATGTATCTACTGACAACACTCAATGCATGAGATAAATCAGGACGAGAGCAAACCATGGCATACATAAGAGAACCAACTGCACTGGAATATGGAACTCTAGACATGTACTCAATATCATAATCTGACTCAGGACATAAAGCTGAGGATAATCTGAAATGTGAAGCTAATGGAGTACTCACTGGTTTTGCATCATGCATATTAAAGCGACGAAGAACTTTCTCAATATAACCTTACTGACTAAGGTATAACTTGCCAGATTTTCTCTGTCTAATAATCTCCATGCCAAGAATTTTCCTTGCTGCACCTAAGTCTTTCATCTCAAATTCCTTACTCAACTGTGCTTTCAGTTTTGATATTTCCGACTTATCTTTTGCAGCAATCAACATATCATCAACATAGAGAAGCAAATAAATAGCTGAACCATTGACAGTTTTTAAATAAACACAGCTATCATAATCAGATCGCTTAAAATTATGAGAGATCATAAAAGAGTCAAATCTCTTGTACCATTGCCTAGGTGATTGCTTCAAGCCATAAAGAGATTTCTTTAACCTACAAACAAGGTGTTCTTTTCCAGGAATAACAAAACCCTCAGGTTGGTCCATATAAATATCTTCTTCCAACTCCCCATGTAAGAATGCAGTTTTAACATCCAATTGCTCAAGTTCATAATCATGCATAGCAACAATACTGAGTAAAGTGTGAATAGAACTATGCTTCACAACTGGGGAAAAGACATCATTAAAGTCAATACCTGGAATCTGGCTATAGCCTTTAGCAACCAACCTTGCTTTATACCTTGCTGGTTCAGTGGGAGAAATACCTTCTTTTCTTTTGAAAACCCACTTGCAATGAACATGCTTATTCTCTTTTGGCAATTTCACTAGTTCCCAAGTGCCATTCTTTTCAAGTGACTCCATCTCATCATGCATAGCGGTTATCCACTTATTACAATCAGTGGAATCAATAGCCTCAGAGTATGATAAAGGTTCTGCATTACCTTCAATATCTTCTGCCACACTCAAAGCATAATCAACAATATTAGCTTCTTCAATTAATCTCTTGGGTGGATTAATCTCTCTCCTAGGTCTGTCAACTGCAATGGATCGTTGTGGTGACTGCTCACAAATAGGAGGATTCTCAACAATAGGTGCATCATGAACAACAATATTTTCCTTATCTGATGTGTTATCTGAACCAATAAGATGATCCACCTGAACACTTGAATTCTGCTTACTCTCAACAGAAACATTAGTAGGCAGTTTATCATGAAGCATAGCAGATTCATTAAAGACAATGTTTCTGCTAATCACAACCTTACGTGTTACAGGATTCCACAACTTGTATCCTTTGACACCAGATTTATAACCAAAAAAGATGCACTTAACAGCTCTAGGCTCTAATTTTCCATTATCAACATGAGCATAAGCAGTACAACCAAATACTTTCAATTCTGAATAATTTGCTGGTGAACCAGACCATACCTCAATTGGAGTCTTTTTTTCAATTACAATATTGGGAGACCGATTAATAAGATAGCAAGCAGTGGAAGCGGCTTTAGCCCAAAAACACCTATGCAAACCTGCATTAGACAACATGCAACGGGCTTTGGAAATAATGGTTCTGTTCATACGTTCAGCTACACCGTTTTGTTGAGGAGTACCAGGAACAGTGTAATGCCTAACAATGCCTTCAGTCTTGCAATATGATTCAAATTCATCAGAACAGAATTCCATACCATTATCAGTGCGAAGTTTCTTTACCTTCTTTTCTGTTTGTCTTTCAACCATAGTCTTCCACTCTTTAAATGCTGAAAATGCTTGTGATTTATGCTTCAAGAAATAAGGCCACACTCTTCTAGAGTAATCATCAATGATTGTCAACATATAATTAGCACCGCCTAGCGATGTCTTGCGAGATGGTCCCCATAAATCAGAATGCACATAATCCAAAATACCTTCAGTAGTATGAACTGAAGTATTAAATCTCACCCTCTTGTGTTTGCCAAATACACAATGCTCACAAAATTTCAACTTGCTGATGCTATGTCCATCAAGAAGTCCTCTCTTGCTCAATTCTGCCAAACCAAGCTCACTCATATGCCCAAGGTGCATATGCCAAAGATTAGTAGCATCAGAATCAGATAATGAACTTGAAATTACAGCAACATTACGATATTGTAGTACCTTGCGGATGGTGCAGTTAGCGATTAATATCGACTTTCATCACAACAAGAGAGCCTTTTGATACCTTTAAAACTCCACCTTCACTGAATACTTGTACCCTTTAGTATCAAGAGTACTCAAAGAGATGAGGTTCCTTTTCAAACTGGAATGTGCCTCACATCCGTCAAAGTTCGACAATACCATCAAACATCTTGATCTGAATCAACCAATTCTCTGAACCTTACAAGATGAGTTATCACCCATCGACCAGACAACCACCTTCAATAGATTCATAGGTGGCAAACCAATCCCTATTAGGGCACATATGAAAAGTGCAGGCAGAATCAAGAATCCATTCATCATTGGTCTTAGCACATCCAGCAAAGGCAACAAGAATTTCTCCATTAGGACTATCATCAGCAACAAGAGAGGCTTTACCTTCACCATCTGGTTTACCTTTGGGCTTATAATAGCCAGCTCTCTTTTCTTTATTTTGCAGCTTCCAGCATTCAGAGATGTCGTGCCCACTTTTCTTGCAATATTTGCACGACTTGTATTTGCCTCTTGATTTTGACCGGCTCTTATAGCCGTTTGGACTTTTACCTCGAGATCCATTGTTTGAATTCTTCTCCTTTTGTCTGCCACGAATAAACAAGTCTGCTCCTTGCGAGCTTGAATTTTCAGAAGGTACCATATGTTTCATCTTCTCCTTTGCATGCAAAGCTTCATAAACTTCATTAAGAGTGAGAGTATCTCTACTATATAATATGGTATCTCTGAAATTTGAAAAAGAACTAGGCAGTGAACACAAAAGAATAAGACCCAAATCCTTATCATCATATTTTACCTCCATCGACTCTAAGTCGGTAACGATCTCCTTAAACACCGAAAGATGATCAAGCACAGATCCTCCTTCTTGTAATTTATGAGAGTACAATTTCTGCTTGAGATGCATCTTACTGGTGAGATCATTTGTCATGCAGATTTGTTCAAGCTTCAGCCATAATGCAGCAGATGTCTTCTGCTTCAAAACATCCTGTAAAATATCATTTGATAGATGTAGGTGAATTTGAGATAAAGCCTTACGGTCTTTGCGCTTCTCATCTGCGGTCCATTCGATAGGTTGTTTATCAAAACCTTTCAATACATCATCCAAATCCATCTGTGCCAACACAGCCCTCATCTTTACTTGCCACAGCGAAAATCTTGTGTCTCGACTCAGGAGTGGAAGATCATACTTCAAAGTCGCCATGAGGAATAAACCAAGTCCAGTGGCCACGTCAATGGATGTAGCAAAATCTCCAGCCACTTGTTATCAATCAACAAGACAGCCAGGTGATTAAATAAAGGTTATATATATATGTATATGATTTGTGACCTTGGATAGCTTGCGCATGCAGAGAAAGAAAACAAAAAAAAGAGGCCGGAGCACTTCACGTGACCTGTACCGGCTGCTGCTGGTTTTCTTTCCACGCGCGTGAGGGCTTCAGACGGGCGAGTCGAGCGAACGTTCGGCAGAAGACGCACGATGTTGGACGGGAGACGACGCGCCGATCGGCCGCCGCAGATGAATCTACTGGCGATGATTTCTTTTCTCCGCACGACTGATGGCTTTCGCACGGACTGAAGACGATGCCGCCGCTGAGTCCGCGTGCTGTCGCACTCCTGAGGAGCGATGTGCACGGTAGACGAAGACGTACAGCTGCGCGTGACGTCGACGGCGGAAACCGATCTGCTATTTTTTTTTCTCGTGTCTCTTCAAATCCTAATCACCTGCGCTCTGATACCACTTGTTAGAAAAATAGGGCAAAAGCGAGACACGAATTTTTACGTGGAAAACTCTTGCGGGAAAAAACCACGGGCGCCAACCGGCGATGATCACTATATGTGGAGGGTTTACAAGTCGCTCGGGGTTACAATGAAGCGGCGTACTTCATATGAGGCATACAAGGGGTATATATAGGGGTAAAGGACGTAGAGTCCAAGTCGGACACTTGTCCGCTAAAATAGAAACCAATCCGAACTCTTCCAGATAAGTCAATTCGGATCACAATTTCAACACGACGAGACGAGGGGCGGTGGCTTGTCTACCGAGGGCGGCGCGGGCTACGGAGACGGCGACGCGAATAACGCAGAAGACAATGTGAGATATGTTTTGAAAAGTGAATCGGGAATGAGTGGGGTGGCCAGTAGGGTAGTTAGTGGGATGAACGCTTTAAGATCTGTGTTGCCACGTGTCATGGCTTGGAGAGGGTCCAATTTGATGGGCCAATAGACCTGGTCTTGTAGGATTTTTTTTCCTTTCCCACGTGCGATTGCGAAGGCTCGTACTCGGCCGGGATTCATGTGGATAGATCGGGAATTCAAACTAAAATCATAGCGCTTTTTAATGCTTGATTGTAGAAACAAATTGTAGATGGTTAGAAATAACCTGACTAAGATGTTTAGCAGCATTTTGGTAGATATGCCATAGACAAAGACGATGACTTGACTTTGGGAATACCATCGCAATCGCCTTTGAAATTGCGACATCTTGAGCAGTGAATATTGTTTGGGTTGCTTCTTGAACATTGCTTGTAGGAATGTGTTAAAAAGCCACACAAATGACTCATTTGTTTCATCATATAATAATGTTGCACCAAAAGCAGTGGTTTGCTTGTGATGGTTAGCTCGAGCGGAGGAGCAAATGGCATTTCAAAATTATTTGTTTGAAAGGTGGTATCAAATGAAACAGCGTCCCCAAAGGAAGAATAATCCATGATAGTTTGTCCATTGGCGTAGAAAAAAATTAGATATTCTGACATCCTCTTGACTAAGCTCGCTTCGCATCGCTTGAGCCTCATGACAATGGTAACATTCTAATTCGGACTTATGACCCAGCTTGAGCTCCTTAAACTTAGCCTTGAGACTCTCGATTTTATTTTGAGTCTCTTCCTTTTTCCTTTTCCCTTTGACTTACCATTCTTCTTAAAACTAATAGTCTTTTGAACCATCATCACATGATTAGAACTTTTCTTGACACTCTCCTCAACACCCTTAAGCATGCCATGCAACTCAGTCATTGATTTCTCTATGCCATTCATATGAAAATTTAATATGATAGACACAAAGCTCGCAAGGAGTGATTGGAGAATCACATCAGTAGCCAACTCTTGGCTAAGGGGAAAATCAAACTTTTTCAAGCTATCAATGTGACCAATCATTTTGATCACATGAGAACTAACCGGGTTACGTTCTAACAGTCTACAAGAAAACAATACCTTAGAGGTATTAAATCTCTGCCCTTGCTTGATTACGAAACATATCCTTGGACCTACAATCATATTGTAAGTGTCTGTGGTCTCATATTATACGAAGCTCAGATTTTATGGTTGCGAGCATTAGGTAATGCACATCGACTGCGTCATTGCAATGCTTCTCATAAGCATTCTTACCAGCACAAGGAGCATCGGCACTCGGTTCCTCGGGATAGGGAACCTCTAGAATATATTCATTCTTTTCTTGTTTGAGAACAATTCTCAAATTACAAAACCAGTCAATGAAGTTTGTACCATTCAGTTTTTCTTTCTCAAGAATAGATCGCAAGTTAAAGGTACGTGCAGAAGAAGTAGTAGGTTCCATGATCTACAACAGAAATATATGCAAAGATTCAGCACTATGATTATGTAAAATCTTCTATTAGACACTCATATTGGTGGTCATGTTCAACCAGTTTACGACCAGCTCGTATCTCCATATGACTAGTCTGGACCTAGTCGTATCACTATACGACTAGTCCGGACCTGGTCGTATCACTATACTACTAGTCTGAACTTGGTCGTATCACCATACGACTATTGTGGATTTGGCCATATCACCATACCGTCAGTCCATACCTTGTCGAACTTGATCATCAACGTTCAATAAAAGATACTCCCACTATATGTTCTAAACCATGTTTCCCTCAAACATCATATAGTGTGTTTAAAATCCAAAAAATCATTAAGTCCTAGTGACCTATGGCATCACTGCTAAAAACCTAGTGATTTTAGGTAAGCAACCTCTTGTCAATCATATCACATATGACTCTTGTCTGTTAGGCGGCATCTCTATGCCCCAGCAACTAATAGTACCATGGCCCAAGGCCCAAAACTATTTTGATAGTCTTGTTAAGTTAAACTAATACTAAGCATGTGGGTGTCCGACATCCACTCCATCTTATTAAGATAGTTAATGACACTCTACTATGGTAGACCCACCAATTAACGATCAAATCGTGATGGTCGCAGCAATTAGAAGACATCAAATTAACTTAATTTTTCTTGAGGGATACTATTCTACCATACTAAAACATCTAATGATAAAACCTGATCAAATAGCAAGACAAGAATAAACATTCACATATAATCATATTAAACTGTAAAATAGTATGGTCCTCATCATAACGATCTCTATCACCATGTTTCCTGTCCTCCGACCACCATGCTTGAAGTCTCTGATCGCATTCATTTACTAAGCAATTACTCCTAAAATCTAGTAATGAATTACAGATGATAATATCAAGCATCACATGCCGATACGCAGACCGTTATATAATAATATATAGCTCGATGGCTATCTCACAGCATGACACGCAGGTCATGAAAAAACCTTACATGCACCACATACACAATGGGTCATACTATTCACAGCAATCCCTGCAAAAATGAGTGATTCATATAATATAATTCTGTCGGAAGACATGACACATAATGCCATATAACGCGGCTACGACTACGGTGGTACCGCTAGCCGGTTAGCGAGTGGGTTTCGAAGGGGCAGCGCTCCTGGCAACTTTTTCGGAACATGAATCTTATTCACGTAACCGAGCCTCAAAAATCATCGGATTAATCATATTAACCCTATTCTGAACCAATCTGATCACAGTCTTGATACGACCATGGACTGCGGCATACTCTGATGGTGGAATTCCGACCGGTAGGAGTATCATGCAAGGCAGTCGTAAACAAGTCGAGTAAATCATCTGGTGCTCTCAACTTATACCTCTTCTCAAACCCATCTACTACCACCGAAACCCGATCGATCTTATCGACCAGTGCCTAGATCGTTCTATCCACATGAACCGATCTAGGTTACCAGACCAAACCAGTAATAGATCTAATCTACTACTGCCACATATCCAGTATATGCGACCGATCTAGATCAAAAACTATGTAGGATGGCTCTGGTACCACTGTTGGGATACGAGTAGACTACGCTAGCTGATAATTAAAAATCCTATTATGTAAACCAGGATACCACTACAAAGCAAGAGATCGCAGATCGTTACCACCAGACGCGCAATGCAGTGGAAGAAGGTTGGAGCAGTCTGGTCCAACGAATAGCATGTCGATGTAGTGATCGTAGTCGATCATCTGACGTAGTCGATCGTCCTTGCAGTCGATCGTCCAGTGTAGTTGTCGCCGATGGTCTCCTCCAGCAACCGATCGCTTTCCTTATAAAGTCGCGGATCGTCCTCGAGTGCAACAGCAACCGTAGTAGCGCCTCTACGGTATCCACACGTCCAGGGCAGGAACGCCATACGCCGTTGTGCTAGCACCAAGTCGCACGGGAAGGCTCTCTCAAGAAGATGGCGACTAGGGTTTTGTGGAACAACTCACGTATCTTTGTCTCCACTTCTCTATTCCCAATAGCCTCAAGCATCTCCTTATATAGTGTCCGTGACGCACCCTATCCGAACACGTTTGACGAATCGTATCCGTACTAGTTTGTTCCAACTCGTTAAGTGTGTGACCCTGTAGGTTCATGTGTAGTTTAGTTGTGACTTGGAAACCTTTTCCGACCACGAGTCGTTAGTAGTACCTAGCAGGACATAACGATTCCCGAATACATACAAATTGTATCAGACAAACTTTAATGCAATATAATCTACAATCAGGTCCTATTTGGTCTCTACCAGTTCGTAACTCCTTACGACCAGGTTTCGACCAGCCTATGACCAGCTCATATTTGGTCTTGACTAGTTCGTAACTCCTTAGGACCAAGTTTCGACCACTTAGTGATCATGTTCGACCAGCCTACGACCAGCTCGTATGTCCATACGACTAGTCCATATCTGATCGAATTGAACGACCAGCTCATGTATTCTCATTTACCTCACGGTGTCTGGTTGAACTTCAGGTGAGATATTATGTCATCCATGAGCAGTTCAATATTTTCTCGATCGACTGTCGGATAACTTCATGTGGTCTAACTCTTTGACCACGAGTGGCACGACCATGCACTTTCTTTATCCGACCACATCGAGGGCCCAGAGATATCTCTCCTGTTATGTTAGGAGGGGAAAATTCAATATCAGGCAGTCACATTCCTCCGCGTATTTCTTAGCATACTCGAAAGCTACTTTTATGACTATCCAATTACGGAGTAGCCTTTGGCAACCCCAAAGTGTACTCTTACACATGTAGGAAACTATGCTAATCTCAGATCTAAGGATTATACATCATCATTGCTTGAGACCAACTGATGACACATCAAATTATAACAATCTTAGCAGTGTCTCAAGGTGGGTCAATCGAACACCATGTTCTCTAACATGTGCTGGTCCATGACTGGTGAAATATGGTCATCAATCAATACATGTGTTGGTCGATAGGATCACTGGTGTTCCGACTATTGACATCTGAACAGGGATACATTTAGAGCGACATCCTATAAGTTAAAAGAGTTTCACCAACAAGTCACATACTTGTTAATCTTTATAACAGATGATTCATTCAAGGAATAAAATAACACTTATTCAATAACTCATAAATATGGACGTGATACAATCATCTCTATGATTGTCTCTAGGGCATATCATCAACACATCTTTGGTCTCTAAGTACTTCTCGCGCTCAGTTCTAACAAAATTATTGTAATCCATCTGTAAGAAAGGTACATTTTGAGCTCCACCAGACCATTGTTCAAAGTAACTATATATTTCAGATTGCCTTATCCCCGCTGTTTGCACTTTGTTTATTATGTGCCAATCCGAACTTACAAGATGATGATTGTGATCAAGCTAAACTTTTTGTATCTTCCAAATACCCTCCCGAGTGATGTAGAGGTGAACACGAGCCATGCAAGACGTCCTCGAAGAAGCTTGTTCTTTTCTTGGTTTCATGTGTTGGATTAGTGGCCTTCACACCTTCCTTACTACAAAGTAAATATCTGGAAGTTTAAAGTGTCGTCTGCTCTAAATTTCTTGTGGCACCACCGGATACTGAATCTTGTCGTTTTAGCATACGAATTATAGAATTAAGTTGTATGCCTCTTCTTCAGATGCAAAGCACATTCCGACCCTTGGCACATTTTCTGATGATACGGTTTGATTGCCCTGTACACATATGTTAGTTGCATTTTCAATTACTTGTGAATCTATTATGAAAAATGGGCTCTTTTATGGTGCACTCAATCTAATACAAGGTGTCCATTCCTTTTGATCCAATGGATCATATTAGTTATGATTTAGTTATAATTCACCGATAATACGAGCAATAGAATCCGGAGACAGGTAAAATTGTAAAGGAAACATAATCTTAACCCATTCCTTCTCATACGACAAAGTAAATACCACCCTGGATGCCATTTTACCAACTAGTGCATTATCTTGATGTAAATAACTGCTGTATAGAGCTTTCAGTTTCGCTAAACATGACAGTGTTATTGTATAGATCTTTCATTATTCCTTAATATAGTTCTGGAGCGCATAAGGCTTACCTCCAGATTTGCTGCAGCACTTTGTTCTACTTTATCACCATCAATCTTGTCAGGATCATCCTTGTAAACATGATTAGGGATCATCACTTTGTCGCCGATTGGGGCACGGTGGCCGAGTGTGGTGCTGACGCAGGGGAATCAGTGGACGACCGAGGAAGGAGGTGGTGCGACGAGACGAGGGGCGGTGGCTTGTCTACCGAGGGCGGCGCGGGCTACGGAGACGGCGACGCGAATAACGCAGAAGACAATGTGAGATATGTTTTGAAAAGTGAATCGGGAATGAGTGGGGTGGCCAGTAGGGTAGTTAGTGGGATGAACGCTTTAAGATCTGTGTTGCCACGTGTCATGCTTGGAGAGGGTCCAATTTGATGGGACAATAGACCTGGTCTTGTAGGAGTTTTTTTTCCCTTTCCCACGTGCGATTGCGAAGGCTCGTACTCGGCCGGGATTCATGTGGATAGATCGGGAATTTAAACTAAAATTATAGTGCTTTTAATGCTTGATTTTAGATGAGTAGGTAGCTCTTCTAATTTGGAGTCGGGCGTCAGCCACGCTGGCCGAGGTCTCGTTTCGGAAACCCGTGGCCCTAAATCCAATCTTTTGGCTAGGCTGTATTTCGCTCTGCACATCTTTCCTGAACACTCCATTGTGCACGTGCATCTTGATTATGGATCAAGGAAAAGTTTACCATGTGAATGCTCAAATGCCCAAGGTCCCAAGGTCTGCCTATTGGTGATCTTGATTAGGAACCCTAGCTGCCGACCCTCTTCCCTCTTCTTCGGAGTTCGGGTAGGGTTAATTGATTTCCAAAAGTAATTTCAGATTTTTGTACTTTATTCTGATTTTTTTTCTAAGATCAGGTTGCTCTAGTTTTGCTTCTTCTCTAGTGAGATCTTAGTCAGATTTCATTTACCTATGATGGGTTTTACCGAACCGACTCACCTAGATGACCATGGAGACGTTCATTTATAATCTTCAACCTGTTCTCTACCCCGGCTACTATTCTAGCGCTGGTTCCGCCATCGGGCTGAGTTGGGCACAAATAAATTTTCTCTGATTTTCTTTCGATGAACAACACCACTACTAAGACGTGGGGCCTACACGTGAATGGAGAGTATTGACAGTCTACATCCAGCAGGCATATCGTGAGCAACCATGACGTTGTTGCAAGATCCAGAGCCACTGACAAGGTAGAGAAGTCCAGGACATTTATCGACTCAAGGTCTTGCTGGTAGCATGTTATTCATTTATAATCTTCTACCTAAAAATTAGGTACTCATGTACTTTATCCAATAATGAGTTATCATATGTAGTAAATCATAGTATCTAAAAACGTGAATGCTCAAATGCCCAGTCGAAATAAACGCAAGCGCAAATGTGCAATGTATGCTTGAAAACCGCTCCCGCAACACATCTGCAACAGAGAAGACGCACATGTAGACCTGAACAGCCTAAATTGGCATCGCCCAAAATGTGGTGCATACGCCAACCTGCCCAGCCACACCATGCATATGCTTAATATAAGGCCCTCCTCTCCCCTTGGCCGCGCGAAACAACAACAATCAATCTCCTCTTCCCCTTCGCCTTCGTCCTTAATTCGTTTCTTCCTCCAAGTCGCTGTCCCTCTCCAGCTGTGTCCTCTGAGCGAGGCATACAAATTAAGCAGAGCCGTCAGGTGTCGCGAGCGCAAGCGCGTATCCAATCGATCCGGCTAATCCAATTTACAGGTACGCGTTACACTTGCATGCCTGAAACTCTCTGCATATCCATGTGTAGTAATATGTTTGCATATCCATATGCACTAATGTACATCAATTCTCATCTATTGCATGTTTGTATACCTCGTTCCCAATGCATGCAACTTTGGAAGATGTAATCGTTCTCGCTGGCTGTCTTAACGATATCGAGAACCATTTTGGAACGGAAAGCATGCGATCTAGGATTGTTGGTCGACCATGAAATTGGCTGTTCATCATTCTGTTGGGTTGGATTCAGTAACGAAGTGATCAATTGGAGCCAACCGTATCATTGTCTCTGCCACATGCCCTAATAATAGATTTCCCCCTCTTCTAACAATAAGCACCACGCTAAGAACATTAACATACTAGCTCATTGTTACACAGGGCAATTCCTATATTTTACAGCGCCCTCGATCGTCAACCACACAACAAGTCAAAGGAGAGATTAATTAATTAATTAAGAAGGGAGGCAGAGAGAATCAAGAAACCTAATTAAACAGTAATTGATGGAGGAGAAGAAGAAGGACCTGCTCCGTCGCCTGACGATCATCTCGATCCCGTTCGTGTTCGTGGCCATCCCCTCCATCGTGATCTTCGTGGGGATGCTCTCCCCGCACGCGATGGAGCCCGGGGTGGCAGCAGCCACGCCGGGGCAGAACCACTCGGTGTCGATGCTGAGCACGATGACCGGGGGGCAGATGATCCTGAGCTGCCGCGCCGACTTCTCGGGCAACTGGGAGTACTTCCACTACTTCATCCTGGACCCGTACAAGCTGCAGCAGGCCTTCTTCCAGCCGCAGGCCGACCCCTACGCCATCCTCTGCAAGTGGGGGTACATGGGGAACTTCCTCCAGGACGTGGCCGTCTTCAACAGCAGCGCGGGGTACGCGCCGCAGTGCCGCGTCGACAACGGCGGGTGCCGGTACCTGTTCCAGGACGGGCACATGTTCCTCGTCACCGGGAGGCACGCCACCAGGCAGGCGCCGGCGCAGCGGCGAGAGAAGAGGCTGGTCGGGGACGTGCTGCTCAGGGAGTGCAGGCACGTGCTGGGGGTGTTCCCCACCATGTGCCATTACAAGCCACACGACCACGAGTACGTCGGCAAGATCATCGGCCGGTGGCGATGGTGGTTCAACTACTAGCTGCTAGCTTGATCGTTGCCATTTGTTGCTAGTCCTCGATTAACTTAGCCATAGATCGGTGCTCGCAAGCGCGCGTGCCTATGGAATCCATGCATGTGTAAATGCACCCTTTTCTTGGCATTGGCTCAACCCAACGGGTGTCGCACTGTCGCGCGCCGCATCGGCTCCCGGCCGTGTGGGGTTGCTGCGTCATGCGTGCGCTTGCCGGGCCAGCGCTACTGCGCCACGCAACCAAGCTACAGTCATGCTGTTGTTCTCTTTCCACAGCCGTTCGATCGTCTCCCAATGGCCCGGATCGAGCTGAATGGTTGATGCACTATAGCGGCCGCGCATACTTCGTACAGTTTACATTAGAGGAAGGAGATCTCACCGTTGACTTTTAATTGGACGATGTAGATCCGGTTCTCCCTTCCGGACGGAGCATCTCTTAGGCCATTTTTTTTTTACTATCATAACAAATGGGCTTTTAACGGGCCGAAGAATAAGGGCCACATCTTTTGGTGACACGCTACCCTTTCCAATACGGAGAAACCGACAAGGCGACAACGACGCTCGAGTCAAGTCGACTCAAAAATAAATAAATAAATAAATACTAGGAGGCTATCCGTGCGTTACAACAAAACATCAAAAGAAAGTAATACATATTAGCTGATGAGATCCTAAACCGTATAATAAATATCAATCTGCTTTCACATATATAAATAGAAACATTAACTATGTATGTTGATTCACCTATTACTACTACTATCCAGAAATTAAAATTTTGAGTTTATAGATTGTTTATCCTTAAAAATTAAAGTTAGTGTTGAGTTCCCTCCCCGACGCACTACCCATTTCCAGCCACCGCCCAACAAGGAATACGGCTACACATCGACGACCACCTTCCTCCACCCTGAACCCAACCCGCGATTTCATTCTCACGCCATTGGCCTCTGCAGCCATCGCCAGGCACATCATGGCTAGGAGGTGGGAGGCCGGATGAGAAGGCGGTGGCGGCGTCGCAGTGGTAAGCGAGGAGGCGACGATGCTTGCTCAACCGGTGCGGAGCAAGAGGCAACGACAATGCAGGGGAGGATTAGGACGAAGAGAACTCTGTGTGGTGAACTCGAGACGGTGGCACGGCAAGGGAAGGACACCTTTGTCCCTTTGTCCCTGTCACTTCCTTGTGCGACATTGCTACCCCCCTTCCTTCCTCGGCCCCATCTCCTCTCCTTCCCTCCCTCCCCGTGCTTTCTCCCGACCCCAACGCCGCCTTACCACGCTACCACCTCCCCTCCCTACTACCTCCACCTGTCATCGGCATGGACATGCTCATGATTTCCGTTGTGTGGGGGTAAACCCTTTCTTCCAATGCTTAGCCTGTTGCTGCACCCGCTGCATCATTTAAGCGCTTGCATCACCGTGTTTCCCCAAAATACCATTTCCATAAATTTCTTGCAACCCTTGTTGTTCTTCCCAAATTGATCCTCCGCCAACCCTCACCACCTCAATACAATCCCATTCCACCTCTTCCTCTGCTCCAACTCTGCCTAGACTACCGCTGGGTAGAGTTGTTTATTTGTGCACCGAAACCAAACAAACCGAACTGAAAAACCGAACCATACCGGTCAACTCGGTTTGACCAGTATTCGGTTCGGTTCCAGAAAGATGGTTTCTTTATGATTCGGTTTTTGGATAAAAACCAACTGAAAACGGAGCAAACTGGACTGCTCGTTGGCTCACTGCAAGCAGTTGTGTTGTGCTGTCCTAGCGACTGCCCACGGCCTGCAAGCCACACGACATAGTGGCACATGCACTGACACTGTGCAGAGGCTTGGCTCTCAGGCTCTAGCTGCCTGTTGGGTTGCCGCCTGTTGGTTATTGTTCCGTGGTCACAGTTTCAACATTATTATAAAAGTGTTGGGTTGACGCGTTGTTTTGTTTTATTGGAACTTGGAAGCAGACAACAACAGTTGTGTCTTGTGTGTATGCGACTATGTTAATTGCATATTGCGTAGTTGCGTTACTTGTGTACTGCATACATGAGAGGAGAGGCAGAGAGAAGTATTATTAGGAGGGGATATTTGTGAGCACACAAAAAAGTTGAGCACACAAAAAAAAGTTTTCGTAGAGTTCCGCAATTTGCGTCAACTTTGGTAAATATGGTATTACCGATACTGAACCAAAATAAAGTGGTATTTACTGATAACGAACCGTATTTACGAAATTAACAATACCGTATTTACCGTATACACCGTGTTTACTGGAAAAACCGAATGAGCAACCCTGCCACCAAGCACGTTGTGCATGGTGCCAGGCCACTGCAGTCCGTCTCTGTCCAGACCAAGCACACCATTGACCCCGCCATGAACCAATGATGCTCAGAGATCCCTCCTTCCAACGGCATTGTCATCGGAGAGCCGCTGCCGTTGAGCTCACCAACCCCATGGTGCCGCCACCGTCGCTAGGCCACCTCAATCATCCCTTGACTGCACCATCCACGTCACAAGAACCACCTCCATTCCCAAATGCACCTCGACCACTCTCCCGACCGGATTCATAGTCGGAACCATCGCCCCTAGCCTCCCGTGTTTCGCTTTTGCTGCGGCCATCGCAGGCCGATTCGACCACAACCGACCTCTCCAATCCAAACCGCCACCACTCCTAGCTTCCACACTCTGCGTTCTATGCCGAGCTCACATTATCTTGGCCGAAGCATTGCCATAGCTCGTCGCCAGCCATGGGAAAGAGAGAAGGAGAGAGAAGATGGGAAAGAGAGAAAGTAGGGGCATTTTTGCCATTTCAGAAAAATTTTTTTGACAAGGTTAGCATATGGGCTTGGGCAACAAGGTGACGGTGTGACATATTATGAAGAAAAATTAGAACCCGATGACATATTGTGAAGAAAAATTAGAGCCCGGTGTAATCGTTCCATCTATACAAACCAGTAAAAAATGTGCAACTGCACATCAATAATTGCGGAGCTGTAGGGAAATAATAAATTATGAGAGTGTCTATGCTTCAGGTGACTAAAATTTCTTTATCAACCCGTCATCATTCTTAGCTATGAGATTTTGATCCAATAGATACCACATGTTTATGTGCTGAGACAAAAAAAAATTAACTAGACAAAAGTAAATGTAGGTGAACCCTACAAATACAAAAAAAATTCTAACCTAGACAAAAGTAAATCTAGCTGAACTCTACAAATACAAAAATAAATAGAACTAAAAGTTACAGTAGAGTTGTGCTAAAATTACACATCACTTGATACTGCAATTTTATGCTTAGTACTGTGCAATTGTAGGTGGCTGATAGATAAAAAAAATTAGGCAACTAAAAATTAGCAAACTCGATAAAGTATTCAACTACAGTTCCCATCCCTATCACCTTTCCTCATCGCAAACCGAGCTCCTCCCTTTCCTTCTCGCTCTGGTCACACAACTCACAAGCCGAGCTCTCCCTCCGTCCCTCTCTCACTCGAAACACCATGATACACTTCTACCTCATCACAACCCCTAAAAGAAGAGCTCTTGTCCTACTTCACATTTGGCTGAAGAAGACGCAACGACCCAGGGATGGAAGAGTTGGCTAAGGTTTGGTTGCAAGGCGTGCGCTTTTGCGCCCTGCCTCCTTAGTCATGTACAATGGGTTTACATTAGTTGTCTATAGTCTCTGTCATGTAGGATTTAAGTTAATGTAGATGAAAGAGATTAAAGAGAGATAAATATGTTATCTATAATCATGTAGTCGACTGTATCACCAGAACCAAGGAGGAAATATCTTAAGTCCATGAAAGCATTAAACGATTATGTTATCTATAAAGATAATAGAAAAAATAACACATTGTATAAACTGTCTATAGTACTGTCTATAGGTAACATAAGGAGCTGATATATGTACCATTATACATGCCCTTATGCCTTGAGCCAAAAGGCGCACACCTTGCCTATGGCGCTGCACCTGGTGCACTTTGAGGCGGTTTTGCCTTACTGTGCCTCGTATTATCAACTAGGTGCGGGCCTTTTGCGCTTCTAACTGCGTTGGTAGCGTGATCATATTTCCCTCTAACAAAATTCCTTTCTATATGTACAATCGTCTTAAAGTGTAAATATATCCATATGCGCCAAAGCTTTACCATCACTTTTCTTATCCCAGTTTGCATTTCATTAAAATTTGCTATCCCTCACAATTAAAATATTTTGAATCAAATGCAATGCTCCAACATAAGTGCAAACATTTGACGCTTACGGAAGTTCTTAAATTTATCAAACGTCCACCGATCCACCTTCCATTAATCGAACATCACAGTTTATATGAATAATGATTGGACGATAACACAAATCATTTCTATCTGTGCAAGTGCAACTGTCTTAATGCATCAGGATAACCAAACACACTCAACCGCTACCACCAAAGGTCAAAAACTAACAAGTACAATGTTAGAGCTAATGTAAACAAATGGCAGTGCCACTTTTCACAATATAATTGAGCAAGTTGCTTCTGCATAATCCCTAAGTGTACTAATCTAAAACATTGTGAACCATGGTTATTGACCCTGTTTGTTTATGTTTATGGTTTTTGACTTATAGCTTAAAGTTAGCTTTTTAGCTTAATCAGTTTATAAATCCCTTAGTTTTTAAACCGAACTTTGGTGTTTGGTAATCTGATTTTTTTTATAGGATGTTGGTTTATTGAGTTGTGTGTGAAGGATAAAAAATCTGAATTGCCCTTGAGGGTTTGAAAGATGTTTTTAAGGATAAATTTAAACTTATTTTTACATAGGATTTTTAACTATGACGATATGTGCAAATATACATATGAAACAGAAAAAGATTTTGCTCGTTCATGCATGTATTAATTTTGAACATTACATAATTAAAGAAATTAATATAGAAATAAATATATTAACCAACCAAACAAAATAATATTCGTAATTCATCAACACGCATTGCTGGTGCTAGGGCATGTTATATGTGCTACATTTTATTAACATAAATATGTGCTATCTGTGCTAGACTGTGAATGCTTTTCACATGTGAGAGACCACTGGTTGTCCCTGATCCTCTTTTGCCCCAGAAAGAACCCAAAAGCAAAACTCATACAAATTCATACTTCACAGGCTAGTAAATTTAGATCATACACTATGCAATTTCAGATCATTTATAGGAGTACTGCTCTAAAATTTTGATCAACATGGAAACACTGGAATTTTAGCCAGTGAGTGAATTTTACATGAATACTCAGTGGCTCCATGATACAATTCAGATCATACACAAGCATTTTGCATCTTCAAGAATACAAAATTCAGATCATTACAGATTCTCAATCTTTTGCATCTTCAAGAATATGAGGCGTCGATTTCTTTTGACCTTTTAGTCTCCAAACATGGATGGCAGCCTCTATTCTGTTTGCTACTTCAAGCGTGTGGTGCTCAGATGACAGATCCAAGCAATCAAGGAGGCATTCCGGTGAGAATTGTTTAGCTGTTATGTCTCCAAACAAGAATTACTTCAATGCAATTACAAGCTTGAATAAGAAAATGCAGCATTGACCTTAGTATGGCACATGATGTACATAGTCACTACAGAAACGATAGTTTCAGAGCGACAAACAAAAAGAAAAACTTCCTTCATAGTCACTACAGAGACGATAGTTTCAGAGCGACAAACAAAAAGAAAAACTTCCTTTCTCACAGTACTCTGAACTTCGACAAAAGCAGAAAACTCAACTATCTTCAGAACTTTTAGCCATTGTTCAAGTTTTCCATACAAGAGAGTAGCAACTCTGTATCAAATGCATCTGGAATGAGGACAGGAGCACCGGCAGCAGCAAAGTCAGTGCACATCTCTTGCAATTGGCGTACTAAGGCATTAAATTCTCATGAAAGCATGTACTGTACGTGGATGATGAAAGATATAATCATGAATGTGGACCAATTCCTCATCAGAAAGTCCATAATAAAAGGACCCCTGCAATATTTCAGCTAAACAGTCTTATTGCTATCAAGATTGTAAATAGAGTATGAGGATAATGTGATATTTTGCATTGAGGGGGCATACTTGTGTGTCTAACAATATATCATGATATATTGGTTGGTAATGTTGAACTGGCATGTTGGTAAAATCAAGGCAGCAATTCCACCCATGTGACAAAACATTGTTTTTCAAATCTGATTCACCAATTAGAAAACAAAATAGTTTGAGCTTTTTAAGAAGCTCATATCCTTCTGAATAATTTGATCTAAGCAAAACTGAAAGTAATAGATCCTTTGTAGCATTGTTTTGCACTGGAACCAATTAATGCCATGAAATCTTCAGCGTGTCTGAGAGGATAAACTAAATTCATGATGAACACACTGATCTGGAAAGAACTGATGCAGTGATAATGAACTAAAGAAATATATGGAAACACTTCTTATACGTAGCTTGTACATAAAGCAAGAAGAAGAGACACCGGGAAACTCATGAAGGCTACCGCAGGAGGTCAAACCGAACGGCATGGGCTGGCTGCATCGCGCGGTACTCGCTGCCCGTGCCGGCGATAGTCGCACCCAACCAACCGACAAATAGTCTCCGCCTGCTGCTCTGCCCCAAAATATCCAACCGGGGAATAGACGCGGATGGGGAACGAGAATTTTAGCCAGTGAGTCAATTTTACATGAATACTCAGTGGCTCCATGATACAATTCAGATCATACACAAGCATTTTGCATCTTCAAGAATACGAAACTCAGATCATTGTAGATTCTTAATCTTTTGCATCTTCAAGAATACGAAATTCAGACCTTGCAGAGTAACTATGGCATAAATTATTCTCTTTTATGCACTTCACAGACATTTTCCACCTTCCACCACTCACCCTGTAAGTGCGAGTCGAGTAGCGGAGGTGGAAAATTATGTGAACTGGAGGAAGGCTGAAAAGCCTTTCTGCAATTAGAACTGGTTTCAACAGACTTCAATTAATTCCTTACAAGTCAAACACAGAGCCGTCTCTGCTCTTCCCATTTTTTTGGATTTCCATCTAGGATAACAAATTCTGCAACAATTTACTTCGCATCAATCACCAAAGATACTTGCTACTAGTTAGCGAGGCGAAGAGTACCTGGGTGCGTGGAGCTCACCGGGCGGTACGACGCGCGCCGAGTCGAGTAGTGCCCTCATGGTGTGCATCCCGATCCCGCCGGTGGGCACGTAGGCGTCGAGGAACCCCACTTCGACCAAGGGCCCCGTCCTCCCCGCCGCCACCCCCTCCACCTGCAGCGCGCCGGGCTCGTACCTCTGAAGCTCCTCCTCCGGGTGTGTGGGTGGGGTGGGGTGGGGAGCGAAGTGAAAAAAAAAAAAAAACAAATGCGTTTGCATTTATATACGATTGTATTTCGAGGGTAATTTTAGTGAATTTCAGTGGTAAATAGATATTTTATTTTGCAAAAGTTCAAAAAAATACATCTCTCATGACTTATGATTTTTAGGCTTAAACATTTTATAAACTGGATGAAAAAGACACCTCTTTATTTAGACTTAACCCTTTTTTACTTATAAGTCAGACAAAAAAAACCTAAATAAACAGGGCCATTAAGTCGTCGACTCGACAAGTCAGCGGAGAAGGATCGACTGGGCTAGCGACTCAACTTGCCCTGGCAAGTCGGGCGACTTCTCGACTAGTCGATTAGGCGGCGGCAAGTCGGCCGACTTAGTGGGAGAAACGTGGCGGCAAGTCGGTCGACTTGGAGGGAGAAACATGGGGCCCACTTGTCGATTCAACTCACTTAGAGAAAGAGGGAGGGTGTGAATGAGGGAGGGGCGTGTGACCATTGAGCCCGAGCTATCCGTCGCTCGTCACCCTCGCCTTGCAGATCCCAAGCTCCTACTGTGCCGCTCGTCGCCCTCGCCTCAGCTCCCGAGGAGCCGCTGCTCGTCGCTCGTCGCCCTGCAGCCACTCTCACCCTACAGCTCCTGCTGCTCCCGTCGCTCTAGCCCCCCAGGAAAGCTCCTGCTTCCCTCTGTTTTCTCCGATGTGCTGTGGTGGTGCCTCCCTCCTCACCTCCGCCTACGCACGAACCCTAGATCCGACCCCTCACCCCATCTGTTCCCCCCTAGCGCCCCGGAACGAAAACGCTACAGCGAGAGATTTGCTAGCGCCCGTTCGTCGCGGATCTCTTCACCACCGCAGCAGGAGAGGAGGGAGCCTGCGGCGGTCCGATCGGGGGAGGAAGGGAAAGGGCAGCAGGGATTAGGGCTTCAGACATTGGTGCTTTGGGCGAGAGGGGAGAGAGATGAGGGCGTGTGCTTTCTCGAGAGGAGCGTGTTTCGCGTAAGGAGAGGAGCGGAGCGGGAGCCACGGATATTTTTGCGGTTCTACGATAGTGGGCCTTCCGTAGTTGGGCGTAGTGGGCTGCTTTTACAAGACAGGCTTCCATTTTTGGTCATACGATCCCCGGGTGCATTTCTTCTTGCTTTCTGCTGCCTGATAAGTGCCATTATCACCAACAGAAGTACATAACTACTATATACTGATCTACAAGGCACTCAACTCGCAGAAATGAGCACAAAAAACACCAATATACTACAGTGGCCAACAACCAGGTATACATACGGATTGATTGATATGGAGGAAATGCTGTAAGTTGGGACAGGAAAGCCAATCAGGATACCCTCTTGAGTCATCGTAAAGCCTCGGTCAACTACCCTTCCCTGTAAAGCCTTGGACAACTACGACGCTCCTCGAGGTGGAGAGCCTACCCTAATCTCCACCACCGTACACCCACACAAGAACACGACCACATATCATGTTTCACACAACACACACAACCCCCTCCTGCGACTCGGAGATAACCCACGCCAAAGTACTAAGTCAAGAGAGGTCTCATATCCTCTCGCGTGGTTAGTACGCAAAAATGCTTGGAGAGTGTGACACAAGATGTTCGGTCCTTGTTGACTTAGGCAAGACAACCACAAACCCAATAACCCACCATCCGACCACTTGCCCAAGTCCAAATTAGTTTTCCATTTTCGATTTTGACTTTACAAAATAACAAAGCACAAGTCTTTGGTCGTCTTGACATAATACTTAAATGTGTGATCAAGATCATCGACTAAAAGCGATGATCGCCAAAGACTCTTGGAACTAAGCATTTCTAAGCAATTTTCAATCGAAAACTACTAAGTGACCAGAGTCCATCCATCGAACTCCGACCACAGCCAATAGCCTAAGCTCAAGGTAGTAGAGGATAAACAAGTCCTACAGATTGTGCAACTATAGGACACTAACCGTATTTTAACAACAAAATAGCAATGCATACATACGAGTGGAAAGCAATATAGTAGACTTGAAAAATAATGGGATGAACATGATCAAACCGCTTTTCGTTTGTTTGCGAGTCAAGATGTAGCTGGGGATCACTTATGTTGTCAATGTGCTCTTCGGATCCTAACGAGAAAGCGAAAAACAATCGATAAGAACGAATAAAATGCAAGAACTCAACAGCAAACTTTTTCCAAAAATTCTGAAAATCTTACCGAAGCAAGACACTGATTTATAAAGAATTTAGCAACAAGAACCAATTGATTTGGATTCTTAATGCCAAAACTACGACCGAAAGAAGGTCTTACGACCAGGTAGTGGTCGTAAAAGAAACCTACGACTATGACGTAGTCGTAGCAAGTCTTACGACTAAGTTCCAGTCGTGGAAGAACCTACGACCAGTTAAGGGTCGTAGAAGAACTTACGACTAGGTACTAGTCGTAGAAGGACTCATGCCCCTGGCATAGTCGTAATAAGACCTACGACCATTTATACATCGTAGTAGAGCTTACGACTAAGCTAGGAGTAGCGGTCGAAATCCGACCACTAGGTAACGCCTCCGCACGCTTTGCGGTGGCTCGGCGGCGATCTCCGACCACAAATGGCGCCGGCCAAGGCGAGGATGAGTGTCCCAAAAGTTGAAGGGTTCGACCGGCGCCGATCTTGGTCGGTATAGTTGCTACGGTGGTACGACCACGAGTCGGCCGAGAAGGTATGGCTCGGGAGGACTCCGAACGAACAATACCAAAAGAAAAACGAAAACACGCTGAGCTCCTGCAGGCATCTGAGACTTACTTGAGCCGAAAATCGACCGAGAGACCCACTGAGTGGCTCCGTGGCATGAGTATCCGAACGGCGGTGGTAAGGTTCTCGCTAAAGCCCGCCGACACGGGCACGAGAGAACCAAACCGCGTGAGAGTTACGCTCCAAAGAGTAAAGGGGAGTAGAGGGGCGAAGACTTGAAGAAGAAAACCCCGCCGCACGCCTCCACCAAGCTCCACACTCAACAATGTCGGTCGGAGAGAGTGCGAGGGACTGCAGCTCAAGCAAGAGGGTGAGTGCTAGCTGGAGTTGCAGAAGTGCTAAAGGAAGCTAAGGGTGAAGCAATGGGGTTTAAATAGAGCAATGGCAGAGAGCAACGGCCGGATTTTTCCAGTCGGGTCAACACTGCCATGAGAGCACTTGAGAGCGATGGGAGCAGTTGAGTCATGGCCCTCTGAGAGATGAGCGACAGCATTTAATGCGCTCAGAGCTAGCCGTTTAAAGGTGGACATAGAGTGGGTGCACGCCACTTTTCTCCTCTGCGCACGCCATGGCAGAGCTCACGCGCGCGGACAGAGGAAGGAGACGACTCGTTGGTCGTCGGATTGAAATCGAACGGCTGAGCTAGATCGAGCGGATTGAACCGATCCCATCGTTCGACTGGTCGAAGACCGTTCGATACCGATCCAACGGCTGAGTTAGATCGGGTGGTTTACAACGACTTCGCGTTTCTGTGGTCGAATACCGCTCGATGCCGATCCAACGGCTCACGACCACGGCGCGCCGAACGACCGAAAGTTGGCACAAATAGTGGATCGGACCGAGTCGGTGGCTCGAGCCCGAGTCCGATCGAACCTACTTAACAGTGCAAACCGCTTAGGGTTTGGATTTGAATAAGCGATTTTTGAGGAATTATTTAAGGTAGCAAGCAAGCTCCAAAAATTATGAAATTTTAACTGAGTTTGTGACGAGGAGGAACCTCATATGAAATTTTCAGAGATTCTAATGTCTCAATTTTCCTCCGAAATTTCGGAAGAGGGGAAGCTAGGGTTTGACCAAGCTTTGACTCGCATCCAAGAATCATCAAATAATTTCTAAAAGTCATGAGATAATTCGCACAAGGTCTATGACTTGAAATATTGGCAAGTAGTATACATTAGCAATTTAGCATTGATCATATCCCTACTTAACATATCCGTGTATACTGGTACAACAAAAAATCGTATGCCAAGCATCAGATGATGATGATGATGGTAAAGGCGAGGAGACAAAGGTTAGAGAGTGGCTGAATTGAACAACAAACGAAAAGGCGCTAGCCGCATGAAGGGACGACACTTGACAGGCAGGCAGGGTGCCATTACAACGGTGGGTAGAAATATGATGATAAAGAGAAGCCAAAGAAGAGGAGGCCTCCGATGGTTGCTACCGTGCCCTGAGATATCTTCGACGCCAGCATGCTGCCGCCCACCACAGCGAATGATGTGCAGATGATGTGCCCCAAGGTTGCTCCTACGGCAACTCCTACCGCATTTTTGTGCGTAGCCAGCTGCACGGCAAGGCAAACTAGAAGTTATGGATTTACAGTAACAAGACAGAGTTTAAAATTTATCTCGAGAAGGGAACTAAGCCATACCGCAATTGTAGCAATCTGACTTCGGTCACCCCACTCAGCCAAGAAGGTCAACACAAATGACTGGATTCAGAAGAGTCATGCATAAAACCAGTCATATACATTGCAGCATCACAGGAGAATTTTTTAGCGAAATGGCAGGAGCCACAGGAGATATTTTATCAAGCACCACATATTAAATACTGTTAACAGAAACATTACAAGTTTTAAAATCAATGTCTAAGCACTCCTACCCATCTGAAATCAGATGGTAATAAATGTTAGTTGCTGAAAACACCAAAAAGAAGGGAAAATGTACCTCCAAGAAAATAGGAGTACAGAACCTCGAGAAGACACGTCTAAATGTTGATTTCCCTTGACCTGCTTCCAGCTTTTCCTCTACCTGTATATGTCAAGGAATTAAATACATATAAGCCGATCAAAGTACCGTGCCAAACAATTCAAAGCATTAACAGGCCAGAGCCAACCATTATGCCCTGTATGAATATCCCAAAACAAATACTGATTTAAAAAGGGTGTCTTCCTGGCCTGTATGAATATCCCAAAACAAATACTGATTTAAAAAGGGTGTCTTCCTGATCGAAAACAATATGACCCAGAACTGTTGCTGAGAATAGTCTACGGCCAGGAAGTACTGACAAATTATGAACTTAAGAGTCATTTACAGTGTATCAAGCACAGATGGAGATGGTTGCCGCCGGTTATGGAGTTGAAGAAAATAAGTTACGCAATGGTCTAATGCTTTTGGTAAATGTAACTACTGCATAGCAGTGTTACTTGGACACAGACACGGGTGTCGCAATCCGACTCGGATTTGGGTGTCTGATTCGGCGAGCTCTAGAAAATAGGATTCGAGGATTCGTCTAATATATATTCTTTTATCTTTAAAAATTAAAAAAAATGATTTATGCAATGAAATGTTTAATTTAGGTATACTACCACAACACTATATAATTGTTACAAAAGATCCTAGACACTGTTGACATCACCTAGTCACAAGAAATACCAGCTACACACCACTCGTCCTTTTAAAAATGGTAGCAAAAGCTGTCTAGTACCTCGTCAAATGTAAAAACGAATAAAAAAGTACTACAGCTGAGGTCTCTCACAACTCCTCTAGCCTTCTTCTCCCTCTCTTCCTTCTCATCAGACCAGCCCCACTCTCCTTTACATGCTCCTTCAACCAAGCACTACCACTCCACCTACGACTCTCCTTCCTCTAACAGCTCTCTAAATCATGCCAGAGCACCGACATCTCTTTCCTTTCTTCCTTCTGCAACAGATCTATCTAAACACCGGCATCGAGCTAGTTCTTCACTTCTGCTCCTCACAAAGACTCTCCATAGGGTGTTAGATACGTATCGCAAGGAGTCTGACACGCGTCGACACGGGGATACGTGCCAACGCGGCAAAATGTTTTTGGACTCGCGTGTCCTGGTAACACTGCTGCATAGGCATAAATGAGAAATCAAGAGCAATCCAAAAAAAACCTCACATAATTTGCATTTTATTTGGTAAATAAATAAACTAATTTAAATCAAATGCAGCTAATACAAAGCTGTAATGGTAAAGAGTTAATGTAAGAAATGCACATACTTCTTCTATTTCCTTTTTCTGTGACGCCTTGGAATCTGACCGCCAAGCAATGTACAGCAGCCGTAGCCCAAAGAATGCATAAAGGACTGAAGCACAAAAGAACAAAAGAACTTAAGAAGACATTAGAATGACCGGAACATTACTAGACTGAACTATTTGGGTATGTGCGACAGAACTCAGATGATATCCAGATTGCACATGCCACCTTAAAAACCTTGATATTAAAAGTGTACTGTGTAAAGAACAACACACAATACAGCACAATGGTTGATAGAAGATCACAAACACCAGTACCTTGGTTAATGTACACATGGTACAAGATTAGAAACACGCTAACAAAATTTCCATGCTTTCTTTCCACCACTATTGTTTCCGATAACAAATTTTGAACTTGTTCTTACGATGAATGCCAGTGGATGATGATTGGTCTAGCAAATGGCTGTACTCACTATTTGTGTTAAAGAAAAGGAAATAACCAATAAGTTGGCTAGTTATGTACTCCACTTTTCCTATCCCAATTTGGAGGCACTAGCACTTGAACTCGGGGAGTATTAGCACAATTTGCAGAAAAGCGTAAATCTGTATTTCTTTACTATTATAAAAGGAAAGACTTGGTGGTGATGGTGAGTCTGCTATCTATCTCTTTAATTGATGGGATCTTTTGTTGATAGATATGTGCATACATGTATATGTTACTATAAGAATCTTCTGTGGACAATTAGATCATCCGCGCATGTGGTTTGTAATAAGACTCTTTGCAGCTTGCTGATCGGATGCAAATTATGTACGCAACATTTAGATGTAGGGATAATTACCTTATGCATATTAGGTTTTCAACTTTAGAACTTATATATGTTTATTTGAGATCTATTACAATGCACGAGCACTCGTCTAGTACAATATTAAGAGGATTTGCACAGCTTCTATTACATGTATTTCTAGACAAACACTAATTTCGAAGGATTTTAGCAATGCAGGTGCAAGTTCTAGACAAACACTAATTTCGAAGGATTTTAGCAATGCAGGTGCAAGTATCTAACATCTAAACTTTGAGTTGATCAGGCATTAAATTAACTCATTTAGTTTCACACAATGCTGTAGCCCTGAGAAGAATGACAATGCTGAACATCTAGCGCACCAGTTCAGGAACTTGCAAGGCTCAATGCTCGTCAATTTTGCTTTAATATGTTTGTCAACACTTTTGGAAGAGTTGGGGTGATACTGCTGAGTTTCTTTTCATTATTATTCTCCAATGTGAAGGATCTCCATGCACAATCCAAATCAGACATGTAACCTCAGACCAAATTTATCAATGCACAATAAGCTAGCAATCAGATAAGTCATACCAGTTGCTGCGTTGTTAGTGTGCTTCCTTGATATCAGATTCGGGACAATTCTGCCAAGCCCGGTTGATAATACCTAAAACAGCATCACAACAGAAGGATTAGTTAGACAAAACTGCAGCCCAATTTTGCCCAACAAACAGTGACTGCAAACTGCAAAAGCTGCAGTTTCACCTACTGTCATAACGACCAGAGCCGACAGTGCGCCCGAGAGCACCGTCGACTTGGGGTGCCGCATCGCCATCAGAGCCGCAATGATGAACGTCTCATCGCCAATCTTCACTCAACAAGACATAAACACGCAGCACCCGATAAGCACACAAATGCTTACATGCATACACAGACAAGAAAGCGGATTCACAAACACTGGAGTAGCATCCCGACTCACCTCGCTGACGATAATCATGGACAAGCTGGCGAAGAAGGCGTCGAAGAGCCCCAGCCCGGCCTCCTCCATCCCCGCGGCGCCTCCGCCTCCGCGGGCCCGCGCCGTGTGAAGGAACATCTGAGAAGCAGAAGAGACGGTTCGGGCCTTGGTCATCAGAAACCAATCCAACTCCCGAAATACAATCCAGGCTTTGAGAGAGAGAGAGAGAGAGAGATGCACAGGTGTAGCATGCGGTGTCACCTTGGTGCGGCGGTCCAGGCGGGCGGTGGCGTTGCCGGCGGCGCCATCCGCATCCTGAAGAAAAGAAAGGGACGGCGCAGAGTTAAAGAGAGAACTCGCGGGACAACAGGGAAGAGACGACGCTTGGTCCGGAAGTGAGTAATGCTGACCTGTTCTCCGGCGGCGGCGGCGGCGAGACGGGAGGAGACGGAGAGGACGGAGATGGCCAGGAGGAGGAGAGTGGAGGCGCGCTTAGACATTGGAATGGGGTGGGGAGACCTGCGTGGTGGCCGGTGGGGCTTGCGTTGCGGCGCGGAGGAGGCGACGGGTGTGGGGGGTGTCGGCGAGGCAGGGCCGGGATCTCGGAGCGGCAACCCGCGTGCGGCGTGGGATTGCGGAGGGGGTTAAAAAGAGGGAGAGGACGAGGGGCCCGAGTGGACCGGCCACTGATCCGCTTGGCCGTCTGCCTCTGCCTCCTCCGTGAATGTGATTGCCTCTCTTTCCCCGCGCGCTCGAGCTGTCCAGAGTGCCGTGCCGATTGCCCCACTTACCCACCACCGTTTTCAGACGAAGTTCATGCCCGCGTTTTGAGTGGGATTCATGCTAAACTCCCTGCACCCCGGAATTGAATTGATTCTCGTAAAAAGCCTACAGGAAAACCGACCCTAAAACATGAATTTTCGTAGGTTTTGCACTTTTTCCTTGTAAACTCTGGAGCCTCTGAATTTGTTGCAGAGACCGTATTAGCACATTAATGGGATCACTGATTAAAAAATGCAGTCAAGCAAAGCCCGCGTCCGCATGGATTTGATCGAGTCGCACCATGGCGTTGCGTCCAATGCCCTCTCACTCTCTCTCTCACCATGGCGTTGCGTCCAATGATGTCCTCTCTCTCTCTCTCCTTGCAGTGTCTCCAGCACTTGCGTTGAGTTGGATTAGGCCAACTTTGCCGAACTCCCTACTCTAACAATTCTTTTTATTCGTCCTTTTTCACGTTTCCGTTAGGTTAGACCTCACGTAACGACGTTGACGCGGCCACATACCACAGATGCGAATGCGATGATGCGAAGTTTTATTGAAAACGAGTGCACCCGTCAACGAAAAAATTGCTTTGACCAGGATACCTCTCTCGGAGTACTTACAAAGGTAGCCTTTTTTTTAGACGGATGTATGAACCCTTGTAGGCCAGTCAGCGTGAGCGGAGAGGTTAATACCAACTTCCATATGAATCCTAATACTATTATCTCAAGTAAACCGAATGTTATATCGTATAACCAACATGTTTAACTTTTAGATCATTTTGACATCCCACCGACAGCCATAGTGCCGTTATTCGTTGGCACTAGGCTTAAACATGTAGCTTCATTCATGTACTCCGTATATAGTCCATACAAGTTTCTTCCAGTTTCAAAAACAATTTTGCTGGCCCATCTATCCCAAGGTTATAGGATTCGATTTTTCATCCATTTTACATGCATGAACTGGACTGGACTGGACTGGACTTCAATGAATCATCGTGCCTGATAAACGGAATTGACTCAGATGTAGAACATGAAACCTGACATGGTGCAGCCGTGCAGTGGCTTGCACCTGACCAAGTGCTAGCTAAATTCCTTTGGTATTGCTAAATTTTGGTTTGGTTCACCAGGGCACCAAACCAAACATCCCCTCGTAAACCATTGCACTTGAGAGTAGAGATCAATTAACTATAGAATTTGACATTCAAGGAACTGCTATAAATATTATATGTATATTCAAGAGACTCAATGAGCAATATATATATATATATATATATATATATATATATATATATATATATATATATATATAGGATTAATACTCTATCCCGGTGTAGTTACTCACCTTTAATATACCACCTAAAATAACTTGACATACTCATTTATCACTTTGGGTATACTCATATACTAATTATAAGATACTCCAATGTGAGTTATATGAAAAATTTGTAAAAGTCCACTAGTTTTAGCATATTTTATAAATACGTTCATATTATATGAAAAGGAGTATATCAAAAAATTATACATACCACCTTTGAAAATTTGTAAATACAAATTAGGTGGTCTTATATACTTATACTACATATTTATACTATATTAAAAAAATAAAGAAGTATAATAGATTACGGAATAGGTAACTACTCCGGGAGTAGGAAAAGGCTTCTATATATATATATATATATGAAAATGGTTTGGTACTCTATATATGTATATATATATATATACCATATATATATATGATAATATATCTTTATCTATATAGTATATATATGATTATAAGATATCCAAATATATAAGTACGGGAGTTGCTATATACAAATAAAGAAATACAAAAGGAATCATATTCTAACACCCCCTCAAACTCATAGTGAATCACACATCACTGAGTTTGGAGAGAAAATACAAATGTTGTACCCTAGTCCATGGCTTCGTGAAGAAGTCAGCAACTTGTAACTCTGATGGCACAAACTATAAAGCAAATACTCCCTCCTGCACCCGTGAGCGAATGTATGAAACATCCACACTAATGTGTTTGGTGAGCTCATGCTTCACTGGGTCTCGGGCAATACTAACAGCACCTGTACTGTCAGACAAAAGAGTCGTAGGTCCCACAACAGACACTCCAAAATCTGCAAGTAGCCATCTCAACTAAGTAACCTCTGTTGTCATTGCTGCCATAACTCTCAACTCAGCCTCTGCACTCGAACGAAAAATTGTAGTCTGCTTCTTAGTCTTCTAGACAATCAACGAGGAGCCAAGAAAAACACAGTAAGCAGAAAAGAGAACGACGATCAAAAGGATCACCACCCCAGGTCGTATCGGGATACGCCTGAAGCTGAAGTGAGGTAGAGTTAGGGAAAAACAAACGATGAGAGATAGTCCCACGCAAGTAACGAAGAACACAAAGAATGTGATTGTAGTGAAGATGGGTAGGATGAGCCATGAACTGACTCAAGATATGAACAACATAAGCAATATCAGGACGAGTACTCACAAGATACACCAAACTCCCTACAAGATGGCGATAGCGAGTAGGATCCTCAAGAAAATCACCATCAGTGGCACTAAACTGTAGGGATAGCTCCATGGGAGTCTCGGCGGGCGAGTGTCACCAAACCGCACCGATCAAGAAGATCCTAGACATACTTCTACTGGGAGAGGTAGTAGCCCTCAGGTATATAAGAGACCTCAATTCTAAGGAAGTATGTAAGAGAACAAAGATCAGTCATCAAAAACTGCTCACTGAGATGCTCCTTCACATACGTGGTGAAAGAGGAATCATCACCAGTGATGAGCATATCATCAACATACAGAAGTAGTATCCTACCCCGAGATGAGACATGGACAAAAAGAGCAGGATCATGAGAACTGACAGTGAAACCGACAGTAGTAATCTCTGAGGTAAAACGCGCAAACCAGGCACGAGGAGCCTGTTTGAGGCCATAAAGAGCACGGCGAAGACGACAGACGTGCCCATCGGGAATAAAATACCCAGGTGGTGGCTGCATGTAGACCTCCTCATGCAGAACACCATTAAGAAAAGCATTCTTAACATCCAGTTGAGAGATAGACCACCGGCGAACAGAAGCAACCACAATAAGAATGCGAACAGTGGTCATATAGGCAACATGGGCAAAAGTCTTATCGTAGTCACGACCGTACTCCTACTGAAAGCCGCGAGCTACAAGACGAGCCTTGTAGCGCTCGATAGTACCATCAAACCGGGTCTTAATCTTGTACACCCACTTGCATGTGATTGGACGAGCATGCACAGGTGTCGGTACAATATCTCAAGTCTTCGTACGTCGAAGAGCATTAAGCTACTCTGCCATAGCGAGCTACCACTCAGAATAAGGAGTTGTCTCACGATAAGAACTAAGCTCAGTGACAGAGAGAGCATAAGCTATCGGAGCAAATCCAAGACGACCAGGAGGTCAAAGGGATGCCCGGTCACGAAGGACGTAACGAAGAGCATCATCAGGAGGATCAGATGTTGGTGTCAGCAAGATACCAGGAGAGGAGACTGGTGAAGGACGAGGACGCCTGGAGTAGTGAATACCAGAGAAACGAGACGGTGGTGCTGCGGGAACAAAAGCGGTCTTGCAGGCGACCGAGGCGAAGCATGCGATGGAACCACTGAAGACAGACCAGGGGAAGACTGTGATAGTGGAGAAATGGGTGAAGAGTCAGAAAGAGACAACCATGAAATTGACTCAATAGTGGAAATAAGAGAGGAGCCGAATTTCGATAGAAGAAAGGTCGAGATTCGTCAAAGACAACGTCTCGTGAAATCCTGATCCGTCGAGCAGAAGGATCCTAGCAGCGATAACCCTTATGGTCAGAACTATAACCAAGAAACACACACTCAACTAACTGGGTCGATAGTTTAGTGTGCTCACGAGACCGCAGCAGAACAAAACAAGTACAACCAAAAACACGAAGGTGAGTGTACTGGGGGCCTCGAGAGGTTAGACCTCACGTAACGACGTTGACGCGGCCACATACCACAGATGCGAATGCGATGATGCGAAGTTTTATTGAAAACGAGTGCACCCGTCAACGAAAAAATTGCTTTGACCAGGATACCTCTCTCGGAGTGTAAACTGATTCCTCCATTTCCTGTTCTAGTACTTACAAAGGTAGCCTTTTTTTAGACGGATGTATGAACCTTGTAGGCCAGTCAGCGTGAGCGGAGAGGTTAATACCAACTTCCATATGAATCCTAATACTATTATCTCAAGTAAACCGAATGTTATATCGTATAACCAACATGTTTAACTTTTAGATCATTTTGACATCCCACCGACAGCCATAGTGCCGTTATTCGTTGGCACTAGGCTTAAACATGTAGCTTTCATTCATGTACTCCGTATATAGTCCATACAAGTTTCTTCCAGTTTCAAAAACAATTTTGCTGGCCCATCTATCCCAAGGTTATAGGATTCGATTTTCCATCCATTTTACATGCATGAACTGGACTGGACTGGACTGAACTTCAATGAATCATCGTGCCTGATAAACGGAATTGACTCAGATGTAGAACATGAAACCTGACATGGTGCAGCCGTGCAGTGGCTTGCACCTGACCAAGTGCTAGCTAAATTCCTTTGGTATTGCTAAAATTTGGTTTGGTTCACCAGGGCACCAAACCAAACATCCCTCGTAAACCATTGCACTTGAGAGTAGAGATCAATTAACTATAGAATTTGACATTCAAGGAACTGCTATAAATATTATATGTATATTCAAGAGACTCAATGAGCAATATATATATATATATATATATATATATATATATATATATATATATATATATATATATAGGATTAATACTTTCTCTCCGGTGTATTACTCCTACCTTTGATATACCACCTAAAATAACTTGACATACTCATTTATCACTTTGGGTATACTCATATACTAATTATAAGATACTCCAATGTGAGTTATATGAAAAATTTGTGAAAGTCCACTAGTTTTAGCATATTTTATAAATACGTTCATATTCGCGCTAAAAGGTATATCAAAAAATTATACATACCACCTTTGAAAAATTTTCAATACAAAGGTGGTCTTATATACTGTATACTACACATACATACTCTGATATTTAAAAATACTAAAACGTGATAGATAAGTATAGGATATACTCCGGGAGTAGGAAAAAAGTGGGAGTATATATATATATATGAAAATGGTTTGGTACTCACAGGAGTATATATATATATATATATATATATCGTATGATATATATCTATATCTATTTAGTATATATATGATTATAAGATATCCAAATATATAAGGAGTACGGGAGTTGCTATATACAAATAAAGAAATACAAAAGGAATCATATTCTAACACCCCCTCAAACTCATAGTGAATCACACATACTGAGTTTGGAGAGAAAATACAAATGTTGTACCTAGTCCATGGCCGTGAAGAAGTCGACAACTTGTAACTCGATGGCACAAACTATAAAGCAAATACTCCCTCCTGCACCCGTGAGCGAATGTATGAAACATCCACACTAATGTGTTTGGTGAGCTCATGCTTCACTGGGTCTCGGGCAATACTGACAGCACCTGTACTGTCAGACAAAAGAGTCGTAGGTCCCACAACAGACACTCCAAAATCTGCAAGTAGCCATCTCAACTAAGTAACCTCTGTTGTCATTGCTGCCATAACTCTCAACTCAGCCTCTGCACTCGAACGAAAAATTGTAGTCTGCTTCTTAGTCTTCTAGACAATCAACGAGGAGCCAAGAAAAACACAGTAAGCAGAAAAGAGAACGACGATCAAAAGGATCACCACCCCAGGTCGTATCGGGATACGCCTGAAGCTGAAGTGAGGTAGAGTTAGGGAAAAACAAACGATGAGAGATAGTCCCACGCAAGTAACGAAGAACACAAAGAATGTGATTGTAGTGAAGATGGGTAGGATGAGCCATGAACTGACTCAAGATATGAACAACATAAGCAATATCAGGACGAGTACTCACAAGATACACCAAACTCCCTACAAGATGGCGATAGCGAGTAGGATCCTCAAGAAAATCACCATCAGTGGCACTAAACTGTAGGGATAGCTCCATGGGAGTCTCAGCAGTGCGAGTGTCAGTCAAACCAGACCGATCAAGAAGATCCTAGACATACTTCTACTGGGAGAGGTAGTAGCCCTCAGGTATATAAGAGACCTCAATTCTAAGGAAGTATGTAAGAGAACAAAGATCAGTCATCAAAAACTGCTCACTGAGATGCTCCTTCACATACGTGGTGAATGAGGAATCATCACCAGTGATGAGCATATCATCAACATACAGAAGTAGTATCCTACCCCGAGATGAGACATGGACAAAAAGAGCAGGATCATGAGAACTGACAGTGAAACCGACAGTAGTAATCTCTGAGGTAAAACGCACAAACCAGGCACGAGGAGCCTGTTTGAGGCCATAAAGAGCACGACGAAGACGACAGACGTGCCCATCGGGAATAAAATACCCAGGTGATGGCTGCATGTAGACCTCCTCATGCAGAACACCATTAAGAAAATCATTCTTAACATCCAGTTGAGAGATAGACCACCGGCGAACAGAAGCAACCACAATAAGAATGCGAACAGTGGTCATATAGGCAACAGGGGCAAAAGTCTTATCGTAGTCACGGCCGTACTCCTCTCGAAAGCCGCGAGCTACAAGGCGAGCCTTGTAGCGCTTCGATAGTACCATCAAACCGGGTCTTAATCTTGTACACCCACTTGCATGTGATTGGACGAGCATGCACAGGTGTCGGTACAATATCTCAAGTCTTCGTACGTCGAAGAGCATTAAGCTACTCTGCCATAGCGAGCTACCACTCAGAATAAGGAGTTGTCTCACGATAAGAACTAAGCTCAGTGACAGAGAGAGCATAAGCTATCGGAGCAAATCCAAGACGACCAGGAGGTCAAAGGGATGCCCGGTCACGAAGGACGTAACGAAGAGCATCATCAGGAGGATCAGATGTTGGTGTCAGCAAGATACCAGGAGAGGAGACTGGTGAAGGACGAGGACGCCTGGAGTAGTGAATACCAGAGAAACGAGACGGTGGTGCTGCGGGAACAAAAGACGGTGCTGCAAGGGGCAGCACCGGAGGCGAAGGTGCAGATGGAACCACTGAAGACAGACCAGGGGAAGACTGTGATAGTGGAGAAATGGGTGAAGAGTCAGAAAGAGACAACCATGAAATTGACTCAATAGTGGAAATAAGAGAGGAGCCGAATTTCGATAGAAGAAAGGTCGAGATTCGTCAAAGACAACGTCTCGTGAAATCCTGATCCGTCGAGCAGAAGGATCCTAGCAGCGATAACCCTTATGGTCAGAACTATAACCAAGAAACACACACTCAACTAACTGGGTCGATAGTTTAGTGTGCTCACGAGACCGCAGCAGAACAAAACAAGTACAACCAAAAACACGAAGGTGAGTGTACTGGGGGCCTCGAGAGTAGAGACGCTCTACAGGACTAACACCCTTAAGAGCAGTAGAAGGCTTCATATTGATAAGATATGCAGTTGTAGAAACAGCCTCAACCCAGAACTGTGGTGGAGCATGAGAGTCAAGGAGAAGAGTACGGGTAGTTTCAATCAGATGACGATGTTTGCGCTCAGCAACCCCATTCTGAGCATGGGCACTAGGACAAGAAGACTGGTAAAGAGTGCCCTGCTCAGAAAGAAACTGTTGAAAAGCGCCAGAACAGTACTCGCCGGCAAAATCACAGTGAAAAGTACGAATGACAGAATCAAACTGAGTACGAACCATCGTTGCAAAGCTACGATAAATCACAAGAAATTGACCACGATTAGACAGAGGGAAAATCCATATAAAACAGGAATAATCATCAATGAAGATAACATAAGATTTATGTCCGCCTTTAGAGATAATAACTGCAGATCCACATACATCTAAATGAACTAAGTCAAAAAACAAGAAGACAAGGACTGGCTAGAATGATAAGGAAGTTGTAGCTGCTTGGTCGTGTCAACGGTAACACGCCTAAGAACACTCTGACGAACTAATGAAGAAACACAGGACCCACACAAATGGCCTAAACGGTGATGTCATTGCCCAAAAACTCCAGAGGTGGTGACAGCAGTGGCGATGGAAGTAGACGTAGAGGTGACAGGAACAACTGAAGTGGATGGAAGGTGGAGACGATCAATGATGTAGAGACATTGACGATCCCTGCGGCGCCGACTAGTCCCAAGTATTGTCCCTGTCTGTCGATCCTGGATGAAACAGGTGTGAGAGTCAAAGCCAACCATACAGCCAAGATCCGTGAGCTGATCCACCTAAAGAAGCTGCATAGTAAGCTGAGAAACATGGAAATAGCTAGAAAAAAGTTAGTGGACAAAAGAGTGCTATAACAGCTGACAAGCAGAGGAGTACCGTCAGTTGTCTGAACAGAGATTACTGAAATGAGAGATGTGAAGTCCGGTGTCATGTGGAAAGAGGCACCAGAATCCAACCCAAGTACCTGGATGAGACGTTTGAGCTAGGTGGCGTAACTCTTTGAGTGTGAGAGAGCTCTCAAGTAGAGCACAGCAAAACTGTTGAACAGCGTCACCTCGCTGAGAAGGTCCTGACGTGCTAGTCTGTCCTCCCGTCGAGGAAGGGCTTCCTACCCCCCTTGGATCGTCCAACCCCAGGCGCCTTGTTCTACTTTTTTTGCACCGCACAACGCTGATAGTTGTGCCTAAAGTTCTTACAATAATTACACTGAACCCTAGCTGGTGCAAAAATAGGAGCGAAAACAGACACCTGAGGAGGGGTTGTAGTCGAAGAAGAAGGGGGTAGCAAACACAATCGAAACAAACTGTGCTACTAACCCGCGGCGAAGCTCCTCGGCACGAAGCGTCGAAGGAGCCTCGGTGATTGACGGTCGTGGTGAGCGGCTCAGCTGTTGAGCCCTGACATACTCAAACTATGGGCGAAGACGGAATAAAGGCGAAGGCAATCGCAAGCCGCTTTCTGCACTTTATGACACTTCTAGCAGAGCGGAGAAGCGAGCTCGTCTAGCTGGCGCCAAAGACTGGCCTGGGCTCGGAAGAAGTCGTCGACGGAGGAGTCCTCCTGGCGAACCGTCTCCAACTCACGTTGAAGCGAAAAGAACTGAGCATCGCTGCTCTGCTGGTATCGCTCGCGCAAGTACTCCCAAATCTGACGAGTGACACAAAGACCAACAATGTCTGGCAGGATAGAGTCGTTGACGCTAACCACCAGGATGGCTTGAACATGGGCCTCATCAATACACCAGCGCTCAAAAGCGTCTATGTCATACTGAAAGGCCTCATCAACAGTATCAGCAGCAGCAATAGCGGCCTCATCTTCTGCAATGTTAGGGAGAAAGCTGAACTGGCGATGATGGACAAGGTCGGGCACCAGTGACATGTCCCCAAAGGCGGAGACCATTGAGTGTGATCTCCATAAGTAAAGACCACAACCTGTAGTTCGTCTCATTAAGCTTGGTTCCTGATAATGGGATCGCAGCTGATGGAATGGAAACCATCGGTAGGCGGCGCTGGACGACGCGGTGACCAAAGCAAGGAAGTCTAACAAGCGGCGTAGGACGGCGCAGCGGTTAGAGCAACTATTTTTGTTTTTTTTTTGCAGCTAAATTGGCATGTACCTTAAAAAGGCCGAAACCAGCCTGCGAACGCAACACACGAGCGAAGGAACTAGGGTTCTCCCTGCTGGCAACGGCGGCTCCTCGGCGACGACAACGGCAGAGTGCTCCTCCTCCTCGGTTGCGGCAACTAAGGAGCATCGGGGTCGCAGAGCCGGTGGAAGTGGCAAAGACAAGGGAGTTTGTGCTCGCGACCAAACTCGGTGCGGCGGCCGAGGGGCGTTGGGGCCGCAGCGCCAGCGAAGGCGGCGACCAAGGGGCGTCGGGATCGCAACGCCGTGAGAGCGGCGGCCACGGCAACGCGATTCTTGCCTCGGACGACCCGTCTGGATCGGGTGACGGTGGTGCGGCCTTGGGTCGACGCGACCGAGCGCGCGACAACGGCCAGTGCGGCGGTGGCGCGGCTTCGGGAGCGACGACTCGCGGTGATGTTTGGGCCGAACGGCGACCAAGCGGCGACGGCGTCAGGCGGTAGTCGTCGGACGGCGGGATGCGGTAGCGGAAAAGCTAGGTTAATGCCCTTAGCTCTGATACCATATTATGAATATTGTATGTACATTCAAATGGCCCAATAGGCAATATATAGAGAGTACAAAGAGAGTTGTCATATACTAATAAGGAAATACAAAAAGAGTCATATTCTAACAGGAACTACATACTTTTCAGATGATCTGAATTGATTAATGATAACCCGCTTATATGTGGTACCACTAGGGAAAAATCGGCGGCGATCGCCAAGATGCTTGGATTCTGGTGGGGGACCAAGGTGAGCGATGGCGATCAAGAAAATTAAATTTTAAATTTGAATTTTTGAATACATAATGCACTTCCTAAGTTGATTTATGAATTTTTTTTGTGCTAGATTACGTATTGTATGAGCTAAATATGCTTGAATTATTGTTTCTGACCAGTTTGCATCGCATATGAGCTAATAATGTTAGATTACGTATTGTATGTGCTAAATATGATAGAATACGTATTGTATGAGCTAAATATGCACTTTATTAAACACTTTTTAATTCAAAATTCGTCAATTCAAAATTCCATCGGTTTTTCTGGGTTTTTTTTTTACCGGTAACCGGTTTTCAAAATCGGTAATTCAAATTTCAGTTTTTGAAATATGTTCGGTTTTTTTCCTGGGATTTTCGATAACTAGCCTATCGGCCACCGACCGGGATTTTAACCGGTAGCGATTTTTGGATCCTTGGGTACACATAACTCATTTTCAATGAAATGAGTGGGGGAGAAAAGGGGTGGTGCTAAGCAATATATGCTTGGCTTTGTATGAGAGCGATCAGGTATCAAACTTTCTAAGCAAGTTTTTGTAGTTGACCAGCCATCTAGTACCACGCTGTTATGACTAAGATATAACTTTATGTTCTTTTCAGAAGAATCACTTAGATACAGAGGTTTATCATGCTTAAGAGTTATCAAAAGAAAGAAGATACTATCGTAAAAAAGTACAGCCCAAAAACTTCCGTACTGCCACAAAACAACATTTTTTTTAGAACCACATAAAGTTTGAAAGTAGTATCGTTTGGATCACTGATAAATAAAAAGATTAAGATATGCATCAGCGAATCCTGAAATGTCCAACGGAAATATGAAATTATATGATTATAGTAGATTGAAGTTAAATCACATCAAAGATTCTCTTTTTTTCTAGCAAGCATTGTTCTCATTTTAAGAAACACTCTGAACAACGATCGAATGAAAGTGACAGACTGCACCACTACAACTGGATCAAAATCTAGTACACAAATGTGGCATGCATTTGTGTGTTTGGTTATTAAACCGACAGACTCTCATTTTTTTCTGGTCACTCACAATTCTTATACAGAACTATCAATAACTTCAAATTTCTATGATCATGAAGAACACCATTTAATCTCTAAGATGGACCCACTAACAAATTATGACTAAAATAAGATAGATCGTGGAAAATTGCAAATTTTAGGTTGATATTTATCTAGATTTTGAAGTTTTCAAATAACAAGGAAGCATGACTAGATTGATTTCTCGACAAGATAACTATCATAGCCAATTGTCCTGACCTCAATGGTAATCTTTGAGACACATAACTGGCCAAAAGAAAGTACTGCATTTCATACACCAAGCTTTGCTTAGAACTAACGGGGTTGTCACACGGTATAAATGGAGAGAGTAACGTGCCATGATCAAGAACACTGGTAACAACTTCAGTACGCCTACTAAACAATGTTCCAAGTTCCAACAGCGTGCTTGTAGCAAACAGCAAGATGAGAGTTCATACCAAATAACCATAAAAGTAGCAGTAAGCAAATGATTCTTTCAGAAAACAGAAGGTCATAATATGTCAAAAAAAATCTTTGAAGTATTAAAAAATGACTAAATATATTTATCATCACAAAAGGAAATTCTCTAAGTAGTCATAAGAAGGAAATTCAAAGGAGCGGTACTTCAGGCAACACGACTACAAATGGTCACACTACAATAAGAACATTATATATTTCCTACCCTCTAAGGCCAGCGGTTGTCTAAATCAGGCTTCTTGAGGAAGATCTGGTTGTACTGTGGTCGTGACATCTGTAGGAAAGTTTGTTCAGTAATTAGCGTAAGACAAAAAATTCCACAAAAACCAGACATAGCAAAAAATTTAAACCAAACTACGCTAGTTGATACTAAGGTAACTAAATCATATATGAACATAATCTCAAAAAAGAATATGAACATGATTTACTACTGAGCCATATCAAGGTAATAGCTAGGTCTCCAAATCAAATTATCTGGCTGACAAGATCACGGTGATGCATACAAAAGATTATATCTCCACCATTAGTGATTTCGATTTGAATAGCACTTATATGGTAAAAAGCAACTGCCATGGACCAAATGCCACCATTCGACCTGTCATTCAACACTATCAAAAACTTTATGTTGTGTTTGCATTCACTAAGATACCATATCTTTGATAATTTCAACTGAGTTCTTTACAGCCATTTCAACAAACTAAAGGCACAAAAGGATCCACATCTAAAATATATTAGGAACTACTGTGCTCCTCAAACCACGCCGTACCAAATTGACCAAACGTGCCATGCCAATCGGGCATGAACCACCCCACTCGATCTCTTTCCGGCAGGCGCGGTATCGGAACTTAACGAGATACTAGAGGCGAAATATGTTGGGGGGTGACGAGGGGCGCGAGCTTACGAGATCCTTGAAGAGGAGGAAGGCGATGAGGAAGAAAAGGACGAAGAGGATCTCGAACTCGGCGAGGCGGACGAAGCGAAACACCTTGTCCACCGCCCGCGTCAGCAGCCCGGGTTCCCCGCGCCTTCCGCCTCCGCCCCCGCCCTGCTGCTGCCGCATCCCTCCCGATCGCGCGCGAACTCCTCAACCTCCAAGAACCCCCCCACATGTCAGCATCCTAACGATTATATAATACCTTCGGGGGGGAGAGCGAGGGGAAGGCGCAGTTACCGGATGGCCGGCCGGCGGCGTCGGACGCGGCGGTGGAGAGGCCTCGATCGGTCGATCCCGAGTAGGTTTCGCGCTGCGGCGCGGAGGAGGAGGTCGCGACGAGCCCGATTGCCCTGACAGAATGGGTTCGGATTTCGGACTCTTCGGAGCCTCTGCTAATGCTACCAGCTTAGCGTGGGTCCGTCCGATTTTGGATCGAACGGTGGACAGAAGATGAAAGCAGGAAGTGGACTGTGGAAGCCCTCGCCTACTGAAGCTAATGCACCCTCTGCACCGCATCCGCATGACATGTGGAAGTCGGGCAACCGCGTGACCGCGTCTAAGCCGTCTTATCAACGCGAGAATTGATCCTGTTTGTTTGTCTATTAATATAAGACACTTAGTTCAGGTTACGGTTGAATGCTACGAATTAGTCGTGGCCAAATGAGCCGCCCTGGATGGCACGGGCACGATTAGACGCACAGCTGGCCTAGTTAACTAATCAGACCGGGCTGCGCCGCGCTGGTCGCGTCCGTCCTCCGTCGCTGTGCTGCGCCCGGTCTCCTCGTCGGACGCCACTCGTGCAGGCCGCATCGCGTCAGGTCCGGCTGCGTGCCATGTCGAGTTGGCCCATTGGGCCAAGATATCAATCCAAGTATGGTATTTTTAGTCATGTCGGTGGTCCGATCCAACCTAGCTATAGTGTGGATCATGTTGTGTACCAACAGTTGTAACAGTTCAATTTTTTTTTTTAAGAAACCCTAAAGACAAAAAAAAAAAAAACCATGTGTTATCCGTCATTGTGTCATTCATAGGATTTTTGTGTGGTGTTTTAGTTACAACACTCATACAAGGGTATTTTTGCAAGAATAAATAGCCAGAATATAACTAAAACCCAAAATGTGGCCATCATTTTTGTTTCCTTGTTTTCTCTTTTCTTTCATTCCCCTATTTTATTGGCCAAAACCAGCCTGGGCCTCTCCCTTGTTTTCCACGTGCGTCCCAGCCTTCCCCTCAGCCCACTATGCCCATGCCACCCCAGCGCCCCCTGCTCTCTTCCTCTCGGTGACACGCCACCCCCGGCACTGGTGCCACGCCGCAAGTGGCACGACCACCACTAGCGCCACAATCGCCGCCGTAGTACACGCACATGAAGCTAGCACCTCAGCCGTCGCTCAGCCACACCAACGTCGCGTCCCGGTCACGGACGTCCCTCCGCGACACTGCTCCCATGTCGTCGCCACACCGAACCATCCGCCGTTGTCTCGTCGCTCCACGCCCGCAACCAACTCCCTACTCCCCCCTTTCGCTTATAAGTAGCCACCCTAGGCTCCCTTTGCCCCACCTCGTCATTCCCCCTCCACTTCTTCACCACCGAGCAGAATGCAAAGGGCGTGCAAGCGTTCGTTTCAGGCCACATATGTTGAAAATATGCCCTAAAGGCAATCATAAAGATGATTATATTTCATTATGTTCATAACATTAGACAATATGTTATCTTATTCCTAGAATAATATCAATAATATTTATTATCAAGTATGCGACTTGATTGTGAAACTCTATATTTCTGCGATGATTATTCTTAAACGTTTCCTGGTCGGAAACATATGAGAACACATATGAATAGACTAGCATATGTATTGGTTGATGACTATGTTTCATAGGTCATAGATATGGAGATATCAAACCAATAGCGAGACCGCCGTGCTGGGCATTCGTACTGCGTTTTATAGGTAGTATGTGTTCCTGTCGTCCGATAGAATGCGGTTCTATACCTAACTTATTTTTATAGGCTTTTATGAATAGTATGACCCATGATGTATGAGATGCATATATGTGTGTAATGTTCATGACATGCGTGTCATGTTTATTGCAGCCCAAGGCTGTCTATATTTGTATAATGGCATGCGTGTCGACTTATGATGTATAATCGTTAGACCTGAGATCACCATGGTTTTCTACATATGTAGTAGCACTCTTACGGGTTGTCAAACACTACTCGTAACTGGGTAGTTATAAAGGTAGCTTTCAGTATGATATGAAATATGCGGAGGGATGTGACTGGTCGGATATGGAATTTACCCCTCCTAACATAACAGGAGAGATATCTCTGGGCCCCTCGTTGTGGTCAGATAAAGAAAGTGCATGGCCATGCCACTAGTGGTCGAAGTGTCGACCACATGAAGTTATTCGACACTTGATCGAGAAAGTATTGAATAGTCCATGGATGATACAAAATTTTACCTGGAGTTCAACCAGACATCGTGAGGCAAAGAGAGTATACACGAGGAGGTCTTTCAGTTCGATCAGATACGGACTAGTCGTATGGAGATACGAGCTAGTCGTAGGCTGGTCGAACATGGTCACTAAGTGGTCGGAACATGGTCGTAAGGAGTTACGAATTGGTCGAGAATAAATATAAACTGGTCGTATAAAGATATGAGCTGGTCGTTAGTGATATGGACCTGGTCGTAGATCATATTGCATTAAGGTTCGTCCGATATATTCTATGTGTGTTCGGGAATCGTTATGTGCTACTACATACCGCTGACGACTAGTGGTCGAAAATGAGTTTTTGAATCACAACCGATTACACATGAACCTATAGGGTCGCACACTTAAAGGACTGGGATTTGATTTGGATGGTGATCCGAATTCTTGTAGGCCTCGAGTTCGTAATGGGTCTGAAGTTCGAGACTCATCATGGATGCCTATAAATAGAGGCGGTGGCAAGGGGTGCTATGACGATCTTTTGAAGAACTTCCTGAAACCCTAATAGCCACACCTTCCTCAACCACGCTGCCGGTGCTAGCACTCCAACACGTGGTGTCCCTGCCCCGTTTGTGTGGATACATTGGAGGTGTTGTTGCGAAACATCAGCACTAAGACGATCCGCAACTCAGTACGACCACTCAGAGGAGAAGACGCGCGGCGAGTACGACTACGACCACTCTACTTCCGCTACGAGTCAGACGTTTAGTGGTAATCTCGTGATCTATTACTAGCGGAGGTTCCTTGGTTGCACGGTAATTTTTTTTTATTTTGTTCTATCATAGCCTTGCCGTGATCCTTCAACATCACCACATGTTCCGGAGCTCGATGATCGTTTCCCCCATTTGATTTTCCCTTTTGTCCACAGGAACCCGCTGGAGACCCATTCTTCCCTCTTCCCGCCCACAACCGCCATTTTCCACCGTCGTGCATCCTCCGGTAAGCCCTTTCCAATTGCTTCCGCCCCGAGCACCTCCTCACCACCCTTATGCCTCACCAACCACTCTCGACCTCTCTCTATGTGCAAAGCACCGCCACCATGTGAAGGTCTCCCCGCCGCCTCAATTCTTCACCACTAGTCATCCTCCAACCATCCCCGTCGACTCCTTCTGTTTCGGTAGGTTTCCCACCGCTTGTAGATACTCGTGCGCAAGAGAGTTTGTTGAGAGCGTCGCCGGGGCGTAGAAGCTGCAGTAGCCTCCTCTGTCGCTGCCGCTCAACGCCAATGCATCGCCACTGTGGGCCATCTTGGTCCACGCCGCCGGTACCCCTATGGTCGCCTGCCGACGGGGATTCTATTTTGGGCTTCCCCGGCTGCCCCCGTGGCTCGGCTCGCCAGCGGCAAGCCCGGCAGAGAGCACCCTGGAGCTCCTATGCAAAATTATCGTAATGACGTCGTTAGCACATAATAAATGGTTAGGGGTTAGTAAGTAGGATTAACTTAGTATGACATGTGGGCCCTATTAGTTAGTTAAAATTGATTAGGAAATAAAAATCAACGCTATGTCTATGACAAGTGGGTCTATGGACTTAAGTGCACAGTGTAGACCAAATCCGTGGACCGAAACAGTAGTTGTGGATCTTCAGTCCATGCATTGTTCAGGTGAACCAAGTCCTTGACAGATGGGCTCCATCTATGAGAGAGAGGTCTCTCTCCCCTTTTCTTTTTCAGGATTTAATTTTGGGTTTGAACTTCAGAGGTTCCGTTCTCACTCATTTTAACTCCAAATCGACTGATTTTTGTTTCTAAATTTATATGAATTCAAAACCTAACCTACCCAACCAAATCGAAAACACCCATTTTGGAGTTCATTTGGATTTTTATTACAATATGAATCTTTTTGTGCTTATTTGGACTTTGGTTGTTTTCACGTATTTAGATGCCGAAGCTCCTGAAGGACATCAAGTCGAGCAAGACCAAGACCCGCAAGACCTTGAACAAGGCGAGTCAACACTTTGATCATTTTGCCCTTAAATTTTAATACAATTTATATTGTTTTTCAATTATAAAATTGCATTACTATGTTTTATACATGTATGTTGCTTTAGCTTATAGTTAATATCCTAACTAATAATTGTGTATAAATTTCTAATCCTTGAACTTGGACATTATCCTTTATCATCCTAGATTAATGGAATACGTGATAGCTACTAAATACATACTTAAAGGTCATGCTTAGCTTTTGCGTAGTAACATTGACATGCGGATAGTAAATTGCCTCGACATAACTAAAATATTGAAAAATAGATTTGGACAGTTGAGGTGGGAGCTTAGCTGGTATGTGGAAATAGAAAAGTATTTTAAAACAAAAGGAAAACCAAAAATATATTTCGACTCGGACAGCTAGAAAGCGTGGCGAGTGCTGAAAAGAGCACGATAGAGTGGGTATGGGAAAGTACCGCCCGAGTCAATAAAGGATCGAGTTCTTGTAACGGTCTTCTCATGTAAAAACAATGCAACCATAAGTCTATAATAGATACAACATGGCTAACTAATTTGTTCGTCTCATTGCAACCTCGCCATTGGTGGATGTGTAAGTAGGTATGGGTAGGAGCCACTGAACTACACGACGCAAATGGAGACCTCCCGGGGGCACGACCCAAGGAGGTGATGCCTAGCGGTGTGGGGTTGCGATGGTGTAGGGCATTATAAAGATCTTGTGATAATCAACTTAGTCGTACACCTATGGAAGTGTGTTAGGGATATTATAAGTTGATTATCTCTTGTAGGTAAAATGTACAAACTCTACAGAATAAGAAAACTATCTAGATAGTCGTGCCTACGGTCAAGGGTGGTGCAAGAACTTACTTGAATTAACTTTCTTTTTTTATAAAATAATTTGTGGGTAGAATGAAAAGTTGAGTTGAAGCCTAGGGGCTTGAGATAGCCTAGTTGAGAACCAATGAGAATTACGGGATGTGACCCGAGAAAGAACATGGGCATTAGGTGGATGGAACCACTCAATGGTATAGGAGGTTGAAACATCCACTAGTGCTTTACAACAAAACTCAGTTTATCAAAATATGTGTTAAGTTAAAATGCTAGGTCCTAGAAATTATTTACTAACTATTATAATTCAAACTTAGCTTTGTGAAAATGAAAGAACCATGAACCTCCCTTTGATTAGGCTTTGCATATATAATAATTGCATTATGTGTATTGGCTCACGAGTACGGTTGTGTACTCATGCTCGCTCATACATAATATTCAGAGTCGTTGGATCAAGACCCCTATGCTTACTTCGTGGCATCAGGACCGGATGGTGAAGACGATGGAGGACCCCAGTCAATTGCATGTGGGCAGAGTGAATGGATTCATCCTTTTTTCTTTTGCTTCCGCTCGTATCCCTACTTTCTGTATTAAAGCACTATGTGTAGTGTATTGGCTTGTGTGGCCCCTTTTGTAAGATTGTTGGTTGTGCGGTATGTTTATGTAATAAAGTATGCAATTGTAAAATAAATACGATGTATGTGAATGAACCAAGGATTTATCTGTGTGTACTATCTACTGATATATAGAATGACATAAGTTTACACAGCGGATCCCGAGTTACGAATTTGGAGTCTAACAACAGTCCCGTGATGTGAGCCGGCTCGAAAGGTACGCCCATCTAACCACCTCTAGCTACGATTACGAGTTCATTTTATCACGTGTCAAAGGGATTTCATGCCGAATAGTGTCGCTTTCATGTTGCAGATGTGGAGATCCATTTCAAATAGCTTCCATGGCAATTGATAGGTGAGCTAACGTACGATGATTCATCAATCATGGTGCTCTTGTTCAACTGAATAGAAACAGAGGCTAGGCGGGACAGAGAAGGGCAACAAAACGATGGGAAAATGGGGGCATGCTTGCATTCATTTCTTAATATCCCTTTCCCTTGAAGGCCTTTTATACGGATTACGGTGAGCACAACATACTTCACCAAATAAAACAGGATGCAGAAACCACTGACCGGTAAACATTGATCCATTTCACGAAGGGACGCAATTTTTGTATATGAAGAGAGACCGGCACGGATGCAGAGGTGCTTGCTCATTTGCCTCACAAAAGTGGGAATTGATTATTTATCTTATGCTCAGACGCGTTTCAACGATATACCATCATTTTAGATGTAATTTTTTTTTATCCTCCACTTAGTTAGATTCTTGATAAAATATCATATTTTGCATTATTTTTATTAACATCAGTTGTTTTTTCCCGTTTTGTCCACGTGAAATATCCGTATTGCCCCTCTTCGGCCAACTCGCAGAACCTTCTGCACAAAGGAGTAGCTCAGCGAGCACATGGAGTGGGTGTCGATCCTGACGAGGTCGACGCCGAGCCCGACCTCCTTGATCAGCGGCAGGTTATACGTGTTGAGCACGACCATGCGGTCGCCGTTCTTGATGTCGACGTCGAGCGGCGCCTCGAGATAGTTGAGGGCCATGCCCTCTCGCCCTTGTTGGGCGGCTTCGGCATCTTGTGGCCGCCTTGGACCTTAATGATCCCGGTGACGGGTTGAGTGGAGATGAACTTGGCAGCAGCATCCTGGGAGAGGTCCCAGACGCGGTCGACGAACTTGGTGGAGAAGCGGTGAAGATGCCGGTGGAGCCGGTGAGCTAGAAGTTGGTGAGATGGCCAGACTTGTGGCCCTTGGAGGTGTCACCAAGGAAGAGGGCGACAAGCTTGGTGTCAGCATGCGTGCGCGTTGTGCAACCAGGTGACGCCGCCGAAGGGGAGCGTGAGCACGAGCACGTCGCCCTCCTCGACGGGGATCACCTTCTCCTTGGTGGCCTCCGGGAGCACAAGGAGTGGCCGGAGGGTGATGGTCTCGAGAAGGAGGCCAGAACCGAGGTCCTAGAGGTCGCAGCGGTAGCCCCCGAGCACCGATTGCGATGCGAACGTTTTCATCAGCCCCCAAAGCTCCACCCGCCACCGGAACCATCCCCTTGCCCTTCCTCCTTCACTGCCGCCGCCGCATCAGCTTTCTGCTCGCCCTCTGCGGCCGCCGTCACCATCTCCTGCTCATCCTCCACGATGTCACATGTGGTCCAGGCGAGGGTATCCGAGACCAGATGGTCGTCCTTCGGGAAAGCGAATAAGACAACCACGTAGGAGGAGGGAGAGCAGGCGGAAGGGAGGAGATGCACAATGGCAAAGGCAACGAGGTATTTTAGCATGACTAAAACACGGAAAACCAGATAATATTATTAAAATAATAGAAACAAGTATTTTATCAAGAACAACACGGGTAAAAAAACACAATAACACCTAAAACAAAGGAATGCATCTAAACAAAGGTTAAATAATCGATCACACACACACACACACACAAAATGGCGCCACCTGTGTAGCTTCACGAGTAATCCAGGTTGGTTAACTGTGACAATGCATTCCTGAACATTCCCCCTGAACAGCCCTGAACAGACTTGGTATACCTTGGCAAATAAAAAAGGTGATCGCTGCAACCTAAACGGCTACTTGACTGTAAAAAGCTACCAAGATAAACATTTTGTAATGACAATTCGTTTTACTCCTCAGAAGACTACTGCAGAGTAAAGGCAAAAGATATACATGCTAGCTTATGTTACACTGAAAAGAATCGCTACAGCATAGTTTGTGACTTAGAATACATTGATTTACACAATCTCTGCTACTTAAAAGAAGCAATTGGTGACGATTCGTCCTCCTTCATGCGATGTGAGCCGTTAGATCTATATTTCTTCGTGAGATGTGAGCCGTTAGATCTCGTTCTTTCTCGGTTCCTCCCGTGCATACGGTTGACCACTCATAGCCTCCTCTCCACTCCCTCACACCCCAACTGTCCAAGCTGGTGCGCAAGAAGCCCAAAGATTCCATCGATCTTTCCAAGAACGGGTTACCGGCGGATCACTTGCATTGTAGGCTGAGCACGATGACGATTGACGAGATATGATTCTTTTAATCCGTAGCAAAACACGGGCATTGAACTAGTACAACTGACTAAACCAAGAGAAATGATATGATATCGTCTTATGATTCGGAGAAAGAGCAATCGTATCAGATGATCCACTTTGAGGTAACTTGAGCACTTTGTCGAGGTTTCATGGGAATCTGGGACAAGTTTCTCTTTTTCATGTTTGAGGAGACGGTGGGGCTGAAATAATCTTGGCTTTTCTGTGAAATGGCCGCAGCCTGCAAATGTGGTTTTCTCAAAGGAATGAAGGTATGCGACTTCGAGGGGACCCCTTTAGAAGATTCAACACTTTTAGGTGAATCCCATTTGTTATAGTTCACAAAACTCTGTGATCTACCAACTATCTCGGGTTTCTTTTCCTTTGGACTTGGAATGTTTCGGCTTTCCCTAGTTTCCGCGGAATACATTGTCTCCTCCCCACTGCTAAAACCGTCCCTCTCGTCTCCTAATTCTGATATCTCCAGAGGAGAGGAACTGGACTGCACCTCACTCCAGCAATTTTCCTGGTAAGCAACATTGTGAAGAGTTTCGCAGTTGATTTGCACATTAGCTAGCCGTGATTCATGCGAAACCGAGCAGTTCGGTTTGATCTCATTCTCATCAGACATCATTTGCTTTAGAGGAAGTGGTAGGCAAATAGATCTTGGATGCCCTGGTGGAAAGCTAATATCCATAATTGAAGCAGATTGCCCGTTCTTGGGTTTGGACATCTGTGAAGTCGGATCTCGCTGCTCATGAAAAGAGTGTGAATTAACAGAATCATTTTCACCATATGTAATCTTAGCAGATGCTGAACTGCATGATCCATGCTGCCATGTCAGTCTTGGTGGTGTCTGTGATGATGACAATACATCACCACCCTCTCGCTCCATGGTATTAATATAATGAACATGACCAAGAGAAGAACGCTCACTTCGTTGTCCGGCAGATATTAGTCGTGCAGGAGGCATCACTGGCTTGCTAACATCTTCCAAGCTACCACTCCAGTGCTGTTTTAGCCATTCACATACTGCAGGAATGGGGATCCCAAACCGTGTTGGGACAACCTTCTTTGATGCAAGGAGTGCAGTTGATGACGCGGAAGCATACCCTGTAGGTGTAGAAAGTGCAAGCTTCATTGGATCACAGACCATAAAAGCTAGATTCCCGTGCATATCAAAACCAGCAGATCCAGGACGCCATGACACTTCATCGGTTGAGAACTTTATAAGGTTGTCCGTTGCTATTACAACCTTCCCCTCGCCTACCGCTAAATCTCTTCTATTTGTGTGGCCCAGGAGCAAAACTGTACTGCCAAGCTCCAAGCTGGGATTCAAGCAGGTTTTCAGGAAATGAGGCTGTTGCCCATGTGAATTTGAGTCATCATCCACGACGTCAAGCCCAACTATTGTAAGGTCAAGAATCGGACTAGTAATAAATAATCTGAAATATAGAAACAAATTGTAGAAGTGGTAAAATGTCTTAGCAAAGGCATGTAAAATAAAGGCCCATTTAAGTAAATGCTACTCCAAAGTAAATACTTGTAAGCTTATTCAGGCTCTAACAGCAAAGAGAATGCGCACCGCATCTATTTTATTCACAAGAATTAGTTCTTTAGAACCACCTTTCATTTCTTCGTATAATCGTACGAGTAAGTTTTGAACGTTGTTGGGCTGTTGGCCAATAAAGTTTTCAAGAGGACATACATACCGATTCCATCTTGAGTAAAGAATGCATTAAAAAATAACATGTCCTATGCCCATCAATCAAGTGAACCAAGGGCCACTTTCAGCAGATATTACCTCCCATTGATTCTTATCTAGTTGGGCATCCAGAATTCAAGGGAATTTATGCCTACTTGTACAGAGAGGTGAGGTGATCCTATGCGGCTATACCAGCTTTCATGTTAGCTATTGTACAAAATCAACTATAATTCTTCGTACCTCAACAAATGACAGCAAGGCTTTCCGACTTACATATTGTGCGGTCAGACAACTTTGCTAGTCAGTGATTGGTTACCTTAAAGTTGTCCGTAGCGCTGTTAGATCTTTAATCTCACCAAAAGCATATTAACAATACATTATAATCTATCTATACCTGGTTGCATTTGATCCTCAACAACCAAATCAAATCAAAATCTTACCCCCGCTCGCACGTACGGTTGCTACAATAACTGAATGCATTAATAACATCAAGCTTGTCCAGCTCCATGACCACAAGCCCAAATGATCCCCTGAACCTTATGGAGGTCAACCCCACCACAATGGCCCCAAGTCTTAAGCTTTCACGCAAGCATGACATCGTTTCGCTCAAATGCAGAAACCAACATGGCATTAACCCATAAATTCACCAAAAACTTGAATTTCTAACAACACTGCAACTAGGAATTACCAAGGGAGCTATCAGCATTACATTTACTGACGAAAACTATATCTTTTCGCACCATGGTGCAACATCGAACAATCCGAGTACGAGTGCAGCGCAAAGAAATTGCCAAAGGCGTTGCATTCGCTGTCAAAATCGAATCTTTCCATAGCGCGTTGCAACCTCAAGCGATTCCCGGGCGAAACCACCGCAAAAAAAGTATTCATTTGGCACCGCATTGCACATCCAAACAACCCCAAGCGGAAGCGAAGCAGGAAATCCAAGAAATGGCTGCGGGTGTTGTTACCTCTGGGGCACCAGGCGGGCTGGGAAGCGGCCGTGGCTGAGCCGGACCGCGGCGGCGCCCGCCGCGGCGGCCGAGGGGATGGTGCCGTGCGTGGTGAGCAGGAGGCCGCGGTGGATGAGGAGCCCGCTTCCGCCTTTGCCTCCCCCTTTTCCGTCGCCGGGGAAGGATACAGCAGCGACGGCGGCGCCCTTTGCGGCGAGGATGGTGGACTTGATCCGCTCCAGCTTGGCCCCGCCGGAGCAGAAGCAACACCCCGAGCCGTCGCCCAGGACCCCCATCCGACGCAGCTGCTCTCCCCCTCCGTCGGCGAGTGGCGGCGACGGCGTACGGACGGACCGTGCTGCCCCGAGCGGCGTCTCCTCCTGTGTCTATTTGCTCCTCCCGGTCCTTGCTTCTATTTCCCCCTATTTGTATCCAAAGTACTTGTATCTCGAGTATATTTGAGACTATGATTCCCGTGTGAGGCAAACTATGCAGTGTTGATTCGAGCTCATCCACCGGGATCGTAACAATTGGTATCAGAGCAGTCGATTCGTGGGAGTTCTAGCGCTGCGATGGTGGGGAAGGATTGGTGGCGGTAGCTGGGACCGACGACATGATTTGAGTAGTGGCGGTGTTGGTGGAGTCACCCGCCACCTGTTCGGCGAAATACCGAGCCACCAGGAGGCAACCACGGGAGGCGTTCTATGCATCACCGTGAGTCATGTGCTCTATCCGGTGACGAAGGAGGTGCTACACCAGATCCTTGAGGTGTATGGCGTGGAGAAGATGTCCATGTTCGAGAGAGTCAACCATGTGGAGGCCATGGTACAACTCAAATCATGGCAAGAAGCGAAGCGAGCTCGAGATGCCTTCCATGGTCGGTGCATCTAAGAAGGTTGTTGCTTCCTCAACGTCCTGCTGGTGTAGCCGACACCAGACTCTGCTTCCACTACGATGGCTCGACACGACACGAAGGCCTCCGTGCTTGCCCCTGAGGTTGTCGTCGCGGATCCACGTTCCTCACCACCTGACACGCACCCCGTTGGCGCCAACGAGCCCATGTCCGAGCTAGTCTCGTCGCCTTCACTGGGCTGGGACTAGGAAGCCATGTCCGACGAGCAGAAGGAGAGGTGCTTGAGGATGGTGACCGAGATGAATGAGATGCTGCGCAACATTCTCGGCGTCACGCTTTCTCCGCACTCGCGATGCCCAGCGTCTTCCACTGCCGCCATCCGGGATGCGTTCCAGCGCGACGCCGCTCAAGACAGAACACCCAGGGGTATGATGACATGCTCCGACCGTAACACTGTCACCAGCAGCCTCGACACCGCCATGGCCGCCAAGTGTTCGACGTTGGGCCCTGACCCATACACCGGCGACACCAATGTCACAGTCGCATCCCTGCTCTCACACCCATCCAGGCGCAGGCAGAGCCTATGAAGACTTCCTTGCCAAAGTCATTGGCCACCGGTGAGTTGGGCACTGTGATGCCCCCCAGGTGTTCGACGTTCCTCCACAGCTCCCACACCGGCGACATCGACGTCGCGATCGTGATCCTGCTCGAGACAGGCGAGTCCGAGGTCGTCCCAGCACCTATGGTACCCCCGCCGGTGTACTCGCCAAAGCCGTTTGGCAACGTCAAGCTTGACAAGGAGAAGTTCACCAGGTGTACGACACTTTGTTCCAACCACGACACTGACGTTCCCGTGCCTATAGGATACCCTTCACCAACACTATCCATGTTCGCCATGCTAGACGTCGCCCTCGCCTACTCTGACAAGGAGTCGCATGACCGTGAGGAGACAGAGGTTAGGCCTAGGGTGCTCATCCACTAATGACGTGGCGGACCGGAGGTTGTTGCATCCGTCTTTGTTCCGCATGCACACGATTCTCTCGAACACGTGCACCTTCGACATCGCTTTGTCGATCCCATCACCGCATCCGGGTTTTCGAGGAAATACCCAAAACTGGTACAGTGGCCACTATTGAGGAAGGGGGAGAGGACTCGTGGCCGCCACCTCCCAAGTCAACAACGCAAGCATACGAGCCGAGCCATGGCCAATGAACACCGCGTTGGGTGCGACCAAGGCTATGTGCAACCAAAGCCCCCATGGCTGCGACCTACTAAAGTGCTTGTTGAAGTGCCTTGGCTATTGTTCAAACGCAATCAAGGTGGAGTGCAGTGGATACCCCATGGCTACCACCTCCAGTACATACGGCTGAGCTTCTAGCATTCGTCAAGTGGGCACTAGTCAAGCCAAGGGAGATAACCTTCACTCGAGCTAACATAGTAGATCTAAAACCAGTTGGTCTCTGGAAGTGCATGCAGCTAGTGGACAGCAAGGAAAAGTTCCTAAGAATTGTCATAGTTTTAAGGTGATACTCAGAGTCAAAAGCAATGTAATTTTACTTGGAACAACTCCTATCCTATCTATACCTGGTTGCATTTGATCCTCAACAACCAAATCAAATCAAAATCTTACCCCCGCTCGCACGTACGGTTGCTACAATAACTGAATGCATTAATAACATCAAGCTTGTCCAGCTCCATGACCACAAGCCCAAATGATCCCCTGAACCTTATGGAGGTCAACCCCACCACAATGGCCCCAAGTCTTAAGCTTTCACGCAAGCATGACATCGTTTCGCTCAAATGCAGAAACCAACATGGCATTAACCCATAAATTCACCAAAACTTGAATTTCTAACAACACTGCAACTAGGAATTACCAAGGAGCTATCAGCATTACATTTACTGACGAAAACTATATCTTTTCGCACCATGGTGCAACATCGAACAATCCGAGTACGAGTGCAGCGCAAAGAAATTGCCAAAGGCGTTGCATTCGCTGTCAAAATCGAATCTTTCCATAGCGCGTTGCAACCTCAAGCGATTCCCGGGCGAAACCACCGCAAAAAAAGTATTCATTTGGCACCGCATTGCACATCCAAACAACCCCAAGCGGAAGCGAAGCAGGAAATCCAAGAAATGGCTGCGGGTGTTGTTACCTCTGGGGCACCAGGCGGGCTGGGAAGCGGCCGTGGCTGAGCCGGACCGCGGCGGCGCCCGCCGCGGCGGCCGAGGGGATGGTGCCGTGCGTGGTGAGCAGGAGGCCGCGGTGGATGAGGAGCCCGCTTCCGCCTTTGCCTCCCCCTTTTCCGTCGCCGGGGAAGGATACAGCAGCGACGGCGGCGCCCTTTGCGGCGAGGATGGTGGACTTGATCCGCTCCAGCTTGGCCCCGCCGGAGCAGAAGCAACACCCCGAGCCGTCGCCCAGGACCCCCATCCGACGCAGCTGCTCTCCCCCTCCGTCGGCGAGTGGCGGCGACGGCGTACGGACGGACCGTGCTGCCCCGAGCGGCGTCTCCTCCTGTGTTTGGTTTCGTGCTGAGAGGAGGGGAAGGGACGGGAGTCTTGTTCCAGCACCGAACACCGAACGTGACACAGTGTATTCATGTCATGTCTTATGACTTATGGGATAATTGCTCCGGTCTTATTTCTTCCTGGATACCTAAATGGTAACGGGACCCTGCGTTATCCTAAAATTCGGTTACACCTCCTTGCTTCCGAATCTTCGTAGATCGTGGGTTTGTTTGGAATGGTGATGGCTTTACGGGAAAGTGGCTTCCGATTGGGTTGCTGGGATGAAAAGATTTGATGTTTGATTGTTTGTCTTTTAGATAGACTGATTATAGGTTTTGGGATGGGAAATAGCTGAAATGTCTACGAAGATAGTGATAGCTTGTTTGATATTGTTTAACACAAGTAACAATTGACGATTATTAATGATGACTAATAAATATTTATTACAAGAAATAATTATTATAATAAATCTGACGATAACTAACAGTAGTTAACGATAAGTTGCGATAACTATCGACAAGTGATAATAACTAACGACATTTGACGACAACTAACATTAGTTAACGATAAGTGATGTCAACTACCATATGAATATATATAAATGAGAAACTCAGATCATCGCAACATAACACAGAAGTGTTCCTAGGATCAAGGATAATTGAGTGCTAATACATCTAGAAATCAAAAACATATCATCTCAAGCTTGTCGCCTGGGGCCAGTGGACTACTGAGATCTCATGACGTCTACAAGTAAAAAGAGGTTTTTTCGAATTGCAGATGGTAGCTACTCTAGTTGATTTCTCCAAGTGCAGCAAATGCGATGCCAAAAGATGGTAGCTGCCACAGACTCTTCTTCAATATTGAAGTTCACTGTTTAAGTGGCTTCATGACATTCTTCGAAATAGTATCAAACTTCTCTTCTGCTAATTTCTGCTCTGCACAATGTACATGACAAGGTAACATCACTGATCAGGATTGTCAAAATAGAATACTGTAGAGAAGGAAAAAAAATATGTATATGATGACATATTTCAAGAGATGAAAATTTTATGCTATGTCTAAGAACAGTATGTTAATGTTATTTATCAGTATGCACAATTTGGCAGCAAAAAATTAGCTACTGACTGTCGCAGCATTACCACTAACAGATTCATGGATATAATTAACACAAGTACTAGAAAGCACAAGTAACAAATTCGTGCATTCATACGAAGACTACTCCCAAATTTGTTGTGATGCACAAGTAACAAGGAGCAATGGTCGATAGATCAAACCGGGGATACCACGTCTATTCATGGGAACAATCATAGATGCATATCTCCAATAAATCTAGAATGAAAGGAAAAAAGTAGTGAACACCAACTTTTCTCAAAGCTTGAATAGACAGATGCATAAACAACTAGGCAGAACAGAAGCTGTACTAATCTGCAGGCATATAGTCCCCATACAAAGAAGAATACACAATGGAGGCAATGGAGGTTTCAGTGATGTGCATCCCCTAAACTGAACTAAGTAGTACACAAAGCAAGTAGAATCCACAAAAGAAAGTGGGAGAACCTCACATCGCAGACAAGCACAATCCCTGTCCATCGATTCAAAAGCTAACCAAACAAGATCATACCACTATCTCCTCAGAGTTCCACTTTAACATGTGAAAGATACCCTCATAAATCTAACCTACCTAATGCAGGACCATGTAAGGTTTGTAATATAAACAATGAGCACCTGAGAGGGCACTAATTTACTCAAATTTGGCCAAAACAACCAAAATCTGTCAAAGAAACTACCAAAAGGCACCCTCACAATACCTATTAATCAATTCTCAAGCACAACTAAACAAAGAACCCTAGCATGTATGCAAGATCTCACCAATACACACACAAACAAATCCACCGACAAGAGTTTCACATCCATAAACTAGCCACCCATACAAAATATTGAAATGTTAACTTGTTAGACTAACGCAATGCCACATTTTCCCAAATTCCACAAACAAATCCACCGGTGGAGGATGAGGGAGCCAGAGGTGAGGCGGAAGTGCTGGGGGAGGGAGGAGGGAGACAAGGCGGAGACGCCGGTGGAGGGAGCCAGAGGTGCCGAGGAGGAGGGCGTCTACGGGTGAGATCCAGATCTGGATCTGGACCACGCGAGCACCGAGGAGGAGGGTGGCTGGGAGGAGGGCGCCGGGGAGGAGGGAGCCGAGCAGGCGTGCGCCGGGGGGGGGGGGGTTTTATGGAGTGACATTCAACGAGTAATTACCCACGAACTTCGAGCTGGCTTCTGCACGTTGTAACACGAAGCCACTTTGGAGAAAAGTGGCTGTGAAAAGCCTCCTGTTCGAGACGGCTTCCGGCTTTTTCTAGCGAAAAGCCGAAGCCGTCCCAAATAGGGCCATAGATTCATTCGAGTTGTGCCCTAACTCTTGAGTATGTTTGGTTTTTTTATTAGACTCTTACGAGCATATTTGGGGCATATATACAATAGTTTGTCTCTTATGGTTGTCTCTAAAGGCTCTAATTCATCTTCAATAATTTATTTTCAACACAACTTCTCCCCTTACACACTCACTATTTGCGATGGTTTGCGTACTAAGTTTGTCTTTTATATAAGAGATGACACATTCTCTCTCTTCACATACTCTCTTATCTAACTAGAATTTTGAGTGACATGGCAGGTAAGAAACAGCTAAGATGACTGCTATTGGAGATGCCCTTAGTTGGGAAGCTACATTTGGCCAAAATTTTCATTTTACCAAAATGTGGTGCATGGTAGGCCACACTTTTTGGTGATCAAATCACTCGTGATAAGTGTGGAAATTTTTGGTTAGAAACTGGGACTAGTGTTGCTTGAATTGAATGTAGGGATGAGATAGCGAGGCATTGAACCAGTGCGACTAAATTATAAGGGGCAATTGATTATTTGCCACACGTTATATGTTGTTTTGATCATTTGGAACTGAGTTCTGGTAGTAGATCAAATGCCACATGTTTCATGAGCCACTTAATCATTTATCATTTTGGAGGAAAAAAATACCAATTTTACCTATGTTTTCTTCTTCTCATTCTTCTTCCTTACTCCGCCCCTCACCTTCTTCCAATCTTCCATGGCCGGCTCGTCGACGAACGGGTCGTAGGTGAGGAGGCTAGCAACGCGATCCACCCACCAGAGCTTACCGCAGTGGGAGACCACATCATAGAAGGTCCAGATCCAACGTGGAAGAGGGTTGTGGACCTTCTTCTCGACCCACTCGCAAGTCTCTGACGAGAAGTAAAGGAGGGTGCCCCCTCTGCCGTCGACGATGTGCTGGAACTCGGTCACCATGTAGTGGCCGCCGCGGGGGCGATGACCCCAAGGCTGCCTCGGTCCACGATGAGGTTGGGGAGGGGGAGCGCAGAGGTGGATGCAACATCGAGGACGAAGTAGCCTGCGACGAACTCAAGCCAGGAGAAGGAGTAGCGGCCGAGGCTGTCGACAATGGTGGGCCGATGGTGTGCCCCTGGTTGGCATGGAGGAGGAGGAGGCTGGAGGGGTCGGCAACGACGACAGAGGGGAAGTTGCGTGGTGTTGCGGCCTCTAGGAAGATGTGTGTGGGGGATGGTGAGGAGCGAGATGCACGGGGGCGCGCGTGAGCGTGAGGGGTAGCCGACAGCGTGGGGGCGTGTCTGCCATGGCAAGAAGAAGATGGTGAGAAGAGAAGAGGTGGAAGAAGAAGAGGAGGAAAGAAGACAATAATAGAAAATGTCCAACGTGACAAAATAACAAAGTAGCAAAAAAAGGTGTGATGAATAATCAATTGCAACGAACACAATGATATTTTATAGAAACCAGCTATAAGGTGTGGTAAAATGATAAATTTCCCAAATAATAAACACTAGGCAAGAAAAATCAACCGGTTGATAACAAGAAAGTAATTTCAAATCAAAAGAAGGGAAGAAACATAGTTTGTAAGGATTTTTTTATTAATTAATCTTTTTTAAATTTTATTTTAAAGTTAACCTCACAAACTTTATTTCAAATTCTGATTCCTTTGGTCAAGTCAGTTCGTATTTGGGCAAACTCTTGTAATGCCACCACCCGTGGCGTAACAGTGTTATTTGGTTACGCCACCACGTGGCGTGACAAAAAATACTATTTTAACGAACTTATCATATTGTTTTATCACGTCACGGGTGGTGGCGTACCAAAGAGGTTAAAATTTGAAATAAAGTTCGCGAAGGTTAACTTTAAAATAAAATTTGAAAAAGAATTAATTAATAAAAAAGTTCGTCCGTAAGAGAGGAAAGAATTGAAAAAATAATTAAAAGAAGGCGAGGAATGGAAGAGTCAGAAACTTTCTGAAAAGGAAAAACAAAAGCAGTCGAACAGATCAGTCTCTTCTCCTCCCCCTTCGTTCTTGCCGTCGGCCTACCGGGCGGATCGCCGGCGTCAACTCTTCGGCCGGTCCATAAGGCGTCATCTTCTGGACCGGTGAGGAGCTCCTTTGCCTTGTCTCCATTGTTCTTCCTCTTCTGACTTCTTCGGTTCTTCCTCCGTCAAGTTTGTCAGTTACCCCCAAATTCCTATAATCTCTTCCCAATCCTACCCAATTCTCCTCAAATCAGTTCCAGTTAGTCAAGAAATTGTATCCAGTAGCAGCAGGGGCTGGCGGTGGAGTGGGAGATCCATCAGTCTGATATCTTCTGTTGATACGGAAGCCCTAGTGTGGCTTGCTTGGATTGTTCTTAGAGTGTTTCGTTCTTTGCTGTGAGCAGTCAAATCCAAATCTTTCTTTCTTTCATAGATACTCGGATTCATCCAATTAGTTGCGCATTTGTTTTTATTGTTGTTCTAGTAGCAGCTTGTTTCCCCAAAATTTTCCCCATTTTAAGTCCGCCCCTGTAGTGATGTAACCATGCTGTGTTTAACAAGCTCTCTCATTTATTCTTAGGAGAAACTGAAAGGCAAAAGCATTTCGTTGTTCTTCCTACTGCAACTAGCTGTTTTGGAGATGGCTACCCTGGGTACTAGTGCAATGCCTGCCGGATCTTCAGGTGACGGTGAAGTGGAGGCAGGGTTTGCGAAGCTTCAGGGCGAGGATTTCGAGTACTACATGCAAACTTATTCAATCATGCTGGGGCGCAACAGCAAGAAATCAACAGTGGATGTGGATCTGTCAAGCCTTGGTGGAGGCATGAACATCTCTCGACACCACGCGCGGATATTCTACGACTTTCAGCGTCGCCGATTTGCGCTCGATGTCATTGGCAAAAATGGCTGCCTTGTTGAGGGTGTTCTGCACCTCCCTGGGAACCCACCTGTTAAACTTGACTCTCAGGACCTCCTTCAGATTGGAGACAAGAAGTTTTACTTTCTCCTGCCCACTCGCTCGATCTTTGCCTCAGCTGCCGCTGCTCGACATGCTCCTATTATTCCATCACAGCTCCCGCCACCATCCTATGTGCGGCCAGGCCGCCCTCGTTTGTCCGATTTTCATGATCGCTCCTTTGAAGGTGATTATGGCCGGGAGGGTGATGACATTGGGAATGGTGTCAATGACAGTGGAATGAGGGGAAAGTTGATAAAGAGAACCAAGAAGTCTTCCGTAGGGTCGGACATCTATGGCGGGCACCGAATCAAAGTTGAAGCAATAGGAACAGTGGGTGAAGGTGGTACATAATCCTTGCTCTGCACTTCTACGGGATATACTTGCCCTTCCCCAGCTTTTTTTTTCCTTGTAAAAGATAAGTAGAGTAGATGATGATTTTGCTTGGTCAATCACTCAATCTAGCTGTACCTTTTCATGTAGTAATTTGCATGTTGCAACTTATGGCCACCAAAGTAAGATAAGGACATGTCAACATTCCATATTAGAATAGGGAAAATATATATAATATACACATTATAACATAAATGTACTATTATAGGAATTTTTTTAACTCTCATAGTTCTCTTAAAAGAACTCTGATCATATGCTGACTGCACAAGAATATAGCATCATCTAGATGCTATTGCAAATCCTGTGTGAAAAAAGCAATTCTTTAATAACATTATCTTTTATATCTGAATTGATATATCCTGATGTGTGTCTTCCGATGTGCAAATATAATTGCATCTCTTAAGCTTTTTTAAATCTGAATGTCCAGCGATAAATTAAATGCATTACATAGGCTACTCCTATCACTATAGCAAACAGTAGACATACTATCAAGAACTAAGAATAAGTAACTGATATGATGTAAGTTTGGCAAACCCCTGTAAGTAAATGATATGATGTAAGTTTGGCAAACCCTGCTCTCCTTTGTTCCTGTTTGCAATTGTGGATCTTCAATTTCGAAAACTGTTACTGTATTTTGTTTGTTTGGTGCTATGTTCATTGAAAGACCAAACTCATTATTTTTACCATGTGTGGTGGAATATTTGTTTAATCTGCGTGAACTGGCTTCTTTTGTTTGTGCAGACAATAGATCAGACATAAGATCGAGGGGTGACAGGGAGATGGACAGCCAACACATCCTGCAAACAGAAGAGAAGGACGTTGTGTCATCTGTTGCGACAGTGTTATCTGACCTCTGTGGTCCTGGAGAATGGATGCCTATGGCAACACTTCACACAGAGGTTTGTTATGGGAAAAACATATATACAGTTTCTATGCTGAAGCCAAAGTATAATTTATTACCCCTGATTAGTCCAAATTGTCTTATGTGAAACAACTAAATCATCATCTGTGGCTTGGAAAAGTCAAGTCTACTGCAAGTAATTTCCTCTGTTTATTCGTTGAAGGGATGGACCATGTGATTACAATTCACAACACTAAGAAAGGAAATTTTGATTGAAATGAGTGATAACATGAACAGACATTCCAAGAATATCAACTGGGGATAGAAGTCAGGTGTTAGCATCCCTGCCCTGTCAACCTGAACTAGATGATCCAGATCATGAGCGCATCATTTCATGGATGCACGTATGATCTGGACTGTAGTCTGGGTTATGTCACTACTTGTTCCATTAGCAGTCATTTTCCTATCTTAAAATAGCTTATTTGCAGGTGTATATACACTAACATGTCAACACTAATAAAGGCATGCAATTTTGGGCCTGTGGGCTATAAAACTGTTTGTATGTTAATGCGTTACTTTGTCTTCTAGTTGCTAGCATTCCTCCCACTAGCATGAACATTATTGAGAATCACAAATTCACAATATGTTGACTATCAGAGAGATTCTCTAGCTTGTTTTTTTTTTCCTTTTCAAAATAGAAGAACAAAAAAAAAATCAGTACATCTGTAAAATGCAATTCACTCTTGTCACTTGGAGCTTGTTTTTCTACTGATAGTCGCAGAATTTCTTTTACAAGTAATGGAATACTCATAAGTAAATCCTTTAGTTGCACTTTGCCATCTCTAACAAAATAAAAAACGAAAAAAAGAGAACTGAACTGTATATGTCAAATTGGAACTTGGCAGGACAGATGCATGCATAAGAATTGTGGTAAATGAGTTTCTACCTCTTTTTTTTTCTTAAGCTTTTGTAGTGTATTAGTAACCTGTATAGCTTACAAGTCCCATTTTTTTAAAAAATAAATATTTTCTATTATTTAGAATTCTCCAGACCTTCCATTCTATACTGGGTTGATTATTTGCTGGGACTGTTACCAGCACCCAGAAAGTTAGCTTTGGTTCTTTGTTTGACATGAGATGACGATTTCTTTTCTGTTGACCTCCTCGGTAGCTGCCTAAAGAATTTGTGAAGTTACTTTTAATTCAATGTCTTCTGCTACAGATATATTATTATCTTCCATTTGTCATTGACCATTTATTGGTTCTTTCTATAAATTCAGAACTTCCTTCTTGCAGTGTCCCTTTTTCTGATTATCTCCTTTTCTTCACTCAGCCAGTCATCAAAGAATTTAGCAATAAAACACGAATGCACTGTTAAAGGTATTTGTGGTATTCCACTCATAGTCTAGGGTTTACTCTTGTGTGTGTCTTTGCACTATATATTGCTCTTTGAGCTATTGCAATACAACTAACTATTCACATTTGCACCCCCTTCTCCATCTAACATGGTATCAAAGCATTAGGTTCTCTCCTAGCCTCCGCTGCCGCTGCCCCCAGGAGGAGCAATCTCCGCTCCCGGGGGCGGTCTCCTTCTAGTCATAGTCTTCTGCTCAGTAGAAGCAACAACAGCAGCCATCGCCCAATGGAAACCATTCACATTTGCACTCTCCCTCTCCGTCTAACATGCACTACTGTTACACAGTTACAGTGACAATCCTATTGGTGCCCCTGCCATAATATGTACATATTTTCCCGCGTCAGCAGATGTTCACTTGTTCAGAGATCTTTGTTTCACCTAGCCATCCCATATTTCTTATTGCCTTTTCTTGCACATACATGCACTCTGGCATGTGCACACATGCAAACCTCTTTGTTGGCATGCAAACTCTAACTCGTTTGACTACTTGCAGCTTCTTGAACAGTTTGGCAATGTGTGGCACCACAGCAGGGTGCGAAAGTACCTAACACCAGAGGACTGGTCGCCGACTGAAACAAAGGGGAGGCCATGGTATGGTCTGCTGGCGCTGCTCAGAAAGTACCCAGAACATTTTGTCATCAACACAAGATCGAAAGGCAGAGTGACCTCGGAGTTTGTTTCGCTAGTCTCCTTGCTCTCCTAGAGGGAACTATAGACCGAGTCTCTAAGCTTCTGTGGGCTTGCCGAAGAAACGACCGGCACATTCCGTTGTCAGCCCATGTCCAGAAGGCGGAGTGCTATCCTCGTTCGTCTCTCTAGTTTCCACGACTGAAATAGACCTTGTTGTACTGTACCCTCGACCCCCAGTGTTTATCTTTAGCTCTGTAATGTCGAGAATGATCTATGGAAACATGACTTTTGAGCAGCCTAGGTCATGCCTCTTGACTGCTATGTTTGGGAATTGGGATGGGAATCTCCGTATGTGTAGTCATGTAGAGCTCCTGAGACTTTGTGACAGGAAAGTGAGCAAAAATCATAACCTTGACTCTTTAGCAGATTTACAGAACTTTGCAAATTGGATAATCGAGTCATTGACAGTATTGGAGTCATTGGTTGAGGGACTGTTTGGAACGCAGAAATAGAAAACATAGGAATGGGAAACGCATGAAAGAAAGAACTCATGAAACTTTTAAAAACCATCCATGAACACTAACCTCGTTTTTCTTATCCTCCAAAAGCATGGGAAAGAGGAAACTTTTCAAAGGAAAGGAACGAGGTAATCCTCCATTCCAAACACCCATTTCCTCCAAAATTCCGTTGAAATGCAATTCCTCCACTTTTCCTTCGATCCAAACAAGGCCTGAGTTGCTAGCAGAAAGCAATATTTTTGTGTCTGCAGAAACCCTTTTTGTGCAAGTGCTATGATACTATGTACGTTCAGTTAGTGATGCTGCAGTCTGGACTCTTGACTGTGGACAGAAGTACTAGACTGAAACTTTTATCCATCGGACCAGGCTGTTGTTTATCGGGCTTTTGTATCGCAAATAGCTCGAAATCTTGCCGTCCTGTGATGCTTTGCACTTATCGCTAGCTGTCAGCGTATGTTCCTGAATCCTGCAGAAGCTGCCTGCACACACGGGCAACACCTCCGGCCACGCACACTGACACTGGGACTGCGGCGCCATGGCTCCCAGCTGGGGTAAAAATTCCGGAACCGGGTAATTTCTCGGTCACTGGTCGGAAACGGTAATTACCGTAAAAAAAGGATGAAATTCGTTTGAATTTACTTAAAAACTAGCCAAAATTCAAAAATCAGCGCACACTCTAGTGTCGTGGATCAGTGGACAACTGGGCGTACGGTTCTGCAACTTGGCGTTGTACCAAGCAGCGAAAATGCATTCGCCAAAATTTCACCGGTAGCCGTCAGTTACCGATGTTATCAGTGGAGTCTGATAAAATTTTCGCACCAGGTAATTTTTTTTGAATTTATTTAATTTTGAATTTAAATTCAAAATTTAGATAAATCTTTACATGTGAAAAATTCAAATTTTAATTGAAAAATTTCAGCCAAAATTTTCTGTAACCAACGAAAACTAGTGTTATCACTGCCCGATAAAAATTTCAAACCGGTAATATTTTCCCAGGTACCGAGCCGCTCGGGACGCGGGGCTGGGGCGTGCTCACACAGCCACAAGCGCGCGCAAGCACGGCACGCCGAGTGCGGCATGTGCGTGTGGCACCAGGCAATGCCATTTCGCCGTTCAGAAAAAGCGTCGTCGCATTCTTTTGCAATGTATGCGAAATCATTGTTATGATCTAGCTGATCCTCTCCCTCTCCCTCCCCTCCTGTGAGCTGGGGAATCAAACATTCCGGCAATCGCGCACGGTGCACGCACTGACGTACGCACGCATGGTAGCATGAGCCAATATCGGAGGCCAGGCCTCAGACGCCTGCAAAAGTTATTGGTCGGTTCAGGACTAAGGGGTTGGCATACGAACGATGCGGTGGCTTACCGCTGACTGGCGGCTAGGTTAGCAGTCTTTATTATTGGGCGTGATGGTCCGAGTTAATACCGTACGTTTGTTTTTTTTTTACATAATTATAATATATATTTTTTCATTTATGGTAATGTTTTTTTTCACTTGTTGTAAATATTTTAAAAATTTATATACAACATTTCAAAGAAGATGATATCTCAAAAATCTCATAATCAAAACAAATATCTGGAGAGTGACATCAACATATCAAAAAAAAAGATACAACATCTCACAATTCATATGCAATATTTTCTCCAACGGTCGCAACATTTTTTTCAACGGTATCAAAGGGGGGCATGGCAACAAACAGATCGGGCGGTTAAAACACAAGGAGGCGCAGATTGAGAGGTTTCTGAAAGCTTCAAGGTGGGAGGGGAAGTGGAGAGAACTGACCTCCTCGGCGGAGACGCACTGGCCTTGTCGTCGGGCTCCTGGCGGATGAACCACACCATCCGTTGGATCTGCTTGGCGATATCAGCGTTGTTCATCTTGGCGGCGGTAGCGGATCTGACGGCCCTCCGGTCCTGTTGCTCTGCTCCGGCGACCACCGCGCAGGAGAGGGGAGGAGACACGAGGGAGGGAGTCCACGGGACGGGACATGAGACCGACGCGGAGGGGGTAGGCCGGCACGGAGGGGGGAGGCTGATGTAGAGGTGGGAAGGTCGGCGGCAATCCACGGGACGGGACAGGAGACCGGCGCGGAGGGGGCAGGCCGGCACGGAGGGGGGAGACCGACGCAAAGGTGGGAAGGTCGGCGGCTGCGAGCAATTTTTTTTTTCAAAAAAAGAGTGAGATGAGATCTATGGTCAGGCCACGGGGGGTGAAACGTTCAAGGTGTTTGGGAAAAAGTGATCGCTTCGGACGTAAGAGTTGTATCATTACCCTTGTTTGAGGCAACCTATACTGCTGCCAATGCACAAGTGCTGTTTTGATACAACTGCGGAGGGGTTCATTTCTTCCTCACCTTGCACAGCTTCTCCCAACGCCAAAAAGAGAGTAAAGAAGTGACTGCATATCCAGAATCAGTGCGGTGATATCTCACATTGCATGCTAATTCCCAAAATCATTATCGTAATTCCCCTACGAAAGCCACTTACACTTTCTTGTCATTCTTGTGAAAACATGTCAGTGCTCTCAAAAAGAAAAGGAAGACAGTTCAGTCAGTACATGTACGATTTTGGAACACGGTTCAGAGCATATAGCAATGATATGATTTAAAATGACAGCCAAATCCAAAGCATCTTAATCGGCTCAGTACCGAGAGAAAGCAGAGACCGAAGGAGGCTAGCTAGTGACGGTCCAAATCGCCTATCATTCATTGTTCTTCACTGAACACAGCCACTACTATAAATCAACAATCTTTGCCGAGTCATTGCATCTAGATAGAGGGCTCAAAACCAGCATTATTTTGTTTTAGTCACAGCACCAGATTCTGATTTTTCAGATTCTGCCTCTGATTCTCTAAAAATCCACTTCTCTGAGAATCTGAACTGTCTGTTGAAACCAAGGTGTTTAGTATGGCTCCACAAGAATCGATTGAGAAGCTGGGAGTGGAAGCTGTACCAAACAGGGTTTAAATCAACAATCTCTGCCGAGTCATTGCATCTGGATAGAGGGCTCAAACCGAGTTGCCGAGAAAGCACCTCGGAAGAACAGCACAAAGATAGCCATGCGCAGATAGATAGATCACAAGGGACCAAGGGAGGATATATATGATGCAACCAGGATTGGCTGAGAGACAAGATAGAGCAGAACAGCCTAGAAAACCACCATAATGCTGCACCCATCGTACTACTACTATATCAACAAATCATGTCACTTATTAAAGCCAAAAGAACGCGATAAATCATATCAAGCTAGCTGCTATCAATGCTCTGTATCGTGTTTGCTAGTGAAAAGTGAAAAGGGATTCGATCGATCGAAAGTGCCTCCTTTGTGCGAGGAATTGAAAAAGCGAAAGCAAAGGGAGCCCTACTGATTACATGACTCCATATGTTAGCACCATTAATTCCGTATTGAGTTAGGCAACAGACAAGAGGATGAGCTTTTATGGAATAACGCAACGTACTCGTGGGCGGTACTACATGTGTTCGTCAGTGGACGCAGTTCTCTGCAAAACTGTGAAGGGCGAGCGATATTTTTCAGTGCATGATGCGTGACAGCCGACGACGGCTAGTGCGCGTCCATGCCAAGACCGAAGAAGGGATAAAATTTCCGAGTAGAGAAGCCGCTTTTCGACCGAAAAACGCGTCTTGACCCTTGACTGCCCGACCTGTCTCAGAGGAAGGTGTGCCCAAGGGTGGAACTAAAACGAATTTGATCGGAATTCACTATTTCATTATATATATAACATCATATATAATTTTAAAATAATACTATACTAAATAGTAATTTACGCGGCAAAAAACTGCAAGAGACCGGAGGTTATACTGGACTAGGGTGCACAACTTTTAAATTAGGGGGGGTTATACTGGACCAGGGTGCACAACTTTTGAATTAGGGGGTGCACGTATAGTATATACACGATAATATTTGCTATTTTTAAAGGGGATCCGATGTCCTGTGACACTGGTTGGGCCTAACTAGGTCCGTGCATTAGAGGTGCACGCATAGTATATACACGATAATATTTGCTATTTTTAAGGAGATCTGATGTCCTGTGACACTGGTTGGGCCTAACTAGGTCCGCCCATGGCTGTGCCTAAGAGCCGGAGATTATGATGATTTTCTGATTAGATATGTCTAAAATTATGCTGTTTGGTCGATGATCTGTGCCTAAGAAAACTTAAAATAGGATTATATCTTGATTATAATTACCAACCGCGACAACGAAAGACGCATACAGGAAAATTAGCTCACGTAACGAGTCGTCTGATGTCCGGCCTCACACAGGCCTGACGGGGTGGCCTGAGTTCAGGATGACAACCAAACCAACGTCAGGCTCCTTCTAGGGACTCTCCCGGGCAAACAGACCCCAAATGTCTTCAGACCAGCCTCACCTTTTGTTCTAGCCATGAAAAATATGTTGCCTCTTCGTTTTCTCTCCAAACCAGCATTATTTTGTTTTATTATGAAGTACAGTAGTAGTACACAAGTTACATATCACAATTGTTTATGCTTCAGACATGTACCACGTAACGTAGTAAACGAACTTGGAAACTAGTGTTCGACTAGAAAAAAAGAGTAGGAAACGAACTAGAAAACTAGTGTTCGACTAGATTTTCAACCAGTATTGACACCGATTTGAAGTACTCATTAGGAACGCACACAAAAACATCACCGGAATAGAACAATCCTTTTGGAATTCCTGCGGAAATATTTCGCTCGAAACAAAGCTAATAAGAGACACATTTAACACATAACCACATATTTAGTTCTGATGCCAGAGCAAATCTGAATTTATGCACAGTTTTCCGGTCACACCTGGTTGCCCCAATTGCTCATGAAACATGCAGACTGCAGATTATATATGGTTGTGACTTCTGAGTCTATCCGTTAGGTGAAGATCATGACATTTTTTTAGAGTATGAAAGGTCTAGCCTTTCGATTTCTATTATTAGAAACCGATTAGATCCACTACATGGTTTACAAGCAATTGAAAAAAGAAAGAAAGACAGAATGATGCATGACAGTCATGCATCACGACACGAAGATAGAGCAGAATGGATCAAAACATCACATAGATCACTTCTAAAATAGTCCACAAACTACTAGCATCGCTGGTTTTTCAGAATCTCCATGTGCTCGCCATCCCGGTACCTCCTGTAATTCTTGGCACCGTCTGTCGCCATCCTCTTGTGGCCGCAAAGACTTCAGATGCCACCTGTTCGTGCAGCCTGGCCCCCTCCTGTAGTTCCTCTTGGTTTTCCGCCCTTGTATGCAAATTCACCCGGTGGTTAATCCAATAACATGTGGTAAACATTACCACTGACGGATTGTCAGGTAGTTTGTTTCGAAAGCAAGATTTCATAGTGAACTTGTTGTCAGCTGTCAATCTCCACAATACTCTGTCAGGCTCATCTCTGAGCAGAATATCACTACACTCATTTTGTAGTTTATGCCTCAGTTCCCAAGCCCCCAAAGTTCTCCTAAAGCTAACTGATGTCCAATCAGCTAGCACCTTAGACACTGTGACATTCTTGGTAAAGGTTAAGTTGTATAATCTCTCATATCTATGAGCTAGAGCAGTTTCACCCAGCCAAACATCCTCCGAGAAAAGTGTATTCTCCCCATTACCAATCACTCGTTTACAGAAGGGATAAAACAATTTTTTTCACATCCATCAAACCTTCCAGAATTGAGAGTAATCAGCTATCTTTCTGCCTAGGTCAATATATGGAAATCTAAATACTTTTTGTGCATGAAACTTTGCCACATTCCTTCGTCATTCTCTATTCTCCACAACCATTTCCCGAGCAAGGCAATGTTCATGACATGTAGGTCAAGGACACCTAGGCCTCCTTGATCTTTTGGCAAGTATATTGTTTGCCAGTTGACAAGATGATACTTTCTTATGCCCTGTTCTGATTGCCAAAGTAATCTTGCTCTGTAAAAGTCCATTGCCAAAGTAATCTTGCTCTGTGTAGATCATGACATAGTGATAATTAAGCGTCCAGTAGTGGTTTGAGGCAGGGTTTTCAAAACTGAATTTTATTTTTTACCAGGGTCGCCAGGTCGCCGATATAACCAATATTGTCGATTATCGGAAAATTTTGGTTGAAAATTTGAAATCAAAATTTGATTTTTTAACATAACAATGAAACATATAAAAAATAGTGCAGTTCCAAGGATTTTAACCCACAACCTTCCTTCTCCAAGGCTATGAACGTTTCCACCCGGACACATGCACTCATGTCCATTCATATGATTACGATTTTTTAATTATATATTTGGCAAAAAAACAAGCAAATCCAAGTTTTTTCGGTATGAAATTTTACCAAAAGGGTCTGGTAGGACCGGTAGAATATGGGGATTAGACCAGACAAGTTTTTGGCGCTTATAGCACCTTTGGTGCAGTCAAATAGCAATAGTAGCCCCCTCTTTGTCGCATTTGCAAAAAATGGCACCAAATACCACGCCCCAGGGGGCTGGGCTATCCCTGTGCCGCCACACATCTATTACCGCACCCCCCGGGGGGCTATACCCCCTCTACCGTGCCCATGAGGAACGACAATACTCTCTGTCGTGCCCCTGGGGGACGACAATACTCTCTGGCGCACCGCTGGGGGACGATTTTCCCCTCACAGTGCCACGTGGTGCGTCTGGCCCTAGGGGCGCGACAGAGAGTACTGTCGCCCCCAAGGTCATGGAAATACCCCATACGGCCCCTAGGGGGTGCGGAAATAGGAAAAAACTAAGAGTTGTAGGAATTTCTAAATATAGCAAATGAGCTTCAAAAATTATAAAGATTTTGTGAAGGCTCTTGACACAATGTACTTGCTTGTATATTTTTTTTCCAGAATTTCATCTCTTTTGATTTTTTTCTCTCGAAGACTCCTTTAAGGCTACTGTTTGTAAGCAAATAAAATAATCGATTTGAGAAAAATTCAAAAACATGCTCAAAATACTTTTCACATTTATTCTCAATATAAGTATCCCAAGTTTACCATTTTTGGATGTTACAAATAGAGTTATCAGATCAGACAAAACCAAAAATGGTAGATAGTAAAAATAGTAGTACGATTAGTACTACTCAGAGCAGTTTGATGCGCGGAGGAGTTTTAGGCTAAAATGGTAAAGGAAAAAAAATGACACCTTGTGCGTGCCCTGCAGGATCGAATTTACCGTATGGGCAACACATGGCCTCGTCCAGCCCTCAGGGGTGCGGATACCCCTCGTTAATTACAACTATTGGGTATATGTGATAATACATTTTTAGAATGAAATTAGGTGATTTCATTAAAAAATATTGTTTGATATGATTTCATCACATGTGATAATACCCCTCCCCCGACAACGAAAGTTTGCTCTGATCAGCTGGGACGGACTAAGTGGCCAACCATGAGATTTTTTTTGCTGAATGAACTTTTTTTACATGTGATAATATTTTCTTCTTCTTTTTTACATCCGTAAAGAAGATAATTATACTGAAAATAATTGTGGAAACTATTTTGAGCATATTTTTGAAATTTTTCTAAAACCGATTATTTCATTTGCATACAAACAGTAGTCTTAAAGGAATTTTTGAGAAAAAAAGAAGAGATAAAATTCTAGAAACATTACACAAGTACACTATGTCAGAAGCCTTCACAAAAGTTTTCATATTTTTTAGAGCTCATTTGCTATATTCAGAAATTCCTACAACTCCCAGCCTTTTTGTATTTCCGTCTTTTCTTATTTCCGCACCCCTGAGGGCCCCTAAGGGCCAAACGGGGTATTTCCGCGCCTTGGGGGACGAAAATACTCTTATCGCGCCCCTGGAGGCCGGACGCTCCACATGGTGCCTCGAGGGGAAAATCGTCCCCCGGGGGGCGACAGAAAGTATTGTCGTCCCATAGGGATGCAGCAGAGGCGGTGCAGCCCGGGCATGGTAATAGACGCGTGGTGGTACGGGGAGAGTCCGCCCTCAGGACACAATATTTGGTGTCATTTTTGCAAATACAGCGGAGATGAGGCTAGTATTGCTATTGACTACGCCAAAGGTGCTATAAGCGCCAAAAACTCATGCAACACTCGCTCATGCTGTGCATGTATGGCAGGACACACTACGTATGTACGCACCACGCTGGCACACTGCATGGAACGATTTTTACCACCAGCCGACTGGTGAGGCTGCAGCTGTAGGCTGGTGGTAACAATCAGTGACCATGCGTCCACACACACTTGTCAATGGAAGATTGCAAGTAGTGCATTTTTGTCATTTTGATTATTTCTCAGTAGAAATTTGTGGAACGCGAGGTGCTACCTAGGGTGCAATCAGAGCAGGTACGATTGGATATCGCTCATCCTATATCCTATTATGTATTTTTTCTTGGAGTCGGAGTCAGAAACAGATAATATCGGATACTTATTTCTCCATCCCGTATTCGCTTTACGAGCCTTAGATCGGTCGGTCGGACGGATATTATCCACTTCTTTTGTATTCCTACACAAGACATTAGACAGTAGGAGTGCAATCAGAGCGAACAGAGAGACTAATTGTTGAGATGTCGAAGGAAAAACACTCAATATTCCTTACCTGCTCAGATGTTGTAACCCACCTATCTAATATCCTGTTCCTAGGTGAAGTCACAACAGGCTTTCCTTATACCACCTGATATACAGACAGATATCGCTCATCCCGTATCCTATTCTACATTTTTTCTCAGAGTCGGAGTCGAGACACGGATAGTGCCGAATTACCATTTATCCCTTCCGTATTCGCTCCGTAAACTTTCGGTCGGTCATGAATTATCCAATCCATTTGCACCCATAATGCTAGCTGATGATCTGAGTATATGTAAGTAGATTTTTTGTAAAGATGATTCACGGTCAATAGGGGAGGGAGGCAAACGGCAAAGTATATTTAAGGCGTTCGTATGCATCACACCACGTTCTTAGCACACTTTTTTTTGTCAGAAATCTTGGAGCTAGCTGCCGACGTTTTTGATTCAACATACAAAGAGAGACAAATATAGTGGCTCATGAGCTTGCACAGTTGGCAAAGTGTGCTAAGTATTATGTTGTGTGCCGCGAACATTGTCCATTTTGTGTCCAGCAATTAGTTGCTCATGATTGTAATTCTTTTATTGAGTAATTAACAAAGCTTTCTTTTCCTCGCAAAATAAAATAATGGCAACTATAGTGATACACTGGTTGTTGGACTAGAACAACGACTAGAGGGGTGTGTGAATAGAAGCACTACTTTTTATCGATCCCGACGGTATTCAACTTGTTCTTCACCCAGTAGCTATGAAAGCTGTGAAGATTAGAAAAAAAGCACATCGAAGTTTTGCGTTGAAATCGAGAAAACCCCAAGGCAAAGCTTTCCTAGCAACCCGATGGTCATATCGCTGACTGCAAGAACAACAACTTGCGAAGATCATAAATTGACCCAACTTTCAAATCCATGATCCAAATCCCCTGAAATTTCAACCATGACTCATCAAGAAGGTCAGGAATCTATTCCAATAGTCAACCAATATTCCATGAATTTCTTAGATGAGGTCAAGAAGGCACAAGAACCGAGGAAATTTGAACTTTGATCCATAAACTTGCTCATAAGAGGATGATGGTCTATATGACCCTAGATGGATTCCCATATGTCCTAGCAAGTTAGATCACGACAAAAGATCCTAGGAAAACAAAAGGAACACAAAAAAATCAAAAGATATCAAAGAGAGAGTAAGAATAAGAGAGAACTGATATTGGAGCAAACCTTGCTTGGATTGATTCAACAGATTGTTGATTTACAGCCATTGCACCATGGAGGACAAAAGCTCAACACTTGATCAGTCAATCAATCTATCTCTCTCGAACGCTAGCCTCCTCTATTTCCACTTTCCTAAAATCAGAAATTAGAGTGTCTTCTTGGAAGAGCTCAGGAGGTGCAAATCTTGCACCCCTTTCTTTTACAGTGGAGGCTTGGTTAAGAGAGAACACCTTATCGGGCACCCGTTAAGCCCACACACAAACAGGTCTATACTCATGTATACTTCTCAAACTGGATAGCAAACCGGGTCTCTCGAATCCGTCTCTTCGTGATCTTTATCTTCACTTGATCTAAACCACCCATCCTTGCGCCGTCTTCCACCATGGTTTCTCCAAAGTTCACCAACCCGATATTTTTGATGAAAATATCGAAATACCCCTTCTCGATTATTTTCCTAAGACCAGATCTAATCGTCGTGAAGCAATCCCATGCTTCACCATGTGTAGGTTAATCAATGACTCTCTTCATGTCGGCAAGTCTCTTCCATCTGGCTCCCATCAGAACCATAATGACACTTGCACCGACCTCCACATCATTTGATGTAACCTATTGCACTCAACTTCCCGTTCGATCATCGTTGTCCATCTTGCTCCATGCTTGAGTCCAATGACTTCACCCAACATTCTTGATCATTCTGGACTTCGACTCTCTTAGTCTAGTCCCGATCATCCTCACCGTTGACCGTCGTTGACTCCAAGCCACCTACACAACAATAGACCAAGAAATTAATTTTGGGCCCAAGTTTTGCGCAACTTGATCCACGTTAGCCCAAACATGCATCATGCAATACACATGCACTGAAAACCCATGAGTTTGGCCAATCCCACGAAATTCACCGGTTTCTCAGTGCATGAATTAGCACTGGCTGGTCAGACCGCTGGCCAGCCCACCGATCTGACGGCCAACTAGTGGTCGGTCAAACCACTCGAGACATAGGAAAAATTCCAACTGTCTCGAGTTGCACCCTCTCTGGAATTTTCAAACTCTATATAGTTTTAGCTCGAAACTCTAATTTCAATCAGACCAAGTGCAAACGCATCCTCTCACCAACCTTAATACATTATTTTTGACCGATTTCCAAAATTTGCATTTTGAACTTTTGGTCGATCAGTTCGTCGCATGTGGCCGGTCTGATCACCGTGCCCCCGACCGATCTGACCGCGGTCACATATTCGGGTTCCCCAGAGTCATCGAAATCTATACGAGAAAATGAAGCAAAATATTAACAGAACTTTGTGATGCTACAGCAGCGAAGGGCATCATGTCCTTGCTTACCGCGGACTTGACAAGCGACTTCCTCCTTGCTATGCATTGCCCCGGCCTTACTGCTAGCGTCCATGGACAGATCCTCGCTTGTCCATGCGCGATCCACCACCTCGGGCATTGTTATTTTGGCGAACAACATTGTTGGTTGTGGCTTCAATGTGTATTGGTGAATTGTTTATCTCTTGTCTCAACTCAAAGCTGAGGAGCTGGCCATAGAGATCATGCGGTATGATTGGATCTGAATGTGCAATCATCGAGGTGACGAAAGAATCATAGTCTGTGCCAAGTCATGCGAGGAGATATGACACAACTTCTTCCTCTTGGAGTGGACAACCAATGGACGCCATCGTATATGCAAGATTCTTCACTTTGCAGAAGTAATCAGATGCTGACATATCTTTCTTCTTCACATTTGCAAACTGGCATAGTCCTTGCTCTGGTGCGCGATACGAACATGGTCTCCAACATTGTCCAAATCTGCATGGTAGAAGTGTGGAACAACACATGGGAGAGGATCTCCTCTGTCAATGATGAGAGTAAAGCACTCAACACCAATTGATCTTGTTGGAACCACACAAGATTTGGAACCTAAGCTTCACCATCTTCTGTGGTCTGTGTGATGATCGACATACCGGCGGCTTGGTAGAACCATCCACATATCCAAGGAGATTTTGATTCCGAAGATATGGCATGAACTGTGTCTTCCACATCAGGTAACTGTCACATTTCAACTTGATCGTGACAAAGTAGTTGCAGGAAGACGCGGTGATGGGAGCAGAGGTAGAAGAAGCTGAATTCATGGTTGTGCTCACGGATGAAAAAGAAGATGCGGAGGTGGTCGTCTTGATTTAGATCGAAAGCTCTGATACCATGTAAAACGAAGTGTTTGGCACAATGCTACCTCTTGGGTTAGCTTTTGTATTTATAGATTAGACGTTACATTGGATCCGATTGAATCGGGATTACAACAGCCGACAAACATGTGCAATGACAACAGCTAGATTTGCTACAGTTAACTAAACATCTAAACATAACTGAGTTAACCCAATATCTGAAACTGATATGCTCTCATAAAAAATTAACTCAGGGCTCGCTACACAAGAGTTCTGGTGAGAAAGAAGGGAGAAGCTAGGACACACACACACACACACATATATATAACGTGATTGAGCACAAGCTGCACAACCATTCAACTACAGGCGTACATTAGTTTACATCTCAGTTGGGTTGTGTAGTACTGTAGGTGCTAAGCAGTTCTTCATCGTCACACGATGTCCAGAATAGCGTAATATGCAATGAGCACCGGCAAAGAAACCAGTGTCCCGAATATAACCCTGCATGCATAATTATGTTCGCCAAGTTAGTCCTGAACATAACACATGGAGAAAAAAAACACGACATAACTGTGACACTGATGAGGACACTTACGCCGTGCTAAGTACATCGGCATGAAGCCCGTACTCCTTTGCAAAGACGAAGGAAGCAATAGCTTGAGGTAGCGCGGCCTGCACGTGGAGATCGATCGAGCAGTACGTGAGAGATCAGAACGTCGTCTTAATTACTCAAATTTACCATCCATAATATACCACCTAAAAGAACTCGGTATACTCTTTTATCACTTTGGGTATACTCATGTGTGTGTGTGTCCGCGGGCGCTTTAGGTGACTGAAATTTCTATCCATCAGTCACATTTTCTCACCGTTAGATCAGCATTCTATGGGCTAGATTATCTCTTTCTAAAATAGACAAAAAATAAATATAGGTGAACACTACAAATACAAAAAAAAATTCTAAAATAAACAAAAGTAAATCTAAGAGAACCCTACAAATACAAAAAAAAAAAACAAATACAAAAATAAATAGAATTAAAAGTTACAGTAAAATTGTACTAAAATTGTACATCACTTGATACTGTAATTTTAGGTTTAGTACTGTACAATTGTAGGTAACTGATAGATTACAAAATTTCAGACAACTGAAAATGATCAAATCCGATATATATATATATATATATATATATATATATATATATATATATATATATATATATATATATATATATATATATATCTCTCTCTCTCTCTCTCTCTCATATATATATATATATATATATATATATATATATATATATATCTCTCATTTAGACAAAAAGTAAATATAGGTGAACCCTACAAATACAAAAAAAATTCTAAAATAAACAAAAGTAAATATAAGAGAACCCTACAAATACAAAAATAAATAAAACAAATACAAAAATAAATAAAATTAAAAGTTACAGTAAAATTGTACTAAAATTGTACATCACTTGATACTGTAATTTTAGATTTAGTACTATGCAATTGTAGGTAACGGATAAATTACAAAATTTCAGACAACTGAAAATGATCAAATCCGATATATATATATATATATATAATTTTTTACGTCACCCGTTCGTTTGATATATGCCTAGCTGATTGATATCTAAAGGCCAAAAGTTACGTACCACTCACCAACTTGCTTACCGATCGAGAAATGACAATTTCAGAATACGGTAAAGCCAGTTAGCACTAGCTGCCGGTGGATCGAGCTCACTTGTTCTTCCCGACAGAAAAGGCCCATCTGACGTACGCAAAAGTTAGTTCCAGCCCTACGCGGGTAGAGCGGCACTTGTATACTGCCATCTCATCTGCATGCACCGAGCCGCGTCGCATCAACTTCGAATGATCAGTGCGCACACGTTCAGACGGCGTACGTATACGTGCAGCCACCGCCTAGCTTAGCACCAGGCGTGTACTGGAATGAGTACGTCCCGCTCTCGTAGACTCTCAACGGATCGACCTTGCCAAGTTTTGTCTTTTTCCGGAACGGATTTGCTTTTTCAAATTTGTCTAATTTTTTTTTTTAAAGTCTAAGTTCGTTTTTTTTGTGACCATTGAATTTCAATAGATAAAAAAATATAACTTATGTTTAACTTTTTTTAATTAAATTATAAATAAACAACCCATTTCCAGAAAACAAAATCTAGAGCATAGATGTATGTTTTGCTCGCTCAAAAACTAGCAGTGCGACGCGACGTTAGTTCCGTGTGTTGCCCAGAGACAAGTTAACGCTGTGTGGTACGTACGTACGTACCTGTATGATGGCGAGACGCAGCACATCGCCGCGGAGGCCGAGCGCGACGGCCCCGACCAGCGTGGCGAGCGGGCCGGCGACGAACCGCAGCACCATCCCCAGCACCGTCAGGCCCGCCCCGCACGCGATGATCCTCTCCTGCTGCGCCATGAACAAGCCTGCATGCATGCATGCGCACGCACAAGATTACATATATGCATGAAGATCGACGTTGAAGAACAATCCTTCCTACGTCTCACATCGATCACATGCATGTTATGTGAGTTCTGTACGTCTTATCTTACCCATGCTGAACATGGCCATTCCCGTGCCCGTCTTGGACATGACCTGCAGCGAGCCCGTCACGAAGCCTGGCATGCTGAGGTGCCACCTGCATGAATGCCAGAACAAACCGTACGCCACGTACGCACGCAAAAACACTCGTGGTGAACTTTCCGGTATATGCATGCATGCACGTAAGTACGGAGGTTCGACGGGTACGATCGAGCGCGCGCGGCAGTGTTTGCGCGTACCTGTAGGCGATGCACGCCCACACGACGCCGAGGACGCTGGCGTACACGTTGGGGTTCCTCGCGAGCTTCAGCCCGACGGTCCTGGCCATCGGCAAGAACCGGATCCCGCTAGTGCTGGCGGGCGCTTCCACGTTCATCTCGACGTCGCCGCCGTCCTTATCCGGCGGCGACGACAGGGGCTCGACGCGGCGTCCTCGGTCGCTGGTAACGGAGCCGTCGACGTCGGCCGTGGGCGGGAGGATGACGCCGACGACCCAGGCTTTGCGCAGCTCGAAGGCCAGCAGCAGGAGCGGGAACCACACCATGGACTGCACGACGGCGATCTGGACGATGAGGTCCTGCGCCCACTTGCCATACATGGCGTTGAGCAGCGGCACGCCGACGACGAGCGTGTTGTTGAGGGTGGCGAGGGAGAAGCCGGTGATGGACCAGGAGTAGGCTCCCGCCTTGGCGCAGCAGCGCGCCCAGGCGGCCATGGCGAGGATGGTGAGGAGCTTGGAGACGGCGTCGGCGGCGATGACGCGGTAGTTCATGGAGAAGGGGTCGGTGCGGACGACGAAGTCGAAGGTGAAGAAGGGCATGGAGAAGTAGACCACCAGCGTGTTGATGGCGCCGCACTGCTCCGGCGTGAAGAACCGCCACCACCGCACCGAGCCGTACCCCAGCCCCAGCGCGAAGTAGAGCGGCGCCATTGCCGCCGCCACCTTGTAGATATCACCCCACGCTATCATCTCTCTCTAGCAACGTACTACTCAGTTAAATCAAGTGTATGATCAATAGCTAGCCTTACGAAAGGAAACAATGGAGTATACGTGCACTTATACGTGTTTCAGTCTCGTTCTTGTGCCTGAGGCTCTGAGCTTGTAGGAATGAATTTGTATGCTGCCCTGGCTTATATAGCTAGGGCCTAGAGGAATTGGGAATTGGGTTCCCAAAAATGTACAGAGGCATCAATTGGGAGATCGCAATTGGATGGCACGTCACCGGGGCCAAAGGTGATGGAAAGGCAACGGCGGGGATCAGTACACGCATACATTTATTTTTCTGTCAAGAGCTGGATGATAATGGACGCAGAGCGGCATACATGTGGAATCGAATTCTTATTCCTGGGATCGATCGAGCAGCTGGTTCCGTCGGTATTCCTGTGACGTTTGTGGGAGATCGATATTGGAGAGGGGGGGCGGTGCGCGTACTAGCCACCTGTATGGCATGAGTGGTGGAACGTACACCAGCAGCACGATCGAGATACACACAACTTGCCTGCTTAAATGCATGCATGTAACGGCCGGCGATCGACGTATATGTGCATTGCGACCGACACGTTTCCTGTGCCGTTTTCACGTGCAGATCGATACGTCCGCTTCATTCTGTGTGGCACGAACCTGAATCATATGCGTGTTAGATGCTGGAATTTTTTTTAAAAAAAAATGCATAAATAAATATTCGAATTTTTTTTACAAGGTATTATACATCTATCGTCACATGAAATAATGAAATCCAAATTTTCGAAACTTAAAATCCAATTTTTGTGATCTAAATCCTAAATTTTATAATTCCAGAATACATATCAAACTGTCTAAACAATACACATTCAAGTCCACTACGTGAGAAACCTTCAAAATGGAATTCATAATTTTTGAAGCTCAATTTCTACATTTATAAATTCGTACCATCTGTACACTTATATGAAATCGTGAGAAAAATTTCGAAGGAATAAAATTATAAAAAATTTACACAAGCAAGTACACTGTGTAAGGAGATTCCACATAAATTTTCGTGATTTTTGAAACTCGTTTGCTATATTTAAAAATTTATACAAAGGACCGTGAAACCTAATTTTCGAAACACAAACTAAACCCTAATCTAAAGCTCGGCGACACATGGCGGCGTCAGAGCATTGCCGCACGGCAATAGGTGTGATGTGGCGGCGTTGCCGCGTGGTGGCCGTACGACAACGGCAACGTAGCGGGCGGGAGGGCTTGCCGCACGGCGGGCGTGGCAATTGGTGTATTTTTTGTAAATACGCTCCGAACCATTTCCGTAAAAATGGGCTCTGGTGGTCTACCACGGCCCACTTAGCCTATTATGCCCGCCCATCTACCGCTTACTTACGCTAACGGACAACAGGCGAACAAAACGTCCCATAAGAAAATAACAAGGTAAAGCCCATTAGGGTCCCAAACAAATACAACTGCATACTTTATTACAATAATTAAACAAAAAAATGCAACAATAAACAAAAAAAAACTTAACAAAGAACAGTTACACAGTTACAGTCCATAGACAATAATTACAGAGAATACACCTTGGGATTTGTTTGTGTGTGTGTGTGTGTGTGTGTAAATTGTCAGCCAAGCATCACCAGTAGTCTTTAATCACCCTTCAGTCAAAAGATAAGCAGTGCTGTTAAGTGAAAGAACATGCGATAATCAACCATGACATGTTATTGTGAAGAACATAAGCATACACATAACGAATATCAAGATTCAGTGTCGATTATGCCTGACTGTAAATTTGTGTTTTAAAAGGCAAAAAGGATAACAATATATCCTGGTAACATGGTGATCAAATTGCTTTTTTACATCAGCACAGCAGGTTAAGTTTCTAGCAGCACAGCGACACAGTATTAATGCAACTAATTTCTCACAAGAGTATGAATGTGAACTATTTCCTCACATGACAACCTGATAACATTATGAAACAGGCAAAGGTAAAAAAGTATGCTTATTTGTGTGCTAATTTTATTTTTACTCCCACAAACATTAAATCTCTATTTTCTACCAATGTTTGTCTTGACTTCAGTCAAAAAGTTTATTGGCATGATGCTCGAAAAGAAAAAGTACAGTCACATATATGATTTCTCCTGGACTGGACAAGTTATTCCCACCCTCCTTGCTTCAAGAATGTGTGACAGAACAAAGATACGAAAACAAGGTAGTTGTCACCTCCCCTAGATACGAAAACAGAACTGGCTCGTAGAGGCTACTTTTTTGTATAGTAGATGCGCTTTTCCCCTCCCCTAGGCAACTCTCGAGACGTTTTCGAAAACGCCTCATAAACGTCTTCCCATGCATCGTCGCTATGACAGTAGTTGCATTTTTTAAAAGCATCTTCACGGGATATACGACGTTACGTAGAGACGTTGCACTACGCCTCAACAAATAAAAAATTGTGCGGACTCTTGCGAAGGTTGGTACTTGAACTTTAGACCTCATGGGGGATAGTTCTTTTAGACTTGTCCCACTAGCCACCTCAACCTCATGATTTCATGTATTTAGTTGTGTGTTGTAATATTTATATGTAGTTCTTTTAACACATATCAACCACAAAAAAGCCTCTAGAGAGTTGGAAAGCGTCTAAAAAATGTCTTTACAGAATATAAACTTTAGTCGAATTAAAGAGCGTCTAAAAAACGTCTCTACAAAATAAAATTTTGTATGCTTCTCAAAAACATCTTATTATACACAATTTTGGGGTGATTTTTAAAGTTTCTCTAAAAATATGTCTAGACTATATAACTTCTTTTTTAGAGACAAATTGAAAAGCGCCTCTAGAAAAGTATCTCTATTGGGGGTGTTGTAGTGTACGTAGATGGGATCAGACTTGTTCAGGGGCGACCCAGCCCGAGCCCGACCATGTCCGGGCCGAGCTTGGGACTGAATTTTTGGCCCGAAAGCCCAAAAAAATTAATTAAAAAGTGAAAATCTATTTTTAAAATTTGGAAATGAATCAAATATTAATTTTTTGAAAATGGATTAACATAATATATTTAAATAAAAAATCCAATTTCAAGCTGGGCTGGGCTCGGGCCTGCCCTTTTGAGACCATGCTTTTCAAGCATGGCCCGACGTTTGAACATGTCTAGCTGGGATTATAGTGCTAAGGTAGCTCGTCAATCTCTTTATCATTTAATTGCTTCACGGGATCTACCTTTAAACTTTGGTGAGTCTAAATCGTTTGAAAATTATATTAGGACTGCACATAATCTTAGATTTTCTACTGAATCTAGACAGACAACAACCAGAGATCTAATTAAATACTATAATGAATGCCATGCTAAATTAAAATAACTCTTTAGTACCTGTACTTTTTCAGTGGCTTTGACATCAGACATATGGAGTGGTCGGGCTAGACATGATTATCTTAATGTAGTTGCTCATTATGTTAGCGATAATTGGGAAATAGAAAAAAGAATTATAGGGTTTAAACTAATTGATGTAGTAGACACGAGTGAGAAAATTGCAAACTGTATTATCAAAGTCGTGGAAGATTTTGATCTTATAAATATTTTTTTGCAATAACTTTAGACAACACTATCGTAAACTATAGGACAATGGATATTCTCACTCTATTATTTAGTACATACGCTGAATACTTCTTGTTACATCAGCGGTGCGCCTATCATATTATTAATTTTATAGTTAAATATGGTTTTAAGAGGTTGGAACCGTATATTAAATCTTTTCGCGATGCGATATCTTTCCTAAATCATTATAACTAACAAATAGCAGTATATAAGAACTTTTACATTGCAATGAATGTATGTCCAAGAAAATTTGTTTTTGATATGTTAGTAAGATAGAACTCTACTTACATGATGCTTAAGAGCCTTTTACCATATAGGAGCATATTTTCTGTTTTTATTCGCACGCACTATCACACCCATGACAAGATAATACACTATTATTTGGCGACATTGGTTTATTCTTTGAGAAGTTACCATCATTTTAGAACTTTCTTATGATTCCATTGTTGCTTTATTTGTTGTATATTATCCAATACATCCTTTAATTGTGCATAATATTTTTGAAATTGCTAGTCACTTGAAGGCTCATGAAAATGAAAATATTGTTACGAGAGGCTACAATTGCTATGAAAACCAAATATTTGAAATATTAGAAAGAAATCCCATTCCTATATGTATTTGCATTTATTTTAGATCCCAGAGCTGAACTTGAAGGATTTGCTAATGTCCTCCAACTTCCGAGTGATGCTACATGCATAGATTATTCTAACTTTTTTTTTTCATATATTTGTACTAAAATGTCCAATATTTATCGAAAGTATGAACAAAAGTTTCAAGGAGTTCGTTTGCAACGACTTCTAGTACCAGCCATCATAGGTAAGAAGACAACTATATGGAGCAAAATATAGGGTGTAGGTTCTTCATCCTGGTCCAGGGGTTCATGTTCTACAACGTCAAGTTCTGGAGCAAGATACAACGCTCGCCACAATAGTAGTGAACTATCCACCTATCTAGACACTGATATCGTGGATTACTAGGAACAATGCTTCAGAATTTTGCAATTGTGGCATCGCCATAAAGTAACATATTCAATGTTATCCATATTAGTACGTGATGTGTTAACTTTTTCTGTCTGCACGGTTTTCTCTGTGTCTGCTTTCAGTTTTTCTGGAAGAATATTAGAGGAGAGAATAACAAGTCTCATGAGTGAGATAGTGGAAATACTTATAGCTGTGAAAGACCGGGAACAAGCTGATGCACGAGATCAACACTCTGAATCCAAAGTTGGCGGACGCGTTTAAAAATCTTTACCTGGACAACGACACTTAGAACATGGATGTATGCAAAGCTATATGTTGTACTTTTTTTTTACCAATGTTTTCTTATGTTTAGTTTTTACTTGGCAAAGTTTTTAACGAGTCAATCATCTAAATATTAATAAAACTCATTATTATATTTTCAATATTTTTTTCTTCTTATGGGTATAGAACTTTTTTTAAAAAAATAATTTGTATTTTTGAATTATATATATATATATTGGATTTTTTTTCTTTCAATTTTTCATATTTTTCGGATTGAGATGGGCTACGAGGGCCAACTCGGTCTATCGGGCTAATTGTGTCTTGGCCGGCACGACATGACCCATAAATCAGCTACAAAGTCCATAAAGCAACAGAATACAACCCGTTTAGCTAGCCGAGCCGTCCGTTTGGCTAGATCTGGTTCACGTACCGCCAAACATGGAAACAATCAGTCGGCTTGATGAGCTCTGGTGATGTATGGATTTTATTTAAATTTGTCCAGGGAAAAAAAGTAGTTAGGCTGCTGAGGCAATTGTTCAGACAGCACTTGGACCGATTGTATACTCCTCCATCATATGAAATAAGGGTTGTTTAGTTGATGGCTAATATAAGCCAAGTTAAAATTCTAACATAGTCAAAATCTAGACAAAACTAAATATTAGCAGAAAGAATGTTGTCTGGTTATAGCAATGCCAAATTTTGGCGTTACCAATAGTTTGGTGATTGATTTTCTCGCCTTCGGATTGTTCGTGTGTGGCATTGGATTTCATTAGCGTTACAAAAATTTTATGGACATTATCAGATTTTAGTAGTAAATCAAGCAACAACTAATTTTCGTTGATGTACTAATATTTGATTTAGTTTGCAATGTACCAATCCAAACCGCCCTAGATGTCTTATCCCATAAAATGATAAAATAAAGCCCAGTAGCACTAAAAAAACAGTACGCGCATTCCTTTGCCATTCCCAGCCAGTCAGCCCTAGCCTAGTGGCCAAGCCCAAACCAAACCCCTCGCCCCAATAATTGCAGCACAACCCTTTCCATGCAAAGTGTTGAACATGGCCCTGAGGGCCCCTTCCCCATTTATTGTTCCTCCTTTGGAATGCCTGTCAGGGATTGAATGGTTGCAACCACAGAGACCCAAATAATAGACTCCCCCCCCCTCCTCTCTCTCTCTCAAATACACACAGTCCGTTGCTACAGTTCTAGTTGTGCAAGTACTGAGTACCCTCAGTTCCTGGCCCTCTTGGCCTTGGTATTGTTGCTGCAAATCTTTGTTGGTTGCTACTGTCTACCTCTATACAAGCCCCCCTTCTTCCATATCTCTTCAGCTCAACCTCGGCACACTACTGCACACACCCCCCCCCCCTGTGGATATTGGATAGGCCTCCACTGCTAGCTCCTTTATTGTACAGTATCTCTTTCTTTCTCCCATTGTTACATGTGCACTGCCTTTTGAAGCTTATTTTTTTAACTTGACATCTTTGGTTTGGTATGACCTCCACATCATTTGATGTAACCTATCGCACTGAACTTCCCGTTTGATCATCGTTGTTCATCTTGCTTCATGCTTGAGTCCAATGACTTCACCCAACATTCTTGATCATTCTGGACTTCTACTCTCTTAGTCTAGTCCCGATCATCCTCACCGTTGACCGTCGTTGACTCCAAGCCACCTACACAACAATAGACCAAGAAATTAATTTTGGGCCCAAGTTTTATGCAACTTGATCCATGTTAGCCCAAACATGCATCATGCAATACACATGCACTGAAAACCCATGAGTTTGGTCAATCCCACGAAATTCACCGGTTTCTCAGTGCATGAATTAGCACTGGCTGGTCAGACCGCTGGCCAGCCCACCGATCTGACGGCCAACTAGTGGTCGGTCAAACCACTCGAGACATAGGAAAAATTCCAACTGTCTCGAGTTGCACCCTCTCTGGAATTTTCAAACTCTATATAGTTTCAGCTCGAAACTCTAATTTCAATCAGACCAAGTGCAAATGCATCCTCTCACCAACCTTAATACATTATTTTTGACCAATTTCCAAAATTTGCATTTTGAACTTTTGGTCGATCGGTTCGTCGTATGTGGCCGGTCTGATCACCGTGCCCCCGACCGATCTGACCGCCGGTCACATATTCGGGTTCCCCAGAGTCATCGAAATCTATACGAGAAAATGAAGCAAAATATTAACATAACTTTGTGATGCTACAGCAGCGAAGGGCATCATGTCCTTGCTTACCGCGGACTTGACAAGCGACTTCCTCCTTGCTGTGCATTGCCCCGGCCTTACTGCTAGCGTCCATGGATAGATCCTCGCTTGTCCATGCGCGATCCACCACCTCGGGCATTGTTATTTTGGCGAACAACATTGTTGGTTGTGGCTTCAATGTGTATTGGTGAATTGTTTATCTCTTGTCTCAACTCGAAAGCTGAGGAGCTGGCCATAGAGATCATGCGGTATGATTGGATCTGAATGTGCAATCATCGAGGTGACGAAAGAATCATAGTCTGTGCCAAGTCATGCGAGGATATATGACACGACTTCTTCCTCTTGGAGTGGACAACCAATGGACGCCATCGTATATGCAAGATTCTTCACTTTGCAGAAGTAATCAGATGCTGACATATCTTTCTTCTTCACATTTGCAAACTGGCATAGTCCTTGCTCTGGTGCACGATACGAACATGGTCTCCAACATTGTCCAAATCTGCATGGTAGAAGTGTGGAACAACACATGGGAGAGGATCTCCTCAGTCAATGATGAGAGTAAAGCACTCAGCAGCAATTGATCTTGTTGGAACCACACAGGATTTGGAACCTAAGCTTCACCATCTTCTGTGGTCTGTGTGATGATCGACATACCAGCGGCTTGGTAGAACCATCCACATATCCAAGGAGATTTTGATTCCGAAGATATGGCATGAACTGTGTCTTCCATAGCAGGTAACTGTCACATTTCAACTTGATCGTGACAAAGTAGTTGCAGGAAGACGCGGTGATGGGAGCAGAGGTAGAAGAAGCTGAATTCATGGTTGTGCTCACGGATGAAAAAGAAGATGCGGAGGTGGTCGTCTTGATTTAGATCGAAAGCTCTGGTACCATGTAAAACGAAGTGTTTGGCACAATGCTACCTCTTGGGTTATCTTTTGTATTTATAGATTAGACGTTACATTGGATCCGATTGAATCGGGATTACAACAGCCGGCAAACATGTGCAATGACAACAGCTAGATTTGCTACAGTTAACTGAACATCTAAACATAACTGAGTTAACCCAATATCTGAAACTGATATGCTCCCATAAAAAATTAACTCAGGGCTCGCTACACAAGAGTTATGGTGAGAAAGAAGGGAGAAGCTAGGACACACACATATATAACGTGATTGAGCACAAGCTGCACAACCATTCAACTACAGGCGTACATTAGTTTACATCTCAGTTGGGTTGTGTAGTACTGTAGGTACTAAGCAGTTCTTCATCGTCACACGATGTCCAGAACAGCGTAATATGCAATGAGCACCGGCAAAGAAACCAGTGTCCCGAATATAACCCTGCATGCATAATTATGTTCGCCAAGTTAGTCCTGAACATAACACATGGAGAAAAAAAACACGACATAACTGTGACACTGATGAGGACACTTACGCCGTGCTAAGTACATCGGCATGAAGCCCGTACTCCTTTGCAAAGACGAAGGAAGCAATAGCTTGAGGTAGCGCGGCCTGCACGTGGAGATCGATCGAGCGGTGAGAGATCAGAACGTCGTCTTAATTACTCAAATTTACCATCCATAATATACTACCTAAAGAACTCGGCGTACTCTTTTATCACTTTGGGTATACTCATGTGTGCGTGCGATTATCTCTTTCTAAAATAGACAAAAATAAATATAGGTGAACACTACAAATACAAAAAAATTCTTAAACAAAAGTGTGATGAAATTTCTATCCATCAGTCACTTTTTCTCACCGTTGAATCAACATTCTATGAGCCAGATTATCTCTTTATAAAATAGACAAAAAGTAAATATAGGTGAACCCTACAAATACAAAAAAAATTCTAAAATAAACAAAAGTAAATATAAGAGAACCCTACAAATACAAAAATAAATAAAACAAATACAAAAATAAATAAAATTAAAAGTTACAGTAAAGTTGTACTAAAATTGTACATCACTTGATAATGTAATTTTAGATTTAGTACTATGCAATTGTAGGTAACGGATAGATTACAAAATTTCAGGCAACTGAAAATGATCAAATCCGATATATATATATATATATATATATATATATATATATATATATATATATATATATATATATATATAATTTTTTACGTCACCCGTTCGTTTGATATATGCCTAGCTGATTGATATCTAAAGGCCAAAAGTTACGTACCACTCACCAACTTGCTTACCGATCGAGAAATGACAATTTCAGAATACGGTAAAGCCAGTTAGCACTAGCTGCCGGTGGATCGAGCTCACTTGTTCTTCCCGACAGAAAAGGCCCATCTGACGTACGCAAAAGTTAGTTCCAGCCCTACGCGGGTAGAGCGGCACTTGTATACTGCCATCTCATCAGCATGCACCGAGCCGCGTCGCATCAACTTCGAATGATCAGTGCGCACACGTTCAGACGGCGTACGTATACGTGCAGCCACCGCCTAGCTTAGCACCAGGCGTGTACTGGAATGAGTACGTCCCGCTCTCGTAGACTCTCAACGGATCGACCTTGCCAAGTTTTGTCTTTTTCCGGAACGGATTTGCTATTTCAAATTTGTCTTTTTTTTTTTTAAGTCTAAGTTCGTTTTTTTGTGACCATTGAATTTGGGTAGAGATTCATGTGATTATATGCTGATCCAATAGATAAAAAAATATAACTTATGTTTAACTTTTTTTAATTAAATTATAAATAAACAACCCATTTCCAGAAAACAAAATCTAGAGCATAGATGTATGTTTTGCTCGCTCAAAAACTAGCAGTGCGACGCGACGTTAGTTCCGTGTGTTGCCCAGAGACAAGTTAACGCTGTGTGGTACGTACGTACGTACCTGTATGATGGCGAGACGCAGCACATCGCCGCGGAGGCCGAGCGCGACGGCCCCGACCAGCGTGGCGAGCGGGCCGGCGACGAACCGCAGCACCATCCCCAGCACCGTCAGGCCCGCCCCGCACGCGATGATCCTCTCCTGCTGCGCCATGAACAAGCCTGCATGCATGCATGCGCACGCACAAGATTACATATATGCATGAAGATCGACGTTGAAGAACAATCCTTCCTACGTCTCACATCGATCACATGCATGTTATGTGAGTTCTGTACGTCTTATCTTACCCATGCTGAACATGGCCATTCCCGTGCCCGTCTTGGACATGACCTGCAGCGAGCCCGTCACGAAGCCTGGCATGCTGAGGTGCCACCTGCATGAATGCCAGAACAAACCGTACGCCACGTACGCACGCAAAAACACTCGTGGTGAACTTTCCGGTATATGCATGCATGCACGTAAGTACGGAGGTTCGACGGGTACGATCGAGCGCGCGCGGCAGTGTTTGCGCGTACCTGTAGGCGATGCACGCCCACACGACGCCGAGGACGCTGGCGTACACGTTGGGGTTCCTCGCGAGCTTCAGCCCGACGGTCCTGGCCATCGGCAAGAACCGGATCCCGCTAGTGCTGGCGGGCGCTTCCACGTTCATCTCGACGTCGCCGCCGTCCTTATCCGGCGGCGACGACAGGGGCTCGACGCGGCGTCCTCGGTCGCTGGTAGCGGAGCCGTCGACGTCGGCCGTGGGCGGGAGGATGACGCCGACGACCCAGGCTTTGCGCAGCTCGAAGGCCAGCAGCAGGAGCGGGAACCACACCATGGACTGCACGACGGCGATCTGGACGATGAGGTCCTGCGCCCACTTGCCATACATGGCGTTGAGCAGCGGCACGCCGACGACGAGCGTGTTGTTGAGGGTGGCGAGGGAGAAGCCGGTGATGGACCAGGAGTAGGCTCCCGCCTTGGCGCAGCAGCGCGCCCAGGCGGCCATGGCGAGGATGGTGAGGAGCTTGGAGACGGCGTCGGCGGCGATGACGCGGTAGTTCATGGAGAAGGGGTCTGTGCGGACGACGAAGTCGAAGGTGAAGAAGGGCATGGAGAAGTAGACCACCAGCGTGTTGATGGCGCCGCACTGCTCCGGCGTGAAGAACCGCCACCACCGCACCGAGCCGTACCCCAGCCCCAGCGCGAAGTAGAGCGGCGCCATTGCCGCCGCCACCTTGTAGATATCACCCCACGCTATCATCTCTCTCTAGCAACGTACTACTCAGTTAAATCAAGTGTATGATCAATAGCTATAGCTAGCCTTACGAAAGGAAACAATGGAGTATACGTGCACTTATACGTGTTTCAGTCTCGTTCTTGTGCCTGAGGCTCTGAGCTTGTAGGAATGAATTTGTATGCTGCCCTGGCTTATATAGCTAGGGCCTAGAGGAATTGGGAATTGGGTTCCCAAAAATGTACAGAGGCATCAATTGGGAGATCGCAATTGGATGGCACGTCACCGGGGCCAAAGGTGATGGAAAGGCAACGGCGGGGATCAGTACACGCATACATTAATTATTGTTCTGTCGAGAGCTGGATGATAATGGACGCAGAGCGGAGCGGCATACATGTGGAATCGAATTCTTATTCCTGGGATCGATCGAGCAGCTGGTTCCGTCGGTATTCCTGTGACGTTTGTGGGAGATCGATATTGGAGAGGGGGCCGGTGCGCGTACTAGCCACCTGTATGGCATGAGTGGTGGAACGTACACCAGCAGCACGATCGAGATACACACAACTTGCCTGCTTAAATGCATGCATGTAACGGCCGGCGATCGACGTATATGTGCATTGCGACCGACACGTTTCCTTTGCCGTTTTCACGTGCAGATCGATACGTCCGCTTCATTCTGTGTGGCACGAACCTGAATCATATGCGTGTTAGATGCTGGAATTTTTTTTAAAAAAATGCATAAATAAATATTCTAATTTTTTTTACAAGGTATTATACATCTATCGTCACATGAAATAATGAAATCCAAATTTTCGAAACTTAAAATCCAATTTTTGTGATCTAAATCCTAAATTTTATAATTCCAGAATACATATCAAACTGTCTAAACAATACACATTCAAGTCCACTACGTGAGAAACCTTCAAAATAGAATTCATAATTTTTGAAGCTCAATTTCTACATTTATAAATTCGTACCATCTGTACACTTATATGAAATCGTGAGAAAAATTTCGAAGGAATAAAATTATGAAAAATTTGCACAAGCAAGTACACTGTGTAAGGAGATTCCACATAAATTTTCGTGATTTTTGAAACTCGTTTGCTATATTTAAAAATTTATACAAAGGGCCGTGAAACCTAATTTTCGAAACACAAACTAAACCCTAATCTAAAGCTCGGCGACACATGGCGGCGTCAGAGCATTGCCGCACGGCAATAGGTGTGATGTGGCGGCGTTGCCGCGTGGTGGCCGTACGACAACGGCAACGTAGCGGGCGGGAGGGCTTGCCGCACGGCGGGCGTGGCAATTGGTGTATTTTTTGTAAATACGCTCCGAACCATTTCCGTAAAAATGGGCTCTGGTGGTCTACCACGGCCCACTTAGCCTATTATGCCCGCCCATCTACCGCTTACTTACGCTAACGGACAACAGGCGAACAAAACGTCCCATAAGAAAATAACAAGGTAAAGCCCATTAGGGTCCCAAACAAATACAACTGCATACTTTATTACAATAATTAAACAAAAAAATGCAACAATAAACAAAAAAAAAACTTAACAAAGAACAGTTACACAGTTACAGTCCATAGACAATAATTACAGAGAATACACCTTGGGGATTTGTTTGTGTGTGTGTGTATAAACTGTCAGCCAAGCATCACCAGTAGTCTTTAATCACCCTTCAGTCAAAAGATAAGCAGTGCTGTTAAGTGAAAGAACATGCGATAATCAACCATGACATGTTATTGTGAAGAACATAAGCATACACATAACGAATATCAAGATTCAGTGTCGATTATGCCTGACTGTAAATTTGTGTTTTAAAAGGTAAAAAGGATAACAATATATCCTGGTAACATGGTGATCAAATTGCTTTTTACATCAGCACAGCAGGTTAAGTTTCTAGCAGCACAGCGACACAGTATTAATGCAACTAATTTCTCACAAGAGTATGAATGTGAACTATTTCCTCACATGACAAGCTGATAACGTTATGAAACAGGCAAAGGTAAAAATATAGAGAGAAAGTTATTAAGACTATTGCTGATCTTCTATCTTCGTCAGTGCTAATTTTATTTTTACTCCCACAAACATAGGCTAAATCTCTATTTTCTACCAATGTTTGTCTTGACTTCATTTCCAAAAAGTTTATTGGCATGAGATTTCCAAAGTGAAGTGTTGTATATAACAGCCCTTGCGAAAGAAAAAAGTATGCTTATTTGTGTTCCTCTTTTGAGTCACATATATGCTCGAACACATATTTCTCCTGGACTGGACAAGTTATTCCCACCCTCCTTGCTTCAAGAATGTGTGACAGAACAAAGATACGAAAACAAGGTAGCACAACTAAGATACGAGAAGATCTCTTATGCACTTCTATTTTTTGAACATAGGCAGAAAAAACCTAAATGCAGCAAATTTGTTGTTATTAAACACGATATTATATCAGTGCAAGCTCATATTTAATCATGCACTCAGCTGTCACATAAGCAATTAGGGTATTTCCAATAGTGTCTTTATTGTTGTCTCTTAGTTATGCCACGTCAACAAAGTTCTACGTGGAAGAGAGAGGGGAGAGAACACAAGTCGTCTCTTCTTAAAGAGATTGTAGTGCACACGAAACAAGACATGATATATTAATCTATTCTAGTTGACATGTAGGCATATTTGAAGGAAAATTATAAAATTTAAATGTTGGAGAGTGTGCTAGAGACTATCTATTGAATATATTATCTCTAAAGATGATACAGCATATGTTAGAGACAATGTTATCTTTAATTATTAGAGATGCCCTTAGACATGTGTCATCCAACGGTTTAAACAGTAGTTCGCATGATTTCACCCAGATATAGGTTTGCACTAGACACCCGTATTGAACAAACTACCTGGAAGCTCAAAGCAGCTTGTCTCAAGGACCTACTTACTGCAAGGACAATCAAGTCAGATTACAGAATCCACTAGGTCATTGATCTTGCGAGAGGACCACCATCCACATTCAAGTGGTCTTTTTCAAAGATGAGTGAATACCACCTCATCCTAGGATGGGTTGGTCCATCCAATTGATCATCCAATCTTGTAGAGTGACTCAATCCCTCATTTTGTATTAAACTAAGGCATATGAAGGATGAGATGGTGATGGACCAACTCATTCTATTCCTCAAACTAAACAAGTGGGTTAGGTTCGGAGTTAGAATCGGATGATCCATTCATCGTCCGGTTCTTCAAACGAAACACCCCATAATATGCCATGGAAAAGTTAAGATAGCAAAATAGAGAAGAAACTAAACAATAAAGACTCTATATACCAATATAAACCCAATTAAACACTAGGGTGGTCCTTACAAAATCTAGTGAGTCTTTGGTGATTATTAGCTTGTTTGTTAGCCTTGCATGTGATACTTAAGTGTTGCAAATTTCAATTTAAAAAGGTGACTGCTATGCTATCTATTTTAGTGAATTAGTTATTTGTAATAGCTAAAAGTACCAAGCACACAACTCTATTCTAAATTTCATTAGAGACTTGGATGTCACTATCCACTCATAGGGACATATGTTTTTTTCACCTAATATTTCTTAGGCATGTGATTTTTTATAAACTTTTTTTGCAACTCAGGCAACTTATGGACCTAGCATCCTCCAGTGCGCCTTTCACCCTTGACTGCCTTGGTTCTTGTAAGGTATTCATTTGTAAATTAACTATAGTAGCAAAAACGAAAGGAGTAAATGGAGCAGTCCACACAGTAATTTTATACATATGGACTCTCTGTTAGTAGCTACCAAATTTCCAAGTCCAACACTTCATTGTACGATGTGGGAAGCTAAACTGTTAGTCCTTACTTCAGTTAGGACAACTCATACCTTCCTATGGCTGTTGGGTAACGCTAGCTCATTCCTCTCACATTTCCAGCTTGGAAAGTGTTATGAACTTGTACCACTAACAGGGTATTGTGGTGTTCTTATACTACAACTCTTGTCCTAAATCACATTTCATAAGTGGGTACTTCATGAGATAATTATTCCGAAATATACATCACAACAACCTGATTTGTTAGACGCTTGCGAGGCTTTCTAAATTAATTTAACGTTCACTAATGGTCCGATTATGATTAATCCTTTATCACAGCTCACAGGTATAAAAATAGAAAATTGATTATATACCATCGAATAACTCTTTCTCCACAATATGCTATCGCTGTCAACTAGTACGTCAATTACTTGCTGTTAAAAGCGTGCAAAGACCATTTTAATCCCATGAACATGTAAAAGAAGCCACGCATCTCATCATTCTCTATCTTTGCATCTAGGACCCGCAAGTCAGATATATCTTCTTCCTCCTGATCTCTCTCCCCTTTGTCCTCTTTCCTCGTTTCTTCAAGAATTAGATCTGGAGCTAGGCAGCCAGATTATCATTGCTTCCTCTTCACCTCCCTCTTCACCTTCAGAGCTCAACCTGCTGCCGCACCCACTGCATCATTTCCTCTAGCACCGGCAAGCGCTTGCATCACTGTGTTCCCCCAAAATACCATTTCCATAAATTCTACCGTGGATTGTGTGCCGCGGCAGAGGATTGTGTGTCGCGGCCTGCCCAAATCCTACCACGACAGAGTATTGACTGCCATGGTATCACAGACGGTTCGAGGTTAGAACCGTCTATGAAGTATCACAGACGGTTCTAACTGCTAACTGTCTGTGATATTCTCTCGGTATCACAGACGGTTCGTGGTTACACAGCAGCAAGTGTTGCCGTCGGGGACGGCAGCAGGTGGCCTGTTGCGATCCCCGAGCGCAGCAGGTCGCCCGAGGGGGTTAGTTTTGGAATTTTCGTGATCTACAGGGCTAGAATTGTCCAGACTTCACCCCCAAGAGTCCCCATGTCGTTTTTGGCAAAAACACCTCATAGTTTGTGAAATTGCGTGCAAGTCCAGTCTCAGTTGTCGACAAACGTCGGATCTCCATCGGATGGTCCTAATTAGACGGGTGCAAAGCCATTGGGTTGTAGATTCAGCACGAACGGCCCAGATCCACCTGCCCCACCTCCAATGCTCCACACCCCTAACCCTAGGGTTCCCTCCCGCGTGCCGCAATCGGCCGCCTACCACGCTCGCCTCCTCCACTCGCACTAGCTCCTCCCTCTCGTGCGCCGCACTTTGCCCCCTCCTTCCCTTGTTACCGTCGCTGCTTCGCTCACCCATCGCTCCTCCCCTGTCAATCCTCTTCTCCCTACCGCTCTCCTGACCTAGGTGCCGTCGCCGTTCTGCCCGCCGACGGCTCACCGTTCGCCTCCTCCCCATGGTCACCTCCTCCCCTCGAGCTCGCTCCCTCCATGGCTCCGCGCCGTCACCACCGCCACCACCACTGGTACTAGTTAAGGCGCCCGGCTCATCAGCCTGGACATTGTCACACGACGGAGCTGAGTTGTTCCAGCGTACTTGAACCCAAGTGCTAATTAACTAAGTGCATGCCTCCTTTTCCATAGAAATTAAAGAAAGAAGATTATGTTCTTTTTGTTGATCGAATGCAGCTCCTGCTGGAACAGTCACCTCCATGTCTGAAATGTTTTTCTTTTTTGGGTTCCTCCTACTTGATAATAGATATGCTTCTTTCGCAAAGGCATTTGTTGATGGGCTGCTTATCCTCTCATGGCCCATTCTAAGCCTGGTTACTCTGGATTTTCGGCTGTTCACACATAAACAGACCAGCCCAGTTCAGGGTCGGGCTTTGGGGAGCAGCCCACCTTCACATCCCCGATAACTCACTCTGGGATAGTATGGGCTTATTCCGAACAGGCGTCCACAAGGCCCAGTGGCCCACTACTCACATCTTGTTTTCGGTGGGCCAAATGACGGCCCAGCCTGGCCCACTACAGCTCCAGCTTGTCACGACACCGAGGCAGCGACCGAGCCGGACTTCTTCTTGCAGCACAAGAAGAGAAACTCCCGCGGCGTCTCCGCCTTATAGGCGAAGCCTTCTCCTCCTTTTTCGAGAACACGAAGCCTTCACCTCCTCACCGCGCTTCCTATCGTATCGTACCGCACCAAGAGCGAAAAGAAGAAGGAAAGGGAGAACAGCGCGGAGAGGTCGGAAGAGACTCGAGGTGATTCGCGATCCTTCTGTCTGAGCAGAGGCGGCGGGGGCGATGGCGAGGTTCGATCCGTACGAGAACAACGGCGGCACGTGCGTGGCCATCGCGGGGGCCGACTACTGCGTGGTCGCCGCCGACACCCGCCTCTCCGTCGGATACAGCATCCTCAGCCGAGACCACTCCAAGATCGCGCACCTGTATGCTTCCTTCCAACTCCCCTCCCTCTCCCTCTCCCTCTCCCTCTCATGTATCATGTATGGTTATTGAATAGAGTAAGATTGGGGTCGGATTCGCCGGTCCTAATCCCACTGCTTGGTTTCCCTGCGTCTGCGCGGTGGTGGGTTTGTGATTCTTAGCTGTCTGGAAGGTAAATTAGTGAGTTTATATATGCAGTCTTTCTGTTTGGGAGTCAGTGATTGTACATGTCCTGCAACCTGTCAGTGATTGTACATGTCCTGCAACCTAGGTGGTTTTATATACTCGTATACTACATATACATATTCTCGGTTGCGCAAAATACTCCCTACGTTGTGAGATATCGGGAGTAGAAAAAGACTTCCATTAGGATAAATACTTCACATTTATATCCTCAGTAGATTTCAGACCACTCCCATACCCCCTCTTTGCAATTCATCTCAAGTAGTGCGGCCCAGCTGGCCAATCCAACCAATGGCGAAGTCAGAATGAAAATAAAGGGTGGGCTCAAAGGCTTGAATGACTAAGTTAATTTGAGATAAACATAGTCTTTTATTCTTGTACAATCAAATTCATACCTGAACAAAAGTAAAGCAAAAAGAGAGAAATACAATGAAGGTACGTCGCTAATGGAAAGTGCATCTCCAAAACATATAAATATGGTTCTAGTAGGCAACGACCTGGACATCAAAATTAGCAACATCAGTGATACAATAGCGAATTGTAGTAAAATGATCATGGACATTCAAGCACAAAGTTCGTTTCTCTATTATTGTAAACCTACGAACAAATTGCTAATTGAGTATATACCATAGTACCATATTATATTCTAACACACAAACAATTTGCTAATTGAGTAATGAGTTTATACCAGCGAAGACACAACAATTAGATCAACACTTGCTTCATAAGGCCACCTCACTCCTCAGTTCCTCCTCTAAAGCTTTATCTCCTTGACCAGCCCCCAGCCACAAGCCAAGAGCCTCGCCCGGACCCCAGAGGCTTCCCGGACCTCTCCTTGCCTCGCCTCCTCCTCGTCCTCAAGACCGCCTCTCCCCGCCCGAGGATAAAGTATCATAAATATATTATCATTACGTAAGTTATGAGGATATCCGAATCTGACCAAATTGAGTAGGTATTCGATTCGTGTTCGTTACAACATTCGATTCATATTTGTATTTAATAATATTCGAATTCGTATTCGTTTAGAGAATACGAATACGAATACGGGAATACTACTATTCAATTCGTATTTGATCTGTTAACACCCCCTAACTGTAGGCCCTACAGGTGTACAAAATTTCAGCCCAACAAAGAAGCCTCCTTTAAACCTTGAATTGCAGAGTGTACGTTACCCGTATTCACAGTATCCAAGCTTGCAAAGTAATACTAACCACACCCAACATGCAAATCACCATTTAAGTACGAACCCCAGCATAATCAATTTACTATTGGCCTAATGAGTATGTAATTCCACTGGTTGCACGAGATCAATCATCCAAATTCCAAAATACTGCCATATACACTGCGGCATTACATCAAGCATGTTGCAAGATACCTCCGTCTCGAGCTCCCGCAAAGCAGCCACCACCACCATCACACTCCCCTGGATCATGCAGGTACTCCGACCAGCACATCCGTCTCCTCTCCCTCGGAACCTCATCCCGCTGCTCCCCGGCCGCTGCGGGGCCCCAGTCTGCCGTGGCCGCGGCGGCATACCTCCGTCTCGAGCTCCCGCAAAGCAGCCGCCACCACCATCACACTCCCCTGGATCATGCAGGTACTCTGACCAGCACATCCGTCTCCTCTCCCTCGGAACCTCATCCCGCTGCTCCCCGGTCGCCGCGGGGCCCCAGTCTGCGCCTCACATAGTGGCGGAGGTCGGCGACGTGGTAGACGTGAGTGTGGACGTGGAGCACGGACTGGCACTGGCGGAGGAGCTCGGCACCGGCGGAGGGTAGGCTGAAGCCTGATGAAGCCCCCTGCTGGAATCGCCCCTGAACCCAACATCCCAATAGGTTTCAACCCAACACATGTATCTCTCGGGTTGTCAGGTAGCACTGGCGCACGAATCCACCAAGCAACCAGGCGTTGAGTGAGGTGAGCAGGAGAGGGTGGCTCCTGGGTTCTGGCTTGACCTCGGCGGCGGCACATGAAGGGCAAGGTAGCAAGTGCCAAGCAAAGCGGATAGCAGCGTGCGCCGAGCAGAGCCTGGCTGGGCAACGTGGGAGATGCAGTCCTGGGATTTGGGAAGGGACTGCGAGTCGGCAGCTGCGCCACCAGGGCCGGTGAGGTAAATTGCACATGTTGATAGTAGAACATGCGCATCCCCATTCCCGAATTCCTTGATTACAAATCCTAAATTCCTAATTCAATATTTTTTTCTTAATTGTTCTATGATTACTCTAAATTATTTGAGATGTTATGTCTAAAACGAACAATTTGTACTTTGAATTTTTTCTATTGTGGACTTTTACTTTTCCATTGAACAATATCCCGTTAACTCCAAATACCTATCTTGAAAATCCTAGTCCGTCACTGGTTGAAACTGTACACTGTATAAAATGCTGCGAGTAAATGGGATGTATCACTTGATGAAAAATTAATCCAAATCATGCATCCTAAAATCTACGAGTTTACAATTAATTTTCGTAAACTTCTTTTGGACCCAACGTAGTGACTTATATTTTTATAGGCAAACATTGAGCCAACCTGTCTATCCTAATCTGAAAGCTTGCCTTATTGCTGAATGACTGTGCTAATGCTGTTGTCTGTGCTCCCCTTCAATTAGGGCGGACAAATGTGTTTTGGCCTCATCTGGATTTCAAGGTGATATCAAAGCTCTGCAGAAGAGCCTGGCTGCTAAGGAATTGGTAAGCCTAACGACTGACTAAGCTCTGCTCTGCACTCTTTAGCTACTTGTGGTTTCTAATAAAAGGTCGGGGGCCCCTGCCCACTGTTTCAAAAAAAAAAAGGTGACTGAGCTCTGAAACCATCTATAAGACGTTTTCAGATTTAACCACTCTTTCAATGACCTTATTGCAATACTCCAATAAACTATGTGGCGATTGTGATCCAATGTTCTGTTTTTATATTAACTTGAACCACCATAAGGTGTCTGTTCTTACATGGTCCTTTATTATTCAGTTTTGATCATTGCACTACGGTAGCTAGATTGCCTCCATACCAAACCACATTATCTGTTTAATATGGGAATGCAGACTGTATAGGTAACAATAATTATGTAATCCTGAATCATATCGGTACAAGTTTCTGATGTGTTGACATTTCTGCTTTTTTAGGTCTATGAATACAGCCATAACAAGAAGATGAGCTGCCCTGCGATGGCGCAATTACTGTCAAACACTCTCTACTATAAAAGATTCTTCCCATACTATGCTTTCAACGTGTTGGGTGGACTGGACAGCCAGGGTATGATCTAGGTTCCTTCTTTTTTACATTGATCGCAGTATGATCATGCCTCTAAGCATTTCTTCTCCTTTCACAGGTAAAGGCTGTGTCTTCACATACGATGCTGTTGGGTCTTATGAGCGGACTGGTTATAGTGCTCAGGGAACAGGTTCAGCGTTGATGATGCCTGTGTTAGACAACCAGTTGAAATCACCTAGTCCTCTACTACTGCCAGCTCGGGTGAGTTATATAGAACTCCAGTGTTAATAACTGGTTGGCACAGTAGACTTATTTTTTTTTGGTTTAATCCTCTGATGAGATGTTTTGTTAACCTTGCCGTGGCCAATGGTAGTTAACAATGATAGGCTCTTGAAAAGCAAATAATTATATATGAAAATGAAATAAACAAAATAACCTTTTGCTGTGAGTTGCAATGTATAATTCTTTTGACGTATTAGAACTCTAATGCCATGCTAATTATGCAGGATGCAGTGACACCCTTGTCTGAATCGGATGCGATTGATCTGGTGAAGGACGTTTTTGCATCAGCCACAGAGCGAGATATATACACTGTATGCTGCTTTCTTGCCCTTACATGTGCAATGATTACTATTGACTAATTAAACATTCCGACTCAAAAAAAAAAAAAATTGTTCCATGAATTTTACAGGGAGATAGATTGGAAATTGTAGTCATCAACAGATCTGGTGCCCACCGTGAGTGCATTGAGCTAAGGAAGGATTAGTGTGGGATACCTGTGAAACAACATTACCATTACAACAAGATATCACTTGTTATCACAGGCCTCCACCAGAAGCAGAATGATATCTTCTCTTTCTTTTTTTGCCCTTTCTGTCAGATGTATTTGAATTCCCGTTTGTTCACTGTTGCAAGAGTGACTATTCAAGACATTGTATTTAATCATTATCTGATATACTTACTACGTACCTTTTCAAATTGTTTACCGAATCACTCAACCTGAATTCAGCTAAATTGCAGCAGAGAACAATCAGGGGACAACAGAATTGATCTTTCTCTGTTGAAAAGGAGGAGAAAATACAATCTACATGTAAAATTGGGCTAAGGCTTCAACAAGCCAAGCTCACTCATTTAGCCTCCTTTTTCTTAACCCAAACCACATTTCATCCACCTAATAGAAAACCATTGAAAGAGCTATACAGTTGACATAGTTCTAACTATTAAATCAGTCAGGAGTTGGGCTTGAAATGTATTCTCACCAGCTAATAGGGCTTGAGTTTTGAGTTCCTTGCTGCTCCGTGTGTATTTCCTTTTTTCCCTCTTGAGCTTAATAAAATTGGCTGCAGCAGAGGCCCCCTGTACAATATTTATGTTTTTGTTTTTCTATACATAAACCTTTACTTTCCCCTCATATATATTTATATAGCCTCCCCTACTGTTTCTCGTAAAAAAAATGGCTGCAGTTACCAATTCGATCAAGAAAAAGAGTGCACCCTAAAATCCATCCAATTGCCAAAATTTCCTACACGCAAGATGAATCTGCACTCTGCAGCCTCCAATCAAGCTGGAGGAACAACACCCATCGTTACGAAAGATGAACAACTAGGACGGCTGCCTCGGCGTCGCCACCTTCGGTGACCCAGAGGTGCATGGACCTGTGCGGTAGCATCTGCGCCATGACGGCAGCGAGAGAGCTCATAGTCTTGCAGGTCAGCACGGCGTTCTTCCGGTGGCTTGCCACCATCTGGCTGGCATGGTTTGCCGAGAACCCAATTCTCCTGCTGCTGAAACTCGGTAGACCTTGGAGAAGGCACTATGTTATTCTCGACGTCCCCCGCCCTTGCACTGATACTGATGCCATTTGCAGCAGCTGGTTCTGCTCCATTCTTGTCGATGCCGGTGGCAAAGTTCAATGCTGACAGCTTTGTCATTGCGTCCGCAGCAGCCGCGTAGTCGCTCTTCCAAAGCTTGGGGCGGATATGTCACCTAGAATTATGTGTGATACATCGTGGTTCGTCTTTACAACCAGGGCAGAAATGCAATTACGGTAAGCTCTGGCATCCGACGAAACTTCCCCGGTCCAGAAACCTGAACTACCCATGCCATCTGAAACAAGCAGAAACACAAAAGTATATGTATACATTCAATTCATATTCATTTCAGAAACAAACACATCCATTTCACAAATCAATTAACTCAAATGAACTAAAATTAACCATCCATAAACAAATACACATATATACCATTAAGTTTCATCCTACAGGAAATATATTACTAAATGATCCATTCATCATTCATCCTACTAGATTTGCAATTTGTAAATCTCACTCAATACAGGGTTTGTGTCGGGCTCGAGGAGGAGGCGACGCGTGCGGAGGAGGGGCGCCGGGTTCGGAGAGGCGGCGGCTCGTGCCCGGGGAGGAGGTGGCGGGCTCGAGGGAGGAGGTGCGCCGGGTTCGAGGAGGAGGCGGTGTCGAGGACGGCGGTGACGGGCTCAAGGGAGGAGGGGGAGTTAGAGCAACCTTAATGGCAGTAGAAAGACATATATAGCAGAAACTAATAAACTACTTAGCAGAAAGTACTTAGCAACAGAAAGCCTCCCCTTGGGTATGAAATCGAACACTAGCAGCTCGCAAATCATCCTTCAAGCTCAGCACAAACTTTGTAACCAACATCATTTCCCCTACATTTTGGTCATGTAGCCTGATGTGATATACAAAGCGATCACAATTCTTCTTGTATTCCTCTACGTCCCCGTTTGTCTCAACTGCAACATCCCCCTCATTTTGTTGCTGTGAGTGTTTGTTTCAAATTCAGACAACACAACCTATTGAAACTGTTCCGAGTCATGCCAAATATTCATTGACTTATATGCTTGGTACCAATGAGCAGCACTGTCTTATAGGTACATGGTCGTAGCTGCTACCCTAAACCCCTCTGGAATCTGGTACATGGGAAAAAAGTTTGACACTTATCAATCCAGATTCGTGCCTCATTTCCATTGAATCTTGGAAAATCCATCTTCGGCATCCAACTTCGCCTTCCTCCTGTATCACTAGCTCTGTTGGAATTAGGTATCTCGGACAGTATGGGCATGGGAGGGGGAAAAGATATGTGCGGTGATGTTGGTGATGACCATATTGGAGGTGGCACCTGAACTTCCGTGGGTCTTGCTCCCATGATTCCCGGCCCATCCCTCGCAGGAATCAAGAGCGGGGGAGGTACTGGTCCTTTCATTACTTTTGCAACTTGAACTGTTCTTGTTGAATCTTCCGGATAGAATCTAGAGATAAGTTTACCTTCATTTGCATCTGATCCAGTTGTGCTCCATGCTGTTCCACCTTCTGGTCTACTGCCGCCAATTGCGCCCCCGTTGCCATTTTCACCTCCTCCATCAACTCTGTTTTCATCTGTGCCAGCAGTTCTTTCAGTCGCTTCTCCATAGCTTCCATTGCCTCCATTACTTGTGTTACTTGGATTCCTTGCTTCGTCGGAGCCATCGCAATTCCTCCTCCAAGCCAACCGAACCCAAATCAGGAATTACACCGATCAAGCCCGAGAGCGGTCGGTACCCTTTTTCAGGAATTTTTACCGGTCAAAGCCGAGAGAATTTCAAAGAATCAGCGTTGGATCGACGAGGCTCTGATACCAGATTGTTATGCCCTGGACTCCGTGACATGATCGCTGGGGAGTAATGAGCATCGGTAGTGTGAACACGAAACAAATTTGTGGATCGGAAAGAATAACAGAAAGGAGGAGGAAGCCTGGGAAGAAGACAGAGCTATTCCATTTCATCCACAACGTCTTACAGTGCGCAGGGATGGCTTTTCAGGACCCAAATAACTCTTGAGACACCCGATACATGGGTCCCACCTCTCATAACATACATTAATTAAATTACTCAATTGCCAGTTAAGCTAAATCATCCTCCTGCTTGCTTCGCCGCAAAACTTCCCTTGCCGTTCCTGCCTCTGCCTCTGCCTCGTTCTCTTCTGATCCTTCCTTTGTCTTCGCCATGGATACCACCGTGGTGATGACATCGCGTGATCCCGCCGCGCGTCCGCACCACCCCGTGGGCGCGCGGAGAGCTGCACCGCACGACGTGAGTGCAAAAGGGCCATAGCTCCGCGCCGTGCCCGGTGATGCGCGGGGCAGAGTGAGGACGTGCTTGCTGGTGTCGTTCACTCGTTTGCACGATACGATTAGCTTGCAAAGTACAGTTAGTTGGGGATCCTTTTCCATCTTAATTCGCCTCAGGAATGGGGGAAGATAGCTGGAATCTCTTCACGTTGCGACCATTACCCGCCATTTCCCATAATCCAGGTAGAGTACTGCACGCACGTGGTCGGTTCCCAGATTCTTGCGCTTCCGGCCGGTGCAATCGACGCGTTAAGTACGCCACTAAATTAAGGGATCTATTTATGCAATTATGCTTATGCGTCCCGGTAGCTCTTTGGTTCGACGTGCACGCATCCACCGCCAGTTTCAAGATTCAATGCACTACGCCACTACCTGATGACCAAAATAGGAGTGTTCATTCCGTTTTGCGCGCGCAAAATAAGCGGACTGGTCCTAAACGGGAAGGCAGCAAAGCAGAGCATGTGAGGTTTTCCACGCCGGCCAGGCCACCACCGGATGGTCGTTGGGGCCGGTGGTGAGATGGCCACGGCGAGGGTGATCACCCGTGGACGAAAATCGAATCACACAGAATAATATAAAAATAAATAGCACATTGAACACATAGATATGCGAACTTCTTTCTCCTCTTCTCAAAAATACGTACAATAGTTAGAAGTCTCCTCCTATATATAGTCTAGAGATGAATGATGAGTCCATCATAGGTCAGGCCTACAAGGTCTGGGCTCAAGTTTATTAACACCCCCCTTAGGCACTCATCCGACATTTTCATATCTCATCAAAACTCTATAAAAGCTCAGTGATTTTTTTTAAAGAAAGAATATATAATACACGTCTGCTACGTTCTAGGACTTATTATTTGGGTACTCGATCTTCATGATCAAGTTTCAATAATGAGTTCGTGAAGACCCCTGAATTATGCACTTCTCTACGTTTCATCATTCTAATTACATGTATGTATCTTTCAAAGCTAGACGCTGGAAGTGACTTAGTGAATAAATCTGTAATATTTTCACATAACTTAATATGCAGTACTTCAATTATGTCCATCTTTTGCAATTCATGAGCATAGAAGAACTTGGAGTTGATATGCTCTGTGAGAGGACTCTTCACATTACTCATCTGCACTTGTGCAACACAAGCTGTATTATCTTCATAGATAATAGTGGGGGTTTGTGCGGTATTCAATCCACACGACTTTTGGATGTGGTGAATCATCCGCTGAAGCCAAGAACATTCTCGCGAGACCTCGTACAGTGCTATGATTTATGAGTGGTTCATTAAAGTTGATACAAGACTTTATTTAGACGATTTCTATAAAATTACGGTTCCACCACGTAGGAATACATAGCCTATTTGCGACTTCGCTGTATGCGGGTCCGACAGGTACCCAGCATTTGCATAGCCATTTATAGTTATGTTTTGTTTCTTTCTGTAGAACAGACTAAGGTCTTTGATTCCTTGAAGGTATTGGAAGATGTCCTTTATTCCCTACCAATCTTTTTTTGGTAAGTTCTGTACTACATCTTGCTAATATGTTCACGACAAATGCAATGTTCGGTCTAGTACAGTTTGCTAAATACATGAGTGCTTCTACGACACTCAAGTATGGGAATTCCGGTCTCAGAATTTTCTCCCCTCTTCTCTAGGTCTGTACGGATCCTTGTCTTGCTGCAAGGATCTTTTGACTATTGGCACTTTCGAAGGGTATATTTTTTCAAAGCCGGACATTTCTAACACATTTTAAGTGTAGGTTGACTGATGCACTGATATCCTCTCAGCGGCATGCCCAAGCTACAAGCCTAGACAATATTTGGTTTTATCCAAATCTTTTATTTCGAATTCTGACTCCAGGTAAGAGCTTTCTTTCTTAATATCTTCTAGGGTTTCAAAGATATTCAGATCATCTACATACACTGAGAATATACAAAATCAATCCTGAGATCGTTGTATAAATACACAGGGATAATCCTCATTATTTGTGTAGCCTTTCTTGCATAGAAAGTCGCTTAAGCGATTATACCACAACCTACCTGATTGCTTAAGTCCGTAGAGTGACTTTCTGAGTTGCACACTACACAGATTTCTATTTGCTCTATTTTGGTTTGGGACATGGATACCTTCAGGTACCTTCATATAAATGTCTGAATCAAAATTTCTATAAAAGTAGGCAGTTACCACATCCATCAATTTCATTTATAAATTCAAGTTTACTGTCATTCGGATTAAATATCTAAAGGACGTTCTGCCCATGACCGAAGAATAGGTTTTTTCATAATCAACTCCTGGTCCTTGAGTGAAACCTTGTGTAATGAGCCTTACTTTATATCTTACAACTTTATTATTTTCATTTCTCTTTCAAACAAATATCCACTTAAACCCTACAGGGTGCACATGGGGAGGCGTCGACTTACAAGCCCAAACACATCTCTTTTATTCAGAGATAATAATTCAGTCGCTACTGCCTTCTTCTAATCTTCTCAATCTGATCTTTTCTTATATTCAGCGAGAGATGCAGGCTCTGATCAAGATCGATGATTGTGATAATTTTTCTTACAAAATAAATATCGACATTGGCTGTTGTCCTATTCATAGATTCTCTCATGGTAACATAGTTTATAGCTATTTCTTCATATGACGATTCTTCTAATGTTTCAATTTGTTCACCTCTGCTTTCAATTACGGGGCAAGTCCGTTTTGTTTTTAGGTCCGATCTGTGCGCACACATCCTGCTGATGTCTCCCTTCATAGGGGTGTTCAAATCCGGTATGCCTTTTCTGAAGGTTCCATACTAGTGCCAGGTCTCAACTGACTTCTCTTCTGGTTTTGGAGAACTTCGGTGATCGGCCGTGTCTAATCCTTCTTATACTTTTTCACTAGACGTCCATGGCTACTTAGGATTTGAGGGACCGGAGTTCCTGTCTTTTCTGAGGCCGCGAGACAGGATTAGGGACACCTTCAACTTTCTTCGGTTTTTCAGCTCTCTCCGGTGCATTGCTTGCAGGCACATGCGACTTGGTCACGCTCTTCAAATCACTAAAGTGGTCGGCCAGTTGATTAGCTAATGTTTGCAAATCAATTATCTTCTGAACTTTAATTATCTTCTGGAATTCAATTATCTTCTGTACTTCTCCATTTGCTTCACTAGTGCGCGGTTCATGTGCATAGATTCCCGTGGCTTGCCGCGTAATTTTCTGATATTTTTCATCAAGAGGTTTATTTCGTGCCCCTAATGACGGAAACTATCCTCATCAAATATACTATCAGCGAAGCGGGCTGCATGCAAATCTCCAGTCATGGGGTTCAAATACCTAATTATGGATATTTTCTCATAGTCAACATATATCCTAGACTTTCAGAGAGGCCCATTGTAGTTCATTGTGGTGGTGGTATATGTACATAAACTTGAACCGAAATTTGCGAAGGTGAGAAATTTTCGGTGCTGACCCTTGCGCTAGTTGTATAGGTGAATAGATGTTATATGTAGATGGTCTAAAGTTGATGAGAGTTGCTGTGCGTGTAGGACCGCCTGTCCCCAACATGTAGTTGATAAATTACAATTCTGCAAAAATCTGCTAGTCCATTCTGGGTGTGGGCATGCGGTACGAAATGCTCAACGTTAATTCTCATTGCTATACAATAATCGTCAAATGCATTCGAAGTAAATTCTCTAGCGTTGTCCATTTTGATGGACTTCACATGATGATCAGAGAAATTATTCTTAATTTTAATTATCTGTGAGACTAGATTTGCAAAATCGTGGTTTCTTGTAGACAATAAACATACGTGCGACCATTTCGAGGAAGCATCGATGAGCATCATAAAATACATAAATGACCCTAACAAGGGTTGTATTGGACCACAAATATCTCCCTGGATGCATTCCAGGAATGCGGGGACTTCATCCTTCATTTTCATAGCAGTAGGTCTAGTAATTAATTTTCCGGTGGCACACGCGGGGCACATAAAATCTTCATAATTCGGAAAATTATTTACATCGATATTATATCCACATGAATTGTTAATTATATTTATCATCATCCTATGACCTAGATGGCATAATCTATGATGTCAGAGGTAGAAAAGTTTAGAGCTTCTAAATAGGGTTTTCAAAGTAGTATAACCCAATTTCATATGAAGGAAGTCGTTCTAATAACATTTTTCACTTTTGTCATGCTTTGTAATGAGCAGGTATTTCTTACCATACTCTTCTTCAGTCTCTTCGTGGAAACCATAGCGCAAATATCTTTGAGAATTCGATCGATTCTGAGCACAACAAGACTTCTTTAATGACCAAAGTTGTGCCCATCGGGAGTATAATTGTAGTCCTTCCAGTGCCTATTATACAAGTATTGCTGCCTGTGATTGTCGTAAGACTACCAACAATCTTGCTGAGCGACTAAAAAAAATCATCTCTCTCGAGATGGTATTCGTTGTGCCGCTATTCGCTAAGCACACTTCCTCCATAGAGCGTCACACGTGTTCTAATATAAAGTAGTTATTAATATGAGGTAGAAAGCAATCCACACATAAATAAAATACTTCATAATCAGAACATAACTTGGTATTATAAATATGGAAAAAATTATGCCTTACATGACTCATTATAAGAATTTAATGCTTTGTTCTCCTAGTGTATACAACCATTATTCAAAAAATAAAATAATTCATTGTTCCATCACAACCACAAATTGCAAGTGACTATAAAAGATCTAAGTGCAATGTGTGCTCTAGATCGAATTAGCGAAATAATTAGAAACTTCTGCCTTAATTTGCTCTATAGCGATCTTCTCCTCTTGGGCAACTACTATTTGCGGCCAGTTCACGATGTTCAAAGGAGGAGTCTTTGAGGAAATTCTCTCTGGGCATCCACTTCCATGAGTGCAACTAATGGTTGTGGATCCTCCGTGCCTGTAATGGCGAGGTGTGCCTCATGCTGTCTTTTGCCCTTCTTCTTAGACTGGGAAGCATTAATAACGTGCAACCCACGATTTTACCCTCTTGTCCCTCTACTTGGTGAGAGGCTTCCTCACCTTGTAGCTGTTAGCATTGGCTTCAGGGCAAACATTGGTACTAGACAGCTGTGAGATTTAGTTCTTACTTAGAATATCATCTTGAGTTTCCGCAACTTGCATGTTATCAATCAATTCGGCATACTCCTTGTAGTCGTCTTGACGATAGTTGCGTGCAGATTGCACCACATTCGAGTGAAAGGTAGAGAGCGTCTTCTTAATATTCTCTTTATCTATGATTACCTTACCACAGAGTTGAAGACTGATACAAATTATGTAGAAATTCTGACAATGTTGGGCCAGCTCTTCGAACTCCTGGTTTTTGATGGCAGTCACCTCCATATTCATGCAAAGAGTTTATAAGATTACTGCTAATAATTTGCATAAAATGGTTGTAAAATTTTTATAATGTCCCCGTATTTTTCTATGGATATTTTTATTTACTCCTATTTTCAATGATTAAAGGTAATACACACAATCATAGATAATTAAAATAGTGAATAAACTATATAAATTGCATAGAAATAATAATAACAGAGTCAAACATGCTTCAAATGCTAAAAATGATTCAAAATTGAATTGTCGAGGCCCTTTTCTGCTGGAATATGAATTTTCAACGAATTATGTAATTTTCGAGGGCTAAACCGCTAAATTTCAATTATGTGAATTTTTTCATAATTTTTAGAAAACCCAAGGGCCTTCTTGCAAAATTCAAAATTTTTCTTTTCTCTCCCGGATTTTTTTCTTTCAAAATTCTTTTGGGCCAGACCCATTTTTCTTGGCCCATGGCCTGCTCGGGTGCGACATAAGGTAGAGCGACGCTAGGGTTTCTAACCCCAGCGCCTCCACAGATGGCGGTGGTATTGCGGAGTGCCGAGGCGGCAAGACGTGGGCTTTGGGCGCGGCATGGCCCAGCCCATGCGACAATGCTCGGCTTCGCGCCGCAGGTGGCCTCGGGTGCTCGCGGAGCTGTGTGGTGGCGAGGCTTCAAGCCAACAATGCGCGGTGCGCGGCGTAGCGTTTCGAGGCTACGGTGCGGCGCGGCTTGGCGCGAGCGGTCAAGTTCATGGTGCGCATGCGGGCCACGAGGCGGCGTGACTTGGGTGGCCGCAAGCCGGGGCGGCGTGCCGTCGCGGGTCCAATGATAGCCTGCGCCGTGCAAGGCCGGCCGGTGGCCATGGCGGGGCGATCACGAGTCGGCGGGCGCGCGTCTCGTCTTGGCCGGTGATTTGCATCCGTGTGCTACCCGACTACCACGGTGGGGCCATGCGGGACCCTCGCACGTCTGGCGGCGGCGGCGGCGCCGTCGTCGTTGGTGGTGCGCCAGGCGCCGGCGGTGCTATTTTTTCTCTTACTTGGGTGGCGCATGGCTCGACCATGGCTTCCGGCTGCGCGCGGGCGTGGAGGGGGCTTCGTTCGAGCATGGTGGCGGCCGGGCTGCGCGGCGGCGGCCAGCGCTACTGGTGTGTAGGGCGGCGTGGGGTGGCCGAAGGGCGACTGCATGCCAGCGTGGCGCGGCCGCCGTGCAAGGCCGGCAAGGGGTGCGGCGCGGCTTCAGGCCGATGGTGCAAGCGGTGTGGCCACGTGCGTTTTTCTTCTTCTTTGTGTATCCATGAACAGTGCAATCAACCATCCATCTTTTCAACCAATCATCCTATCGGTATTGTATCGATGACTCCAAGTCGGCTCGCGGAGATTAGAGGAAATTTGCAATCTACAATCCACGCTGTAATCGATATATACTCCTTCATGCAACCCACGGATCGACGTTGTGCCGAATACTTCAAGTCGGCTCACGGTAGATTATAGTGGATTTGCACCATAGAAAATAATATAGAAACCAAATTTGCGGAATTGAAAGCTATCTAGAAAATACAATTCGATCTAAGAGTGTCATACTACGACGGTTACATTTCGATCCAAGTAGATTAGGCCTAGAGGTAGGCCGTAGTCGATCGTGCTGATAACGTTTTGAGGAATCGCCGCTGGCGAGTTCAGTCTGAGCGATCACCCCGTAGACTGAAGTCGAATCTTATAGAACAATACAAGAACAAATAATAGATTGAATATAGAGATAAAGGAAGCACGTACAATGGTTGAGGATCCCCTTATATATATATATAGTATAGATGTGAATGAAGAGTCCATTATAGGCCAAGCCTGAAAGGTTTGGGCTCAGTTTTTTTTAACACTTTTTTCCTTTTTTATTCTTTTTTTTCGGTTTGACGCATGGCGACGGAAAAAATAGAACATCGGAGGCGGAAAAACTGCAACAGCGTGGAAATAGCGAAGTCCAGTTTCGTTTGATCCGTGGTTGGGCTGGGAGTATACACGTGCCAGAGGGTTCTGAGCTCTGACGGTTATTAATATACACCGGACAAAGTTTTTGTTGTTGTTAACTGGCCGACTAGACACGTCGACGCACACGCGGGCTTCAATAATTCTAACTGGGACCTGGACACATGGAATGATACGTGTATAATTTTCAATGGGAGATTGCCTATTTATAGCCCCATTTATCTAAGCATACTTCGTACTTGCATCGTCATCTCATCGCCATCTTATCTGCAAAATTCTTCAAACTTACTCTTCTGTTTCCTCTCCTCTGTCTCAGAAACAAAGACAGCCAACAGTGCCAATCCTGAAGAGTTCCTCCATGGACAGTGACATTAACTTCGCCAATGAGACTGAAATCAACCTGAGCGATGATTTGCTCACCGAGATCATCCTGAGGCTCCCCTTCAAGTCCGTGGCGCGGTCCAAGTGCGTCTCCAAGAACTGGTGCACCACCATCTCGTACGACTACGTCCGCCGCAGGCTCCCCCTGCACATGTCCATGGTCTACTTCCCGGATGACCCTGCCTGCGAAAGCAAGCCGCGGTACGCGTGCGCTGCCGACGACAGCCGGCTCGAGGACTGCGACCTCGGCTTCTTCCCGTCCCAGGAAGGCGCCGTCGTCTGCGACGCCTGCAACGGTCTGCTCCTGTGCCGCTCCCCTGGCACGCCGGAGTTCTACGTCGTTAACCCGGTGACGAGGAGGTGGGTGGCTCTGCCCAGGCCGGCGAGGGAGGCGCGGCTGTCCACGCTGGCGTTCGATCCCTTCAACTCTCCGCACTACCACGTGATCAACTTCACCGGGTGGCGCGAGCGCGGTGCGGCGATCGAGGTGTTCTCGTCGGAAACGTGGACGTGGACCGTGCGCAGCCCGGAGTTCGGCGTCCCGGCGGGCTCGCTCTCTGGCTCGATGCACTACCACGACGGCGGCGTCTACATCCTGGCCTCCGACCCAGACTGCGTCGTTCGCATGGACGTCGCCGAATTCGCATGCTCAGTCATCGAGCTGCCCGAGCCGATGGACGGGGACGGACGCGTCGCGCACTCCGGCGGCCGGCTGCACTACGTCTGCAGCGACGGCGAGTTGCTGAAGGTCTGGGCGCTCGAGGACGACTCATCATCCACACGCCAATGGCGCCTGAAGCACGCAGTGAAAGTCGACGATTTCGTGAAAGGAGGGTGCAGGGGAGGTGACGAGGTCAGGTTCTTGGCGCTGCACCCGGAGAAGGACGCGGTGTACATGTGGTCGCCATGGAAGATCGTGGAGTACGACCTGAGGAAGAAGGAGATCACTGGCGAAGCTTGGGAGTTTGGTAAGGACGAGAGGAATCGCGTCGTCAAGACCTGGCTGGTCCCTTCCTCTTGTTACCTATCGGATTGCTTGGCTGATGGTCCTGCGCTGCGCTGATCAATTGATTTGCAAAATTTGTTCGATTTTTCCCCCTGTTGCTTGTAACTTATAAAGCGAGATATTCTTTACGTCAGTGTTGTATGTACTTCGATGTATCTTGTGTACGTATATTGATGTACAGAGAATTGTTTAAGAAAGAAATTGGGAACACAAGAAGAACAAGAATGTTTGGTTACTCTGTACATGTTCGTGCAAACCAGAGGAAAAGATGCAATGTTGGGCTGAATGGACGCACCAGTGTTGTAAATAATGCACGAAAAAATAAGAATGAGAGATGAAAAAATATGAGCACACAAAGATAATATCACTATACAAGAAAATATTTATAATAAAAAGATTTCTTTTCCATATGAACTAGAGGGATATATTTATAGTGGTATATAAAAAACTCTGTGTATGAGTATAGCTATGAATTGGAGTATGAAACAAAATTCATATAACACTCAAAGTCAATTCGTATCACACTCAAACTCAACAATCTCCACCTTGTAACAGATTTAGCATTAGCACCTTATGTGTCGAATATCCATAGAACTACTGAATGATACCAACTAAGTCTGAGCAAAGCTCACACTTAGAGGTAGGAATTGGTTTTGCCATCATATCAGCTGGATTATCATCATACTTATCTTGTTGACTTTAATGTCGCCTTGAGTAACAACACCTCGAAAGTAATTATATCTGATGTCAATATGTTTTGTTCTCTCATGGAACATTTGATTCTTCATAAGGCAAATAGTACTTTGATTATCACATAATATTGTAGTGCAAGACCTACTTCCACAAAGCTCAGTAAAGAAACTTCTTTGCAAACTTCAGAAATATTCATAAACTCAGCTTTTGTAGTGGACAATGCAGCAGTTACTTGCACACTTGCTTTCCAACTAACGATATATCCTCCAATAGTGAACACATAACTAGTAAAAAATCTTCTCTTATCCAAATTTCCAGCAAAATCTGAGTCCACATAATCAATGATTCCATCTTAAGTCTTCCCAAAATGTAAACAAGCATCAGATGTGCCCCCACAAGTATATAAAAATCCATTAAACTGCTTTACAATGCTCTTTGCCATGATTAGACATATATGTACTAACAACACTCAATAATTGAGATAAATCGTGGCAAGAACATACCATGACATACATAAGTGATGACGAGAAATTGGGAGTGAACCACCTCCGCATCATTAGAGAAAAGTTAATTAATTTTAGGTGAAAATAAGGCAAAGAGAATCAAGAATTGCAGGCACATTACTTCTATAATTCATACATTTACATAAAAATTATGTTAATTATATCTCTTGTGAGAAAACCTTTGATTAAGAATTCCAACATTAATATTAAAACAAATTACAACATATGACCATTACAAAATATAAAAGAATAGTCTTTTGGATGTCACTGATGGATTCTTGGTGGGGGCATTTTAATTGTATTTATGTTTTATTTTTATTTAACACAACATTATATTCATTTTAGAGAACCTATGCACGTAGTTTATTTTATTTCATAATTTCATTTCCTTTTTGTTTTAGTTCGCCTTATATTACTGCTAGCATTGCATAATGCTCGCAAATGTTGAGCACTTGCATGTTGCGTAACCGAAGCGAATGTTGTTTTTAATGTCTATGTTACTGCTAGTATGGTACATATTTTATGCACGTAGCATAATTGTGACACATAGTTAATTCTTTTTTGTCGCATCTGTATTACTACTCATGACATGGTATTCACAAATAAAGAACCCATGTGCAAAGTGTAAACGAGACATAAACTATTCATTTCTCAAGGCAAGTTTAATTTGATTGATATTATTTTTAATAGCACGACATAGTATTCATTTTAAAGAAACTATGTACGCAACATGATTAATGCACATTATATTTGTCGATGATCTAGAATCAATCTTACGAATGAATATTTGGGGGTCTCCTAGAATTAGAACCACACAAAGAAAGATATAGAGATTTAGACTAGTTCAGGCCTTCTCCTTAGAGAATAATAATCTTGCTCCTATGTGGATGTATTCACTTATGTTTTTTACAACTAGGAAGAAAACTAATGCTAGATGTCTCCTCCCCATCTACCCCAATGTCCACTGACTTTTGCCTTTATATAGCGTATGAAGGGGCGGCAGTTACTCCAAACCAAGATGTGCCTTAACACTTGATGAAATGCATACGTTGATGAAGGTTATTGTCAGGGAAATAACACCCCACATCATCAGGCAGTTATCATTGGAGACAGAGGCGTAGTACGTGCTATTATCTCATAGGATAATAGCGTATATTAACTATTCTATATTGATCACAACGCATAAGAGTCCTTGATCGATTAGGCCCACATGTCTCTAGGCTCTATCGATTATAGAGTGCTCTTAATTGATCTGGTCGTAGAAAGACTTACGACCATGAGGTGGTCGTAGAAAGATATACAACTATAGATTGGTCGTAGAAAGACTTACGACTCTAACATGGTCGTAGAATATCTTATGACTATACAAGATGGTCGTAGGATGGTTTACAACTAATAATTTTAAGCTTCTCCCTTATAAACGATAAGGGGTGACGAGGATATAACAATCCTCATTTAATGTAATTCTTGTTACATATAGTAATACGCCATATTGGTTTTAAGTATACCCCTTAATATTTATAAGGGGAAAATCTAGCTATGTGGTTGTGAGCCTTTCCACAACCGCCTCATGGTCGTAAGTACTTCTACGACCATGAAATAGTCGTAAGCCATTCTACGACCACCCTGTGGTCGTAGAATCTTCTACGACTAGCTTGGCTTCGACCAGCCTGGCTACGACAACCTGTTAATTGATAAGACCTGCCAACCTGTGGGCCTAGTTGATTAGGGGAGTTTTATACATCATGTTCAATATGCACGACAGTTATTACATGAAGTTGTTCTTGGAAATAACCGCATGTTATATCTCTGTCTCTAACGATAACTACCCGGCAACGTGGGGATGGTTACTCCTCTGACAATAACCTCCATCAACGGTTCATCATTAGAACGTTGGGACGTCTCTTGGACTGGAGCAACTGCCATCTCCTCGTATGCTATATAAAGATTGAAGTCAGAAAACAGAAGGAACAAGTACAATCTGGAGTGCAAGCATTAGTCTCTCTCTTGATTGTAACTAGTATACTCAATATAGTCACACAGGATTATGGTTGTTATTCTTTCCGGAGAAGGCCTGAACCTGTATAAAATTCATGTGTCATTCTCTGTGTAGTTCTAATCTTAGAGACCCTCCGAATCAAACAATCATACGTAAGATCGGTTCTAGATCACTGAATCAAACAATCATGGGGATATTGCTATCCATAATAACAATTACAGATAAGTAATTTAATTAATTGAGGATGATTAGATCCTCGTCAATATTTTTTTGGTTTTACTACCACCTGTATTACTACTAACATTGCATAGTGCTCATAAATGTTGAGCGTTTGCATGTAGTGTAACCGAAGCAAAGGTTATTTTTAATGTCTGTATTACTACTAGCGTGACATAGATTTTATGCACGTAGCGTAATCGAGACACATGGTTTATTCAATTTTGTTACGGCCTTGTCATCGCTCATGACATGGTATTCGTGGATATGGAACCCATATGCGAAGTGTAAACAAGAAGAATATTATTTATTTCTCTATTTCATTTTTACCCGGACTACAAAATCATAACATGTTACTCATTAATATGGAGCCCATGTTCAGAATGTAGCGGATATATTATTTGTTTATTTCATCACGTCCGATTTACTACTCATGACATGATATTCACGAACATGGAACCCATGTGCAAAGTGTAAACGAGACGTAAATTATTTATTTCCTTCATTTCTACCCGGACTACTAAACCATAACATGGTACTCATTGATATGGTGCCCATGTTTAGGATGTAGTTAGGTGAATATATTATTTGTTTGTTCAGTGTTGCTAGCCCATGACATGGTATTTGAGAATATGGAACCCATGTGCGAGCATAACTGAGATGAAGGTTGTTTTATATCTTTATAATATTTTCACCCGTACTACTAAATCATGACATGGTACTCATTAATATGGAGCCCACGTTCATAATGTAGTCAGGTAGAATATATTATTTGTTTGTTTCAGTACGCCCGTATTACTACTCATGACATGGTATTCATGAATATGAAACACATGTGCGAGCGTAACTTAGACGAATGTCATTTTATATCTTTATATTATTTTCACCTGGAGTACTAAATCATGACAAGGTATTCATTAATATGGAGTTCATGTTCAGAATGTAGTTGGATATATTATTTGTTTATTTCAGCACGTCCGTATTACTGCTCATGACATGGTATTCACGAATATGGAACCCATGTGCAAAGTATAAACAAGATGGAAATTATTTCTTTCTTTCATTTCTACCCGAACTACTAAACCATGATATGATACTCACTAATATGGAGCCCATGTGCAGGATGTAGTTGGATATACAATTTGTTTATTTCAACACGACCATATTACTACTCATGACACGGTATTCACGAATATGGAACCCATGTGAAAAATGTAAACGAGATGAAAATTATTTATTTCCTTCATTTCTACCCGAACTACTAAACCATGACATGGTCACAAATATGGAGCCCATGTGCATAATGTAGTCGAGTATAATTTATTATGTGTTTAGTCTGTGTTACTACTCATGACATGGTATTTGCGAATATGGAACCCGTGCGAGTGTAATCAGAGTATAATGTTTGGTTATTTAGCGACCCCCCTGTACCGTATTACCACTCTACCGTGTACTTGCCTCTTAGCCTTTAGAAGTCGGGTGATGAGATGGGGACAAAGTGCTTGAGGCAACACTCCTAGGAAAAGCAATTAAAATAGACTAAAAAAATATACCACCACTTTGCCAAAACATCAAACAAATTACCATCGCACCTACACGCATAATCGACGCCCTTAACTAAACTCCACCAAACGAACTACCTATTGTCCCAGTGATAAAACTATCATAAATTCAATTCGCTATTTAGGTTCCCATTTCCAACCCTGAAGATTAAACTAGAATCTGTCGTAATAATCTATTTCACATTTTCATATCTATTTTTCTATAACATGAAAAGTAGTAAACAATGGTATTTTCTAGAATCTACTAATAAATATCTAGATTATTCAAGTTATGATCATAATTAAAATATTTCATCTACTGTATGTAATTGACCCATCTACACGACAGCTGCCATTGACGCCCGATTTCTGGAAAGCAACCTTCTCGAGGCCATAACTTTTCGCTCACAACTCCAAAACTAATGATTTATACCTTCCTAAAAATCTACTGAAATCTCCCACAACTTTTCTAATTGTACAAAACCCTGATTATGAATGTAATTACTCCTAATTACCATCATAAGGTCTGTAACACAGTTCAACGAACTAGGGCTTCTCAAAACCCCTACCTCCGATGATCAAACCAATCTAGAACATGATTAAACATTACACTCAGATCAATATAGGGATTATCATATCGTTACCCATGAAAATTGACTACAGCGATCGTGGATTGCAAAACCCTAGGGGTATTTTTCCTTCTTCTTCTTCTTCTTCTTCTTCTTCTACTCCTCCTTCTCCTTCATTTCCTTCCTTCCTCCTTGGCAGCACACAAAAGATCACATCTCTCTCTCTACTACGGCATACAAGATTTCATGTAGGCTTGCAGGTTGTGCAGCGGCAAAGCAGGAGACAAGCACGCAACAACACAAGGGTAAGCATGCAACAGTGTAGGAGGATGGCAGAGGCTAGCGCAACACATGCATAAAATATGGAAGCGACAAGGAGCTTTGCTAGGCTAGTGGTGCAAGAAGCTAAGGACTGGGCGGGCGCAAGGAGGCAAAAAAGAAAGACACCTGCACGAAGGAGGTGGAAAAATAAAAAGGCACTGCTAGGGTTTTGGTTGGCCCCTCTCCTCCCTTACTTAAAAAGGTGGCCCGGTCCATCCCTTGGGTCATGGGTCGAAGGCCCACTTATTTCCCCATAAATTTTTGAATTTTAACTCCTAATTTCCCATTTGCTAATTTCTAATTCTTAATCATTAATCGGGATATTACAAGCCACTATGTCGAGTAAATTAAAAATGTAACTAAGCTTCACAACTGGGGAAAATATATCTGTAAAATTAATACTTGTAATTTAGTTGTATCCTTTAGCAACGAGCTTTGCCTTGTACATAGCCTCTTTGGTTGGTGAAATGCCTTATTTCTTTTTGAAGATCCATTTACAATGAATAACCCTCTTATCAATTGGCAACTTAACCTGCTCTCAGTTGTTATTCTTCTCAAGAGATTGCATCTCATCATGCATGGCAATCGTCCATCTCTCTGAATCACCAGAAGAGATAGCATATGATTAAGTGAAAGGTTCTGCAGTGCCTTCAATATCTTCTGCCACATGCAAAGCATAAGCAACAACATCAACTTCTGTAATAAATCTTTTGAGAGATTGAATATTCCTTTTAGGTCTGTCAGCTACAATAGAACGTTGTGGTGATTGAAACATAACAGGAACATCATGTATATTTTCCTTTTCAGCTTCTGGTGTAGATCGTGAATCAATAACATACTCCACATGCAGACTTGATTTATGCGGCTTCTCAACGGAACATTAATGAATAGTTTATCATGCAACATAGCAGATTCATCAAACATAACACTTATGCTAATAACCACCTTTCTAGTTTTATGATTTCATAATTATTCTTTCACATTAGGTTTATAACCAAGGAAAATACACTTAGCAGCTTTAGGCTCAATTTATCATTGTTAACATGAGTATAAGCAGGACAACCAAATATTCTCAAATTTGAATAATCTACTGGAGAACCAGACCATACCTCAATTGGAGTCTTCTTATCAATTATCAGGTTGGGTGTCCGGTTGATCAAATAACAAGCAGTGGACGCGGCTTCAACCCAATAACTCCTAGATAAGCAAGAGTTAGATAACTTGCAACATACCTTCTCCATAATGGTTATGTTCATGCATTCGAACACACCATTTTGCTGATGAATATCTGGGATAGTGTAAGGTCTCACAATGCTCTCTAATCTGCATATAACTTCAAATTCTCTATAATAGAACTCCAAGCTATTATGAGTACATAACTTCTTTACACACTTGTCATTTGATTTTCAATCATAATCTTCCGCTCCTTGAATGTCTTGAACATATCTGATTTGTGTTTCATGAAATATGGCAAAAATCTTCTTGAATAATCATCACCGATGGTCAACGTGGGATTCTCCCCATAAATCAGAGTGAACATAATCCAATATGTCTTTTGTAGATTGAAATATTGTGTTGAAATTTCCCTCTTTTGCTTGTAGAAGAAACGGTGTTCACGAAACATCAACTTGTCGATGCTCTGACCATCAAGGAGTCATATTTTGAATATCTCTGCCCCAAACACATATGCCAAAGATTAATATCATTGGAATTGGGTGAGGAAATAGTAGCATTATCTGAAATTATAGTACGTTACATATGATATAAGTTAGTAGCCTTCATATCACCTTTCATCACAATAAGAGAGCCTTTAGAGATGTTCAGAACTTCACCTCCACCTGAATACTTGTACCCTTTAGCATCAAGAGTACTCAGGGATAAGATTTCTTTCCAAACCCAGAATATGTTGAACATCCGACAAAGTTTTGATGGTGTCCAAACGTCTTGATCTGGATATAACCAATGCATGCAATCTTGCATGATGAATTATCATCCATCAACATAGAACCACTTGACCTAGCTTCATAATTCACGAACCAATCTCGATTTATACTCATGTGGAAAGTACACGTTGTATCAAGAATCCTGTCGTGATCATTTTTAGAATTACCAGCAAAGGCAGCGAGAATATCTCCATCAAAATCTGGCTTAGTAATAATGGTGGCTTTAGCATCATCATCTTGTTGACCCTTCTTGAAATTGCCGTTCCTTTTCTCCTTTTTCTTTACTCACCAACACTTAGATATGTCATGCATATCTTTCATGCAATACTTACATGACTTGTGCCTGCGGATTTTGGTCTGTCCTTGTAATTTATGTTCGAACTTTTGTCTCTTGAATCGTCGTTTGAAATCCTCTCCTATTGTCTACCATGGACAACTAGAACTTTTGCATGCGAACTTGAAATTTCATTCGGAACTATGAGTTTCATCTTTTCCTTCGCATGCAGTGCTTCATAGGCTTCATTAAGTGTAAGATTATCTCGGCTATATATAATAGTATCTCTGGACGTAGAGTATGAACTAGGTAGCGAGCATATATAAAAGAATAAGACCCAAAATTTCATTATCATATTTTACCTCTGTAGACTCAAGATCCGAGACTACTTTAAACTCTGTTAGGTATAATAATGACCCGCATTTCGCCATCTTGTGCGAAAAAAGCTTTTGTTTCAAATGCATCTTACTGATAAGATATTTGGTAATGCAAATATGTTCTAGTTTCAACCATAATTTGTCGGCTGTCTTCTCCTTGACAACCTCTTGTAGAATATTATTTGATAGTTAAAGTGAATCTGAGACAAGTCTTTACGATCTTTTCTTTGCTTCTCCTTAAGAGACCATGCAGCAAGCATCTTGTCAATCCCTAATAAAGAGTCATCCAAATCGAGCTGTGCAAGAACAACTCGTCTCTTGATTTGCCATAGAGAAATCCTCGTGTCTCAATACAGCAGCGGAAGATCATACTTCAAAGTCGTTATGCGGAAGAAATCCCAAATTTGCTGGTGCAAATCTATGTGTACCTAGAAAAGAATTCCCGGATTCTTGGATACACTTATGTGTAAGCGAAGCAATGAAGACAAGAGTTATTGGTACGCTTGCCCATGTGCGCTTAGCAAATCGCTTGGTGTGTGTACGTGGCAATTTCCGTAGGATGAATTCAATAATGAAGCCAGTCGACGGAATCTCTGCCTGCTCCTTTTTGGTTTCAATGTTTTTTCCTTTGTAGTCAATGTTGCTCCGTCTGGACGTTTTTTTTGGTTGCAATCAATGTTGTTGTGCTGTTTTTTCTTCTCTTTCTAGCAATCAATGCGTACTGTTGTTGCTTTGCTCGCCTAGTGATATGTCTGTTGCGCTTTCTGCTTTATTCCGCGTGAAGAAACAACCGCTCCTTGTCTTCAACAAGGAGATGGCCTCGAATTCGACATCGATTCGGATTGCAACTCCTCTGATCTGATATCATTTGTTGTAAATAATACACATAAAAATAAGAATATGAGATATAAATTTTATATGAAAAATTGTAAATAATACACATAAAAATAAGAATATGAGACATAAATTTTACATGAAAAACTCTTTCTGAAAAAACCATTGACGCACAAAAGACGATATCATTATAGAAAACACAATTCGTTCTGGCCCCTATGCCAATGATAAGGCCGGCCTAGCATAGCCAGCCTTTCCCCTGACGTAGCTCGAGCTCGACTCAGCACACAATGCAGTCCGACGCCAATTACACTTGCCCTAAAAATGGACCGCAGATATCCAGGTCGGTGTTTACTTCCGTGCAACCAGTTCTGAAAAGTAACGTTAAAAATTCAGACAGTTTGGAAGAATCGAACACAAACAATACGGAGGCCGAGTTGTACAATAATCAAACCAATTGTTCAATGAAAAATGGAAGATCAGAGGACGTGAAACTAGGTAGCCCTGACATGCTTGCTCAGCAGTCATCGCCCAAGCAGTTCAGCAAACTGGACGAGAAAGCCAGCAGCCAGAACCTGACGACATGGGCGGCGTCCTCCCCTTCCTTCTCTGCTCCAAACTCCCACGCACTCAATACCTCCTTCTTCCTCAGGTCACAGCACACGAGTTTCCCCGGCGACCAGAGGTACACGACATCTACCATCTCCGGGTGCAACGCCAAGAACTTGACCTCATTTGCCCCGCACCCGCCATTACCGATCATCTCGTTGACGCAAACAGCATGCGTCAAGCTCCTTTGCCACGAGCCCGAGTCGTCGAGCACCCAAAGCTTGAGCCGCTCGCAGTCGTTCTTGGCGTAGTAGAGCCTGCCGCGGCAGTGGCCGAGGCGAGCGCCGGCGTCCACTTCCTCGGGCAGCTGGACGAGCCTGCGCGGCGCCATCGTAGCGATGTCCATGCAGACGACGCGGTCCGGGTACGCGAGCATGTGGAGGACGCCGCCGCGGAAGTGCGCGGTGGCCGACAGAGACGAGGCCTCCACGCCGAATTGCGCGTCGCGCTCGGCCCACGCCTCGGCCGCCGACGAGAAGACCTCCACGGTTGCGCCGTGCTCCTGCCACGCGACGAAGCAGACGACGTAGTAGTGCGAGGAGTTGCACGGGTCGAACGCCAGCATGGCGAGCTGCGGCTCCCTCCGGGGGCTGGGAAGAGCGGCCCACCTCCTCGTCGTCGGGTTGGCGGCGTAGAACGCCGATGGCGTGGCGACCGACCGGTAGAGGAGCAGCCCGTTGCAGGCGTCGACGAGCTTTACGGTGGCCTCGAACGGGCAGAAGCTCATGTTGGAGTAGTCGAGGCCGCCGGAGCATACAGTTGCGTACCTTGGCTTGTTGTTGTCGCCGCCGCCGCCGCCGTCGTGTGACACGTGCACGAACAAGCCGGCTGTCAACAGCGGGAGCTTGCGTCGCAGGTAGTCGCCGGAGATGAGCGCGCGCCATGACCGGGAGACGCACTTGAATCTTGCCAGGGACTTGATAGGGAGCCTCGCAAGAATCTCGACGAGCAAATCATCGTTGAATACCATCTTATTAATTAGTTTCTTTCACGAATCACAACCGGAGTATAGTATGGAATTAGCATTCATTTTGGTCATTTGCTGGGTATATATATGCCACATTTGGGATCCCAGTTTCTTATAGAACTTGGTTGCAGTCCACATTGTACCGACTTTATATTTTTTAAGAGGAGAAAAAAATAGCTATTGTAGTTATCCTCTTTTCGAGGGAATACAACTTTGGGGGAAGAAGATCATATGTATTAGACGTCAAAATGGAGAGAATCAACAGTATGGTGAATTTGGAGCATATCTCAACCGTTTGATCAGGATCCAATGGTTCAGATTTAGAGTGCGTTTGGTTGGTAAGATGAGATTGAATGTGATAGCATGGTACAGTTAGGATGAGATCGTCTTGGATGAGATAATACAAGTATGGTGTTTGGTTGGTGGGATACGATGATACATGATTTTGTTTGGTTGATGGAATATAATGATCCTGGATGGTTCAAGATAGTGTTTGGTTGGTGGGATAGGATAGTCTGTATCATATTTTTTGCATTAAAATATGCCAAGAGTGATCTTGTTTTGTTAATTAAATGACAAGGAACACAACGGTTCAATCGGATCGCAAATCGGATACTCGGTTTAGGAAATATGATCATTTAAAGCTCGTAAATCAAGCAGTCACGTCACCAAGCGCCTTGGAATTCGAGTGAACGGTGTGGTTCGGGATTTTTTTTTCCCAAATGGGATGATACAGCATAAACATGGAATATTCTTTTTTTGAACCATCTCATCCCGAATGGTTTGGTTCTATTCAACCAACCAAACACCTGAACGAACTCATTTCCCGTACCGAATGGTTCAGGATCACTCCATTCAACGAACCAAACACACCCTTAGTGTTGCAACACCAATGTTACTGTGATATATTAATCGAATACTGTTGCTACAGTTAATACGCTACAACATTTTGTATGCGCCACTGTTGCAAACTCGAAACATTTGTACCAACTGTGTCTCTCCGTATAAGGAGCTGGGTCCCAACTTTGGCCGTTGGCTAGAAAACTGAGGTACTTCAGCAGTTGCACGCCAACTTTGTCGAGTTTTTTTTTCTCTAAATAGCACTATTGCCAATATTTTTGACGCAAATAGCGCCTCGCGGCGTATTGACAAAAATGATAGCTCGGCCGCACACTCGTATCCCAGACACACGGTGTGCCGACATATAGCTGTGTCCGCACGGCCACCGCCCCAATGTAGCCGCGTTCGCAAGGCCACCGCCCGGAACCGAGTCCGCATAGCCACCGACCGGAACCGAATCCGCACGGCCACCACCTGGAAACGAATCTGCATGGCCCCCGCCTGGACAGGCCTCGTTCGCATGCCCCCCGCCCGAACAAACCTCCTCCGCACAAGTATCGCCCAGACACTACCGTCCCCCTAGCCCGGAGTGCTGCGACCCGACAGCGCCCCCGGATTTCCCGCCATCAGCGTAGCACCTTCGCGGCTATAAATACCAGACTCTCGCACCCAGTCATCTCAATTGCATTTTCGTTCTCGTTCTCACGCTCGTTACTAAGAACACATAGAACAAAATAAAAAAATGAGATTAAAGCTCGGAGAAGTTGTTTGGATCGTAGTAGTTTTGAATGGTTCCCCTGAAGCCAGGTAATTTTTTGTCCACTGCATTTGTCATTATTATCGTAGTCCTAGTTAATTAGTCTTACTCAGTTAGTCCTAATTAATGTAGCTTGTATTCTTAATTAAATAGATGTTAATAATTTAGTTGTAGTTTGTTACTATTAATAATTTAGTCGTAGCTATGTATGGGTAATTTTATTAGTGCTTCATAATTAGCGGTAATTAATTAGTTGTAATTAATTAGGATTTATTATTTGAGTATGAATTAGTTACTGGCTAAAAATTAGTAGAAATTAAATAGTTGTAATTAGTTTAGTGGTAATTAATCAATCATAATTAGTTTAGTGGTAATCAGTTTGGCATAATTAATTTAGTGGAAATTAATTAGTTAAAATTAATTTAGTGGTAATTAATCAGTCGTAATTAGTTTGACATGATTAATTTAATGGAAATTAATTAGTCATAATTAATTAGTTGTAATTAAAGTAGTGGTAATGAATCAGTGGTATTTAATAAACCGTGATTGTTTGAGTCGTGGTTTATTAGTGGTAATTACACTAGTAATGAATTACTCGTAAGTAATTTTTTGACAAGTAATCAATTTTTTGCTAATTAATTTATTATTTGTATTTCATTATTCATATTTAATCAATTACTTGCATGCAATTTGTCGTCCTTGTTTGTACCATGGGTAATTACTATCAAAAAAATTTCTTGTAAGTAAATAGTATTAATTAGTTCAGTCATATTAAATTTGTGGTAACTACATACCATGTTTTTATATCTTGTACCTCAGTTCGGCTTGTTGTGGCTTTAGGTAAATTTGAACATGCAAGACTTGGTAGTGTTTTTCGGTGGCGATCTCAGACGCGGGCGGACAGATGGGTTGGACCTATCGAGATGCCGATAAGGTGGTCGAAAGGAGGGCTTGATGCGATGAATATTCACGAGCTTTGGAGCTGCATCCGGAGGGAGTTCGACATAGAGTCAAAGACGAAGAAACTTGTCATCGAGGGGATCACCTACACGAATAAGGGAGGGAAGGGCGTATGGGAGCTGGTCAAGGTGAATGGTAGTGAAGCATGGGGCCAATGCATACAGATTGCATCCCAGCCCGAGGCCGCGATATATGGGAAGCCGATGGTGTACGTGATTTCGTACGTAGGGCGCCGAGAAACCTTGATGATGTCGGGGCCTTGGCAAGCGAGCAACCGCGGGCAGAGATTGAAGACGGTAGCATGGAATTTGTTATTTTGGCAGGAAGACTTACGCATAATTTTGTGCAAAATAAGGGGGTGGAACTATGGTGGCCGACCCACATTGACTGCCACGAGTATCTACTGGACTAGCCTCTCAGGTTGGAGTCCAATGAGGACGCCGACCTGGGCTCGGATGGTAGCGAGGAGGAAACACACCAGACTAGTAGTACAACCGGTGGAATTGTGTCATCGGAGCTACCTTATGTGGTATCTAAACTTGATGGTATCGCAGTGCGTTCGCTCGTACTGCCGCAAGAAAAAGGGTCCCAGTGGGGTTTGAAGCCGACACCATCTTAGTTGGGCAACACTTTTCTAGCAAGACAGTCGTGCAACAAGCTATAGCATGGTACGTCTTGTCCATCAACCGTGTACCGGGTGCACCGATCTAACCCAGGACATTACGCAGTAAAGTGTGTAGTGGAAGGCTACCATGTCATTGTTAGAGCTCACTGAGCAAATTTCTTTGGCTCGGTCTTCATAGTCAAGGTGGTGACCGAACACACTTGCAAGCTTAGCGAGCCCCTGCAGCAGCATCAGAATGTGACTTCCGTATATGTGGCAAGTCTCATCAACCACCTAGTTGTAGAGGACGTGTCCGTCTCCCCAAGATGCTGATGTCAGAAGTCGTTAATCTAGTTGATTATTCAGTCTGCTACAACAAGGTTCGATGAGCCAAGCAGAATGTTATCGAGTCCATGTACGGGACATACGAAGAGGCGTACAACCTTACGCCAAGAATGCTTCACCAGACTGCCGAAGTAAACCCCGGCATGTACATAAACATGCTTGAAAGTGAAGATGCTGATGCAGTCCATCAGTAGCCCATAGTGGGCCGTATATCGGGTCGTGCAACTTGGGGTACGGGTCCACTACTTTCTCGAAGGAGGGCCACCCAACAGGGAAGTGTTCTCAACTCCACAGTTGTAGGAGCACGTAGCAGATAACAAGGCTCGATTTCACACCGATGTCGCGCCGCGAAGCGTCACACAACCCACTGTATGTGGCGCAAAGGACGGTTGATCCCAGCTGTACTAAGGCATTGCCCCAGCCTCCGCGTCAGCTAGAGCTGTTCAAACACTGGGCTGGGTTGGGCGTCGGGCTGGGCTTTAAAAGCTCAGTCTCAAACAGACAGGACCGAGCCCAGCCCAGCCTGAATTTGATTTTTTTATTTAAATATATTATTTTCATCATTTAAATAATAAAAAGTAATATTTAAATAATTTAATGAATTAAAAATAGTTTTGCATTTTTTAATCACATTTTTCGGCCCGGACAAAGTCGGGCTCGGGCCGGGCCAGCGGGTCGGGTCGCTCGTGAACAGGTCTAGCGTCAGCCAAAGAGTCAGCGATACAGATGAGCTGGGGTACACCCAATCGCATTGTGCAGTGGGAAACAAGGCCTAATCAAAGAGATGAAGAAGGTAAGCGACGAGGTGCTTCGTAACAACCTCGTCAAGTGCATCCTCTGGGCATTGATTGAAATGCCTCAGCCAAGTCTGTGGGATGCCACGGGCACTATCCAGGACAGGTATGCCGAACTCATGCCCCATCCTGGCCTTCCAGTCCATCGACGAACGGCCTGAAACAAGTGGCTCATCCTAGATCGGGAGACCGGTCAAGAATGAGACGTCCTAGGGAGTGACTGTCATCTCACCCCACCGAAAGTGGAAGGTGTGTGCCTCTGGCCTCCGCCTGTTGACAAGTGCCGACAGCAGCCTACCGTCCAATGTGAAGTGGCATCTGATAGAGAGTATCCTCGCAAAGAGCAAGAAGCACGTGTCCTGAAGGATTGGGACGTGGTGAACGTCCAGCTACCAGCAATCCCTTTCGGACCGAAGCACCAGGGGTAGAGGGCCATCCTCGTCCCCAGCAATCCATGACTTGCGCTGGTGATTCTCGTCGTAGAAGGGTTCCAGAAGCAACAATAGAGGCATGACTTGCAAGAGATGAAAGAGACATATTATTAGTGGAAAAATTGATAATGATGATAAATTACTAGAAATTAAAAATTACAACTAAATATAAACAACAAATTAACTATGACCAAATTAATTACTACTAATTAAGTACGACTAAACTAGTTATGACTAATTAATTACCACAAATGAACCTGTGTTACAAAACGACAACTACATTATTCACGACTAAATTAATTACGATTAACTAAATAGAACTAAAATAATTATGACAAATTTATTGCCACAGATTAATAACAAAAAATAATTATGGCTTATTAAGGCCACTAAATTAATTACGACTAATTAACGATGGCTAATTAATTACATCTGATAAAATATGACTAAACTAATTAAGACTAATTAATTGAGACTTAATTCCAACAAACTATTTATAACAAATTAATTGAGTAAAACTAAGTAATTACAACTAATTAATTGGCAACAAATTAATTATCCCTGAATAATTACAACTAATTAGTTGTGTGAGATTAATTTAACTACGGTTAATTAATTACGACTAATGAACTCACACAAATTTTATCACAAAAATTTGAAAACTACTAAATTAAGTATGCCTAAATAAGTAACAATGAGGATTAAAATATCTATATATTACTTTAAATATATAAATAAAAGACCATATGTCTTTGTGGTTGTAAACCTTCAGACTAACGACCCCCGTGGTCGTAAGAGTCATAAATCCTAAGACTAACGACCCCCATGGTTATAAGAGTTGTAACCTCTGAAGCTAACGACATCTGTAGTCGTTAGGGTTTCAGATATTACATATGGGTACACTGGTCGGATGAGGTCCTATACCTAGTCCCCGAACAGATGATTGCTCGTACAAGCAATGAAATGACATTTGATTCGGCTCTAAGTATATCATTTACCGTGTGATGAATAGAGCACATGTCGTATTGGCCCTATACCACACGATGTTTCATGATCCTAAGACACTAGGGATAAATTACCATGCGATTTAGTGTATCACAAACATTAAACTGCACAAACGGTTGATACTTCATCAACTGTGGCCTCGCTCTGATCAGTCGCGACACTCCCAACAAGCGCCTATACCAGGATTAACTGCCGCCACTTCATCAACTATTTAAGGAAGGGCACGAACGTTGAAAAGGGGGATCGAATCCAATTTGAGAAATCAACAGACGATTGGATTTCATCTGAAGCATTAGTATAGCAAGTACTACGCTGAGTGTAATTAGGATTAGTCCATTGTCTTGTCAAGGGCACCCCTTGTAAAGGATCCAGTTCATAGCAATCCCATCATCTCCGAAGAACTCTTTGCCATTTTCCTCTGTTTTATTTCGTAAGATCGGCAACTCGATTGTCGACAGCTGGCACCGGCCGTGGGGACGAAGGTGTTGAGTTCTTTAAGTTTACTTCACTCAACAATTCCTCATCCACTTTCTTTGCCTCATCATCGTTCATGCGAACATGACAGGGACTTGGGATGAGGAAAATTAGTTCGACCTGGCTAACTACTCTGATCTCGACATGGACGCATGCATCCGTGCCATGGAAGACAATGCGATGTTATCATCCTCCTCCTCCACCGGCTCTCCAGTAGCAGAGATTGGAGAAATCGACCGGATGGATGAGGATACACCGTCGCCATCAATGGAGCTCTTAGAGGAACCGCTTGTTCCGATCAGTTCAGAACGTCTGAACGCTTCTGCAAGCCCAGTCGACCTAACCAGCAAAAATGGCAACGAAAGTCCAGTGCCACAATCAGAGAGTCCATGTACTCTCGATATTGTCATGGGCGACAAGTATTCGCCAACGACTCCTACGTATTCTGGGGGCCAACCGACATTTAGTAAAGGTGTCAATGAAGTTATCACCGATCGTAGGCTAAGTGGGCATAGTGAAACTCAGCATACGATCGACAATCCGCGGATCAAGTTAAGTCCACCACAGAGCCCACAGAGGCGGTAATCTCCGACCGCTCCCCATCATGGAGACTCTTGCAGAAGCACTGGAAGGCTCTCCCTTAGTTACAACAGGAGCTCATCAGAAGATCACTCCTGGTTTCACGAAGTTAACACAATTAGAGATACCAATCTGGATGCCATGTACGATCCTCCACGGGTTAACTCGTCACCACTTGCTGGTGGAAATGGTAAGGGCGTTCAAGCACCAACTACCGGAGGCAACCGAGCAGATGCACGTGCATCAGTTAATTCACCTATTCCTACCCCACCACGAGTAAAGGGTCAGATAGGGCCCACTCGAAGGTCGAGGGAAAATTCCCCTCATCAAATGCCCACTGCAAGTGGGAATCCTCCATGACCTTCGGTAACAATGCAAAACCTACAATGAGTCCGAAATATTTTGAATAATTCAGATTCTGCTTTAGCAGGAACTCCAGGTTATGCTTGCAGGTTAGGTGTCGGAGATCCTCCAACAAACCATGCGACGTACGGAAATGTACCGGTAGCAAAGGAATTCACAAAGTCACACGATGACTTCATTCCAGCACTCCTCTCTCAGTAGGGGACATCATGGTCGAGCGGAGGACCATTCAACACCAAGACTCCCTCGTAGGTTCTGACCAGGAAATCACGAGGGATGACGGCTCTTCACGACAGCCACTCCTCCTCATCAAGAGGAACGACCGCTTAATTTTGGCGATCTCAGGCATCATCTCAACCAAGCAGGTGGTCAAAGATGTTATCATAACATCCACAACCGAATTGGGACACGGATCCTAGGTATGCAAATATGAGGAATCGATCCCCAACTAATTACAATCCGGCTTCTTTTCAAAGAAAGCGTCACGATTCCATTATGGGCTGCCGAGCATTTTCGACAAGTCTCCAAGTTGTTCGTTGGCTAGACAGGTTCCAAACAGGCAACATAGAAAACTTCAATGGGACTTAGAACCCATTGGAATTTCTTCAAATTTATACTACCTCCATCAAAGCTGTTGGTGGTAACGATTATGTGATGGCAAATTACTTGCCCACGATCCTTGAAGGCTCTACTCGTTCATGGTTACTCAACCTACCGGTCAGATCTATCTATACTTCGGACCAACTTTCAAGGGACATATGATCGTCTTGGGAAGTAGGATGATCTTCATCGGACGAAGCAAAAAACCAACAAAATTCTATCACAGAGATCGTAGAATCTTATGTTATCCAGGCTTTTAAAGCAGGACTGGGGAATCACCGATTTACGTAGGATATAACAATAAATCATCAATGGATAACCGTCAAACTTTTTGACAAGGCCGATAAGTATGCAGCCGCTAGTGAAGCGGTCGAATGGTGCGATGTTATTGATCGAAAAAGATAAAAAAAAATCCCCAGCCAGGCCTAGAGAAACAAGAGAAGAAAAGCAAGAAGTCTCTCAAGAACAAGATGAATCACAATCCCAATAATAAGGAATTCCTTGCGATTTTTGAAAAGTTTACCCTAGGCAAGAGAGACTTCACTGGTAGAAACAAGGCTAAGGCTCCGACCAGCGATCACTAGTGTCCACTTGACCAGGCAGCAGGGTACCTAACAGAAGAAACTGGAAGATTACTACTCAGGTAAAGGTCCCTTCCCCTCCATAAGAGAACTCGGAAAACCAAACTCTAAGAAGGACAAAGATAGCGACGAAGAGGTGGAGTACCAGGAGCCGCAGCACACAATCGATATGATTTTTTGGTGGATCCTCATCGTACAAGTCAAGACGTCATCTGAAGGCCGTAGAGCGGGAGGTGAACTTTGCCGAGTCTCCGATCACCGTTGAGACATCCAAGTGGTCAAAAACTGTAATCTCCTTCAGTAAAGAAGACTACCCCATCTCGTCGACTCGATCAGGTAGGTTTCCTATCATAGTTGAACCTACTATTAACAACTGTAAAGTTAATCGAGTCTTAATAGATGGAGGTAGTTCTTTGAATAATTTATTTACGGGAGCATTGGAAGAAATGCAGATTCCCAAGTATAAGGTAAACTGATAGGACAACTATCCCTGCTGGTTACGTTCGGAGCACCCGACAACTTCCAAACAGAAAAGGTTCCATTTGATGTGTGTATTTTGAAACTGCATACAATGGAATCCTTGGTCATCTGGCTTTAGCAAAATTTCTAATAGCCACAGAGTACGGTTATCAAAATTTCAAAATGCCAGGACCGAAGGGGGCCATCACAATTCGAGGAGATCGAAAAATGTCTTATGCATGTGATCGAAAATCCTTAGAACTGGTCGATGAACTTCCGACTAGAGAAACTAATCCGCCCACCATGCAGGTCAAGCACTCAAGGCTAAAGATAGCTCTGAAGCCTTCCAACCAGAGCAAGGAGGTACCATTTGATAAAGGCGTTCCTCTGGAAGGCACCAACGCACCATCTGCCTCAAGAAATGCTGATGCGTCCGCCCAAAAGGTACTAGTCGGGGCAGGACTCGACCCCAAATAGGAAAAGTCGTTTGTCTCCTTCCTTCGAGCAAACTAGGATATATTCGCCTGGCATGTTTTTGACATACCTAGAGTCCCCAAGGAGGTGATCGAGCACAATCTAGCTCTCTAGCCTGACAAAAAAAAACCCAGCCAAGAAGAAGCTAAGACGTTTCACATCCGATCGGAAGGAGGCAATCCAGTTGAAGATCGAGAAACTCCTCAAGGCCGGATTCATTCGTGATCCCGACCACCCAGAGTGGCTCGCCAAACCTCTAATGATTAGAAAAAGCAATGAAAAATGGTGAATGTGTATTGACTTCACATATCTTAATAAAGCTTGTACGAAGGATGACTTTCCCCTTCCGCGCATTGATTAGCCTATAGACTCTACTTCCGGATGTGAGTTGTTAAATTTTTTAGATGCGTACTCAGGGTACTACCAGATTAATATGAGTAAAAATAATAAAGAGAAAACTTCCTTCATCACTCCATATGGCACTTACTGCTATGTTAAGATGTCATGTGGTCTCAAAAACGCTGGTGCAACTTTTCAAATATTGATGCAAAAAAACCTTCAATCCTTAGATTGATAGAAATTTAGAAGGTTACATTGATGACTTGGTTGTGAAAAGCATTAACGCTAGCGACCATATTTCTGACCAGCATGAGACTTTCAATAACATAAGAAGACATAACCTTAAGTTCAATCCAGAGAAGTGTGTGTTTGGAGTTTTTTCGGGAAAGCTTTTTGTATTCACAGCAAAAATATCGGCCATCGACCAGATGCGCCCTCCAACCACAAACAAAGAAGTTCAAAAACTAACCGTGTATGACAGCGTTAAGTCGTTTCATATCACGGTTAGGTGAGAAATGATTACATTTCTTCAAACTCCTTCGAAAACATGGAAGTTTTGAGTGGACTAAAGAAACATATGATACATTTGAAAACTTAAGAAGTACCTTACGAGTACCCCGATCTTAGTTTCTCCAATATCGGGATAAATATTACTGATTTACGTGGCTACAACGCCGCAAACAGTCAATGGTGCACTGGTCGTAGAGCGTGACAACGTACAACGACCGGTGTATTACATAAGCAAAGTCTTACATGGACCAAAGGAAAGATACCCACACGTACAAATGTTGCTCTATGGTCTCCTTATGGCTTCAAGGAAACTAAGGCATTACTTTCAATCCCACAAAGTGGTCGTACCAACCGGATATCCCATTGGTCAAGTTCTCAGAAACAGGGAATCATTATGACGAATAGCAAAATGGGCGGTCGAGCTTGGGGCGTTCGACCTCCATTTCATCTCACGAACAACAATTAAGTCCCAGGCAATAGCATAATTTATTGCTGAATAGACAAACACTGAACCCACCCAAGGACCCGAGTATGAACACCACAATGAGTGGACAATATACTTTGACGGTTCCTTGATGCTCAAAGGCTCGGGGGTTGGAGTCGTCCTAATCTCCAACTCAGAACAATATACTATTTAAGGAAAGACGCGAACAACGAAAAGGGGGGATCGAAGCCAATTCAGAAAATCAACAAACGATTGGATTTCATCTGAAGCATTAGCATAGCAAGTACTGCGCTGAGTGTAATTAGGATTAACCCATTGCCTTGTCAAGGGTACCCTTTGTAAAGAATTCAGTTCATAGCAATAAAGAACAGTCACATCATTTTCCAAGAACTCTTTGTCATTTTTCTATGTTTTATTTCGTAAGATCGACGACTCGATCGTCGACAAGTAGAACTAGTTAACTACAAACATTTCACTACGACTAATATACTAACCACACAATTAATTAATTAATTACGTATTAGGAAAAAATTGCCTACTAATATGGCTGCAAATAATGATTAATCGTTTGCAAAATCGAAATCGACAGAACGAGCGAGGATGAGAAAGCGAGCGAGAATAAGAAACGAAATCGCCATCACCTCGAATTTATAGGAATCGGATTTCCTCCCGCATGCGACGCTTGCATGCATGCATGCATCTGCAGACAAGGATGCAACGGAGAGAAGAATAAAGGGTAAAGGTGATGGCGATGGCGATGGCGATGGCGATGGCGATGGTGAAATGATGGATAGTGACGGGCACGTGTGGGTGAGGTCCGGGCGAGGAGGGCTTGCATGCAGGCATGACACGGTGCTAGTCCAGGCGGTGGCCTTGCGGACGAGGCACGTTCGGGCGGTGGCCGTGCGTGGAGGAGGTAGGTCCGGGCGGTGGCAATGTGGAGGAGGAGCATCTAGGCTTTGGCCGTGCGGAATTGCGCACGTGGCTGCGTGAGGCTCGTCTAGGCTGTCATATTTGCAAATGCCGCGAAGAGAGCTATATTCACAAATACGCTGCAAAATAGTATCATTTAGGCCAAAACCTCCAGCTTTGTTAGGATCTAGTCATGCAGGTCAATTGATCATGGAAGGGATGAGGCTTAAGGTGGCCAGGTAGGCAATATAATTAGGACAATGGATGTTATAGGCCAGATACTAGCTAGTACCGTATTAGCTGGAAATGGATGGTACGAACTACCCCATCCGTTTGACAATATTTGTTCACACAGTCCACCACATATACGCACAAACAAGGAAATGAAGTACTAAATCTAAACAAAAGTTTATTAGAAATCATCGCACGTACCAATATTAAATGACATACGAAAATCACTTAACTTCTTCTAAATCATTTAAGTAGGATAAAAAGTGAAAACATTAATGAACAAACATTTTGAATGGAAGACTCCAGATCATTGACAAACATTGTGAAATGGAGAGGGTACAATAATTTTTTTTTAAAAAAAAACTAACCGCGTGAGCTCTACTTTGTATTAAAGAAGGGACATACAACGTTCGATTACAAGAAACACCCCGGACAGACGGGTGAACAGAAAAAGAAATATATAAAGCCCATCACGCAATGTCTGCAGGAAGTACAATAATTATCGATGATGCTGCCACGATGCTGCGTGCAAATCCATTTAGTAGATCTGGAATAAGGGAACCCACTAAGTGTCGCTAAAGAAGCATATATATATATATATATATATATATACACACCACATTATCTTTTGATAAAAGTCCATATATATTACATTAACATTGATGGCTACGGGTAGTGGCCTCAGTTCTGCTAAATGTGCCGCACAAGCACGTATACTCTTGTACGCTGTGTCTTCATAATTGCACTAGGCACACGAGCACACGAGCACACGAAGAAACTTAACCAAGGTTTTTTATTTTCCAAAAATGACAAGAAGAAGTTTTTGCAGGCACTTAAGTTTTTGATGTAATACAAAACCCAGGTCAGAATCACTCATCTGCTGATTTACCTGCTGGAGAAATGAGAATACGCGGCGTACCATATCGCTATGTGCCCTTTTTAAAAATTATATATATAGTACAGGAAATGATTCGATTATATTAGACCTGAGATAAGGTTGTTCTTTCCCTTAACAAATCACGATGTGCGGTTTTAATATGTAATACCTCTCTGTCTAAGAGATCGGCCTGCACGTCTGTTTCACTGTTGTATCTGTGTTATTTAATTGTTTTGAAATATTGGCAATGCAAATTAAGAAACCTCTTTCCATGCAATTGCAACCTCTATAATCATAAAAATAGCTGCCGCCGAAACGAAGATTCCACGGATGGTTTCGAAAGTACCCTGGCCAATCCAATCAACAGGCCCAAATGCACGAGTATTATACGCTGCATGATACTAGTAGTACTTTCCTTTGCAAACGTTTGCATCACAGTAGATTTAGTAATGGAGTTTAAGCTCTTGATTCGGAAAGGGAAAAAAAACATTTATACAAGTAACCATGCTTCAGGGATACCATATCATAGCTACCTTACCTATTAGGCTATTACTACTACTACTACATCACAATTCACAGCTATATATAAATATAATCTCCTCTCCGTAATCATATACTAACTATGTATAGACGTTCTTCTTTCTGACGACTTCTTTTTTGGCGAGGGTTATTTTCCTTTCTTCTTGGGAATTATGAACTGGTTAAAACGGTTTGAAGAATGAGATCAGAACACCGTCACGAACCGCTGTCGGTACAAAAAGAAGCATTTTTACTGTGCAGTAAGGTAAAAAATTTAACATGCATATACTGGATTAGAAAGGAATTAATAATGAAGAGAACATTAAGTAATACTTTGAGCGAGATGGACCATGGTTTTTGTGGAGGATGGCTAGGGTTCGTACTTGAGGAAGATGTCAACTACTGAACAGTTCATGCAGTAGGGGGGAGAGGGGGAGAAGCGACCGCGCTGGGGATGCTGGGGCCGGTAGGGGAACCGGAGGCACTGGGGGTGGAGGAGAGGGGGAGGAGGCACGGGGAGGCCGGGGCCGGTAAGAGAGGTGCTGGGGGTGGGGGAGGCGGCAAGGGGAAGCGCCAGGGTGGGGGAGGTAGGGCATGCGGCAGGGGGAGGCGCCGGGGGTGGGAGGGAGAGCCAAAGAGGGGGAGACGGGGGGAGGCGGCCGAGGGAGAAGGAGCCTCCGGGGGCTTTAGAGTTTAGACCACAACACTTTTGATGTATGCATGACGGTTAGAAATGTTCATGAGATGTGAATGTACGGGGTGTGATTTGACGTTAGGGAGTAGGGAATGACGGGGCCAACCGGCTGCTGTGGGAAATTCCGCTTGGGGAGATGGCGCCTGGGCCCTCAGGTTGTCATGTCGGCACAGACGCACAGTCGCACAGACACAAAAACTCCAATTGTTCTGCTTGGTACGTGACAACAAACCTTTAAGGGGAGAGCTCAGAGAGGCAACGGGTAAGACCACAAGACAACAGCTCTACGCGAGACATGATAGAACACAACTTTGACATGACAAGACATGACGAGTACTTTTATTACAAATTAGAGAGTAACGGACGGCGAGAGGAAGAGAGGCAACGAGCCACGAGGGAGATAGGCAATGGGCAAGACAACGGCTCTACGCGGAATTATTTCTCTCCGACTCTCCGCGCCTATAAAAATGAATGTCTGCAGGTCATTTCTTCACCACCGAAGCTCAGCTTGTTTTTTGCTCTAGTGATTGTCTTTTGCTCATTTATTCACCATCGAGCGAAGCACATATTCCATTCTCTTATTCTCTCTTTGCTCGAGTGCTCTGTACAATATAAAGCATTCTACCAAGGAGCTCGGTAGCTCTATGCTATCGAGTAGTCGTAGCATGAAAGAAGCAACAGGGAGAGGGAGACGCTTAGTCTCACGCCGCTCAATCTCCCATCAATGCTCGTCAGCTCTCCCTAGGCATGGAGGACTACGGCATGGATGATCGTCATATGGAAGGTACAGAGCGATAAGCGGAGTACCAACGCGGTCCAGACCCCATGGAGTGCTAGACTTCGGTACCCCGTCCGCGGATGGCAATATTAGTGGGTCCGCGCCCGGCAGCAGCAGCGCCGGGCGAAGGGCGGAGTGCTGGAAGCACATGACCTAAAACGAGGAAATTTGAGACAGCCAAACAGTAGAAAAATACAACTTGTAATTATTCCAAAGCTCAATTAACTGCTTGTATAGGTGGAAGGATGGGGCACTTGTACCGAGACTACAAAGCATGCATGAAAAAGATGAGGCGCACACACGAGGTGGAGGAGTCCAGAGCAGCTCAACTTCGAGGCTAATGGGTCTATAAGTACTTGGGCATACAACCCTCATTATGCCCGTGAGGAAATTGCAAGATACATTATTTTCGATGATCAATTGATTAGGGTGGGTGAAAGTCGCTCGTTTGAAAGAATGATCCAACGCGGCTTTTGTCTACAGTAACAACATAATAGTTGGATACTTGGACATCATCACGCCAGAGAACTGCCTACTTTAGTGTTGTAGTCCATTATTTAGATGATAGGATTTAAGTTAATTACTGAATCACACACGGGAGATGAAATTATCGAGCTCGTACTAGGGGTAATTGAGGGTTTTCAAATAGAAAATAGATTGTTTCTATAACTCTTGATAACGCGTCAGTGAATATGAAGGCTATGAGCATCCCTACCCCAAGGTTGAAGACATATATTGGTGGATATGTTCTCCACCAGAGATGTGTATGTCATATCCTCAACCTCATTGTGCAAGATGGAATGGAGGTGTTGGACCGTAAAGGCGACTAGAGGGGGGGGGGGTGAATAGGAGCACGCTCACTTTTTCACAAATTATGAACTCAATACAATTTCACTCCGGTAGCTATTAGAAAGCTATGAAGATCAATATACCAAGATCTGTTGGAAGACTAGTATTGAATCCAATAAAACCCTAAGCAATGCGACAATAATCGACAAGAATCAAAGCAACACAAATCTTGGCGGTCGACCTCAGTAGTGAACCGGTTGGACCGATTGTCGGGCGGTCGGACCATTTATATCTTGGCGGTCGGACCGCTCCAAATCGGTCGGACCGGTGGTGATGGGCGGTCGGACCGCGATCTACGAACCGATCCAAAGCAGTAAAATCAGCCCGATGGCGAAGTTGCAATTAGGTCTAACTTTTGATTCTCAACTCCAAACTTCACGAAACTTTGCACACACCTTCTCTATGCTATTGAGGACCTATTCCAATCGAATATTATGATAATTCTTGGAGCGATCTTGAGCAATTGTCAATTGATTAACGAAGGTCTAAAACCGGGCAAGAACGAAAACTTGATCCTATTGCTTGTTCGTGAGTGATTGATGATCAAGATGATGCTAGATAGATTCACACATATCACAGCAAGCTAATTCACGTGAAAGAATCAATCACAAACTCGCGGATCAAAGAAAGCCCTAAAAACACGAAATTGAAAGCAAGAGCGAAAAGAGACTTATCTCAAGCAAACCTTGCATAGATTGATTTAAGTGGTTGATCTTTGGATTACATCCACACCATCATGGATCGATGAGACAATCAAGGATCACGAAATTCTCCTCAAACCATGAAAAGCCCTAGCCTCCACCTCAACTCCCTAACGACAATTAGGGTTTTGAAACATAAATAGTGAGAGAGAGAGAGTGCAGCCACCATCTCCTCCTATTTATAGTGGAGGCCTAAAACTCTTAGGGTTTGACTTAATTGGGCTCCGTTAAGGCCCACTAACAAGCGGGTCACACACGCGCGCTTGCGCGCCGTCTTTAACTTTTGACCTAAACCGCTTCACCATGTGCTATGGATTCGCCAATAGATCACCCTTGTCCATCTTGTGTCACGCTTGAGTCGTTGACCTCACCCGCATCGTCGATCGTTCGAACCTCAACTCTTCAAGTCTAGTCCGATTCTCCTCGCCGTTGACCGTCGTTGACCACCAAGCCACCTGCACAACCACAGACAAGAAAACACGTATTCGGGAACAAGTTCTTCACAACTTGACCCATGTTAGTCAAAACATGCATCATGCAAATCATATGCCATGAAACTAATGACTTTGACCTAACAAAACAACATCGCCACGAAGTTGGCGGCGTTCAAGTAATTCTGGTCGACCGCTCCAGTGAGCGGTCGGGCGCCCATGGCGGTCGGACCGCTCCACAATGAGCGGTCGGACCGCCTAGAGACTTAGCGAAATTCAAGCTCCCAAAATCCGAAACCTTCTGGAAACTTTAAACCAATAGAACTTTTCACTGGAGACTCCAAAAATCATGAGACCAAGTGCATTGGGATCCCCTTACTTGTCTACAACACCTATTTTTGGCCCAGCTCAATTTGAACACTTTTGGTCATCGCCGGTCCGACCGCCCCAGATGGCCGGTCCGACCGATATGGGACCGGTCGGACCGCGGTCTGGACCGGTCGGACCGCCCCGTCCGAATACACAGTAGCTTTGTCGAAAACGCGTGAAACGACAAACCGTAAACGCCATTGCCAATTGTCACATCATCCTAAGATCTGGAGCATATCCCCATGAAATCCACAATCTCCCCCTTGATGAACACATTGGCAATTATCCAGAAAATGTAAGTAAGAGGTTTGAAAATGAGTTTACTCGCAGTTTTCGCACAAAGGCACAACTTGGTCCATAAGCAAGAAAAAGCAATGAACAAGACCAAGCTGGCATCAGAATAGTATAGGCATGTGAGACAAGGCAAAAGAAAGCATAAAAACTTTGATTTCCAGAAAAGGGTCAAAATTCTCACATGAGGTCCATATGAAAGAACAATTGTTCAATTGACCTATGATCATTGTGAGTATAAAAGAATGCAATTCAAGTTCGTAATATTCAATAAGACAATAAGAATGCAACTCAAGAACTCCCCTCACTATGATCATCAAATTTCAAATTTTCAGTTTCCCCCTTTGTATAAACTTCTCCCCCAATCTTCTCATTAACACATCTTCTCCAAATAAGAGTAGCAAAGAAATATTACACATCTTCTCCCCTTTGACAATGGATTTATCAAGGAATCACTCTCATCCGTGGATAACAAATAGAGAATAAAGAAAAAGCGAAACAAAAGAAGCATAAAGAGGAATATGCATGAAGTGCAATGGAGTGGCTTCAATTTTTGTATTTTTCAAATTTTTTTTTGATTACAAGAAGCTTTGGAGATTACCCAAAAGAACAAGCTAGTATCTCGAATAATGCACAAACAAAGATATCAAGCTGACAATGCTAGCAAGATCATGGTAAGACATATATATCAAAGCTAAGCACAAAGGCTCAAAAGTAAAGCGATGATTTGATCAATTTAAGCAACGCTTCAAATTCAAAGAAGTTCATCAACAGGATCCTAAAGTGAAATTGGCCATGTCAAATGTCAAAGTGAGATCAAAAATCTAACAAAGACCACATTAAGAGTCAATCAAGTCCTGTATTGAATCATTTTGCTCAATATTTTATAAACGCCCATTTGTCAACATTTTTCTCATTTGCATTGAATATTGAAGTTGACTAATGATCTAACTTAGTGACAAGATCTGGACTAGGAGCCATCCACAAACTCATCCTAAGCTTCGACCAAAAGTTGATTAAAGGTATATCTTAGTAAAGAAGATCTGGACTAGGAGCCATCCACAAACTCTTTCTAAGCTTCTACCGGGCGACAAATCTTGAGGTTCATGTCATTTCGACAAGCGGTCCCCATGAGATCGTCAGTTCATCAAACTATCTCCAAGTTCATGTCATTTGACAAGCGGTCTCGTAAGAATAGTTTGGCACAATTTAAGCATAAGACAATCTTGATTTTCATTTTTCACAAGAGCGCTTTAGAATCTCAAGAACACAAAATCTCAAGTAATGGTCAATTTTAGATCAAAGAGCTAACAAAGCAATTACGACAGGCCAATGTCACAAGAGGAGCACTAATTACGCAACTCGCTAAAACATCCACAAATTGCAATTTCTTAGTTTGAGTTGTTTAAAAGATTCTAGCTCATATAGCAAAGACTTAGCTAAACATGTAAAAGCATGATAATTCTAGCAAGTCAAAGAACTAGACATGACGTTGAGCAAGAATTGAAATATAAAACTCTAAAGGGTAATAGGCAAAGCTTCATCAATTTTAAAGATAAGCGTAAAAACTTAAATTACAATGCATTTTTTTATACCATTTGTTGTAACCACTTGTTGGAGTTTTCATATGAATGCAATATGACACAATGAGATGCAATTAAAAAGCCTAAAAGCCTAAAAAGTTCAAAAGATCACTAAGTTCGGAAAAGAACAATAAAAGATCAAAAGAACAAGAAAAGATTAGAAAAGGACAAACTCCCCTCAAACCAACCCATAGGGATAAATTACCCTAACTCACTTCTCAAGGTTGCAAACTGGTTTGATCTAATGGCTTGGTAAGAATGTCCGCCAATTGAGCATCGGACTCTCTGAAGTGCATCACAATATCACCTTTTTCAACATGATCTTTAAGGAAGTGAAAGCGAATGTCTATGTGCTTAGTCCTAGAATGTTGCCTTTGGGTTTTAGCAATATTAATAGCGAAGTGTTATCACGAAAAGAGGAACACTAGCAAAGTTTAACCCATAATCTTTCAAAGTGGGCGTCATCCACAAAATCAGCTCTGACAACTAGCGCAGCTACATACTCGCCTCGAGATGGATTGTGCAATGTAAGACCGCTTCCTAGAAGACCAAGATACAAGAGAAGTGCCTAGGAAGTGACAGTGCACGAGGTACTCTTCCTATCTAACAAACGACCCGCAAAATCGAATCGAAAAGCCTCTAATGGACAAAGTGAAGAGCAGAATACCAAATGCCATATAAGAGGGTAGAGTGTAAATACTGAATATAAACTTAACGGCTTGGCGATGGGAAGTTCTCGGAGGCGCTGAAATCTTGCACACAGGCATACCGTGAAGTGAATGTCCGGTCTCGAGGCCGTCAAATCTGAGAAGGAGCCGATCATCTGCGGTACTCGCGTTGATCCACGACTTCTCCTTCCTCATCTGGATCCAAAACAGTTGAAGTTGCCATGGGAGTGGAAATTGGCTTGCAGTCACCCATGTTGAAGCGTTTGAGAAGATCTTTAGTGTACTTCGTCTGATGGATGAAAGTTCCTTCCTTGCATTGCTTGATTTGAAGTCCCAAAAAGTAATTAAGCTCTCCCATCATACTCATCTCAAATTCCCTAGATATAGTGTCAGAAAAGCTGGAAACAAGAGCATTAGAGGAACCACCAAAGATAATATCATCCACATAAATTTGAGCAAGCAGGAAGTCATTGTCACGTCTAAGAATGAATAGGGTTTTATCCACTTTACCCATCTCAAAATTATTTTTAAGCAAGAAGGTCTTAAGTCTATCATACCGGGCTCTAGGGGCTTGTTTAAGACCATACAATGCTTTAGATAGCTTGAAAACACGATTTGGATATTTAGGATCCTCAAAACCGAGGGGTTGCTTAACATACACTTCCTCATCTATGAAACCATTTAAGAAGGCACTTTTAACATCCATCGATATAATTTAAAACCTTTTGATGCAAAAATGCAAGCGAGAATGCGAATGGCTTCTAGTCTAGCAACAGAGCAAATGTCTCATCAAAATCTAACCCCTCAACTTGGTGAAACCACGAGCTACCAATCGGCCTTATTTCTAACCACGAACCATCCTCACCTTGTTTATTCTTAAACACCCAACGGGTTCCTATAACATTATGACCACTAGGAGGTTCTACTAGGTTCCAAACTTTGTTTCTTTCAAAATTCTCTAACTCCTCATGCATGGCATTTACCCACTAGAATCGGATAAAGCATGTGATATATCGCGGGGTTCAAAAGAAGCAACAAAAGCCGAATGAGAGTAGAGATTTGGATCATTATACACAGCGAGTGACTCGCTCATGTAGGTTACCTATTATCTGCTCGGAGGATCTTTGTCTCTCGAATGCGAAGTGGGCGCCGGGTGAGATGTCGTTTCTTCGACCTCCGCAGTATCGCTGATGATGATGATGCGGCAGGAGCCTCAATCGAAGGTGAAGTAGGCGTAGCGAGTTCTTGTATCAATATGGGTGCCTCGGCGGCAGATGAGGGAATGACATTTGCTTCGTCCTCATCTTCCTCCACAAAAATACTCTCACACAGTAAATCATCAGAGCAATTGATCTAGCTCGAGGCTAGTCTCATCAAAAGTGACATTACAAGTCTCTGAATAATGTTAGTCTCGATATTAAAACCCGAAAACCCTAGAATGAGCGGGATAACCTGAAATATCCCATCGAAAGTTCTTGATTCAAATTTATCTAAATTGCTGTCTTAAGAATAAAACATTTTGATCCAAAAACTCAAAATGCGAAACAGAGGGTTTTCTACCAAAGCGAAGCTCATAAGGAGTCTTGCCTAAAGAAGGTCTCAAAAAGACACGATTGGCAATATGGCAAGCGATAGCAATAGCTTCGCCCAAAATCTCCTAGGTGTGCTATACTCATCTAGCATCGTCCTAGCCATTTCGACCAAGGTCCTATTCTTCCTTTCCACCACGCCATTTTGTTGAGGGACGTGTGGAGAGGAGAAGCGATGCTCAATACCGCTTTCGGCACAAAAGAAGCAAAAGAAGCATTTTTGAACTCCGTGCCATTATCACTGCGAATCGCTCTCAAAGCACCGGAAGCTCGAAGCCAAGCGAAGAACAAGATCATGAAAATAACCAAAAGCTTCATCCTTTGAAGTAAGAAAGAACACCCAAGTATATCTAGAAAGATCATCGACTATGACAAGAATATACCATTTTCCACCGATCGACGGACTCTAGCGGGACCAACAAAGATCCATATGAAGCAAGCCGTCACAGTCCGTCGGTCATAACCATAGTCACGAGAAGGGTGTGAGGCGGCAACTTGTTTGCCATGCCTACAAGGTGCACATCTGACATCTTTGACAACTTTGAGCTTAGGCAAACCTCTCATGAGATCAAGGTTGCTAACTCGCGTCAAATGATCAAAACCAATGTGCCCCAAACGTCGATGCCAAAGCCAAAATCAAGAAGATGTAAGCAAACATTTAAGAGATCCGACAAGAGATTACGAAAAGTCGGCTCAAAAATTCTACCAACTCTAGAGATTCCAAACACAAGCTCACCAGTAGAATCAAGCACACGACAAGCATTTTTCTTAAAAACAGTCTCATAACCATCATCAAGAAGTCGAGAAAGCAGAAGGAGATTATACCTAAGCTTGTCCACAAGAGCGACATCCTTTAGAATGAATTTGTTGTTTACCCTAATTGATCCTGTTCCTTCAATTCGCCCTTGTGTATCATCTCCAAAGGTGATGAAGTCATCACCGTTGCTCGCGTGAAAGAGGTGAACCATTTTGAGTTTCGGTCATGTGGCGTGAACATCCGGAGTCAACGAACCACGTGTTCTTCCCTTTCGCGATAATCCTGAAAATCAAGGAGCAAAGAACGATGTGTCTCAATCGGGATTAGATAAACAAGATTTAGGAATCGATCTTGAGACACACGCTCTGCAGGAGTATACAAACCGAAGTACTATCCTTGATTTCATTTAACATTTGATTACGAGCAATGTTTAACTTAACATGAGACTTAGACTGTCCATGGGCGGTCTGACCGGCTTTGTGCTGGCGGTCAGACCGGTGACCAAAACGGTCAGACCGGTGACCACCAGTATCGGACCGCCATCTGATACACATTAGAATTAGGATGTCTAGAAACATAATGATTTGCATGAGAGAAAAATCCTAATCCGTGTTTATTCTTTTCGGTGTTACCATGTCTCATAGAAGCTCTAGGTTGCATGAATGAAATTCTATCAAAATTTTTCCTATCATTTTTCAACCTCGCCAACAGATATTCAATCAAATGTCCACCTTTTTGCAATAAGTGCAATGGTACTTGGTACCACTAGAAGAGGCACCATTTGAATTAATACAAGGTTGGGCAAAGCCTGCAGATTTAAAAGATGTTTTTGCGAGTTGAGTTTTGAATTCAATTAAACCTTTTCCAAGACTTGAATGACTTTTGGGTTTGAATTGTCTTGAAAGGAATTGAATCCTAAACCTTGCTTCTTATAAGGAGTTTTAGATTTGTCAAGAATCATGTTTAATTGTTTCTTACCTTTAGAAAATTTCTCTAATGTATCATGAAGGTAGGCATTTTCTTTTCTCAAGTTAACACAAGCATCACAAGTTTTATCCATAGATTTTCCTTATACAAAGCAATTTCAAGCTTAAGAGTGGAACATGAAGCACAAGTAGTATTTTCAATATTGTCCTTAAGCTTAGCATATTTGACTCTAGCGACTTCTAAGATATCTTTGATTTCACGTTCTTTTCTAAGCATGAAGTGCAAGGGCTAGAATCAAATACATCAAAAGCAATCAATTTACTAGATTCTAAACATTTTTCACAAGGAGCACTTTTAATTTCATTTAGTTCAGATGTAGCATTCTCAAGTTGTTGTACACAAATATTATGAGCAGATTGTAACTTGGTAATTTGAATGCATAGCATGACAAGATAAACATTCATCGAGTTCAAGAGTCTTAGCGATTTTAAGCTCTACTTTCAGTTTGCTAATCTTTGACTCTAATTTCTTATTTTTGTCATAACAAATTCAAGCGCTTCATCTTGACTAAGCAATTGCTCAACTATAGAATCATATTTAGCGTAAAGCTCATCATAAGTAAAAGATACCTCATTATCATCAATGTCCTCCGTGTCGACCATGAAGCACATGCCGTGAAGTCTTTGGCCTTCCCTTTCTTTTTACCTTGAGGATCTCCTCCTCCTTGTCCTCCTCACTCCCGGTATCCACATCGCTCAAGGATTGATCCTCAAAGCGGCAAGGACTCGGTGGCGACCTTCACAAGCTTATTTGCCTCATACCTTGATTTGTTGAAAGGAGGCTTCTTCCAAGTGGCTTTCCTTCCTTATGATTGCTCTTACCTTTCGACTTGGGGCAATTTGCGGATATGATTGAGCTCACCACATTCATAGCATGTTACCGGACCACCTCTCTTTTGTTTCTCACATTATTGTATGCCCGTGTGAATTTCTTAGCTAGAAGAGCTAACTCTGTTTCGAGAATACTTTCAAGCTCCTCTTCATGAATAGCAGATAAACAAGCAAATGAAAATCCGAAGAAGATTCACAAGAGTCATCAAAACCTTTTGAGAGGATCGCTACCAAAGCTAAATTATCTTTCTTAGGATGATCAACTCTTTTAATTTCATGAGTCTTGAGTTTACTATAAAGCAATTCTAAAGTAAGACTTGAAAGATCAACATTTTCTTCTATAGCAAGTAGCTTTCATCTCCCACTCCTTGGTGTTGATTGCGGCCAAGAGATGGGTGGCATTTTCAGATTGAGAATATTCAATATCAACGACTTTCATTTGATTAATTACTTTATTAAAGCGATGAAAATGTCATCGATGCTCTCTCGGGGCGCATCTCGAATTTATTGTACTCACGCTTGTAAGCATTTGGCGCACCTTCTTGATTTGGGACGAACCCTCATGATATGTTTCGAGTGTTCCAAATTTCATGCGCAGATTGAAAGATTGCAAATTCTATCATATTCTTGTCTACCAAGTGCACCATATAAAAGATTCTTAGCCTTATTGTTGTTAGCCAAAAGAATTGCGAAGCGAGTGTAGCAATTTCGGGAATAACCAGTGGGCTCTAACAACATCCCAAATAGCTTGTCCTCGCTCTCAAGAAAGACGCGCATACGATTCTTCCAATAGGCATAGTCGTGCCCATCGAAGATATGCGGTTTAGTAGAAAACTTATCCATCGCCAAAGTTCGGTGACGGTTAAGATCAAGATTGAACTAACAGGGCTCGATACCACTTGTTGGACCGTAAAGGCGACTAGAGGGGGTGAATAGGAGCACGCTCACTTTTTCACAAATTATGAACTCAATACAATTTCACTCCGGTAGCTATTAGAAAGCTATGAAGATCAATATACCGATCTGACAAATGGAAGACTAGTATTGAATCCAATAAAAACCCTAAGCAATGCGACAATAATCAACAAGAATCAAAGCAACACAAGCATCTTGGCGGTCGACCTCAGTAGTGAACCGGTTGGACCGATTGCGGGCGGTCGGACCGCTGTTATCTTGGCGGTCGGACGCTCAAATCGGTCGGACCGGTGGTGATGGGCGATCGGACGGCGATCTGAACCGATCTGAAACAAAGAAATCAGCGATGACGAAGTTGCAATTAGGTCTAACTTTTGATTCTCAACTCCAAACTTCACGAAACTTTGCACACACCTTCTCTATGCTATTGAGGACCTATTCCAATCGAATATTATGATAATTCTTGGAACGATCTTGAGCAATTGTCAATTGATTAACGAAGGTCTAAAACCGGCAAGAACGAAAACTTGATCCTATTGCTTGTTCGTGAGTGATTGATGATCAAGATGATGCTAGATAGATTCACACATATCACAGCAAGCTAATTCACGTGAAAGAATCAATCACAAACTCGCGGATCAAAGAAAGCCCTAAAAACACGAAATTGAAAGCAAGAACGAAAAGAGACTTATCTCAAGCAAACCTTGCATAGATTGATTTAGTGGTTGATCTTTGGATTACATCCACACCATCATGGATCAGTAGACAATCAAGGATCACGAAATTCTCCTCAAACCATGAAAAGCCCTAGCCTCCACCTCAACTCCCCTAACGACAATTAGGGTTTTGAAACATAAACAGGCGAGAGAGAGAGAGGTGCAGCCACCATCTCCTCCTATTTATAGTGGAGGCCTAAAACTCTTAGGGTTTGACTTAATTGGGCTCCCGTTAAGGCCCACTAACAAACGGGTCACACACGCACGCTTCGCGAAGCGCCGTCTTTAACTTTTGACCTAAACCGCTTCACCATGTGCTATGGATTCGCCAATAGATCACCCTTGTCCATCTTGTGTCACGCTTGAGTCGTTGACCTCACCCGGCATCGTCGATCGTTCTGAACCTCAACTCTTCAAGTCTAGTCCCGATTCTCCTCGCCGTTGACCGTCGTTGACCACCAAGCCACCTGCACAACCACAGACAAGAAAACACGTATTCGGGAACAAGTTCTTCACAACTTGACCCATGTTAGTCAAAACATGCATCATGCAAATCATATGCCATGAAACTAATGACTTTGACCTAACAAAACAACATCGCCACGAAGTTGGCCGACGTTCAAGTAGTTACCGGTCTGACCGCTCCAGGTGAGCCGGTCAGACCGCCCCATGGCCGGTCGGACCGCTCCCTGTGAGCGGTCGGACCGCCTATAGACTTAGCGAAATTCAAGCTCCCAAAATCCAAACCTTACGGAAACTTTAAACCAATAGAACTTTTCACTGGAGACTCCAAAAATCATGAGACCAAGTGCATTGGGATCCCCTTACTTGTCTACAACACCTATTTTTGGCCCAGCTCAATTTGAACACTTTTGGTCATCGCCGGTCCGACCGCCCCAGATGGCCGGTCCGACCGATATGGGACCGGTCGGACCCGGTCGGACCGCCCCTGTCCAGAATACCTGTAGCTTTGTCGAAAACGCGTGAAACGACAAACCGTAAACGCCATTGCCAATTGTCACATCATCCTAAGATCTGGAGCATATCCCCATGAAATCCACAGGAGGTAATTGACGTTTATTTGAACAATATCTGCGATGCCTTTCGTTTCCCCTCAAGTTCAACGGTGGTGGTAGCCCGGTTCACGGAGTATTGCGTAGTCAACGACAAGACCCCAAGAAAATCCAGTCTTGATATAAAGGTGGGGTGGAACTCGACATACATCATGCTGAAAAGGTATAATGGTACAAAAATATTATATCTGTCTTTGTCAATGCTAACTCAGATTGGGAAATTGTTAGTCATTTTTTAGAGGTTTTTAGGCCTTTCTACAAAGCAACTAAGGCTCTATCCGGTATTTACTACCCTACCACTTACTTAGCTATAGATTTTATCTGACTAATTGCAGACAAGTTTGCTAAATCTAGGGAGCATCCCCTTTTAGTTCATGTTGTTGCAGCAATGGAGGAAAATTTTGTTAAATATTTTGGATCTATTTCATACATATATTATTTTGCTATCATTTTTTATTCTACAAAAAAGTTAGCAAGTTTGCAGATGATTATAGAGAGAATAGATGAGTACCTCAACCTTGATTTCTCTGAAGATTTTGAACATTTCAAAAATAAATTTGTTCATGTTTTCCGCTTGTATCATGACAAGCTTGGGAGTAGTACGAGATCAAAGGCCTCACAGCAGACGCATCCAGCCAAGACAAGTTTGACAACACATTTGTGGAAGAAGCTGAAGGGCAAGCCTAGTTCTTCACCCTCAGTCTCAAGCGTCCCCAAGTGGAATTCTACCTCAGAGCTGAACCACTACCTGGCATGATTTTGCAAACATCGATCCTGATATTTCCAGCGAAGGCAAGTTAGACTTGCTCAAGCAGATATTCCATGTGTTGTGCTATTTCGCACGAGATGTTCTACTGGTTCCGGTGCCCTCCATCTCTTTGGAAGCGACGTTCAACATGGTAGGAAGAATAATTGAAGAAAGGATGTCATTCCTCAAGCCCAAGATGGTAGAGGTAATCACATGCCCCAAGGACTAGGAATTGGCAAAAGAGCAACATCAGCATCAACTGGAGGATCCTGAGATCGTAGAGGTATTAGTTGATCTCATTGTCGAGTAGCTGACTTGTATGCATGAATGTAGTTACTGTACTCTTTTTCTTACCGAGGAAACCTCAGACTGAGGCGTAAGGTTTTTAACGAGGCACTAACAATGTGTGTGTAAAATACCAATGAAATTTCATTCCCCCTAATTTTAAGTGTTCATAATTTTACATAATTGTGGTTTCACAAAAATAAATAATTAATATATCAAAATTGTACATGTTGCTTGCAAAAAAATTATTCTTTTTATCTCTAGTAAACAACTACTTGTAGAATTTAATTGTGATCTTGGTAATGTTCAAGAGGCAATTAATATATCAAAACTGTATATGCTACAATATTTTCTTTTCTTTTATTTTTTCCTTTCTTTATTTTCATTCATTTTCTTCTATTCCCTCTTTTTTTTCCTCTTCCCCCCTTCTTTTCTTTTCCTCTTTTCCGTTTCTTTTCATTGCCTCGCTGACTTGCTAGTCACCGCACATCTCCCCTCTCCCTCACTCCATGTCTCCATAGTCCATCCAGTATTCCATTCCCTGTGCCGCGGGCTACTCTCCCCCCTTCTTCTTCTTCTTCTTCTTCTTCTTCTTCTTCTTGAGTTCTTCCCCAATTCGCAATCCTCCATGGCTCCATTCCTCCTCTCCTCAGCCCAACTGCCTACGGCGGCAAGGCCCCAACCGACTCTGGCCTTCGGGCATCTCCAAGAATCCAATCCCCAATCCCGATGGCGAAACTGTGAGAAGGAGGAGGCCATCCGCGGTGGTCTCATCCGCATCGTGTCGCCACCTCCCCGCCCCCTCGCCCGAGCCCCGAGGCGCTCTGGGCACATGTGCTGCCTCCTCCGCGTCACACTGCTTCTTTCACGCCCGTGCTATAGCTGCCTTGTATCATGCCCGTGCCGGCATGGCCCGACGGTGGCATGGTGGGCCAACGGCCAACGTGCTATGCTGGACCTCGTCAGCGGATGTCCGTGACAGCACGGCCTGGGGAGCTTACCGTGCCGGCCGCCGTGGACCGCGGCCCATTGGTGGCTGTGTCATGCCGGCAAGGCATGGCACGGCTACCACCTCTAATTGCCGGCATGGTACGGCTTCCACCTCTAATAGTATGGACAGACGAGAATAGCTGAAAGTTATGTTCTGTCGCTGTCATTGAAGAGGAAGAGGCACGTAGTAAAATAATCCTTACATGTGAAAGCTTTAAGGAGATCGTAGCAATTCGTTCAAGGTTTGCGGCAGACCGCCCTAACGGAGCTCGACACTGGAGGTCTACGCTAAACAAAGAAGGAATGTGTCAGCTCCGCTAGAATCACAAACGATCCCAATATTGAAGAATCTATCTGAAGGTACGATGGAGAATGCCATACGATGTAGGGTTGAACTCGGCCACACATGACACCAAGGAAATCAGAGATGAGCTGCTTTGTAAGGCAATGCATGGTTGATCGGAACAGAGTTTGATGTAAACAGAACGATTCTCAGAAAAACACTGCAGCTGCAGCATCTACATGAATGATATTATTCAGTATTAAAAAAATGTGTACGATGTTTTTCCCTGTTACCTCTCCAACAGATGATCTGGCTAATAGTATGCAAGTAGGGGGTGGCTATGTCGGACAGATGGGCGATTGGACTCAGCAGTGCAGCTGATTTCATCTTGGCCACCAGCCTGCCATCCGAGAAGGCTGCCAGTGCCACCAGTGTCCCCTGCAATCAGAAGCAGGGCTCATGTGTTATGCCTTCACTCTTCACAACCACCTTCCAATTTGTCTACTATCAGAGTATTGTTTTAATCTGAACTAGACAACTACTACTACTACTACTATCAGAGCTGCTGCGAGACGTGGCGACACAAGAAGTAAAAAAGGGAAAGGAGATTAGCACTCCAATTAGCAGACAGTTGGCCGTTGCCAGGCAGGCAGCGTGGAGATGAAATGCATACAGGGAAGAGTTCATCAGATGAATTAAACCGACCCGGCTTGATGGGCCGAGCGAGACGTGGCGGCGGCTCCGCCTGGTGCCCTTCGTATTGGCGAACCACACGTGGAAGCCATGGCCAGCTATGATGTGGCCGAGCGATTCCTCCGGTGAATTCACCGTCGGGTACCAGGCGATCTGATCTCACCCCAGGCTAACAGACAAACAACACGATTTTGGATGAACAAAATAACATAAATTTTAATTTAGAGATCCAAATCACTTTTGAGTTCATGCGCCATTGGCTTAGCTAAGAGGCGCACAAGGTTGCTCATACGCCTATAAAAGGGGACTCCCTCCTTCGATTTGGACATCCCTATTCTGACGTCCCGGAGCAATTTTGACGGATTTTGATCCTCGTAATCCATTCTTCTAGTTGATAAGCTAGATCAAATTAATTCATCAGCGGCGAAGCCTTGCCACAGGTTCCGGAGCTCTGCTTCAACTTCTGAAGAGGTAACGATCTAATCTCAATTAGTTGTTGTAATATTTTCATGCTCTAGTTGTTTCAATCTATCTTAGTTGCTTATTTTGCTTCTATTTTACGATTGTCCGATTATGCAATATTTTACTTTTGATCTATTTTGGTCGGTAGATTGTTTAGCTAGTTGTTATTATCGTAGTGATTAGATCGATCTAGTGGATTGTTGTACATTGTTTTACAAACTTGTTTGTAGTTAGCGTATAAGTTAGAAAGATCCATACATTCGGGGGGTTGGAGCCACACATAGTGGTGACAACGCTAGGGTATAGAGAACGACGTACCGCCGGTGGCTATCTTATGTTTGGCGTCTCTCTCATAGATTAGTATGTGGTAAGATAGGCATGATGGGTGTGATGATGTACCATATAGTTGGTTGTGTCCATTGATCAAGGTGTGCATGGCTGGCGAAGGGCACCACAGTCCCTGGTGAGTGGTCTATCATAGTGACTAGGGAATAGTAGTAATTATATTAAATTAGCTTCTTTGTAGATGAACAACTGTCATACGGACCTAGAATATTTGTCATCAACTTGTTGTCCATGGGTCTCGAAAAGGATCGTCATTTTATGCTATGATTTTATGTAGGATTACATATTCCATTAGAAATCCCTAACTCGAATAGTAGATGGTTCACTGTGGATTCGATAACCTTGGAATACTCCTGGTAAAAAGCTATAATTGACTCCTGTGTTTGCGATTACAATGATTGCTCGTAGCAATAGCGTCAACACTAAGAGGAGGTCAGTATGGCCGCTCCCCCTTGGTTGACAGACAAACAACTCAAGTTAGGATTCATAAAATGATCTAACTTTTGATCTACAAGTCTAAATCACTTATGACTTCAGACAAAGCTCTACAAGAAGGTCATGAACCTATTCCAATAAACAATCGAGACGGTCATAGCCCATGTTTCATGAATTTCTTGATCGAGGGCAAGAAGACACAAAACTAGGTGAAAACCTAAACTTGATCCAAAAACTTGCTTGTGGATGAAAGATAGTCAAGATGACCTTAGATTGATTTTCACAAGTCCTAGCAAGCTAGATTACAGTAAAAAGGACCAAGGTAAAACCCCTAGAACACAAGAACCCCAAAATCACAAGAAAGAGATGAAGAACAAGAGGGGACTCATCTTTGCACGAATTGAATGGATTGACATTGATGAATTGAAAGTTTAAAGCCACTCTACCATGAAGGACAAAAACTCACTCATGAGCACCCAATCCCACAAAAATTTTCTCAAACCCGAGCCTTCTCTCTTTTCTCCACTTTCCCCAAATCACAAATTATGGTTTCTAGGCTTGGTTGCTTGATAGGTGAGGTGTGCCCTACACCACCCCTTATATAGTGGAGGCTAGGCCTAGAGAGAAAACTATAACGTGCACCCGTTAAGCTCACACACAAACGGATCTCACACTCACACACGCTTCTCAAAGTGGATGACAATCTGACTCTCCCGAATCCTTTGTGTCGTCATGCACTGCAGTTTTTCCAAGATCACCAACCTGGTATTTTGGTGAAGATACCAAAATACCCCTTTTCGGTCCTTCCATCCTTGATCGAGTTCAATATTGTGAAGTAATCACATGCTTCGCCACGCATAGGTTCATCAATGGCTTACTTATGCCGGTAAGTCTCTCCCATCCAGCTTCCACCGGACCGCCTCAACACTTGCACTAGCTCAAGCAACTTAATGCAACTCGTTGCACCAAATTTCTCGTACTTGTGGTTCTTGCCATCTTGTGCTTTGCTTGCGACCAACCACTTCACCTGGTATCTTTGATCATTATAGACCTTAATTTCACCAAACCAAATCATGATCATCCTCGCCGTTGATCGTAGTTGACTCCAAGCATCTCTGCACAATAATAGACCTAGAAATTGATTTTAGACATAAATTATTCGCAACTTGATCCGCGTTAGCTAAAATATGCATAACGCAACACATATGCATCAAATCCATAACCCTAGGTTAAATCCCCAAAATCTGCACACCTCACTGTGTTGAAATCACCATAGCTGGTCAGACCGTCGACCTTTGGCCAGTCTGACGGCCAACCTTTGGTTGGTCATACCTCTAGCCTTTGGTTAATCAGACTGCAAACCCATGGCCAGTCTGACCACCCTAGCCGGTCGATCACTTTCCAAATCCAGAAAACACCTCTTTCAGTTAATCTCTATCTAGTTTCGCATCATAACTCTATTTTCAATAGTACCTAGTGCAAACACATACCCAAATACTCTCACACAGGTGTTTGGTGTCCATTTTCCAAAACTTGCACCTCGGATACTAGGCTGATCAGACCGCTCGGCCATGGCCGATCAGACTGCCATGCAAGGTCAATCAGACAGCCCGTCACCTGATAGCAGGCCAGCATTTTGCAAAATTACAAGTTCGCTCTCTAAACTCCTCGATAACACAATGTAAATTATTTATCACCTAAATTAGGATCTACAACATAGTCTGTACAAGCTGAAACTACTAAGCATTTTTATTAGCAGTAGTACTAGTATATAGTAAGTATCATCCATGGAGGACAGTCAGTATAATAAGAATTTTACTTTCCTCGATGTCGTTATAGTGTGCGTGTACTCAATAGAAGTCGGAACAATCCCCAGCTCGGAAACAGAAGTGAGAAACGGACATGCATCCATGCAACTGCAAGCAACCAAGCGTCGACCTGATCCCTTAGTTTGCTCAGACTCAGAGACATCTGCTTGTGTGTCTTCAGTTCTCTCGTAACAAGGAGGCTTCGAGTAGGGTCATCTGGCTACTCAAGGACTGAACGTTCCTGTCCTTGGAAAAAGCAGCTGATGTGTGCACGTAATGTGGCTGATCTCTTAAAAGTTGCATGCTGTCTCACTCAATTATTCATAAAGTCCATCAACTCAAACCTGCAGGCACGGGAAAGAACGATCGATGAATGGAAAGAATGGAGCTCTGTTTGACTTCGCGTAGGTGATGGCTGTCGAGGAAATTCAAACGATTATATTATAGATAAATTCAAAATCATACAAATAATATAAAAATGTAAGAGTGAAATAGTAAATTAAACATAGATGTATGAGATTCAGATTTATCTTTATTGCTCTTCTGAAACCGTGTACAATGTTGAGGGTCCTCTCTCTTTTATATAGGCAACTAGATGGATGAGGAGCTCACTTGGGCTAGGACTCTCCGGTTCTAAGCCCGGTTTCTTAACACTCCCCTTAGGCGCTCATCTAATATGTACATATCTTGTCAAAACTTAAAAAATCAAGTAGAAAAATTTAGAGAAATAGTACATGACATGTGTTCCGCTGCGTTGCACTAATTGTCTCGTTAAAAATCTTAACCAAGAAACTTCAGGAAAACTCGTCAAAAGAAAAAGAGTATAATCTACCCAATTTCATTTAATTTCTAGGATTTATTCTTTGGGCACTTGATCTTCGTGATCAAACTTTAATAATGAGTTCGTGAAGATTCTCCCCCTGAATTATGCACTCCTCTAAGCCTCATCATTCCAATTCCACGTATGCATCTTTCAGAGCTAGACGCTGGAAGTGACTTAGTGAATAAATCTGTAAGATTTTCACATGACTTAATATGCAGTACCATAATTTCGTCAATCTTTTGTAATTCATGAGTATACAAAAACTTGGGGTTTATATGCTTTGTGAGGAACTCTTCACATAACCCATCTACACTTATGGAACACAAGCTGCATTATTTTCATAGATAATAGTGGGGGTTTGCGCGGAATTCAATCCACATTACTGCTGGATGTGGTGAATCATCCGCCGAAGTCAAGAACATTCCCGTGAGGCCTCGTACAGTGCTATGATTTTCGAATGGTTCATCGAAGTAGATACAAGACTTTGTTTAGACGATTTTTATAAAATTGCAGCTCCACCACAAATGAATACATAGCCTGTTTGCGACTTAGCTGTATGCGGGTCTGATAGGTACCCAACATCTGCATAGCTAGTCATAGTTAGGTCTTGGTTCTTTCTGTAGAACAGACCAAGATCTTTGCTTCCTTAGAGGTATCGGAAGATATCCTTTGTTCTCTGTCAATGCCTTTTGGTAGGTCATGCATTATACCTTACTAGTAGATTTACGGCAAATGCAATGTACGATTTAGTACAATTTGCTAAATATATGAGTGCACCTATTGTACTCAAGTACAGAATTCCGGTCCCAAGACTCCCCCTCCTCTTCTTTAGGTCTGTATAGGTCCTTGTCTTGCTGCAAGAATCTCCCTACCATCGGTACTTTCGAAGGATATGTCTTTTCAAAGCCGAACCGTTCTAACACTTTTTGAGTGTAGGTTGACTGATGTACTAAAATCCCTTCAAGAGTATGCTCAAGCTGCAAGCCTAGACAATATTTGGTTTTACTCAAGTCTTTCATTTCGAACTCCGACTCTATGTAAGAGCTTGCTAACTTATTATCTTATAGGGTCTCAATGATATTTAAATCATCTACATATACTGAGATTATACAGAATCCATCATGGAATCATCGTATAAACACACAAAGACAATCCTCATTGTTCGTGTACCCTTTCTTGCAGAGAAAGTCGCTCAAGTGATTATACCACATTCTGTCCGATTGTTTCAGTCCACACAGTGACTTTCTGAGTTGCACACTGTACAAATTTCTATTTGCTCTGTCTTGGTTTGAGACAGGATACCTTCAGGTACCTTTATATAAATGTCCAAATCCAAGTTCCCATAAAGGTATACAGTTACCACATCCATCAATTTTATTTCTAAATTTAGGTTTACTGCTATTGAGATTAAATATATAAAGGTAGTTATGCCCATGACCGGGGAATAAGTTTCTTTTTAATCAACTTATAGCTGCTAAGTGAAACCTTGTGCAACAAGGCTTGCTTTATGTTTTACAACTTCATTGTTTTTATTTCTCTTTCGAATAAATACTCACTTATGCCCTACAAGGTGCACATGGGGAGGCGTGCGACATATAGGCCCAAATACCTCTCTTTTATTCAAAGATAATAATTCTGCTTCTATTGTCTTCTTCCAATCTTTCAAATCTGATCTTTTCTTACATTCAGCAAGCGATGCATGCTCTGGATCGAGATCGATGATTGTGGTAATTTTCTTTGCAACATAAATATCGACATTGATTGTTGTTCTATTCATAGATTCTCCCGTGGTCACATAATTTATAGCTATTTCTTTATATGGCGATTCTGCTAATGCTTCTAATTGCCTACCGCTGCTTCCAATTACGGGGCAAGTCCCTTTATTTTTTCAGCTCCGATGTGTGCGCACACATCCATGCTGATATCTCCCTCCGTGGGAATATTCAAATCCGGTATGCCTTTTACTGAAGGTTCCATACTGGTGCTATTTCTCAACTGCCCCCTTCTAGTTGTGGGGAACTTCAATGATCTGCTGTGTCAAGTTTTTCTTATCATTTTTCGCCAAACATCCCCGGTTACTTGGGATTAGAGAGGCCAGAGTTCTTGTCCTTTTATTCTGAGGCCTCTAGACGGGATTAGGGATACCTTCAATTTTCTTTGGTATTTCAACCCTCTCCGGCGCATTGCGTGCAGGCACATGTGACTTGGTCACGCTCTTCAAATCACTAAAGTGGTCAGGCAGTTGATTCGCTAATGCTTGCAAATTAATTATCTTCTGGACTTCTCTATTTGTTTCACTAGTGCGTGGGTTATATGCATGGATTCTCGTGGCTTGCCACGTCATTTCCTAACATTTTTCATCAAGTGGTTGATTTCCTCTCCCTAATGACGGAAACTATCATCATCAAATATGTTGTTAGCGAAGCGGGTTGTATGCAAATCTCCAGTCATGGGGTCTAGATACCTGATTATGAATGTTGTCTCATAACTAACGTATATCCCAGACTTTCGGAGGGGACCATTGTAGTTCACTGTGGTGGTGGTATATGTACATAAACCTTACAACCAAACCTTCGTAGATGTGAGATTTTCGGTGCTGACCCTTGCGCTAGTTGCATAGGTGAATGGATGTTATATGCTGACGGTCTAAAATTGATGAGAGTTGCTGCATGTAGGATAAAATTGATGAGAGTTTCTTGTGCATGTAGGAATGCTCAACGGCAATTCCCATTGTGTCCCCAACATGTGGTTGGTAAATTACAATTCTACAAGAGCGATTGGGCAATAAATTTAATTCTTTTAATTAATACATCTGCTAGTCCATTCTGGGTGTGGACATGTCGTACGGAATGCTCAACGACAATTCCCATTATCATACAATAATCATCAAATGCCTTTGAGGTAAATTCTCCAAATGCGCCGAGCAAGCAAGAGAGATCCGATTTTCTTGTGGGTAACGATCTAATTTCGTTAGAGATTATAATTGAGATTAATTAGAAAGTCGGTTAATAGATCCGTTAGCTTTGATGTTCGGTTGTATGATTTATTTGGATACCTTAATGGCGAATGTTGAAAATCTCATCTACTAGTTAATTGTAGATAATTTCGATATCTTTCTATAGCATATTTTATCATGAATCGGACAAGTAGATTTAGAGTTATGATTTTCGGAAGACCGCTGTTTTTATGTCGTCGTTATTCGCGCTGTTTTGGTAGATTGGTTATTAAAATAGTAAACTTAATCTACATGAAAGTTGTAGATAATTGTCCAATGGTTCTGTAGAATCTGAGAACGCGCATTTTGGTTGAGTAAAACAAAAGTTATGAAATTTGGAAGACCTGCTTTCAAGCGGACAGACCGACTTTCTGGGCTAAATACGGAGGGTTAGATGATTTAATTAGAAGCCTTCGTAATCTAAGAAAATGTGGAGAATTTTATAAAGAATCCAGAATGGGGTGGTTTGTGGAGATCGGACTTTTGAGTCAAAAGTTACGCTCTTTTAGTACCGGTCAGCTATAGGTAACTAGTCGGTACCGCGTAACGTGTGATATTTGGGGACGTGTAGGAGCGAAGCATTTTGATTGCTATTCTTGTTGCTGTAATTTGTATTGAAGTTGGTGTATTTAATATAGGAGAGGCGTCGTGCTTGTTGCCGTCTTCTAATCAAATCGTGCGTCGCAACTAGTAAAGGCAAGTGCATGGTAGACAGCGATCAATGATCGATCAACATGCTTTCTTTATCTTCTATTACCATTATTGTTGTGCTTTTATTTGGTTTAATTGCAAACAATGAATTGGTATGTTTATATCTTTGTTGACAAGCATGATGAAAAGTTGGATATGATGTTTATGATGGAGTTTGCATGTTTGCATTCATAAGCATCTTTTCATAAGAGAAGGTGATCATGATTGATCACAACTCCACGAGTGGAGGAGGTCCCGATCCTTTTGGAGGAACGGGCTTGAGAGTGAATGCCTTCACTCACGCTATCTATCATGTGTGGACATATAGAGAGTTGCATTGATATTTGAGAATTAATGGATGTGAATCAAATAGAAGTACTTGATGATAATGAAGTTATTGAATCTTGTTGATTTATTATTGTTCGTTGTTTATGTGTGTTTCTTGATCGTGGACTCACCCTTGCTCTATTGTTGTTTTTAGGTGATCTTCGAGGTCGCTGTAATTGAGAGCCACATGGACATCACATGATCATTCGCCATGATAATTATTCATTCCATATTGGTTTACACATGGACATGTTAGAGGTTGAATAAAAGTTAGGACATCATTTGGACTAGACTATTTGCATATGAAGGAAGTTGTTCTAATACCATTTTTCTATTTTCTTCACGCTTTGTAATGAGCAGATATTCCTTATCATACTTTTCTTCAGTCTCTATGTAGAGACCGTTAGGGCGAATATCTTTAAAGCTTAAGAGAATCCTAGTCGATTCTAGATACAACAAGGCTTCTTTAATTACCAATGTTGTGCTAATCGGGAGCATAATTGTGGCTCTTCCTGAGCCTATTATATAAGTATCGTTGTCTGCGATTGTCGTAAGACTACCAGCATTCTTACTGATTGATTGAAAAAAATTGTCTATCTCAATATGGTATTCGTTATGCCGCTATCTGCTAAGCACACTTCCTCCATAGGGCGTCACACACGTTATGATATATAAGTATTTATTAATATGGGGTAGGAAGCAATCCACACACATCAGTAAAATACTTCAAAACAGAACACAACATGCTATTATTAATATAAAAAATCTTGTAGGACTCATCATAAGAATTTATTGCTTTGCTCTCCTAGAACTTACAACCATTATTCAAAATTTTAATGTTCTATCACAACCATAAACTGCAAATGACTATAAAATCTAAGTGCAATGCGTGTACTAGATTGAATTAGCGAAGTAGGAAGAAACTTCTGCCTGAATCTACCCTATGTCCAGCTTCTCTTCTTCGGCAACAACAGCTGATGCCGCTATGATGTCCAAAAAAGGTGTGATGGGCACTGCTACTGAGATATTCATATCCATGGGTGCAACCCATAATTATAGATCCTCTGTGCCTAAAAGGTGTGCCTCATGTTGTCCTTTGCCCTTCTTCTTAGCATTGAAAGCATCAATCACGTGTTGCGGCTCATGACAAACACGTGACCATTGTCCCCAAGTGTCACATTTGTTGCAACTTTGGTTCTGCAGACTATAGGGCTTCTCATCGCGCTTCTTTTGTTCGTCCTTCTTGGCTTGATCGTTCTGCTTGGTTTTATGACCCATGACTTTACCCTTCTTGCCTCTTTTCTTTGAATGAGGCTTCCTCACCTTGTAGCTACTTGTATTGACTTTATGGACAATTTTGCTACTAGGTGGCTGTGAGATGTAGTTCTTTCTGAAAACGTTATCTTGAGCTTCTGCAACTTGCATGATGTAATCAGTTCGGCATACTCCTTGTAGTCGTCCTAACGATAGTTGTGTGCGGATTGGGGTGAAAGGTAGAGAGAGATTTCTCGATCTTCTGCTCATCTGTAGTTACATTACCACATAGTTGAAGACTTGTAGAAATTTTGTGCAATGCAGAATTGTACTCCCCCACGGTCTTGTAGTCTGCAAAACGTAGTCGATTCCATTCTTGCTCTGCCCGAGGAAGGATGGTGTACTTCAGCTTCTCGAACCGCTTCTTCAGTACGGTCCATAAAGTTAGTGCGTTCTTTTCTGCCATATACTCATTCTTGAGCGTTAGACAGAGATAGTGTCTGAGGAAATGAAGTGCTTGATCATTCTCCTCAGCAGTTGGAGTGGCATCCTTCGAGGTGCCAAGTCCAATAGCAGCACGGAGCTTCTTGGCTCCAAGAATGATTCGACATCTGATGCCCAAGTCAGGTAACTGTGGCCATGGTGGGCCAGCTTTTCAAACTCCCGGTTTTTAATGCCAGTCATCTGCATATTCATGCAAAATGTGCATAAGATTACTGCTGGTAACTTACATAAAATAGTTACAAAAATTCTCATAATGTTCCCGTATTTTTCTATGCATTTTTCATGATTTACTGCTATTTTCAGTGATTAAAAGTAATATAAACAATCACAAATGATCAAAAACAGTAAATATAGTACATAAATTACATAGAAATAATAATAATAAAGTTAAATAAGCTTCAATTGCAAAAACCATTCAAAATTTGAATTCCCGATGCCCTTTTCTACTGGAAAAATAATTTTTCGACGAATTCTGCAATTTTCAGGGGTTAAAATGTGAAATTTCAGTTCTAAAAAAATTCGCGAAATTTTTAGATTTCCTTAGGGGTTTTCCGCAAACTTTCCTTATTCGCGAAAAAATCTCATATTTTTTTAGAATTCCGAGGGCCTTTCTGCAAAATCACTTTTTTCGGACCGGACCCAAATGGTCGGGTTAAAAACGGTGCTGGAGGATTAGGGTTCCCCATCGCGCTTTTTGTTGGTGGCGGCGGTTCCGCGGGAGGGCCGACGGGGCCGGAGGCAACGCTCGTGCGGGAGTGGCGCGGGTGTTCGGAGACGGAGGCGGCCAACTAGTGGCACAGCGCTTCAGCGGACGATCGTCGGCGCGGTGGCGAGGCGGCCGGCGGTGCCATGCGGGAAGGAGGCGGTGGTCGGTGGCCGGCGGCGCTTTGGGCGGCGGGTCGGGCGCGCGGCCGGATGAGCAACGCTGCGGCGGCGCGCGGCGGCGGCGGCAACGCGACCGGCGGCGCTTCAGCGGTGCTCGCGGCGGCTTTGAGCGCGGCTAGCGGCGCTTCAAGCGGCGCAGGAGGCGGCGCTTCTGGCGGCCGGGGCGGGGGGCTAGCGGGGCACTGCTCGGGTTTGCCGAGTCGGCGGTTGTTCGACCCAACGCCATGCGGGCGCTTAGCGGCGATCGGCTTCAAGCACGGCGACGCGTGTGGGAGATGGTAGCTTCAAGCGCACCGCGCGATCTGAGCGCTATGTGGGTCCGGCGCTAGAGCAACCTCCCTTCTCCCTTTTTCGTGGTGATTTGTCCGCAGCGGTGGCGCCGACCGGCGATGGCGGGCGTTGCCGGGTAGGCCCGGAGGGCGTCGCGGCCGATCGGCGGAGGCCTATGACAAGTCGGCAGCGCACGGCTCCAGGTCGTGCGCCGGTCAATTTTTTTGTATTACTGTTCATACGAGACGCATTGTGCATACGAGCACTGTTCGTGTGGGTACTGTTCATGCGTCCACCGATCGGCTTAGCCTGCGACTCAAGTCAGCTCGCGATAGATTAGAATGGATTTTGAATTTGTAATTTTCGACTAACCGATGCTTGCGCAGCGAATACGAAAAGATAAATGGTAATTCAGCACTACTTGTGTCTGACTCTGACTCCAAGGAAAAAATACATAATATAATACATGATGAACAATATTCGTCTATATATATCTGTATATCAGGTGGTATGAGAAAAGTATGTTGTGACTTCACTTAGTAACAAGATAACATATAGGTGGGTTGATGCATATGAGTATGTAGGAGATACTAAGTGTTTTTACTTCGACATCTCAGTGATTAGTCTCTCCGTGTTCGCTCTGATCACATCTCTACTGTCTAATGTTATGAGTGCAAAAGAAGCGGATAATATTTATTCGATCAACTGATCGAAGGCTCGCAAAATGAATACGAGATGCACAAATAAGTATCCGACACTATCCATATTTGATTTTGATTCCGAGAAAAAGAAACATGGAATATGTTACGGAATAAGCGTAGGATAAGCTATTTGACACAACCGCAACACAACCGCACGATAAAAGTCGAAAGCCTACTCAGCTCAAGTTTTTTCATTGGGCTCGCCAAGCCCAATTCGTTAGACTATAGGTTCAGGGTTAGCTTGGCTTGAATGCGTTCTTTTTCCAACACCCACGCTCCCGGCGGGCGGCAAGACGTGCTACATTTTTAATCACTTGACATTGAATCAGGCCTGTCTGCTACAGCTAATTTTTCCATTTGTTTAGTCGTACAGCCACCTGATTTGATGCTACGTTAGAGCAGCTCCTTTTTTTTTATTAGTTTTTGTTCTCGCAAGTACTAGTATAATTTTTAATGGGATTGGCCAGATTTGCAAAATCGGATAACTCTTGACGCAGTGACTTCCAATTAATATACTGTTTTATTCCTCTTATCCTATCCACAATGTCAAGAGTCCCAAGTCATTGTTTATTACTTTGGATCCGATCCCCTCTCCACAAAGAAACTTCAATATGCCATGAACACAAATCTAGAGATTTGAGGAATCAAAACACTGTCTTTTATATTGTGACTATATATACCTGAGGATATATACAGAGCACCAAGAGCATCGATCATACCAATGTAGCAACAGCAAAAGCGCGAGAAGTTCGTCAGACATCTCACAGCTGTTGGATGGAGCAGTACAAGACATTCATGGCCCCTGTACTAGTTTGGCGGATACAACACCTTCTGAACTTTAATCTTTGGCAGATATAGTATTTTTGGACCCATATTAATATAAATGACCACACGTGAACCGTATTTGCACATATAATATCGTTATCGCACAGTCGTCGTATAGCAACACCTCCCCGCGCGCCACACCAGTTGTTGTCACACGACCATCGTGCGGTTGAAAGGATACGGGTAGGCTACACTAGCTGACAATTCAAAAAAAAAATATACCACGTAAACCAGGATGTCATGCAAATAAGAGATCACAGATCGTTACCACCAAACGCGCAGTGCAACGAAGAGGAGTGGAAGCAACCCGGTCCAACGAAGAGCACGTCAAAATAGTGGTCGTAGTCGATCTTCCACCGTGGTCGATCGTCCAGTGTAATCGATCATCCTCATAGTCGATCGTCTCCTCCAGTAACCAATCAAGTTCCTCGTCAAGGTCGCGGATCGTCCTTTAGCGCAACAGCAACTACAGTAACGCCTCTACGATATCCACACATCCAGGGAAGTAACAACTCAACTCACGATTTTTGTGCATCTTGTCTGTTACATCAAAATTCTCTCTCCCAACAGCCTCAAGTATCTTCTTATATAGTGCCCGTGACGTATCCTATCCGAACACGTTTGACGAATCGTATCTGTACTAGTTTGTTCCAACCCGTTGAGTGTGTGACCCTGTAGGTTCATGCGTAGTTCGAATGTGACTCGGAAACCTTTTTCGACCACGAGTCGCTAGTGGTACCTAATAGGACATAACAATTCTTGAATACACATGAATTATATCAGACGAACCTTAATGTAATATGATCTACGACCAGGTCCTATTTGGTTTCGACCAGTTCGTAGCTCTTTACGATCAGGTTTTGACCAACCTACGACTAGCTCATATTTGGTCTTGACCAGTTCGTAACTCCTTACAACCAGATTTCGACTACTTAGTGATCATGTTCGACCAACCAACGACCAGCGCGTATCTCCATACGACTAGTCTGTATCTGATCGAACTGATCGACCAGCTTGTGTATTCTCTCTTTGCCTCACGATATCTGGACGAACTCCAGGTAAGATATTATATCATCCATGGACTGCTTAATACGTTCTCGATCGAGTGTCAGATAACTTCATGTGTTCGAACTCTTCGACCACTAGGGGCATGGCTATGCACTTTCTTTATCCTAAGAACTGGTCGGAGAAGCGGCAAGATTAATTCATATAACATTTATACCTGAACTGGAAGTCTTACTTCCCTTGTTCTTTTTCATCTCTGTTAAGTATTTCTTGCAGTTTCTCTTCCAATGCCTAGTCTCATGACAATAGTAACATTCTGATTCAGGCTTAGGACCCAGCTTGAGCTTCTTAAACTTAGCCTTAAAACCCCCGATCTTGTTTTGAGTCTTTCATTTCCCTTTTCTCTTTCCCTTTCCCTTTGACATACCATTTTTCTTGAAGCTCATCACATGATTATAACTTTTCTTGATGCTCTCCTCAGCACCCTTAAGCATGCCATACAACTTGGTCATTGATTTCTCCATGCCATTCATATGAAAATTCAATATGACAAGCTCAAAGCTCGCAGAGAGCAATTGGAGAATCACATTAGTAGCCAACTCTTGGCTAAAGGGAAAACCAAGTTTTTCAAGCTCTCAATGTGACCAATAATTTTGATCATATGAGGACCGACCGGGTTACCTTCTGACAGCCTACAAGAAAACAATGCCTTAGAGGTGTTAAACCTCTCTGCCCTTACTTGATTCTGAAACATATCCTTCAGTCGTACAATCATATTGTAAGCGTTGTGGTCTTATACTACTTCCGAAGCTCAGAGTTCATGGTCGCAAGCATTAGGCAGTGCACATCGACTGCGTTATTACAATGCTTCTCGTAAGCATTCTTATCAGCACGAGGAGCATCAGCACGAGGTTCCTCGGGATAGGGACTCTCTAGAATATATTCCTTCTTTTCTTGTTTGAGAGCAATTCTCAAATTACGAAACTAATTAATAAAGTTTGTACTATTCAGTTTTTAATCAATGAAGTTTGTAACATTCAGTTTTTCTTTCTCAAGAATAGATCGCAAGTTAAAGGTAGGTGCAGAAAAAGTATTAGGTTCCATGAACTACAACAGAAATATATACAAAGATTCGGCACTATATTTATGTAAGATCTTCTAGTATACACTTATGTTGGTGGTCGTGTTTGACCAGTCTACGACCAGTTTATATCTTCATACGACTAGTCTGGACCCGGTCATATCACTATATCATCAACAGTCAATAAAAGATACTCACACTATATGTTCTAAACCATGTTTCCCTCTAACATCATATAGTGAGTTCAAGATCCAAAAATTATTAAGTCCTAGTGAGTTGTGGCATCACTGCTAGAAACCTAGTGATTTTAGGTAGACAGCCTTTTGCCAATCATATCACATATGATTCTTGTCTGTTGGGCGGCATCTCTATGCCCCAGCATCCATAAGTACCATGCCCCAAGGCCCAAGACTGTTTTGATAGCCTTGTTAAGTTAAACCAATACTATACATATGAGTGTCCGACACTCACCTCATCTTATTAAGATAGTTAATGACACCCTACTATGGTAGACCCACCAATTAACGATTAAAACCATGATGGTCGCAGCAATTGAAAAGACATCAAATTAACTTAATTTTTCTCGAGGGATACTATTTTACCATGTTAAAATATTTAATGATAAAACATGATCAAATAGCAAAACAAGAATAAACATTCACAGATAATCATATTAAACGGTGAAATAGTATGACCCTTATCATGACGATCTTCATCTCCATGTTTCATGTCCTCCGACCACCATGCTTAAAGCCTCTAATCGCATTCATTTACTAAGAAATTACTCCTAAGAGCTAGTAATGAATTACAGATGATAATATCAAGCAACTCACGTCGGCACGCAGACCATTATACAATAATATGTAGCTCGATGGCCATCTCACAGCATGACACGCAGGCCATGATAGATCCATACATGTATCACATACATAATGGGTCATACTATTCACATCAATCCCTTCAAAAATGAGTTATGCATGGAATCCAATTCTATCGGGTGACATGAACACATAACACCATACAATGCGGCTATGACCACGACGGTCCCGCTAGCCAGTTAGCAGGTGGGGTTCAAAGGGGTAGCTCCCTTCGCTGGTTGAGGGCGGCGCTCTCGGAAATATTTTCTTGGACATGAATCTTATTCACGTAATTGAGCCTTAAAATCATCGGATTAATCATATTAACCCTATTCTGAACCAATCTGATCATTGCCTTGATACGACCACGCACTACGACATACTCCGATGGCGGAATTCCGACCAGTGGGAGTATCATGCAAGGCAGTCGTAAACAAGTCGAGTAAATCATCTGGTGCTCTCAACTTATACCTCTTTTCAAACCCATCTATTATCACCGAAACTCGATCGATCTTATAGACCAGTGCATAGATCGTTCTACCCAAATGAAACGATCTAGGTTACCAGGCCAAACTAGTAATAGATCCGATCTAGATCAAAAACTATGCAGGATGGCTCTGATACCACTGAATGGATACGGGTAGACTACGCCAGCTGGTAATTCAAAAAATCTACCACGTAAACCAGGATGCTATGCTATGCAAGCAAAAGATCACAGATCGTTACCACCAGACGCGCAGTGCAGCGGAAGAGGAGTAGAAATAGCCTGGTCCAACGAAGAGCACATTAAAGTAGTGGTCGTAGTCGATCTTCCACCGTTGTCGATCGTCCAGCGTAGTCGATCGTCCTCGTAGTCGATCGTCTTCTCTAGCAACCAATTGAGTTCCTCGCCAATATCGTGGATGGTCCTTTAGCGTAACAGCAACCGCAGTAGCACCTCAACGGTATCCACACGTCCAGAGAAGGAACAACCGTACGTCGATGTGCTAGCACTAACTCGTACGGTAGGGCTCTCAAGAAGATAGTGGCTAGGGTTTCAGAGGAACAATTCAACTCACGACTTTTGTGCGTCTTGTTTGTTACATCAATCTTCTCTCTCCCAATAGCCTCAAGCATCTCTTTATATAGTGCCCGTGATGAATCCTATCCGAACATGTTTGATGAATTGTATCCGTACTGGTTTGTTCCTACCCGTTAAGTGTGTACCCCGGAGGTTCATGTGTAGTTCAGTTGTGACTCAGAAATTTTTTCCGACCACGAGTCGTTATTGGTACCTAGCAGGACATAACGATTCCCGAATACACACAAAACATATCGTACGAACCTTAATGCAATATGATCTATGACCAGGTCCTATTTGGTCTCGACCAGCTCGTAGCTCTTTACGACCAGGTTTCGACCAGCGTACGACCAGCTCATATTGGGTCTTGACTAGTTTGTAACTCCTTACGATCAGGTTTCGACCACTTAGTGATTATGTTCGACCAGCCAACGACCCGTTCGTATCTCCATACGACTAGTCTGTATCTGATCGAACTGAACGACCAGCTCGTGTATTCTCCCTTTACCTCACGATATCTGATCGAACTCTAGGTGAGATATTATGTCATCCATGGACTATTCAATACGTTTTCGATCGAGTGTTATATAACTTTATGTGGTCAACCTCTTCGACCACCAGGATTATGACCATGCACTTTCTTTATCCGACCACATCGAGGGGCCCAGAGACATCTCTATGTTATGTTAGGAGGGACAAATATCATATCCGACCAGTCACATTCCTCTGCATATTTCATAGCATACTCGAAAGCTACCTTTATGACTACTCAGTTACAAAGTAGCATTTGACAACCCCAAAGTGTACTTTTACACATGTAGGAAACTATGTTGATCTCATGTCTAAGGATTATACATCATCATTGCTTGAGACCAACTGATGACACATGAAATCATAACAATCTCAGCAGTGTCTCAAGGTGGGTCAATCCAACACCATGTTCTCTAACATGTGTTCACATTATTGATTCGATATCCCTATATCCATGACCGGTGAAACATAGTCATCAATCAATACATCTGCTGGTCGATAGGATCATTGGTGTTCCGACCAGTGATATTTGTCCAGGGATACATTTAGAACGATATCATATAAGTTAAAAGAGCTTCACCAACGAGTCACATACTTATTAATCTTCATAACACATGATTCATTTAAGGAACAGAATACAATCATCTCTATGATTGCCTCTAGGGCATATCACCAACACCGGCAACCGTTGCCGCAGGCCGCCGTGCAGCAACGCCTCTACCGCCGCCACGTAGTCTCCACACGACTAGTCGAAAGGTTTCGACTACACGACTGGTTGGAAGGTTTCGACTACCTGGTCGAAGGTTTCGACTACACGAATGGTCGGAAGGCCATGTGGCGGCGGCAGCGGCGTTGCCGCACGGTGGCTGTGTGGCAATGGCTGTCGCACGGTGGCCGTGCGGTAACGGCTGATGTGGCACATAGGGAGGTGTTGCCGCACGGTGGCTGTGTGGCATCGATGCAAATACTGCAAATATGACTCGTGGGTGGTCAATACTGCAAATATGCATCGAAATGGTGCTATATTGACCAAAAAAAAATCAAGCATTAACTACACACAAAAAACCAAAAAACCTTTAATAGGGTACAGGCGAACCGTCGCCTACACACATGCGGCACGCATGTCATTGTTTTTTCCCTATATGGTGGTGCCTTTATTAGCAAAATTATTATCCGCATGGTGTAATGTCATTTTTGGCACCACGGGCGTGCTGGTGTGCGACGTGTGTCCTATACTGTTCCTCTCGTGCATGGAATTCAGCTCTGTCGTTCCCTGGTAGCCTGGATAGCTCTTCGCACACCACGTTGCCGCTTGCCGCGTGTCCCCTGACCGGACTACGACTGAAATAATTACCACTAATTAACTACGAGTATTTAATCACAACTGATTACCACTTATAAACTACGGGTAAATTACCACTAACTAACTACGACTAATAAATTACTGCTAATTAACTACGACTGAAATAATTACAACTAAAGCATAGGAAATAATTTTACCTTACTTTGATGTCGACCCCACGGTACTTATACGGTCATAACCACTGCTTTAAACACTATTTACTTCACAGTGTAATCCGAAAAAAGTTTTAGTTCAATTCTCTTTGTTCTCAGCGACGAGTGCGAGAACGAGAATGAATTCCAGAATGAGAGCGCAAGCAAGCGCGGCGCCGGTTTTTATAGGTGCTCGAAGGCGTTTCTCGCAGACGGGGCAGCGTGATTAGGCATGTATGCGAACGGAGGCAACAAAATGATGGATGGGACGAGGGAAAAGATGAGGGAACAGAGGATGCTCTCGGTGGAACGCGCCCAAACGCCCGTGCCTTACTCGTAGGGCGATGCGTTGTTGCAAGTGAAAATGTGCTAAAATCTCGCACCCAAAGCAACCAGAAGGGAGAAAGGGATGGGCGAAAGTAGAGAGGGGGAGGAAAAAGACGAGCGGGTACAGGACTAGGGGGCAAGGAACGGGCGCGAAATGTGCGAAAATGTGGCCACGTGGCGCGGTGCAGGAGGTAAGGACCAGGGGCACATACGAGGTGGCTTCCGAACCAGCAGGCAACGACGCAGGAGTTCTAGGCTAGGTGGCACGGACGCGTGGCAGGCAGCCACTTGGCGGACGCACGGCCGTCTGGGCTAGGGTCTGGTCGGGTGACACGCGGCAGGCGGCGACATGGCATGCAGAGAGTCGTCCGGGCCACTAGGGAACGACAAAGGTAAATTCCGTGGGTAGGAGGAACGGTGTTGGGCACACGTCGCACACCAACACGTCCGTGGTGCCAAAAATGGCATTACACCGCTCAAACGACCAGTTTTGCTAATAGCGGCGCCAACAGTGCCATTTATGGCAAAAAAAAACTCCAGGTCCTAACACTATTTTGAGTCCATTGCTACAACACTCTGCAATAACATTGTATAAATGGTGCTGATTGTACTATGCATAGGAACACTATAGCAATTTTATTGTTTATTATTGCAATACTAGTAGGGTGCCACAAATGCTAAATTGTGTCAATGTTTAACCCAATTATGTTATGACTGAATAGTATACTATTGGAATATTAAAACATGTCAGGCTGCTCCCAATCTTTGGTTCTCAACCTACCTTTCCCTTTACCGCTCTAGCCCTATCAAAAGGAGGAAAAAAATCACCACTTTTACTACTCAATCTCTTTTCATTACATTTACCATAAATAGTTAACATCCAGAAATTTATCAATTTACATAAAAGATCTTTGATGATAATTTTGCTCAAATCTATGCAAAGATCACTTTATGAAATCAAAGACTAATACCGCAGTGATACCAATCATTTCTTTGATAAAATACAGCACTAGATTTCGTTGATAGAAGAGGGAAATAAAAGGTTTCAACCGTCTACAATTGAACAGAGCAAAAATTGATGAAATTGCATATCCTAAAGGATGAGGAATTTACTCAAAATCAACACCGTTCATTATACCTTGTTAGCACTTGCATTCATTGATCCCCAGCATTTCTATGCATACTGCCCCACATCAATTTCAACTACAATGACACAACCCATGTATATACACCATTACAGAAATGAAATGACCATTTTTCACAGTTGGAACCTAACTAATGAAGTTGCAGATGCATTGGTCAGGCAAGAATATGAGACAAAAGATGGTTGCACCTTCGGAACTCTTGAAACCATTGCTTCTTCAATCTAAATATGAAGTTCAGATCGAGATCTTTCAGGGTAGTGTACTGATCAATCTCAGTCTGTGGCTTGTCAGTTTTACGGCCAAGAGATGAGCCTTTTAGATCAAAATGTCTATGGATAAAATAATTAGAGCAGAATAGATTTCCCATTATGACAAAACGAACCTGAGTAGTAATACATCGAAATAGTCAGGGGCACACATTTTGAACATTGGCAAAAATGTATATAACAAAGGTAGTGCTAAGGATGGGGAAGAAATATACAGTCACACTCATCTCTAACGCTTACTTGACACAATGTAGACCAAATAATTTGGTAATTAGAGTATTCTCAAATGCACGGACATGATTGTAGTAAGCTAGAAGCATCTTCAGAAGCATATGTAATGTAAACATGTTTCTTGCATTCAGAATATAACTTATGGCCTTATTTATGAAGCTTGAAAAGTTTAGAGACAGAAGGAACCACAAAGGACAAACCTTTACTTCTAATTTCTTCATTGTATTTATCAAGTACCGATCATCATTTGTTATGTAAAAAAGCTCCCACTCTTACCAGGAGATGAGAGCTCCCGGAGAGCCTCACTTCCGCAAAGGGATAACATATAGTCAGCATCATCCACCTTGAACAGCTTGCGCAGTGTCCTCGATTGATTGGAACAAATGATACGTCGATCAGCATGATGACACCAGAGCAAGGGTACAACATATATCTTTATCATAGGAGTGATGACCAACCGGAACACCTGTGGGCAGTAATCCTTCTATCTGAAGTCACGAGAATTGCGAGGAGTATATTTTGAGCCTTTTGGAGGGAACTTTGTCCATAACTTTTCCTTTGGGTTGAAAGCCGACGATTTTAGATCAAGCGTAATTAGACCTTGCTTGCTGACTACATGCCTGTGTCAACACATCATTGGTAAGGCAGAGATGAATTTAACCGTGGAGAAAAAATGAAAGAAAAATTGCTAATATGCTTATAAGGAGTTCAGTAACAATTTGAGCTATCAATGAAATGCTGTGAGTTGGTTCGAAAATTCACACAGAAGAGTGAAGCATCCACCTTGTAATCAAAATCAGATTGGCCAACCCACAAAAAAAATCGCTTTTTAACCATTACTTACATCACCCAAAGCAAACTCTTTGATGATTCACATGTCAATATTTCCTAATTCAAACTTGTAAATCGGCAAAGGTACCAAAGCCAATGCGAATTTCTCTGGTGTTACACGTTATGTGGTGTCAAAGTAGTAACATGGTCAAACCCTACAATTGAGCAACCAAAATGTTCACAATTCACACCCGCCATTGAAGGCAAACGAAAGCACGCACCTGATCCCGAGCTGCAAGTTGAGTATAAGCAAGTAGTTCTTGTGCCCCTTGGCGATGGTCTCCCCCTACCGTTTCACCTCCTGCGATGCCGGCGACCCCCTCCCCTCGCTGCAGTTGTCTGTCCTGACACTCCTCAGAGAGCCCACCACCTCGTCCGCCAAGGCGGCTCCGTCCATAATGTCGCACGTGATGTCCCCGTCCGACTCCCAAATGCAATTTTTATCGTACTTCCGGTCGCCACCGGAGCTATTGTTCAGCCCAGACGCCGAGCTCTCCTGCCCATTGGCGTCCTGTTCCCTGAATAATACAGGGACTTCTGCAGCGACGCTGACTCGGTGCTGCCGCACATGAAGCACAGCAAGCCCCACGAGAACACGTGTAAGATCGAGGTGGCCGACTAGAGGGGGGTGAATAGGCGGTTTTAAAAATTCTTTCGCGCTAAAACCAACATATAATGCGGAAGCTAATAATGAATTGGTTTTGCACAATTAAAACCTAAATCAACTATGCTCAACTAAGTGCACCAACAATACAAGGAAGCAATCACACAAAGATATATAAACAATTAAAACATGTAATGTAAATTGCTCAAAGTAAAGTACAAGATAAAACAAGATGACACGATTATGTTTTACCGTGGTGTTCGGAGACTTGCCGGTCTCCCTAATCCAAGTTGAGGTAAGCCCAACCACATTGGATCGGCTCCACTAATTAAGCCAACACCTCCGAGGTAAGTCCAACCACTTGGACCGGTTCCAAATCGAACCAACACCTCGCTCCACTATGGTCGCTCTTCCTCCACTCCGGAGATGGTGAGCACCAAACCACTCACAACACGCCAGGCCTTCTCACAAGCTTCTTCAGAATATCACCGCGCACGACGCCTTCACGCCGTCTAGGTGTCGGCAAACACCAAGAGTAATAAGACTCAACGATCACTTGAACTAATCAAGTGTCAAAGCTCAAGTGGATACACAATCCACTACCTAAGGCAACAAATGCACTTAGGGTTTACTTTCCAAGCTCACCAAGTGCAACAAATGCACATAAGAGAGGAGAGGCTTGCTCGTAGCTCAAGAGGCTCAAAAGATGTTCACAATATCACCAGCAACAACCAGCAACTTCTCCCAACCGGCCAAGGTGGATATATATAGCACACACACAAAAACTAATCGTTGGGAGAAGATTCCCTCAAATCAGCACAGGGCCGGTCTGACCGCCAACTAATGGCCGGTCGGGACCGCCCGTGCCTCCAATGGCTATAAATTTAGCCGTTGGGCCTTCGGCCGATCTGACCGCCACCAAATCGGTTAGACCACCGCAGCTGGCCGGTCCGACCGCCCGATGGAAATTTGGCTAAGTTCCAAAACAGGCGCTCTCTGGAATAAACGTTCCGCACCAACCCCGGAACTTCCTCACATCGGAAGTTCCGTTTTCAACAGCGAAACTTCCGGACAGAGAATCCAAGTCAAAGGAAATTGGTCGGACCGCCAACATATGGCCGGTCGGACCGATTTGCCACCGGTCAGACCGGTCCACACCGGCGGTCTGACCGGCAGACCACAGAAGCAAAACACATTTGCTTCACTTCAAATGGCAAAACTCATTCGCCCATTTGAGTACAATTCCAACAAGGTTAAAAGATGATATTCTCAGCTAGTTGCAAAACACATTTGCCAACATTTTAGAATACTCATCACAAGGAATAAGGTATATGGACTTACACCATTTGCAAACTTAAGTCATATGCTACAAGGGTTATGCATGAGTCTCGACTATTTGCAAAACACATTCGCAAACAAATAGCATCATGCCTAGATGAGTTAGAGCAACCATATTGAGCTATCAACACATGACTAACTCAAAATACTAGTTAAGACCCCTCTTAATAGTACGGCAACATATACTAGCAACACGATCTTCCATCCAAACACCAAGACCGGTAAAAGACTAGGAATACATCCTTAGCCCTAACTATTCATACCTTTGCCTTGCATCTTCTTGAAGCTTGATGACGCACATCATCACTTCAAGTCCGGGTCATTAACTTGATAATCATCAACGCATGATGATCCTTTGATTGACCTCCATCAACACATGATGGACCTTCTTTTGTCTTGACAATCAACTCATGATTATCTCTTCTTGTTAAGCATCAACTCGTGATGCATCCTTTACACCAAGCTCTTGACTTGATGATCAACTCATGATCATCCCAAGTCTTCATCATCCTGGAATATAACATATTCATCCAACTCATGGAAAATGTTAGTTCCACAATATGATTATCATTAATTACCACACTATACCATTAACTCATAATAGTGGGACAAGATACCTCAATCTTTCCCTCTTTGGTAATTGATTATAACAATTTCAAACACAAATAAATTTGATTTGATAAAGGTAACACAACGTGAGTATATATGAACTACACAAGTTACATATACTCACAACATGAGTATGTAAGAACTACACAAGCTCTATTTTACTCAAACATGAGTATACACAAACTACACAAGTTCTATATACTCAAACGGATATGTTTCAAAGTAAAGATCCCAAATATATGTGGAATATGGAATATGGATCAATACTAATGAAACCACAAGACATAGAATGAGCTCCCCCTAAACGTGTGCATACAAATATGTGTAAAGAAAACATACGCACATATTCAAGATATACTTATGGTTGAGTTCTTCCTATATTTTGGATCCGAGGAATGCAATATTATATAAGAGTGTAAGATGAATACATACCTCGTTGAATTTCACATTTATATCCAAATGAGACCACATAAGATAATACTTTACAAAAGAGTTAGTCTCACAATTAGATTTGTCATTAATCACCAAAACACTCCATTAACTCATAATGGCGGGTCTAGATCTTTCAACACGTCACGGGGATCACGCGTCGTCGGGGACGCCGCCGCCGAAGACAGGTAGTACACGCCCTTCTACTGGACAATGCTGGTGGGGTTGTCGCGTGTCCAGTAGCCGACGTAGATGCTACCATCGGCCTAGAGGAAGGTGCCCTGACCGCGTGAGCAGTCGTCCTCCCAACCAAAGTTGGCGGCGATCAGGGAGAGGAGGGCGGAGCGGTTTGGCGTGGGGTGGGAGATAGACCTCTAGTTTGGAGAATCGGGCCGGTTGGTGGTGATAGGGGAGCTTGTCGGCTGGCCAACCTATGGGGGAGGAGACTACCGGATGAGAAGCCGACGACGAAGGGAGGTGGGCCGCACGAGAAGACAAGATGATAACCTTCGTGAGCCGTCGATGCTGGGGGAGGCGACAAGAAGGAAGGCGAGGGCGGAACGGTGCCCCCACACAGCGGACATCGGGCGGTGCATTGTGACGGAGAAGTAGGGGGAAGAGGCGGGGGATGTCCCTATGTGGAGTCAACGGCGCCTAAAGGGGATAGGGGTGGAGTGGAGCGGCACTAGCACCGAGAGGAGAGCGGGCGCTGGGCGCGGCGGTTCTGGGAGTTGGCGGCGACCAGGGAGAGCAGGGCGAAACGGTTTGGCGTGGGGTGGGAGGGGAAGAGAAGCGAGGCGGCGATTTAGCATGTGTGTGGGAGGGGTAAACTCAAAATTATAATAATTAAGATAGTACTATACACTATTTATCTATTGGACGGTCCAAATAAGGCCTAATATACGTGTAGTGTGCATCACTTGCTCCGGAACAGGATCCGCGTCAACACACAGACACTCACGGGGACCGAATTGCAAAAATCCAAACAGGACCAGCAACTGTAAAGCAAAGAAAAACAGAATCTACCCCTCATATATAGAAATGCTCCTCACTCCCCAGACTTCCCTGCACCTATCCTTCCTGCACCACCGAAAGCCTCGTCGCCTTCGGCCCTTCGTGTCCACCACTCACTCTAACCGGGACCACCCTACATAAACCGGTTCCACGCACTCTTCGTCCCCACCACCTTCCCCCACCCAAAACCCACCCCATCCCCGTGTCAAAACCTCCAAGCTCCGAAGCGATCGCCAGCTCAGCACGTCGGCGGCGACGGCGACGGCGACGGCGGGGAACTGAAGGCGAGGCGATGGAAGACGTGATGGAGTCGGCGGTGGGGGCCCACTTCAGCGGGCTCCGCCTGGACTCGCGCCGCCTCTCCTCCTCCTCCCTCCCATCCCCCCCCTCCTCCGCGAGCCGCAACGACACGGCTGACGCCGCGGACAACGGGTTCGCCTCCCCCACGTACGCGGGGTCCATGCAGCCCTTCGTGATCGGTATGCCTCGGCGCGGTCGCTGCCGTGCGGCTCTCTCTCACTCACGCTTGTAATTTGTCCGTTTTTCCTTCCTGGTTTCGTTTTGAATTTTTTTGGTGCGCTTTGGTGGTTCTGAAGGGGTGTCGGGAGGGACGGCGTCGGGGAAGACGACGGTGTGCGACATGATCATTCAGCAGCTGCACGACCACCGCGTCGTGCTCGTCAACCAGGTGTGGTGTTCGTTGCTCGTCAGATTGCATATTTTTTGTGCTCTAAACTTGTTCACCTTCTCTAGTGTGCTGCGCTATCGATATATTTGTGTAGTGAACTTTGGGGCTTGGAGATTTTTGTTCAATTAGAGCATCTGAGGTTGCAGTTGGAAATCGTGTACTGTGTTGTTGGTGCAAAACCTGCGAATTGCTTGTTTCATATAAGAATTCCACCGGTTAGTTGATTGCGCAATCGCATTATAGCACACTGCACTGTGTTTGGGAATTAGGATAAATTCTTTGTTGAATTTCCGGTATCTCAATCTTGATATTAGCTTCGATTGGCCTATATAGCTAAATAGTAGTACATATGTGACTCTTGCTGCCTGATATTTAACCACTTAAAAATGCATCCTTTTTCTGTTAAATCTGATCCAGGGTTAGCTGACTGTTCAAGCACGTCATGGTGTGTTTGCAGTTACCAACAAAGCGAGGCATACCTTAGCAAGTCCTTACGAGATTGTCCAACCCTGTAACAATATCAATCGGGGAAAAAGATTCTTTTGGAATAGTCCTAGTTGCTGTAATTCTGACACTAGCAGGAACATGAATGGGAAGTCTGCTTTGTCATTGTGAAGTAACTGAGCTGAACATATCATGATGCAATAGGTCAAAAGATGACATGACTCGAGAATGAACTTGGCACTTTCTTCTGATATGTGTAGCTTGAGTCTGTTGATTATGTCCTAATTCCGAAGTGTTGTAGGATTTTTCATGCAGTTTTGAGTTGTTATATTTTGTCTTTCCACTGTTGATACCTTTAAGTTTGTGTAAGGCAAGTAGGAAACATTGGTATATCATCCAACCATTGAAAACTCTATTTTCAAGGTTTCCAAGAGCCAATAGAATTAAGCTTGGGTTGTAATTTTGCAGGATTCGTTCTACCGTGGTTTAACTGAGGAACAATCTGAACATGTGCAAGACTACAACTTTGATCACCCTGGTACTTTATTTAATGAAAGTCTATGCCTTTTTTAGTCCTCAGGGTTTCAATTCGCTTTACTTTTGGAAGAGGCTGATATTTTCTTTCTTTCTTTGCAGATGCATTTGATACAGATCAACTTCTGGAGTGCATGGGAAAGTTAAAAAGTGGACAATCTGTAAATATTCCTATATATGATTTTAAGAACCATCGACGTTGCTCTGAAAGTTTTAGAAAGGTGGTAATTGCATAATCAACCATTCGTGTGAAAAAAGATAATGCCTTTATATTTATGATCTAGTTGTTGGTGGATAATTTTGTATACAAACGTTTTGTGTAAAATATCCAGAGGTGAAAATCAGTGACATGAAATACATGTTATTTTCTTTCACTCCTGTGAGTAACGATCTAATTTCTGCTGCCGATGCTTTCTTTTTTGCCATTTCGTATTCTAGACATTTGGTGCCAACCTACTGAATCTATAAGTACATAGTTTAGTATTATGTACTTCTTCACTGTAATGAGTAGTGAACTGTAAATTCACGATTTTTTAGGGGGTATGTAATGTACGAGGACATTATATGTGTAATAGATGATTGTGAGGCTACCTTGATCTTTCTAACAGCTACGATTTACAAAGATGCTGACGACCTCGGTTGCCCCCGCCCTAGTTCTGCCATTGTACATCTGTAATAAAACATGGGAGCTCATGTTGAATAAGGATGTTTTTGCCCTTAACAGTGTTGTTAGTGCTCTATTTGCTGTCTTTCTTTAATGCAAGTGAACTCAAATGATTATGATTGTTAACTAGGCCTAAAACTCCTGTTATGAATATATCACCTATCATTTTTTTTTGTTAGGTCAATGCATCAGATGTCATCATTTTGGAGGGTATTTTAGTTTTTCATGATCAAAGGGCTCGTGGTTTGATGGACATGAAAATTTTTGTTGACACAGGTTTGTTGTTCTCTTTGTTTGACGTGTTGATTATTAATACCACGGCGACAATTTTGAAGACATTATATGCTCTAGAGTGCGTGGCAGTTGTGATTAGTTAGTCATATTTGTAGCCAATCTTTGATCATTCACCCGTTCTTCTGTTGGCCTCTTATGCATCCATTTAGATGCTGATATTAGGCTTGCCCGACGAATAAGGCGTGATACAGTTGAAAGAGGTAGAGATGTTATCTCAGTGCTTGAGCAGGTATTTCAAACACTAGTCTTTTGTGCTTCACTTTTGGATCTTAGCCTTATGCTATTCAAATACATTATATATATCTGCATGCGAGGGAATGCAGATATATATACATATATAATATGAGTATATGACACTTTTTGATATGAACTTTTGTTGAAATAATTAGTATGGGAGGTTTGTGAAGCCTGCGTTCGATGATTTTGTTCTGCCTTCCAAGAAATATGCTGATGTGATCATACCACGAGGCGGGGATAACCATGTCGCCATTGATTTAATTGTGCAACATATTCGCACAAAACTTGGTCAGCATGACTTGTGCAAAATTTATCCAAATATTTATGTAGTTCACACAACTTTCCAGGTATGCTTAGCTGTCACGGTTGATCTTAAGTTAGATTCCCAAACTTGTGATGCTTTAACGATTCATCTGAACAGATACGGGGAATGCATACTCTCATTCGTGACCGGGACATTACTACTCCTGACTTTGTCTTCTATTCAGATCGGTTGATTCGTCTGGTGGCGCTCTTGTTTCTTATGACATCTACTTCCTTATTTAATTCGATGGCCAATTTGAACTACATAGCTAATAAATGTGGTTGACTGTTCACTAATGCGTTACTGATATGGAAATGTCTTGGTAGGTAGTTGAGCACGGTCTGGGGAATTTGCCATTTACAGAGAAGCAGGTCGTTACACCAACAGGTACATCACTGGCTCCCTTGTGTCATATTGTTTTTGGTATTTGCAATTTGTCTTCTAGGAAATTCTTTGTCAGATAACTTAATCCCTTACTTCTGCTTAAAATTAGCTCTCTAATATAGGCTGATAGGGATAACCCTAAGATAAATTGACTTGTAGGTGTACCATTATAAAAGCGTGGCATTTGCTATTTTCCATTGCAAATTTGTGGTTTTGCCTAGAGCCATTATGAATCAGTGTTTGTTTTGTTAAGTACCTTTTTTGCAATAAACAATCATTTTCTGCCGTTTTTGTAATAAACAATCAGGGGTTCACTGTTCACTTACCTCTTATCTTTCACCCTGTAAAATATATTCGATGGTTGGAGAGCTGGAATTTCCCCTTTGCAATGTCATCACTGATTCGCCTTGTCAATGGCTACCAGAGTTTGTGTGGACATTAGGTAGCTTATCCAAGTGGGAAATAGAACTTGTATTCCTAAACGGTTGTGCATCATGGAATCTGATTGGCTTTGTCCAATAAGCATTGGCCAAAGAATCTTCTGGAAGCCTGGGACTTCTAAAGATTGTTGATTGACTGCCCTATCTACCTATCTACTGCATAGAACTGTGCATTGTCCATTTCTGTTAACACAAGCCCCTGTATACTCTTTTCATATTTTGAAAGAAAACAAAGAATAGAAGTTTTGCACACTATCACATCATGATTATTTGTTCTTCGTCCAGGATCTATTTATATGGGAGTTGACTTCTGCAAGAAGCTCTGTGGAGTGTCTATTGTTCGAAGGTACTTGGTTTTCTTTTCTTTGAAACCTGATAGTTTAAAAGGCACATAATTTTGAGTTATTACCGTATTATAGCATTATTTGCAGATTCCATTGTAGTACTTATTGTTTAACAGTCAACATAGCCTTAATAAATTGCTATACCTATACATAAACTTTTTTGTGGATCTTTCTGTAGACACTAGTTGAGAATGTACAGTGATGCAAGTCATGATTCAAATTATGTTTTTTTTTTTTTGCAATTTCAATATTCTTTTGCATGCAAAAATTTAGCTTTCCTATATCTATGTTCTCTGAAAGTTGATCTGTCAAGTCCAGACTCCAGAGTACATAGCTATAACTTTTGCTCAGTTCCATCTAGTATTTATTAATCACCACTGACACTATGAATCAATATGTATTTATGATACTCGTAAATGAGCACATGCTATGATGCTAACCAGTAGTAACAACATGTGCAGTGAGTTAAGCTTATGTACTGTGCCTTCGCCTTCTTTCTCTTTTGTTTTCTTTCCCTAGTTATACTTTTGCAATGGAGTCACTCATGCAATAAATTTTCAGCCTTCTTTTCTTGCACATAGTAAAATGATATATATGTTTGACTGCAGTGGTGAAAGCATGGAGAATGCGTTGCGTGCCTGTTGTAAGGGAATAAAAATAGGCAAAATTCTAATACATCGGGTTGGAGACAATGGACAACAAGTTACGTGTTCTTGATATATCTTGTTCTTGACATATACTTCCGTTGAAAAAGTTCATGAAAATAATTCACTTCTGTGATTTTGTGAATAAACCTTATTTATTTTCGGTGTCCAGCTCATATACCATAAGTTGCCCATGGATATTGCTGAACGTCATGTTCTACTTTTGGATCCTGTGCTTGGTACAGGTTAGTGTTGCATATCCATTCTTCCAATTTTGTCTTCATAGTTCTGTTTGTGTACCTTTTGGAATTAAGAACTAATAGGTTTTGGTTATTTACCTCGCAAGTCGCGACTAAAGTTTCTTATCCCCTTGTTTCTATAGGTAACTCAGCAAATCAAGCTATAGAACTTCTTATAAGAAAAGGAGTTCCTGAGGACCAAATCATGTTTCTTAATCTTATCTCGGTAAAGTTGCCTAGCTCATTCACTAGCTTAGTTACTACTTGATACATGTTTCCTTGTTTTTTGTTAGTTTGTTTATGGCATTTCACAAACAGGCTCCTGAAGGGATTCATTGTGTCTGCAAGCGATTCCCTTGTCTGAAGATTGTAACCTCAGAGATTGATGTTGGGTTGAACGAGGAATACCGTGTCATCCCAGGATTGGGCGAATATGGTGATCGCTACTTCGGCACAGACTAATCAATGATTGATACTGCTTTCATTGGCCGCGAAAAGATACCCGAGTTAGAGCTAACATTACCGTGAGATATACCTGTGTTTGGTTGTTTATGGTATACTAGAAGAGTGGACAACATCACTCGTGCAACCATTGTAGGTGCCGAAAGCATTTGGTCATGCGCATTATCATATGACTTAGTGTACTACTGTTTCTGTTGATGTAACAAACTTGGTGTTGTAGCCCCGAGGTTATACAACCTCGAGACCCTCTGTGCATTCTGAGCTAATTCTGTGATCAGTAGTTAGCTCGCACAGTTGCAACAATGATGTTATCATATCCATACAACAACGAAGCTAATGAAGCAAATAAAATAATATTAATTAACAGAAAAAGGACTTTATGGTTAAGTTCTTGCAAAAGTCGCCACGCAGGGCTTAACAACAACAGAGTTTCTTGCAGCAGAAATTCAAAATAACGTGGAGGCCAATCGACATGCCCACAGGCAATCGAGTGGAGGATACGATTTAGTTCGCAAAGTTTTCGAAGTAGCTTTCCTCATAGAACTCAACGTTCCCTGGTTCTTCTGATGGTACTGATCAACAAAGGGCGTATAGCCGTGAGTATATAAAGTACTTGGCAAGTTGTAGGAAAATGTATGTGCATAGTATTCATGAAAGATTTGAGCAAGAATGGTTTTATGGTTAATTTGTAGAAAGTAAGTTTTGACAGTAAATACAATAAGTAGATTGCAAAGCAGTGTTTGACATATTAATACATAGATAATCAAGTTTCTTTCGAACAAGACTGAACTTCCCGTTCACTCCCCAACCATTCCATCGAACCATTTTCACATTTTCGAAAATTCCACCCTTTGCGTGAAAGAATCCGGGTATGTCTATAATCGGGGACACGGCTATTCGAATATATTTTTGACACTCTGCAGAGGTTGTACAGCTTTACCCACAAGACAGGACTTCTCTAGTTTGTTTGGCATCCATCGATACCACCGCTCACTACCTTAAGTAAGCAGTCTAGAGCACGTGACAAGTCCTTTACAAAGTTTCATTTTGCCTTGGTTCTGCTTGCTAAGGTTTCGCCTTCCTAACCCCTTCTTGCGCCTTTCCCATCCAAAACAGAACCGACTCAAAACTTTCCTAATTAATTGGCCAGGTCCACCCCATAATGGACTTGTGGTTGCACGGAGTGACCCAGATCAATGGCGTACAAAGTTAAGTCCTTAGTTGGCTGCTTAGGCGAGACTACCACATTCCAATGTGCTTCATGCACCCACCTTCACCACCGCCCACAAGCCCGAGCATAAATCATTTTTTTGGTTCAACCCGACTAAATGGCAATCTCTGCTATGGTACAACATCTTTTAACAAAAGTGGCTTCACACCATAGTTCCATATTTCCATTAGTCAAGTTCATTCATTCTTTGAGCATGTGACCGCAAATCCCAAGGTAGCTAAAGCAAAGCTAAGCAATATTACATGCCCATGTTGGTAATACAAATGTCCAACTAGTAATTAACCATCCTAAGGTGTCCATGGATTTATGTCATTCGAGGGGACATTTCATTCTCAATTTATCCTACACGTGTGAAAAGAGCAAAATAAATAAAACAGCACCAAATGAACTTCAAAAATTACAAAACCAGAACAAAATGAAAGAGCTCGATTTTAGATGAATTTAGAAATTTGGATCACCCAAATCGGAGTTCAGATGAAGAAGTTATGACCTTTGGAAGTACCGGCGAAGAACAAAAAACACCAGAAGCTTCGGTTGGGAGAGGAGGAAGAAGAGAGGGAGGGAGGTGATGAGGACATCCCTCCTTCGGATACAAGTACTAAACAAAACCCTCCATATTTGGGTGTTGAACTACACGGTCCTATGACAAGAGCTAGAGCACGTCACTTAATCGATCAGGTAGAGTCGTTTCTAGGGCTGAGTGTATTATCTGAGAACTCTATGATGCTACCTAATGGAGACGATTTACTTGTACTCAGGAATCTAGGATTACGACCAGTTCAAGAAGGTCTACGACCACTGCAAGAAGATCTACGACCACTACAAGAGGACCTACGACTAGTTGATTCGATTGGAGCAATCTCGACGAGCGAAAAGCGAGCACAATGCTCGTTGGACACAATCTACGACCAAGGATAGCATGGACTCCTCAAGACCACCCTAGGACCGGATCTTCGACCGAATATCGCAACACAAGGTCTTTGCGTCACCGTGTTGGAAACTAATAAGACTTTGTAAGCGTAACGAGGTCGAGTCCGGTTGTGTACGCTTCATCCCACTACCGCACAACCTAGGTCGACCTCCTCACGTTCCCTATATATATCTGATGGCGCCATAGTTTAGGCGGGTTTTCTTAGATTATTCGCCAATTGCGGTTTAGCGATTATCGGTTTGAGGAACCCCACTTGTAAACTTCATCTATATCCGCAATACAATTCGATTGCATCTACCTTGTTCTTGTGAGTTGCTTGATTGCTTGCGGGAACCATAACCTTCGTGGTAAGGTCGATCGCGTGTAAGCGTGGTCGATAACGACGAGCGTCTTGGTGTAGCGAATTGCGAGGTGACGATCCGCTGGTCGGAAGCCTCAAAGCGTCAACGTCCTCACGACGAACCAAATCGAACCTATCGGAAGATCGGACGCCGTGACTCATCAAGTGGTATCGAGCTAAGGTTGCCGTTAGGTCATTTCGTTTATCCCTTTTTGTGAGTTTTGTTCCATCACCTAGAGTCTAGAAAATTGCCCTACAAAAGTTTTTGATCGTAATTATTCCATTGTCCAAACCACTTTGTGCCTTCGCAATTGTGTTTTCGGTTTAGCGTTGTTGAATTCGAGTCCATCGTCGGTGTCTTTGTTGCTTTGGTCTAGTCGTCAGTAATCTAGTTTCTAGCGTCAGTCTGCATCTTGCTTTTGATCATCTAGACACCCCCCATACGACCACAACACCACCCCCACACGACCACCTACTCGGATTCGGCTTCTCCACCTGGTCGGAAACGAACGCCTGGTCGGATTCGACCGGCCACTTATGTCCGACAACCCTATTTATTATCTTGTTGCTCTCGGACACCCCACCACCTGGTCGGAAACAATCAAGCTGGTCGGATTTTCCCAGCTAAAGTTCGAGAGAGAGAGAGAGAGTATCTTTTAATTACCTTTTTACCCCTGCTCTCCGGAAAAAGTTTGTGACCCATATATATCCATAGACCCAGAAAAGGGTTTTGAAGAGTTTTGAGTCAAGGTCACATTCGCAAAAAAAAAAGGAAACCCTAGGTTGGGTTTTTGCAGTCCAAAAAAAAAGAGCAAAGAGTGCAAAAAAAAGAGAAAGAAAGCAAAGAGTGAAAAAAAAACAGTTGCTTTGTGATTTTGGATCCGATTGTGTTTGTATCTACCCTATCCTTCCGTTTGCTTGAGCTAGTTCTAGGAACGCGATTGGGCCAGCAACTGTGACGAGTACTGTGGACTTTAATTTAGCTTTGCTAATCTGATTTCATTATTGCTATTCCTTGCTACTAAACATTGCATATCCGAGCTCCACATACTTTCGGCCCTCAGATTGGATCCGCGCATTCGCCTCCACCGTGGTCGTTCATCTCACCTTCTCCGATCAGACCACCTGCTGTAATTTGGTAAGAAACTCATAAGAGCTTGGTAAGACGCTTGTGAGTGTGTGATTCCATCCTCCGACCACCTAGTAGTGATAGGAATAATACTTTTGTGTTATCTTTTGTCTACTACTAACCATGTCAGGTGAAGGATTGGATGCGCAAGAGTGTGTTTTGAGGGAAGAGCTCATTACGCTCTTGGATGAACAACGCACTACTGTTAATGAGGACATCGACAGGAAGCTTCAAGCTACCACGATCACATTACAACGCTCAATCAACAATAGTATTGCAGCGCTCACTACACGCCTCGAAAGAATGGTGAACCGACCACCAAACACTGGTCGTGTGGAACCTCATGGTGCAGCCCATGACCATGAGTTTGATAATGAGATGCACGACCACGACACCTTTGAAGCACGACAACGGAATCTGCCGAACTTCAACCGTCAAGGTATGAGAGGTAACAATTTTCAGCAACATAATGCCCATGATGATCCATATGCTAAAGTCAAGTTCACTATACCATCTTTTGCGGGTGCTTATGATGCAGAAATATATCTAGATTGGGAGATGACGGTAGAACAGAAATTGAATGCTCACTTAGTTCCTGAAGTGCATAGAGTTAGGCAAGCCACAAGTGAATTTAAAAACTTTGCCATCATTTGGTGGAATAGGGTATGCACCGAAGGATTAGCGCCTACTACGTGGGATGGTTTAAAAGTTGCTATGCGTAACAGATTTGTCCCACCTTCTTTTAAACGTGATTTGCGTAATAAATTGCAGCGCTTAAACCAAGGTAATAGATCCGTAGAAGAATATTATCAGGAGCTACAAATTAGCATGTTGCGTTGTGATATTATTGAAGATGAAGAAGCTGCAATGGCACGTTTTTATGGAGGATTAAGACGTGAAATTCAGGATATAGTGGATTACAAAGAATACGATAGCGTCCCTAGATTGTTCCAACTTGCATGTTTGGCGAAAAGGAATTGCGGGGGCGACAACAGAGGCCAAGGAACAACTTTGGGAGCATGTCTACACTACGACCGGTCTTCGGGCAATTCAAAACAGCCCACCTTGACTACATCGTCTGCTGCCCCTCCACGAGTAGGGCGCGTTCAGAAGACCTCAGACCACATCACATACACCCGAGGTAAGTAAAGTTACTAGTGGCGAGCACCACCAAGAGTTCTTCGTCGGTTGCTTCCACCGGTCGTACCACTAGGATTGTGTGCCACCGTTGCAAGGAATGGGACACGTCATGAGGATTGCCCGAGCGTGAGCATACCTTTCCACCAAAGGCGGTGGTTATGTAAGTACTAGTAATATTGAGGGCGAATATGTACTTGCGGCTAACATTGCGGTGGAGGAGATGAGATGAGCGGTGATCTTGAAGATGTAGAGGAACAAGTAGTCTTGCTGACACCGAGTATCATGTAAGCCTTGTTGCGCAACGAGTCTTGAGTGCACAAGTGGAAGAGCGGAGCAAAATCAACGGCACAACTTGTTTGGACAGATTTCGTAAGGAAGGAGTCCGCGAGTCATCATTGATGGAGGAGTTGCAACAACCTTGCAAGCTCCGAGATGGTCGAGAAGCTTGGCTTGACCACACAACCCCACCCACGTCCCTACTACATCCAATGGTTCAATTCGTGTGGTAAGTTAAAGGTAAACAAAGTTGTGAGCGTGCAATTTTCAAATGGTAATTACAAAGATAGTTCGACTTTGATATAGTACCGATGCAAGCACGCTCTTTATTGCTCGGTAGACCTTGGATATATGACAATGATGTTTTGCACCATGGTAGAGCTAATACCTACTCGTTCTTACACAAGGGTAAGAAGATTAAGTTATTGCCTTTGACACCATCTGAGATTTTGAAAGATGAAGAAGAGCGCTAAAAATGAAAGAAACACCGATAAGCATGATTCGAAAATCGCAAGTAGCAAAACGTGTTTTCCCACCTAAAAGGGAGAAAGTGGCGTCTAGTCCTAAGTCTGAGGGGGTTAAATTGAAGGGATGTGTTATGATTGCCACTAAATCTGAACTTGCTGAAATTTGTGATAATGAGCTGCCATGCTATGCTTTGATATGCAAAAATGCCTTATACTCGCTTGAGGATATAGCTAGCTCTTTGCCTCCTATTTTTGCTAACCTTTTGCGGGAGTATGTGGATGTATTCGGTGAGGTACCCCGGATTACCACCTATTCGAGGGATAGAGCATCAAATTGATTTGATCCCAGAGCGACTTTGCCAAACCGTCTTGCATATAGGACCAATCCAGAGGAGACTTAGGAAATTCAATGACAAGTCCAAGATCTTACGGACCGTGGGTACGTCGAGAAAAGCCTTAGTCCTTGTCTTTGTTCGAGTTCTTTTGGTTCCTAAGAAAGACGGTAGTTGGCGTATTTGTGTTGATTGCGAGCCATTAATAACATTACTATAAGGTATCGTCATCCCATCCCTAGGCTAGACGACATGCTTGATGAATTGAGTGGTTCTATTATTTTCACAAAGATTGACTTGCGAGTGGTTACCACCGTTAGAATGAAATTAGGAGATGAATGGAAAACGCTTTTAAAACTAAGTTCGGATTATATGAGTGGTTAGTGATGCCTTCGGTCTAACTAATGCACCTAGTACTTTTATGCGATTGATGAGCGAGGTTTCGCTCTTTCATTGGAAAATTTGTGGTGGTTTACTTTGATGATATCTTGATTTATAGCAAGTCACATGAGCTACATTTGAATCATATCGTGCTGTTTTTAATGCTTTTAGAGATGCACGTTTGTTTGGTAACCTCGAAAAGTGCACCTTTTGCACCGATCGAGTTGCGTTTCTTGGATATGTTGTGACATCACAGGAATTGAGGTGGATGAGACAAAGATCGTAGCCATCCAAAGTCGGCGGCGCCGACCATTGTGTCACAAGTGCGGAGCTTCCACGGCCTTGCTAGATTCTATCGGCGTTTTGTGCGGGATTTGGCACCATTGCCGCACATTGAATGAATTGACAAAGAAAGGAGTGCCTTTCCAATGGGGACTCGCAAGAAAGGCATTCAACTTGTTGAAAGAAGCTCACCCAAGCACCCCTACTCCAACTCCACGATTTTGGTAAGACTTTTGAGATTGAATGTGGCGCTAAGCGGATTGGACTAGGTGGTGTATTGATTCAAGAAGGTAAACCGGTTGCATATTTTAGCGAGAAACTAAATGGGCCTAGTTTGAATTATTCCACCTATGACAAAGAATTGTATGATTTAGTTAGTATGCTTCAAACTTGGCAACATTATTTATGGCCCAAAGAATTTGTTATACATTACGATCATGAATCGCTAAAACATATTAGAAGTCAAGCTAAACTGAATAAGCGACATGCTAACTGGGTAGAATTTATTGAGTCGTTTCCATATGTCATAAAGCATAAGAAAGGTAAGGACAATGTGATTCTTGATCGCTCTCTAGACGTTATACCATGTTATCTCAACTTGACCATAAGATTTTTGGTTTGGAGGCCATTAAGAGTTTATATGTCACCGATCCGGACTTTAAGGAAGTGCTTGAACATTGTAAAGAAGGGAAGATATGGAATAACTATGTCTTTGAATGATGGTTTGATCTATCGTGCTAACAAGCTATGCATTCCATTAGCTCGTTCGTCTTTTGTTATTACAGGAGGCACATGGAGGAGATTTGATGGCGCATTTTGGAGCAAAAAAAAACAGAAGATGTGCTGACCACCCACTTCTTTTGGCCAAAGATGAGGCGTGATGTCGAAGCGCTCGTGGCTCATTGCACTACATGCAACAAAGCTAAGTCCGTCTCAATCCACATGGACTTTATATGCCTCTTCCTATTCCTAGTACCCCTTGGGAGGATATTTCTATGGATTTTGTTTTAGGATTGCCTAGTACAAAGAGGGGGAGAGATAGTATATTTGTCGTAGTGGATCGATTTTCTAAAATGGCACATTTTATATCTTGTCACAAGAGCGATGATGCTACAAACATAGCTGATTTGTTTTTCGGAAATCATTCGCTTACATGGAGTGCCCAATACTATTGTCTCGGATCGCGATGCGAAGTTTTGAGCCACTTTTGGAGATCGCTTTGGAATAAATTGGGGACAAAGCTGCTTGTTTCTACTACGTGTCATCCCCAAGCCGATGGACAAGCGGAGGTTGTCAACCGCACGTTATCCACCATGTTGCGGGCTGTTTTAAGAAGAACTTGAAGATGTGGGAAGAGTGTTTACCGCATATTGAGTTTGCTTACAATAGGTCGATACACTCCACCACCAAGGTAAGTCCGTTTGGGTAGTGTATGGTTTTAACCCCGTGCTCCTATTGATTTACTACATTTACCAACCTCTGAAAAAATAAATCTAGATGCTAAGAAGCGTCGGCATTTATTCTCAAGTTGCATGAGACCACTAAAAGAATATAGAGCGTATGACCGAAAAGTATAGGGTTCTTTGGAAATAAAGGTAGGAAAGTTGTCAAAATTGAACCGGTGATTTAGTTTGGGTTCATTTGAGAAAGGATAGATTTACGAATTAAGAAAATCAAAGTTGATGCCTAGAGTGCGGGGACCGTTTAAGATAATTAAGAAGATAAATGATAATGCATATCGGTTAGAATTACTGCGATTTTGGGGTTAGCCCCACATTTAACATTTGATTTGAAACCATACGTGGGAGAAGAAGATGAGCTTGAGTCGAGGACGACTCCAATTCAAGAGGGGAGTATGATGAGGACATCCCTCCTTCGGATACACGTACTACACAAAACCCTCCATATTTGGGTGTTGAACTACGGTCCTATGACAAGAGCTAGAGCATGTCACTTAATCGATCGTAAAGTCGTTTCTAGGGTTTGAGTGTATTATCCGAGAACTCTATGATCTTTGCCTAATGGAGACGATTTACTTGTACTCGGGAATCTAGGATTACGACCGGTTCAAGAAGGTCTCGACCACTTGCAAGAAGATCTCGACCACTACAAGAGAACCTACGACTAGTTGATTCGATTGGAGCAATCTCGACGAAAAGCGAGCACGATACTCGTTGGACACAATCTACGACCAAGGATAGCATGGACTCCTCAAGACCACCCTAGGACCGGATCTTCGACCGAAATACGCAACACAAGGTCTTTGCGTCACCGTGTTGGAAACTAATAAGACTTTGTAAGCGTAACGAGGTCGGTCCGGTTGTATACGCTTCATCCCACGGCCGCACAACCTAGGTCGACCTCCTCACGTTCCCTATATATATCTGATGCCGCCATAGTTTAGAGCGGGTTTTCTTAGATTATTACGCCAATTGCGGTTTACGCGATTATCGGTTTGAGGAACCCCACTTGTAAACTTCATCTATATCCGCAATACAATTCAGATTGCATCTACCTTGTTCTTGTGAGTTGCTTCGATTGCTTGCAGGAACCATAACCTTCGTGGTAAGGTCGATCGCGTGTAAGCGTGGTCGATAACGACAGGCGTGTGGGTGTAGCGAATTGCGAGGTGACGATCTGTTGGTCGGAAGCCTCAAAGCGTCAACGTCCTCACGACGAACCAAATCAAACCTATCGGAAGATCGGGCCGCCGTGACTCATCAGGAGGAGAGCTGGAGGTGCTTCGGCTGAGGGAGAAAAGGAGGAGAGGAGGGAGAGCTCGATGTGTCCGGGAGATGCTCTAGGGGCGACGATTGGTCGGAGGCACTCCGGAGGAGGAGAATGGCTATGGCGGTGCCGGAAGGGAGAGCTCGGTAGTCGGCGGCAGAGGGAGAGAGGAGTGGAGGGGAGCTGCGGGAGGAAGAAGGAGGGAGGAGCAGATGGAGCTTGGGCTTTGCTCAAATAGAGGGAGGAGAGAGAGAGCGTGGGAGGGAGGTGCAGCTGGGAGCAGCGGGGTCGGCGCGGAGGGGGGAGAGGCGGAGGAGCGGGGCACGGGCTCGAGGGGGAGGCGCGGCAGGGAGTAGGGAGCGGCTGGGATGCGGCAGGGAGTACGGGCAGCATGGGACGGCGTGGTAGGGAGTAGGGGCGGCATGGTAGCTCACGGGAGGGAGGCACGGTAGTTCCAACGGAGAGGGGCGGAAGTACCAGGAGAGGGGGTGGGAGAGAGAAAGCAGCGCGCAGCGCGGCGGACGGGACGGTGACGGACAAAGGGGCCGACCTGTCAGCGGGAGGAGGGAGAGGCGCGCGCACGTGAAGAGCGGAGGCGGAAGGTGGGCCGAAGGAGGGAACAATGGTGGGCCGGCCAAGATTCGGCCTACCAATAGTGATAGGGATTTTTGATATTTCTAAATTTCAGAACTTGAAACAAATGAAAAGGATTTTTAAAAATAGAAAATAGAGTCCAAAAATACACAAAAATTCTTTGAATTATTTGGAACTTAATAAAAATAGTTTCAACTTCAATTTATCTTTAAATTTTGCAAGTAAAATACTTTTAATTTTCAGATAATAGGGAAAATCATTTTAAATTCCAAAAATTCAAGAAAATACATAAAATAAAAATTTTGACTTTAAATACCAGAAAACTCAATTAAACCAAATTTTAATTAATTTAAGTTTGATTAATTCATATTAAACTTTTCTTTTTTTTATTTTTTGAAATTCCCAATTAAGCTTTTAGCAATGAAAGCTAATGGTTATTTTTATTTTTGAAAACTTTCAAGAACTCTGAAAATTAGGATGCTACACTGGGGCATTGAGTTTTGAAGCCCGTGGCGAAATAACTTGCTCGTCGTCACTTACAGTGGCTTGTGAAATGCATGAGTTGCCTCAGTTTGCGGGCTTGCGGCAGAGGCAATGCGATTCAGTTGTGAACTTGTGATTGAACTGCGTACTCAATTGAAGCTTGAATATAGGATTTATTTAAATATATGTCACTTTAAAGTTATCTGTTTTGAAATTTTTCACTGCAAAGTTCCGGCTTCAAAATATGCCATCACAGATTTGCTATTTATTTAGATATGACATTACGAGCCAAATTGGACCAAAGGATGCAATGAGGAAGGAGGGAGAGGAAGAATGCAGGGGTATTATCACTACCGAAACCAATTAGTTCTCGAGTGCCTATATATTTCCTGAGTGTCTGGATGAAAACACTCAGGCAGGTTTCGAGTGTTTAATAGGACACTCGGGATAGGAAGTCAGCACTCAGTATAAATATCTTTCCCGAGTGCTTCATATAACACTCGGGAGATAGAGTATATTCCCGAGTGTATAAAAACGAAAATACTCGGGAGCGAAAATTTAGTGATGCGCCCTTTTTTCTACTAACCCTACACCCCACTCATCCCCAATCGCCCGCAGCCGCCGCCTCCTTCTCCCTCCTACTCCCCCTGCGCCCAGCACACCTTCCCTCCCCCTTCCTCGCCCACCTCCTCCCTCCTCCGGCACCACCGTCCTCCTCCTCCATCCTCCCGGCTCCCTCCTCCATGGCTTCTTCTCTTGGAGCTCCCTTCAGCCGTGGTCTACTCCTGGCGCCGCCTCTGCTCGTGCGCGCGCCCTCCCGGCCTCGGCCCTCGATTCTCTGCGCCGCCACCTCTGGCTGTGCCCGTGCCCACGCGCTCGGTCCTGCACATCCAACTCGCCCCAGCTACCCCCTCCTGCGCCGTTTGTGTTTTTGTCCGCTCCCTCCGGCTCCTTCCCCGTCGCCCCGTTGGTCTTCTTCCCCCAGCACTATAGATCCCTCCTTCCCTCCCGGTTCCTCTCCCACCCTTCCGACCCCTTTGCGCCGTTTAGATCCCGCCCCGATTTGCTTCACTCCCCCTGCTGTTTGGGTTGTGCCTTGCGAACTTCGGCTCCTCCCTCGCCGCTTCGTTCGGTTTCTTCACCCGTCGTACCGCGACAGTCCCCTATCGCTTCCTAGGGCACCTTCCCCCACTGCCGTCACTCCCTTCCTCGTGCTATTTCGGTCTCCTTCCCTAGCTACCCTCTCCTGCGTCATTTGGGTTTTTGCCCACTCCCTCCGCCTCCTTCCCCGTTGCCCCGTTGGTCTTCTTCCCCCGGCGTTGCAGATCCCTCCTTCCCTCCCTGGTCCTCTCTGCCCTCCTTGCACCGTTTAGATCCTGCTCCGATTGCAGGTCCCTCCCTCTCCCAGTTCGGTCCCTCCTCCGCCGTTTCTTGCGCCGCTTCCTATCAACCTTGGGTACTTGGTGTCTTGGTCTGTGGTAAGCTTGTGTGTGTCAATTGTGAACTCGAACATTACGTCAATGTTGTTCTCGAATCTATGTATGTAATGATTTGTGCATTAGTGATACCTTGTGGTGGAATATGCATTATATGAAATGCGCATGGTATTGGTCAAAAAGGGGTATACACGTTGGACCAGTCATGGTGAATAGTAGATTATACAGGAAGGTAGTAATAACGACATCGCCAATGAAGTCAACGATATGCCGTCGGATGATGTCGATTGTGGTTCTGATTCGGATAGGTTGTACGATGACAATCTGGATCAAATGCTTCGCGATGCAGAAGGGAACAATGATGAGAGGGGGTATGTTAAATTATGGGGCTTGATGGAGGACTCAGAGAAACCTTTGTTCCCGGGCTGCAAGACGGAATACACAAGATTAGCATCCATGCTTGAACTCCTGAAATTGAAGGCAAGCAACGGTTGGTCTGACAAGAGTTACATGGAGATGTTAGGTATCTTAGCGGACGTGCTTCCGGGGGGAAACAAGTTGCCCAAAACCACCTACAAAGCCAATAAGGTTCTTTGTCCATTGGGAATGAAAATAGAAAGAATACATGTATATCCGAACAACTGTATCCTCTATCGTAACAAGTATGAAAACATGCATGTATATTCGGTGTGCAACGCATCCCGATACAAGTGTGAGAATCAATCAGATGATGGCGATAGAATCAAAGTGAAGAAAGGACCTCCTGCTAAGGTGGCGTGGTATATTCCTGTAATTCCCCCATTTGAAGCGATTTTTTGTGAACCCAAAGGATGCAAAACTGCTGCATTGGCACTCAGAGGAGCGTAAGAATGACGGAAAGCTAAGACACCCTGCTGATTCCGCTTAGTGGAGAAACATCGATAGGAGGTTTACAAACTTCGGTGTGGAATCGAGGAATATAAGGTTTGGATTGAGTACAGATGGAATGAATCCTTTTGGTAATATGAACAGCTGACATTGTACTTGGCCCATGACTCTCTGTATGTACAACCTTCCTCCTTGGTTGTGTATGAAGCAAAAGTATATTTTTGCTGTCGATACTTATCTAAGGGCTGAAGAAATTTAGGAATGATATTGATGTGTACCTAGCACTATTGATGAAAGATCTAAAAATACTGTGGATTAAAGGGGGTATGGGTATGGGATGCATACAAACGAGAGAACTTCACTTTACGCTCCTGGTTATTCTACACCATAAATGATTATTAAACCCTTGCTAACCTATCGGGCCAGAGTACAAAAGGGATCAAATCCTGTACTCAATTCTTAGATGATACCGAGAGTGTGTGGCTGAAGCACTCGCGCAAAACCGTATACATGTGTCACCGTAGGTTCCTTCGAGGGCTCACCCATACCGCGGGATGAAGAAACAATTTGACAAAGAGAATGAGGATAGTTCAGCTCTCAAGGCATTTAAGAGGAAAAGAGGTCTATGATATGGTTGAGGATTTAGATGTTGTGCTCGGAAAGAGACGTAAATCTAGGACTCGTGAGAAGAACATCTAGAAGAAGATATCAATATTTTGGGACTTACCTTATTGGGAGTACCTAGAAGTTCGCTACTGCATCGACGTTATGCACATAGAGAAGAATGTATGTGACAGCTTGATTGATCTCTTACTAAACATTCGTGACAAAACAAATGATGGTGTCAACGCACAGCTTGACTTGTTGATATGGACATCAGACCTAAGCACCGACAAAGACCAATAAAAGATGAACGTACCTCCCCTGCTTGTTACACTCTATCCAAGGCTGAGAGAACTGAACTGTGCCAGTTTTTGCATGGTGTGAAAGTTTCGTCCGGCTACTCCGCCAATATAAAGAAACTTGTTTCGATTGAAGATTTGAAGTTACTTGGCATGAAGTCTTATGATTGTCATGTGCTGATGACACAGATGCTCCCTGTTGCAATTAGAAGTATTTTGCCGATCAAGATCCGAGATACAATCATGAGGCTGTGTTATTTCTTTAACACAATTGCTCAGAAGGTTATCGATCTCGAAGGACTAGATGCTCTGCAGAACGAGGTGGTGATGACTCTATGTGATCTTGAGATGTATTTCCCTCTATCATTTTTTGATATCATGGACCATCTCATTGTTCACATTGTGAGGGAGATAAAGATATGCGGACCCGTGTTTCTACATAATATGTACTCGTTCGAGAGGTTCATGGGAATTCTCAAGTCTTATGTATGGAATCGATCTCGGCCGGAGGGAAGCATTGTCAAAGGTTATGCAACCGAAGATGTCATTGAGTTCTGCGTTGATTACATGGCTCAGGTCAAACCGATAGGTATGTCTCGATCTCGCCATGAGGGGAGGATTGAGGGTATCAGGGCCATCGGAAGGAAAGCAATCACTCCAGATATGGATGCATATTCTCAAGCCCATTTCACGGTCTTGCAACACATGACTAAAGTGTCCCTGTATATCGACCAGCACATGGACGCGTTTCAGCAACAGAATTCGGAGCGGCCAGATGTTTGGATCACAAGACTGTCGAGACAGCACAACAGTCGATTCAACCAATGGTTGACGGAGCGACTCGCTAGGAGCTTGTCAAGTGATATGCTGATATGGTTGGAAAAAGGGTCAACATTTATAGTTATGTATGACAAGGATACGACATAAACGGGTACACATTCTATACGTAGGCTCAGGATATAATTAGCACTAACCAGAACAACGGTGTCCGCATAGATGCATTCAGTACCGATGGGCTGAGGTGCTCCTACTATAGGCTCATAGAGGAGATTTGGGAGCTTGACTACGTGCTTTTCAAGATCCCCTTATTTCGATACCGTTGGGTCCATCTCCCACAGGTGAATGTCGACAAGTACGGTTCACAACTGTGGACCTCGAACGTGTTAGATACAAAGACGAACAATTCGTACTCGCTAACCAAGTTGTTCACATCTTCTATATAACCGATCAGGCAAATAAGAAGCGTCGTGTAGTTCTTCATGGAAAAAGGAGGATTGTCAGAGTTGAGAATGTAGTGGACGAGGAAAAATAAAATCAATTTGACGAGTTGCCTCCTTTTGAAAATGACATAAGGGTCGAGAAAGAATAACGTGATGAAACTAGCTACATACGTGTCGATCATCATAAAGAGCTAATTTTTAAAGATTGAATAATATGTGTATTGCATAAGGGTCGAGAATGTGTCATATGGGGAGTTCCACAATATAGATTAAACTTGATTGGGATAAGATTGAACTTAATGGTACATGTGTGTATATGTTCTGAATGGTTAATTTTAATTCATTTGAGTTAATTGATTTGTGATGTGAAATGGATGTGCTTGTTTCTAAAATGAATATGAATTGGATGTATACATGTACTTGTTGTGTTTCTGCTTGTTTCAAAGGGTAAGACTAGTATTTCCTGAGGCTAACCAATAGACAGAACTAGATTTACCAATACCAAATAATATCATAGACGGTTTCATCTGTGAACCATCTGTGATATACTCTCTGCGGCTACCGGGTCACACGAGAGGCCTTGGTCTTTATATTCCATGAAAACATGGATTCCCAAAGGACTCTGAAGCATACTAGAGTAGGAAGAGAGCCAAAACCGAGCGCGATGCACGACTACGAGAGGATATTTGTGAATCCTTAGAGATGAGATCACTGAATCCCTCAGTGATGAGATGCTACTTGGGACCAGGCGTATCCATCTGGTGTTGGGCTTTGGTGCACGGTGCAAATCTAGCGCCGGGTTTCGTAAAAGTGAATGTGGATGGTGTTCATGCCATTTTCACGGTCATCCCACTACAATTCCTCCAAACGACGAGTCGTGACTCTAGGGCAAGCTATTGGAACATTCATCCATTGGCCCAAGAGAGACATCTGCCTAGAGCTACCTGTTCCGATGTCAACTTCATAGGAATGTCCTGCAACGGTGTCAAGTCCACGGGAGCTACCTGCACCAGAGTTATCTGCACCAGAGCTACCTGCATCAGAGTTACCTGCACAGATGTGACAAGGGCCTGATGCATCTACACATTGCGCTCGGTCGACTCTCATGAAGTCGACCTCTAAAAAGCGAGGCAGCAAGGGCAAATCGAAGATGGTCAACTCCTGTTCTGATATCCCCATGTTGTCGTTGACCCAAAAATTTATGCTAGGCGAGCCGTTGGTCGAGACGGTAGAACGTCACCCTACCTTAGGAATGGCTTGCACGATATTGCATCTATGGTACATGGAACATGCCAACAAGATGGATGGACAACGATGCTCGAGTGCCAACATCAAGTTCAAGAAAGATCATCTTAACCACGTGGTTCAAGGCTATGTCTTCAAGGTAACCTTCGATGACTTGTTCTTTCTCTTCAACCTTGACGCCCTCAACGCCTCACTCATGCGATGCTGGACACTATAAATAAAATGTTATATATAACTCCTTACTTGTGTGTGTGTGTGTGTCTATATATATACATGATTTTCTAAAGTTGGATTAAGGAATTCACCGGTAGGTTTCCTCGACTCACACTTGGTCTCCTTGCAAACCATCAAGGAGAATACAAAATTCGTCGAGGATTATATGACGGAGTCATTGCATGATGGAGTCGTTGCTGGTTCAACGTGATAAGGAATTCATATGTTTGCCCTACAACCAGGAGTAAGTGTTACACTAGTGGCTATACTTGTTGATTTATACTTTATAAGCAACACGAACTTAGATTTAATGACCATGGCGACATACCTTTGTAGGTTCCACTGGATTCTAATTGTAATTATACTAAAACGGAACAAGGTAGTATACCTAGATTTCCTAAAGAGAGCCGCATACGACTTCACAATTATCTGACAATTAATCGACGGGTAAACACATTTCCTCCGTAGATAACTCTATTGTAAGTCGTTCGTCGTGTACTTTGCTAAAGGAGGGAAATGCAAGGGAAGGATCTTGCGGCACAATCTAAATTTTCTAGTATTCGCTGGTACGCATTAATCCTATATAACACTTCGTAGTAATGCCTCTCAAACTAACTAATTCTATTTTTGCAGTGCCACCAGCAGCCGGCGGCTGCAACAACTGTGGATACTATATTTGCCACAACATGGAACTACTTGTCGGTTCTGTGATGACCAATGATACTCAGGTTTGTCAATCTTGCAATAATTATTTCATACTTATCAATTTATATATGCATGAATTTAATCTTCCTAACGACAAGTTGCGAGCATCGATACAACTGCATTGGAACATGGTCAGCTCATAAATATTCGAAGATAGTTTGCGACATTCTTGAACCGTGAGGCTATAAATCTAGATGGAAAGTTCCACAATGTAGATTGAACTTGATTTGGTTTAGATTGAACTTGATTGGGATTAGATTGAACTTAATGACACATGTGTGTAAATGTACATGAATGGTTAATTTTAGTTAAATGATGTGCTTGTTGCTGAAATAAATGTGAATTAGATGTATACATATACTTGCTGTGTTTCAGCTTGTTTTAGAGAGCATGACTAGCATTTCATGAGGGTAGCAAATAAACATAAATAAATTTAGTAATACAAAAGAATATCACAGACGGTTTCACCTACAAACCGTCTGTGATACATCAGCTATCACAAGCGGTTTAATCTACAAACCATCTGTGATAGTTTATTTACAAATCGTCTGTGCTAGTAAACTATCACAGACGGTTTCATCTACAAACTGTCTGTGATAGTCAACTATCATAGACGGTTCTGGGTTAATAACTGTCTGTGATAGTATACATCACAGACAGTTCGAAAACCGTATGTGATGATCACATATCATTATTGACCTATAAACTTAAACGGCTCACAAAACTATTTGTAATAACGTTTTTGAACCGTCTGTGAAGATATTTTCTATAGCAGCGGGCACTAACAACCAAAGACCGATTCCCATGCAAGGAACGAGTCCGCATGCAAGGAACGTGCAGAAGTGGTCCGCTAACAACCATGACTTACAATTGCGCTGCATTTTGGTCTTTTATCATATGGTTCATTTTTTTTAGTTACATTATACTATCCATCGAAAATTGCATTTAAATTGATGTACTTAATTGCAGCTGAGCCTCGCTCTATCTATTGTTGTGAGTTGTGAACCTGTGTCAGTTGGTCCACGAGCTCTGTCCATGTTATGCACGGCACTGATCCATTCATCCATTTTATTATTGTTTGAGCACTGCTGCTTTTGGTTTGCAAGCGAATCGCCCCGCTCGCGCGAACCGGGCCATGTCAGCTCACCCCAACTCCTTCGCAAACCCACACGAGGCGGCCCATCATGGTATTTCATCAAGAAATGCGTGCGCTGCACGAGAGCCCAGCTGCGCAAAGACGGCGACGGCGCGAGCAAACTCGTGGACGTGGTCTTGGATTGGAAGCCCTCGGCATCGGCGACGGCGCCGCGACCCCTCCTCCGTTAACGCGCCGTCACCGTTGGCCGCGGCGGCGGCAGCTCAACGCCGGCCGGCCCTAGTTAATTCGCCTTGGTAATTGCCGAGTCCCTCTCTACTTAATTTACCGCCATTTCTCGTTAGGCATTTGCGAATTACTGCAATGTTTGCAAGCTAGGGCTTTAGGTGGATCAATGTTGTTATCCCATACATGAGAATAGACTTGATGAAGGATGCAGCCGTGCGATCATGGTGTTTAATGCAATACTTTTTTTTGTCCATGCATGATAGTTTCTCTCTCTTTTTTACTACTTTTTATGGCGAGTAAAATCGACAGTATAGGACCCCTCGCCTCTCCTACTATTTCCTTAGCAAGAAACCTATGGTTGTTTCCTAAACGTGAAATTGCACGGGTTAACAATTAATTGGTTAATTGGTGTGTTGCGAAGCTCCGGGTATGAAAATTAATTCGCCATGATACATTACCATTAGTACTAATTTTTGATTCCGTACAACTTTGTAGGCAAGTTTTAAATAGATGTAGTTTATAATGCTTCAAAACTTTAACCACAATCATTAAAAAAAAAGTGTTGATTTTACACACGGAAGTGATATTTGTATATTTGTCATCAAAAGTAATTCAATATGCATGTTTATGTTTTTCATCATTTCTACTGCCATATAGCTAGATAAATTAGTGGTAAAATGTCTATCGGAGATTATGTCAACGTCAGAAACGACATCTATTTGGAAACGGATAGATTATCATTTTGTCACACTAACCCCCGAGGAATTCCTTTTCCGGATCTTACTTGCCCATAAGTCCATAACTAATGCTCAGATGGTATGACCGGGTTGAATCTTGGCGGCAGAAAGTAAGTGAACATGGGAAGTGGACCAAACTTACCAAAATTTGATTGATCCATTGGCATTGCACAAAACCATTTGCTTGGACGTTTGGACAGCATATTCTTTCCCGTTCCATCACTCCGCCCACTTTCAATTCCTTCAGGCTTCAGGGTCACAATTTCTTAAGGCTAATTTTTTATTTGATGATGCGCAATATCTAGGCTTTTGAACAAATCTTCGGCAATAGATTCCAACTCAGAGACCTTAATCAACAGCATCAAGCCCCAGAAATCTCAACAAAAAAGAAAAGAAAAGAAAAGACACACACGAAGACTCGAGCTTGTGCTGCAAAGTTCGGCTTCTTGTCTTGGATATCACATAACTAGGAAGTCCCAGTCTCGTTCTCGCGAAGGCAAAGCAGTAGTACTACTAGTAATATAGTCTACAGGTTGCCATATAAACATGCCACTCTTCGCTGATGATCCATCCTGCTTATCTCCATCTGCAAGGAGCAGCAAGAACATGGCTTGCAAAGTGAGAGGGGACGTGAGCAAGCTCCTCCCGGTCATCTCCTTCTTCCTTGGCGCGGCGTTGACGGCGGCATTCGTCTTCCTCAATGCTACTCTGGATGTGAACTGGCGGCTCTCCGCCCTGGCCTCATGGGGCAATGGTGCTCAGCCGGCCCCCAGCGACGAGGTTAGTGATCTACTGCAGCTTCTTCTTCTGATGATGATGATGATGCGCAGCTTTTGTGATTGGATATCATTTTCACTGTCATTCTTTGCTGAGCTGCTTTAGGACCTGTGGCATGCATAGAACATATGAGAATTTGATCTTGCAAGGAAAAAGAATGGCAAGCTAGCTATCTTCTTTCGTTTGCAGGAAACATATGATATGCTCATTCAGTCTGTCTGGTTTGCATGAGACATGATTTATACATGGTGATGCATCAGAAAAGTAGAACGAAAACTTTATCGTGCACATTGAACTGCAATTTGGTTGAGCAGAGCTAACTATGTGCTATGAGGACTTGAGGAGTGCCCCGAAATTTAGAACAGAAGAAAAGTTTACCTTATTCTCTGGTTATCGAAAACTTAGTTCTTTTTTCCTCCTTTTATCTTAGAAGATATTTTAAAATATGATCAGATCATGAAAATGTTTATTTCCATTGCTCTAAAAGAGTAGAGTAGTGTTGAACTATGGACAGTAGATGAATATTAGAGTAGTGGACTCCCTTTTTATCCTACGTTCCTAGCTAGCTACATCTTCATTCAGTGAACTAATAAGCGACAACGACATGCAAATTCATGCCCAATATAATACTGCAGATATCTTTGTGGCAATAATCGAGCCTACAATTGAATTTCTAAAGCCGATCAACATGCTCATGATGCAACTTTTTCAAAGTTGGCTTAAGATAAGCCTCCTGTGGCTTCGTCATATTCAGAGACCAAAAGCCATAAAGGTGAAATTGACTACCGGAGAGGCAACGAATATGCTAGCCTGATGTCCAAGCAAGCTTGTGGGATTATTATACATTTACAACTAAGGCAAAATGATTCGAGTGAGATTGGATATTTCGCATGAATTTTCCAGCACCAATGGTCACTTAATTATCTCTTCTGATTATTGAATCAAAATCATGCATTCATCACATTTGCAACATCTAATCGAGCACACACGAAAAAATGCAGATGAAGGCACTTGCAGAACTGGCTCGGGTGCTGAAGAACGCATCAACGGAGGACAACACGGTCATACTGACGTCCATCAACCGAGCGTACGCCGCGCCGGGCTCCCTCCTGGACCTCTTCCTGGAGAGCTTCCGGGTCGGCGAGGGCACGGAGCAGCTGCTGGACCACGTCCTCATCGTGGCCATGGACCCCGGCGCGCTCGAGAGGTGCCGGTCGGTGCACCGCCACTGCTACCTCCTCCGGCCGGAGGGCGCCGTGGACTACAGCGAGGAGAAATACTTCATGTCCAAGGACTACCTCGACATGATGTGGGGCAGGAACCGGTTCCAGCAAACTATCCTCGAGCTCGGCTTCAACTTCCTCTTCACGGTAGGCACTACCGCATGACCACCAACCTACGGTGCAATTTACTCGCGCTAAATAAAATCTGCATGCAAATGGTATGTTTTGTGTCAGGACATCGACATCATGTGGTTCCGGAACCCGCTGCGGCACATCGCCATCACGTCGGACGTCGCCATCGCCAGCGACTACTTCAACGGCGACCCGGAGAGCATGCGCAACCGCCCCAACGGCGGCTTCCTGTACGTCAGGTCCATGAACCGGACGGTGGAGTTCTACAGGCGGTGGCGGCAGGCGCGCGACCGGTTCCCGGCGGGGAGCAACGAGCAGTACATCCTCGGGCGCGTGCAGGGCGAGCTGAGCCGGCGGGTCGGCGTGCGGATGCAGTTCCTCGACACGGCGCACTGCGGCGGCTTCTGCCAGCTGAGCGGCGACCTGGGCAGGGTGTGCACGCTGCACGCCAACTGCTGCACTGGCCTCGCCAACAAGATACACGACCTCAGGAACGTGCTGCGCGACTGGAGGAACTACACGGCGGCGGCGCCGGAGGACAGGCGCCGGGGAGGGTTCCGGTGGACAAAGCCCGGCAAATGCATCCATTAAAGTGATCACACTGAGACTTTGCATGTAGTTTTTCTTTTTTGGTGAGCAATGGCTGTTCTTATCCTGGTGGGATTGATGATAGGAGTTCATTATATGTTTGACAATGTCGCATTTATCTGATACATTCATAGGTAATTGTAAAGAAAGGGGATACGATCGTATCATAATTTATCTTACAATTCAATTGCGAATCGTATGATTGATTATATATTAGTATTACACAAACGTTTGTTCTCGCGTTGCTAACCAGCGGTCCAGCACACACTACGTCAAGTCGAAATAAACAATAAACGCTCAGCATATTCATAAGTAGATACAATCAAGAATCGCATACAACCTACCTGGGTATAGCAGTATGTAATCCAAACAACCAACCACCGGCGTATAGGCAATCAAAAGTAGCAGATAATGTCATAATACTTGAAGTAAAATATGTCAAATAAGCTCAGATAGTAGAGTACTCATATCTGAAACTATTTTAGCATATACGACCATTTAGCCATACACAATCACAAGGATAGCATCGACCTTGAAAAATCCCGACACAATATTGGTACTAGAAACATCAAGGAGGCAAAACTGCCGGAGTACATGAAAAGAACTACAGCTAGGATTCTTGGACAAATATGCTCACTCTGCAAGCTTAAATAACTTGCCTCCTTGGTGCGATAGTGTTGTCAGGCTGCAAAAGAAACAATGATCATGTGGATTAGGAGAACTAGCTAAAGGAAGTAGAATAAAAAAAAAGTTTTATACTAAAATTAACTCAATAAAAACAGGGGAAGGGTAAACAGATTTCTATTAACATTGTAAGTGTATTTATTGTACAAAATGTGGTCTCGGTTTCAGAAGATGAATCCTAAGAATTTTAATTCAGACAACTTGGGAAAAGCCTGGCCAAAGCACAGTGCTCAGCCAAACTCCGATTCATGAACACAACTGGAACAGATACAAAGGGAAAAAGAAATATACCTCTTTCTTCACAGGCTCTTCCTTCTCTGACAAAATCAGCTCAATGTGGCAGGGTGAGGACATGTAAGCTGCCACAAAAGCAATATCAGTACACTTATCCAATGGAATAAAAAATAGACATACCATTCCTTGAGAACTTACGATTAATGCGTCCATGAGCACGGTATGTACGGCGCCTCTGCTTCTGGGCTTGGTTCACCTGGATGTGTGAAACATAGAGGTTGTCGACATCCAAGCCTTTAACCTATAAACAAAGATCGTAGGTTAACCCAAACAAAGGTTGAAAGTCATGCATAGTGAAAATAGTAAGAGATGAAAAAACTAGCAGCAGCTTCATACATCAGCGTTACTCTCAGCATTCTTCAGCAAATCCAATATGAACCTGGCGGATTTTACAGGCCAGCGACCCTGCCCATTCGAATGGCGAGACTTTGCTTGTGCAGTACGGCCCACCCCTCTACAGTACCTCCGGAAGGGAATTGCTTGCTTGTGAGCAATGACATCCTCAAGGTACCGCTTGGCCTTGGCCAAAGGCAGCTTGTGAAGCGCAAAAGCTGTCTCCCTTGTGTTCTGCACCCATTATTAAGGGTTTAGTCAGAGAAACAAGAAAAAAGGATATATAAAGTTGACAATGATGCAAGTAGAACATTATGAACCTAGCACAAACAGCCAACAAACCATTGCATGGGCATCAGAGTCCTATGATAAACTACTCACTGAACTCAGTTTAACATGTGGAAAAGCTTGGAAAAGGATTTCATACCGAAAGATCACACCCTTCAATTACAAGTTGATAGGAAAGCCCCTAAGCTTATAATACTAGTTACTATATTTTTTCCCTGTAATAATCAGAAAATATTTTTCCAATGTCCATTCTGTGGTACATGTGACTGAACAGAAAAGATCCAATAGAGCAAGCTAACAGAAATTTGGTATGTTCAACATTACTAAAGGCTATTTCAAAGTAAGATAAAAAGATAAGAAATAATAAGACTGGAAGAGATTACACGGTAACATAAAAGATCTGTAAAGCCAGGCTATATCAGAGAGAGAGAAAACTGCTAATCGGTTAACCTTGACTTAATATATGGTAAGGTACAAAATTTCACTAGGATTTGAAGTTTGAGCAGTGCACCCCACAGCAACATCAAGACATAATTAACATGGTGCAAGCAACATACACAACATTTCCCATTATCTTACTCATTAGTGACCCTGAGATCCCACTCCAATCCATTCATGACGCCATGTAAACACTGCCTAGCCCTAATTCAGCAACATTGGATGACAAGAATAGCTCACTAATCTGCAAGCAATCAACCAGTACACAACCAAAGATGTCGTCAAGCAAGGTTCAAGAAACGCACCTTGAAGTGGACCCTGAGATCCCTGCCCATGGCCTTGGCCGCTGCGCACACAACACCAAGCATCCCATCAAAACCACCACACGGGGAAGGCAGCAAACTTCCAAGCAAGGCAAACCCTTGCAGAAACCGAAAGAGGAGAGATCTTACACTTGGTCGGGTTGGACGGCTCCCGCGAGTACTTCACCTGCGACGGATGCAACAGCGAGATGTCAGAACAACCGACTAAACCACAAGTACATGAGTGTAACGGAGCAGAGAGAGATGAGGCTGACCATGGCGGCGGCTGGAGCCCGGCGGGAGAGGAGGACGGGGAGGGAGGGGCTAGCCTTCGCACGAACACTCCGCGCAGAGAAAGCACTAACTCGGCGGCGGCGGTCTCAGAGGAAGGAAGGAACCCTAGAGCTAGACACTACATGGGCCGAAGCGTGGATAATACATGGGCCGACCATCGTAAAGGCCCATGTATGGGGTCAGGGCCGGCCTTTTCCCTCTTTCTCAGTTTTTATTTTACATTTGTTTTCCGAAATCAAATTAGTTTGTTTAATAATGGAGATAATTGGCCAGAGCATGTACATGAATAACTTTTTAAAGTACGAGCAGACACAATCATTTAACACTCACCACACTCGCCCACACGTACGTTCTCAACGCACGCTTAGAATTTATTAGAGTCACTTAAGGTCTCACGAAATATAAACACACATTTTCTTACTGAACGCATACACACGTGTATATCTTGTCTATCTGGTTTACGACTATAGTTTGATTTCACTAATAACAATTGGATGACCTAATTGTGTGGATTTTCTACCATGATTTTTCAAAATTCGAACACGTGACACTACACTAACTCACTGTCCTCCCCTAAAAAATGACTTAAACCATAGGCTATATAGGATGAGATCCCACATTTTTCTTCTGCATTTGATGAGCTTGTATTTGAAAGACTTAACCACTAAAGTTCCCAGAAACACTGGTGGGGAGATTTGGCTTTAATCGTCACCGAAGCAACCAAAATACATTACCATTTGAACCAATACCAACGACAGTAAGCAAGTTGAAGCAGTTGGCCGGGCCATTAGGGAAAGACAAAACAATCGGGCGAGGACTCAAATCTTGATCTCCTCTGGCCCACTCGAAAGATGAGGCTCAATTTTTATTTCACAGTGATCTTTTTGATATAGACAGCATATATTTGGTTGGTTGGTTGGGCTTTCTGAAGAGATGTGGCTCAAATTGCCTATTGTATAATAATCCTCCGATGGAGATTGCATACTAAATAGTTTGACGTTTGCTAGTTTTTAGCGATTTTTGTCATTCATGTCTTAATATACTACAGTTTAGTGACGAACTATTTAAATTTCACACCGAATGTCAACCTATTGCCGTCAAGCGGTCAAGGAGGACATGTTTTTGATGTGTTTCTGGACTACAATCAAATAGGTAGTAGTTACCAGTTAATGTGAAAGTAGTCCTCTGTCTCTCATATAAATCATGCTTTTTTTTAGACCTCATGCTCGTTATTCTATAATGTTATTATTCTCTAGTGCCGTCAAGGAGGACATTCTTTCTTTCCTTCTTTCTGAAACTTACAAATCACTATAAGGCAAGTGGCAAGGTTATTAACGAGTTTATTTCTTTTTGAACATTAGGATTTGATGTACCATAACACATAAGTCATATCTACACAAAATAAAAGATGAATATAATAAATAGTATTTTATATTTTTGTGAAAACTCATCACTTTCCATTCTAACTTGTACACATCGCTAAGTAGAGTATAATTAAAATAGTAAGAGTTCAGAACACGAATGTGTAAACTATATTAGATGTCGCCTATCAAGAGGACCCCAATTAGCTAGCTTGATAAAACAATCTACATGAGTCCCGATTTGAAGCTAAGAACAACCTGATAACCTGAGGGGTGGTGGCACATCGAGAAAATCGAGATTAAACTAAAAATCTGACTACATTGCTTCTTGTGTACCTTTGGCATATTCGTGCGTGGAGAATCTAGACCAGTCATTATAAGTTAAGGGAGTGTTTTGGTGATTAATGACAAATCTAATTGTGAGACTAATATTTTATTGTTATATCTAGTGTGTAGTCTCATTTTGATATAAAGGTGAAATTCAACGAGGTATGCATCCGACTTTATACTCTTATATATTGTTGCATTCCTCGGATCCAAAATATAGGAAGAACTCAACCATAAGTTTAACTTGAATATATGCATGTGTTTTCATTACATATTTGTGTATGCACACATTTAGTGGGAGTTTATTCTATATTTTATGGTTTTATTAGTATTGATCCATATTTCATTCTCCACATATATTAAGGATCTTTACTTGGAAACATATCCTTTCGAGTATACAAAACTTGTGTAGTTCTCGTATACTCATGGGTGAGTATATATAACTTGTGTAGTTCATATATACTCATCTTGTGTTACCTTAATTATCTTCATTCAATTTATGTGCAATTGAAGTGGTTATCATTAATTACCAATGAGGGAAAGATTGCAGTATCTTGTCCTACCATTATGTGATAATGGTTTGTTATGGTAATTAATGGTAATCACATTGTGGAACTAACATTTTTCATGAGTTGGATGAATAGGTTGTGTTCCAAGGTGGTGAAGACTTTGGATGTCATCATGTGTCAATGACATTAAAGTAAGAGCTTGGTGTAAAGGATGCATCATGAGTTGATGCTTATCAAGAAGAAGAGATGATCATGAGTTGATCGTCAAAACAAAAGAAGACCCATCATGTGTTGATGGAGGTCAAGCAAAATATGCATCATAAGTTGATGCATGACAAGTAAATTACCCGGACTTGAAGTGATGATGTGCGTCATCAAGCTTCAAGAAGATGCAAGGTAAAAGTATGACTAGCTAGGGTTAAGGATGTGTTCCTAGTATTTTACCGGGGCTAAGGATGTGTTCCTAGTCTTTTACCGGTCTTGGTGTTTGGTTGAAAGACAGGATTGCTAGTATATGTTGCCGTACTATTAAGATGGGTCTTAACTAATAGCTTGAGTTAGTCATGTGTTAATAGCTCATTGTGTTTGCTCTAGCTCATCTAGGCATGATGCTATTATTTATGAATATGTTTTGCAAATAGTCGAGGCTCATGCATAACCCTTGTAGCATGTAACTTAAGTTTGCAAATGTGTTTTGCAAATGGTGTAAGTCCATGTACCCTATTACTTATGGTGTTGATTCTAAAAGTTAGCAAATGTGTTTTACAACTTGTTGATAATATCACCTTTAAATCTTGTTGGAATTGCACTCAAATGGTCAAATGTATTTTGCCATTTGAGCAAAGTAAAAGTGCAAAGCCTCTGTGGTCTGGCGGTCTGACCGCCAGTGGTCACTGGTCTGACCGGTGGCATATCGGTCAGACTGTTGTGCAGTTGGCGGTCCGATCGATTTCATCTTGAGTCGATTCACTATGCGGTAGTACAGTCGTTGATACAACGATACTACCGGATAGCGGGAGTACCAGAGTTTTCATGGTACGTTTTTCTCAGAGAAGCACCACTTTGGATCGCGCTGATTTTCCTTTGGCGGTCTGACCGATTTGACGGCGGTCTGACTGTCCATTAGTTGGCGGTCCGACCGGCCGTGAGTCCAACGGCTAGTTTTATAGCCGTTGGCGCATGGGCGGTCCGACCGGCCATTAGTTGGCGGTCAGACCTATGGATATCGTGAGGATATGTGCACGATCTCAGGATGATGAGTCAATTGGCAATGGCTTTGTTGGTTTGCAAAATCTCGCGTTTTCGGGGTTTGCTTCTTCTTTGTCGCACCACAAAGATCGGCCGGCGTTAGGGGCGGTCGATCGCCGTGGAGAGGTCGGACCGGCAGTGGTTGCCGGTCGGACCGGCCTGACCTAAAATTGGATTTTGGAGCTAATCCAAAAATAGGTTGTGTAGGCAAGTGAGGGGAGTCTCCTGGATGTGGTCCCATCATTTTTGGAGCTCCCAGTCAAAAGTTCTATTGAGTTGAAAATTCCGAAGGTTTGGAATTTTGAGCCGAAATTTGGCTAAGTCTTTTGACCGGTCCGACCGCCGTTGTGGGAGCGGTCCGACCGGCCTGAAATCGGTCGGACCGGCCTTGTGGGCGGTCAGACCGGCATTGACTTGGAGTTTAGCCAAGTTTGCATTGATGTGATTTGAATGTGTTTTATGTATGAACTTCAATGCTTTATTGTTGTATATTGCATTGCGGGTGGCGTGGGTCAAGTTGTGAAGAACTTGTTCCGGAAACGGTTTGTTTGTCTATTGTCATGCGGTGGCTTGTAGGTCAACGGCGTCAGCGGTGAGTGGATCGGGACTACGCTTGGAGAGCCGAGGTCGAGCGATCATGGATACTGGGTGAGGTCGTGCGACTCAAGCATGGTGCAGGATGGGCAAGATGGATCGAACGGGTGGTTCGGTGCAGCTGGTTGGATCAGGCGGTGCGGATATCGGTGCGAGTCTCTGGGAGGTTCCGATGGGATTCGGACAAGAGAGGCTTGGCGACGCGATGAGAACCGCTGATCAACCTACACGTGGTGAAGCAGGCGATTGCTTCAACAGATGTTGTGTGTGGGTCCCATGTGTGAATGGGTCCCAAAAGTGTAACCCTAGTCCTCTCCTATAAATAGAAGGGGGGAGATGTAAAACCCCCTTGAGGCATTCATTTGGTTTCCCCTTCCTTTTTCTAGGGTTAGGGTTTGGAGAGGAAGAGAGGGAGAGATTGTGGTTGCTCCTTGGTGAGCTCTTGTCCTCCTTGAGGGAGTGGCTTTGTAAGCATCTTGTGAGATCAATCAATCTTGTGATGCTTGCTTGAGAGTTCATTTGTCTCTCTTTTGTGTTCTTCTCTCATTTGGATGAATTTGGTGCTTCCTTGATTCAAGTGGTTAAACTTGGTCTATTGACCCACTTTGTCTTGCTTTGATGTGTGGGAGTACTCCTAGAATCATCTAGACCATCAACCCCCACAAGCAAGTCTTGAATCAAAGATTTTCATATTTCTAGGGTTTGTGCACTTCTTTGTTAAATCCTTGAGAGATCGATTCTGCGAAGTGGATCTGAAGGATCGTTGCTAGAAATAGGTCTCTATTATCATTAGGGATGTGTGCTCGAAATTTGGTCAAGTTTCATTGGTTGAATCAAAAGTTAGATCAAATTTTGTTTTGGATTTGTGCTTCATTTTTCAGTACTGGACTGAACCGGTCAGATCGGTGTTTCAACGGCGGTCCGACCGCCCGTATTTTCAGACATTGATCTTCTTAAGGTCGAACCGTATCCACCGGTCCGACCGCGATTAGTTACCGGTCGAGCCATTGGTTGAGCGTCGGTCGATCATTGGTTGAACGTCGGTCAGACCGCCCTTGGTAGCCGGTCAGACCGCCTGTGCCCAGATCTGCCCTTTGAGTTTAAGTCTCCACTTTTGTGTCGTGTGGTTGTCGGGGTTATCCAATTCAGCACAAGGCTTCCGTTGTGCACCTACTGATCTTCTTAGCTTTCATAGCTAAAGGAGTAAAGTTCGTGTTGAATTTGATTTAGGTGAGAAAGTTGAGAAAGCGCCTATTCACCCCCCCTAGTCGCCTTTCTCGTCCTACAAGTGGTATCGAGCAGGTTAGCTCTTCTCATAGATCTTAACCTGCTTTGGAGCCATGGCGGTGATGATATTCAATCGGGCCACATGTTTTTGATGGAGTTGATTTTGCTTATTGGAAGGCCGAATGCGAGCCTACATCGAGGCTCAAGGCACGCAATTTGGCTTAAGGTGAAAAACCCTTATGTCGTGCGGTAGATGACAATTTGATCACTCGGATGTGGAGAACAACGAGGGCTCGGAATTTTTGATTCAAGGTCTTAGTCGATCGGAGTTTGAGCGTGTCGCTCATTTCTTTGTCTGCTCATGAGATCTGCGGACTCTTTGTGATTATCACGAGGGTCCATCGCGATCAAGGAAGTGAGACAGAACCCGACTAAAGAAAGCATACTCCAAGATCGAGCAAAGACACGTGAATCTTTAGATGAGTATGGGGAGATTTTCTAAAATTCTTCATGATCTCCGCGTTGTTGATCTTGTATTTTACGAGTGCGAGAATGCACGCCACTTTTGGGTGCTTTGGATGTGAAGGTGCGGGGATGAAGATCACTGTCATAAATGACAACACTGTTATGAGTGAGCTTACCATGGATAAGCTTTACTCGAGGTTGAAGACGCATGAGATTGATTTCATCTCGCGTCTCCCCACGACAGAGCCGATGGCTTTAGTGATCGACAAATCTAAGGGTAGATATTCTGATTCTTTTGATGTTAGCTCATCTGGCTTTTCCTTGTCTGCTTTGCATTCTTTGAGCGATGAGCAACTTGAGAGACTACCTGAAGATGATTTAGCCCTCCTATCCACCAAATTCACGAGAGCTTACAACAATGTGAGGAGTAGTAGGAGAGGTGGACCTATCACATGCTTTGAATGTGGTGAGCCAAACCACATTCGCTCTAGATGCCCCAAGCTGAAGGGCAAGGAGGAGAACTAGTCACAAAGGCATCCTCAAGCGAGGGATGCTAAGACCAAGAAGACAAACTATCGCAAGTTTGTCAGCCGAGTCCTTGAAGCTCTAGAGGATGTGAGCATGGATGATGTGGACTCGGAGGCGGAGGACGACAGAAGTGACTCCCGTGGCAAGAAGAAGGCACGTGATTTCACAGGCATGTGCTTCATGGCTAAGAACAGCCACGACAGCGACTCCTCCAACAACGAGGATCCTTTTAGTGATCCCGATGAGGTATGCCCTTCACTTCCTGACATGAAAAGGGCTTTGGTGCTTGCTGAACAAAAAATGCATAAGCAAGTTAAATTGATTAAGAAACATGATACTATGATTGATAATTTGAACCTAGAAGTGGTTAGGCTCAAATCCATTAATCCTTATGATTTCTTTGATTCATGCTCTAGCTTGCTTAATGAATTGTCAAGCTTAAATTATGCTCATTCCTCTGTTGAAAAACAATTGGAAAATGCTCTTGTCGAACTAGAAGCTCTCAAGTCTAGTTCTGTTTGCATGGATGCCATTCCGCTTGGTGTGACTACCTTGGATGCTATTCCTTTAACTTGCTCAAATTGTGCTTTGCTAAAATTAAAACTGGATAGCTCTTTAAAAGAATTGCAAAAATTTGATGCTAGTCACACTTGCTCTCATTGTAAGAACAATAGGATTAAAATGCAAGAGTTGACCGAAATGGTCGTTTACTCTAGAGTTGCATCATGTGAAAATTATCCTAAGCTTACAATTGAGATTGAAGCTTTAAACAAGACTCTTGAAGAGAAAGCTAAAATTGAAAGATCCATGTCTCTTACTGCTTCCAAGAAAGTCATTGATTCTTCCTCTTGTATGTTGCATCTTTGAAGTTGAAACTATTATTGGTAAGATACAAGAGGCGTTTAGAGTCAAATTTAAGGAAGCGATTGAATAGGATTGGAGAGTCCTATTGTGTGTCTTGTGAAGCTCTCAAAGTGGAAGTGGATCTTCTTAAGAGCAAACATGTTGAGGTAATCAATTCTGAAAAGTGCTCTAATTGTGGAGTTTTGGCAAAAGAGAATGATTATCTCAAAATGACTCTTGAGAAGTTTTCTAGTGGGAAAAGAAACTCAACTTGATTCTAGACCAATCCAAGGTGAGTGTGAAAGCAATGGCCTAGGTTTTAAGTCCTAGAGTTTTCCAAGAATCTCCCACCAAAGATTGCTAGAGTTGTGAAAAGTGGTTGGTGAGCAAGAACCTCCTATGACTTCAAAGGGTGTTTTTAAATTTGCGTGTTCTGCTCAAACTCTTTCTAGCATGAAAGGTGCTTCATTTCACTGTCACGGACCCCTCAAAAGGTCAAGTACCATTGCACCTTCTGCAAGAAAGATGGTCACACTGTTGAGTTTTGCTTTGGAGAGCAAAATTGAGAGGAAAGAGAGAATGAGCACTTTGAGATCCATTAGAGAGTCTCTTCTTGTTTGTAGTCTCTAGAGCCAGCGACCTATTCAAATGTACCACATATAGGCCTAGGTTTGTAGAAATTTTGTTGACTCCTCTGGTGGGTCCAGCGTGATTTGGCTTTGGATATCGTGAGGATAGACCACGGGTAGCACCTAGGCAGGGGAGTATCGGTCTTTTGGTAGATCGTTTTGGAGAGGTCCGTGGTGCTCATGGGCATTCTTATGATTTTGTGCCTAATCATCTTTCTGCTTGCTTCTTTGCTATTCCAGGCATCGTTCATCTCGATCTTTGGACACCTAGATCTTTTATCTCAAATCCATCTTGAGGCATGGATGTTTTGAGGAATTTGCTCTTTTGCATTCATTGTATCATAATGCATTTTACTTCAAATGTCTTGCATTGCATAATAAAACTTGTGGAGCTTTGATTATTATCCTTGTATGGCTTGATTTCATACTCTATACCTTGTCATATCAAGTGATAGTCTGCTAGATTTCTTTTATGGCTCTTCGTGTTTTGGCTTTGCTTTCTCCTTGCTAGCTTTATATCTGTGAGCAATTTGAATCAAATCATGTCTTGTTGGATCTTGTGACTAGTTTTGCTCTAGTGATCCTCTTATGATTCTTGCCATGTCAAATAGGTTGAATTGAGTCTTGAACTTATTTTGAGATGAAAAATGAGCTTTTATCTTCTTAAGTCAAGCAAATGAAAAATGAGATTTTAAATGCGAAAAAGCCAGATCTCACCAATCCTTTCTCATGAGACGGCTTGCCATTGCACTAGGCATGAACTCGGGGAGTTTTGGATGACCTAGATCATTCTTTTAAGCTTATCGCTTGAGATGGTCGCGGCAAGGCTTGAGATCTAGCACAGTGAAAAAGTCTTTTTTAGAGAATGCTCAAAATGCTAAGTGCTTGAGTTTTGCTTCAAAAGAATACTCTTAATGCTCAAAATGCCCCAGTTCTTGTTTTGAGTCTCTTTTTACTTATATACATGGCTTGACTCATTTTTGGTTGCTTTTAGTGAAACTATGATATTGAGCAACCTTTCATGATTTTAATTTTGTTAATATCAGATTGCTGCTATTTTGGTTTTAGCTTTGCAGTACATGTTTTGCCATGATTGAATATAGCTTCTTCACCTTATATGGCTTGGTATAATTCTTGTACTGTCTACTTCGATAATGGTCATGGCTCCTTTTACTAAATTTCAAATAAAGTCAGTTCTTCATGCTCTTTCTTTTCCCTTGCATCTTGATGAATTCATTGTCAAAGGGGGAGAAGGATTGAAGAAAATGATGTTTTGGAGCTTTTGGTTTACATAAGGTTTCATACATCAAAGAACACACATAAAAAAAATGTGAACCTTTTGAAAATTTGTGATCACGGTGAGTTAAGTCTTTTGGTTCTATTGCCTTTTCCTGATTTCATTTGCAAATTGAAGAAGACTCACAATGATCAAAGGTCAAATAGAAAATTGTCTTTCATTTGGACCTAAGTGAGATTTTTGGCTACTTTCTGGAAATTGAATCCTTTGGTGCTTTCATTGCCTTATCTCACTTGCCTATACTATTACAAGCCCGGCTTGGTCGGTTCCTAGGCTTTTCTTGCTTATGGACCAAGTTGTGCCTTTATGCTAAAACGGCGATTTTTACTTTTCATTTCAAAAAACCACATTTTCTGGGAAATTGCCAATGTGTTCATCAAGGGGGAGATTGTGGATATCGTGAGGATATGTGCACGATCTCAGGATGATGAGTCAATTGGCAATGGCTTTATTGGTTTTCAAAATCTCGCATTTTCGGGGTTTGCTTCTTGCTGTCAGACCACAGGCGGTCTGACCGGCGTTGTGGGGAAGTCAGACCGCCCATGGAGAGGTCGGACCGGCAGTGGTTGCCGGTCGGACCGGCCTGACCTAAAATTGGATTTTGGAGCTAATCGAAAAATAGGTTGTGTAGGCAAGTGAGGGGAGTCTCCTGGATGTGGTCCCATCATTTTTGGAGCTCCCAGTCAAAAGTTCTATTGAGTTGAAAATTCCAGAAGGTTTTGGAATTTTGAGTTGGAAATTTGGCTAAGTCTTTTTGGTCCGTCCGGCCTTGTGGGAGCGGTCCGACCGCCTGAATCGGTCGGACCGGCCTTGTGGGGCGATCGAGGCCGGCATTGACTGGAGTTTAGCCAAGTTTGCATTGATGTGATTTGAATGTGTTTTATGTATGAACTTCAATGCTTTATTGTTGTATATTGCATTGCGGAGCTGACGTGGGTCAAGTTGTGAAGAACTTGTTCCCGTCAAATTTCGTTTTGGATTTGGGCTTCATTTTTCAGTACTGGACTGAACCGGTCAGACCGGTGTTTCAACGGCGGTCCAACGCCTGTATTTTCGATCCATTATCTTCTGGGTCGAACCATCGCCCACCGGTCCGACGACCGATTAGTTGCCGGTCGGGCCATTGGTTGAACGTCGGTCAGACCGCCCTTGGTAGCCGGTCAGACCGCCTGTGCCCAGATCTGCTCTTTGAGTTTAAGTCTCCACTTTTGTGTCGTGTGGTTGTCGGGGTTATCGAATTCAGCACAAGGCTTCCGCTGTGCACCTACTGATCTTCTTAGCTTTCATAGCTAAAGGAGTAAAGTTCGTGTTGAATTTGATTTAGGCGAGAAAGTTGAGAAAGCGTCTATTCACCCCCCTAGTCGCCTTTCCGGTCCTACAAGACCGACCCTTGTCAGATTCAAGGGAATCTTTCCTCCAACAGCTAGTTTTTAAGTGTGGACTATAAATACCCACCTTTGCTGGTTGGAGGAGGTTGCTGGTAGTATTGCTGATGTGATTGCCTGTGTTTTTAGTGCCCACCTTCATTCTTTGAGCTAAAGAGTAAACCCTCTCTTCTCTTTTGTGCATGTGTTGCACTTAGTGAGATTTGAGAGCAAACTCTAAGTGCATATGTTAACTTAGGTAGTGGATTGTGTATCCACTGAGCTTTGACACTTGATTAGTTCAAGTGAGAGTTGAGTCTTGTTACTCTTAGTGTTTATCGACACCTAGACGGTGTGGAGGCGTCGTGTCCGGTGATCTTCTCAAGAAGCTTGTGAGAAGGCCCGGCGTATTGTGAGTAGTTTGGTGCTCGTCATCTCCGAAGTGGAGGAAGAGCAACCCTAGTGGAGCGAGATGTTGGTTCATGTTGGAACTGGTCCAAGTGGTTGGACTTATCTCGGAGGTGTTGGCTCATTTGAGGAGCCGGTCCAACACGATTGGGCTTACCTCAATGTGGATTAGGGGAGACCGGCAAGTCTTCGAACACGACGGTAAAACATAATTGTGTCATCTTGGTTTGTGCTTGTGCTTTACTTGAGCAATTTACATTCTTGTTTTAATTGCTCGTATATATCTTTGTATGATTGCTCTCTTTCTATTGTATTCATATTATTAGTGCACTTAGTTGAGCCTAATTGATTTAGATTTTTATTGTGCAAAACCTATTGTTATTAGCTTCCGCATTAGATATTGATTTTAGCCGAAAGAATTTTAAAAACCGTCTATTCACCCCCCCTCTAGTCGGCCTCCTCAATCTTACAGTCCATCTTGAAGAAAGAGTTTGTCTCACTTCAAAATAATTATGATGTTTTAAAAGATGAACATGAAACTCTCCTCCTAAATAGGCTAAATAGCTCTAAGGTGGATATAGGTATTGCATGTAATTTATTAGATAATATGCCATGTGTAGTTGCTAACCCTTGCATTTCATCTAAGATTAGCATATCCACCTCATGTGTGGATTTATTTGATATGCCTTTTTGCTTCAAATTAGATGCTCCTATTTCCTCTGTGCTTGTTGAGACTAATCTTGTAGAGGAAACTAATGAGCTCAAGGCCCAAGTCACAAAATTAAAGGTTGACTTGGAAAGAAGCTTAAAGGAAAAGGCCACTCTCGATGATATATCTTGGAAGCAAAGACGCTTGAGAGATAAGAGTGGCATTGGCTATACTCCCAAGAAAAAAGAGAATAGCAAGACAAGGCACAACACAAGACACACAAAGAAAAATATCAAGTGCCATGGATTCAATGGAAAGGGTCACTATGCCTCGGTGTGCCCTAATCAAATGGATGTTAAGACTAGACATTCAAAAATGAGGCAAGCCGGCAATGAGCAAGAAAAGAAGACAAGTAGGGGAAGCAAAAGCCCAACTTGCTACAATTGCCTGGAAAAAGGACATATTGGTAGACAATGTCCCAAAGGTATCACTCCTAAGCCCTTTATTTATAATGATTATTATTTGCTTAGGAAGGATATTAATGGCAATGTGTTTGCTAGAATTGTTAGTTCACCTAAAACTATTGTTAGGGCCATTTGGGTGCCCAAATCAATTGTGACTAACATTCGTGGACCCAACCAAGTATTGGGTACCAAAATGTGCTTTAATGTTTAGTAGGTACTTGGAGAGGCATTGGAGGCTTGGCTTATTCATATAAAGGTGGATTTCATCATATATCAAAATTGGAGTCAAGCTTGTGGATGATCACTTCATATCATAAACCAATGCTCTTTCGGTAACAAGTACTTACTTTGAAGTATCTAGCCCCTTATGCCTTGTGTAGGTTGCATTTCATGAAGATCCACCGAAGTGCAAATAAGCTGCATAACTAGGGAATTACGTATATGGATTGAGATATGACAATCATTTGATATAAGTTAAGGTTTTAAATATAAATGGGATCATTTGTCATGAGCTCTAGCAAGTTAACTCTCACAATAAGGAACTCACAATCAAAGTTGACTCTTCTATTAAGAACACATATGACAATTAATAGTAGCATATGCTGAAAAATAATGAAGTCAAACTTTGCATAGGTATCTTACAATCAAAGATGATTATATTGGCAGAAAAAGTTACTTCCTTCCAAACCACAAATTAGAAATGTTAAAACTTAACAATGAAGGCCCAGCTCTGTACAGAGCTGACGAGGATTAAAACCCCTATGTATTACTTTAATACATAAAGAGAAACCATACGTCTTCGTGGTCGTAACCCCTAAGGCTAACGCCCTCACTGGTCATAAGGATTTCAGATGTTACATAATAAATACGCTGGTCGGACAAGGTCCCGTACCTAGCCCCGACCAGTTAACTGCTCGTAAAGCTATGAACTGATATCTGGATCCAAATCCAGGTATATCCTTTACCATGTGATGAATGGAACACGTGTTGTATACTTCATACCACGTGACGTTACATAATCCTGAGACACTGACTAATGGTTGAATGTCTCACCGACATTTAACCGCACAACAGTTGATACTTTAATCAACTGCCACCTCCCTCCGACCAGACGCAATGCTTCGCACAGTCATCTTCTCCAGAAACAACTGTCACCTCTTCGAAAGCTATTTAAAGATGGAGCGTGGAATGATCAAGGGCGAGAAAAAGACAAGAGGCTATTAACATTAGATTCATACTTTTGATCTATTTCAGTAGCATAGCCAACATCATACTCAGTGTAACTAGGATTAGTCCTTTACCTAATCGTAGGCATCCCTTGTAAAAAGCCAGTTCATAGTAATAAAGAGCGACCACATTCTCTTCCAGGAGATACGCATCGGTTTCCTCTATTTCTATATTTTCATAAGATCAACGATTTGATCGTCGACAGCTAGCGCCGTCCGTGGGGAAGAAGTTGTAAATTTTTTGAAGAAATTCTTCGCTCATCAAATCCTCACTCGTTCGTCATAAACGCTCATGCAACTATGGCAGGGAGTTGGGACGAGGAGAACTGGTTCGACTTGGACGACTACTCCAACCTCAACATGGAGGGATCCATCCGCGCCATGGATGAGAACGGGATGTCGTTATCATCCTCCTCTGCAGATTCGCATGTCGCAGACATCAGCGAAATCGAACGGATGGATGAAGATGCACCACCACAACAAGTGGTGCTTCCACAGGGACATGCCATTCTGACCAGTTCGGAATGTCCAAAGATCTCTCCAAGCCCGGTCCTTCCGACCGGTGAAAAAGGTGGCAAACTTTAGCCCCGCAATCCGAGAATCAATATACGCTCGATACGATCATAGCTGACAGGTATTCACCAATAGCTTCTGGAAATTCCATGAGCCAACCGACATCTAGTAACGGTGTCGATGAAACCCCCACTGGCTATGGGCCAAGTGAGGATGATAAGACTCAGCATACGATCGGTGATTCGCCAGATCAGGTTGAGTCCACTCCAAAGGCCTCAAGAGGTGCTAATTTTCGACCGGTCTCCATCGTGGAAACTTCTGCTAGAGGCACTGGAGGGCTCTCCACTGGTTACAGTGGAAGCTCTTCGGAAGATCGCTGCTGGAAATACGAGGTTAATGCGATCGGAAATACAGATCAAAATGCCGTGTACGGTCCTGCATACACTACATCGCCACAACATATTGATGGAAATGGCATGGGTAATCAAGCACCAAATGCCAGAGGTAACAGAACTGATAGACGTCCATCAGTTAATTCGCCTGGTTCTGGCCCACCGAGAGTAATGTGTCGGACGGGACAAACACAAGGTCGGGGGAAGGTTCAGATCTACAAACACCTACAACTACTATGAATCCTCCAAGACCTTCAGTAACGGTACAGAACCTGCAGCGTGTTCAAAGTATTTTAAATAACACTGACCCTTCTCTAGCAGATGCTCCAGGTTTTGTCCAACTTGTAGGTTAGGTATCAGAGATCCTCCAGCAAACCATGCAGCGTACAGAAGCGTACCGGGAACAAAGGAGCTCACGAAGTCAAAATATGTGGATATCGCGGGGATATACTCCAGATCTTAGGATGATGTGACAACTGGCAATGGCGTTAATGGTTTGTCGTTTCACGTGTTTTCGAAAAAAACAGTCTTGTCGGGCTTGAGTGAGCGGCCCGACCGCCTAAAGGTCGGGCCGGACCGGCAAGCGCGGCGTCGAACCAACAATGTCGAAAAGTGTTAGTTTGAGCTGGGCCAAAAATAGAGGTAGCAGGCAACAAAGGGGATTCTATTGCACTTGGTATCATAATTTTTGGTGTCTCTAGTCAAAAGTTCTATTGGATTGAAAATTCCAGTAGGTTTCGGTTTTCCAGAGAGGAAATTCGGCTAAGTCATTCTTGTGATCGGACCGGCCAATAGGTGGCGGTCGGGCCAGACCGAGTGGGTGATCGACACGCCTAGGGGCGGTCGGCCCGATTTCACTGAGTCGTCGCCCGTCGTGGCGGCGATATTCGGTTGTTAGGTCAAAGTCATGAGTTTCAGGGCATATATGTTGCATGATGCATGTTTTGACTAACATGGGTCAAGTTGTGAAGAAGTTATTCCCAAATTCGGTTTACTTGTCTATTGTTGTGCAGGTTGCTTGGTGGTCAACGACGGTCAACGACGAGGATGATCGGGACTAGGCTTGGAGAGCGAGGTCGAGCGATCGGCGATGCGGTGAGTCAATGAACTCAAGCGTGGTGCAAGATGGACAAGGGTGACCTATTGGCTAATCCGAGGCGCAAGATGGCGCAAGGTGTAGCTAGTTAGGTCAAGGGGAGATATAGACGGCACATTAAAATGCGTGCGTATGTGTCCCGTTTATTTTGGGCCTTAACGGGAGCCCAATTGAGTCAATCTTCTAGAAGGTCTAAGCCTCCACTTTAAATAGGAGAGGGAGGTGGTTGCACCTCCTCTTCGTCTCTTTTGCTATTTTGTAAACCCTAATTTTCTTAGGGATAGCTTTTGTGGAGGCTGGGGTTCTTGATAGTTTGATGTGATTTTCGTGCTCTTGGATTGAGCATTGTCCTCCATTAATGGAGAGGTTGATCATGTCTTGTCTATTTGCGTTCTTCCTCTATATTTGATGATTTTGAGTCTTTCTTTGATCTGTGAGTTTTTAATTGAATTCTTCAAGTGATCTAGCTTGCTGTGACGTGTGGGAACCTATCTAGGATCATCTTGATCATCAATCGCCCACGAGCATGATCTTGGATTAAGTTTTCGTTTTGTCCCGGTTTTGAACCCTTCTTCAATCAAATCGAAAAGGATCGTTATTCTTCTAAGAATTATCATAATCTTTTATTGGAATAGGTTCCTGATATCATAGAGAAGGTGTGTTCCAAGTTTCATCAAGTTTGGAGTTGTAGATCAAAAATTTCATCTATTTGCAACTTCGTCATCGGGCTGGTTCTATTCTGTTCTTCAGGCCAGACGTCAGACCGCCCAAGGCCAGAGGTCAGACCGCCAGTGCATTGAATTGTTTCAATCTCTGTTGATTTTGTCGTATTGCTTTGGGGTTTGAATTGGATTCAATATTAGTCTTCCGTTGTACTGATATAATGATCTGCATAGCTTCCATGGCTACTTGAGTGAAATATTATTGAATCAATTATTTATTAAAAAAGTGAGCGTGCTCCTATTCACCCCCCCTCTACTGAGGTATAATCTGCTATCTGTTTCTCAGCTGCTTGATGAGGGTCTAGAAGTAAGGTTTAAAAGTGGTGAGTGTAGAGTTCTAGATTCCTCGGGTGAGCTTGTCTTTGAGATCTCTAGGTTTGAAAAGATCATTTGTGCAAATTTCAGTATCTCCTCTGCTTCCAGTCCTAGATGTCTTGTAGCCTCTGATTCTCATGATCTTGTTTTGAGGCATCGTAGACTTGAGTATATAGGCTTTTATCACTTGTCAAGGGTCAGTTGTAATGATTTGATTAGAGGTTTGCCTAGGCTGAAGGCTGTTAGAGATCTTGTGTGCTCGCCTTGTAGACATGGTAAGATGGTTTCTGCTTCTCATCCACCTCTTACCTTAGTGATGACTGATGCACCAGGACAGCCTCTACACTTAGACACTGTTGGTCCTTCTAGAGTTCAGTCAGTCGGTGGGAAATGGTATGTACTTGTGATTGTGGATGATTTCTCCAGGTATTCATGAGTTTATTTTCTGGTTTCTAAGGACGAGGCTTTTGGCTTCTTTAGAGAATTGGTAATTAGACTTGCTGTTGATCTTCCTAGAGCCTTGAGAGCTATTAGGAGTGACAATGGGATAGAATTCAAGAATTCTTCCTTTACTACCTTTTGCACTGATAGGGGAATTGAGCATCACTTCTCTTCTCCTAGAGTTCCCCAGCAGAATGGTGTTGTAGAAAGGAAGAACATGACCCTTGTAGAGATGGCTCGGACTATATTAGATGAGCATTCCACACCTAGGAGGTTTTGGGCTGAGGCGATCTCTACTGCTTGTTATATCTCTAATAGGGTTTTCTTGAGATCTGTGTTTGGCAAGACTTCTTTTGAGCTTAGATTTGGTCATTCGCCTAAAGTCTCTCATTTCAAGATTTTTGGTTGCAAGTGCTTCATTCTTAAACATGGCAACCTTGATAAATTTAAATCCAGATGTTCTGATGGCATATTTCTTGGATATCCTGCTCATTCTTGTGCCTATCGTGTATTTAATTTTGACACTAACAAAATTGTTGAGGCTTGTGAAGTCACTTTTGATGAGGCTAGTCCTGGTACTAGACCCGATGCTGCAGGTACACAGGTTCGTGAAATTCAAGAAAGCATCTTCGTCGACGATGACTCTGAGGATGAGGAACCAATCCATTCTCCAGTCACATCTAAGATGGTTGGAGAGCCTGCTTCCACTACTCCAGCTTCAGCTGAGCAGCCTCCTATCTTCACCGATGATCTGAGTGGCTCTGCTCCTACTTCCACAACTCATGAGGTAGAGGCCACTTCTATACCAGGAGCTCCTCTTCACATTCAGCGACGGCATCCACCTGAGCAGATGATTGGGGATCTTCAAGAGCGAGTCACTCGCTCCAGGTTTATTTCTCCTGATTCTCATGCACATTCTGCTTTTGTCGCTACTTTTGAACCCCCGAGATATCACCCATGCTTTATCTGATGTCTCTTGTGTCAATGCCATACATGAAGAGCTTGACAATTTTGAAAGAAACAAAGTCTGGACCTTAGTTGAGCCTCCTTCTGATTCTCATGTAATTGGGACAAAATGGATTTTTAAAAATATGCAAAGTGAGGATGGGTTGGTTGTTCGCAATAAGACTAGACTTGTAGCTCAAGGTTATTCCCAGGTAGAAGGCTTAGACTTTGAAGAGACATTTGCTCATGTAGTTAGATTAGAAGCCATTCGTATTTTACTAGCTTTTGCAACATCTAAGGGTTTGAAGCTTTTTCAAATGGATGTTAAAAGTGCTTTCTTAAATGGTTTCATAGAAGAAGAGGTCTTTGTCAAGCAACCTCCTGGTTTTGAAAATCATAAGTTCCCAAACTATGTTTTTAAACTCTTAAAGCCTTGTATGGATTGAAGCAAGCTCCTAGAGCTTGGTATGACAGGCTTAAGAGTTTCTTGCTTAACAATGATTTCAAAATGGGAATGGTTGATAAAACTTTGTTCACTCTTAGGCATGGCAGTGATTTCATATTGGTTCAGATTTATGTGGATGATATCATATTTGGTGGTTCCTCTCATGATTTGGTGTCCAGATTTTCAGATTCTATGAGCAGGGAGTTCGAAATGAGCATGATGGGAGAATTGACATTCTTCCTTGGTCTTCAAGTCAAGCAACTGAAAGAAGGCACCTTCATTCACCAAAGTAAGTACACAAAGGACCTTCTTCGGCGCTTCGATATGGGAAGCAGTAGGCCAATGTCTACTCCCATTGCCACAACCACCGTCTTGGACCACGATGAGGATGGAGGCAGTGGACGGAAGAAGTACCGCGATATGAGAGGCTCCTCCTCTACCTCATCTGCGTCGAGGGACATACAATTTCCGTATATGCATGCATGCGCTCGCTTCGAGCTTCCTCGTACCTCTCATCGTCAAGCGATACGTCGCATCTTCAGGTACCTCCAAGATACTCTTGACTTTGGACTCTGGTGTTCTTCTTCTTCTGTTCTCTCTATTCGGGCTTTTTCTGATGCTGATTTTGCGGGGTGTAGAGTGCATAGGAAGAGTACTTCTGGCACTTATCATTTCTTAGGCACATCTCTTATCTCTTGGTCTTCTAGAAAACAGTCTTATGTTGCACAGTCCACAGCCGAGGCCGAGTATGTAGCTGCAGCCAGTAGTTGCTCTCAGGTTCTCTGGATCTTATCTACTCTTCGGGACTATGGGTTATTTTTGGGTAGTGTTCCTCTTTTCTGTGACAACACTTCTGCCATAAATATTGCCAAAACCCAATGCAGCATTCTAGGACTAAGCACATTGACATTCGATATCATTTTCTTAGGGACCATATTGAGAAGGGTGATGTTGTGCTTCACTTTGTTGAGTCTGAGCAACAGGTTGTGGATATTTTCACTAAAGCTCTTGATTCTTCTCGTTTTGCTACCTTGCGGGGAGAGTTAGAGGTTGTTAGTCCTCTTGTCCTGTTTTGAGGGGGGGTTTGCTCTTTTTGCATTCATTGTATCATAATGCATTTTAAAATTCAAACATCTTGCATTGTAATATAAAATTATGGAGCTTTGATTATTATCCTTGTAAGACTTGTTTTCATACTTTATACCATGTCATGTCTTGTGCTAGTCTGCTAGAGTTCTTTGATGGCTCTTCGTGTTTAGCTTAGCCCTTGCCATGCTAGCTTTATTATCTGTGAGCGAATTGAATCAAAACGTGACCTGTTGGACCTTGTGACCAGTTTTGCTTTAGTGATCCTTTCATGATTCATGCCATGTCATATAAGATAAAATGAGTCTTGAACTTATTTTGCGCTGAAAATTGAGCTACGTTAATTCTTAAGTCAAGCAAATGAAAAATGAGCTTTTCTGTGCGAAAAAACTGATCTCACCAATTCTTTCTCATGAGACTGCTTGCTATTGCACTAGGCATGAACTCAGGGGGAGTTTTGGATGATCTAGACCACTCTTTTAAGCTTCTTGCTTGAGATGGTCACGGCAAGGCTTGAGATCTAGCACAATGCTAAGAAAACAAAAATGTCAATTGGTTGAAGCTTAGGAGGCAGTTGTGGATGGCTCCTAGTCCAGGACTTGCTTTACTAAGATAAAATCAATCATTTTCGTCAAAATATTCAAAGTGAACAACTTGCTTCTTAATTGAACTCATAATGCTCTTCATTGACTTAGTATGGATTATAGACATGACTTGACTCATTTCTGGATACCTTTAGTGAAACTATGATTTTGAGTAACTTGTCATGCTACTAGTTCATTCAATCTCAGATTATTGCTTTTTTGGCCTTAGGTTTGTTGTACATGTTTTGCTATGATTGAATATAGCTTCTTCACATAATATGGTTTGGTGTAATACTTGTACTGTCTTCATGAATAATCTTCATGCCACCTTTGTTTGTTGTACATGTTTTGCTATGATTGAATATAGCCTCTTCACATAATATGACTTGGTGTAATACTTGTACTGTCTTCATGAATAATCTTCATGGCTCCTTTAGTTTAACTTCAAAAACAACAAAATTGAAAAAACCAGCCATTCATCCATGCTCTATCTTCTTCCAGGTAACGTTTTGAGCTAACGTGGGTCAAGCTGTGAAGAACTTGTTCCCGGAGATGATTTATTGGTATATTGTTGTGCAGGTGACTTGCAGGTCAACGACGGTCAATGGCGAGGAGGATCGGGACTAAGTTTGGAGAGCTGAGGTCCATAACGATCATGAATGCCGGGTGGAGTCGTGTGACTCAAGCATGGCGCAGAATGGACAAGATGGTTCGAACGGGCAGTTTGTTGCAGCTGGTTCAATCAAGCGGCGCGGGGGTCGGTGCAAGTGTATTAGAGGTTCCAATGGGATTCGGACGGGAGAGACTTGCCGACATGATGAGAGCCGCTGATCAACCTGCACGTGGCGAAGCAGGCGATTGCTTCAACTGTAATGCGTGTGTATGTGTCCCGTGTGTATTGGGCCTTAACAGGAGCCCATTAGGTGAACTCTTCTAGAACCTAGGTCTCACTATAAATAGAGGGGGGAGTTGCAAAACAGCCCCCAAGCACTCCATTTGTAAAAACCCTAGTTTGGGTTAGGGTTTTGAGAGGAGAGGAGAGGCTAGGTTCTAGAGAGGTGATTTGTGTGTGTGCTCTTGGATTGAGCTCTTGTCCTCCTTGAGGGAGTGGCTTTAACAAGCAACATCTTGAATCAATCTATGGATGCTTGTTCAAAGATGAGGCCTCTTGTGTTTTCCTCTCTCTTTTGATGATTTTATGCTTCCTTGATCCGGTTATTTTTTGCTGGTCTCTTGACCTCTTTTACCTTGCTATTACGTGTGGGAATACTCCTAGGATCATCTAGATCATCAATCCGCCACGAGTAAGATTTAGATCAAGTTTTTCGTTTTGCTAGGTTTTGAACCCTCCTTTGGTAAAACTTAAAAAGGTTGAAACTTTGATTTGGATCTGGACGATCGTTGCTAGGAATAGGTTCCAGATATCCTTAGGGAGGTGTGTTCCAAATTTGGTAAAGTTTCATCGGGTAAATCAAAAGTTAGACCGATTTTCGTTTTGATTTCGGGTGGTCTGCAGTGGTTCTGGACAAAATCGGTCAGACCGATTTCTAGCAATGATCGACCGCTTGATTGTACCGATCGACCGCCCCATTAAGTTTAATATCTAATTTTTGGGTCTTTTGCTTAATGGGTTAATCGGATTCAGCATAAGGCTTCCTCTGTGCTTCTACTAATCTTCTTAGTTTTCATAGCTATCGAAGAAAAGTTCATGTTGAATTTGATTAAGGTGAAAATCAAGAAAGCGTCTATTCACCCTCCTCTAGTCGCCCGTCGTGGCGGCGATATTCGGTTGTTAGGTCAAAGTCGTGAGTTTCATGGCATATATGTTGCATGATGCATGTTTTGACTAACATGGGTCAAGTTGTGAAGAACTTGTTCCTAAATTCGGTTTACTTATCTATTGTTGTGCATGTTGCTTGGTGGTCAACGACGGTCAACGGCGAGGATGATCGAGACTAGGCTTGGAGAGCTGAGGTCCAGAACGATCGACGATGCCGGGTGATGTCAATGAACTCAAGCGTGGTGCAAGATGGACAAGGGTGGCCTATTGGCTAATCAGAGGTGCAAGATGGCGCAAGGTGCAGCTAGTTAGGTCAAGGAGAGATTGTAGGACCGGAAAGGCGACTAGGGGGGTGAATAGGCGCTTTCTCAACTTTCTCGCCTAAATCAAATTCAACACGAACTTTACACCTTTAGCTATGAAAGCTAAGAAGATCGATAGCGTCTGATGGAAGCCTTGTCTGAATCGATAACCCCGACAACCACACGACACAAAAGTGGAGACTTAATCTCAAAGGGAGATCTGGGCACAGCGGTCGGCCGGCTACCAAGAAGCGATCGGCCAACGGTCAACGATCGATCGGACCGGCTACTAATCGGTCGGACCGGTGGAAATCGGTTCGACCGGCGTTACTAGCGATGCAACGCAGGCGGTCGGACGCCCGTTATAAAATCGATCGACCAGTGCAGTCCGATCTTGAAAAATCAAGCCCAAATCCAAAGCGAAATTTGATCCAACTTTTGATTCAACCAATGAAACTTGACCAAATTTGAGCACACCTCCTAATGATATTAGAGACCTATTTCTAGCGACGATCCTTCATATCCACTTCGCAGAATCGATCTCTCAAGGATTTAACAAAGAAGTGCACAAACCCTAGAAATATGAAAAACTTTGATTCAAGACTTGCTTGTGGGGGTTGATGGTCTAGATGATTCTAGGAGTATTCCCACACATCAAAGCAAGACACAATGGGTCAAGAGATCAAGCTTAAACACTTGCATCAAGGAAGCACCAAATTCATCCAAAAGAGAGAAGAACACAAAAGGGAGACAAATGAACTCTCAAGCAAGCATCACAAGATTGATTGATCTCACAAGATGCTTACAAAGCCACTCCCTCAAGGAGGACAAGAGCTCACCAAGGAGCAACCACAATCTCTCCCTCTCTTCCTCTCCAAACCCTAACCCTAGAAAAGGCTAAGGAAAACCAAATGAAGCTTCAAGGGGTTTTACATCTCCCCCTTCTCTATTTATAGGAGAGGCCTAGGGTTTCACTTTTGGGACCCACTCACACATGGGACCCACACACAACATCTGTTGAAGCAATCGCCTGCTTCACCACGTGTAGGTTGATCAGCGGTTCTCATCACGTCGCTAAGCCTCTCTTGTCCGAATCCCATCGGAACCTCCTAGAGACTTGCATCGACTTCCGTACCGCCTGATCCAACCAGCTGCACCGAACCACCCGTTCGATCCATCTTGCCCATCCTGCACCATGCTTGAGTCACACGACCTCACGGTATCCATGATCGTTACGGACCTCGGCTCTCCAGCGTAGTCGATCCACCTCACCGTTGGCGTCGTTGACATGCAAGCCACCGCGCGACAATAGACAAACAAACCGTTTCCGGGAACAAGTTCTTCACAACTTGACCCACGTCAGCTCCGCAATGCAATATACAACAATAAAGCATTGAAGTCCATCCATAATCCACTATCAAAACACATCAATGCAAACTTGGCTAACCTCCAAGTCATCGGCGGTCTGACCGCCCCACAAGGCCGGTCCGACCGATCCCAGGCCAGTCGGACCGATCCCACAACAGGGTCGATCGGCCAAAAGACTTAGCCAAAATTCGGCTTGAAAATCGAAACCTTACGAATTTTCAACTCAATAGAACTTTTGATAGGGCTCCAAAATGATGCGACCACATCTAGAGACTCCTCACTTTGCCTACACAACCTATTTTGGCTTAACTCCAAAACCACTTTTAGGTCAGTCGGTCCGCCAAGCAACCAAGGTGGTCCGACCTCTCCAAGGCGGTCGGCCGCCCTTCACCACCGTCGGACCGCTGTGATCCGACAGCGACAAGCAAACCCCGGAAATGCGAGATTTTGCAAACCAACAAAGCCATTGCCAATTGACTCATCATCCTGAGATCGTGCACATATCCTCATGATATCCACAATCTCTCCCTTGATGAACACATTGGCAATTCTCCAGAAAATATGGTTTTTCGAAATGAAAAGTAAAAAATTCGTCGTTTTCGCATAAAGGCACAACTTGGTCCATAAGCAAGAAAAAGCCTAGGAACCGACCAAGCTAGCTTCAGAATAGTATAAGAAAGTGAGATAAGGCAATGAAAGCACAAAAAGATTCAAAATCCAGAAAGTAACCAAAGATCTCACTTAGGTCCATATGAAAGACAAAATATTCTCTTTGACCTTTGATCATTGTGAGTCTTCTTCAATAGCAATTGAAATCAGAAAAAGGCAATAAAACCCAGAGACTCAACTCACTAAGATCACCAATTTTCAAAAGGTTCAATTTTTTATATATGTCTTTTATATGAAACCTTCTGTAAGAGACCAAAAGCTCCAACTTCAAAACAACATTTTTCTTCACAATCCTTCTCCCCCTTTGACAATGAATTCATCAAGATGCATGAGAGAAGATAAAGAAGATGAAATGACTTTATTTAAAATTTAGCAAAAGGAGCCATGACCATTATCGAAGTAGACAGTACAAGAATTATCCCAAGCCATATAAGGTGAAGAAGCTATATTCAATCATAGCAAAACATGTACTGCAAAGCTAAAACCAAAATAGCAGCAATTTGAGATTAACAGAATTAAAATCATGAAAGGTTGCTCAATATCATAGTTTCACTAAAAGCAACCAAAAATGAGTCAAGCCATGTCTATAAGTAAAAAGAGACTCAAAACAAGAACAGAGGCATTTTGAGCATTTAGAGTATTCTTTTGAAGCAAAACTCAAGCACTTGGCATTTTGAGCATTTTCCTAAAAAGAATTTTTCCACTGTGCTAGATCTCAAGCCTTGTCGTGACCATCTCAAGCGATAAGCTTAAAAGAGTGGTCTAGGTCATCCAAAACTCCTCCTGAGTTCATGCCTAGTGCAATGGCAAGCCGTCTCATGAGAAAGGATTGGTGAGATCAGTTTTTTCGCACAGAAAATCTCATTTCATTTTTTTTCCCAATTGCTTGACTTAAGAAGATAAAAAGCTCATTTTCATCTCAAAATAAGTTCAAGACTCAATTCAACCTATATGACATGGCAAGAATCATAAGAGGATCACTTGAGCAAAACTAGTCACAAGATCCAACAAGACATGATTTGATTCAATTTGCTCACAGATATAAAGCTAGCAAGGCAAAAGCTAAGCTAAACAAGAAGAGCCATAAAAGAAGTCTAGCAGACTATCACTTGATATGACAGGGTAGAGAATGAAATCAAGTCATATAAGGATAATAATCAAAGCTCCACAGATTTTATTATGCAATGCAAGATATTTGAAATAAAAATGCATTATGATACAATGAATACTAAAAGAAGCAAAAAAAATCCCTCAAAACATCCATGCCTCAGTACTGGGATTTGAGATAAAAGATCTAGGTGTCGATCTTGAGATGGGCGATGCAGGAATAGCAAAAGAAGCGTGAGAAAAATGATCGGGAACAAAATCATAAGAATGCCCACGAGCACCACTGGACCTCTCCAAAGCGATCTACCAAAAGGCCGATACTCCCCTGTCTAGGTGCTACCGTGGTCTCTCCTCACGATATCCTAAACCAAGCTGCTTTGCTGGACCCACCAAAAGAGTCAACAAAGTTCTCTACAAACCTAGGCCTATATGTGAGTACGATGAATAAGTTTTTGGCTCTAGAGACTACAGCTGAAGAAGAGACTCCTCTAATGGATCTCAAAGTGCTCATTCTCTCTTTCCTCTCAACCTTTGCTCTCCGGAAGCAAAACTCAACAGTGTAGCCCTCTTTCTTGCAGAAGGTGCAATGGTACTTGACCTTTTGAGGGGTCTGTACTGATGAGACAGAAGCACCTTTCTTGCTAGAAAGAGTTTGAGCAGAACCTGCACATTTAAGAGCAACCTTTGAAGTCCTAGGAGGTTCTTGCTCAACCAGACCACCTTTCACAACTCTAGCAATCTTTGGTGGAAAATTCTTGGAAAGCTCTAGGGACTTAAAACCTAGTCCACTGTTTTTCACACTCACCTTGGATTGGTCTAGAATCAAGTTGAGTTTCTTTTTCCCACTAGAAAACTTCTCATGAGTCATTTTGAGATAATCATTCTCTTTTGCCAAAGCTCCACAATTAGAGCACTTTTTAGAATTGATTATCTCAACATGTTTGCTCTTAAGAAGATCCACTTCCACTTTGAGAGCCTCACAAGACACACAATAGGACTCCCCAATCCTATTTAACTGCTCCTTAAATTTGACTCTAAAAGCCTCTTGTATCTTACAAACAACAGTTTCAACTTCAGCATGCAACATACAAGAGGAAGAATCAATGACTTTCTTGGAAGCAGTAAGAGACATGGATTTTTCAATTTTAGCTTTCTCTTCAAGAGTCTTGTTTAAAGCTTCAATCTCAATTGTAAGCTTAGGACAATTTTCACATGATGCAGCTCTAGAGTAAACGACCATTTCGGTCAACTCTTGCATTTTAATCCTATTGTTCTTACAATGAGAGCAACTGTGACTAGCATCAAATTTTTGTAATTCTTTTAAAGAGCTATCCAGTTTTAATTCTAGCAAAGCACAATTTGAGCAAGTTAAAGGAATAGCATCCAAGGTAGTCACACCAAACGGAATGGCATCCATGCAAACAGAACTAGACTTGAGATATTCTAGTTCGACAAGCGCATTTTCCAATTGTTTTTCAACAGAGGAATGAGCATTATTTAAGCTTGACAATTCATTAAGCAAGTTAGAGCATGAATCACAAAAATCATCAGGATTAATGGATTTGAGCCTAACCACTTCTAGGTTCAAATTATCAATCATAGTATCCTGTTTCTTAACCTATTTAGCTTGCTTATGCAGTTTTTATTCAGCAAGCACCAAAGCCCTTTTCATGTCAGGAAGTGAAGGGCATACCTCATCGGGATCACTAAAAGGATCCTCGCTGTTGGAGGAGTCGCTGTCGTGGCTGTTCTTAGCCATGAAGCACATGCCTGTGAAATCACGTGCCTTCTTCTTGCCACGGGAGTCACTCTTGTCGTCCTCCGCCTCCGAGTCCACATCATCCATGCTCACATCCTCTAGAGCTTCAAGGACTCGGCTGACAAACTTGCGATAGTTTGTCTTCTTGGACTTAGCATCCCTCGCTTGAGGATGCCTTTGTGACTCCTTCTCCTCCTTGCCCTTGACTTGGGGCATCTAGGCGAATGTGGTTGGGCTCACCACACTCAAACAAGTGATAGGTCCACCTCTCCTCCTACTCCTCACATTGTTGTAAGCTCTCGTGAATTTTGTGGATAGGAGGGCTAAATCATCTTCAGGTAGTCTCTCAAGTAGCTCATCGCTCAAAGAATGCAAAGCGCACAAAGAAAAATCGGATGAGCTAACATCAAAAGAATCGAATATCTACCCTTAGATTTGTCGACCACTAAAGCCATCGGCTCATGCGGGGAGACGCGAGATGAAATCAATCTCATGCGTCTTCAACCTCGAGTAAAGCTTATCCATGGTAAGCTCACTCATGACAGTGTTGTCATTTATGGCAGTGATCTTCATCCCCCAGACCTTCACATCCAAAGCACCCAAAAGTTGGTGTGCATTTTGATTCAAGAAGACAAGATCAACAGTAGCGGAGATCATGAAGAATTTTAGAAAATCTCCCCACGGCTCATCTAAAGATTCACGGGCCTTTGCTCGATCTTAGAGTATGCTTTCTTGGTTTGGTTACATCTCACTTCCTTGATCGCGATGGACCTCGTGATAATCACAAAGAGTCGCGGATCTCATGAGCGACGACAAATGAGTAACACGCTCAAACTCGGATCGACTAAGACCTTGAATCAAGAAATTTGAGCCTATTTGTTGTTCTCCACATCCGAGGTGATCAAATTATCATCGGTGCACGACATAAGGGTTTTTCACCTTAAGCCAAATTGCGTGCCCTTGAGCCTCGATGTAGGTCTGCATTCGGGCCTTCCAATAAGCAAAATCAACTCCAGAAAAAACATGTGGCTTGATTGAATATCTGTTAGTCGCCATGGCTCCAAAGACCGGTTAAGATCTATGAGAAGAGCTAACCGGCTCTGATACCACTTGTAGGACCGGAAAGGAGACTAGGGGGGTGAATAGGCGCTTTCTCAACTTTCTCGCCTAAATCAAATTCAACACGAACTTTACTCATTTAGCTATGAAAGCTAAGAAGATCAGTAAGCGCACAGTGGAAGTCTTGTGCTGAATTCGATAACCCCGACAACCACACGACACAAAAGTGAAGACTTAATCTCAAAGGGGAGATCTGGGCACAGGCGGTCTGACCGGCTACCAAGGGCGGTCTGACCGACGGTCAACGATCGGTCGAGCAAGCTACTAGCTGGCGGTCGGACGGTGGAAATCGATTCGACCAGCGGTACTAGCGATGCAGCGCGGGCGGTCGGACGCCGTTATAAAATCGGTCGAGACCAGTGCAGTCCGATCTTGAAAAATCAAGCCCAAATCCAAAACGAAATTTGATCCAACTTTTGATTCAACCAATGAAACTTGACCAAATTTGAGCACACCTCCCTAATGATATTAGAGACCTATTTCTAGCGACGATCCTTGGATCCACTTGCAGAATCGATCTCTCAAGGATTTAACAAAGAAGTGCACAAACCCTAGAAATATGAAAACTTTGATTCAAGACTTGCTTGTGGGGTTGATGGTCTAGATGATTCTAGGAGTATTCCCACACATCAAAGCAAGACACAATGGGTCAAGAGACCAAGCTTAAACACTTGAATCAAGGAAGCACCAAATTCATCCAAAGAGAGAAGAACACAAAAGAGAGACAATGAACTCTCAAGCAAGCATCACAAGATTGATTGATCTCACAAGATGCTTACAAAGCCACTCCCTCAAGGAGGACAAGAGCTCACCAAGGAGCAACCACAATCTCTCCCTCTCTTCCTCTCCAAACCCTAACCTAGAAAAGGCTAAGGAAAACCAAATGAAGCTTCAAGGGTTTTACATCTCCCTTCTCTATTTATAGGAGGCCTAGGGTTTCACTTTTGGGACCCACTCACACATGGGACCCACACACAACATCTGTTGAAGCAATCGCACTTCACCACGTGTAGGTTGATCGGCGGTTCTCATCACGTCGCTAAGCCTCTCTTGTCAGAATCCCATCGAACCTCCCGAGACTCGCACAGACTTAATGCCGTCGATCCAACCAACTTGCCGAACCACCCGTTCGATCCATCTTGCCCATCTGCACCATGCTTGAGTCACACGACCTCACCGGTATCCATGATCGTTACGGACCTCGGCTCTCCAAGCGTAGTCGATCCACCTCACCGTTGACGTCGTTGACTGCAAGCCACCGCACAAACAATAGACAAACAAACCGTTTAGGGAACAAGTTCTTCACAACTTGACCCACGTCGACTCCATAATGCAATATACAACAATAAAGCATTGAAGTCCATCCATAATCCACTATCAAAACACATCAATGCAAACTTGGCTAACCTCCAAGTCATCGGTGGTCCGCCCGCCCACAAGGCCGATCCGATCCGATCGGGCGGTCGGACCGATCCTAGCACGGCGGCCGATCGAAAAAACAGCCAAAATTCCGGCGAAAATCCGAAACCTTCTGGAATTTTCAACTCAATAGAACTTTTGACTGGGAGCTCCAAAAATGATGCGACCACATCCAGGAGACTCCCCTCACCTGCCTACACAACCTATTTTTGGCTTAGCTCCAAAAATCACTTTTAGGTCAGGCCGGTCCGACCTCTCCACTCGGCGATCGACCGCCCTTCACCCGGTCGAGACACTTTGTGGTCAGCGACAAACAAACCCGGCGAGATTTTGCAAACCAACAAAGCCATTGCCAATTGACTCATCATCCTGAGATCGTGCACATATCCTCACGATATCCACAGAGATATAGACGGCGCATTAAAATACGTGCGTATGTGTCCAGTTTGTTTTGGGCCCTAACGGGAGCCCAATTGAGTCAAACTTCTAGAAGGTCTAAGCCTCTACTGTAATTAGGAGAGGGGGTGGCTGCACCTCCTCTTCGTCTCTTTTGCTATTTTGTAAACCCTAATTTTCTTAGAGAGTGCTTTTGTGGAGGCTAGGGTTCTTGATAGTTTGATGTGATTTTCGTGCTCTTGGACTGAGCATTGTCCTCCATTGATGGAGAGGCTGTAAGCCCATATCATATCAAATCAATCTAGAGAAAGTTTGATCATGTCTTGTCTCTTTGCGTTCTTTCTCTATATTTTATGATTTTGAGTCTTTCTTTGATCCGCGAATTTTTGTTTGAATTCTTCACGTGATCTAGCTTGCTGTAACGTGTGCGAACCTATCTAGGATCATCTTGATCATCAATCACCCACGAGCAAGATCTTGGATCAAGTTTTCTTTTTGACCAGGTTTTGAACTCTTCTTCAATCAAATCGAAAAGGATCGCTATTCTTCCAAGAATTATCATAATCTTTGATCGAAATAGGTTTCTGATATCATAGAGAAGGTGTGTACCAAGTTTCATCAAGTTTGGAGTTGTAGATCAAAAGTTTCATCTATTTGCAACTTCGTCATCTGGTGGTTACATTCATTCTTGGGCGGAGGTCGGACCGCCAATGCCGAGGTCGACCTCCAGGGAATCGGTCAGACCACCCAAGGCGGAGGTCGATCGCCAGGAATCGGTCAGACCGCCCAAGGCCAGAGGTCAGACCGCTAGTGCATTGAATTGTTTCAATCTTTGTTGATTTTGTCGTATTGCTTAGGGGTTTGAATTGGATTCAATATTACTCTTTCGCTGTACTGAGATACTGATCTTCATAGCTTCCATAGCTACTGGAGTGAAATATTATTGAATCAATTATGAGTGAAAAAGTGAGTGTGCTCCTATTCACCCTCCCCCTCTAGTCGCCTTTTCGGTCCAACAAACTATGACTTCATCCCAATGGTCCTCCCTCAGTAGAGGGCAGCATGATCGGGTTGGGGATCAGTCGATACCATGACCTCCTCGACGATTCTGACCAACGAATCACGAGGGAAGAAGGCTATTTCAAAGTCACTCCTCGTCGTCGAGGGGATCAATCGCTTGGCCCTGATGATCTCCGACATCGTCTGGGCCAAGCAGGTGGTGAAAGGCATCATCCTAACGTCCACGACCAATTCGGAACACCGGAGCCCCGCTATTCCAATTTGAGAAATCGATCGCCGACCGATTACAATCCGACACCCTTCCAAAGAAGGTGCTATAAATCAATCACAGGCTGTCAAGCTTTCTCTGCAGGGCTCCAGGCTGTGCGTTGGCCCAACAGGTTCTGACCAGCCAACATGGACAAGTTCAATGGGACCCAGAACCCGTTAGAATTTCTCCAAATCTATACAATCGCCATCAGAGCTGCTGGTTATGACGAAAATGTGATGGCAAACTATCTACCTACGGTACTTGAAAGGTCTGCCCGGTCATGGTTGCTCAACCAACCGGTCGGGTCAATCTATACTTGGGAGCAACTTTGTGACCTCCTGATTTTAAATTTTCAGGGTACATACGATCGCCCTTGAAAAGAGGATGACATTCATCGAATCCGGCAAGAACCTAATGAGACTCTTCGTCAATACATTAAAAGGTTCTGCCAGGTTCGTAATTCAATACTAGAGGTCATAGAATCTTCTGTTATTTAAGCTTTCAAGGAAGGTATAAGGAATCGACGGTTTACGGACTACATCGCTATGAATCCTCCACGGACGACTGTCGAGCTTTTCGACATGGCCGACAAATACGCAGCCGCTAGCGAAGCGGTTGAGTGGAGAGAGACCATTGATCGGAAGGATAAAACCCCTCGACCTGGCTTGGAAAAGTCAGAAAAGAAACACAAGAAGGCTCTCAAGAAGAAGAAACACCACAAGCCCGATGATAATGAAGTCCTTGCGGTTCCTGATAAGTTTACCAAGTGTAAGAAAGATTACACCGGTCAAAACAAAACAAAAGTTTCGACCGATGAATATAAAAAGAACAAGAAGCTATGTCCACTTCACCAACAGGCAGGGCATAACTTGCGCACCTGTTGAGTCCGGTAAAAGAAACTGGAAGATTACTATGCAGGTAAAGGCTCACTCCCCTCGATACAAGAACTCGGGGATGCAAGTTCCATGACGACAAGATGGAAAACTAGGAGCCTGAACATACAGTCGACATAATTTTCTAAGGATCCTCCTCGTATGATTCACGACGTCACCTGAAGGCCGTGTAGCGAGAAGTCAACCTTGCAGAGTCCCCAATGGCCATCAAGCCATCAAGGTGGTCGGAAACAATAATCTCCTTCAGCAAAGAAGACTGCCCCATTCCATCGGCTCGACCAGGTAGGTTCCTATTATAGTTGAACTTACTATTAACAATTACAAAGTTAATCGAGTCTTAATAGATGAAGGTAATTCTTTAAATATTTTATTTGCGGGAGCATTAGAGGAAATGCAAGTTCCCAGATCTAAGGTAAAACCAGTGAAGTATGCTTTCCACGGCATAGTCCCTGGTTCACCGCAAAACCGATAGGGCAGGTGTCCTTACTGGTTACGTTCGGAAGGCCTAACAACTTTCGAACAGAGAAGGTTTCATTTGATGTGGTCGATTTCGAAACCGCATATAATGGAATGCTTGGTTGTCCAGCTCTAGCAAAGTTTCTGATAGCCACACATTATGGTTATCAGAGTCTAAAGATGCCAGAGCCAAAAGGAGTCATCATGGTTCGAGGAGATCAAAAAATGGCTTATGCATGTAATCGGAAGTGTTTAGAACTAGTCGATGCACTCTCGACCAGAGAAATTGACTCATATGCAACGCGGGTCAAGCACTCCAGACCAAAGATGACACCAAAATCATCCAACCAGACAAAGGAGGTACCACTTGACAAAGACATTCCTCTGGAAAACGTCAAGTCGCCACATGGGTCAGGAAACACTGACGTGTTTATCCCAAATGTGCTAGTCGAAGAAGGGCTCAACATCAAATAGAAAGAGTCGCTCATCTCCTACCTCCGAGCAAACCAGGACGTATTCGCCTAGCAGGCATTTGACATGCTCGGAGTCCCCAGGGAGGTGATCGAGCACAGGCTAGCTCTCCAGCCTGACAAAAAACCGTTCAAGAAGAAGCTAAGGCATTTTGCACCAAACCGAAAGGAAGCAATCCAGTCAGAGATTGACAAGCTCCTCAAGGCTGGGTTTATTCGAGAAGTCAATCACCCTCAGTGGCTCGCTAACCCTGTAATGGTTAGAAAGAGTAATGGGAAGTGGCGAATGTGTATTGATTTCACAGATCTTAACAAAGCTTGTTCGAATGATGATTTTCCCCTTCCCCGCATTGACCAACTTGTAGACTCTACCTCCGGGTGCAAGTTATTAAGTTTTTTAGATGCGTATTCAGGGTACCACCAGATTAGTATGAGTAAAGAAGATGATGAGAAAACTTCCTTCATCACTCTATATGTCACTTACTGCTATGTTAAGATGCCTTTTGGTCTCAAAAATACTGGTGCGACTTTTCAAAGGTTGATGCAGAAAACCTTTAGTCCACAGATAGGTCGAAATCTAGAAGCCTATGTTTATCATTTGGTTATGAAGAGCATCAACATTGGCGATCACATTCTCGACTTACAAGAGACTTTTAATAACTTGAGAAGGCATAACGTTAAGTTAAATCCAGGAAATATGTGTTCAGAGTTTCCGTTAGAAAACTTCTCGGTTTCCCAGTTTTGGCTAGAGGTGTCGAAGCAAATCCAGCGAAAATTTCGGCCATCGACCAGATGCGCCCTCCGACCACAAAGAATGAAATCCAAAAACTAACCGGTTGTATGGTAGCGCTAAGTCGTTTCATAGCAAGGTTAGGTGAAAAAGGATTACATTTCTTTAAAATTCTTCGGAAGCATGGAAGTTTCGAATGGACTGAGGAAGCAAATGATGCCTTTGAAAAACTTAAAAAGTACCTTACGAGTACCCCGGTCTTAGTCTCTCCAAGACCGAAAGAACCATTACTAATTTATGTGGCTGCAACGCCACAAGTTGTCGGCGGTGTACTGGTCGTAGAACGTGAAAATGTCCAACGACTAGTATATTACGTAAGCGAAGTCTTACATGGACCAAAGGAAAGATACCCACAGGTACAAATGCTGCTCTATGGTCTCCTTATGGCTTCAAGGAAACTAAGGCATTACTTTCAGGCCCATAAAGTGGTCGTACCTACTGGATATCCCCTTGGTCAAGTCACTGGTAATAGGGAATCGTCAGGACGAATAGCAAAATGGGCAGTTGAACAAGGGACGTTCGACCTCCATTTTATCTCACAAACAACCATAAAATCTCAGGCAATAGCAGAATTCATTGCCGAATGGACAAACCCTGAACCCAAGCAAAAACCTGTGTACGAACACCACGATGAGTGGACAATGTACATGGACGGTTCCTTGATGCTCAAAGGGTCGGGGGCTAGAGTTGTCTTGATATCCCCTACTGGCGAACACATCAAGTACGCCATCAAGTTTAACTTTCCTGCTACAAACAATGTAGCAGAATATGAAGATTTACTGGCAGGACTTTGAGCAGCTCGTTCGCTCGGTATTCGCAAATTACCACTGAAAGGCGATTCTCAACTAGTAGCGAATCAAGTGGGGAAAGAGTATCAATGCTCAAGTACCAAGATGTCATCTTATCTAGCGGAAGTACCTTGTATAAATGAGGATCTCAAGGAGTGTTGATGAGATGCATATCTCAATCAGATGACATTAAGTTGCTAACTGAAATTCATGGAGGAGTCAATGGAGCACATCATTCCTACAGAACACTGGTCGGTAAAGCCTTCAGGCAAGGATACTATTGGCCAACTGCCCTTTATGATGCAAAAGAGCTCGTGACGAAGTGCGTACAATGTCAGTTTCATAGCCGATAAGTACATCAGCTGGCACAAGCTTTGCTAACAATTCATCTTTCTTGGTTTTTTGTAACTTGGGGACTAGACATTCTGGGACCTTTTTCAAGAGCACCCGGGGGCTTCGAATTCCTTTTCGTCATGATTGATACGTTTACAAAATGGAGCGAGGTCGAACCAATTGTTAAAACTACAGCTGAGGCCGCTAAGAGATTTCTCATAAGAGATATGATCACACGATTTGGTGTACCCAGTCGTATAATCACAGACAACGGTACCCATTTTTCAAGCGGTAATTTCCAGAAATTATGTGATGCATTTGGTATCAAAGTACATTTCGCTTCTGTTGCTCACCCACAGAGCAATGGAGCAGTTGAGCGTGCCAATGGTATCATAATGCAGGGGATAAAACGCCGAGTATTCGACCAGTTGATAAGACGGTCAGGAGCTTGGGTTCAAGAACTACCTTATGTTCTATGGGCCGTTCGAACCACGACCAGTCGTTCGACCGGTGAAACACAATTCTTCTTGGTTTATGGTGCTGAAGCCATGCTTCATCCAGAACTAAAACTTGGCTCTGCTCGAACTGATTGTTTTAATACAAACGATCAAGATGAACGACGACTTGATGATATCAATTTCCTTAAAAAAAACGACGAAACCAAGCCTTAATACGATCGACAATCTATCAACAAGACATGCGAAGGTACCACAGTAGTAAGGTGCGACCCCGTAGCCTAGCTGTAGGTGATCTGGTTCTCAAAAAAATTCAGAACCAAGCAAATTGCAACAAGCTTTCTCCCAAGTGGGAAGGTCCGTACACTGTGGTCGAAGTCACCCGACCAGGCTCGGTACGATTAGCCATGTCTGATGGAAGTATTTTGTCTAATTCTTAGAACATTGATCAATTGCGTAAGTTCTTTGTTTAAACTTTATTTCATTTCCATTATTTTTTTATAAAGATTACTCATTCCTTTAATTTCTCACGATGAGTGATGTTGTTTATATGTTTGTACCTATACTCTGGTCGTTTAGCGATTCACATGCTTAAGATTCTGAAGATCATACTTACTCATTTCAAAATTTTGATCTACTCTCGTTTGGTACTGGTCAGGACACAGAAAACTTCCTAGTCGAAGTCTCTCCTGCCCACTGGAAGGAGCTTCCTAACAACTGTCATTTTCCTACGATCCTCACTGCTAATCGGACCAGAGCATGAGCACGTATTGCGAAATATATTTTATATCTTTATTTCTTAGCAGTCGTTCCGACCAGTGTTGGTTACTACATATAAATAAAACAACTTATCATTTATTGCATACTCTTTTTTTTTGCATATTTTCTTTCTCATCAAAGAAAGTCTTTTTTCCGACCATATATTGCTTTAGTAAGTACTTTGATTATAATAAACAGATTTACAACTAGTCGAAACCAGACACTGGTCCCGGCCCAAACGGTTTTCTTGTATTACTACAATCAGTTTTTCAGGCAATCAGTACATACTTTCAAACAATGGTTGAGACTTAAGTTCATATTCTTGGCCTACTGCTTATATAGTAAAGTTCTTCTACTATAAAACAGTCGGGGGCTAGGTAATATATGAACATTTCATAAGTCAACTGGATAAACAAAAGACTTCATTGATGAAGGAAAGGTAAGTTTTATATTTTCATAATTCTTATATTACAATTTCCTACTTCTAGAGATATCCCGGCTAGTCACTGTTTGACGGAGATCCGACCTCTATTTCTTCTGCAACATTTTCTCCAAGAGGCCTTACTTCCTTGAGAAACTTGGTCGCCTCTTCAGGCAAGCAGTTGAAATCTTCTTCAACAGCTTGAAGATTGGTAGAGGGGCCGGAAGCCTTCAGTTTTGCCAAAACAAAACTAACTCCGCTCGCTATTGAGATCCTCCAGAAGTTGTTCCAGGTAGTTCATCTTCTCCATTGGATCTCTCAACGTAGGTAAGCCCGATCCTGATCCCATATCGAAGATCATCTTATTAAGTGTAGTAATCTTTTGATCAAAATTACACACAAGAGCTGTCTCCTTGTCTTGCTAAAATTATATAGCCTTTTTCGCTCTAGTAAGTGCTTGATTTTGTTCTACATAATCAAAACAAGTGTTAAGGAAGAATTATTAGAATAGACAAAATACTAAGTCAAGTTTACAACTAGTTACCTTCAATCTTCTTTTCACAAGTTTCCAAAACTTCTTTGTGCCTGGTTGTCATAAATGCGATCGATCGGTCTTTAGCTTGACATTCTTCTTCAAGCTTTGTTATTTTGGCTTCTTTAGCCACGACTTCTTCTTTTATTTTCTCTAAATCTATCAAATATGATAACAGAGAATAATTAATAGAAGAAGAATAGAGTCACGAAAAAGAAAACAAGTTAAGTAGAAAGTTATTACTTTCTAATTCGGGGTATTTTTGTTCCAGAGTCTTTATTCGCTGGGTCAGCCCTCCGACCACAGCAAAGTTCTCGAACATATGCTACATAGATAGCATTCTTCTTTAAGTTTTCTATAAACTTTAAGAGAAACTAGGGAGATGGTTGTGGATACTTACCCGAATTGCCACGTCATTATATTCAGCAAAAAATCTTATCAGGACTCGTCTTGGCTTGACGGTCCGATATTTTCCCCCAAACGGCATCAAGCTTCTTACCCTCGATAAATCGAGGGGAAAAAGGGAACTTGTTAGTTTGGGAAGGACTACTTACAAGAGTTGGAACCTGTTGAGGATCTTTAGGGATTTCTACCTCCGCCGACGGAGTTATGATCACCATAGGATCCGGAACAAGTTCTGGCCCTGGTGCCTGCTCGGGGGCTTCCTCGACCACTTTCTCCCCAGGAACTCTAACCTAAGGGAAGTTCTGGTCGAGGACATCTTAGACCACTTGATCTTTCGGTATATTCCAGTCGAAAACGACGAGAACATCAGAAGATCTACACAAAATGAAGATAGAAAAATCAGGAATTCAAGATCACCAACGACATTTAAGGTATGCACTCATATGACTACTTCATTTGTACATACCTAGTAGATTTTTTGGTCTTGACCTTGAAGCGCGCTAGTTTAAAATCAGTAGTGCTCGCTTTTCTCTTCTTTTCAACCAATTTCACCAGTTCTGAACTGGTAGGGTTGGTTGTACCCTTTACACTCTCCGACAAGGGATCATAAGTAATATTCTCGACCAACTGGTCGAGGATAACGTTCATGATCATTAGATCGGAGGGTGTAGATTCGTTGGTCTCCAAAACAGTTGCTTCAACAGCAACTAGCAAGTCTTGAGCGACTGCATGGGACTCAACGATTACCGCCTAGATCAAAAAACAAATTTAGTCAGGCGATAAACATGCTTCATTTGACAATAAATATTTTTCGTTTACCTACCTCTACGAGACCACTATCTTGAGTGATCGTAGGAATGGTCAGATCGTCAATAGGCTCACAAGTTTCAGTGGCCTCGTTGATCCACAACCCGACCAACTACGTATCAAAGAGGATTTTAGGTAAAAACCGATTAGAAAATATTGGAAAGATGAAAAGTAGTTGATATTTTTACCCTGAGTCTCTCAGCCCTCTCTTCTGCGGTAACGACCGCTAAGATCAGGGGGAAGCCGGCCTTTTCACTAGGCTCTCCGGCGCAGATCATCTTGATCCAGCTTCTGATTTCATCAGGAGATAAAGCTGTAATAATAAATGAGATATTTTAGGATTATGAAAGTAATCAACTAGTAAAGCAAACTGATCGGAATTCTTTGGAATTTACCTTCTCTGAAGTCTTTGGTCGCATCATCACAACCAATATACCAGAGCATCGCATGAGCTCTGGCCTTCAAGGGACTAATCCGACGCATGGAAAAGTCCCTCACCACATGCCAGGAGGTTAAACCCCTAACATTAAGGAGATGGATGGCTTCAACCCATCTCCCTACTTTTCCCTACTTCTTTGAGGAGGAGCGCCATTGTGGATTCTCGACCGCCCTTTTACCGCTATAGTAAAGGCCGTCTTGTTGCGTGATCTTCGTATAAAACCAGCTTTTCTTCCATGACGACCACGAAGATTTTGAGTACATGGGAATGTACTCATCAGCTTTTTCATCGTGGAGGCGCAAGGTGCACTCACCGGGTGTACCGGTTGTTTTTTTCGTATTCGTCATCCTGTAGTAGTACTTGAAAAGTTCCAGAGATGCAGGAATCCCCAAGTACGCTTCGTAGAAGTAGACGAAGATACTAAGGTTGGCGATGACATTGGGGGTCAGATTAACCAGTTCTACTCCATAATATTCCAATACTTGGGAAAAGAAGGAGTGAACTGGGAGCCTAAAACCGTATTCAATGTATGCGAGGAAAACAAGAATTTCTAACTCAGATCAGAAACCGACCAGTTGGTGATGAGATCCGACATGGCAGATTCTTTTGGATGAAGAAGTCACAGGTGGTCGGAGGCAATTTTTCCTTTTGGAAGATGAAGAGGAAGCAGAAGGCGTAAAAACTCTAATACCCAGTGCAAAGGGATTTTTATAGCAGCAATTCTCTAACCGCACCTGGGAGTTAAGAGAAGTCCAAAGGATAAAATCTTTTTGACCAACGGACAGAAAAACTTCTTAAGTCCCAAGGCAGTTTCTCAACTTTAAAATGAATACAGACCACTTCGAATGTCATGAAATTTAATGGGGGTCTGCCCGATACGATTTCGTCGGAAGAAAGTGTTCACACGACCAATTCATTTAAAGTTCGGGGGCTAGCTGACTAGAATAAAAACCCCTATGTATTACTTTAATACATAAAGAGAGACCATACGTCTTCGTGGTCGTAACCCCTAAGACTAACGACCTCACTGGTCGTAAGGATTTCAGAGGTTACATAATAAATACCCTGGTCGGACAAGGTCCCGTACCTAGTCCCTGACCAGTTAACTGTTCGTAAAGCTATGAACTGATATCTGGATCCAAATCCAGGTATATCCTTTACCGTGTGATGAATGGAACACGTGGTGTATACTCCATACCACGCGATGTTACATAATCCTAAGACACCGACTAATGGTTGAATGTCTCACTGACATTTAACCGCACAGCAGTTGATACTTTAATCAACTGCCACCTCCCTCCGACCAGACGCAACGCTTCGCACAAGCGTCTTCTCCAGAAACAATTGTCACCTCTTCGGAAGCTATTTAAAGATAGAGCATGGAAGGATCAAGGGCGAGAAAAGGACAAGAGGCTATTGGCATTAGATTCATACTTTTAATCTATTTCAGTAGCATAGCCAACATCATACTCAGTGTAACTAGGATTAGTCCTTTGCCTGATCGTAAGCATTCCTTGTAAAGAGCTCGTTCATAGTAATAAAGAGCGACCCCATTCTCTTCCAGGAGATACGCATCGTTTTCCTCTATTTCTATAGTTTCATAAGATCGACGATTTGATCGTCGACAATACCCTACTCTACAAAAACCAAGTTATAAGCATCAAACAAAGTGATTCATAAAACAAAAAAGGAATAGCGTCTCATATACAATATAACTGTTTCATTAGAGGAAGCAATAAGTTTGTTCTTATTTTGGAAGCTGAATTAAAGCCATAGAAGAGGTGTGGCCATCTGAGAAAACACACAGTATATGGAAGTAATAAATTAAAGCCTAAAAAGGGTCAGGGTTGGAGGCATTATATGTACATGCAACAACTCTTTGACTATATTGTGCTATCTAAAAAGAGTTTGAATAGTCGCATACTGAATCGGAGTTCATAGGCAAGCACACTTCTAGAACGATAAAGTCTCAGGTAGATCGAAAGAACGAAAAATTTGAAGACAACCAAGCAAATAAGACGTAAAAGGAGTTACACTCCACAATGAATGAGGAAAATTGAAGCACAACTATGTTATTCCCATGAAACGTGGATGTCAAGAGAAGGAACAATATAACTTTTTTATCTATCCACCAGCATATCACATTGACAACAAAAATGTATTCAAATTAAACAGCTCAGTGTCCTCATCTAATCATAAAGAATGACCTTGTTATCCGCTAGAGAGCAGACCAAGGAGGCCATTAGAACCATATGGAAATAATTAGTTAGTCAATTCACCAATCATTAGTCCAAAGACCATAATAAAGCATTGATGATGAAACTTGAGAAATATATGCACTTCCTCTTTCTGTCTTTCTTGGAACTAAATGGTAATTGTGAAGTGATGAAAAATCATGTTTGATTGTATGAGCATCGAGAATATGTAAAGATCACTTTCATTCACGATAAGGTACATTAGATGAACCAAGCAGTTGTAAAGATGTTAGCACCATGTATGGACAAATATACATCACCTAAAAATGTATGTTGTGCTTCCTTTGCTATGCCACATATGGACTCTTGAAGTCCTAGAAAAATGTGTAATTTGTTAAGAACAGATTCAATGGATAGATTTTATTCACATGGTTCAATGAAAAAAATGAAAACTAAAAAGGGGGCACAGATAGACTACTACTTACACAAGGGTTAAGCAAAATGCTTATAGCCACAAAGCTTGCAGCAAGATACATGATTTCAAATGCAGATATATACTGACTCCGTCAAACATTAATGCAAGTAATCACCTCCTCGTTCCTCAAATAGACATTAGAGAGAGCTTTTTCAAGCAATGGTATTGATTGCACCAAAAATGTATTCAATAAAGGTTTTTAAATCAAATCTAGTTAAAGGAATGGTTAACACGTAACACAAGATAGAAAAGCAAACATTAAGGGAAAACAGTTAGCATGTAATGCGAATTACAATGTACAAATTAAAAACTTACAGGATAAGATTTATTGGATAGACATAGCAACCATGGCAATAATCTATTATACTATCAGGAAGATTATATGTAATGTAAAGGGTAAATGGGGAGGGCACGATAAAGACATCATAAGATTAAATGTAAGATCACAATATCTCTGTAGGGATATGTAAGTAAAAACAAATTGTTGCCAATGGGACATATCACTATGGTGCAACCTAGATCTTGTGGGTGGCAACCTAGATCTTGTGGGTGGCAATAAATAATCAACTATAAGACAGAAAGATAAATGGTATCCTAAAATTGTACATAAGATTATCGTAGAGATGTTTCAATCTAGTCTAGTGAAGTAGTCTGTTGGAACACATCTTTTTCTCTCTCTTTTTTAACAGTATGTCGACAACTTCGCATTTGCACACAACTATGAAGAAGATAATTTGGATGAACAATGTCGTTGTGTTGTGAATTTGTCATGGAACCCACTGGTACGCTCTTTACGTTAGTCCTTGCATTGGAGGTACTATCTGATTCTTAAATAAAGATAAGAAATGGATGAGTTGTATTTAATTTACCACGTCATTACTATGTTTTTCCCAAATTCATTTGAATCGTGATGCTGTGCTAGATTCTAGAGCTATCACACTCTGCACCTCACCAGAAACCAACAAGCAACTATTCTTGTGTTCTTGAAAAAGATAAATGTGAAGGAAAAAAATGATCCAATTTTTTGTATGATCTTTCATGAATTATCATATAGCATATCCAAGAAACCATCAAATCTTATATTACTAGTATTGTTTGTTCTGCAGGAGCCATTTAATGCTGAGCCTCATCGATCTGCGTTAGTTTCATCTTATATCACCCCAGTGGATTTCTTCTACAAGAGGAATCATGGACCAATTCCAAAAGTCGATGATATCTCAAGGTTTTCAGAAGGAACTATGGATATCCCTTATCATTATGATTTGTTTACAAACCCTTACATTTCTTTTGAAGGGCAATTCCTTACAATTTTTTTTAAAGGGCAACCCTTACTTTTTTATATAACCTGTTCAACAGATATAGTGTTTCCATCACTGGTCTTGTCAACAAGCATATTCAGTTATCAATGTCTGACATTAGGTGATGTACTTCCTAGTATCCCATCATGCAACCTGAAATGAAATACATGTCTTTGAGTAAATAATTGACATAAACTTCACATCCAGGACTCTTCCAAAGTACAATGTCACCGCAACATTGCAGGTTTGCTACAAATACTTTCTACGCTTTCCCCTCTTAATCTTTCTATGATAGCTAATGCATTTGTCTTGCTAGTAATGTAACAATACAATTGTGTTAGTGTGCAGGCAATAGGAGGACTGCAATGAGTAAGGTACGGAAAGTGAGAGGTGTTGGGTGGGGCATATCTGCTCTTGGAAATGGTAAGAGACGCATTATGGTAATTTGGAATGTTCAGAATGTTGCATGTTATTTGAAGGTTGTAGTAACGCAATCCGATGTACTCGTGTTAGTGAATGCTGGCAGCCAGAAGAAAATGTACTTTGTGAGATCCAGGCATGCTGATGTTATTACTGCATAAATATATTTTACGTACAACAGGAACTGTAAAGGATAGCAACCATATGAGTGGAGGGGATCTGCTGTCCTTTTTTACTAGCCCTAGAATTGGACTTTTGCTGCTGTTCTGAACGCCTAATATGTAGACCATATCTGTTTACCTTTATTTTTTCAGCTGAATTAATAACAATATCCTACTTGGCGATTATTATATCACACATAAAATACTGAATGGGGCTGTTTTGTCCTGACCAAATTTCCTTCGATAAAATGGAAATATTTATGTTATTCTATTGATTTAAACAATTCTACTATGTTTAATCTTTTGTATTATTCCAGCAACTTGGGGAGGAGCAAAACTATCTGATGTCCTTGAACTAGTTGGAATACCTAAACTCAGTTTAGTCACATCTTTAGGAGGCAAGCATGTTGAGTTTGTCAGTGTTGACAGGTGTAAAGTGAGTATGTTGGTCCTTATCAACTAGCAGCAGTCCTTCTAGCCCACCTCACTAATGTCAAGTCGTCTGTATTTCAGGAGGAAAAAGGTGGTCCTTATAAGGCATCAATTCCACTGAAGCAGGCAACAGATCCTGATGCTGATGTCTTACTTGCATATGAAATGAATGGAGAGGTGACAGAACATTGATTTTTTAATAATTGAAAATTGATTCATATAACGTTCCTTATTGGGTTTTGAATATTCTTGGAAATGTTGATTTTTCTGAATGCTTTTGTTCCTAGTTTTCACTTGTTGTTCCTCCCGTTTCTTTAATGGTACAACTTGATCTGTTAATACTTTGTTATTACCTAATGCATATTTTTCTTTGAAACTACTTCTGATGAAATAGTGATAATATAAAATGAGAAAATTGCACTGTGGGACCCTGAACTTACGAGGTGGTACCACTTAGCTCTCTGAACTTGCATTTTACTTTCTTAGTCCCTGAACTTGCGAGGTTGTGCTACTTAGCTCCTTGAACTTGCATTGAAGTGAAGTTCGTTGGATGCGATGCTGGCGACTCCATCCCCTCTTAGTCCGGTGGACTCGTCGCCGCCGCGTTCCGGCCGTGTTCATCGTCCCCGTCACCTCACGCTGGCAAAAAACAGATTCTTTGGGCCTGTGAACGCACTGCGCTTGCGCTCGTCGAGCTTCACGGCCAGACTTCACCGCCTCTTGCCAACTTTGAGTCGGCTGTGTGTGTGTGTGAGAGAGAGAGAGAGAGAGAGAGAAATACATTCCCAGTACCAGAGCAAAAGCTACTCACACTGCACGAAGTCCATTTGGTCGTTTGCTAACAGAAAAGGCTGAGCTGACAAATCACTGTGAGAGAGAATTGTTGTGCCCCCTGCTCTAGCATTGAGAATGTACTTCTTTCCAGTGTTCTAAAAACAGGTATACTAGGCCAGTATACTCGATCGATACAAGTAACGGTGCCCTACCCATTAGCCTTATACCGCATAATTGGGCGGTTATGCCGCATAATAGGTCGATTATGCCGTATAATCATTACTAGGTGGGGTGACCTGTCGAGTACCTGTTACTGATTTTTAGAACCTTGCTTCTCGCTCTCTCTCACGGCCGACTCAGAGGAGGCAAGGGCGAGGGCGGCGGCGGCGACAAGCTGCAATGGTGGAGCTTCGGCGAAGACGTGGTACGGTGTGTTCTCGACTCAAGAGCCCGCTTTGTCGGCGTGAGGTGATGGGACGATGAACACAACCAACGAACGGGCAATGACGAGTCCACCGAGTCGGAGGTGACGAAGTCGCTGCATCGCGATCCGCGAACTTCGCAACCTCATAAGTTCAGCGACCTACAATGCAATTTTCTCATATAAAATAGTGTGACATTATTGTAACATAATAGGTGTATACTTCGTAAGGCAGAACAGCTAGTATACACACGACATCTGAAGCATCTCTTAATGTAAATATCCATCAGAAGCTTATTCTGCACTGACAAGAGTATATGATAATTTAATGCTCTTGTCAAGCACTTCTACAACAGATTTTAAATTATTTGTTGGGCTATCATAGTATCATACTCCGCTTGAGTTTGGATGCACCTCCGCTCTTCACTCATTATGACTTACCATGTATAGACCATCAACCGTGACCATGGATACCCACTTCGTGTTGTCGCATTCTGGCGTTATTGGCGCACGCTCTGTAAAATGGCTGGACAGTATCAACATAATCAAGGAAGAGTGCCAGGTTTACTGAAAATTTAAAAGCAGTGCATCTTCATCATAATCTCGGAGTAAAAACTGATTGTTGTTCTCAACCAGGGTTTTTTTATGCAAAAAGATTATAAGATGTTTCCACCTACAGTAGACTGGGACAATATTAATTGGTCGACTAGAAGGCCACAAATGGATTTTCCTGTACAGGTACACTATACTAGCAATTCTTCTATGCTAATATCTTCTGCTAAGCTAATTACAATTGAGTTGGATTGATAACATAGGATGATACTTATCATGGCTTTATGATTGTGCGTGGTGGTTTTATTTTCTTTCCTCATCCTTTGGGGTAGTACTCTACATTACTAGAAGATATGCAGCATATTATGTGAGTACTCACGTTAGCACAAGAAAATAACTTTCCCCTCAGCATTACTAAATTATGCTTACTTGCAATTTATCTTTACAATTTTACTGTGATAGGTTAATTTACTGACTATGAGAGGGTTCCCAACCTCACACTACCATATTGGCTCAGACTTTCGATTTAGTATATAATTCTCAGCTGATAGCGGATATCTACTGGTATTGTTCTTGATTATAAATACACGAGGATTGGCCCTAAAAAAACACAAGGATTGTTGCTGACTTCTACTGAATGCTTCAAATAAGGATTAAAACATGAACATTAAATTGACTATTTTGCTTGCATGATTGACAATTTGACATGAACATTAAATTGACTGTTTTGCTTGCATGGTTGACCAAGTGATATACAAGTTCTGTTCTAAGATCTTGCTTATATGTCTATTTGCAGCAGTTATACGCTTAATACTTGAAACCCATTCCAAAGGTTACTATGCATCTAATTTTTGTCAACTACAATAGACCGAATCAATGTGGGAAAAAAGACTACAATAAACTGGAGTTATGCATTTATTGCTATTACTGCTCAATACACACAAGAATCCACTAGTGAAATCCATTTACCATGTAGAATAATGGCCAATATTGACTTGGAGGCTGTTTGAATATAATTTCCTGTCTTGTGATTATCTTATGATAATACCATTTTGATGCCCAACCTGGGATGCAAAAAACTTCTAGATGCTATAGGATGTTGTGTTCTATTTCAGGTGTGCGTTTTTTATATAATTAATGCAGCTGGTATCCCTGTAGAAGTTAATTTACTACGAATTTGTTCTGCTATCCAGCTGCAGTGAGTTGGTTGGTTCAATGCAGGCGGCTATGAAGCGCCTAGTTATCCTAAAACTTTTTTTTTCTGCTTCTGCATTGTTAATGAAGTACGTTAGGTTTCTGGATATCTTATCTTCACTTTTTTTTTGGATTTGATCAAGCAGTCTGCTATTTGTACCCTGGAGGATGTGGATGTTATCAAGGAAGGAAAGGTTAGTACTACTTCCATAATAGATATGGTGTACCCTGAGACCGCAACATGTGTACCTACTACATAGCATAGGTAAATTTGGAAATGAGACTTTATGGACACACTGGTATGCTTGCTCCATGCAGGCTAGGATTGCTGGATATGCAGTCTCAGGTGGTGGCCGTGGCATCGAGAGAGTTGATATATCTGTTAATGGGGGTAAAACATGGGTTGAGGTTCACAGATATCAGAAAAGCAATGTGCCATACTTATCTGATGGACCTCAGAGTGATAAGTGGGCATGGGTTCTCTTTGAGGCTACATTAGACATACCAGCAGATGCTGAGATAGTAGCAAAGGCGGTAAGTGAAATCCACCACTGGATGCAGTCTTGTTTCACCCAACGTTTGGTGCTCTGCGTTAATAAGAGTCTGAAAATGCTTCTTGTGGACAACAGGTGGACTCAGCTGCAAACGTTCAACCTGAAAACGTGGAAGACATATGGAACCTGAGAGGAATCCTCAATACATCTTGGCATCGGATCAAAATACAGAATTCGCGTGGGTAGTAAGATCCAAACTGTGAAAGAATTGCACTACTGACCGCTTGGAACAAGCAGGGCGGTGGTCCTCACGAGTCTATGATTACCCCGGAATAATAAGTTACTGCAGCTTTCTGTGATCTTCACATAGGCTGTACCATAGTTCTATGTTGGAGTTGTGTTGCTGGTCTGAACTTTGAGAGTCCCCTATAAAGTGTTACGAATAACTTTTTTTTTGAGAAAGAACAATTGTTGTTGCTGGTTGATCTGATATCAAGAAATCGTCGTTTGCCTTTTGCGTTAAGAATACTGTGTTATCATTGAGCGCAAATCACCTTTTGGGTTTAATGACAGGCATTTCGATGAACACTGTTCTGGATATCTGCCCCAGTCCTTCGAGAGTTGATGCTGTTATGTAACAGTATGCTAGTTATGCATTTTGGCATTAACCCTGAGACAGCGGGAAGAAAAGATGCACTTAGCATCTCACGCGGAACGTGGAAACCAAAAAAAAAGAAAAAAAGAAACGAAACGTACCATGCCGATGAACAAGGCAGGTATTCCATTATACCTGATAAAACTCTATAGTTCCATTTGAAAAGATGTGAAAAGAGTATTGCTGCTGAAAAAATGTCCCTGGAGCTAAAAGAACAAAACCAGCGTCTCCCAAGTGCTTCCTGCTATCTCTTCATTGCAGTTAGTATTACCCAGTAAAAACAACGAGAAAAACATTTGGAACTTAGAATCTAACTACCGCGAAAATTTGGAATTGCAAAAGGAGAGAAGAAATCAGCAAACTATCCAGTTTATAAGGAATATGGGAATATGGATACTGACAGCATTTGACGATTGGTCCTTGATTGAGTACATATCTTTAAGCATTTTGTCTAAAGAATCCTTATCTAACTGGTGCTTCACTTTTTTCTCTCCTGATTCTAACGAATCCTTAGCTGATTCCGTACCATTCTGAAGCTGCAGGGAAGATGATGATTTATTACACCGATCAGGTCTTCCATCCAAGTACCGTCATTGCAGTCCTAAACTAATGAAACGGCTTTCTTAACAGAAAGCTTCATCAACCAACAATGACCTCTTCTCACACATACAAAAGGATAATGAGCATCTCACATACCAAGTTACTTCCAGTAAAATTAAAGGTGCTATGGTCTACGATCCGGCTAGCACTGTAGCAGTAGACACATGGTCATCGCAGTTACTGCAGCTCATGGACCGGGTACTGTTGATGCAGAACAGTACTACCACAATTATTAGAGAATATTTATTATTTAAGAATCTATCTATTAGGTGTTTAGTATTACCTATTAGTTAGACAAGTTATTATTAGATTGTGATTGTTAGAGATATGTTTCTTTATAGATTATTTCTTAGGTATAGTCAAGTCGTCCCTATAAAAATGATAACATGTATCCATTATCAATCAAGCAATTAATAAACAAAGTTCCTAATCTCTCCCTCTTTTTCAATAGCCTCAGAGCCTCACTACCTCACCAGGGAAGAACTCTGCCGATGATTAGACGACGAGTGCCTTATCCTCGGTCCTTGGACCCGTACCCCAACAGGTACCACAATATTTGGTATCAGAGCCATTCTCCATGACTTCCGATGTCGAATTATCTCCTTGGACAGATTGAAGACTAATAGCGAGCAAATGAAGTGCTTACTCGACGACATGATAACCACAAAGAAGGCTATGGAGTGAGGAGGCACCGCGTGCCATTGCAATGGCTGAGTTGTCATCACCTTCCTCAAAGGTGTCACCGGTGTTGGTCATGCTGCCACCCTCACCGTCGACACCTCCTCTCCAAGTCTCGTTGCCCTTGGTTGCACCATTGGTGCCTTCGCCGAGGAAAACGGTTGCCGCAATCCAGTGATCGCTTTCTCCATGTCGCCGGCCGATGCCGTGCATAGGCACGCCCATGGCGAGAAGGGCGAATCGCCGCCCATGTCGGTTCTCCATGTCGCCGACGCCTTCCTCAACTCCACGACATGCTAAGGTACTTCTTCCTTGACGCCATACGTCGGAGTATTGCTGATCCGCTCTCAAGCGATCCGACACCGGTACCGGATACTCCTGTCAACATAAGGATATGAAGGTCTCTGTCCATAGCCGCCACCTTATAGCTCGAGGACAACTTGCCTCGCCGCGGGCGTAATATTATGGTCTACCATCCGCAAGCACTGTAGTAGTAAGCCCATGGCCATATGTGGTCACCGTGAGCTCATGGGTAGGGTACCTCGAATCACCGATCGTTCCTACCTCCGTCGCTCAACCGTTGGACGGCGTAGTGGTCCAACATGTATGAATTCTCCGCGCATCTCAATATCACTCACCTTCCTACTTACAAATCATTGCTACCTCAAACGCCCTTATAATTTTTTTAAAAATTTTACCGCACTACAACAACACACGACGATCACAAAATGTTATTGCGAGTCTAACAGATTTCATACCCTTGAGATTCTACGAAAATCACAAACGGACCAACCAACCTTATCACCACACTTTTTTTTCTGAAAAAATTAACAACCTACAAATAAGATTTGATAAATGTATTACCTACAAAAATTGCCATTTATCTCACCACAATTCTTTTCATTGAATTAATAAAATAATAATATTATTATTTAAAATCGCCAATGGCCGAGCAACAAGTGGAGTAGTCGCCCAACCATTGAGCGACTATCACAAGCCGCTCAACCACCAGACGACTACTCCACGTGTAGCTCGACGGTTGGACGACTTAAACCAGTCGCCTAATGGTTGAGTAACTAGGTCCAAGTTGCCCAACAGGGGAGCGACGAAGTATTATTTCTGTAAAATAAAAATACAAGTCTATTACTGTATTTTGAAATAAATAATGATTATTTTTTAAAAAAACTCTTACGCTAGCTGTTCAAACTCGAATATGAAGGGCAAGCAATGAGAGATTGCACTTTGACGGCGCGCTCTTGCCTCCCATGCTAGCGAAGAAATCGTTAAATTGGCCCTATGCTACCACCTTTTTTTTTGTGAAAAATAGCTCCTTTGCCTAAAACTTGCAATTTAGCCTCACGCTGAAAACATCGAAACCGACATGTGAACTTCACTGTATGAAGTCCACGTGTCGCTTTCAGTGTTTCTACGCCGAGAAGCTAGAATTGCAAATTTTGGTGGCAGTAGGGGGCCAAATAAAAAAATTCCTTGCTAGCTCTGTGAGTTCCGTATCAACGATCGGTGTCACGGCAGGTGGCAGTGGATCATAGGGATCAGGCTTTGTATGCCGATCTGGCTGTGCAGGGGCCATGTTTATAATGCGGCAGGCCTATGATCCAAATGCCTGGAACAAAAAATGGGCTTGATTTGTCCGGCATGCATGCTGGGCTGTGCTTAAGTGGTCAAAGAGTATCTTGCTGACTTTGAAAATCAGAAACATCACTCTTTTGCAACTTTTTTTTAAAAAAAAATATTATTATAATAAAATTTTGATTTTTTATATAGAAAATAGGCTACTGTCGCCATTTCCAATCGGCATTTGAAATGGCGATAGTACTGACAACAATTCGATTGGCGATAGGAGGTTGAAATTGAAATTGAAATTGAATTATATTTATATTTTGGTAATATCTTTAAGTATCCGCGCAACCAATAATTTTCGAAAAGATAAGAAAATATAAAGTAGAGAACAATTTAGGAGTTCCAGTCTGACCAAACATATTTGGAATGTGATTTCACAAGACAATAACAAAATAACCCCTTCGACTAAGACAATAACAACAATATTGAAGTGTCATTTTCTAATACAATTGTCCATTTGTTGAACCGATTTATTTGAGGGTACATAACAAAATATTAGAGAGAGAATGTGACGAGGATTAAAACCTCTATTTATAATTTAATAGATAAAGGACCATATGACTTCGTGGTCGTAACCCCTAAGGCTAACGACCTCACTGGTCGTGAGGATTCCGTGGTTACATTAATATCTAACCCGGTCTGAGAAGGTTCCCAACCTTGTCTCCAACCACCAAAAGCTCACAAAGCCTTGAATCGATATCCGGATCTAGCGCCGATATATCCTCTACCATGTGAAGAATGGAACATGTGTCGATATTCCATACCACGCGACGATACGTAACTCTAAGACACAAGAATACGGTTAATGGCTCATCGACATATAATCGCATCGGCAGCTTGACCCATTGTCAATCGACGCCTCTCTTCGACAGCGTTGCTTCTCCAACAGCGCCTCCCGCAGACAATCGCCAACGCTTCATCAACTACATAAGGAGGATGCGAACCAAAGTGGAGGAGAACAAAGTGAAGATCATTTGGGAAACACTCTAAGAAGCGTTGTATTCCCGAGTTAGTCTTCGCCTAGGTTACATACACCCATTGTAATAGCAGGTTCATAGCAATAAAGAGCATCTTATTACTTTCCGTGAGATACACGTTATTTTCCTTTTTCTTCCTACATTCATAAGATCGGCGATTTGATCGCCGACACCGGCGCCGTCGTGGGGAAGAATGCGCAAATCTTCAAGGAATTCCTTGCGCACCAAATCCTCGCCATCCTTCCGCTCATGAGATCATGGCAGAACTTGGGACGAGGAGAATTGTTCGATCCGACGACTACTCCAACTCTCGATATGGACGCCGCATCCGTGCCATGCAAGGTGATTGGACATCGCCCTCTTCTTCCTCCGCCGGTTCGCAAGTCACTAATGACGCCAAGTCGAGCAGATGGATGAGGACGCCTGCCGCAACAAGTGGCGCTTCGAGGGACGTGCCACTCCGACCAGCTCAAGCGCCCAAGAATCTCTCCAAGCCCGGCCTTTTCGACCCGCAAAGAAGGTGCTAAAACTTCACTCTACAATCCGAGAGTAAATACACTCGACACCATCATGGTCGACAGTATTTTCCCACGGCTTCGGAAATTCCAGAGCCAACCGACATCCGTAACGGTGTCGATGAAACCTCATCGCCATGGGCCGAGCGGGATGATAAAGCTCAAGATACGATCGGCGGTCACAGATCAGCCGAGTCCGCCTCGGAGGCCTCAAGAGGTCCTCATCTCGACCGGTCTCCATCGTGGAAATGTCTAGAAGCATTGGGAAGCTTCCACCGAGTATAGTGGAAACTCTTCTGAGGATCGATGCCGGAAATACGAGGTCAATGCGATCGAAATATCGATCGCAATGCCTCAGACGGTCTCGCACCCGCCTCACCGCCACATACTAATGGAGATGACGCGGCAATCAAGCACCGGCCACGAGGCAATGAACCGATGGACGCCCATCGCTTAATTTGCTCGCTTATTTCACCAACGATGACAGTCAAGTGCGCCATGCACGAGGTTAAGAGAAGGTTCGGATCTGCGAATGCCAACAACCTCGATGAATCCTCCGAGACCTTCAAAAACGGTACAAAACCTGCAAAGACATTCGTAGTATTTTAAATAATACTAACGGTACAAAACCTCCAAAGAAACCGCACATCGTGCGGAAGAATACCGAAACGGAGGGCACCACAAAGTCAAACCATGACTTTGTCCGGCGTTTTCCTCAGCAGAGGGCAACATGCGTATGTTGGGAATCAATCGATATCACGCCTCCTCGACGATTCCACCGGTGAGTCATGAGGAAGGAGATTTTTCTGAACAAATACACCTTCTTCTCGTCGAGAGGGTTATACGCTTGGTCCTAACGGTCTTCGACATCGTTTGAACCAGGCAGGTGATCAAGGGCGTCATAATGCTCGCGATCAGGTTGGAACGACGGAGCCCCGCTTAATCAAAGGAACCGGTCTCCAACCGATCATAATCCAGCACCTTCTCAAAGAAGGCGCCATGAATCAGTAACAGGCTGTCGAGCTTTCTCTGCAGGGCTCCAGGCTGTGCGTTGGCCTAACCGGTTTCGACCGGCCAACATGGACAAGTTCAATGGGTATCAGAACCCGTTAGAATTTCTCCAGATTTATAGCACCGCCATCAGAGCGGCTGGTGGTGATGAAAACGTGATGGTCAATTACCTACCAACGGTGTTAGAAGGATCTGCCCGGTCATGGTTGCTTAACCAGCCGGTCGGATCAATCTACACTTGGGAACAGCTCTGCGATCTCTTAATCGTGAATTTCCAAGGTACGTACGATCGCCCAGGAAAGGAAGATGATCTACATCGGATCCCAGAACTCAAAAGAAACTCTTCGCCAAGACATCAAGAGGTTTAGCCAGGTTCGTAATTCCATACCCGAGATTGCAGAGTCTTCTGTAATTCAGGCTTTCAAGGTAGGATTGAGGAACCGGAGGTTTACAGAGGATATAGCTATGAATCCCTCACGAACAACCGCCAACTATTCGATATGGCGGATAAATATGTGGCTGCTAGTGAAGCGGTCGAATGGAGCGGCTATAGATCGAAAAGACAAAACTCCTCAATCTGCTTAGAAAAGCTAGAAAAGAAACATAAGAAAGTTATCAAGAAGAAGAAGCATTGCAAGATGGATGGTAAGGAGGTCTTAGCACCCTAAAAGCTTACCAAAAGTAATATGGACTATACCGGTCGGGGCAAGTCAAAGATTCCGACCGACGGATATAAAAAGAATAAGAAGTGGTGCCCGCTTCACCAAGCATGTGCACAGACGATTTATGCACCGCCATGTCCGCAAAAGAAGTTGGAAGATTATTATGCGGTAAATGCCCCTTCCTCAATACAAGAGTTAGGGAACCAAGCTCCAAAAAGGACAAAGATGGCGACGAGGAGATGGAGTACCAAGAACCTCAAGACACGATCGACATGATCTTTGGAGGATCTTCATCGCATGCGACTCGTGACGTCATCCGAAGCCGTGGAGCGGGAGGTCAACCTAGCGTAGTCTCCAATCAACATCAAGCCTTCGAGGTGGTCGGACACCGTAATCTCCTTCGCAAAGAAGACCGCTCCATCTCGTGACTCGAATGGGTAGGTTCCCTATTATAGTTGAGCCTACCATTAATAACTATAAAGTCAATAGAGTCTTGATAGATGGAGGTAGCTCTTTAAATATTCTATTCTCGGAGCTCGAAGAAATACAGTTCCTAAATCAAAGGTAAAGCGAGAAAATATGCCTTTCATGGCATAGTTCCTGCTCAATCGCTAAACCGATAGGACACGTGTCCCTTCGGTTACGCTCGAAGTCTTGATAATTTCCAACGTAAAAGATTTCGCTTGACGTGGTTGATTTTGAGACCGCTTATAACGAGATCCTTGGCCGTCCGGCTCTAGCAAATTTCTCGATAGCCACGATTACGGTTATCGAGTTTGAAGATGCCGAACCAAAGGGTGTCATCATGGTTCGGGAGATGAAAAGATGGCTTATGTCCGCGATCGGAGATCTTTAGAACCGGTCGACGAGCTTCACCGAAATATCGACTCTTCGCAATGCAGTCAAGCACCTGCACCAAAATTGACACCCAAACCTCCGATCGGACAAAAGAGGTGCTACTCGACAAAGACGCTTCTCGAGAGACGCTAGGTTGGGAGACACCGGCATGACTATTCGAGATATTATCGACCGAGAAGTGCTCAACCCTAAATAAGAAGAGTCGCCGTCTTTCCTCCGAGCAAACCAGACGCTTTCCGCGGTGTCCGACATGCCCGAGTCCCGTGGAAGTGATCGAGCACAGTCGCTCTTCACCGACAAAAATCGTCAGCGAAGCTAAGGCGTTTTGTACCGACCGAAGGAAGCAATCCAATGGAGATTGACAAGCTCCTCAAAGCCGGATTTATTCGTGAAGTCCATCACCCTCAGTGGCTTACCAACCCTGTAATGGTTAAAAAGAATAATAGAAAATGACGAATGTGTATAGACTTCACAGATCTTAATAAAGCTTGTCCGAAGGATGATTTTCCCCTTCCTCGCATTGATCAGCTTGTAGATTCCACCCCCTGGTGCGAGTTACTGAGTTTTTTAGATGCATATTCAGAGTACCACCAGATTAACATGAGTAAAGAAGATGAGGAGCAAACTTCCTTCATCACTCCATATGGCACTTACTGTTATTTTAAGATGCCTTTTGATCTCAAAAATGCTGGTGCAACTTTTCAAAGGTTGATGCAAAAAAAATTCAGCCCGCGGGTAGGTCGAAATTTAGAAGCTTATGTGGATGGCTTGGTTGTGAAAAGCATCAACGCTGGCGATCATATTCTTGACCTACAAGAAACTTTTAACAACTTGAGAAGACATAACCTCAAGTTGAATCCGGAGAAATGTATGTTCGGGGTTTCCGTTGAAAAGCTTCTTGGTTTCCTAGTTTCGGCTAGAGGTATCTAAGCAAATCCGTGAAGATATCGCCCATCAATCGAATCGCCCCACCACGAAGAAAGAGGTCCAAAAGTCGATCGGGTCGATGGCGTCACAGTCGTTTACAGCCGTGTTAGGTGAGAAGGGATTACATTTCTTTAAATTTCTTCGGAAGTATGGGAGTTTTGAGTGGACGAAAGAATCCAACGAAGCCTTTGAAAAACTCAAAGAGTACCTTGGAAGCGCCCAGGTCTTAGTCTCTCCAAGATCGGAAGAAACATCATTGATTTACGTACGCAACGCCACATGATGTCGTGGTGTATTGGTCGAGAACGTGAAAACGCTCAACGACGAAGATATTATATGCGAAGTCTTACATGGACCAAATGAAAGATATCCACAGTGTACAAAAGTTGCTCTATGGTCTCCTTATGGCTTCAAGGAAACTAAGGCATTACTTTCTGTGCCCACAAAGTGGTCGTATTCTGTGATATGCCCTAGGTCAAGTCCTTGGAAACAGGGAATAATCAGGACGAATAGCAAAATGGGCAGTTGAACTAGGGACGTTCGATCTCCATTTTATCTCATGAACAGCTATAAAGTCTCAGGCAATAGCAGAATTCATTGCCGAATGGACAAACCCAGAACCTAAGCAGGAACTCGAGTACGAGCACCACAACGAGTAGACAATGTACTTTGATGGTTCATTAATGCTTAAAGGATCGGGGGCTGGAGTCGTCTTGATATCCCCTACTGGCGAACACATTAAGTACGCCATTCAGTTTAACTTTCCCGCTACTAACAATGTAGCGGAATATGAAGGTTTGTGGCAGACTTGAGCACTCATTCGCCGGATTCGCAAATTGTTAGTGAAAGACGATTCTCAACTAGTAGCGAATCAAGTAGGGAAAGAGTATCGATACTCAAGTACCAAGATGTCGCTCTTATCTGGCGGAAGTAAAAACTCAAAAAGCACTTCTTCGGTTTCCAGATCCAATATATTCCTAGAAAGGAAAACTTTATAGCAGATCAGTTGGCACGGATGGCCTCCACTAGGTCAACCGTCCCGCCGGGAGTTTTTCTTGAGCAACTCGATTCACCCTCGGTAATCGAGCCTTCCGAGAACATCAATGGTTCACATCAGGTCAATCCAATTGATTCTGGTCACATAGATGCTCCACAGATCGATGACGATCATGGTAGAGATTGGATGACATCGATCTACAATTATCTTCAGCATGACCTAATTCCAAAAGATGATGTAGAGGCTGATCGTATAGCACGAAAAGCCAAATCATACACTCTAATCGAACATACCTTGTATAAACGAGGATCTCATGGAGTGTTGATGAGATGCATATCTCACTCGGATGGCATTAAGTTGCTAACCGAAATTCATGGAGGAGTCTCGTGGAGCACATCATTCCTGCTAACACCGTCGGTCAAAGCATTCAAGCAAGGATACTATTGGCCAACCGCCTTCATGATGCAAAAGAGTTCGTGACGAAGTGTGTACAATGTCGCTTCATAGCCGACACGCACATCACCAAAGACAAGCTCGCAAATAATTTCTTCTTTCTTGGTGTTTTGCAACCTAGGGACTAGACATTATGAGACCTTTCCCAAGAGCACCGGGGCTTCAATTCTTTTACCATGATTGACACGCTTACAAAATAGATCGGCCGAGCCACCGTTAAAATTACAACCGAGGTCGCTAAGAGGTTCCTCAAAAACGTGATTACACGATTTGGTGTACCCAGCTGCATAATCATGGACAATGGTACCCGCTTCTCCAAATGCAATTTTCGTAATTCGCGATGACCTTAGTATCAAAGTCTATTTCGCTTCAGCTTGCTCATCCGCAGAGTAACGAGCGCAATGGCGTGCCAATGGTATCATAATGCGGGTCAAACGCGGGTATTCGACCGCTAATAAAACGGTCGAGCTTGGGTTCAAGAACTTCCTTCTCTTTATGGGTCGTTTAAAGACGACGACTCACCGTGCGACCGTGAAACACCATTCTTTTTAGTCTATGGGCCGAAGCCATACTTCCTCCGTAACTAAAAATTGGTTCACCAGACCGATTGTTTCGATGAAAACGATCAGAAGAAAGACGACTCGACGATGTTAATTTCCTTGAGGAACGACAAAACCAAGCCTCACTGCTTCGCAATCTATCAACAAGCCATGCGAAGGTAGCACGCTTGTAAGGTGTAACCTCGCACTTAGTCGTAGGTGATCCGTTCTCGAAAAATTCGAACCAAACTAATCGCAACAAACTCTCTCCCAAATGGGAATGTCCTTATACTGTGGTCGAAGTAACCCGACCGTGTTGAGACGATTAGCTATATCGACGCAAGGTGGTTTTGTCTAATTCTTAGAATATTGACCAATCGCGTAAGTTTTTCGCTTAGTTTTCATTTCTTTTCCATTCATTTAATAAATAATAAAACAATCCAAAAAGCAAGTGATGTTATTTATATGATGAGCCTAGCTCAGTCGATCATGTTCATATGCTTAAGACTATGAAGATTATATTTTTATTTTCAAAATTTGCTCTACTCTTGTTTGGCTATTGGTCCAGACACGGAAACCTCCTAGTCAAGTCTCTCTTTTTCGCATGTGGTTCCGCCTCATCGAAGGAGCTTCCTAGCGACGGTCCTGTTCTCACGATCCTTGCCGCCAATGACTAGAGTATGAACACGTATTGCAAATATAGTCTATATCTTCATTTCTTAGCAAGTTCATTCCGACCGACGCTGAGCACTCGCATAGAAATAAAACCACTTCGCTTATTATATATGTCTTTGCATATAATTTCCTCTTGTCAAGAAAAAATATTTTTTCCTTCCGACCATATATTGTCTTAGTAAGTACTTTGATTACGAAAAAATGATTTACAACTAGTCGAAACCTAACATCGGTTCCACCAAAAAGGTTTCCTAGTATTATCACGATCGCTTTTTCAACAATCAAGACATACTTTCAAACAATGGTTGAGACTTAAGTTCATATTCTTGGCCTCTCGCTTTTATAGTAAAGTTCTTCTACTATAAAACAATGGAGCTTAGTAATATATGATAAGTCGACTCGGATAAACAAAAATTCTTTTTGTGCCCAGCTGCCCGCACGCGTCGTGCGCCAAAGCGTATCTGCGTATGCGTGCTTAGGCTCAACGCGTAGTAGAGTCTGGAGTGTACAGATGTTTTAGTCTTGCACGTCGTGCAGATGGGTTTCCTTTCCAGTTTGAACAAAGGCAGACAGATTCAGGATTAGGTCGCTGCATTCCTCGTTCCAATACACTCGGATGTGTTACCGGGCGCGCTGCCAGCCTGCTGCGGCGTCTAGATTAGCTAGAGCTATTCCTGAATTATCTCAAAATATTTAAGAATGGAGAAATCTGATTTGTTTAGGAGGTTTATTCCAACAAGTTGGATGTTGGAACAATATTCTTTGACATGTTTGGGATACGACGCCCTTTGCGGATAGTATACTGGGTAAGTGGGTAGCAGGAACTGCTCCTAAATATTGAAAGAAAGAAGGACGAGTGATGGGTTTGTGATTTTTCCATATGTTACGGGATAATTTGGATGAACAATGTCGTTGTGTTGTGAATTTGTCATGGAACCCACTGGTACGCTCTTTACGTTAGTCCTTGCATTGGAGGTACTATCTGATTCTTAAATAAAGATAAGAAATGGATGAGTTGTATTTAATTTACCACGTCATTACTATGTTTTTCCCAAATTCATTTGAATCGTGATGCTGTGCTAGATTCTAGAGCTATCACACTCTGCACCTCACCAGAAACCAACAAGCAACTATTCTTGTGTTCTTGAAAAAGATAAATGTGAAGGAAAAAAATGATCCAATTTTTTGTATGATCTTTCATGAATTATCATATAGCATATCCAAGAAACCATCAAATCTTATATTACTAGTATTGTTTGTTCTGCAGGAGCCATTTAATGCTGAGCCTCATCGATCTATGTTAGTTTCATCTTATATCACCCCAGTGGATTTCTTCTACAAGAGGAATCATGGACCAATTCCAAAAGTCGATGATATCTCAAGGTTTTCAGAAGGAACTATGGATATCCCTTATCATTATGATTTGTTTACAAACCCTTACATTTCTTTTGAAGGGCAATTCCTTACAATTTTTTTTAAAGGGCAACCCTTACTTTTTTATATAACCTGTTCAACAGATATAGTGTTTCCATCACTGGTCTTGTCAACAAGCATATTCAGTTATCAATGTCTGACATTAGGTGATGTACTTCCTAGTATCCCATCATGCAACCTGAAATGAAATACATGTCTTTGAGTAAATAATTGACATAAACTTCACATCCAGGACTCTTCCAAAGTACAATGTCACCGCAACATTGCAGGTTTGCTACAAATACTTTCACGCTTTCCCTCTTAATCTTTCTATGATAGCTAATGCATTTGTCTTGCTAGTAATGTAACAATACAATTGTGTTAGTGTGCAGGCAATAGGAGGACTGCAATGAGTAAGGTACGGAAAGTGAGAGGTGTTGGGTGGGGCATATCTGCTCTTGGAAATGGTAAGAGACGCATTATGGTAATTTGGAATGTTCAGAATGTTGCATGTTATTTGAAGGTTGTAGTAACGCAATCCGATGTACTCGTGTTAGTGAATGCTGGCAGCCAGAAGAAAATGTACTTTGTGAGATCCAGGCATGCTGATGTTATTACTGCATAAATATATTTTGCGTACAACAGGAACTGTAAAGGATAGCAACCATATGAGTGGAGGGGATCTGCTGTCCTTTTTTACTAGCCCTAGAATTGGACTTTTGCTGCTGTTCTGAACGCCTAATATGTAGACCATATCTGTTTACCTTTATTTTTTCAGCTGAATTAATAACAATATCCTACTTGGCGATTATTATATCACACATAAAATACTGAATGGGGCTGTTTTGTCCTGACCAAATTTCCTTCGTACAAAATGGAAATATTTATGTTATTCTATTGATTTAAACAATTCTACTATGTTTAATCTTTTGTATTATTCCAGCAACTTGGGGAGGAGCAAAACTATCTGATGTCCTTGAACTAGTTGGAATACCTAAACTCAGTTTAGTCACATCTTTAGGAGGCAAGCATGTTGAGTTTGTCAGTGTTGACAGGTGTAAAGTGAGTATGTTGGTCCTTATCAACTAGCAGCAGTCCTTCTAGCCCACCTCACTAATGTCAAGTCGTCTGTATTTCAGGAGGAAAAAGGTGGTCCTTATAAGGCATCAATTCCACTGAAGCAGGCAACAGATCCTGATGCTGATGTCTTACTTGCATATGAAATGAATGGAGAGGTGACAGAACATTGATTTTTTAATAATTGAAAATTGATTCATATAACGTTCCTTATTGGGTTTTGAATATTCTTGGAAATGTTGATTTTTCTGAATGCTTTTGTTCCTAGTTTTCACTTGTTGTTCCTCCCGTTTCTTTAATGGTACAACTTGATCTGTTAATACTTTGTTATTACCTAATGCATATTTTTCTTTGAAACTACTTCTGATGAAATAGTGATAATATAAAATGAGAAAATTGCACTGTGGGACCCTGAACTTACGAGGTGGTACCACTTAGCTCTCTGAACTTGCATTTTACTTTCTTAGTCCCTGAACTTGCGAGGTTGTGCTACTTAGCTCCTTGAACTTGCATTGAAGTGAAGTTCGTTGGATGCGATGCTGGCGACTCCATCCCCTCTTAGTCCGGTGGACTTCCGCCGCTGCTACGCCGTGTTCATCGTCCCCACCACCTCACGGCAAAAACAGATTCTTTGGGCCTCAGAACGCACTGCGGCTTGCGCCTTCGTCGAAGTTTCACTCTGCAGCAGCACTTGTCACGCCTCTGCCAACTTTGAGTCGGCTGTGTGTGTGTGTGAGAGAGAGAGAGAGAGAAATACATTCCCAGTACCAGAGCAAAAGCTACTCACACTGCACGAAGTCCATTTGGTCGTTTGCTAACAGAAAAGGCTGAGCTGACAAATCACTGTGAGAGAGAATTGTTGTGCCCCCTGCTCTAGCATTGAGAATGTACTTCTTTCCAGTGTTCTAAAAACAGGTATACTAGGCCGTATACTCGATCGTATACAAGTAACGGGTGCCCTACCTGTTAGCCGGTTATACCGCATAATTGGGCCGGTTATGCCGCATAATAGGTCGATTATGCCGTATAATCATTACTAGGTGGGGTGACCTGTCGAGTACCTGTTACTGATTTTTAGAACCTTGCTTCTCGCTCTCTCTCACGGCCGACTCAGAGGAGGCAAGGGCGAGGGCGGCGGCGGCGACAAGCTGCAATGGTGGAGCTTCGGCGAAGACGTGGGTACGGTGTGTTCCTGGACTCGAAGAGCCCGTTTTTGTCGGCGTGAGGTGATGGGACGATGAACACAGCCAGAACGGGGCAGCGACGAGTCCACCGGAGTCGGAGGTGACGAAGTCGCTGGCATCGCATCTGGCGAACTTCGCAACCTCATAAGTTCAGCGACCTACAATGCAATTTTCTCATATAAAATAGTGTGACATTATTGTAACATAATAGGTGTATACTTCGTAAGGCAGAACAGCTAGTATACACACGACATCTGAAGCATCTCTTAATGTAAATATCCATCAGAAGCTTATTCTGCACTGACAAGAGTATATGATAATTTAATGCTCTTGTCAAGCACTTCTACAACAGATTTTAAATTATTTGTTGGGCTATCATAGTATCATACTCCGCTTGAGTTTGGATGCACCTCCGCTCTTCACTCATTATGACTTACCATGTATAGACCATCAACCGTGACCATGGATACCCACTTCGTGTTGTCGTACCTGGCGTTATTGGCGCACGTTCTGTAAAATGGCTGGACAGTATCAACATAATCAAGGAAGAGTGCCAGGTTTACTGAAAATTTAAAAGCAGTGCATCTTCATCATAATCTCGGAGTAAAAACTGATTGTTGTTCTCAACCAGGGTTTTTTTATGCAAAAAGATTATAAGATGTTTCCACCTACAGTAGACTGGGACAATATTAATTGGTCGACTAGAAGGCCACAAATGGATTTTCCTGTACAGGTACACTATACTAGCAATTCTTCTATGCTAATATCTTCTGCTAAGCTAATTACAATTGAGTTGGATTGATAACATAGGATGATACTTATCATGGCTTTATGATTGTGCGTGGTGGTTTTATTTTCTTTCCCTCATCCTTTGGGGGTAGTACTCTACATTACTAGAAGATATGCAGCATATTATGTGAGTACTCACGTTAGCACAAGAAAATAACTTTCCCCTCAGCATTACTAAATTATGCTTACTTGCAATTTATCTTTACAATTTTACTGTGATAGGTTAATTTACTGACTATGAGAGGGTTCCCAACCTCACACTACCATATTGGCTCAGACTTTCGATTTAGTATATAATTCTCAGCTGATAGCGGATATCTACTGGTATTGTTCTTGATTATAAATACACGAGGATTGGCCCTAAAAAAACACAAGGATTGTTGCTGACTTCTACTGAATGCTTCAAATAAGGATTAAAACATGAACATTAAATTGACTATTTTGCTTGCATGATTGACAATTTGACATGAACATTAAATTGACTGTTTTGCTTGCATGGTTGACCAAGTGATATACAAGTTCTGTTCTAAGATCTTGCTTATATGTCTATTTGCAGCAGTTATACGCTTAATACTTGAAACCCATTCCAAAGGTTACTATGCATCTAATTTTTGTCAACTACAATAGACCGAATCAATGTGGGAAAAAAGACTACAATAAACTGGAGTTATGCATTTATTGCTATTACTGCTCAATACACACAAGAATCCACTAGTGAAATCCATTTACCATGTAGAATAATGGCCAATATTGACTTGGAGGCTGTTTGAATATAATTTCCTGTCTTGTGATTATCTTATGATAATACCATTTTGATGCCCAACCTGGGATGCAAAAAACTTCTAGATGCTATAGGATGTTGTGTTCTATTTCAGGTGTGCGTTTTTTATATAATTAATGCAGCTGGTATCCCTGTAGAAGTTAATTTACTACGAATTTGTTCTGCTATCCAGCTGCAGTGAGTTGGTTGGTTCAATGCAGGCGGCTATGAAGCGCCTAGTTATCCTAAAACTTTTTTTTTCTGCTTCTGCATTGTTAATGAAGTAATGTTAGGTTTCTGGATATCTTATCTTCACTTTTTTTTTGGATTTGATCAAGCAGTCTGCTATTTGTACCCTGGAGGATGTGGATGTTATCAAGGAAGGAAAGGTTAGTACTACTTCCATAATAGATATGGTGTACCCTGAGACCGCAACATGTGTACCTACTACATAGCATAGGTAAATTTGGAAATGAGACTTTATGGACACACTGGTATGCTTGCTCCATGCAGGCTAGGATTGCTGGATATGCAGTCTCAGGTGGTGGCCGTGGCATCGAGAGAGTTGATATATCTGTTAATGGGGGTAAAACATGGGTTGAGGTTCACAGATATCAGAAAAGCAATGTGCCATACTTATCTGATGGACCTCAGAGTGATAAGTGGGCATGGGTTCTCTTTGAGGCTACATTAGACATACCAGCAGATGCTGAGATAGTAGCAAAGGCGGTAAGTGAAATCCACCACTGGATGCAGTCTTGTTTCACCCAACGTTTGGTGCTCTGCGTTAATAAGAGTCTGAAAATGCTTCTTGTGGACAACAGGTGGACTCAGCTGCAAACGTTCAACCTGAAAACGTGGAAGACATATGGAACCTGAGAGGAATCCTCAATACATCTTGGCATCGGATCAAAATACAGAATTCGTCGTGGGTAGTAAGATCCAAACTGTGAAAGAATTGCACTACTGACCGCTTGGAACAAGCAGGGCGGTGGTCCTCACGAGTCTATGATTACCCCGGAATAATAAGTTACTGCAGCTTTCTGTGATCTTCACATAGGCTGTACCATAGTTCTATGTTGGAGTTGTGTTGCTGGTCTGAACTTTGAGAGTCCCCTATAAAGTGTTACGAATAACTTTTTTTTTGAGAAAGAACAATTGTTGTTGCTGGTTGATCTGATATCAAGAAATCGTCGTTTGCCTTTTGCGTTAAGAATACTGTGTTATCATTGAGCGCAAATCACCTTTTGGGTTTAATGACAGGCATTTCGATGAACACTGTTCTGGATATCTGCCCCAGTCCTTCGAGAGTTGATGCTGTTATGTAACAGTATGCTAGTTATGCATTTTGGCATTAACCCTGAGACAGCGGGAAGAAAAGATGCACTTAGCATCTCACGCGGAACGTGGAAACCAAAAAAAGAAAAAGAAACGAAACGTACCATGCCGATGAACAAGGCAGGTATTCCATTATACCTGATAAAACTCTATAGTTCCATTTGAAAAGATGTGAAAAGAGTATTGCTGCTGAAAAAATGTCCCTGGAGCTAAAAGAACAAAACCAGCGTCTCCCAAGTGCTTCCTGCTATCTCTTCATTGCAGTTAGTATTACCCAGTAAAAACAACGAGAAAAACATTTGGAACTTAGAATCTAACTACCGCGAAAATTTGGAATTGCAAAAGGAGAGAAGAAATCAGCAAACTATCCAGTTTATAAGGAATATGGGAATATGGATACTGACAGCATTTGACGATTGGTCCTTGATTGAGTACATATCTTTAAGCATTTTGTCTAAAGAATCCTTATCTAACTGGTGCTTCACTTTTTTCTCTCCTGATTCTAACGAATCCTTAGCTGATTCCGTACCATTCTGAAGCTGCAGGGAAGATGATGATTTATTACACCGATCAGGTCTTCCATCCAAGTACCGTCATTGCAGTCCTAAACTAATGAAACGGCTTTCTTAACAGAAAGCTTCATCAACCAACAATGACCTCTTCTCACACATACAAAAGGATAATGAGCATCTCACATACCAAGTTACTTCCAGTAAAATTAAAGGTGCTATGGTCTACGATCCGGCTAGCACTGTAGCAGTAGACACATGGTCATCGCAGTTACTGCAGCTCATGGACCGGGTACTGTTGATGCAGAACAGTACTACCACAATTATTAGAGAATATTTATTATTTAAGAATCTATCTATTAGGTGTTTAGTATTACCTATTAGTTAGACAAGTTATTATTAGATTGTGATTGTTAGAGATATGTTTCTTTATAGATTATTTCTTAGGTATAGTCAAGTCGTCCCTATAAAAATGATAACATGTATCCATTATCAATCAAGCAATTAATAAACAAAGTTCCTAATCTCTCCTCTTTTTCAATAGCCTCAGAGCCTCACTACCTCACCTGGGGAAGAACTCTCACGATGATTAGACGACGAGTGCCTTATCCTCGGTCCTTGGACCCGCACTCCCAACAGTACCACAATATTTGGTATCGAGCCATTCTCCATGACTTCGATGTCGAATTATCTCCCTTGGACAGATTGAAGACTAATAGCGAGCAAATGAAGTGCTTACTCGACGACATGATAACCACAAAGAAGGCTATGGAGTGAGGAGGCACCGCGTGCCATTGCAATGGCTGAGTTGTCATCACCTTCCTCAAAGGTGTCACCGGTGTTGGTCATGCCGCCACCTCACCGTCGACACCTCTCTCCAAGTCTCGTTGTTCTTGGTTGCACCATTGGTGCCTTCGCCGGGAAAACGGTTGCGCGAATCCGTTGATCGCTTTCTCCATGTCGGGCCGATGTCGTACCATAGGCACGCTCCATGGCGTAGAAGGGCGTAATCGCGCCCCCCATGTCGGTTCTCCATGTCGCCGACGCCTTCCTCAACTCCACGACATGCTAAGGTACTTCTTCCTTGGACCATACGTCTGAGTATTGCCGATCCGCTCTCAAGCGATCCGACACCGTGACGGATACTCGCCAACATAAGGATATGAAGGTCTCGCCCATAGCCGCCACCTTATAGCTCGAGGACAACTTGCTCGCCATGGGCGTAATATTATGGTCTACCATCCGCAAGCATCGTAGTAGTAAGCCCATGGCCATATGTGGTCACCGTAGCTCATGGGTAGGGTACCTCGAATCACCGATCGCTCCTACCTCCGTCGCCAACCGTTGGACGGCGTAGTGGTCCAACATGTATGAATTCTCTTCGGCGATCTCAATATCACTCACCTTCCTACTTACAAATCATTGCTACCTCAAACGCCCTTATAATTTTTTAAAAATTTTACCGCACTACAACAACACACGACGATCACAAAATGTTATTGCGAGTCTAATGATTTCATACCCTTGAGATTCTACGAAAATCACAAACGGACCAACCAACCTTATCACCACACTTTTTTTCTCAAAAATTAACAACCTACAAATAAGATTTGATAAATGTATTACCTACAAAATTGCCATTTATCTCACCACAATTCTTTTCATTGAATTAATAAAATAATAATATTATTATTTAAAATCGCCAATGGTCGAAAGCAACAAGTGGAGTAGTCGCCAACCATTGAGCGACTATCACAAGCCGCCAACCACCGCATCGACTACTCCACGTAGCTCGACGGTTGGACGACTTAAACCAGTCGCCTAATGGTTGAGTAACTAGGTCCAAGTTGCCCAACAGGGGAGCGACGAAGTATTATTTCTGTAAAATAAAAATACAAGTCTATTACTGTATTTTGAAATAAATAATGATTATTTTTTAAAAAAACTCTTACGCTAGCTGTTCAAACTCGAATATGAAGGGCAAGCAATGAGAGATTGCACTTTGACGGCGCGCTCTTGCCTCCCATGCTAGCGAAGAAATCGTTAAATTGGCCCTATGCTACCACCTTTTTTTTTTTGTGAAAAATAGCTCCTTTGCCCTAAAACTTGCAATTCTAGCCCACGCGAAAACACCGGAAACTGACATGTGAACTTCACTCGTATGAAGTCCACGTGTCAGCTTCAGGTGTTTCTACGCTCGAGAGGAAGCTAGAATTGCAAATTTTGGTGGCAGTAGGGGGCCAAATAAAAAAATTCCTTGCTAGCTCTGTGAGTTCCGTATCAACGATCGGTGTCACGGCAGGTGGCAGTGGATCATAGGGATCAGGCTTTGTATGCCGATCTGGCTGTGCAGGGGCCATGTTTATAATGCGGCAGGCCTATGATCCAAATGCCTGGAACAAAAAATGGGCTTGATTTGTCCGGCATGCATGCTGGGCTGTGCTTAAGTGGTCAAAGAGTATCTTGCTGACTTTGAAAATCAGAAACATCACTCTTTTGCAACTTTTTTTTAAAAAAAAATATTATTATAATAAAATTTTGATTTTTTATATAGAAAATAGGCTACTGTCGCCATTTCCAATCGGCATTTGAAATGGCGATAGTACTGACAACAATTCGATTGGCGATAGGAGGTTGAAATTGAAATTGAAATTGAATTATATTTATATTTTGGTAATATCTTTAAGTATCCGCGCAACCAATAATTTTCGAAAAGATAAGAAAATATAAAGTAGAGAACAATTTAGGAGTTCCAGTCTGACCAAACATATTTGGAATGTGATTTCGTCAGCACAATAACAAAAATAACCCCCTTCGACGGCACAATAACAACAATATTGAAGTGTCATTTTCTAATACAATTGTCCATTTGTTGAACCGATTTATTTGAGGGTACATAACAAAATATTAGAGAGAGAATGTGACGAGGATTAAAACCTCTATTTATAATTTAATAGATAAAGGACCATATGACCGTGGTCGTAACCCCTAAGCTAACGACCTCACCGGTCGTGAGGATTCCAGTTACATTAATATCTAACCTGCCTGAGAAGGTTCCCAACCTTGTCTCCAACCACCAAAAGCTCACAAAGCCTTGAACGATATCCGGATCTAGCGCCGATATATCCTCTACCATGTGAAGAATGGAACATGTGCTGTATATTCCATACCACGCGACGATACGTAACTCTAAGACACAAGAATACGGTTAATGGCTCACTGACATATAACCGTACGGCAGTTGACCCATTGTCAATCGACGCCTTCGACTGACGCTAGACGCGTTGCTTTCCAACAGCGCCTCCCTGAGACAATCGCCAACGCTTCATCAACTACATAAGGAGGATCAGCAACCAAAGTGGAGGAGAACAGTGAAGATCATTTGGGAAACACTCTCAGAAGAAGCGTTGTATTCCCGAGTTAGTCTTCAGTCTAGGTTACATACACCCATTGTAATAGCCGGTTCATAGCAATAAAGAGCAGTCTTATTACTTTCCATGAGATACACGTTATTTTCCTCTTTTTCTTCCTACATTCATAAGATCGGCGATTTGATCGCCGACACCGGGCGCCGTCTGGGGAAGAATGCGCAAATCTTCTCAAGGAATTCCTGCGCACCAAATCCTCGCCATCCTTCTTCGCTCATGAGATCATGGCGTGAACTTGGGACGAGGAGAATTGGTTGATCCGACGACTACTCCAACCTCGATATGGACGCCGTGATCCGTGCCATGCAAGGTGATTGGACATCGCCTCTTCTTCCTCTCCGGTTCGCAAGTCACTAATGACGCCGTCGAGCAGATGGATGAGGACGCACCATCGCAACAAGTGGCGCTTCGAGGGACGAGCCACCGACCAGCTCAAGCGCCCAAGAATCTCTCCAAGCCCGGCCTTTTTCGACCCGCAAAGAAGGTGCTAAAACTTCACCTACAATCCGAGAGTAAATACACTCGACACCATCATGGTCGACAGTATTTTCCCACGGCTCGAAATTCCAGAGCCAACCGGACATCCGTAACGGTGTCGATGAAACCCTCATCGGCCATGGGCCGAGCGGGATGATAAAGCTCAAGATACGATCGCGGCTTCACCGACGTGTCGAGTCCGCCTCGAGGCCTCAAGAGGTCCTCATCTCCGACCGGTCTCCATCGTGGAAATGTCCGTAGAAGCATTGGGAAGCTCTCCACCGAGTATAGTGGAAACTCTTCTGAGGATCGATCCGAAATACGAGGTCAATGCGATCGAAATATCGATCGCAATGCCTCAGACGGTCTCCGCACCCGCCTCACCGCCACATACTAATGGAGATGACGCGGGCAATCAAGCACCAGCTACGAGAGGCAACGAAGCGATGGACGCCCATCGGTTAATTTGCTCGCTTCACTTCACCAACGATGACAGTCAAGTGCGGCCATGCACGAGGTTAAGAGAAGGTTCGGATCTGCGAATGCCAACAACCTCGATGAATCCTCCGAGACCTTCAAGAACGGTACAAAACTCGCAAAGACATTCGTAGTATTTTAAATAATACTAACGGTACAAAACCTCCAAAGAAACCGCATCGTACATCGTGACGGAAGAATACAGAAACGGAGGGCACCACAAAGTCAAACCATGACTTTGTCCCAAACAGTTCTTCCTCCGCAGAGGGCAACATGCGTATGTTGGGAATCAATCGATATCACACCTCCTCGACGACCACCGGTGAGTCATGAGGAAGGAGATTTTTCGAACAAATACACCTTCTCGCCGAGAGGGTTATACGCTTGGTCCTAACGGTCTTCGACATCGCTTTGAACCAGCAGTGATCAAGGGCGCCATAATGCTCGCGATCGAGGTTGGAACGACGGAGCCCGCTTAATCAAAGGAACCGGTCTCAACCGATCATAATCCAAAGACCTTCTCAAAGAAGGCGCCATGAATCGAGAATGTGTCGTCGAGCTTTCATAGGCTGGTGTCCGGGCGCGTTGGCCTAACTGGTTTCGACCAAGCAACATGGACAAGTTCAATGGGTATCGTAACCCGTTAGAATTTCTCCAGATTTATAGCACCGCCATCGAGCGGCCGTGGTGATGAAAACGTGATGGTCAATTACCTACCAACGGTGTTAGAAGGATTCGCCGGTCATGGTTGCTTAACCAAATTGGTCGGATCAATCTACACTTGGAAACGACTCTGCGATCTCTTAATCGTGAATTTCCAAGGTACGTACGATCGCCCAGGAAAGGAAGATGATCTACATCGGATCCGGCAGAACTCAAAAGAAACTCTTCGCCAGTACATCAAGAGGTTTAGCCAGGTTCGTAATTCCATACCCGAGATTGCAGTCTTCGTAATTCAAAGCCAAGGCGTGATTGAGGAACCGGAGGTTTACAGAGGATATAGCTATGAATCCCCTACGAACAACCGCCGAACTATTCGATATGGCGGATAAATATGTGGCTGCTAGTGAAGCGGTCGAATGGAGCGAAGCTATAGATCGAAAAGACAAAACTCCTCAACTGCTTAGAAAAGCTAGAAAAGAAACATAAGAAAGTTATCAAGAAGAAGAAGCATTGCAAGATGGATGGTAAGGAGGTCTTAGCGGCCGGTAAAAGCTTACCAAAAGTAATAAGGACTATACTGGTCGGGGCAAGTCAAAGATTCCGACCGACGGATATAAAAAGAATAAGTGGTGCTCGCTTCACTAACAATGAGCAAACAGACGATTTGCGCACCGCCATGTCCGCAAAAGAAGTTGGAAGATTATTATGCGGTAAATGCCCCTTCCTCAATACAAGAGTTAGGGGAACCAAGCTCCAAAAAGGACAAAGATGGCGACGAGGAGATGGAGTACCAAGAACCTCAGTACACAGTCGACATGATCTTTGGAGGATCTTCATCGTACGACTCGTGACGTCATCTGAAAGCCGTGGAGCGGGAGGTCAACCTAGCGTAGTCTCCAATCAACATCAAGCCTTCGAGGTGGTCGGACACCGTAATCTCTTCGCAAAGAAGACCGCCCATCTCGTCGACTTCGAATGGGTAGGTTCCCTATTATAGTTGAGCCTACCATTAATAACTATAAAGTCAATAGAGTCTTGATAGATGGAGGTAGCTCTTTAAATATTCTATTCTCGGGAGCTCTGGAAGAAATACAGGTTCCTAAATCAAAGGTAAAGCCAGTAAAATATGCCTTTCATGGCATAGTTCCTGGCTCAACTGCCAAACCGATAGGACACGTGTCCTTACTGGTTACGTTCGGAAGTCTTGATAATTTCCGAACAGAAAAGATTTCGTTTGACGTGGTTGATTTTGAGACCGCTTATAACGAGATCCTTGGCCGTCCGGCTCTAGCAAAATTTCTGATAGCCACGCATTACGGTTATCAGAGTTTGAAGATGCCAGAACCAAAGGGTGTCATCATGGTTCGGGAGATGAAAAGATGGCTTATGTCTCGCGATCGGAGATCTTTAGAACTGTCGACGAGCTTCACCAAATATCGACTCTTCGCAATGCAGTCAAGCACTCGCATCAAAATTGACACCCAAACCCTCTCGATCGGACAAAAGAGGTGCTACTCGACAAAGACGCTTCAGAGAGACGCTAGGTTGGGAGACACCGGCATGACTATTCGGATATTATCACCGAGAAGTGCTCAACCTTAAATAAGAAGAGTCTGCCGTCTCTTTCCTCCGAGCAAACCAGACGTTACCGGCGGTGTCCGACATGCCCGAGTCCCTGTGGAAGTGATCGAGCACAGTCGCTCTTCACCGACAAAAATCGTCAAGCTGGTTAAGGCGCTTTGTACCGATCGAAGGAAGCAATCCAATGAGATTGACAAGCTCCTCAAAGTGGATTTATTCGTGAAGTCCATCACCCTCGCGGCTTACCAACCTCGTAATGGTTAAAAAGAATAATAGAAAATGACTAATGTGTATAGACTTCACAGATCTTAATAAAGCTTGTCCAAGGATGATTTTCCCTTCCTCGCATTGATCGCCTTGTAGATTCCACCTCCGTGCGAAAGTTATCGAGTTTTTAGATGCATATTCGAGTACCACCAGATTAACATGAGTAAAGAAGATGAGGAGCAAACTTCCTTCATCACTCCATATGGCACTTATCGTTATTTTAAGATGCCTTTTGATCTCAAAAATGTCGTGCAACTTTTCAAAGGTTGATGCAAAAAAATTCACCACGGGTAGGTCGAAATTTAGAAGCTTATATGGATGGCTTGGTTGTGAAAAGCATCAACGTCAAGCGATCATATTCTTGACCTACAAGAAACTTTTAACAACTTGAGAAGACATAACCTCAAGTTGAATCCGAGAAATGTATGTTCTGGGCTCACAAAAGCTTCTTGGTTTCCTAGTTTCGCTAGAGGTATCTAGCAAACCGCCGAAGATATCGCCCATCAATCGAAAGGCCCCGACTACCTAAGAAAGAGGTCCAAAAGTCGACCGGGTCAGATGGCGTCAATGAAGTCGTTTACAGCTGTGTTTAGGTGAGAAGGGATTACATTTCTTTAAATTTCTTCTAAGTATGGGAGTTTTGAGGTGGACGAAAGAATCCAACGGGCCTTTGAAAACTCAAAGAGTACCTTGAAGCGCCTGTGTCTTAGTCTCTCCAAGATCGGAAGAAACATCATGATTTACGTGGTCGCAACGCCACATGATGTCGGGCTGGTGTATTGGTCGAGAACGTGAAAACGCTCAACTACTCGCAAGATATTACATAAGCGAAGTCTTACATGGACCAAATGAAAGATATCCACAGTACAAAAGTTGCTCTATGGTCTCCTTATGGCTTCAAGGAAACTAAGGCATTACTTTCGTGCCCACAAAGTGGTCGTGACTCACAGGATATGCCCTAGGTCAAGTCCTTGGAAACAGGAATAATCAGATTTAATAGCAAATGGGCGCTGAACTAGGGACGCTCGATCTCCATTTTATCTCATGAATGTATAAAGTCTCGTGCAATAGCAGTATTCATTGCCGAATGGACAAACCTGGTAACCCAAGCAGAACTCTAGTAACGAGCACCACAACGAGTAGACAATGTACTTTGATGGTTCATTAATGCTTAAAGGATCGAAATCGAGTCGCCTTGATATCCCCACGGCAAGTAACACATTAAGTACGCCATTCGCTTTAACTTTCCCGCTACTAACAATGTAGCGAATATGAAGGTTTGCCGGCAGGACTTCGACGTACCTATTCGCCGGATTCGCAAATTGTTAGTGAAAGACGATTCTCAACTAGTAGCGAATCAAGTAGGGAAAGAGTATCGCGACTCAAGTACCAAGATGTCGCCTTATCGGCGGAAGTACGAAAACTCAAAAAGCACTTCGTCTTTCGGATCCAATATATTCCTAGAAAGGAAAACTTTATAGCGCATCGCTGGCACCGGATGGCCCCACTAGGTCAACCGTCCCACCGGAGTTTTTCTTGAGCAACTCGATTCACCCTGTGAATCGAGCCTTCCGAGAACATCAATGGTTCACATCAAGTCAATCCAATTGATTTCGGTCACATAGATGCTCCATGGATCGATGACGATCATGGTAGAGATTGGATGACATCGATCTACAATTATCTTCAAGATGACCTAATTCCAAAAGATGATGTAGAGGCCGATCGTGATAGCACTAAAGTGCCAAATCATACACTCTAATCGAACATACCTTGTATAAACGAGGATCTCATGGAGTGTTGATGAGATGCATCTCACTCGGATACGGTTGCTAAATCAAATTCATGGAGGAGTCTGTGGAGCACATCATTCCTGCTGCACCGCCTGCAGCATTCAAGCAAGGATACTATTGGCCAATCGCCTTCATGATGCAAAAGAGTTCGTGACGGTGTGTACAATGTCGGCCATAGCCGACACGCACATCACCAAAGACAAGCTCGCGAAATAATTCTCTTTCGTGTTTTGCAACCTAGGACTAGACATTATGAGACCTTTCCAAGAGCACCCGGGCTTCAATTCCTTTACCATGATTGACACGCTACAAATAGATCGCCGAGCCACCGTTAAAATTACAACCGAGGTCGCTAAGAGGTTCCTCAAAAACGTGATTACACGATTTGGTGTACCCAGCTGCATAATCATGGACAATGGTACCCGCCTTCAAATGCAATTTTCGTAAATCGCGATGACCTTAGTATCAAAGTCTATTTTCGCTTCAGCTTGCTCATCCGCAGAGTAACGAGCAATGGAGCGCCAATGGTATCATAATGCGGGGTCAAACGCGGGTATTCGACCAATAAAACGTCGAGCTTGGGTTCAAGAACTTCCTTCGCTTATGGGTCGTCAGACGACGACTCACCGCGATGACCGTGAAACACCATTCTTTTAGTCTATGGGGCCAAGCCATACTTCCTCCGTAACTAAAATTGGTTCACCAGACCGATTGTTTCGATGAAAACGATCAGAAGAAAGACGACTGACGATGTTAATTTCCTTGAGGAACGATTAAACTCGACCAAACATATTTGGAATGTGATTTCACAAGACAATAACAAAATAACCCCTTCGACTACACAATAACAACAATATTGAAGTGTCATTTTCTAATACAATTGTCCATTTGTTGAACCGATTTATTTGAGGGTACATAACAAAATATTAGAGAGAGAATGTGACGAGGATTAAAACCTCTATTTATAATTTAATAGATAAAGGACCATATGACTTCGTGGTCGTAACCCCTAAGGCTAACGACCTCACCGGTCGTGAGGATTCCGTGGTTACACAATATCTAACACAGTGGAGAAGGTTCCCAACCTTGTCTCCAACCACTCAAAAGCTCACAAAGCCTTGAACTGATATCTGGATCTAGCGTCAGATATATCCTCTACCATGTGAAGAATGGAACATGTGCTGTATATTCCATACCACGCGACGATACGTAACTCTAAGACACAAGAATACGGTTAATGGCTCACTGACATATAACCGTACGGCAGTTGACCCATTGTCAACTGACGCCTCTCTTCGACTGACGCGCAGCTTCTCCAGCGCCTCCCGAGACAATCGCCAACGCTTCATCAACTACATAAGGAGGATCATGAACCAAAGTGGAGGGGGAGAACAGTGAAGATCATTTGGGAAACACTCTCAGAAGAAGCGTTGTATTCCCGAGTTAGTCTTCAGTCTAGGTTACATACACCCATTGTAATAGCCGGTTCATAGCAATAAAGAGCAGTCTTATTACTTTCCAGGAGATACACGTTATTTTCCTCTTTTTCTTCCTACATTCATAAGATCGGCGATTTGATCGTCGACAGCTGGCGCCGTCCGTGGGGAAGAATGCGCAAATCTTCTGAAGGAATTCCTTGCGCACCAAATCCTCGCTCATCCTTCTGTTCATGAGATCATGGCAGGAACTTGGGACGAGGAGAATTGGTTCGATCTGGACGACTACTCCAACCTCGATATGGACGCCTGCATCCAGGCCATGCAAGGTGATTGGACATCGTCCTCTTCTTCCTCTGCCGGTTCGCAAGTCACTAATGACGCTGAAGTCGAGCAGATGGATGAGGACGCACCACTGCAACAAGTGGCGCTTCCCGAGGGACAGGCCACTCCGACCAGTTCGAAGCGTCCAAGAATCTCTCCAAGCCCGGTCTTTTCGACCCGCAAAGAAGGTGCTAAAACTTCAGCCCTACAATCCGAGAGTAAATACACTCTCGACACCATCATGGCTGACAGGTATTTTCCCACGGCTTCTGGAAATTCCAGGAGCCAACCGACATCTGGTAACGGTGTCGATGAAACCCTCACTGGCCATGGGCCGAGTGGGGATGATAAAGCTCAGTATACGATCGGCAGTTCGCCGTATCAGGCTGAGTCCGCCTCGGAGGCCTCAAGAGGTCCTCATCTCCGACCGGTCTCCATCGTGGAAATGTCTGGTAGAAGCATTGGGAAGCTCTCCACTGAGTATAGTGGAAACTCTTCGGAGGATCGATGCTGGAAATACGAGGTCAATGCGATCGGAAATACTGATCGCAATGCCCTGTACGGTCCTGCACCCGCTGCCTCACCGCCACATACTAATGGAGATGACGCGGGCAATCAAGCACCAGCTACGAGGCAATGAGAACGATGGACGCCCATCGCTTAATTTGCTCGCCAACTTTCACCAACGATGACAGGTCAAGTGCGGCCATGCACGAGGTTAAGAGAAGGTTCGGATCTGCGAATGCCAACAACCTCGATGAATCCTCCGAGACCTTCAGTAACGGTACAAAACCTGCAGCACATTCGTAGTATTTTAAATAATACTAACGGTACAAAACCTCCAGCAAACCGTACATCGTACGGAAGAATACCGAGAACGGAGGGCACCACAAAGTCAAACCATGACTTTGTCCCAGCGTTCTTCCCTCAGCAGAGGGCAACATGCGTATGTTGGGAATCAATCGATATCACAGCCTCCTCGACGATTCCGACCAGTGAGTCATGAGGGAAGGAGATTTTTCTGAACAAATACACCTTCTTCTCGTCGAGAGGGTTATACGCTTGGTCCTAACGGTCTTCGACATCGTTTGAACCAGGCAGGTGATCAAGGGCGTCATAATGCTCGCGATCAGGTTGGAACGACGGAGCCCCAGTTTTCTAATCAAAGGAACCGGTCTCCAACCGATCATAATCCAGCACCTTCTCAAAGAAGGCGCCATGAATCGAGAACGGTCGTCGAGCTTTCTGCGAGGCTCCGTGTCGTGCGTTGGCCTAACCGGTTTCGACCGGCCAACATGGACAAGTTCAATGGGTATCAGAACCCGTTAGAATTTCTCCAGATTTATAGCACCGCCATCAGAGCGGCTGGTGGTGATGAAAACGTGATGGTCAATTACCTACCAACGGTGTTAGAAGGATCTGCCCGGTCATGGTTGCTTAACCAGCCGGTCGGATCAATCTACACTTGGGAACAGCTCTGCGATCTCTTAATCGTGAATTTCCAAGGTACGTACGATCGCCCAGGAAAGGAAGATGATCTACATCGGATCCGGCAGAACTCAAAAGAAACTCTTCGCCAGTACATCAAGAGGTTTAGCCAGGTTCGTAATTCCATACCCGAGATTGCAGAGTCTTCTGTAATTCAGGCTTTCAAGGCAGGATTGAGGAACCGGAGGTTTACAGAGGATATAGCTATGAATCCCCCACGAACAACCGCCGAACTATTCGATATGGCGGATAAATATGTGGCTGCTAGTGAAGCGGTCGAATGGAGCGAAGCTATAGATCGAAAAGACAAAACTCCTCAATCTGGCTTAGAAAAGCTAGAAAAGAAACATAAGAAAGTTATCAAGAAGAAGAAGCATTGCAAGATGGATGGTAAGGAGGTCTTAGCAGTCCCAGAAAAGCTTACCAAAAGTAATAAGGACTATACCGGTCGGGGCAAGTCAAAGATTCCGACCGACGGATATAAAAAGAATAAGAAGTGGTGCCCGCTTCACCAACAGGCAGCGCACGATTTGCGCACCTGCCATGTCTGGCAAAAGAAGTTGGAAGATTATTATGCAGGTAAATGCCCCCTTCCCTCAATACAAGAGTTAGGGGAACCAAGCTCCAAAAAGGACAAAGATGGCGACGAGGAGATGGAGTACCAAGAACCTCAGTACACAGTCGACATGATCTTTGGAGGATCTTCATCGTACGACTCGTGACGTCATCTGAAAGCCGTGGAGCGGGAGGTCAACCTAGCAGAGTCTCCAATCAACATCAAGCCTTCGAGGTGGTCGGACACCGTAATCTCCTTCGGCAAAGAAGACTGCTCCATCTCGTCGACTCGAATGGGTAGGTTCCCTATTATAGTTGAGCCTACCATTAATAACTATAAAGTCAATAGAGTCTTGATAGATGGAGGTAGCTCTTTAAATATTCTATTCTCGGGAGCTCTGGAAGAAATACAGGTTCCTAAATCAAAGGTAAAGCCAGTAAAATATGCCTTTCATGGCATAGTTCCTGGCTCAACTGCCAAACCGATAGGACACGTGTCCTTACTGGTTACGTTCGGAAGTCTTGATAATTTCCGAACAGAAAAGATTTCGTTTGACGTGGTTGATTTTGAGACCGCTTATAACGAGATCCTTGGCCGTCCGGCTCTAGCAAAATTTCTGATAGCCACGCATTACGGTTATCAGAGTTTGAAGATGCCAGAACCAAAGGGTGTCATCATGGTTCGGGGAGATGAAAAGATGGCTTATGTCTGCGATCGGAGATCTTTAGAACTGGTCGACGAGCTTCCGACCAGAAATACTGACTCTTCTGCAATGCAGGTCAAGCACTCCAGACCAAAATTGACACCCAAACCCTCTGATCAGACAAAAGAGGTGCTACTCGACAAAGACGCTTCTCCGAGAGACGCTAGGTTGGGAGACACCGACATGACTATTCAGATATTACTGACCGGAGAAGTGCTCAACCCTAAATAAGAAGAGTCGCTCGTCTCTTTCCTCCGAGCAAACCAGGACGTTTTCGCCTGGCAGGTGTCCGACATGCCCGGAGTCCCCAGGGAAGTGATCGAGCACAGGCTGGCTCTTCAGCCTGACAAAAAATCGGTCAAGCAGAAGCTAAGGCGTTTTGTACCTGACCGGAAGGAAGCAATCCAGTCGGAGATTGACAAGCTCCTCAAAGCTGGATTTATTCGTGAAGTCCATCACCCTCAGTGGCTTACCAACCCTGTAATGGTTAAAAAGAATAATAGAAAATGACGAATGTGTATAGACTTCACAGATCTTAATAAAGCTTGTCCGAAGGATGATTTTCCCCTTCCTCGCATTGATCAGCTTGTAGATTCCACCCCCTGGTGCGAGTTACTGAGTTTTTTAGATGCATATTCAGAGTACCACCAGATTAACATGAGTAAAGAAGATGAGGAGCAAACTTCCTTCATCACTCCATATGGCACTTACTGTTATTTTAAGATGCCTTTTGATCTCAAAAATGCTGGTGCAACTTTTCAAAGGTTGATGCAAAAAATTCAGCCACGGTAGGTCGAAATTTAGAAGCTTATGTGGATGGCTTGGTTGTGAAAAGCATCAACGCTGGCGATCATATTCTTGACCTACAAGAAACTTTTAACAACTTGAGAAGACATAACCTCAAGTTGAATCCGGAGAAATGTATGTTCGGGGTTTCCGCTGAAAAGCTTCTTGGTTTCCTAGTTTCGGCTAGAGGTATCTAAGCAAATCCGGCGAAGATATCGTCCATCAATCAGATGCGTCCCCTGACCACGAAGAAAGAGGTCCAAAGTCGACCGGTCGTATGGCGTCACAGTCGTTTATAGCCAAAGTTAGGTGAGAAGGGATTACATTTCTTTAAATTTCTTCTAAGTATGGGAGTTTTGAGGACGAAAGAATCCAACGAAGCCTTTGAAAAACTCAAAGAGTACCTTGGAAGCGCCCAGGTCTTAGTCTCTCCAAGATCGGAAGAAACACTGTTGATTTACGTGGCTGCAACGCCACATGATGTCAGCGGTGTATTGGTCGTAGAACGTGAAAACGTTCAACGACCAGTATATTACATAAGCGAAGTCTTACATGGACCAAATGAAAGATATCCACAGGTACAAAAGTTGCTCTATGGTCTCCTTATGGCTTCAAGGAAACTAAGGCATTACTTTGTGCCCACAAAGTGGTCGTACTACTGTGATATGCCCTAGGTCAAGTCCTTGGAACAGGAATAATCAGGACGAATAGCAAAATGGGCAGTTGAACTAGGGACGTTCGATCTCCATTTTATCTCATGAACAGCTATAAAGTCTCAGGCAATAGCAGAATTCATTGCCGAATGGACAAACCCAGAACCTAAGCAGGAACTCGAGTACGAGCACCACAACGAGTAGACAATGTACTTTGATGGTTCATTAATGCTTAAAGGATCGGGGTCGAGTCGCCTTGATATCCCCATCGGCGAACACATTAAGTACGCCATTCAGTTTAACTTTCCCGCTACTAACAATGTAGCGGAATATGAAGGTTTGCTGGCAGGACTTCGAGCAGCTCATTCGCTCGGGATTCGCAAATTGCTAGTGAAAGACGATTCTCAACTAGTAGCGAATCAAGTAGGGAAAGAGTATCAGTACTCAAGTACCAAGATGTCGTCTTATCTGGCGGAAGTACGAAAACTCAAAAAGCACTTCTTCGGTTTTCAGATCCAATATATTCCTAGAAAGGAAAACTTTATAGCAGATCAGTTGGCACGGATGGCCTCCACTAGGTCAACCGTCCCGCCGGGAGTTTTTCTTGAGCAACTCGATTCACCCTCGGTAATCGAGCCTTCCGAGAACATCAATGGTTCACATCAGGTCAATCCAATTGATTCTGGTCACATAGATGCTCCACAGATCGATGACGATCATGGTAGAGATTGGATGACATCGATCTACAATTATCTTCAGCATGACCTAATTCCAAAAGATGATGTAGAGGCTGATCGTATAGCACGAAAAGCCAAATCATACACTCTAATCGAACATACCTTGTATAAACGAGGATCTCATGGAGTGTTGATGAGATGCATATCTCACTCGGATGGCATTAAGTTGCTAACCGAAATTCATGGAGGAGTCTGTGGAGCACATCATTCCTACAGAACACTGGTCGGTAAAGCATTCAAGCAAGGATACTATTGGCCAACTGCCCTTCATGATGCAAAAGAGTTCGTGACGAAGTGTGTACAATGTCAGTTTCATAGCCGACACGTACATCAGCCAGCACAAGCTCTGCAAATAATTTCTCTTTCTTGGTGTTTTGCAACCTAGGGACTAGACATTATGAGACCTTTCCCAAGAGCACCCGGGGGCTTCGAATTCCTTTTTACCATGATTGACACGTTTACAAAATAGATCGAAGCCGAGCCAGCTGTTAAAATTACAACTGAGGCTGCTAAGAGGTTCCTCACAAAAAACGTGATTACACGATTTGGTGTACCCAGTTGCATAATCATGGACAATGGTACCCAGTTCTCCAGCGGCAATTTTCAGAAATTCTGCGATGACCTTAGTATCAAAGTCTATTTCGCTTCAGTTGCTCATCCGCAGAGTAACGGAGCAGTTGAGCGTGCCAATGGTATCATAATGCAGGGGGTCAAACGCCGGGTATTCGACCAGTTAATAAAACGGTCAGGAGCTTGGGTTCAAGAACTTCCTTCTGTTTTATGGGCTGTTCGTACGACGACCAGTCGTGCGACCGGTGAAACACCATTCTTTTTAGTCTATGGGGCCGAAGCCATACTTCCTCCAGAACTAAAAATTGGTTCAGCTCGCACTGATTGTTTCGATGAAAACGATCAGGAAGAAAGACGACTCGACGATGTTAATTTCCTTGAGGAACGACAAAACCAAGCCTTACTGCGTTCGGCAATCTATCAACAAGCCATGCGAAGGTAGCACAGTTGTAAGGTGTAACCTCGCAGCCTAGCTGTAGGTGATCTGGTTCTCAGAAAAATTCAGAACCAAACTAATCGCAACAAACTCTCTCCCAAATGGGAATGTCCTTATACTGTGGTCGAAGTAACCCGACCAGGTTCGGTACGATTAGCTATATCAGACGGCAGGGTTTTGTCTAATTCTTAGAATATTGACCAACTGCGTAAGTTTTTCGTTTAGTTTTCATTTCTTTTCCATTCAGTTTAATAAATAATAAAACAATCCAAAAAGCAAGTGATGTTATTTATATGACAGAGCCTAGCTCTGGTCGACTGCGGTTCATATGCTTAAGACTATGAAGATTATATTTTTTATTTTCAAAATTCTGTTCTACTCTTGTTTGGCTACTGGTCGGGACACGGAAAACCTCCTAGTCGAAGTCTCTCTTTTTTCGCATGTGGTTCCGCCCACTGGAAGGAGCTTCCTAGCGACGGTCCTGTTCTCACGATCCTTGCTGCCAGTCGGACTAGAGTATGAACACGTATTGCGAAATACAGTCTATATCTTCATTTCTTAGCAAGTTCATTCCGACCAGCGTTGAGCACTGCATAGAAATAAAACCACTTCTCGTTTATTATATATGTCTTTGCATATAATTTCCTCTTGTCAAGAAAAAATATTTTTTTTCCTTCCGACCATATATTGTCTTAGTAAGTACTTTGATTACGAAAAACAGATTTACAACTAGTCGAAACCTAACACTGGTTCCGACCAAAAAGGTTTCCTAGTATTATCACGATCAGTTTTTCAACAATCAGTACATACTTTCAAACAATGGTTGAGACTTAAGTTCATATTCTTGGCCTACTGCTTTTATAGTAAAGTTCTTCTACTATAAAACAGTCGGGAGCTTAGTAATATATGATAAGTCGACCGGATAAACAAAAATTCTTTTTTCATTGATAAGAGAAAGGTAAGTTTTTACACATTTTGTGCATACTCTCTCTCTCTCTCTCTCTCTCTCTTTTGCAGGTTTTTTTTACTACTAGAGATTACCCTCCATTAGTCACTGCTGGACGGAGATCCGACCTCCATATCTTCTGCAACCTTGTCTCCAAGAGGTTTAACTTCCTTGAGAAACTTGGTCGCCTCCTCAGGCAAGCAGTTAAAATCCTCTTCAATAGCCTGAAGATTGGTAGAGGGGTCGGACGCCTTCAGTTTTACCAAAGCAAGACTAACTCCACTAGCAATAGATTCCTTTACGGACTGGGCGTAATTATCTCTTGTAGTTTTGAGCAAGCCCTTAAGGTCCTCCAAAAGATGGCCAAGGTAATTTACCTTTTCCATTGGATCACTTAAAGAAGGCAACGTTGATCCTGATCCCATATCAAAGATCATTTTGTTGAGTGCAGTAATTTGTTCATCAAGGTTAAACATAACCGCTGCCCCTTTTTCTTGCTCAAATTCCAAAGCTTTTTGTGCTATGCTTAATGCTTGATTTTGTTCTGTATAAGCAAAGCAAACATTAAGCAAGAAGGATTAGAAGAAAATACTAAGTCAAGTCTACGACTAAGTTACATTCGCCCTTCTTCCTGGATTTTTTCAGGTATTTTTCATGTCTGGTCGTCAAGTTTTTGATCGACCGGTTTTTAGCTTGAATTTCCTCTTCAAGCTTTATTCTTCTGTCTTTTTCAGCCAAAACTTCTTTTATTTTCTCCAAATCTATCAAATTTGATAAGGGAGAATAGTTAAAGGAAGAAAGGAAAGTCTTGAAAAAAGATAAATTAAGAAGAAAGTGCTTATTTTCTAGTTTGGAGTGTTTTTGCTCTAGATTCTTAATTCGATCGGTTTGTCCTCCGATCGCAGCAAAATTTTCAACCATATGCTGCATGGATATCATTTTTTCTTTAAGTTTTTTGTGAACTTCAAGGAAAACTATAAGAATGGTTGAGGACACTTACTTGAATTGCCACATCATTATAATCGGCAAAAATCTTATCAGTATTCGCCTTTGCAAGGCGGTCTGATACTCTCCTCCAAGCATCATCAAGCTCCTTATCCTCGAGAAATCGAGCAGAGAGGGAACTTGTTGGTCTGGGAGGAGTTCTTTTCAGAAGTTAGAATCTTCTGTGGATCTGCGAGATGCCTACCTCCGCTGACAGAGTGACAATCACCACGGGATTCAAATCGGATTCCAACACTGAAGCAGGCTCGGGGGCTTCCCCAACCACTTCCTCAGGATTTCTTGCGTGAGGAAAGCCCTGATCGGAGGTGCCCTCAATCACCTGGCCTGCTAGAATAATCTGATCGGGAACGACTGGAACTCCAACAGGTCTGCGCAAAGGAAAGAAAGTTCAGAGTTCAATATCGCCAAGAATATAAAAGGTATGCGTTCATATGATAATTTCATTTACAACATACCCGGTTATCTTTTTATCTTGACTCTGAAGCGCGCTGGCTTAAAGTCTGTAGCGCTAACTCTTCTTTTCTTTTCAACCAATTTTTTCAGTCTTGAAGTGGTAGGGTTGGTTGTACCCTCTACATCTTTCAGTGAACGATCAGATGTAATACTTTCAACCAACTGGTCGAGAGTAGAATCCTTGATCGTTGGATCGGAAGGTGTAGATTCATCGGTCACCAAAGTAGTTGCTTCAACGGCCCTTGGCAAATCTTGAGCAACTGTAAACAAACAAAGTTAGTCGGGTGATGAACATATCTTTTTCATATAAGCAAAAAGTATTTCCTTCGGTTACCTACCTCTACACGATCACTAGTGATCGTAAGGTTGGTCGGTTCGTCAATTGGCTCATAGGTCTTCGTGGCCTCATCAATTCTTAGAACAACCGACTACATATCAAAGAGGATTTTTAGGTAAACACCGATCAGAAAAGATTGTAAAGGTGAAAAATAACTATTAGGCTTACCCGAAGTCTCTCAGCCCTCTCTTCAGCAGTAGTAATTGCTAAGATCAAAGGGAAACCAGCCTTCTCATTAGGCTCTCCGGCACAGATCATTCTGATTCAGCTTCTGATTTCATCAGAAGACAAGGCTGTAACAAAAAGAGAGGTCTTAGTGTTATAAAAGCATTTAACCAGAAAGATATGCTGGTCGGATTCTTATTGGAACTTACCTTCCCTAGAGTCCTTGGTCGCATCATCACGACCAATATACCAGAGCATCGAATGAGCTCTGGCCTTCAAAGGTCTGATTCTCCGCATGGAGAAGTCCCTCACCACGTGCAAGGAGGTTAAACCCCTGACACTCAGGAGATGGATGGCTTCAACCCATCTCCCAATTTTCCCCTCCTTCTTTGAGGAGGAACGCCATTGCGGGTTCTCGACAGCCTTTTTACCGCAGTAATAAAGGCCATCGCCCTGCGTAATCTTCATATAAAACCAACTCTTCTTCCATGACGACCACGAAGACTTGGAGTATATTGGAATGTACTCTTCAGCCTTTCCGTCATGGAGATGCAAAGTACACTCTCCGGGTGTACCAGTCGTCTTCTTCATATTTACCAATCTGTAGTAGTACCGGAAGAGATCCAGAGTTGCTGGAATTCCCAGGTACACTTCGCAGAGGTAGACAAAGATGCTGAGGTTGGCTATGGCGTTGGGGGCCAGATTGATCAGTTCTACTCCATAATATTCCAAAACTTGGGAAAGAAAGGAGTGAACTAGAAGTCTAAAGCCGCATTCGATTTATGCAAGAAAAACCAGAATTTCTCCATCCTCACCGCTTGGAGAATGTTCCCCAAATGCTGATCTCCATACGATCAAATTTCTGTTGGGTAGTAGCCCTACCTTTTCCAAACTTTCAAGTTTCTTCTCACTTAGATCGGAGATCGACCAGTTGGTGATAAGATCCGACATGGTGATTTCTTTCGGGTGAAGAATTCAAACGTGATTGGAGATGGTTTCTTGGAAGATGAAGAGGAAAGTAAAAGGCGTAGAAACCCTAATGCCCGGTGCTTAGGGGACTTTTATAGCTACAACACTGTAACCGCTTCTGGGAAAAGCCAACGGACAAAAATCCTTTTAAACCAGCAGACAAAGAGTTTTTTCAACTTCCAAGGCAATTTCTCAACTTAAAAAATGAATACGGACCACCTCGAATACCACGACATTTAATGAGGGATCTACCCGATGCGATTGCATCGGGAGTAAGCGTCTATACGACCAATTCATTTAAAGTTCGGGGGCTAGCTGACGAGGATTAAAACATCTATTTATTATTTAATAGATAAAAGACCATATGACTTCGTGGTCGTAACCCCTATATAACGACCTCACCGGGTCGTGAGGATTCCGAGGTTACACAATATCTAACACAGTCTGAGAAAGTTCCCAACCTTGTCTCCGACTACCAAAAGCTCACAAAGCCTTGAACGATATCCGGATCTAGCGTCAGATATATCCTCTACCGTGTGAAGAATGGAACATGTGCTGTATATTCCATACCACGTGACGATACGTAACTCTAAGACACAAGAATACGGTTAATGGCTCACTGACATATAACCGTACGGCAGTTGACCCATTGTCAACTGATGCCTCTCTTCGACCAGACGCGTTGCTTCTCCAACAGGCGTCTCTCCCAGAGACAACTGCCAACGCTTCATCAACTACATAAGGAGGACTGCGAACCGAAGTGGAGGGGGGAGAATGGTGAAGATCATTTGGGAAACACTCTCAGAAGAAACATTGTATTCCCGAGTTAGTCTTCAGTCTAGGTTACATACACCCATTGTAATAGCCAGTTCATAGCAATAAAGAACAGTCTCATTACTTTCCAGTAGATACGCGCCATTTTCATCTTTTTCTTCATAACAAGATCGGCGATTTGATCGTCGATAGAATGACATGAGAACGAGGGTATTGTCATTTCGCGTACGAAAAAGCTAGAAGTAGGATGGTGTGAGGTGTCGCGATGCAGACTCCCTCACACGGTTACTTGTACACACAACAAGAACAAATAATATCGTAAACACGAGACTAGCATAATGTAAGTCGTACAGAAAATAATATTTACATAACAATACCGATACATATACTCGTGGGCCCTCTTAGGGTGTATCCCATGTGTGGCCCTTGCCTCGCTCAATGGACCGATTGTGGGCATTGGTGCGAGTATGTCAAAGGATATGATAGCCGAGGTACCCTGCCATCGCGAGTAGTCTGCACCGGTGTCGCGATGGGGTGCTGCGTCGGTCGGCTCACTCCGGGCACACCGTGCAGCTGTGAAGCCCTAACAGAGACCTGGCTGGGAGTGATCTCATCGTGCGAAGGCATACTGCCCTCTCGCCATAGCGCCCACTCATCGTTGAAGTCATAGTCCAAGGTTATGCTCCCTCGTGCGACATCGGCTCCTCATCCCAAAGGGGTATACGGCCTGTGGAACAGTACGTTATGCATGTAAATAAAATGGAAATATTGAAATAGTATGTTTATGCATGTAAACATGATAGATATACCTGGTTGTTTCATCGCAACAGACGGCTCCGCGTAGTCCTATCCCGTGTACGGTTGGAATTGAGGACTTGTTAGAAGAAATTGCCATTAGTAAATAGTGGAGTTCGAAATAAACAAGCAGACGTGAGTGTTTCAAGTGTACCCGCGAACTGTGCTGGGGTACTCTCGGCATAGTGCCACGAGGACCCAATCGACACGTCCGGGTGAGGATCCATGGGGCGTGACACACTGTGGCTCACCCCCTCCCCCCCGTCCACGCACTTCTGGGCCATGCACGTCCCTCGGCCTCCGGCACAATGTAAGCTCGATGCATCGCCTCGCCTTCTCCATGATCCGGTCCATGGCATCTCTGAGGTCATGCCCCGCCATGATGACATGCTTTCCGATCGTCATGCCATGCATGGAGCTCGTCAACGCGTACATATCTCAGTTTAGATCATTATGTATACAGAAATAACAAGTTAGAAACTGCAAACATGAGAAGTAAATAAGAAGTATGGACTGTTCAATACGTACCGTGCTATGGAATGCGGAGTCTAACTGGGTGGGGTATATGTCGGTCATCATGGTCTTGTGTCGTGGTGGGTCGCCCACGATCCTGACGCAACGAACCCTCGTCCAAGTGAAGTACCACTCGATATACTCCTCGTACATTTGGTGGACGTAGGGAGCATCCTCTTGGACAACGTCCTCTAAGGCATGGAGCCACTGCTCAATCCACGGGACCGCCTTCTCAGCCCAGGAAGTCCGACCAGATACTCTCTCCCTAGTATACCTGTGGAAGGAAACACGATAAATTGATAAGTACGCAAGGCAAAGGCTACGACAAAAATTAAACGTTAACTTATCGATGAACGTTCGACGGCAACGGCTCTCCCAAGACATTGTGACCTGCTGTCGTAGTCCGAACTGGAGTATCAGCCAGTGCACATGGTACTCCTCCACGAAGACGTCGTGCACCAAGTGACGCCGCATGAGCCAGTACCTAGTCTCACTGGCACAAGCTCAACAGGCCTTGGGGTCGCACGTGTACACCCTCTCGGGAGTGTACGGTATCCAAATGACGTGATCATTCATCAGCTGATCGAACATCGCAACAAAGTCATGGTAGGACATATGCGTAGTGATCGGTGTGAACGTGACCTGTGGAATAGAACAACCAAACCCGAGAACATGCAAATAAAGCACATTATGAAGCAGACTAAAGGTTCAAGAAACTTACCCATCGGCGACACCACACTGTACCCATGGTCTGGTCATCCACGGCGACGGCAGCGACGTACATGGTGATGATGTAGGCTCCAAGATCGAGCTGTGGTCGTCTGATCTGGAAACACTCGAAGGACCACAACTAAAGTAGGAGCGGGCATCCAGAGAGGACAGAACTATCCTGGACTCGCTGGCATGCGTCGCATAGGGCATGATATGTCACGCACAGCACCGCTGGGCCCAAGCATACGACTGGATCTCCTCCACCTCCATCTCTGCCAAATCTCGTGCATAGAGGATTATGTTATTGTCGACGCTGTCGCCGTGGAACCCGCAGAGCATGACCCACCCGAACGGCCACAGCAGGTAGGCCTTGAAGTGCCTCCTCACTGTGTAGTCGGATGTGTCCTGTGCCACATGCTGTGGCCGCAAGAAGACATGAACTCATTACTAAGTTGAACAAAGCAATTTAAGCGGAAACACAAGGGTTATAAATACTTACGTAGAAATGGTAGAGCCATTTCAGTATCGACTGTCGGCGCATTCTTCAACTCCTTGTACCCAACGCCGGATGACAACACCCCATGGAATCTCGCGAGTAGGTCCTGTTGGTAATATAACCTAGAGGCAATCATAGAGATGATTGTATCACGTCTATGTTTATGATTTATTGAATAAATATTATTTTGTTCCTTGAATGAATCATCACTGATAAAGATTAACAAGTATGTGGCTTGTTGGAGAAACTCTTTAACTTAGATGATGTTGTTCTAAATGTATCCTTGGTCGGATTTCACTAGTCGAAACACTAGTGACTCTATCGACTAGCATATGTATTGATTAATGACCATATTTCACTGGTCATAGATATAGGGACATCGAATCAATAATGTGAACACATGTTGGAGAACATGGTGTTGGATTGACCCACTTTGAGACACTGTTGAGATTGTTATGATTTCATGTGTCATCAATTGGTCTCAAATAATGATGATGTATAATCCTTAGACCTGAGATCAACATAGTTTTCTACATGTGTAAGAATACACTTTGGGGTTGCCAAACTCTACTCTATAACTGGGTGGTTATAAAGGTACCTTTCAGGTATGCTATGAAACACGTAGAGAAATGTGACTGGTTGAATATGAGATTTTCCCCTCCTAACATACAGGAGAGATATCTCTGGACCCCTCGATATGGTCGGATAAAGAAATTGCATGGTCATGCTACTAGTGGTCGAGGAGTTCGACCATGTGAAGTTATCCGACACTTGATCGAGAAAGTGTTGAATAGTCCATGGATGACATGATATCTCACCTGGAGTTCAACCAGATATCATGAGGCAAATAGAGAATACACGAGCAGGTCGTTTAGTTCGAACAGATATGGACTAGTCGTATAGAGATACGAGTTGGTCATAGACTGGTCGAACATAATCATTAAGTGGTCAAAACCTGGTCGTAACAAGTTACGAACTGGTCGAGACTATATATGAACTGGTCGTATAGAGATACGAGTTGGTCGTTAGTGAAAAGGACATGGTCGTAGATCATATTGCATTAAGGTTTGTTCGATATAATTCGTGTATATTCAGGAATCGTTATGTCCTGCTATGAGCCGCTGACGATTCATGATCGGAAAAGAGTTTCCGAGTCACAACTGATTACACATGAACCTAACGGGTCACACACTTAACGGGTTGGAACAAACGTGTTTAGATAGGATCCATCATGAGCTCTGTATAAGGAGATGCATGAGGCTTTTGGGAAAAACAGATGATAGACATGACATGAGTTGTGTCGGGACCCAAATATGCAAATCTGGACCCTCTGTGTATTCTGCACTAGTCCAGGATCACGCTAGTGCACACAGTGTCAACATTGATGAAATATCACATCCATACAACGAATATAAGAATAAACGAGTACATTTAAATAACAAATAACTGTTGGGACCTTATGGTCGAGTTTTACATTTATTAAGCCATGCAAGGCTGACAATAAAGAAATAAACTGCAATGAAACGAAATAAACTCGGTGGCTCCCATCAATTTACCACAACAACCGATCGATCAAGACCCTAACGTTCAACCTTCGTAGAACTCCTCTTCAAAAGCAGGCGACGACTCCTCCACTTCTGTTGATTTGTTTAGCAAGAGTGAGTACACACCGTACTCGCAAGTCATACCACAGAATGCATTTATATATATGATGGCTTATTCCAAAGAAATGGCTTCTGTGGTTACTTTGCAGAAATGCAACATTTGCAATTGAATACAATTAATAGATTGAAAGCGTAATTCAAAACAAATAGTCAATAATAAGTTAACAATTGATTTCACAAAGGACACACAGTCTAATCAAGTTCTTTCACACAACTGAACAAGTTATCTCACACAGCTGACCCTTTCCAATTGTTTTATGAAAATCTACCCTCGTGTGAAATTCAGAGCATGTCCATAACCGAGGACGCGCTATTCGAATAGATTGATTTAAACACTCTGCAGAGGTTGTACACTTTACCCACACGATGAAACCAACCGGATCGAGTTGATCACAACAAAACCTTTCGAGACTTCATCTCAAACAATGACACTCTGGTGTGCTTTATCACGCCGTCAATTTGTACACACACCCTTGGAACGACACACACCATTGGACAGGATGCAATGAACTGTCCCGCGATGTGACATATCACACCTCCACCCATCACATAGCTTAAATACAACTTTGAGTTGTCAATGTCAAGACTCCATAACTTACTAAGTCGGGCCCACCCATACTAGGCATGTGGTCGCATGCAGAAGGCCCAGTTCAATGGCGCACAAAGTTAAGTCCTTAATTGACCAAGGCAAGACTTCCAGCTTTTCCCAAATCACAAAGTTTATATCACAGATCCACCATTCACACAGAATCCACCACTTGCCTCGGTCTAAATCTTTTCCCACCCTCGTTGATTAAGTGCAACACATGCCATCAACGAGTAATAGCACACAAAGACACAGATTCATCACACGCCCATAATCACTTAGTCAAGTTTATAATTGCAACTTTCACATGGAATGATGACTCGTGGCATGGCTAAGCGCCTAATCGTATCTAACCAACCCACGTTGGTGCCACGATAATACCAACTAATAATTAACCAACCTAGGGTGACAAAAGATCATGGCATACAATAGACAAGGTGGCATAACAATTTGGATTAATAACTACACCCAAAAGTATTTAAATAATTACTTGAAATAGAATGCAATACATTGAAACAAAGTATTTGAAAACTGGGTTCAAAATGATCAAAGGTATAACTTGCCTTGGAATAGATCTAGATATTGGTCTTGGTCTTGAGGTGCTCCTTCTTACGCAAAATTTCCAAAGTATCGACGTCTACTCATGAAACGAGACAAAAGAAAACAAAACAAATAAATAACAGAGGCAAAATAAACTCCAAAAATTAAATAAAATTCATAAATAAATAGATCTGAATTTTATATGAATTTACAAATTTGAATGGGCTCAATTGGACTTGGATGCAAAAGATATGGGCTTTGGAAGATTGGAAAATCAATAAAACCCTAAATTGGATTTTCTCGAATTTCCCAATTATTTTTATAAAGGAAAATCGATTTATTGCGCAATGCTTGCGTCGGTAGAGATTTCGGAAAAGAAATAAAATTAAATAGAAAAGCGACAGTGGGCCCCATCGCCGCTTGCTCAACCTGATGGACCAAACCCACCGAGCCACGGGATCTGGGAGCGGTGGATGAGCCACGCTGCAGCGTGTCTTTGGCGACACGGCGCCACGCGGTGACACGCACGCACGTAAGCCGAGGTGGATCTTGACGCGGCCGCCACATCGGCCGACGGCGGCGATGGCTCGGGAACCAATGGCAACGGCGAACGGCGGCTCTTCGCCGGCGATGAGTGGTACCAATGTGAAGAGAGGGTTATTGCGCATCTATGGGCACCGGTTTGAGTACAGGGTGGTCGGAGATGACCGTGGCGAGGAGAAGCGGCGGACGTCTCGGTTTGTCGGACGGAAGCTCGGCAATGCTCGGCGACGAGGAGGTGCGCCGCGAGGTGGCTCGAGGCTTGCCGATCACGATGGTGCGATTGGCGAGGCAAGGGCGACGAAGGCGGCGCAATTCACCGGAGAAGAAACTCGGCGAAACCCTAAAACTCGAAAATGCGGCGGCGCTAGAGGCGATCGGGCGGCGAGCGGCGGCTTTGGATTGCGGAGGTGGTGGCGATGCTAAGGGAGGTATTTATAGGCGGGGACGCGGTTTGGAAATCCCAAATCGGGTCCGAACGGCGGATTTTGAATTCTCGATTCTCGGAGATTGAAACCGATTTGGAAATTGAAAATAACCGAACAGGTGCGGGAGAGATAAGGCTTCGAAGGCGTTGTCCGCGCACAAAATCGAGGCCGTTATGCAATTGTCGGACGAAGCTCCGAGGTCCAAAGAATGGCGGGCGAGAGCGCGGCCGGAGAAGAAGATAGCGCGAGACGACGACCTGTGGCGGTCCCACTGGCGATGGCGCGGCGGCGCGGCGAGGGCGAGCGTCGATGGCGATCCAACGGCGCAGCGAAGCGCGGCGAGCGAGCGAGCGATCGACCGAAAGGGACACGCGCGAAGATCCAGCGGTCAAAGCGGGGTTGAGCGCGCGCGTCCGTCGGAGACGAGGGCACGCGTCGAGCATCCAACGGACGAGCGCGGCGAGGCGAGATGGGTGGGCGGGCCGAATAGTCTTGGCTTCGCCCGATCTTATTCAAGGATTTAAAATAGGTTTTTCTTTTAAATAAATCCGAAAATGCAAATAGCAATTAGAAAATAGCAAATGACTTTGGAAAAATTCCAGAAAATTCTATAAAATATATCCAAGCATATAGAATTTAAATAAAATAGTTTTGACAATTGTTGATGTTGGGATTAAGCACATTAAATCAATTTGTCCTTAAAGTCCATATTAAACTTTTTAAATTAATATCCAATAAATCCAAATGATAAATTTTCTTGCTACTAATATTTAAAAGATTTTTACAACTCTGAAAATTGGGATGTTACAAACCTCCCCCCCTTAAACGAATCTCGTCCCCGAGATTCCGGCTAGCTAGAGAAAAGGCTAGGGAACTCGGATTTCAACTCTTCTTCACGTTCCCATGTTGCTTCTCCTTCTGAGTGGTGACTCCACTGGACTTTGCAGAAACGAACGGTCTTGCTTCTGGTGCGGCGCTCTGCGACATCCAAAATCCTAACAGGCTGCTCTTTGTATGTGAGATCTTCCTTCAGTTCAATTGACTCCAACGGGGTCTGCTCTTCTGGCACACGAAGACACTTTTTCAGCTGAGAGACATGAAAGACATCATGCACTCCTGCTAACGACTGTGGTAGCTCCAACTGGTACGCAACTTCTCCACGGCGTTCCAAAACCTTGAATGGACCCACATACCTTGGAGCAAGCTTCCCTTTGGTGTGGAATCTCTTAACACCTCTGAGCGGAGTAACTCGCAGATACACAAAATCCTCGGTTCAAAGTCGAGGTCACGACGACGATTATCGGCATAACTCTTTTGTCTGGATTGGGCTATCTTTAGTCTTTCTCTGATCATAGCAACTTGTTCTTCGGCTTCCTGAATAATATCTGGCCCGAACACTACACGTTCAGCTGTCTCTGACCAATTCAACGGAGTTCTGCAGGCACGACCGTACAGAGCTTCAAATGGTGACATCTGCAAACTGGCTTGATAACTGTTGTTGTACGAGAATTCTGCATACGGTAAACTTTTATCCCAACTGGTAGCGTTAGCTAAGGCACAGGCTCTCAACATATCTTCTAATATCTGGTTGACTCTTTCAGTCTGTCCATCTGTCTGTGGATGATAAGCAGTACTGAAATTTAGATGAGTTCCCAGGGCTTCATGTAGACTCTGCCAGAAACGAGAGGTGAATTGAGATCCTCGATCTGACACTATCTTCTTAGGCACACCGTGCGGTCGACGATTTTGACATATACAATTCCGCCAAGCGGTCTCTGAGTAAGTGGTTTTGACTGCAAGAAATGGGCAACCTTAGTCAAGCGATCCACTATTACCCAAATCGAATCATAACCTGATTGAGTCTTGGGTAACCCGGTAATAAAATCCATACCGATCTCTTCCCACTTCCATTCTGGTATCTTCAGCGGTTGTAGCAATCCTGCTGGTCTCTGATGTTCGGCCTTTACTTTCTGACACACGTCGCATAAGGCAACGAACTCTGCGACGTCTCGCTTTAAGTTTGGCCACCAAAACTTATTCTTAACATCCTGATACATCTTAGTGCTCCCAGGGTGAATTGAATACTTTGAGTCATGGGCTTCCTTCGAATCACCGTCTTAATCCATCCATATCGGTACATGATACGTCCATTGATCCACAAGATATCCCGATCATCTATGGTGAAGTCTTTAAATTTTCCTTCCGACATCTTCTTCTTGAGATCGACAAACTCGTAATCCTTAGGTTGAGCTTCACGAACTGCTTTCTCCGAGTAGACGCACTTCCAAGCCGCCACAAATCCTTCCTAACAACTTCTAGTCGTAGCTTCGGAATTCCTCCCAAGTTCGAACACAACTCTTTGCTTCGAGCATTGCAAGTAGCTCTTACGACTCGGTGCATCTGCAACTACATTGGCCTTACCAGATGGTAATGGATTCCAAGGTTATAATCCTTTATTAATTCCAACCATCTTCTCTGCCTCATGTTCAAATCGATGAGTGAATATGTACTTGAGCTCTTATGATCTGTGTAGACTTCACACAATGATTCTGATGAGATAATGACGCCAAATCTTCAAGGCATGCACTACGGCACTAATTCCAAGTCATGGGTAGGATAGTTCTCTTCATGAGGCCTTAATTGCCTTGGCGCATAAGCGGCAGACTCTTCCTTCTTGCATAAGGACACATCCTAATCCTTGACGCCAAGCATCACAAGAGATATCAAAATCCTTACTAATATCCGCAAAACTAGTCTCAATTTGAAGTCGACGTTTCTTCAATTCTTGAAAACTTTCTTCACAAGCTGGGGTCCAAATAAACTTCTTCTCTTTCTTCAACAATTGCGTAAGAGGTTTAGCAATCGTTGAGAACCCTTCAATGAAACGACGATAGTATCCTGCCATTCCCAAGAAACTACAATTTGAGTAACCGTCTTGGTCCGCTCCCAATTCATTCTGACTTTAACCTTCCCGGGGTCAACTGCTACTCCTTCGGCTGTCATTACATGACCGAGAAAATCAACTTTCTTCTTCCAAAAGTCACACTTGCTGAACTTGGCATACAACTGATGTCCTCTGAGCTTCTCTAGGATTAATCTCAAATGTCCTGTATGTTCTTCTTCTGACTTTGAGTATACCAAAATATCATCAATGAATACTACCACGAACTTATCCAAATATTCCATGAATACTTTGTTCATCATGTTCATGAAGTAGGCAGGGGCATTAGTCAATCCAAAAGACATGACTAAAAATTCATAATGTCCATACCGGGTTGAGAAAGCGGTCTTTGGTACATCCTTAGGACAAATCTTTAACTGATGATAACCTGATCGTAGGTCGATCTTGGAGAATACTCCGGCTCCTTTCATCTGGTCGAACAAATCATCTATTACGGGCAATGGGTACTTGTTCTTGATGGTGACTTGTTGAGAGAACGATAATCGATACACATTCTCATACTTCCATCTTTCTTCTTGACGAACAAAACAGGTGCTCCCCATGGCGACGAACTAGGTCTTACAAAACCTTTCTCCAGTAGTTCTTCTATCTGCTTCTTCATTTCCACAAGTTCATCGACTGGCATCCGATAGGGTCTCTTGGAAATTGGTGCTGTTCCTGGCACTAGATCAATGACAAATTCAATGTCACGGTCGGTGGCATTCCCGTAATTCTTCCGAAATACATCCGGGTAATCTCGACTACGTGTCGTCTTCCAAAGAAACTGTCTTGGTCGTTGACTACCAAATGTCCATCACGCATCGAGGTGGCTAGAAATTCTACTTTCTTTCTGTGGTATCCTCAATTGTCACGGCTCTTGGCCACAATCTAGCATTGCTTTATGTTTGGATAACCAATCCATACCAAGGATGACATCTATGGTGCGAGTGTCTAGAACTATTAGGTTGGCTAGAAACTCACTCCACTATGAGTAGCCTAGCTCCTAAACATCCAACTTTAGAACTTAGCTCGCTCGGCGATTGGACTAACAGAGTATGCTTAAGATGTATAACTTCCAATTTGTTCTTAGTTGCAAAAATTCCAGAAACAAACGAATGCGAAGCTCGTAATCAAACAGGCGATCACGGTCTTGAATTTACTAGGAACTTACCCAAGACAACGTCGGTGCTTCTTGGGCTCCCTCTAGAGTGGCGTGGTTGACACGACCTCGACTCTCGATGGCGGTGTTCCTCCGGATTGACCGGTAGCTTGAGAAGTTCCTTGATGGTTGCCTTGTACTGGTGTCTTGGCTGGTGTGTTCCCAAGGTTGAAGCGTACTGGAGTGATAGTCCCATTCTGCGGACATCGGTTGGCGAAATGCCCTGGCTGACGACAGGTAAAGCAAACTCTGGTTGTATTCTGTGGGTTGCTTCTCGGATTGGGGTTGGTAGTGCGGGGTTGCGAAAGTTACGAGCAATGGGCGAGGTGCCAAGTTGGTGCGGTGGTCCGCGAGAATGCGTGGTGGAAAACGGCTAAACTGCGGTGGAATCATTCTTGCCCTCAGCTGGGGTTGGTGACTTCCTTGCTGAGCCATTCTGCGCTTACGATGATCTTCCAATTCCTTGCGCTTATCCTCTAGAATCAAAGCCTTGTTGATTAACTCTTGAAAATCAGGAAAGGTGTGGGCGATCAAGTTAACTTGAAGTCCAGTGTTCAATCCTTTCAGAAAACGACTACGACGAGCCTTGTCGCTGGCGACATCTTCTCGCGACATATCGAGCAAGTTGAGAGAACTTGTTGAGGTAATCAGTCACTGACATTCCTCCTTGCTTGAGAGCACGGAATTCATCCTTCTTCAGATCCATGATTCCTTCTGGTACATGATACTGGCGAAAAGCGGTTGTGAACTCTTCCCAAGTAATGTCTTGCGGCGTTCCATGCGCTGCACAAAAATTTTCCCACCATTCAGCGGCAATGCCTTCCATCCGTGAGAGGCGTCTGTAACTTTTCATGATCGCTGCATTGAGTGATCAGCAGTTTTCTCTCAATAACACGAAGCCAATCATCAGCTTCTACTGGTGAGACATGTCCAGAAAAGGTTGGTGGACGGGTCCTCATAAACTCCGCCAACTTGGATGATCCATTATGACCATGAGCAACTGGGGCTCCATTGTGATGCTGATTGTTGTTGTTCTGGTTATTCATGGCTTGCATCTGATTCATCATGGTGTACATCAGCTGGGTCTGAGCTGTCATGAATGCTCCAAAATTCTGCAGATCAACTGACGGTGCTTGTGGTGGAACTGCTTCTCCGGGGATTTGCTCCCGTCCTTCTGACACTGGAGTATCAGAACCACTTGCAGCAGCTTGACGAGTCTGAACCATCTGGTGAATCTCCAAGGGTTAGATAAGGTAGCAAGCACGAGATAAGTTGTAGAACTAAGCGGGGTAGGTAAAACCCAACAACATATTTTAAGAAAGCTCAACTGAAACTCTTATATTGATTAAGATAATAGTATGGCTTGCAACAAATGCCTAAGGGCCTTTGCAGCTCATACTTACACACAAAAATAAGGACGAACTTAAGCACACAAAACTATCGCCTAAAGGGCGACTCAAGACATAAAACTGGCTAAGCCTGAAACAACGCGAACAGACTACTCAATCAAATAGCCTCCGCAGCCTTGGCGGTGCTCCCGCTCTTGTAGACTGAAAGTGGTGGCATCCTCGCGAACCGATCTTGATGTCCCGGGATGGTGCAATAGGAGCAGTGTCCACGTGCAGTCTTCTTGGTGCTTCGCTCTGCGCCTCTGCTGCTCTTCCGGTTCACCGGTCCATCGACTTCTTCAGGTCTTCCTCTTGATGTCTTCTTCGTGTCGTCCATAAAGAGTTTCTTCTAATATGGCGATCCTTTCTTGACTCTCAAAGAGTCTCATAGGTACACTCCACTCTGTGCGGCTAACTCCAACGATTCCTCTGAGCGGCGGCGAATCGGGCAAGATGCACGACGGTGGCATTGTCTTCTCCTTTGTCGACGGAAACGTGCGGCAAGATCCACGTCGAAGTGCGGGGATGATAACGGAAAATCGTGTCACGAAGCTCTCGAGTAGATGTTGCGATCCTCGGGATGGCAAGGCGTGAAGACTCTGGATTGCTTCAATCCAAATACTCCTTCTAGCCGAGATGTTCGATGGTTTGCTTGCCTTGGTGTCTTTGCTGGCGTAGATGGTCAAATGGCGATCACTCCACGATCTCGGCCGTTCACAATCCAAGCACCGCCACGGTACAATGGACGATCGAACCCTCCAAGTACTTGTAGCAACTTCCAAAGCTCGGCGGCAAGTCCTCCCTGCGCTCTCCATAACTCAAGACGAGGCATCTGTCAAGATGGACAAGGATATGAAAACAACTTTAAAACAATGGGAGAGAAAGAATTTCAGAATAGTTGAGTCAAGAGAGACATGAGATGAGTTAAAGAGTTCAATTAATCTTGCAAGTTAATATTTGCTTTAGAAAATAGTTTTGGACTCACTAAGAACGGCCAATCTAACTAGGGTCAAGACCTACGGTCGATGGCTCGATACCACCTCTGTCGGGACCCAAATATGCAAATCTGGACCCTCATGTATTCTCGCACTAGTCGAGGATCACGCTAGTGCACACAAAGTCAACATTGATGAAATATCACATCCATACAACGAATATAAGAATAAACGAGTACATTTAAATAACAAATAATCTGTTGGGACCTTATGGTCGAGTTTTACATTTATTAAGCCATGCAAGGTGACAATAAAGAAATAAACTGCAATGAAACGAAATAAACTCGGTGGCTCCCATCAATTTACCACGAGCAACCGATCGATCAAGACCCTAACGTTCAACCTTCGTAGAACTCCTCTTCAAAAGCAGGCGACGACTCCTCCACTTCAGTTGATTTGTTTAGCAAGAGTGAGTACACACCGTACTCGCAAGTCATACCACAGAATGCATTTATATATATGATGGCTTATTCCAAAGAAATGGCTTCTGTGGTTACTTTGCAGAAATGCAACATTTGCAATTGAATACAATTAATAGATTGAAAGCGTAATTCAAAACAAATAGTCAATAATAAGTTAACAATTGATTTCACAAAGGACACACAGTCTAATCAAGTTCTTTCACACAGCTGAACAAGTTATCTCACACAGCTGACCCTTTCCAATTGTTTTATGAAAATCTACCCTCGTGTGAAATTCCAGAGCATGTCCATAGCCGAGGACGCGGCTATTCGAATAGATTGATTTAAACACTCTGCAGAGGTTGTACACTTTACCCACACGATGAAACCAACCGGATCGAGTTGATCACAACAAAACCTTTCGAGACTTCATCTCAAACAATGACACTCTGGTGTGCTTTATCGCAGTCAATTTGTACACACACCCTTGGAACGACACACACCATTGGACGGGATGCAATGAACCGTCCGCGATGTGACATATCACACCTCCAAATTTCATCACATAGCTTAAATACAACCTGAGTTGTCAATGTCAAGACTCCATAACTTACTAAGTCAGGCCCAGCCCATACTAGGCATGTGGTCGTACAGTAAGGCCCAGTTCAATGGCGCACAAAGTTAAGTCCTTAATTGACCAAGGCAAGACTTCCAGTTTTTCCCAAATCACAAAGTTTATATCACACAGATCCACCATTCACACAGAATCCACCACTTGCCTCAGTCTAAATCTTTTCCCACCCTGTTGATTAAGTGCAACACATGCCATCAACGAGTAATAGCACACAGCACACACAGATTCATCACACAGTTCCATAATCACTTAGTCAAGTTTATAATTGCAACTTTCACATGGAATGATGACTCGTGGCATGGCTAAGCAGTCTAATCGTATCTAACCAACCCACGTTGGTGCCACGATAATACCAACTAATAATTAACCAACCTAGGGTGACAAAAGATCATGGCATACAATAGACAAGGTGGCATAACAATTTGGATTAATAACTACACCCAAAAGTATTTAAATAATTACTTGAAATAGAATGCAATACATTGAAACAAAGTATTTGAAAACTGGGTTCAAAATGATCAAAGGTATAACTTGCCTTGGAATAGATCTAGATATTGGTCTTGGTCTTGAGGTGCTCCTTCTTCTGCAAAATTTCCCGAAGTATCGACGTCTACTCGCAAACGAGACAAAAGAAAACAAAACAAATAAATAACAGAGGCAAAATAAACTCCAAAAATTAAATAAAATTCATAAATAAATAGATCTGAATTTTATATGAATTTACAAATTTGAATGGGCTCAATTGGACTTGGATGCAAAAGATATGGGCTTTGGAAGATTGGAAAATCAATAAAACCCTAAATTGGATTTTCTCGAATTTCCGAATTATTTTTATAAAGGAAAATCGATTTATTGCGCAATGCTTGCGTCGTAGGATTTCGGAAAAAGAAATAAAATTAAATAGAAAAGCGGCAGTGGGCCCCATCGCCGCTTGCTCGCCCACGGTGGACCAAACCCACCGAGCCACGGGATCTGGGAGCCGGTGGACTGAGCCACGCTGTGCGTGTCTTTGGCCGACACACGCCACGCCAGTGACACGCACGCACGTAAGCCGAGGTGGATCTTGACGCGGCCGCCACATCACCGGCGGCGGCGATGGCTCGGGAACCAATGGCAACGGCGAACAGCGGCTCTTCGCCGTGATGAGTGGTACCAATGTGAAGAGAGGGTTATTGCGCATCTATGGGCACTGGTTTGAGTACCTGGGGTGGTCGGAGATGACCGGCGGCGAGGGAGAAGCGGCGGCGACGTCTCGGGTTTGTCGGACGGAAGCTCCGGCAATGCTCCGGCGACGAGGAGGTGCGCACGAGGTGGCCTGAGGCTTGCTGATCACGATGGTGCAGTTGGCGAGGCAAGGGCGGCGAAGACGGCGCGCAATTCACCGGAGAAGAAACTCGGCGAAACCCTAAAACTCGAAAATGCGGCGGCTTAGAGCGTCGGGCGGCGAGCGGCGGCTTTGGATTGCGGAGGTGGTGGCGATGCTAAGGAGGTATTTATAGGCGGGGCGCGATTTGGAAATCCCAAATCGGGTCCAAACGGCGGATTTTGAATTCCTCGATTCTCGGAGATTGAAACCGATTTGGAAATTGAAAATAACCGAGCGGGTGCGGAGAGATAAGGCTTCGAAGCGTTGTCGCGCACAAAATCGAGGCCGTTCGCGCAATTGTCGGACGAAGCTCGAGGTCCAAAATGGCGGGCGAGCGCCGGCCGCGGAGAAGAAGATAGCGAGAGCGACGACTGTGGCGGTCCCACTGGCGATGGCGGCGAGGCGCGGGCGAGGGCGAGCGACGATGGCGATCCAACGGCGCGCGCGGCGCGCGAGCGAGGAGCGAGATCGACCGAAAGGACACGCGCGAAGATCCAGCGGTCAAGGCGGGGTTGAGCGCGTCGTCCGACGGAGAGAGAGGCACGCGTCGAGCATCCAACGGACGAGCGCGGCCGGGCGAGATGGTGGCGCGGGCCGAATAGTCTTGGCTTCGCCCAAGATCGTTTCAAGGATTTAAAATAGGTTTTTCTTTTAAATAAATCCAGAAAATGCAAATAGCAATTAGAAAATAGCAAATGACTTTGGAAAAATTCCAGAAAATTCTATAAAATATATCCAAGCATATAGAATTTAAATAAAATAGTTTTGACAATTGTTGATGTTGGGATTAAGCACATTAAATCAATTTGTCCTTAAAGTCCATATTAAACTTTTTAAATTAATATCCAATAAATCCAAATGATAAATTTTCTTGCTACTAATATTTAAAAGATTTTTACAACTCTGAAAATTGGGATGTTACAAGTTGCTCTACCGAAACCCTAGCCACCATCTTCCTGAGAGCCCTACTGTGCGAGTTGGTGCTAGCATACCGACGTACGATGTTCCTTCCCTGGACGTATGGATACCGTAGAGGCGCTACTGCGGTTGCTGTTGCGCTAAAGGACGATCCACATCTTTATGAGGAACTTGATTGGTTGCTGGAGGAGGCGATCGCAACCGAGGACGATCGACTACGCTGGACGGTCGACTTCGACCACTTCATCGACGTGCTCCACATTGGATCAGGCTGCTCGAACTCTTCTTCCGTTGTATTGTTCGTTTGGTGGTAACGATATATGACATCTTACTTGCATGACATCCTGGTTTATGTGGTAGAATTTTTGAATTGCCAGCTAGTGTAGCTTACCCGTATCCCTTCAGGTCCATGAGCCACATCTCCGCGATATCATACGCCGCCAGGGGGAAGCCCGCGCACGGCAAACCGGCCAGGAAGCCCACGTCCTGAAATGTAGGCGCCATCTCCCCACACAAAAGGTGGAACATGTGCATCTCGGGCCTCCAACGGTCAACCAACACCGTTAGAAGGTACCGGTTGTATGAAAACCATCTCGACGTACAACCACCGCCCTCAATGTCCTGGTCATCCTCCCACGTTGCCTCCACCATCCTCGCTAGCAGAAGCAGACCTGCGGCTCTCAATCTATGTCGAAAGGATTAACAACATATGTGAGTCCATCCCCACAAGTTGGATTGAAATTGAGTACACAAATGTCACAACTACACTTACTTGGGAACCCAACATGGGTCGACCCTCCATGCCCTCATGGGTGTGAGTGGCGGCAATGTGCCAAGCTTGATGGGTGCCTCGCTAGGCTGGGGGAGGACGTTACTGAGGCGGCTACAGTGGCTCGCGTCAACGGCCGGGTCAAGCAACTCGTAGGGCCACTAAGCAGCGTCTCCTGCTGCCACCCTACCTAAAAATTGAATGCTTACATGATTAATAATACAAAACTAATCTACACACAACTAAAATGATGTACTACACTACACTACACCACATAGCAATACATTCCATCTAGAACTATCTAATTAATTCAATTATTGCACCAAAAAAATTCTATATGATTTGCGACATATACAACTAAAATGATGTACTACACAACATTACACCACATAGAAATACATTCCATCTAAAAGTATATTACTAACTCAATTATTGCACCAAGAAATTCTACACGATTAACGACATATTCAGAACTGACTTACACACAACTAAAATGATGTACTACACCACATAGCATTACATTCTATCCAAAAATATCTAATTAATTCAATTATTACACACATAAAATTATTGCACGATTAGCGACATATCCGGAACTAAACTACACACAACTAAAATGATAAACTACACGACACTACACCACATAGCAATACATTACATCTAAAACTATCTAATTAATTCAATTATTGCACAAAAAAAGTCTACACGATTAACGACACATCCAAAACTAAACTGCAAGATAACATACTACATAACAATGCATCTAGAACTTTCTAAATCATTCACGTACTGCACGATAAACTAAACTATACACATATAAAATGATGTACTACAACAAACTACACTACATATCAATACATCTAAAGTTATCTACCATTCAATTCTATGTGGCTAGTTTTATTTGCTAACCTACCAATGTTTCGAATTTAGATACAAAGTTGTAAGAATATTTACCTACAAAGTAGACAATCGGATATGCTTCTCTCTCTCTCTATCTCTCTCCTCCTCCTCCGCTACGAACCGGTAGCGCTTCGCTAGGTCACTCCTCCCCTCTCCTCTTGTCCATTCTCTCCCTCTTTCTCGTTTTCTCAGAATAAAAGTGACTTTGGGCCTATTTTTTGGGGTTTTTTATAGGCTGGCCCATGTCATCATTTGGAATAGTGACAGGGTGGTGTGAGTTTCAGTCGTCATCCCAAATGACGATTGCCCGTCTAGTTGCCATTTGGAATGGTGGCAGGAAGGGGCAACCGGCGATATGGACAGTAAATACCAGTTAGGTGGGCGATAGGGTACTGTCGCTATTTCAAACAACGATTGGGTCTTGTCGCTATTTAAAATGACGACAATACCTCATTTCTATATAAAAAAATTGAGTATTTATTTTTGTAAATCTTTTATTAAAATAATATTATATATAAAAAAATCCTTTTGCGACCACTGGAGGGAGGGAGTACCACAGGGACCACCGCATACAGCTCGCACAAGGACTCCAAAATCCATCCCGAGTTTTTTTGATCGAACGGCTCTCCGGGGCACCTCGATCCCAACAGACATGCACCAAGAGCTTGGGCGCGTGAGTCACATGCACCAAGAGCTTGGGCGCGTGAGTCACATGCAATCACATGCATGCCTGCCTCTGATTCTCCGCAGGCTGCTGAGAAATTTATATTGCCGGCAAGTGCGCTCCGAAGACAAGAGATATTACCGAATACCGATTGTGTTGTCGGTCCTAGCTACAATATGGTACGAATGAAACCAGCAGATCGAACCAACTCCGTCCGGCCGGTAGCGCGCGGTAGCTGGCTAGCTCCAGCAGCACGCGCGGCCGGCGTCGGGCGAGGCACACACAGTTCGACCACGATGTGATCGGAAAGGTCTCACGCGCGTCCCATACGCCGGGAAGTTGAACGGCAGCACCTTGCCACGTTCGTGTATAGGTACGGCCGGCCAGCGAACCAGGGGCAGACCCAACGGTGGGTTAGCTGGGGCTAGACGGCCCTGGACCCCGCCGGCCCTATTATCGGCTGGACCGTGGATATCCCTAAGCATCGGCATCCATCCATAGAGGAGGTGATGCATTGGATCTATATATAGAATAATACTGGTCTCATGAGCACCTATCAGTTTTAGTTCTGAATCAGCTGCTACTGTCGACGGCGGCGGTGCGGGATTGCGGCCATCGAGAGGGACGATCTGGTCCGGGCCGGGTCGGTGTGCAGCGGCGCCAGCAGCTTTTGATCGATCGATTGCCGGTACAAGCATGCTGATGCGGCTCGTACGTACAGATCGACGACCCAATCCACGCCACTGCAATACTATACAGTGATAATTGACAGATACGATCAGCATGCAACAATTAATCAAAGTACAGTACTAATCGCCCAGATTAGGGAACACACCAATTAAAAAACAGCCACGGCGTGCTTCACGCACTGGCATTAACGTTTGAAGACAAAAATGAAATCAAGAATACACCGGAGGAACTTTCTCTGTGAGACTTTGGTTATCTGTATGTTTCTAATAATAGAAATCGAGAGGGATCTTTCCGTTCTGCCTCAAAAAAGAACACCGGAGGAACCATGTACTACCTCCATACTAAAGAATGAGAATAAGACTTTGAAGTAAGATTGTCTGGATCTTGATTCTAGTCGTATGATTCTACGTCTGAATCTTGATTCTAGTCGTATGATTCTACGTCTCTATAGCTTAAATTGATTGGACTGATTCGATTCTATGGTAGAATCTTAATATTATTATATTATAACAAAAAAATTGTAGAATCGTGATCAAAATTTGCATACGATTCTACCCGATTCTAGTGCTTTATTATAAATAATTATTTGCATATGTCTATTCCATTGTAATTTTTACCTTTTTATTTCTCCATATTCATTATAATTTGCATAAATAACAAATGATCTTTTCACTACATTTTGGTAAAAAAAATTCTAAAAGTATGGTTTTAAAAATATAGAAGTGTTAAAATACAAAGTAGATTTTTAAAAAATATTTCTTTGGTAGAATCATATGAGATCTCATATTCTACATCGATCCTACAATACACGATCCCGCTAAACAACCTCCGATCCAATTCAGGATTACGATTCTGACAACCTTGATTCGAATCCACAGCCTCAACTTTGTGCTCTCTAACTAGGCTGATCCCAAATGTCTAAAGACTGTAGCATTGTTATGCTCATCTGCCAAAGTGCCAAGTCCTTTTTTTCCCGACGGGTCAAAGAGCCAAGCCATGTATATGAATAAAGGAGGCCGTTAGGCTAGCCAGGCTAATCCAGTGGTGAAGCTTGAAGGGAAATGTCGAAGAGGCCCGGTGTGAAATTTCCGTGCTAAGCTTTGAAAGAAGGGGGCTGGTTTAGCATTTACTTGGCACTCACACTACTACAGAAAAGTTAATCACAGATGGTTTAAAATTGTCATCATAGATGATTTTTTGAACCGTCCGACTTTATATGTCAGTGATACTATGTGGTTATTACATGCGATTTTTGAACTATTTGTGAAAAAATTATCACAGACAGTTATGAACAATAATCGTCTATGATAGTCAATTATCACAGTTAAAACCGTCTGTGATAGTTTTTTGTATTGCAAAAAAATTTAAGTTTTGAGCCAAACCAATCAATTACTGAACAATAGTTTTCATATACTCTTTCGATAGTTTGCAAGAATGTAATTAAAAGATACCCTCCCTCTCCTTCTCTCTCAATCAATGGCTCACTCTCTGACGAAGACGAGGTCGAGTAGAGGCATCCATCTCGAAAAAAAAAAAATCTCCCTTGTCGATCACAGATAGAGGTCCTCATTGAGAACGAAATCTGACAGGATGCAAGGGACGAAATCTGAGTGGGAAGGAAACCAGAACGGGGATTTGGGGGCAAAACTTCATGCTAACCTGAGGCCAAGATGGGGGGGGGCCAGTCCAGCAGTACTAGTCGAGCCGCAACGCCTGCTCACCTGAGGCGTCGTGAAACAGCAAGTTGCATCTCCTTGCTGAACCGCATCAGGGCATCAGAGGCGGTTGCCGGAGCTCGGGGTAGGGAGGGAAGAGGGAGAGACTGATTGAAGATAAGGCGAGGGTGCCTATAATATATAAGGACAACGCCGAAACAATTCGCCTCCCGCGCACTTGTTTAAAAATTTTTCGTCCTTTCGCGCTGCGAATCACTAAACGATTTCAAACAAAAATCGTCTGTGATGTAATATCACAGATGATTCTTGTTATGAACTGTCTCTGGTACTTCACAAATGGTTTTCAACATGATATGTTTGTGATAAGGTCGGGAAGTCACAAATGGTTCGTGTTGAAAACCGTCTGTGAAGTACGAACTGTCTGTAATATTACCTCTTCACAGATGGTTTTTAGCACAACCAGTAACACAGACAGTCACTAAACCAAAACTATCTATAATTGTATTTAATATAGACGATTTTGGTCAACCGTCTGTGATGAGACGTCAAGTATTAGCCTTTTTTAGTAGTCAAGTGATAAACCTAAGTACTTGTTTACGAAGAGAGTTTCTACCATGCTTGGAACTCACGAGGATTGTTTATTTGTTGTAATCCATATTTCCTCGTCTTGGGTGGTGGCAATCAACCATCACTATCATGTCATTGTCATTGTCATATCATCGTCGCCATTATCGTCATCATTAGCATATCATTGTCATCATTATCATATCATCATCGTATAGACATTGCAATAAGCATGAATAAAATATTAAGATATTGTAACAAAGTAATCATTAAAAACAAGTGACACACAAACCGATATCCACCACTCTACCACACACACTTGCCTTTTAGCCACGAAAAACGGAATGGTGCGAAGGCGAAACCGAACCCGAAGCAACACCCCCTGAACAGAACCAATACTCACCTAAAAACATGTAATAGCAGTACAAGAGCATAAAGCAAATTGACATCGCTCCTACGCGCAAACCAAACATAATTAACCCCTCTTCATCGAACAAACCACCTGCGATACAACAACATTCATCCATTCCTTTATACACATTCCAACAATTTAGCATGGTAATAAATATGTAAATCTAGCATTTATATATGACAACCAAGTGTCCATACAAAAAATAAATTCAAGATTAATTTTCGCCCAAGGCAAACAAAAAAACAACATATCCTTAGCTTAACCATCACAACCGGTTAGAATGATCTATTGGGGCCAAATAACCCAATTTATCCAATAGAGTTCGGTAATTTTAACAATCTTAATTATATAACCAATTAAATAATGTTCCACACTTTCCTATAACTCTGACAATTCAAGTAAGAATAGGCATACTCTTAGTCACTGTTTATTATGTAACTACCGCAAGACACCTTCAAATTTAATCAATTTCACTCGCAGAGATGTTTCTTAAAATCAATCATACACCAACATTTCCCTAACGTCATATTTTAGTATTCAACCAACCTAGGTCAAATTCTAAATCTTATACTTCACCTTGATGTTATCTGTTGCTGAGTCTGACAATTCTCTTGAGCTCTTCTCCCAGACAGTGCGTCTAACAACCGGACTTCTTGCATCAGTTATGCATGACCGATACACCGCACAATCCATGGATATAACTAATAATAAATGACAGAATATCTATCTGCCTATATTTATATAAATTAGAGGCTCTCTTAAGAGCCCTCACGTTAATCGAAGAAAAGGAGAAAATCTTGGTCCTCCAATCGTATTAGACCTTTGTAACCTAAGGATTGGATTAAGTTTACTTAATTTTGATATAGTCATATAGCATCTACCTTGCGAGCTAACTCGAAACTAAAAAAATGAAAGATTGATGTCTGACACCGAACCGGACAGAGTCACAATTGTCCGTGTGTTTGTGTTGCCCCCTAAACCTCCTCGGCTGGCAGCTAATTAATATGCACCTAAAGAAGTACAAATACAAATAGACATAACTATCCCACGGTCATGATTAAGACACGCTTGGTCACTATGTTTATAAGTATTAACCCAACTATCCTATATGTACAGTCTAAAGAAACACAAAATCTATGTAATAGTTGATGAAAATATATATGAAGAAAATATTTGACTACCATCTTATCAAACAACAATAGATAGTGTGAAATTAAAATATCTATTGGATCTCGCAAAAAAAAAACTATTGTTTGCACATATAAAATAATAAATAAGCTGGTGCTTATTTATTTTCTAGTTTGGATTGTATTCCAGTTTCTGTGGTCTTGAACCGTAAGCTGGTGCTTCCCAGTTGTCCGGTTTGCTATCGTTGAATGAACATTTATATGCTTTCTATATAAAAAAAACTCAATTTCCCCTTGTTAAAAGAAAAAACAAATCATAAAAAGCTAAGCTCCAAATTAATCAGGTCATCTGTGACGGAGATGGGCCTTAGATCTTTGAGGCAATGATCAAAAGCTTACGAAAAAAACTCTTACAAAATTATCAAAATTCGAATTTGGCCAAGAATAATTAGCTTGGCCCGAGGCTTGGGCCACTCCAAAGAAAAATCAGGTCACATGCTTCACACGCAACTATTTAAAAAGCAGGTCACATGCTTCACGCGCGACTATTTTAACGCACTGTCAGTGTATTCTCCTCCCCTTCCGGGTCCCCTGTCCTTCTTCCACTTGGGATAAAACGGCCAGCCATGGCGTTCACTTAATAATCATCAGACTGCAGTCCAGTAGCTAGTGGCTAGCTAGTGAGCGTGTGTGCAACAACTGAGGCATGGCAACAACGGTGGCGGTTGTCATGGTGGTGTTGGCTGCAGCGGCCACGTTGCCGGCGACGGTGAGCTCATCGCCGGCGGAAGGGTTCCAGCCGCTGTCCAAGATCGCCATCCACAAGGCCACCGTCGACCTCCACGCCTCGGCGTACGTGCGGGCGACGCCGGCGTTGCTCGGCGAAGAGGTATATATATACGTACATTCATATCATCATCAGCTTAATTTGGCTAAGCAGAGAGGCATAACCCTCTATCTAGTTGTCTAAATCATCAGAATTGACTTTGGGATTTGGAAAGGGACAGGTGCGTTGTAAATACGGTAGTTTTAGCAAACATTAAGAATTAATTTTAGTATAATTAATTATTATTAAAGTATAATTTCAACAGCATATAATTGACAAAATAACATATAAACATGTAATTTCTGTATGTCAATTAAACATGATAATATGCTCAAAAGATAGGACAAGAAAGCATACAAAATCAGCATATTGCTCAGATTTAGAATGTTTTATATTTGCTCTTAGATGTAGAGTTGTACAAGATATAATCTTGACTTTCTCACTACTTTTGTCAATATTTTTCACTAATTAAATATGATAACAATAAATCAGACTATAAACTCAAAAGGGACTGTCTATGTGTAAGTTGCCTGAAAATTTGTTATTTTTCAGTCACTTGTTTCTACCTTTAGATTTCCATCTATCGTCATGAAAAAAACGTTACAAAAAAAATACAAAATAAAAATAAAAATAAAAATAAAATTTTTAAACTAGACAAAAGTAAATCTAGGTGAACCCTACAAATACAAAAACAAATAAAACAAAAAGTTACAGTAGAGTTGTGCTAATATTGCACATCACTTGGTACTATGCTTTTAGGTTTAGTCTGCAATCAGATGTGGTGATGGATAAGAAAATTTGAACAATCGAAAATTAGCAAATCCAAACTCAAAATTAATGCTTCACTGAATAAGTCAAGAATTATCTCAAAACAATATTTTTTTACTTTCAGTCAACAGAGAATTATATGATTAACAGTGGACAAGAAATCACTCTATTAACACATAAACCATTCAGCAAATTTGAGTATTGATCATCTGATAGAATATGGAGATCACTAATTTCAGCAAAGTAAGCCAATCGGCTAACAGAGGAACAACATGATCACATAATCAAGATTAACTCATTCATAGTCGAAAACAGAAAGCACCAGAGTCGAGCTATTAGAAACAATTTGACAACAGTAATCAATCTCAATAGCTCAAGTCTGGTTTTGTTACCAATTTAATTTCATAATAAGACAAACATCATCACTGAGCAGTAATCCGAACTAACAGCATTGCCATGCAATATCTCCCGGTACTATAATTAATCCCGTTTTAGATTTTGACTAGTACAACACATATATGCAAAGTAATGCACAAAATAGAAAACCAGAAAACTCACAAAGCGGATGGCAGTAGCCACCGACTAGAACCGGGCAAGGCACGTCGAATGACGCTATCTCAGAAAACCCAATCGCCTCGTTGTGCCGCGCAAAATAGACAAGGTCGTCGGAGATACAATGTCGTTCTTCGCAATTCAGGGCACATCAAAGAACGAAGCCGAGGTACAGGAGTATGCCGCACAAGACCAACAAGAATGCACTGACCGAGTGTACCTCGCCACCGGGCACCAAAAGACCAAGGACTTCTTCCAGATCAGGATCAACCAGAACTAGCCGAAGACAACCACAAGCACAAATCTACCCCTGCACACCCAAACGAGATGGGAGATACAAGAAGGAACCAGCCGAATGCGCAAGGAGGAAGCTCTGACCTCACCACCGACGGCAACGATTCAACACGGTAGAGCAGCAGCTCCATAAACACATAATCGAAGCCGAATCTGGTAGAAGAAGAATCAAGATTTGGGAAAAACAACTCACTGAATTTTTTCGGGTACAAGAAAAGGGAGAAGTGGTCCAACTTAAGGAGGATAAGCAATAGCACCACACGGTGGCCACCAATTGCCGCCGCCGAAGCACTTGGGCCGCCAGCACCTCTAGCTATGTCTTCTTTGTAAGGTTATGGGTAGGCTACACTAGCGCAAATTAATAAAAATTCTACCCGTAAACCAAGATCACTGCAGCTATAGATCACGGTCTTACCACTAGACGCACAGGTGCGGAAACTGATGCAGCACGTCAGGGCAGAGTAGTCGTACAAAGTTGATGCAGCACGTCGGGGCAGAGTAGTCGTACTACTTCGCGTCCTCGTCGCGGCGTCCCACGTACAGCTCCGCTCTTGCGGTTCGTCCAAACGCTACAGATGCAGCGCCTCCAAAGGTATCCACACGTACGGGAGGAAGCGACGCACGCCGGACTGCTAGATCCGCGCGAGCGACTAGGGCGTGGGAGAGGTGGCGGCCAGGGTTTGAGGATGTCACGAAAAAACTTCCCCTCATCCTGTGCGCCTTTGCCCTCCTTTTATAGACGTCCTTACAATGGGCTTCTACTAATAGAGGCCTATTAGGACTCAATGCCCAGTCTAATTCGGATCTAATCCGAATTAAGCTTCAGCTCCTTAAGTGTGTGACCCTCTAGGTTCACGTATGTTTAGACATGACACGAGTATACATACTTGGTCAATAGTTGGTAGCGGCCTCTAGCAAGACGTCCCAACTCCTAAACGTACACAAAGATCATATCGGACGAACCAACACAACGTTATGTACATGCCAATCCCTTTGCCTCATGATATTCGGTCGAGCTCCAAGCTGACCACTCTTTCTCGATCTTGTGATCCGGAATCCCTTACTAGGTTAACTCTTAACCTTAAGTAGCATGGCCATGCATTTCTGGATCCGATCACTCGAGGGGCCCAGAGATATCTCTCTCAGGTAGAGAGGGGCAAATCCCATCTTGACTGACCATGCCTTGCAGCATGCTTCATGACAAACCCGAAAACTACCTTTATAACTACCCAGTTACGGAGTAGCGTTTGATAGCCCCTAAGTAGGTCGATTCACATCTCAAGTACATGCGACAATCTTAGGTCTAAGGACAAGGCGTACATATTGTGTAGAGAGAACCATAAGTATAATTGTTATGTCTCATGTTGGGTCGGTCCAACCCCATGTTCTAAACATGTGTCCACATTATTGGTTTAACATCTCCATGTCTATGACCTGTGAAACATATTCATCAACCGATACATGTGCTAATCCACCATTCACATGTGTCCTCACATGAACTCCGACTAGGGACAACTTTAGAATAACCATACAAGTAAAGAGTTTCACAAACAAGTCACATACTTGTTAATCAACACAAAGGCAATATTCAAGGAACATTTATTAAATCATGGATACAACGAAATATCATCATCTCTATGATTTCCTCTAGGGCATATCTCCAACATTCTTAACCTCCCACCGACAGGCGGGCCCCACTATTTCTCTTTTTCTCTTTCTCTTTTTCTTCTTTTCTCTAGCTAATTGAGAAATTACCAAAATGCCTTCAAAGACCAACAGTTGGACCTTATATCCGAGGGGAAAACAAAGAATTTGTAGCTAATTAATGGAAATATTGTACTATCCCAATTGACCCTTGATCGGCGAACATCGCTAGGACTTACAAGAGGTGCTTCAATGCTCTCCCTAATTAACAAGTGAAAAGCATCGTTATTGGTTAGGAGTTACGCAGTGTACGTACGTTGTTTAGCCCTTTACTTACCCGATAACAGCATAAGGAGTTGCTGCTGCTTGTGATTAGGTGATTTCGTGCCATAAGTAACGACGTTTAGAACGTATAGCAGTAAATGCAAAAAAGATCACCACCACTTGGCCATATATATAATTACATAATGGAGTTCATAAGAAAGTTGCCCTCGCAAAGAGCGAAATTTTAATTTTTTTGTTTTTGCATTCCATCGACACAAGCATTTCATATATATATCAACCATCACATATATATATCACAGAACCCATTTTCTCACAATATATCACAACCATAATTGTGAACCACAAATCACAATATATTACAACGACAAGTCATATGTTCATCATCATTCACAAATATATTACAACCACAATTCACATGTTTATTACGACAAGTTCATGAAATCCAAGCACAAGTCGAACCATAAACCACAAATATTACAATAAAGTCCAACCACATCGCCTAGCACTAGTCCTAATCAAGGTAGCCTATGAGGCGGTGGTGAAGGAAAGCGGATCACCCGGTGCGCACTCAGGGATGATTGGAACCATGGACGGAGGTGCACAAAGGCGAGATTGCATGTGTGATAATCCGGAAAGCAGTTTTGGAACTTAGAGATTGCATCTAGTAATCTAGAAATACAAAAATCCGCATACCTACGACCGTATCTCTTTGGACGGAGCGCCTAAGCTGGATTACTGCGGGCTACGCGACATGCGGAAAAAGAGGTTATTTATACCTAGGGTGTCGGTGAAGTCGAGGCTAAGCAGGCGATGGCGACTCGGCAGATGGCGAGCGCGCGATGCGAGCGAGAACGCGGCGCCGAACGAAGGCGATCGGGGTCCTCCGGGTCCCCTCGGCGTGCTCTTCTCCTGCATAAAAGGCAATAGGTTATTGTTTGTTCAAAATTTGGCGACCTCCCGCGGGAGGTTTCCAAACTGAAAAAACAACGAGGATACAACCACAAGCGCACGAAGGTCGACAACCTGGCAACGATTGCTACTACTAGCTTAACGACTAATTGAATCAATAACTACCTAACTACTACCCTAATAGTGACATTTTCAAAATTTGGCACCTCCCGCGGGAGGTTTCCAAACTGAAAAAAAACAACGAGGATACAACCACAGCGGCACGAAGCGACAACCTAGCAACACGATTGCTACTACTAGCTTAACGACTAATTGAATCAATAACTACCTAACTACTACCTTAAAAAAATTGACAAAATGACTTGAACTAAGCAAAGCCTAACAAAACACAAAAGTTAGATTATGATGAATGAAAAGTCCAAACCCGGCCTAATCATATCACCACGGTTGGAAACCGAAATATCCTTCGATAAATGCAAAGCTAGGATGAACAATGGGTACCATATACAATAACCTAATTAAAAACATATAAAGAACAATGTACTAAAATTGCATAGACAAACTATGGAATCATAATGACATATGTGAAATTTAACAAGATTTATGCAAAACAGAACTACATGAACAAATCAATGGATTGAACTAGAAAGAAGTTGTAGGTGAACCACAGAGATTAAACCAAAACATAGTCTCAATGAAGAAATTTTCTAAAAATAATGACGTGCAATTCTGACCTTGGACAAGCTGAAAATTGCACTAACAATGTACTGAAAATTGCACGGCATGAAATTGAAAGTTTAATTGAAATAGTATGCAACTTATAAACAAATAGGATTTATATAAATATATCTCATTTCCATGGTCAACTTACAACTAAATTCTACAACCATTGATCACGAAAAAAAAAACAACTTAGGCAAAAAAAAAGGAATAAGAAAGATTGTACACACAACCCATGCAATTTCTATATATATTACTTTGCTTCAGTCGAGACACACACACACAAATCATTCATTCTTGAAAGGATTACTCACTAAAAAAGTAATTACTGATCAACAGACTCAAGAAAAACTCCATGATTGCACGACTGAACAAATTTTAATAATGCAAAAATCTGATAAAAACATGTAAGATGACTACACTATAGAACCCCTTGAGAGCAGACAAAGGTAACTTGACATGACAATGCATCTAATACCAAGAGAACGCAAATAAAATATTTGGCGCCTTGTAATTAAGTTACATAAATACAAATTTCCTCTCCCTAATTTAGCTTGCTCGATCAATCACATCAAGCCCCTCACAGAAAGGAACAATTCCTCTTTGCTGACTTGAATCTTTTGAGGCCTAAATCGCGTTTTCACACTAACCTAAAAGGAAACATATCAAATAGAAAGAAAATAGAAAGTAGCACAAAAGACATTGCAAAGCTACACATTACCTACAAGTGCAATTTTAAGTAAAATTATATGAAAGTTTGTATGTCCCAGGTATTTGCAAAGGTATCATGGCACCAAGTATTACCCAAGATGCAAGACAACATATAGGAAAGGTGAGCATGAAAATGCCAACATTAAACTTAAAAATTGAGACAAAAGCGTTCACATACATCTTGGAAGCACCAATAGGATTTGAGGTACGACAAAATGTTCTAACATCGAGCCTCAACATAAATCTAAAAATTACCTAATCAATTCCTTGTCATTGACGAACATCATGATCATGATCACTACGAATATTGATGAGCAACATCCACCAATTACCACGGAGATCTGCGGAAAAATATTCACAAATTCAAGCATTAGAAAGCAGATTACAAGGGGTTGTGCAAAAGGTCCTCATCGAAAATGATGTTACTCTATAGGTAAGCATCACCACTGAGAACATGATAGAAGCAACAAAAAGAACACAATTTAATCTTGACAAAAAAAGGAGCGAAGAAATAAAACATAATGTACAACTAATAAAAGTAACTAAAAAATATGATATATCACTCCCCAAAACATTGAAGTGTTTAATTTTCTTCCTCTGTTTGAATGCCGAGTTCAACAAACAACATGAAGGAACTACCTTGAAGAGGTGCGGACACGAAGAAAGCAGGACAAAATCTTCTGTCATGTGTAGTCAAATTTACATTACATCTCTACCACGAGATGAGATTGTATCGATCTTGATACAATATAGTGCAGGTTAATGAGGAATAGTCATGGTCATTCATGAGGAATAGTCATGCATGGCATTCATGAAATATTCAAGGGAAGACTTTTTACAACACCAACTCTATTCTATAATGAACTATATATCTATACTCTGCTAGAATGCATATGATGTGAAGCCATTGAATCGGACATCTAACGGAAAAAAGCAGACAAAAGATAGACAACGATAAAGACAAAGGAAATTGTTCTAAGCTATACAAAATTATCCTTGTCTTAGTGAATTCCTACAAAAAATATATATGCTATAACATGCACAACTTATTTTACAGTGATATTTCCAAAGCATTGGTTCAGTGAATACAAAAACAAAGATAGATATTCATAATTGATCATTAATTAAAAAACACGAACTCGAATAAGTTGAATACATAATATTGGACACATCATCACCTTAGAAGTTGAGGAGCACGGCGGCGAGGCGGCGCGGCGGGCAGGCGGCGCGAGGCGCGCGTGACGACACTCCGGTGCTCAGGCGGCGGGCACGACTCTCCGGTGGCTCAAAGCGGCGAGCGCTGGTGAAGCTGGCCTGCATGGCGCGGGCGTGGCGAGGCTGAGCGCGAGCTGGCGCGGGCGCGTGGGCGGCTGGGTTTATTTGCGAAGCTTGCTCATGTAGATGCATGCGCTAGCTAGGTAATAAAAAGAACCCACGGCCGGACGTTTGCAGTCTAGTTGCAGCTCTATCAATTTTGTTAGTCTGGAGCACGCCGTTTAATTAGTCTTCTTCACGTTCACGGGGCGATCCCTGTGCTCGATATTGTCATCATATACGTCGGATCATTTGTCGTACGTGGGGGCGAGCATATATAATAACATATTGCAATAGCATATGCATGAACCATCAAGAGTACCTGACCAGTCACACAGGGCTTTAATCCCCATGTTGCTTGTCACAGCACGGCGCTGCAGACGAGATTTCTGTTTAAAATAATATTTAATTTAAATAATAATAATAATAATAATAATAATTTTATAAATATAGGTGTCTACCGCTATTTCAAATAGTGATATGCTCCCATTGCAATTTCAATTGACGACATGAACCCTATCGCCAATTAGAACTGTGTAGACAGGTTCCTGTTACCAATTGAACTGGCCGCAGGACTGGACAATTGAATGATGTTACCAATTGAACTGTTAGCCATGTTCTGTGAGACGGACTGGACAATTGAATGATGTTAGGGTAGCACAACGTAGGACCAAGTTAATATTCAGAACGTAAACTGGACATAATGTATCTCTTCGATCCGGACTGTGCCCGAGCGATGGGGAGCGCTAGGACGGCCACTGGTCTCACTAGCAGATGCCTTCCCATTCTGCACCGCGCGCTCGGCCCGGTTGTCCGGTGCATTTTCAATCGAGTCGGGTACTTAGGGTTTCCAACGTTTGAAGGCCTTAGCTCGCATCGCATAGTTTAACATATACTTATGCTTGATGAAGGCCCTATCGTACATGTTCGGGCCGTTGATCCATTGGAAGAAGTTGCATCGCATCTCTGGTTGCCACTATGCGCGACTATAGAGATTTGTTGAATGGAAGGTAAGATGTGGAAAATCTACGTGTATGCAAGATTCGCTTACGAGGTGATGGCCGCATGTATAGTACACCCAGGCGGTCATCGTCAGATGTGTGGATGGGATTATCTTAGCCGGTTATTCGCACACACATTATGGGCGTGGGAACTCTGGTGGTACCAGCGCATCCTTCATAGAACAATCCGGGTATGGTTTAGCCCTCTCGGCAAGCCACTTGTGCTTCCCCTGGATCTTCGTGTAGAAGTTCACCGACGAGTCCGGCATCCTATTCCTCACATTTGTGTGAACCGAGCTTTGGTGAAGTGTTGGATGTGGTGATGTAGTTTTATCCTGCGGCTCTCTTCTCTTCCAATTCCCTTCTCCCTCCTTTTATAATAGGCTATTTAGGTCTAAAAAGGGCGTCGCGAAGTGTGGTCTTTTCGGTCTAAAAAGGGGGCATCACGGAGTGTGGACTTTTCGGTTTGAAAAGGGGGGCATGGCGAAGTGTGGTTATTTCGGTCTGAAAAGGGTGTTTGACATGGTGTGGCCTTGTCAGTCTGATAAGGTTGCGTCGCGGTGTGTTGTCAACTCGGTTTGCAAAAGTTGCAGTGTGTGGCGGAAAGGTAGCATTGAAGTGTGCTGTCATCTTGGTCTACAAAAGTGGTAGCATGTGGCGTGACCCAGTGTAGTCCTTAAGGTCTGAAAAGGAGGGGTGCCGCGATGCTGACTCCCTCACATGGTTACACGTGCACACAAGAACAAATAGCATCGAAACACGACACTACCATAATGTAAGTTGTACAGAAGTTTTTATTTACATATCACGACTGAAATTTACAACAAGTATCTACTCACGAGCCCTCTTGGGCGTACCCACGTGTGGCTCCCCGCCTTGTCTAGGCGGTCGCGTCTTAGTGCGAGTAGGTCAAAGGCTCAAACGGCTAAGGCACCCTACAGGCGCGAGTAGCCTTGTGGGTCACGAGAGGATCCTGCGTCGACTGGGTCGCTCTGGGTGCACTGCGTAGCTGTGAAGCCCCACGGAGACCTGACTGCTCTCGTCGCGTGAAGGCCCACCGCCACCCAGGTCGAAATAGTAGTCCCTGAAGCGTGACTCCTCGTGCGACACCAGCTCCTCCTCCCAAAGGGGTGCACGAGCTATGAAACAGTAAGTTATGCATGTAAACATGGCGGACATACCGAGATAATATGTTGTGCATGCGTGTAAACAAGACAGACATACCTCGGTGCACGAAGGTAGCGGATGGCTCTGCGTACTCGTGCCACGTGTAGGGTGGTACTTCGGACCTACAAGAGAAATTTGCCATTAGTGACTAGTGGAGTTCGAAATAAATAACCATATGTGACTATGTCATGCTAACCTGCGAACTGTGCCAGGGTATTCCCAGCATGGTACCACAAGGACATGCCCACCACGTTCGGGTGAGGAGCCATGGGGCGTGATGCACCGTGGCTCACCCCTCGTCGATGCACAGGTGGGTCGACCATCTTCCTCAACCTATGACAAGACGTCAACTCGATGCCTCGTTTCGTCTTCTCGACGAACTGGTCCATGACCCCTCTGATCTCCTACGCCGTCATGCTGAAGCGCTCCCCGAGCGTCATACGACGCACGGAAGTCGCAAATGCGTGCATCTCCCAATGTAGAACGACCTGCACATGTAATTAACAACTTAGAAACTGAAAACTTGCGAAGCAAAATAATATGTATGGACCGTTCAGTACGTACCACCCGATGGAATGCAAAGTCCGGCTGGGTGGGGTATGTGTCGGACATCATGGCCTCGTGTCGTGGTGGGTCGTCCACAACCTTGACGTAACGAACCCTCGTCCTACTGGAGTACCACTCAATGTACTCGTCGTACATCCCAGAGTCGTAGGGAGCATCCTCCTGGACGACGTCCTCCAAGCCGCGGAGCCACCCCTAAACCCAAGGGAACATCTTGTTCGTCAAGGAAGTCGTAAGAGGGACTCCCTTCCTAGTGTACCTGTGGAGGGCAAAACAATTATTTCGTATGTATGTAAGGCAAATGGTACAACAGAAGTAAAACATAAACTTACCTATGGATATTCGGCGCAACCCGTTGGCCCCAGGGGTTGGGACCTCCTGTCGCAGACCAAATTGGCGCATCACCCGGTGCATGTGGCACTCCTCCACGAAGACGTCGTGAACCAAGCACCACCGCGTGTACCAGTACACATGGTCTCGCATGTAAAGGCTCGATAGGCCTCGGGGTGCGCGCGTGTACACCCTGTCGGGAGTGTACGGTGTCCAGATGACGCTGTCGTCCGTCAACTGACCGAACATCATAACGCAGTTCGAGTAGGACGCGTGCGTTGTGATCGGAGTAAAGGTGACCAGTCCAATGGAACAACAGAAACTTAGCACAAGAAATTGAATTACATTATGGAAAAATAATAAATGTTCAGGAAACTTACCTGTCGGTGACACCACACCGTACTCATGGTCGACTAGTCCACATCGTCATCCTCGGTGTACATGGCGACTGCGTAGGCGCCCAGGTCCAACTGTGGTCATCCGATCTGGAAACGCTCGAAGGACCATAGCTGAAGATGCAGCGGGCATCCAAAGAGGATGGAGCTATCCCGAACCTGGTGGCACACGTCGTACAGTCCGCAGTACGTCATGCACAGCACCATCGGGCCCCAGGCGTAGTGCTGGATGTCCTCCACCTCCCAGTCCGCCAGTTGGCGTGCATACTAGATGTAGTGCTTGTCGACACTGTCGCCGTGGGACCCTAAGAACATCACCCACCCGAACAACCATAGCAAGTAGACCTCGAAGTGCCTCCTCCCCGTGTGCTCGGGTGCATCCTTTGTCGTACACTCTGGCTGCGAGAAGACAGATACACATCAGCAAGTTGCACAAACCAATTAAAGTGGAAGGACAAGAGTTATGAAAACTTACGTAGAACTGGCAGATCCACATCAGTGTCGACCCGTGGGTGCTACTGAACTCCCTGTAGCTACTGTTGGGCGACAGCACCCCCTGGAACCTCGCGAGGAACTCCGTGCACCACGTGGCCGGGATATCGTGCGTCGCCAGGGGGAATCCCGCATAGGGAAACCTGGTCAGGAAGGTCACATCCTAAAGCGTCGGCGCCATCTCCCCACACGGGAGGTGAAACGTGTGCGTCTCCGGCCACAACTGGTCAACCAGCGCCGTCAGGAGGCACCGGTCGTACGAAAAGTGTATGGACGTACGACCTCCACCTACACGGTCCTGGTCGTCTTTCCACGTTGTCTTGACCATCCTCACTGGTGAAAGGAGGCCTGCCTCCCTCAAACTGCGTTGAAAATATTCGAAACAAACTTTAGTCCACCCAAAGTAGTTAGCCTGCAATTGAGTACACGAATGTCGCAACTACATGTACCTCGGAACCCAATGTGGGTCCACCCTCCATGCCCTCATGGGTGTGCATAGTCGCAACGTGTCAAGCTCAATCGTTGCCTCGCCCTCCTAGGGCAGGACGATACTGAGGCAGCTAGATGATGTGCATCAATGACCGGCTCAAGCAACTCATACGGCCACTGCGCATCATATCCTGGGTCAGCCATACCTGAAAATTCAATGCATACATTGTAAACACTACGAAATAAATATAAATAATAATAATAAGCGGCCTACCTAATTAATTCAATTTTATTTGGTAACTTACTACGTTCATTGTTTAAAAAAGTGTCTCCAGTATTTATGAAATATTTACCAGGTACAAATGGGGAAAAATAAGTTCACAATATTTTAATTCACATCTACATACCCTATGTACCATCTATGGATTTCTTAGAGAATTTTTTGAGGTGTGTTACTATTTTCCTAGTTTAAAAAGCTATTCCGGCATTAATAAAATATTTAACGTGCACAAATGGAAAACAAAATTAAGTTGAGATTGGTTTGATCAAGCTCTACATGCCTATTTAGCTACAATGTATTTTTTTTTATAGATTTTTTATAGGTATCATTCTACTTTCCTTGTTTGGAAAGTGTCTCCAAATTTACAAAATATTTATCGTGTACAAATGGAAACAAAAAGTAAGTTCACAATATTTTAATTCAGCCCTACATACTCTGGATTTCTTAGAGAATTTTTATAGGTGTCTTGCTATTTTCCTAATTCAAAAAGTATTTTCGGCATTAACACACACAATATTTACCGAGCACAAATGGAAACCAAAATTAAGTTGGAATTAACGTACCATATTTAGCTACTCTGTAATTTTTACATATTCTTAATAGGCATCTTGCTATTTTTAGATGTCTCCTCCTATTTTCCTGGTTTAAAAATTATTTTTGGCATTAACAAAATTATTTTATGACGTACTGTACACAGCTCAAATGACATACTACATCGAACAATAATACAGCTAAAATTATCTAATACATTGTATGTCATTATTTTTATTTGCTAACATACGAGGTTTCGAATTTATGTACAAAGTTGTAAAAATATTTACCTGCAAAATAGGCGACGGATCTGCTGCCCGTGCCTGCTCGCTTCTGACCGTGAGGGCTTCGCTACGTCTCTTCTACCCTCTCCCCTGCTCTCTTTTTTTTTCCAGAATTAAAATGACTCCCCCCCCTTTTTGGGGGTTGTTATATAGCCACTGTCTGTCGCTAACTAGCCACAGACAGTTGGATTAGCGACAAACAGTAAATAGGTTCCTATCACTATTTGAGGCATATATATTTGTAAAAAAAAATAACTATTTATTTTTGTAATTATCTTTTAAATTGATATTATTTTAAAAATTCCTGCAGGCGATATACCTTTATGATGATCCATAAACAAATCAGAGCCTACCGTTTCTCTCTTTCTTCCTCAGTTAGATACTTACATGCATGTGACCCTTTGCTTTGGGTGAGTACATGCGGCATTCAGTATGGACCTGGTGCAGGAAACAGTACACAAACACTTCTTCCTTCTTCGTTAATGTGTATATTATGGGCTAGTTACGTTCATTGCTAAACAAAAGGCATCTTAACTATCGAGTTTTCACTTGATTCAGATAAACTTAACCTAATAGATACTAGTTGCACTATAAGCAAATAGGTTCCTGCTAGATGATCAAATAACACAAGTGCACGAAAAATGGGAGCTAACCATTGTCATCAATTAATCATCTTGGTATTATTTTGAGATACAGGATACATGCATGATTCTAAAAATTTTGAGCTGTCTCTGACAGGGAGAAGACACCGAATGGGTCACTGTGAAATACGGCTGGCCAAACCCTTCCGTCGACGACTGGATCGCCGTCTTCTCTCCGGCCGATTTCAAGTAAACTTTCTTCTTCTTCTTCACCTCTTGGACATTCATTAATTCATTGCAAATGTGTAAGCACCTGAGATCATTGTACACGTCGCATACGTGCAGCTCGGGTGCTTGCCCTAATCCTTCGAGGTACCCTGGCGAACCGTTGCTCTGCACAGCACCTATAAAGGTCCATCCATATATATATCCTACTAATTTTCGTGCTTAATTTCATGAACAGTTCGCTGCACGTGCTGATTGCCATCGATTGCTAACACATGCATGCATGCGCGCAGCATCTGAACTTAATTTCGCTGTTGCTGCATGCCTGCAGTATCAATACGCCAACTACTCGGCGAACTACATGTACTGGGGCAAGGGCACCGTCCGGTTCCAGCTCATCAACCAGCGCGACGACTTCTCCTTCGCCTTGTTCACCGGCGGCCTCGAAAACGTAAGCACTGCTTATCACCTTGTTGCGATCCATTGGCGTATGCCTGATCTGCACGGCCACGGAGCAGTAACTAACGAAACTGCGCGTACGTTCCAGCCTAAGCTGGTCGCCGTGTCGAAGCCGATCTCGTTCAAGAACCCCAAGGCCCCGGTGTTCCCGCGCCTCGCGCAGGGCAAGTCCTACGACGAGGTGAGTGTGAGACTACTCGATCGAACCAATCAATCAAGGGATCTGGAGCGCGCATGTTAACTGTGTCGTGCGCCGCGTGCAGATGACGGTGACATGGACGAGCGGCTACGACATCGGCGAGGCGTACCCGTTCGTGGAGTGGGGCGTGGGCGTCGTCGGCAGCGGCAGTAACCCCACGCGCACGGCCGCCGGGACGCTAACGTTCAACCGCGGCAGCATGTGCGGTACGCACGGTCGATTCGTGGGCTAATCCCATCCTTCTTGTCCAAGACACTACTCGTATACGTTTTTCAGCGATGGGAGGGAGGCAGGTACGTACTGATAAGAGCTCTTTTTCAGGCGAGCCGGCGCGTACGGTTGGGTGGAGAGACCCCGGCTTCATCCACACAGCTTTCATGAGGGGCCTGTGGCCCAACAAAGAGTACGTACCTAGTATGTGATTCTCGAGTACTTGTCCACCATGACCATGACATGACCAAGCATGCATGTCTGAGAGAGGCTACTCTGTTATGATTCAGGTACTACTACAAGATTGGGCATGAGCTCTCTGACGGATCCGTCGTGTGGGGCAAGCCCTACTCTTTCCGGGCCCCACCATTCCCTGGGCAAAACTCCCTGCAGCGCATCATCGTCTTCGGTGACATGGGAAAGGTAATACCAATACGCTACTTTATTGTTTGGCCCTTCTCGGAATTTGAGTTAAAATCTTCTGCAATTCTAATGGATAAATGAGTAACACGCATGCATGTACATGTCATCTGAATCTTAATTTCCAGGCAGAGAGGGACGGATCGAATGAGTTCGCCAACTACCAGCCGGGATCGCTGAACACGACCGACACGTTGGTTGCGGATCTGGAGAGCTACGACATTGTCTTCCACATCGGCGATCTGCCCTACGCCAACGGGTACATCTCCCAGTGGGATCAGTTCACCGCCCAGGTCGCCCCCATCACCGCAAAGAAGCCCTACATGATCGCAAGGTAACGACGCACCTGCATATACACGAACCGTGCACAGGCTCTAATATATTGTGCATCCGTGCAGCGGCAACCACGAGAGAGACTGGCCCAACACCGGGGGATTCTTCGACGTGAAGGATTCCGGCGGCGAGTGCGGCGTGCTGGCCGAGACCATGTACTACTACCCGGCCGAGAACAGAGCAAACTTCTGGTACGTATGGTGTGTATGCTTATAAGAAGATGGCCATGGATTTGACAACTAGTGTACTACTTATGTTTGTACGTATGGATACGCATGAAGGTACAAGGTGGACTACGGCATGTTCCGGTTCTGCATCGCGGACTCGGAGCACGACTGGAGGGAGGGCACGGAGCAGTACCGGTTCATCGAGCAGTGCCTGTCGACGGTGGACCGGAAGCACCAGCCGTGGCTCGTGTTTGCGGCGCACCGCGTGCTGGGCTACTCCTCCAACTCGTGGTACGCCGGCGAGGGCTCCTTCGAGGAGCCCGAGGGGCGCGAGAGCCTCCAGAAGCTGTGGCAGAAGTACCGCGTCGACATCGCCTTCTTCGGCCACGTCCACAACTACGAGAGGACATGCCCCCTCTACCAGAGCCAGTGCGTGAGCAGAGAGAAGAGCCGCTACTCCGGGACGATGAACGGGACGATCTTCGTGGTGGCCGGCGGCGGCGGCAGCCACCTGTCGGACTACACGACGGCGATCCCCAAGTGGAGCATCTTCCGGGACAGGGACTACGGGTTCGTGAAGCTCACGGCGTTCAACCACTCGTCGCTGCTGTTCGAGTACAAGAAGAGCAGCGACGGCAAGGTCTATGACTCCTTCACCATCGACAGGGACTACCGCGACGTGCTCAGCTGCGTGCACGACAGCTGCTTCCCGACCACGCTGGCCACCTAATCCAGCTACTGTTAATGGCTAGGATGGGTGCTCAAGTGGTAAGTAAATTACGGCTTGATCATCTAGCAGCTGAGAAAACTGTTGGTAGGTCGTCTCCCTTGCGACGGCCGGTCTACTTGATGCCTGTAATTTTCATGGACCATTGTGCAATAAAACTGCTCAGCTGCATGAACACGAACGCCCAATGAGAGTGAGATACGAACCGGCTGATGCGACTTGAACCTTAGCGGGGAATACACTCGGGCAGCCGGAGCATCTCGATTCGGCGGGCGGGTATCGTGGCCGTCCGTTCAGTCACGGAAGGCTAATAAAGCTTCCACCGGCAAATCAGGTATGTGCCCTTCCATGGTGGATCTTGATCTTACACGTACAAATGAACGGCCACGATATATCCAGTTCCTCGACAGTCGGCACTGTGACTCTGGCACAGCATGCGACACGATATCCCATCTTGGAAACGGAACCGGCAACTTCCGTCCTATTTGCTTGGCAGTTTTTTTTTAGTATTTGCTAGACAGTTCGGGCGGGCCGATCTCGACCATCTTTTTGCAACTTGCAAACCTTGAACTGAACCGGGACGGCTGACAACCGCCATATTATTGTCGTGATCTCTGCTATTGCACCTTTAAAATGTTATTGCGTTGACATGGGACGTTGCTAGACCTGGGAGTTGAGCGTGCCATTCCAGACTGGCACGAGGCCCAGCCAACACGGCCTAAGCATAACACGAACAGGTGGGCTAGGCTGGGTCTATAGACGTAGCACGATGGGCGACACGACTAGTGGGGCCGTACTCGGGCCGGCCTGGCAAGACCGTAGCATAGCGGCACAACAAGCCCGCCCGCTCACGCCCCTTCCTCTGCGTCGCCAGTTCGCCACCCTCACGTGCACCACCCGCCACGCCCCCACTTTTGTCGCCGCCCCCGAGCACGCGCACCCATCGCGCCCCCCACCTTTGCGTCGTAGCCCGGCGGCCTCATGGAAGCTCCTGCGAGCGGCATACAATCCACCATCATCGGCACCGGGGAGGCGGCAGGGGAAGTCGCCAGGGGTGGGGCTATGGAGGGAGAGGGGGGAAGGGGGAGGTAGGGGAGGCGGCAGGGGGAGTTGCCGAGGGTGGGGCTGTGGGGGAGAGGGGGAGGTAGGGGAGGTGGCGGGGGAGTCGTCGGGGTTGGGGAGGAGAGGGGGAGGTGGGGGAGTCACCGGGGGTGGGGCCATGGGGTAGAAGGGGGAGGAGGGGGCGGTAGGGGGAGTCGCCAATGGTGGGGAGGAGAGGGGGAGGTGGGGCGTGCACCGAGGGTAGGGAGAAGGGGGTCGGGGTGGGGGACGAATAGGTGATGGGGGAGGCTTGCAGGAGAGGGGGAGGCTTGCGGGAGAAGGGAGTAGTGGCCGAGGAGAAAGAGAGGGGGAATAGGGGAGGCTCTGGTGAGGCGATCTTGCCATGGTGGCGATTGGGCACCGGTAGTGGCCAGTGGAGCATGGCGCCTTGCCGCTTGGGAGTTCGGACTTGGGAGCAAGGAATCGTGGAATAGCTAATGGTCCATCACACGACGACTCAGTGCATCACTCCATCACAAAAAGGCACACAACAACGCAAAGCGAAGTGACAATGGGGAGATAGGGAATCGTGGAATAGCTTTCTGTGACTGGTGATAAAACACAGTGAGTACTTTTAGTAGAAATTCGAGAACAACGGGCAGGTGGAAGAGAGGCAACGAGCAAGACGACTCTACGCGAGATTCTTTCTGGTGACAAGACGGAGCAAAGAGAGAGAGAAGGCAACGAGCAAGACAACAGTTCTACGCGAGATTCTTTTTCTCCAACTCGTCGTGCCTATAAAAACAAATGTATGCAGCTCATTTCTTCATCACCGAAGCTCGGCTTGTTTTTTGCTCTAGTGATTGTCTTTTGCTCATTTATTCACCACCGAGCAAAGCACATAATGCATTCTCTTATTCTCTCTTTCTAGTGTTCTGTACAATAGAAAGCGTGCTACCAAGGAGTCGAAGCATGAAGCTGGCATAGGGAGCGATGGAGCTCGGTAGCGCTATGCTATCGAGGAGTCGTAGCACGAAAACAGCAGCAGGGAGAGGGAGACACTCAGTCTCACGCCGCTCAATCTCTCGCCGCTCCCTTAGTCCTCTCACTATCTCTCCCATCGATGCTTGGCAGCTCTCCCAGGCATGGGAGACTACAACATGGATAACCATCATATAGATGGTACAAAGGGATACGAGGAATACCAACGTGGTCCGAACCCAATGGAAATGTCAGACTTCGGTACCCCCTCCACAGATGGCAATATTGGCGGGTCCACGTCTGACAGCAGCAGCACTGGGCGAAGGGCAGAGTGCTAGAAGCACATGACAACGAGGAAATTTGAGACGGCAAAACAGTAGAGATCACAACTTGCAATTATTGCAAAGCTCAATTAACTGCTCGTATAGGTGGAAGGGCAGAGCACTTGAACCGGCACTACAAAGCATGCTTGAAAAACATAGGGGCGCACACGCGAGGTGGAGGAATCCAAACACAGCTCAACTTCGAGGTTGGTGGCTCTGTAAGTACTTGGGCATACAACCCTCATTATGCAGTGAGAAAATTGCTAGATACATTGTTTATGAGGATCAACCGATTAAGATGAGTGAAAGATGCTTGTTCGAAAGAATAATCTAATGCTGCTTTTGTCCACAGTACCAATATGTTAGTAGGATAACGACATCGTATGATATTTTAGGGATGTATAGTAGAGAGCCAGCAGCACTAAAGGAAATTTTCCTAAAAGTTCAATACTATTTTGCTTTAACTTCGGATATTTGAACATCATTACACCAGAGAACTGCGTACCTTAGTGTTGTAGCCCATTATTTCGATGATGAGTATAAGCTAAACAAAATAGCCATAGGTTTTAAGTTAATTACTGAATCACACACGGAAGATATCATTGCTGAGCTCATACTAAGGGTAATTGAGGATTTTCAAATAGGAAATAAGATTGTTTTTATAACTCTTGATAACGCATCGACGAATACAACGGCTATGAACATCCTCACCCCAAGGTTGCAAACATATATCGGTGGATATATTCTCCACCAGAGATGCGTATGTTATATCCTCAACCTCGTTGTGCAAGACGGTGTGGAGGTGATTGGCGTTTTGAACAATATCTGTGATTCTCCAAAAGCGATCTCCAAGAGATCAAACTCCTGTCGGTAGCAACCCAACCTCTCCAAACTCTCCAACCTTCTCTCGCTCGGATCGGAGATCGACCGCATGTTGAGGTCCGAGCATGATGCTTTCCTTTTTGGGTGAAGAACTCAAGGAAGATTTTCTTGGAGATAGAGGCGTAAAGGTTTAAAGCACTCGTAGGGGTCGTTTTATAGGCATTTCATCAGTAACCAACTCGCGAGAAGTCCAACGGCAAATACCTTTTCGCCTGGCGATGAAAGGCTTTTTCCTTTTTCCAAAGCGTTTCTCAACTTTAAAATGAATACAGACCCTCGAGTCCCACGGCATTTAATGAGAGGTATGTTCGATATGATTGCATCGGAGAAGCGTATCCACACGACCAACATTCATTTAAAAGTTCGGGGCTAGTGTTGAGGATTAAAATATTCATATATTATCTTAATATATGATAAAGACCATACGTCTGTGGTCGTAACTTCTAAGACCACCGACCTAATGGTCGTAGGTATTACGAGTTATATAATAAATACAGTGGACAAAGTTCCAAACCTAGTCACGACCGGATAAGTGCTCGTAAAGCTATGACAGCATCACGGTCGAGTCTCCACCACGCCACTCACTATGTGATGAATGAACCACGTGTTTCATATTCCGCATAATACAACACTATCACGGTTGATGATTTAACGCTCTAAATCATTAACGAAGTTGCGTCACCAACCGCTGCGTTAGGGAACCAACGCTGCCTCTTCAACAGAGCGTCGCCCCCAACGGATGTCTCTTCATGGGATAACGCCACGCTTCATCAAGTACTTAGGAGGACCATAGAAGGCGAGGGCAGAGGACACGGTACATAATGATGCAAGGAAGACATCAAGCAAGATATAGCAAAGTGTTGTGTTTTAGATACCGTGTTTGTAATTGTGAGTTCATAGCAATAAAGAGCAAGTTAGATCCACTCCGAGTCACGCATTTTTCCTCTTTTTATTTATATATTCATAAAATCGGCGATTTGATCGTCGACACTGCTCGTATAGGTGGAGGGGCAGAGCACTTGAACCGGCACTACAAAGCATGCTTGAAAAACATAGGGGCGCATACGCGAGGTGGAGGAGTCCAAACGCAGCTCAACTTCGAGGTTGGTGGCTCTGTAAGTACTTGGGCATACAACCCTCATTATGCAGTGAGAAAATTGCTAGATACATTGTTTATGAGGATCAACTGATTAAGATGAGTGAAAGTCGCTTGTTCGAAAGAATGATCTAATGCTGCTTTTGTCCACAGTACCAATATGTTAGTAGGATAACAACATCGTATGATATTTTATGGATGTATAGTAGAGAGCCAACAACACTAAAGGAAATTTTCCTAAAAGTTCGATACTATTTTGCTTTAACTTCGGATATTTGAACATCATTACACCAGAGAACTGCGTACCTTAGTGTTGTAGCCCATTATTTCGATGATGAGTATAAGCTAAACAAAATAGCCATAGGTTTTAAGTTAATTACTAAATCACACACGGAAGATATCATTGCTGAGCTCATACTAAGGGTAATTGAGGATTTTTCAAATAGGAAATAAGATTATTTTTATAACTCTTGATAACGCATCGACGAATACAACGGCTATGAACATCCTCACCCCAAGGTTGCAGACATATATCGGTGGATATATTCTCCACCAGAGATGCGTATGTTATATCCTCAACCTCGTTGTGCAAGACGGTGTGGAGGTGATTGGCGTTTTTTGAACAATATCTGTGATGCCCTTTGTTTCCTCTCAAGTTCAACGACGATGGTGCCTAGTTCGGAGTATTGCGTAGCTACGACAAGGCCCCAAGAAAATTCGCCTAGACATGAAAGTGGGGCAAACTCGACATACATCATCGTCAAGAAGGTGTAAGGGTATGAACATATTATATCGCATGGCAATCATAACTCAACTAAGTTGATAGTTGCTACCTCGATTGGAAAGTTGTTAGTTATTTTTGAGTTTTTTAGACATTTTACAAAGCAACTAAGCTCTATCCGTATTTACTACCCTACCTCTTACTTAGTTCTGATTTTATTTGGCTAATTGCGATAAATTTGCTAAATCTAGATGGCATCCTTTAGGTCATGTTGTTGCAAAATGGAGAAAAAATCCCCATCTTTGAGTCATTTCTACGAGATGTTTTACTGGTTCTAGTGTTCTCTGCCTCTTTGGAAGCGACATTCAACATGGTTCTGGTGTTCTCTGCCTCTTTGGAAGCGACATTCAACATGGTAGGAAGAATAACTGAAGAAAGGAGGTCATCCCTCACACCCAAAATGGTGAAGGCAATCACCGGCCTCAAGGACTGGAAATTGGCAAAAAAAAAAGTGACATCAGCATCAACTAGAGGATCCTGAGATCGTAGAGGTCTTAGCCGATCTCAATGTCGAGTAGCCTATATGTATGCATGAATATAGTTATTATACTCTTTTCCTTACAGGGGAACCCCTCACTGTGGCATAATGTTTTTAACGAGGTAATAATAAAGTGTGTGTGTGAAATATCAATACAATTTCACTTTTCCCCTAATTTTTAAGTGTCTATAATTTTACATAATTGCGGTTTTACAAAAAGAAATAATTAATATATCAAAACTGTACATGAGCTGCTTGTAATTTTTTTTGTTCTTTTTATCTCTAGTAAACAACTACTTGTAGAATTCAATTATGATCTTTGTAATGTTCAAGGGGCAATTAATATATCAAAATTGTACATGTAGTAGCATTTCTTTTCTTTTATTTTCTTCTTTTCCCCTTTCTTTCTTTTATTTTCTTCTTCCTCGCACTGCAGCTGACAATGGCCATAAATCTCAGTGACGTCCTATGTATATCAGTATACATGGTTTGTCATCTCGAAAAATAAAGGATTAGAGAAACCATTAATGGTGCTGCTAAGAAAGGCACTTCAGAAACAATTAACCGTAATATTCCTTAGCTAAATTCAGACCTGACCAAACGGGCGGCCCGACCTGGTTAGGCACGGCCTATTCCGGCTCGACTACTATTTGTGTCGTGCTGGGTCGGCCCACGAGCCAGGGTGGCGACCCAGGCATAGCCCGTCGGGCATTCGTGCTGTGCCAAGTCGGCCCGAGCCCGTTTGACCCGTCGGGCCAAGTGTGGCCCGTTTGGCCCGTCAGAATAAAAAAAATCCAGAAAAATCAGGAAAATATGTAGAATTCAAAAGTAGATATGAAAATTGAAAAAAAAATGGGACAATCATATTGAAAATGTAATGAAGAGCTTTATTAATGTCCAACTGGCTGCCTCGTTAAAACCTTCGCCAAGTAAAAACTCAAAATGAGAAAACCTTGGCAAAGGAAAAAGAGTACATACTATAGCTCTACAATTGTACATACATGATACATCCTTGTTCTATGTGTCGGTGTCATTGTTTAAGTACAGATTTTCGAACACCTTCGACAATTCTGGATTTTCCACAGAGTGTTGTGTTCGTGAATCAGCTTGTTCCCAGTCATTTACAGTTAGAAGGATCTCCACTATCTCACTGTGAGACTTGTTCTCATCATGTCAAGAAGGTGTAAGGGTATGAACATATTATATCCGTCATGGCAATCATAACTCACTAAGTTGATAGTTGCTACCTCGCATTGGAAAGTTGTTAGTTATTTTTGAGTTATTTTAGACATTTTTACAAAGCAACTAAGGCTCTATCCTAAGATTTACTACCCTACCTCTTACTTAGTTACGATTTTATTTGGCTAATTGCGACAAATTTGCTAAATCTAGATGGCATCCCTTTTAGGTCATGTTGTTGCAAAGAATGAGAAAAAATTGTTAAATATTTTGGATCTATTACACACATATATTGCTTTGCTATCATTTTGGATCCTAAAAAAATTAGCAGGTTTGCATATGGATATGGAGGGAATAGGTGAGTGTCTCGGTCTTGATTTCTCTGAAACTTTCGAACATGTCAAAAATGAGTTTGTTCGTGTTTTCCACTTGTATCATGACAAGCTTAGCAGCAACACGAGATCGGAGGCGTCACAGCAAACGCATCAAAGCAAGATAAGCTTGACAGCACACTTGTGGAAGAAGCTGAAGAAAAAGTATAGCTCTTCATCCTCTCAGTCTCAGGCGCCACCCAAGTGGAATTCTACCTCATAGTTGAGCCACTACCTAGAGCATGATTTTGCAAACAGAGATTCTGATCTTTCTGACGGAGGCAAGTTAGACCTACTCGATTGGTGGAAGAACAGCAAGCGGATATTCCCCATGCTGTGCCATTTCGCACGAGATGTTTTACTGGTTCTGGTGTTCTCTGCCTCTTTGGAAGTGACATTCAACATTGTAGGAAGAATAACTGAAGAAAGAAGAAAGGAGGTCATCCCTCACATCCAAAATGGTGAAGGCAATCACCGGCCTCAAGGATTGGAAATTAGCAAAAGAGCGACATCAGCATCAACTAGAGGATCCTGAGATCGTAGAGGTGTTAGCCGATCTCAATGTCGAGTAGCCTATATGTATGCATGAATATAGTTATTATACTCTTTTCCTTACAGGGGAACCCCTCACTGTGGCATAATATTTTTAACGATGTAATAATAATGTGTGTGTGTGTGTGAAATATCAATACAATTTCACTTTTCCCCTAATTTTTAAGTGTCTATAATTTTACATAATTGCGGTTTTACAAAAAGAAATAATTAATATATCAAAACTGTACATGAGCTGCTTGCAATTTTTTTGTTCTTTTTATCTCTAGTAAACAACTACTTGTAGAATTCAATTATGATATTTGTAATGTTCAAGGGGCAATTAATATATCAAAATTGTACATGTAGTAGCATTTTCTTTTCTTTATTTTCTTCTTTTCCCCTTTCTTTCTTTTATTTTCTTCTTCCTCGCACTGTAGCTGACAATGGCCATAAATCTCAGTGACGTCCTATGTATATCAGTATACATGGTTTGTCATCTCGAAAAATAAAGGATTAGAGAAACCATTAATGGTGATGCTAAGAAAGGCACTTCAGAAACAATCAACCGTAATATTCCTTAGCTAAATTCAGACCTGACCAAACAGGCGGCCCGACCTGGTTAGGCACGGCCCATTCCGGCTCGACTACTATTCTTACATCACCAATCCTTGCTTGGTTCGACATCTTGTAGCATGTCTAAGCAAGTGTCTCGTTCCACCTGTAGACTTTGTAGACAATTCATGGTGACAAATTTTACAAATAGCATATGGTACCTCATTTCCCGTTGCGTCTTACTTGGTTGTCCTGTCGAAATTCTCCCACACTCCCGATGTTGACAGTCTCGACCTCTTTGCTCCGATTACCGTGGAGCCTGATGCTGACGTGGAGCCTTGCTCCTCCGGTTGGTTTGAGATGGCCGCAGTTGCCTCCATAGACGCAATTTTCTCCGGTGAAAGTCTGTAATCACCAAGAGCAAAGCTATCGTAAGGATTGTCCATAACGAGAACTGTAAAATCGAAACTAACACTATTACTACTTTCATCTTAGCATAACAAGAACTAACAATAAAAGTATTACAAAAATAGTATTGTACCTCTTTCGCTGACTTGCTGCCAAAAATTGAAATTTCCAAATTTTGGCATAAATTTTGTGAATTTTGCCAAATTAGCTCAACACGGAATTGAATTTGCACAACACAATTTCAAAGAGAGAATGGAGAATGAAGGGGTGTTGAATGAGGGGGTATGGTGGCTATTTATAGAAAAAAAAAATCAGGTTTATTTTATTTTATTTTTCTATTTTTTAAGACCCCAACGGTAAAAAGAACACTAAAATCCCCAATAGCCAAACCCATGGACTCGCACGGCCCGGCTACCCTCCCCCAACTGCGGTGCCCGTCCTTCTTCTTCCTACCCCGCCTCGCCGCCGCTCGCGTGTGCATCTCCCCACCGCGCACCATACCTCGCCGCCGCCGCCGCCACTCACCTCGCCACTGAGGCGTCGACCGCCGCGTCGGCCGCCGGCTCGCCTCGCCGGAGTGTCACCGCCGCCGGAGGCCTACGGAGTCCGTCGTGTGCTCGCCTCGGTCTACAACGCCGACGCAACACCTCCTCGCCGCAACCCGACCGCCTCTACCTCCTAGCAGCCTCGCCTCGACCGCAACGACCCTTCCCTCCGGTCCGGCGCTCGCTCCGGCCTCCTCCAGCCGTGGCACCGCCGTTCTTCCTTCCTAGTCCGCACAGCCCCATGGCCTCACCTTTCTTCCTCTACACGGCGAGCAGGCGCGCACCACTGCTGCTCTCCGGCCGCTCGTGTCCGCTTAGGTCGTCTGCGTGCGGCATGGCCCAACACTGTTCGTGTCGTCTTGGTGCACAACCGTGCCAAGGTGGCGGCGGCACTACTGGCTCTTATGTCGACCAAGACGCCCATAAACAAGACGGACCGATCGTGCCTAAGGCGGACTTACGATGCCATACCGCCATATGCCCAATAGACCCGGCCCATTTGGCCAGCCCTAGCTAAATTCATGTAGTGTTGGCAGTGGTAGGCTGGTGGCCAACTAGTCATGTAGCTGTAGGCTAATGCTAAAGTGACATCTTTTTTATTTTCTCTCTGTTTAGAAGGGAGAAATCTGCGGGCCATGGCATTCCTATTATTCTTAAGCGTATCATCATGTTGCAGTTTACAGTTGCGTGAACAAAAAATCTTCTTAGCTCATGCTCAAACAAGAAAAATCTTCTTAGCTCGTGGACTCTCAATCTTCTTACTCTTCGTTTCTTCCTCTGGTCTTCTCTTTCCCAACGGCCCAAACCGGCAATTCCCCGTTCCCCCTTCAGACCTTCACCAATCTCTCCTCCCATCCTCAGCAGCTCAGCCCAAGCCGCCACCTCCCGCTCCAGCACCACCCTCCACACGCCGCCGTCTCCCACTGCCACGCTGGTGTCGCCCTCCACACGTCGCCGCCTTCCACCTTCCCCAGCTCCAGCCATCTCCATCTCCAGACTCCAATCCCCGGCAGCGAGAAGGAGGCGGCCCCGACGACAGCGTAACCCTTCATCTTCGTGGGCCAGCGTTCGTGGACCGGCGACGAGGGAGACAAGGACGGCAGCGGCTGCGGCTGCCTCCCTGTCCATGGCACTGATCTGGCCGCCCCTGTCGTCGTCTTTGTTTTCCTAGGCAGCGATGAACATCATCTTCCTGAGCGACTCAGTGCCCCTCGTCCTGCCGCTGCCTTGGTGCCTCCACGTCGCATCGTCTCCTTCGCGCCCAAGCTACAGCGGCCGTGTGCCGTGTTCGTGCCTATGCCGGCACAGCTCGACGGCAGCACGGCGGGCCAAGGTGTTGTGCTGAGACTCGCCGGTGGCTGTCCGTGCCGACTGCCATGGCCCGCCGGACCGGCCCAGATCCCACCTCTACACGTTGCTATGCATCTGATTGGCTACAAGTTCCACTACACAATGTGCCGATGTGACAGGCCAACACGAGCTAGAAAGGCACGACATGACATAAGATGCGGAATTGCCCTTCAGCTCAAATTCACGTAAACAACGTTGAAGCCGAAAAATGCAGTAATGTACAATACAAACGCATGTCGATAAGAGCAGAGAAAACAGATTGGTAATTGCCAGTAAAGATATACTGTGCCTAGAAATAACAACTTGCATTTGCAAAAAAAATTGAAGTTACCTGCCAATTAAAGTCTGCAGTTAAGTGCCAGCGAGTAAGCAATCGATCTGTTACTTTCAGATCTACCAGCCAGTGACCACAAAGTAACACTTCGCTCTCAAAACAATTCACATGTCCAATAAAGTAGCACCCATTTGTGTGCAGCTTCAGCGGTAAGCTCACCGCAGATGGAAACCTGCAGAATTCAATCCATTGAGGGTGCAGAGCAGCCATCACTGACTTAGAACCCTCATCTTTTTTGTTTCATTACAACATATGAAAAAAGAAAGGTGCGAAGAGACCATACCTGCCCAACTTCTTGATAATACGAAGGCCAATGACAAAAAGGTAAAGAACCAACAAAGCAACTGGCAAGACCCTTCCTCCCAAAGCTCCAGGCTTTGTTTCAGCTCATGGCGACACCAACCATAGATGTGCTACTTGTCTTGCAAGCAAAACCAGCATCTAAAGCCACTCGCAGCATCCACCAACGTATTTCCCAGTTTTATGTCACACACTACTTACACACCTCTGCCCTCCAATACAAGCTCTAAGCAAGTAGTGCACCCAATTGAGTTGCTCACAGCAATATTTGCTCCAGGTTTTGTCAAAAGATCTTCGAGATGGGATCACTCAGGATGACGGGAAAAGCTCCCTGTGCAGCGCCGCCAGAGTCCTCATGTGCCTACTTGCTTCAAGAACTGAAGGTAGATTTCTCTTCCCCAAAATATCTAGCTTTATAGGATAATAGCTGATGATGTTTTCATGCCTACTTAACTCTCAACGGTTGCAGATGATATGGGATGAAGTCGGGCAAGAAGAAAATGAGAGGGAAAGAATACTGGAAGAGCTAGAGCAGGAATGCCAGGAAGTTTATAGGAGAAAAGTAAATAGTGCAAATACATCTCGGATTCAACTGCATCAAGCATTGGCTGAATCTGAGGCAGAATTCACCAATCTGCTTCTTTCCCTTGGAGAAAGATCATTCCCAGGACGAGTATCATTCACACCTTAAAGGCCTTATCATTAAATCAAATTGAAGGGGAAAACAGTAGGAAGCTAACCTGAAATTTCTTTATGCAGCCAGAGAAAATGACAGGCACTCTAAAGGAGCAGCTGAATTCCATTACACCAGCACTGCAAGAAATGCAGATGAGGAAAGAAGCCAGACTAAAGCAGTTCATAGGGGTTCAGACTGAAATACAAATAATTGTATCCGAAATAGCAGGACGCTCAGAAAATGAAATTGTCACTGTTAATGAAGAAGATTTGTCACTGAAGAAACTCGAGGAGCACCAAGCTGGACTGCAAAGACTTAAAAGAGAAAAGGTAAATGAACACAGAAAACTTGTTCTACAATCAAAATATATAACAATCCTGGCCATCTCATTTACCCATCGGATTTTTTTTTGCACCAGAGTGATCGCCTCTGCAAAGTTGAAGAGTATAAAGTTCTGATTCACAACTTTGCAAAAATTATGGGGATGGATCCTTCAAAGATCCTTGCTAATGTTCACTCAAGCTTGCTGGATGGAGCAAATGAACAACAAACGAAGAACATCAGTGATGACATTCTCAACAAGCTCAACACCATGGTCCAGCAGCTTAAAGAAGAGAAGAACCATAGAATGGAAAAGGTGATTTCTTATCCTTCTACAAATACTTCTGTAATGCACAGAACTGGTGGAATTATTAGAAGAACATAATAAACACCATCAGGCCCCACACCAAAATATCGAGGTTAAAAACTTACAATCAATTCAATTAGCATCACTAGGAAACTGGTAGCAAAAAAGACAAAACCGAACTACCAAAATGTTAGAATAGGGTGTTAGAATAGGAATCCTTTTGTATTTCCTTATACATGTATGTCATATATCCCTCTTGAATACATACACAATATTCATAGCATGGTATCAGATCAAATGTTAAAAACCCTAGCCTAACATAGCCTCCAACTGCTTCTGCTACCCGCTGCCCCTAGGAGGAACAATCTCCGCTCCCGGAGGTAGCCACATTAGTCCACAAATTCATTGTCCATGAGCTGATTGCTTTGTTAGCTACATTCTGTCTTCTTGGACCGAGAGTAGCGTTTTTTTCACCCCTTTTGCATGGCAGTAACCGCTGCTCTTCTCTTCGAGCTGTTGCAGATCGTAGAAGTTGTTATAATGTCACCACTCTCTCTGAGCCACCACCCTGAGCTTCCAAAGCCATCGCGTTTCTTCTACACTGCACCTCCGCTGCGCTTCTTGTGCGCTGCGTCACCACCGTCTTAGGCTTTGATCTGCGCCGCCATGCTTCTATCTATTACTCTTCGGCTTGATTTGACAACTCTCTATTTTTTGTCTATTTCATCATCTTCTTCGTTGTGTTGCTGCGGTCGACTTTGCTCCCGCTTGCCTCTACTTTCTCAGCCCCTGCACCTTGTGCTTTATGGGTTGTCGCATGACCCCGGATAGGAGATCTTTTGATACTCGACATATTTTCCAAGAGCTGCACGCTACGATGACATTATTAAGACTCGGATTTTGGATTTTCCCTAGTTTAGTGTTAACCCTTTCCAAATGCAATGCTATTGCACACGCCTTGCATTTGGGGGGGAGGGGGGTTAGAATAGGAATCCTTTTGTATTTCCTTATATGTCTTTTATATTTCTTTATACATGTATGGCATAAATCCTCTTGTACTCACTATACATATTGCCCATTGGGCCTCTTAAATACATACACAATATTCATAACACAAAACACCTCAGGAAGTTGAAGTTAGACCTTTGAAAATTCCAGCAAAGCAATAACCGTACTCTGAACACCATACTCTGAACACTGCTGACTAAGCTAAAGTTTCCCGTGTAGCAAAACGATGCACGCAATTCTAACCAGAGGAATGTTTGCTTTTAGTTTTACAAAGCTGGGCGCAGCATCAATAAGATTTATACTATAAGATACTTTGTGACTGCAAAGATAATGAAAACATTAAGTAATGCGCACCTTAGATCAGTGGAATGTGAGCATGGATCAATATTGGAGGCCATCTAGTAAATTTCAGAAAAATCAAAGCCCTCTTAGTATTGCAGTATACCATCTTTGCTACAGATAACCGAGCACCTCACCTGCTGTATAGGTCAGTGTTAGATCAGAGACTACTTTCAAGCTCTAAAGGGGTTGATATATATTGGAGAAGCACTCCAACACTTCATAACATTTCAAGTTCAACGATACAACGATCAAGCAGACATGCTCAACGCGTTTACCAGAAACTTCACTAGTCTTCTTAGAAAATTCAAACATTCAACTCTTTAAAAAAAATTCTTATAGCGTGAGTTAGTGAATTTTTCTAGTTCTAACAGGAGATATGCCAGAAAAACATAGGATAAAGAAACATAAAATGTTTGAACAACTACCAACTAATGCAGGTATTATTTTGCAGCTCCATAGCCTTGGAAAAGCACTAACAAACTTATGGAATATTCTGGATACTACCATGGAGGAGCGCCAGCCATATGGGGAAGTTAAGATATTTTCAATGACATCAGGTAATGGTATACTAGGCCCCGGAAGCCTGACACTTGAGACGATTCAGCAGGTAAACAAACCCCAGACATAAAACCTTGAAAACAAAACTTAAATATGGTACATGAGTTGTAATGTATGCAGCTGATAGGTGTTTAATTCCACCATATTGGATGAAATAGATTGAATCTGAAGTTCAGCGACTAGATCAGTTAAAAGCAAGCAAAATGAAAGAACTATTCGTAAAAAAACAAACTGAGATCGAGGAAATTTGCAAGAAATCCCACATGGATATGCCTTTCCAGACAGAAATGCACAACATAATGGATCTGATAATGTCAGGTACGTGCAACCAATCAGATTTCTTGTATTCTTTTAAGGGCTGAATTGTACTTTCAGATTTCATTATATTCTTTTAAGGGCAGAATTATACTTTCAGATTTCATTATATTCTTTTAAGGGCAGAATTATACTTTCTACTGCAATGACTAACATCACTTTGGGAAAATAAAATATACAGGAGATGTGGACCATGATGATCTACTAAAGACATTGGATGAATATATATACAAAGCAAAAGAGGAGGCCACAAGCCGTAAAGATATAATGGACAAGGTTGAAAAATGGATGGCTTCATGTGATGAAGAGCGATGGCTAGAAGAATACAGCAGGGTGAAGTGCCTGCCTGACGACCAATTGACCATAACCTGATAACCATATTTCAAAACTTAACTCCAAGTTCGATTCCATTGAGCTAATTATAGTTTTCTCCACAGGATGAGAGAAGGTATTCAATAAGCAGAGGAGCCCACAAGCACTTGAAACGGGCAGAACGTGCTAGAATTATAGTTAACAAAATTCCAGGTAAGTATTAGAGATGCTAAGTAAAATTGATAAATGATAATTAGTACATCTTTTTGAGGAACATAATTACTACACCTAAGATATATTAACCTGAAAAAGTGCAGGCCTGGTAGAACTCTTGATGGCAAAGACAGAGATCTGGGAACAAGGGAGAAAAAAGGTCTTCTACTATGATGAGGTGCGAGATTGTGACTTGAAATTGAATTCCCACATCTGAAATCCTTCATATAATATTTCGATTTTAGAAATGATCATGCCACCCTGTACTTGACCTAAACTGACCTAGATGGCTAAAAACAGTTTAATACATTCAGGGTCCACATTTTCTTTTACTGGAACTAACCAATTTTTTACTGGCTTTATTTCATCTCTAAGAGTAATGAGGTTGTTTTTTTTTTCTTTTCAACATCTTCACAAGTGTGGAAAGTAATATGCAAATGGTAGTTTATAGACAAGGAAAATATTTGATAATATCAACTATGCGCAAGCATATTCAAGCATTATAATTTCTGGTTTGCAAGGATATTTAATTATGCAAGTGGATGTTTAATTAGAAATAAGGCTTTCACTGAAGGGGCATGAAATCAACTCTTTGGCGCGTAAAGAATTGGAAAGTTAGCAAGAAACCAAGTGATAATCTTCTCTACTTGAAATTTTAGTCTTGAACTGAAAAAGAAAACTCCTCTACAAAGTGCAAAAACAGCAGAAGTGAAACGAACATACTTGTAGAATGGTGAACTACTAAGAAGTACATCTTATGGATATTGGATAGCAAAGCCCCTAGTTTATCCCTTGGGTGAAAGCAACCCTGTCAAACCAATGAGGCGAAGTCACATATGCCATGCCTCTAGAAAGCTGCATATGAAGAGAGAAACAACAATAATATGAAGTTTACTGGAAGATATCTATTCCTTAACATATTACTCCCAGAAAGAATAAAAACCAAAGGTTTTTGGTGGTTGGTGCATGAGATATTATCGTCCACATGTTAAAATGGATAAGATCATGCCATCAATTATAGCAAACTAAGCAATAACAGGGCCTACACAATATTTGAAAAATAAGGTGAACAAAATAATTGTGATTCTCGTATAAAAAATGCATATTGTTGCACAACCAAAAAGACCTTGTCTTACCTTGCTCAAAAGGGTTTTCACAAAGATTACTGATACATGAACATTGTGTAACAGTAAACTTCAATTTCCTGAATTACAAACTCCAGTAGCCATTGTAAACAAATCATGATACAGTACTGGTAAATCAACATAATCTAGTTTATATTCAGCCAGTACATGAATATTTTTTTAAAGAAATTATAGACAGCTCAGTGTTTGACTGCATTTCTGCTACAACACTACCAATCAGTTCAATGATAATGCTAAGCAACAGTTTATAACAGCATATGTGAAGCACTCATCGCATCATATTGTTTTCAGTTCACCACAGTAAGTACGCTGGCAAGTAGTTGCCAGTGATGCTGACTTACTTCTAATATTCTGATCAGAACACTGGTTTCATATCCATTCTGAATGCTCTGTAAGGTTTCTGGTACTGATATGGTTTACTCTACCCGCAAAAACAACCTTGAGAACAGAAATAAATATTTATATTGTCTGAGACGAAACATGCGGTAAAAATATTTTTAGTAACCACGCAATTTCAGGTTGATTGATTGTCAACTATTTGGTTCCAAATAATATAAAGCACTTATAGTTTCTTTAACTTCTGCTTAACATTAATTTTTGCAGCTTCCCCTTTTGGCAATGCTGAAAGACTACATGTTAACCCTCAAGGAAAAGGAAGAAGAGAAATACAGGCAACGGGTGCGTAGCTATTACTCAATTGCTGATACAGGGAATTGCCTAATAATCGGTGCTAACATTTTTGCTAAGAATAGAAAACCATCACCAATCAGGTTGACATTGGTTTCATCAACACTCTTTACAGGAGAACAAAAAGGTACAGACTCAAGTTGTAAAGAGGCATGATAATTCATTTATATTAAGACCCAACACAAGCTGCAGTCGTCCATCAAGTAGAGGCTTCAATACCAGCCCTGGCTCCACATCTATCTGGACCAGCAGAGTTTCTACTATAGTTCAACAACCTGGTGCAGATAAATCCCCAGCTGAAAAAGACATGCGTAAAGGGAAAATTAGGAACAGATTGCAGGGTGCGTTGGGAAATAATAGAAGCTGCTCAATCTCTTATGAAGACAAAACATCAGGCGTCTCCACAATAAAACAAGGCCTTTCACCAATTTGATTTTTTCCTTCTTTTTTGGTCCCTTAGATGTCCACAGTAAGTTATATGTCTGATATGTGAAGATACCACTACTGCACAAATCTATACAAAAATGAATAGCAGTTGTATGCACTGATACCATATCCATATATCTATTGACGTACCAATACTTCGCAAATTCATCGACATCAGAAAGCACAAAAAAACTCGCTTACCATTAGTGGAATCATCCCACAATTTCTGGCAGCATATCAATAATTTCCTGGAAGAGGGTAGGTGAGGCGCCAATTAAGAGGTGTGCGCCCATTTTTATTATGATATAAAACCTGCCAAACCAATAGTATAAGCAACAGGAGTAGCTAAACATTAGCAACAAGGCAAACAAACACTCTTTTATCAGAACCAATAAAGGGAAATACATAAGTAATCACAAACATTTTTCACTATCTAGTGTGAATTTCTCTGTCTCTGCTCAGTAAACCATATCAAGAAGGTTGCTGTATTGCATTTCACCTTTTTATAATGTTTTATGGTTGCAAAGCCACACAGACAATCTAAATCTCACCTATATCCATGCAAAACAGAGCATCGTAAGAAGACACTAGCTACAAGGCCAAATAATCAACTCACAATTTTTTGGTCACTTCCTCCTGTGGAGATGTATTCATCATTAGGGCTACAGCAACCTGGAATTTGTTCCATGGCAAATTAAAGCATCAGTAAAAGTTAGCTAAAGGACTACCAAGTAGAATATTGGAATACAAGCTTACCGCATTGGCACATCGAGTATGGGTGACGATATGCCTGACACAAGGCTGACCTAGAATAACATCCCACATTCCAACGCTGCAGGCAGAGTAGTTGAGCACATTTGGTAAGTGATACAAAAATACAGAAGGACAAATGATCACGATCCATATCATAGTTGTATTGTTTACTCACCTGCCGTCACCACTTACAGTAACAAGTACAGGTTCATTATGCAGCCACTGTGTGGCATTTACCCCCTGATCACCCTCATCAACATGACTGTAACAAAGAAGATATTTTCTCAAAGCCTATATGGAATTATGGAGTTTGGAAACAAAACAAAGAATACATAGTTTTCTCAAAGCCCGTATGGAGTTTGGAAACAAAACAATGAATACAAAGTGATACTAAATGGACGATAATAAACCGCAATAATTAAGGCCATAACCTGCTAATTCTCCAAACCAAGGTAGGAAGGCCGGCAAAGACTATAAATATTGTTTTAAATAACAAATAATCACTAGATGCAACAATTCCATACTTAAATTTAATGATTACCCAGGCAGTTGACTTGTATATTCTGCGGTGGGCATCTGCTTGCCATGGCTCAAGCAATGTAAAGGTCGAAAGAAGCGCATGTCTTTGCTTCGTGAAACATCCCTGCTGTGACTTATCGGAACTAGTCTTGTATCCCAAACTAGTGTGCTATTTGACGTGCTAGAAGCCAAAAATAGGTACCACACTTGCTAAATGAAACAGATGTAACCTGTTGAGCAACAACATATTTACTATCAGTTCTCAGGGAAGAAATATGTCAGCAAAACTAAAGAGACTGGAAGCTTGAAAGAAAAGATGATGCACTTTCAGCAATGACAGACATCCTTAGATGAGAACCAACACAAGAAATTGTTAGATGGAGATGGAGAGTGCAAATGTGAAGAGTTCATACTATTGCAATAGCCCAATGGGCAATATATAAAGTACAAGGGACATACAAAACTAAATCCTGGAACAATAGGAAATATCACAAATCCCTTAACATCCCTCTCAAATGCAAAGCGTATGCAATTGCATTGCATTTGGTAATGGTTGACACTAAAACAGAAGAAAAAAAAACCCAAAATCAAAGTCTTGAAGTTGTTGTCGTAGCCTGCAACTCTTAGAAAATTGTGTCGAGTATCAAAAGATTTCTCATCCGGGGTCGTGCGACAGCCCATAAAGCACAAAGTGCAGGGGGTGTGAAGTTAGAGGCAAGCGAGAGCAAAGTCGACCATGGCAATACGACGAAGAAGATGATGAAACCGATAAGAATAGAGAGATCTGTCAAATCAAACCGAAGGGAATGAATAGAAGCATGGCGACGCAGATCGAAGCCTGAGACGGCAGCAACACAGTGGCACAAGAAGCGCAGTGGCATCATAATAACTTCTACGATCTGCAGCGGCTCAGAGAGAAGAGCGGCAACTGCTGCCATGCAAAAGGGAAAGAAGAGGACCACACTCAATCCAAGAGGATGGACCGTGACTAGCAAAACAATCACCGACCGACAAGGAAATTTGTGGACTCACACCTTAGACGAACTCAAAGATAGTGTTACTGACTTGACATGCGTAAAGGGAAAATTAGGAACAGATTGCAGGGTGCGTTGGGAAATAATAGAAGCTGCTCAATCTCTTATGAAGACAAAACATCAGGCGTCTCCACAATAAAACAAGGCCTTTCACCAATTTGATTTTTTCCTTCTTTTTTGGTCCCTTAGATGTCCACAGTAAGTTATATGTCTGATATGTGAAGATACCACTACTGCACAAATCTATACAAAAATGAATAGCAGTTGTATGCACTGATACCATATCCATATATCTATTGACGTACCAATACTTCGCAAATTCATCGACATCAGAAAGCACAAAAAAACTCGCTTACCATTAGTGGAATCATCCCACAATTTCTGGCAGCATATCAATAATTTCCTGGAAGAGGGTAGGTGAGGCGCCAATTAAGAGGTGTACGCCCATTTTTATTATGATATAAAACCTGCCAAACCAATAGTATAAGCAACAGGAGTAGCTAAACATTAGCAACAAGGCAAACAAACACTCTTTTATCAGAACCAATAAAGGGAAATACATAAGTAATCACAAACATTTTTCACTATCTAGTGTGAATTTCTCTGTCTCTGCTCAGTAAACCATATCAAGAAGGTTGCTGTATTGCATTTCACCTTTTTATAATGTTTTATGGTTGCAAAGCCACACAGACAATCTAAATCTCACCTATATCCATGCAAAACAGAGCATCGTAAGAAGACACTAGCTACAAGGCCAAATAATCAACTCACAATTTTTTGGTCACTTCCTCCTGTGGAGATGTATTCATCATTAGGGGCTACAGCAACCTGGAATTTGTTCCATGGCAAATTAAAGCATCAGTAAAAGTTAGCTAAAGGACTACCAAGTAGAATATTGGAATACAAGCTTACCGCATTGGCACATCGAGTATGGGTGACGATATGCCTGACACAAGGCTGACCTAGAATAACATCCCACATTCCAACGCTGCAGGCAGAGTAGTTGAGCACATTTGGTAAGTGATACAAAAATACAGAAGGACAAATGATCACGATCCATATCATAGTTGTATTGTTTACTCACCTGCCGTCACCACTTACAGTAACAAGTACAGGTTCATTATGCAGCCACTGTGTGGCATTTACCCCCTGATCACCCTCATCAACATGACTGTAACAAAGAAGATATTTTCTCAAAGCCTATATGGAATTATGGAGTTTGGAAACAAAACAAAGAATACATAGTTTTCTCAAAGCCCGTATGGAGTTTGGAAACAAAACAATGAATACAAAGTGATACTAAATGGACGTATAATAAACCGCAATAATTAAGGCCATAACCTGCTAATTCTCCAAACCAAGGTAGGAAGGCCGGCAAAGACTATAAATATTGTTTTAAATAACAAATAATCACTAGATGCAACAATTCCATACTTAAATTTAATGATTACCCAGGCAGTTGACTTGTATATTCTGCGGTGGGCATCTGCTTGCCATGGCTCAAGCAATGTAAAGGTCGAAAGAAGCGCATGTCTTTGCTTCGTGAAACATCCCTGCTGTGACTTATCGGAACTAGTCTTGTATCCCAAACTAGTGTGCTATTTGACGTGCTAGAAGCCGAAAAATAGGTACCACACTTGCTAAATGAAACAGATGTAACCTGTTGAGCAACAACATATTTACTATCAGTTCTCAGGGAAGAAATATGTCAGCAAAACTAAAGAGACTGGAAGCTTGAAAGAAAAGATGATGCACTTTCAGCAATGACAGACATCCTTAGATGAGAACCAACACAAGAAATTGTTAGATGGAGATGGAGAGTGCAAATGTGAAGAGTTCATACTATTGCAATAGCCCAATGGGCAATATATAAAGTACAAGGGACATACAAAACTAAATCCTGGAACAATAGGGAAATATCACAAATCCCCTTAACATCCCTCTCAAATGCAAAGCGTATGCAATTGCATTGCATTTGGTAATGGTTGACACTAAAACAGAAGAAAAAAAAACCCAAAATCAAAGTCTTGAAGTTGTTGTCGTAGCCTGCAACTCTTAGAAAATTGTGTCGAGTATCAAAAGATTTCTCATCCGGGGTCGTGCGACAGCCCATAAAGCACAAAGTGCAGGGGGTGTGAAGTTAGAGGCAAGCGAGAGCAAAGTCGACCATGGCAATACGACGAAGAAGATGATGAAACCGATAAGAATAGAGAGATCTGTCAAATCAAACCGAAGGGAATGAATAGAAGCATGGCGACGCAGATCGAAGCCTGAGACGGCAGCAACACAGTGCACAAGAAGCGCAGTGGCATCATAATAACTTCTACGATCTGCAGCGGCTCAGAGAGAAGAGCGGCAACTGCTGCCATGCAAAAGGGAAAGAAGAGGACCACACTCAATCCAAGAGGATGGACCGTGACTAGCAAAACAATCAGCTGACTGACAAGGAAATTTGTGGACTCACACGGCTTAGACGAACTCAAAGATAGTGTTACAGACTTGGATGGACTCAAAGGAGCAACAGATACTAACAACAACACTATTTAACAGCAGAAGAAGCAAGCTGCAAGCTGGAGCCGGAGAAGCCAAAGCCAGCTGTACTAGAGAAGCTAGAGCCAGATCAGCCGAAGCCGGAGCCGGTAGAGAATCCGAAGTAGCTCCGACCAGATCTGGTTATAAACTCCTCTGCTCACATCTCTCTCTCTCCCTCTATCTTCCTCTCTCTCAACCGAAACGGGAAGGCGACGGTGACTGGCCTACCGACCAGCGACTCCGGCGTGTCGAGGCGACGCCGAATGCTGCACTGGATCCGAGTGGCGGCCTGAGGAGGGGCCAAAGTAGAGGAGGGCGATGCGGCTCCCAAGCCGAAGGCCGCGGATGTGACCAAGACGAAGGCAACCTCCGTGTTAGGACGGTCCCGGCCGGCGAAGGCAGCGAAGACTTCGGCCAAGGGCCAGCAGCCAAGCCGGTCGTGAATCCCAAGGCGAAGGCGCTGCTCCTCCCCGGGCCCGATCCGCTCCTCCCCGACGCGAGTGAGCCATGACCGAGGCTACCTGCCTCTCCACTGGCCTCCAATGCCGCCACTCCTCCCCGGCCCGAGCTCCTCCCGCCGGCAGTGCCAGCGCGTGCGCCTCCCTGGCCAGGACAAGCTCAACAGCAAGAGCTGAAGATCCCCAGATCCGACCGGGACCGAGCTAGGTGTGCGGCGGTAGCGTGGGATCTGGCTTGGGACCGAGGCTCGCGGTGGTGCCGGAGCAGGAGACAGTGGTTGTGCTGCTGCTACTGCTTCTACTGAGAAGAAAAAGACTACCACTAGAAGGAGACCGCCCCCAGGAGTGGAGATTGCTCCTCCCAGGGGCAGCGGAGACTACGAGAGAACCTAGTGCTCTGATACCATGTTAGATGGAGATGAGGAGTGCAAATGTGAAGAGTTTGTTCTATTGAATAGCCCAATGGACAATATATAGAGTACAAGGACACACAAGACTAAACCCTAGAACAATAGGGAAATACCACAAATACCCTTAACAGAAATGACATAACTTGCACATAATCCATGCAAACTACACCCAACAATTCCAACTTGCGTGATGTAGCTGTTAGAAAGATGGAAGAAGCTAGGGTTTTCTATTCACAACTGTGCAGTTTATTAATTAATGGAAGAGTATATACAGATCATAGGCTACATGGGCCACATGGGCTACATGAGTATATACAGAAGTGGAAAACCGAGGGTCGGGAAAGGTCAGAAAGGAGATCGACTCAACAGGAGAATCTGGACTGACAATAGGGATACGACGGTAGTAAGGTTGGAACTGATCGAAGGTGACGTCTCGGGAGATCCTAATCCGGCGAGCAGCAGGGTCGTAGCAGCGATAACCCTTATGCTCAAAACTATAGCCAACAAACACATACTCAACTGACTGAGCAGTCAACTTGGTGCGCTCACGAGGTGGAAGAATGACGAAGCAGACACAACCGAAACAACGAAGGTGTTTGTACTCTGGAGCCCGACCGCAGAGGCTCTCGACAGGAGTAAAACCCTGAAGAGCAATGGAAGGCTGCATATTGATGAGTAAAACAGTAGTGGAGACAGCCTCAACCCAGAAGTGAGGTGGAATAGAAGAGGCAAGCATGAGAGCATAAGTAGTCTCAAGCAAGTGACGATGCTTACGCTCAGAGACACCGTTCTGAGCATGAGCACCAAAGCAAGAGTACTGGGAAGAGTACCCTGCTCAGCGAGAAGGCGACGCAAAGCAGCAGATAGGTATTCTCCAGCAAAGTCAACACGAAACACGCGAATGACCAAATCAAACTGAGTACGAAACATGGTGGTGAACATGTGGTAAATAAAGAGAACCTGACTGCGAGAGGACATGAAGCAGATCCAAGTATGACGAGTAATCATCAATAAAGATCACATAGTATCGATGACCCCCTTTCGAAATGAATGAAGCTGGACCGCAAACGCAATAGTTGTTAGAATTGGAATCCTTTTCTAATTCCCTTTTGTATTCCTTATCTGTATATGGCATACCCCTTGGTACTCCCTATATATATTGCCCATTGGGCCTCATGAATAGATGCACAATATCCATAACAATAGTGAACATGAGCAAAAGAACGAGCATAAATAGAATCACTAGAGGGATAGGGGAGTTGTAGCCATGGATGAAAATCCCGTGATTCTGCATGATTCTGATGCCCTACCTTACTGGTTGGTCCGAGAACGGAAAACCCTACGGTTTTTCCGGTTTAGCAAATTCAAATTTTAGTTTTCAAATTTTGACTGGTTTTAAACAAATTCAAACGAATTTCATCCGGTTTTTCCGTAAATCCGTAACAATGGTTCTCAATTCAAACCATCCACCGATAAACTGGCCGGTTCCGAGATTTTTATCCTTGGTTGTAGCTACTTGGCAAATTTGCAACCCATACAAGGTAAAGAGGTGTCACCAAAAACAGACCCAAAAAGACCATGCCTACTAGAGATGACGGTCACGATACACAAAGATGACCCAAATGATGGTGCCACTGAGGAAATGAAGCAATAACGGACGCAACAAAACAGTGGTAGGTGTAGTGCTGGCTGACTGGTGGAGACAGCGGAAAGACGGTGCAACCAGTCGAGCTCCCAAAGACGCTTCGAATCACAACGCCGATGGCCAACACCAAGCAGGAGTCCTCGTGTGACGGTACTAGACGCAACAAGAGTCGGATTCAAAAATAACATGACAGTTGTGATCAGTGATCTGACTGGTCGGCATAAGCAACATACTAAGCTTAGGAACATGAGAGACTGCAGGGACATGAAAGGAAGAAGTGGAAAGGATGCTTTGGCCTGCAACAAGAAGAGAGATATCATCTGCAGTCTAAACAGTGGAAGGAAGAGTTGTGAACTTATACAAGTGAGGTGAGTAGAATCTGGTGTCATGTAAAAAGAAGCACCGGAGTCCTATATCCACGGAGACTAAATACTGGACGAGAGAGGGCGGAGGCGAGGGAGACTGTTGAGAAGCAAGAGCTAAACGAGCAGAGCCCGAGGAGTCTGATGACAGGAGCTCAGGGTAGGGGCGGCGGTGGCCCGAGGGCTGGGACAGGCTCCACCTCCCGCTGGTCGGGTTCCTCACTGCTGTAAAGGTCGCCGTTGAGTTCCTCCGCCTCACTGCCGCTAGGAGCACGGAGAGGAGCTTGTCACGCAGCCTTGTCGTCGGCGACCGCGACACGTGCGAGGAAACGGTGCTCAGCCTCCATCAAGGAGTCGCGGCTGTTAGGAATAGTAACTTGTATTATCAGGGGGCCAATGGGCCAATATATATACACAAATACAGGTTACAGATAAGGAAACCAAATAATATCTAGAGTCCTACTCTAACACTTATATATCTCTAACATATATATCTCTAACACCCCCCTCAAACTCATGGTGGATCAACAACACTGAGTTTGAAAAGGTAGAAGCCGTGCTGTGCTCGAGTCTAGGCCTTCGTGAAGAAATCCGCTATCTGAAGCTCTGAAGGCACATACTGAAGAGCAATCACCTGATCATGCACACAAGACCTCATGAAGGAAGCATCAACACCAATATGCTTGGTGAGCTCATGCTTCACAGGATCACGAGCAATCCGATAGCACTGTCTTGTCGACAAGAGAGAGTCGGTGTAGTGGCGAAACACCAAAATCCTCAAGTAACCACAGTAGCCAAGTAATCTCTGCATCAAGAGAGCCATAGCCCGCAACTCAGCCTCTGCACTTGAACGGGACACTGCAGTTTGTTTCTTCGTCTTCCAGGCAATGAGAGAACCACCAAGAAAAACACGATGAAGCGAGATAGACCGCGATCGGAGGATCGGCCGCCCAAGTAGCATCCGAATAAGCCTGAAGTCATGAACGAGTGGAGCGTGGAAAGAAGAGACAATGAGAGATAGTACCACGAAGGTATCGCAGAACTCGAAGAAGGTGGCTATAGTGGACCTGAGTGGGAGTGGAAACGAACTGACTCAGAACATGAACTGGATAAGTGATATCCGGACGAGTAACAGCAAGGTACACAAGACTCCCAACAAGATGACGATAACGAGTTGGATCAGAAAGAGGCTCGCCATCAGAAGGCCGAAGATGAACGTTGAGCTCCATGGGAGTCTCAACGATCTGTTGATCGATGAGAGAAGCGCGATCAAGAAGATCCTGAATATACTTCTCTTGGGACATAAAGAAACCATCTGGAGTGGAAGTAACCTCAATCCCAAGGAAGTAACGAAGAGGACCAAGATCCGACATAAGGAACTGCTCACTCAGACAAGCCTTGACAAAGGCAATGTACTCATAATCATCTCCGGTGATGATCATATCATCAACATATAGAAGAAGAAGAGTCTGACCACGAGACGAAGTGTGGACAAAAAGAGCAGGATCATGATCACTAGTTGAGAAGCCAGCAGCAGTGACCACAGAGGAGAAACGCTCAAACCAAGCACGAGGGGCTTGTTTAAGGCCATAGAGAGAGCGACGAAGACGACAGACCATACCCTCAGGAACAAAACACCCAGGTGGCGGATGCATGTAGATCTCCTCACACAACTCGCCATTAAGAAAGGCATTCTTCACATCAAGCTGAGAAACGGACCAATGGCGAACAGACGCCACCGAAAGAAGAGTGCGGACAGTGGTCATGTGGGCCACAAGAGCAAAAGTGGTGTGATAGTGTTGTTTGGTCATGTGACCACCAGTAGCATGATAAGAATTGCCATTTAGCTAGACTTATCATGCGTGTGCCAGTGTTATCTTGTCACGCCACGGGTGGTAGCGTGGCAAAAAAGTGTCAAATGTAGAAATAAAGTTGGTGATGAGTTAATAATAAAAATAAAATAAAAATGGGTTAAATAATAAAAATTGTTCAGGGTCAGAATTTGGTGGACAGTGAACAAATAAAATCAAAGGCAGCAACTAGAGCTTGTCGCTCAAAATGCATCCCTTTTTTCCACACCCAAAAAAAAATCCAGGCCAACAAAAGAATACCGTTGACAAAAAAATATTACCAAATGACTAGAGTGAAAAACTGAAAATCATGAATAAAGCATGCCGTATGAGAATATTTCTCACCGTTCAAAAAAAAAAAGAAATCTCACCGTAAAAGATTTCTCATTTCCTTTTCTGCCCAAGTTTTAACCATTTTCCGAGGATTATGCTTGCAGTAACCATGCCTAAAACGGTAATCGCCTTGAACATATCGGTCTCTATCCCTGCAAGAAGGAAATGGTGCAGTTTGTTCACATGCAAGCATTTGCAAATCAAAACAATATTACAAGTACTTGAAGGATACAGAGCAAATCCATAATCAGCATTTCTTCAGTAGCTTTCAACAAGTATCCAGTTACAAAACAGAACAATTATAGAAGTTCATATCTTACTTAAAAACAAGGACGGAAGTTTTATAGACTTTGATTGCTAACTCCTGGCCATCTGTCTTTGTTGCATGATAGACATTTGCCTGTGCATAAAAACAAAAGACGAATCAACTGCCAAAGTTAAACATTGTGTCTGTCTATAGATATAGTCAGCCATGTATAGAACATTGCCTAGCAATTCAAGCAACATTCAATATATTCTGCTGTATACAGCTAAAGTAGCTCTGTATTCCGTATAATGGTGAAACCAATTCAATTGGATATGAACCACAACTTGAAAGTTACCTCTTTTCAAGTAGAAATACAACCATTTATGTTATTAAAAACACCACGGTTTAACATCTTGAACAAAACCATGCGTGTTCTTGGGTCAATAGCCTGTATGCAGACAAAAGCCATTCAGTATTCAGAAAAGTACTTGGTAAAAAAATATTCATTAGATAAAGTTAAAAACATGTCATCTCTATACAATTCTCAGTTGGTTTTAATTTTCTCTAGAGGGAAAAACAGAATAACTGAAATGCCATGGAGTCGTCGGCTCCAAGTAACCAAATCACAAAACCAGGAGAATAATCTTTTGAAGATCCAAGCACAAAGATGAGAATGCATAGATCAGACCATATGGCATATGCTAGTTCTCAACATTATCGCAATATTACCTAATCAGTCAAGAGAATTCATAGACTTAAATGCACTAGGCATCAAGAAGGGCTGTTCAAGCTTATGTAAGAAACTTCTGCTTCCCAAACTTATGAACACAACAGACAATAGAAAGTGAAAGTGGACGTGAGATATGACATCAGTATACTGGTACACAATCAGGAAATAATTATGATTTATACAGCTTGGGAAATTTTGCCAGAGTAGTTAATATCATTCATTCAGTCCAACAAACAATAACTGTGTTCACTGTTGGTGCAGTTCGAACCATATACATAATCAGAAATGCAATAAGTTTCGGAATCCATTGCAATGGGAGGTAGAACAGGAGCTGAAATGAGCTAATACAAATTATTATTCCTGTACAGTGTACACCCCAACCAAACTTTATATAATGTAGTTTTTTTTTTGCATACGCAATAAGGGAAGAAACTTCTGAACTAGGCAGCTGCCACTTGAATGAAGAGTAAACTAGGGTGAAAGACAGAAAAGGGGTGGTGTTCATTTTTAATTTGCTACAGGATTACACAACTGCCAGCAGAACAGGTTCAGTTCCAAAGCAGAGAATGAAACAAACACCACCGGACAGAGAGAGAAATTACAAACCTGTTCCACTGTAGCGCGATCAGCCTTTTCGGTGTTCCTTGTTTTCCCAATTGCTGTCTCCCTTATGCTATCCCTGATTGAAGTCGTCACTGAATTTGACATGCCCACGTTCATTCTACCTTCCCACTCCTGAATCGTTCAAAATTCACCACATCGAATATTCAGCATGAAATGTACAAAACATGCCGTTGCACACACAGGTGCTCTATTCTGTTTGCTAAAAGCCTAAAGCCATATTATAGATGTGTTCCCGTGTTAGTATGCTACATTAAACCAAATTGACCTATACCGAGATAGCTTTCACAACTTAGACCGATTTGGTTTAATTCATCATCGGAAAGGTGATGTGGGAATCACAATTACCACATTACTAGGCCCAATAACTTATCTTGCTCATTGCAGTAACCAACTTTAACCAGGAGATATTGAACCCTACTCCCAGATAGCACATGTCCGACCAAAGTACAGCACAAACCAAAACTTTACTAGTCCAAGGCGAGGAGTTGAATCCGCACACCTCCAAGGGGGTGGCGCGGATGTGCGAGGCGAGCTTCTGGGTGCGGTTGGAGAGCGGCTGGAGGGGGCGGGAGAGCACGCCGCCGTGCGCGTTCGGCCTCCACGCCGCGGCCGCGCCTCCGGCGGCCGAGAAGGCGGAGGAGGACCGGGCCGAGCCGTCAGGCCCCTCCGCTGCGTCGAGCCAGTCCAGCGCATCGCCCACGTCGGAATCGATTTTTATAATTGGTAGGGCTCGATTTTTCGTTTCTCAGAACATAGAGAAGAGATGTTGTGTTTGCCTCGTTAATAAACAAAATTAAATGCATTACGATAAAAATATCAAGCACAAAAGGAGTCCTGACATCGCTAATATTAGAAGCACATTTTATATTGGAAAAAAGTATGAAGCATACGCTCACTAGCGTGGTTGAGCAAATGTGGTGGAGTAGCAGCATATGTTTAGGATATTCCTTATTGATTCCCGAATTCAAATGGGCAAGCGGAGATTTCGTTCTGTACAATTCGTGAGATAATTTGTTATCGCAAAAAGAAAATTCGTGGGATAATAATGCGGGAAACGGATAATGAAGTGGCTCGCTCAACGCCCGGTGAACTACTCGTGCCCGGCTGCCCGCTCAAGTCTCAGGCCGCACTGGTGGTTTCGATCACAGAAACGGCATAAACCGCAGCAAATTCCCCACTCCACTTCCCCACCGCGCGACCCTCCAATGGCCGACGCCGCCGCCACCTCCTTCTCGCGGCTCTCCTTCCCCGCGCCGTCTCCCCTCCCGCTCCGCCTCCCCTCGTTACGGACCCGCAGCCTCCGCCTCTCCTTCGCCGTCGTCGCCCTCCACAAGCGCAACCCCAAGCGCCTCAAGTACGCCTCCCAGCGCCAATTCACGGTATGTTCCACCTCTACAGCTCTGCCAGTCTCGCACTTCGGGACCTTCCGGTGCTAACGAATATCGGCGATTGGGCTGTGCGCGTGCCAAGAGAGGGGATGCCGGGATGCTGCGGGTGAAGGTGGAGCCCTCCGGCGAGGAATTCTGGAAGCTGGACCCCGTCATCGACCTCATCAGCCGCGGCGCCGTCGGCATCATTCCTACGGACACCGTGTATGCGATGCTTTCTTTGGCTTGCCTTTCTTTTCTTCTCGTTTCTTTCAGTGGAGCTACTTAGCCGCATGCTGCTGTGGGTTGCCATGGCCTCGGGTATAGGGAGGTGCGCTGTCACGGTCTCAACTCCTAGTGCTGACCTCAAGTGTGTCGTTGGGCCAATTGGCTTAGTCACCACATGGGCAAATGGGTAGTCCTGGCAAATGGGAAGGGCGAGCAGCATATAAACCCATCGATGGCAGTTGAAGCAGCATCGAAGAACAACAGAAGAAAGGCATTGGCCTCTTCCTCCTTTCCGTGCTCTCTTCTCCCTCAAATGTCCTTCTCTAGTTCTCAATCTTAAGTTCTTCCACTTCCCACTCTACAATTTCTCTACTCCCTACCTCCAATTTCTCAAACTACTTTGTATCATGTACCTTGTACATGACAATATAGTATCAGAGCGGTCGATCCTGGAGATTTGTCGCACTGATGAGGCCATTAGCAACGCTATGATGGAAAGCCTGGCACGATGCAACACTATGATGAAGGATTTTGTCGCGAACACTAAGAGGTTGTACTTGTTGGCGGACATGACGGAGATGGCACACTAAGCTAAGGAGTTGGTGGCCAGCATCGAGACCACCTTCCAGCCGCTGGTCGCGCCCGTTCGAGCCTCGCCTCTGTCCGTGACAGCACTAACGTCCACCCCGTCGATGTCGTGGTGGCAACTACTCCATGCGCGCCAAGTCGCCCGCTAGGTGTTCGACGGTATGTCTACATCGCGACACCAGTGACCATACATCAACGTTCGCTCCAGCTGCAACCCTGATCTCTCCCTTGACCATCATCGAGCTCCTCAAGCCACGCTGCGCCGTCACCGCTCAGCCCAACACCTCCACCATTGACACCACCTCGGCAACGCCCACCAAGTGTTGATGGAAGGCGAGGAGCATGCCATCGACACCGACCGCGATGTTGCGACCACTGGCTTCGATTTTGAGATGCCCACCAAACGTTCGACACCGGGCTCATGGCACAACATCAGTGATGTGTGCCCCGAAGCCGGTCATCGCCACCAAGCTCGACACCATAGTGCCCGCCAACTATTCGACGGAAGGCCCTTGCCTGGATGCCGGCAACATCGGTGTCACCAACCTCTCCCATCACGCTGCCTACTGGACCCGAAGGCATGTCATTCGGTTTTGCCATCGATGATGACGCATTCATCCTCGGCATTGTATGCTGGAAGGTGTGCTCCGACGGTTGCCACAACACCATTATGTCAGTGATATCCAACTTGGTACCAGTTACCTCATCACCAACGCCACCCACGTTGCCCCGACCAGTGTCCTCCTGGCCAGCTTGCCGCCCAGCCAGGTTGTGTCGTCATCGCTTCAACTGGTCAGGGTGACGAGCTCGCTCGTGCACGTTCCCTCAGGTTGCCTGATGATTGCAAAGTGTTCTCGAAAATATTAGACGAGGGTGTGGGGTGCTGTGGCCACCAGGGATCAAAATCCCGGCACTGGTTTTACCGGTGGGGGTCGGGTGAACCGTAACCGGCCAAAAAAAATTACTTTTGAATTTGATTTTTTTTTAATGTATAAACTATAATGCCCTTCCTAGGTTTGTTTAGGTCTTTTTTGTGCTAGGTTACGTATTGTATGAGCTAAATATACTTGAATTATTGTATTAGCAAATCCCATGCTGTTTTTTGGACTTGGAAAGCACGTTGAATTATAGTATTCTCACATGAAGGATATATGTTGTATCAATTGTCGATGTATAAGCAATTAGCACTTGGCATGATTAATTTTAATGTTCATTTTATTGATTATTTGATCAAGGGTTTGTTGGTTCAACAAAAGCAATTCATGTACCAACACTGATATGAGGGCATACTAAATGGAGTTTGATATTAGGAATAGCCTATCGATCTCCGGTTTTTTACCAGTTTTTTGGCCGATTTTTCTAGTTACCAGACCGGTTACCGGTTTTCAAAATTTCGTTCGTGAACTTCATCTGGTATTTCCCCAGGTTTTCCGGTAACCGGCCGATTACCATTACCGGCCCGGGATTTATGCCGGTACCGGGATTTCAATCCTTGGTGGCCACCACCATGAAACAGGGTCAAGCTGCAACATGGCCGCTGCCGGCGCAAGTGGAAACCGCAGGTCACGAAGCAGTGCCACGGTAATGTTATGGTCTATGATCCGAGTAGCACTACACCGATGGGCATGCGTGGTACCGTAGCTGCGCGGTACTGTAGCACGGGTTGTACGCCAACGCCCTTGGTCTTGGTGGCAAGGAAACCCCCTCATCTATCCCTTAAGTTTAGGAGATGTTACTTTTAGTTATTCCCATATCATTTAGATTTGATTGTTAGGATCATCTATTTCCTATATTAGAGATATGTTTTTTAGGGGACAAGTCAAGCCATCCCAATAAAAGGGACAACATTGTATCAACTATGGTTAAGCAATGAATAAACAAAGTTCCTAGTCTCTCACATTCTTCTTCAACTAAACCTCAGAGCCTCTCTACCTCGCCAGAAAAGATCCCTGTCGGCGGTTAGATGAGGGCGAGTGCTCAACTCTCGGTCCTTGGACCCGTACCCCAACAGCTACCACAACATTTGGCATCAGAATCAATCATTGCTGCTTCCACCAGGTCGGGCAGCGAGGGTTTTGATTCCACGACAATCAGCGACATGCTGGGTCGCATTATTGAGATGCTTGAAAAGATGCTTGGTGTTTCGGAGGAGGAGAAAAGCCATGCCAAGAGCAAGGAATGTTCCACCATTCTGCTGGCCTTGACGGCAACCCCGCCGGCTTGCTCGCTTGGCCAAGATGGAGGAGCAGAAGGAGGTGATACCTGTCGTCGCCAACATGGTTGCATCGCCACTTCCATCACCTCCAGAACCAGCACCGCCAACAATGCCACTCCGACCGTAGTCACTAATGCCTCAGCGAGCAGCGCTACCCTTGATTGCACCCTTGGTGCGTTCGCCGATGAGGGTTGCCGCTGTCCAACGACGGCCTTTTCCGCGCGGCCAGCTGACACCGTGCCATAGGTGATGCACAGTGATGCGAAGTGCAGCGGCTGAGGGGCCAGTGCCGCCATCGCGCCCTCCCCGCCATCATCACACTCTGTGGCAGTACGGGCGTCACTACTTCCCCATGTCGATTGCCCATGCCGTCGATGTCTTCCTCGATGCCACATCATGCTAAGTCACTTTTTGCTTGGCCGTCATATGTCGGAGTGTCGCTGACTTGCTCTCAAGTGACTCGGCGCCGGTACCGGTCACTCCTGTCAACATGGGGATGCGAAGGTCTCCGTCTGTGGCCGCCACCTGACAGCTCGAGGACAAGCTGCCTTACTGCGAGGGGGTAATGTTATGGTCTACGATCCAGGCTAGCATCGCGGATCGTCATGCGCGGCACTGCAGCAGAGTGATACTGTAGCACGGGTTGTACGTCAACACCCTTGGTCTTGGTGACCAAGGAAACCCCCTAATCTACCCCTTAAGTTTAGGAAATGTTACCTTTAGTTATTTTCATATCATTTAGATTGGATTGTTACGATCATCTATTTCCTATATTAGAGATATGTTTCTTAGGGACATCATTGTATTAGTTATGGTTAAGCAATGAATAAACAAAGTTCATAGTCTCCCTCCCTCTTCTTCGACTAAGCCTCAGAGCCTTTCTAGCTCGCTAGGGAAGAGCCCTACCGGCGATTAGATGAGGACGAGTGCCCTACCCTCGGTCGTCGGACCCATACCCAGCACCATGGCCATCCTTTAAGTGTTGTTGCAGTGAAGTGCCACGGCAAGCAGCCAACAAGGAAGGCGTTGGTGCAAATTATGATGCACAAGGTGGCAAGTATCCCGGTCTAAGTCAGGAAGATGCAAGCTATGGAATGGTGGTTGAATTGAATCAAGGAGTTGTAGTTGTTGGAGTTGATAAATTTTGTGGGGAGGGCATTGGTGATGTGGAGATGCAGCCGCCATGGCTGCCACCAATGCGAGCCAATTTTAGATGTGTTATTGTTGTGAGGGGGTTGCTGAAACACATGGTAGAATTGTCAAGGAGATTAGTTGAGATAAAGTTGTGGCCACCGCCTACTCACACTTTGCTGCCACCGTAGAATGCTCCCGGCATGCTTGTTGAATTGGGTGGCAACTCCAGCAGCTATCTCTACTTCTCTTTGAGGAGTGCACATTTGTTGCTTTTGAACTGTTCAACTGGAGTGGTGCTGTCTACAAAGAGGCAAAATGAAGCTGCTGAGAAGAAATTGTGTAAACAAGAGTTGGGCAACTGCAAGCTTTGCAAATCTCATGGAATTCTGGTTGATGTTGAAAATTTGCAATCTGATGTCATTAAAGATGTGTGATGTCTATCTGCCATGGAGAAGTTAGTTCTAGTGCCGAGGAACAAATGGAAAGCATTCACTACACTAGCACTTGAAGATGTTAAGGGCAGGTACTCATGTACTGACCTGAACGGAAGATAGCCTAACAAGGTGATGATGTGGTTCCTGTTATTGGCTATTGCTTACCTCAATAGCAGGCATAATCCACCTAATCAAGTATACCCAATTGCCGATACACTTGCTACAGTGGGGGCAAAATGTAAGGTTGTTGTGCAAAGAAAATGGTGTCCAAGCGCATAACTCTGAGCAAGATGGTTTATATGAAACTGAGATTGAGAGGTGCACTACTGAAGGCTGGGTGTTCAAGGAAGATCTTGGGATTGGCTCAAATGCTTTAGGAGTTCAGCTGTTACACCTTCTCATATTAGTGCAGCAGAAGCATGGTGATGGGCTTGTAATTAGCATTGATGCGAGATTTGTGCAGTGGGAGAGATCGTGCATACTAGTATGTGAGCCTCGCAGTAATAGGCAGTTCCAACTATTGAGGGCAACACATACTCTTGTTATTACAGTGAAGACTTTGGCTGATTGGAAAAGGGGGAAGGCAAATGGCTCTAATACCCTTGGTAAGATACTTAACCATTCTGCTGAAAAGAATTGGTTCAAGTTATGCAGTGTATTCTCAATGGGTTTCTGGAAGTTGCCCACTACTTACAAGCTGAGACAATCAGAAGTTTGTGCTATCTACTTGACTATGGGGAAGTTAGGTACAGTGCTGAAGGACAAAGGTAAAACATTCTGCCAAATAGCACTTGAAGATGTTAAGCCAGGCAAGCTCCAATTTCCTGCAGATTACCATGAATTGAGCAATGAAAGGCTGAAATCCAACGAAGAGGAGCTGCAGGCACCTTCAGATCCAGGTGGTGTCAACGTGGTCCTCAACAAGGTGCCGCTGGATAGATGGAGAGCACGGGTTTACCGTCAGCCTTTGCAATCCTTTGGAATGGACATGGAGTATATTGCATTTACAGTTGCCACAACCTGCGGACAAGCCGTCTTTCAAGGAGGGAGGAATGTCACGGTCTCACCTCCTAGTGCTGACCTCAAGTGGGTTGTTGGACCAATGGGCTTAGTCACCACATGGGCGAAATGGGTAGTCCTAGCAAATGGCAAGGGTGAGCAGCATATAAACCCATCGATAGCAGTTGAAGCGGCATCGAAGAACAATAGAAGAAAGGCATTGACCTCCTCCTCCCCGTGTTCTCTTCTCCCCCAAATTTCCCTCTCTAGTTCCCAATCTTAAGTTCTTCCTCTTCCTACTCTACAATTTCTCTATTCCCTACCTCCAATTTCTCAAACTACTTTGTATCCTGTACCTGGTTCGTGTCATGTGCGGTGCATATTGCATTTTGCAATGCAGTTCAGGTCCATGCGTACAGATTAATGCATCCGTTGAAAATGAAGCACACATGGATAATAACGGGCAGAAAAGCAAGTCCGTTTGGAACAAGTTCTCTACAAATGTCTTCGTTGCATATACTTTATTTGTGGCAGCTTTGGTTTCCTATTGAAGTTGAGCTTATAAGACGCATGCCGCCCCCCCCGCCAGCAGGATAATCAGGAGGGGAGGGCCACTACTTTAGTTTTTCATTAAAATAAAGTAGCGTGCATTTTCCTATTTGATTGTGTGGTTTGTTTGACCATTTTTGATATACCCGCAGATATAAATATGTTCTTAAGATTTCCAGTTTTTGTTTTGAGCAATGCACTACTGAACATAAATAAAACCAAGTCTCGTTTTTACAGCTACTCCATCGTCTGCGATCTGAGTAACAATGAATCTATTGAGCGCCTTCGCAGGTATTGTCAATTCTTTGGTTATTTTGTATGAGTGGCACAAATCTTATTCATGCTGTATGTATTATACATGAAGTAAGGCATTTCAGGTCTTGTTTTTTCTCCATGCAGAATCAAAGGCATTGGAGATTCAAAGGCAAGATACACAGAGTTGTAAAATATTTTTGTATGAAGCTTATTCTGGAGTGAAACACCACTTGCTGAGCATAGTTCCTCCTATTTGCAGATGCACCATGTTCTTATACCAATTCTGAATTATGCAGCCTCTCAGCATCTTGTGCCACTCGTTACGAGACATTGATACCTACACAACAGGATTTCCTCGAGGTACCAACCAAGGGCAAGCAAACATTTTCCGTGCTGTTAAGCGTGCACTGCCTGGGCCTGTAAGGATATCATCCTCTTCACCCCGCAGTCTGCACTGCAGTTTCGTACTTCACAAATAACCTTCTCATTTAATCATGTGCAGTACACTTTTATCTTACCTGCAACCAAGCAATTGCCCAAACAATGTATAAAGCATGGGTCATCTACTAGGTATGCAAAAAGGAGGCAAGTTGGTGTTCGAATTCCAGATGATCCCATATGTCAAGCAATACTGCAAAATCTGGATGAACCGCTGATCTGCACAAGGTTGGTTGTAGGCTTAAACCTCAAGTTCTCTCACTTTATATACTTCCTGCTCCTGGTATGCTCTATAGTCAACTGGGATGTATAGGGTTTGGTCTGTGGACTTGCGAATGCCGTGCATTAATGTGTTGTGCTGTATTGCTGAGTGATGATGCGACCAAACAATTAGGTGGCACTTTGTGTTGTGCTGGCATGTAAAAGCATTCACAGTACTTGATCATATATGCTGCATGGCTCTCTATTTTGGTGTTACAGAAAAATCTTCAAGTACTATTGATCGTATTTGCTAATAAAATTTTCTTGTTCTCATAGATTTCCTTAATATTTGGTGGGACCCATAGATTTCCTTAGCATTTGGAGGGAATTGATTATGCTCAAGAAATAATATTGTTGTCAACTTGTCATTATCAAGAAAGTAGTTATTCTCCTCTATTCCTTTATTTACAGTGTCAAATATCTGTCAGAGGATGAATGGATACTTGATCCAGTAATCATTGCCGATATTTATGAGCCACAGGTATCTTCCTTGTTTTTTACCACTGCACCTGAAACTCTGCACATTATGATCTTATTCAAAGAACCTTTTTGTATCAATATCGCCAATTTTGCACTGTTCAGTAATGTTCTTTGGATTCTCTATATGAAAACAAGAAGTGATACATCACTAGAGAGTGTCACTCCCTGTGTTCTCATATAGAGAATTATAGGTGATATTGGTATAACTACAGAGCCACTTATTATTGTGCATTTTATTGTTACCGTCTGATGCCTTTTGTATCACTTGTTTGTATCATCCACTCAGGCTTTCTGAAGTAACCGAAGCAAAAAAAAAATTGTTTGTCCAGTGACTGCTTGTTTCAGATACTGACAAATGCCACATTGAGCTAGTTGTTTAATTATTTCAAGTGGTCCATTAAACCACTATCGAATAATCAAGTATTGATTAGCTGCATTTGTTTGATGTGTGGCTGTATTCCAAGTCCTGCTTAAACTATAGTAGGCGCGAGATAGATGGCTTGGAGAGCTTAATATGCTTCTTGCTACAAATTTCAGGGCCTTGATTTCATTGTTGACGGTGGTGTTAGAATTGCTGATCCATCTACTGTGGTTGATATGACAGGGAGTTATCCTACTATTATTCGTCAGGGAAAGGTACACATTCTAATGAACGAAAAAGGGGATCATAATACATGATTTAAAGCTTTACCTCCTGTTTGTACCATGGTATTTTTCAGTGTGTCATAGTGCAGTGCTGAAAAGCCATGGAATATATTTTTACTGGCACTTGGCACTTAGATACACAAAAATGTTCTATATCATGTCATGTATCTGTTGCATACTTGAGTCCTGTTACATCTTTGATTTCATGACTGGTCCAGTCTATAAAGATGCTGCAGCGATTTAACTATGCACTTATTTTTCTTGCTTTAGGGTCCGAAGCTAGATTGGATGGTAACAGAAGATACAGAACAGGAGGGGCAACCAACGTATGCTTTCAAAGCAGCTTGAAATGTTGGCCTGCTTACCTACGGTATGAGATTGTAATTACCCCACCAAGGTCTGTTCTTTCACTGCATAGAATATAGTAACTCAATTTGAAGAACATACTGCATGATGTAAATATTCAAGGCGATGTAATGGGGAGCTACCAGAATCAGCTTATCAGCTGCCTTTGAATCTCAGACTGTTGATGCGTTCCTGTCAGATGCTAAGGAGTAAGGACTGCTTGTGCTTGGTCGATACACTTGAACTGAGAAACCGATACTCGAGTGCACACATTCTTGAACGTTTTTTGTTGAGTTTTTGGTTCATTTAGCTTATTTTTTAAATGAAATAGTAAAATTAGCCCCGGGTGAACAAAATGATAAAAATAATACCTTTACTTCGCAAAACCACCACGGAAGACGACATGCTATGTGCACGGTTCTGGCTAGCTATAGGCAATGGGGTGGAGCTTGGAGTGGTGGGATTGATTCAGTAGGTTAGGGTGCTGCTAGGGGTCCTTGATTTGAGAAGAAGATAGATGATCACGAATTTTTTCCGAGCTTATTTGCGCTTCATCTCCTCGTGCAAAGCTCGTGCATCAGTGGATTGGGAAGAAGGCTTGATCCCTGTAGTCGGTCAAAGTGGACGTCAAGTGTAATGTCATTTTAGGCTCAGGTCACCAACCAAACAAATCAATTTTTTCTAAGGAACCGTCTGTGATGGGGTGTCTAATATAGCATGTTTTGTAGTAGTGTAGGCTGTGCCATCGAACGAGCTCACCTCGATAGTCGTTGAATACTGTTTTTTTTTCCAACGGTAGAATTTAACGCGCAACGATTTCCACGCACGCAAAATTCAGGTAATCGACTAGCCCTATACTTATCTCTTAAGGATGCACGACGTTTCGGATATCGATATAGCCTCTAATATCTAACTAATTTAACTATCTTAGATCGTTACTTTTCATATGATTATATTAGTAAAAAAATTATAAAAATATTTATCATGACAAATCTAATTATACTATTCTGTCATAGGCAATCTAAAGAGTTTTTTTTTCATATATTATTAGTCAAAGTTTGAAAAGTTTAACTACACATTTTCTAAAATGGCATACATTTCTAAATGGATGTAGTATTAGAATTCGCTTTGCAGCAACTGAGCTAATATAATGATCGATGCAACAATACTTTTGTCACTTCCGTTGTCTTATGCCTAAAATCTTTGCCCTATTATGAATTAGCAGAGCAAGTTTTGTTTATATCTCCTTTTAACAGTTGTGCTGCATGATCCCATATATACAGGGGTGAATCCAGCTTGGCTTCATCAGGCTGAAGCCTACTCTCCACCGACGCCCGGACCCCCTGCCAACCCCAACCTCCGGCTATCCGGCTGCCATGGCTACGTCAACAAGTAGGAGCAACCGAGCAAGATTGCAAGAGGGAACAAAAGAGTGTGGGCCTTGCGTCCTTACCGAAGCAGTGAAGCCCAAGCCCAACTCACATCCACCCACGTCCCCACCGGTCCCACACGACCATACTCCCACATCACGTTCCCTGTTCTGGTGTTGCCCTTTCCAAAATTCCCCAATCAATTGAGTGAGGAGAAGCACACCAGAGGGCAACCAGTGGCGACGACCGACGACGGTGAGGAGCCAGGCAGGTGGCGAGGTGCCATTGTGGCAGTGCGCCACTGAGGTCTAACGAGGTGCCATTGCGGCAGTGCGCCACTGAGGTCTAACGATGTGCCATTGCGGCAGTGTGCCACCGGGGTCTGACGAGGCTCAGGAACCAGGAGGGAGCTGGGGCGGGGAGCCACCGCGGTCCGCGACGCCGCCGGTAGCTGGAGGAGGCCGAGGAGGGAGGATGAGGAAGGGAGCCGGAGGCAGCAACGAGAGGAGCTAAGGAATATATCTGGGCGACCAGCAGGCCTCTGGACTGGGGTAGTGCCCAACGAGGTGTCTAGGCATGGGAGCCGGTCCAGCCGGAGCCCGGAGGAGGAGGGCAGGAGGCGAGTTGGAACTTTGATATGCCGATCTGGCCTCTGGGACTTGGGCATGGGCGTGAGGGAGGGAGAGGCAACTGGGCGACTGGGCACTAGCTGAGGATTTGTGGACTGTTGATCTGGGAATTGGGATCTAGCTGGGCTTGTGGTCATCTACTGAGTGTTGAAGGATGAAGGTTGAAGAGTGAAACCTCTGTCCTCTAACTACAGTGGTATATCGTATACTCATAACTCATTCCTCATTTAGTGGATTAGCAATTTATTAGAATATAGTGTGGTATTGTGGTATATACTCAATTAGCAATTTATTTGTAGGTTTGCAATAATAGAGAAGCGAACTTTGCGTAATTATTTCACAAGCAATTCAAGTAGTACTCCCCAACCGATGAGAACGTAACTAAACCAAAGAAGCATCGACTATAATTTAATCTAGATGAAATTATTGTCGATCCGGCGCAGCGCATACCAATAGAAGATTTTGTCAATAAAATTAGAGATGAAGTGAGGAGGATATATTTGTTGAATGGTCCAACTCGAGCAATTGAGCACGCCTTTCCAAAGGTATTGGATGGCAAAGTGCAGAGATCCTTTCAAGAATCATGGTTTAATAAGTTTGATTGGTTAGAATATAGTGTGAAAAGGATGCCGGTTTTTTCTATTGTTTACACATTTGGTAATGGTGTACATATTTATAAAAGTTGGCTTCTCTCGTTGGAAGAATATTTTGAGCAATGAATATTATCAAAATAAATTTGCGCAACAAGGTAACAGATAAGTGGCCGAATGATTTGATGATGTGCTACACCAAGCGAGACATATTTAGATCCATCGATTATGATAAAACAATGAGATCCTTCCAAAACACGAAATCTCGCAGAATGAATTTGCCTTGTGAAATTTGTGATTCAAGCTAGTGTCTTAGTGGTATTGTTCTTTTATTTTGAATGTTCATGATCATTTAAGTACAATTTGCTATTGCACCACTAATTTTTCTACTTTTGATGTACAAATTGTTACCTGCTGGAACCATATTTACATGTTTTGGGATGCACTTTCCATTAGCAAGGTATCTTCATTGTATTTTTCTTTTTCTGCTTTGCTTTGCTTTTCTTTTATTCATTATGAATTTGATTGCACAATAATGCAAGACTATATTTATTTCAAATTAGTTTAATCATTCGACACTTTAAACCCGTCCCTCCATTTTCATCATTACTTCGCCACTGTATATATACACGGCTCTATGGTCCATGCACGTCGCGTTGCAGTGCCAGTTGCATCTCGGTTCCTTAATTGGAGGTCGTTGCAAACTTTGGTGCATGTTTGAACAGTTATTTATTCGGTCGCTGCATTATTTGGCTTGTGAATTTGCAGCTGATTAGGAAAAGGGTAAGTAAGGACGCAGATGGATAGGAGCGATCGAGATGACATGCCAGTTGATCCCATGGCCAATCGGAGCCGCCGCATCTTCTCTCGGCTCAGTTCCTTAAACTCAGTCGCACTCAGGTTGATCTCACCTCGGTAACTTAGTATTAGCCGTAAATAGATAAGTTAGTCCCATTAGTATTCCTTAAATTTTAGTCTAGATACACCATGCACCGTACGTCTTGCATGCAAGTCATCTAAGCATGCCATTTTTGTGTGCTGCACAGAGGTACGCGTCGTAGAGCGTACGTGACTAAATCCAAAACGTCACATGCACACAATTAACATATACAGAGATGGAATTTAGTAAGTCATAATGGCAGTCTCACATGCACGCAATGACAGCATACAGTGATGGAATTTAGTAAGTCATGATGGCAGTCTCAAGATAATTAATTGCATGCAACAATGCCAAATTCACCTAGCTATAGCCAGCACCCCACCAGTGAGACCATTTATTCACATTAAACATATACACCTACTTTATGGTAATTTTGCAATAACTCTTGTTGTATAAGGATTTTTCACATACGCTACAACAGCCAGCGCATGCACGTACGGGTGATGACGTGATGTATAGCTAGTACGTACTACTCCAAATTAACCTTGTGGTTTTTATATAGGAAAATTAATGCATGCCGCTAGAAACTGATGGTTCAGGGATTTTTACTTCTCCTAATTGCCCCTCCCTTCCGTACATATCGACATCTACGCCGGCCGGCCGTGGAGAACAATTAAGTCCCAGCAGACATGCGTGGCCCTTCGCTGTGCTTCCCCTTTGCTTTGCCGGCTTGCCGGCCGGCATCGTACAGCACCACTAACAGTGCTGTGACTGTGTCGTCCTCAGCGCGCGCTTCAGTCCGTCCTCACGAGTCTCCCGATCGATGCCGTTGTCCAGGCTGAACTCCGGCCGTGCGCCGCCACAGCTAGCACTCGCGCGCCGGACACATGCGTATACGCGCACGACACGATCGAAGACCAGCGCTCACGCCGTCCGTGGTAGTGCGGCGCACCGCCACCGTCCACCACGCGCGCGTTGATCAACCACACGCGCGGCTCCGATCGAGTGCTTTCGGAAAGTAGCTGGCGGCATAAGTGAGATGTTGCTGCTTTTTATATTTGAATCTGGCTATATATATATAGTACGTGCCATATTGTGTCTAAAAAATCTAATTAATTAAAGTCGAAATATTCGCAGGCCTCGGGGTTGAAGCTTTTAATTGAATTAAGTGGCATATGTATGGCCAATTTTCCCATATGGATAAGGCGATGTACGTACGTATTTGCACTAGCGCAATACAAAGGCTCAAATTAGTACTACACAGTTTTAGAATACGCGTAATTAAACTTTAGAAACTTTGGCTATCCATATCCTTTTAAATATTTAAATTAGATATATAAAAATCATATATGTAGATTTGTCTCGAAAAATACTTTCATAATATTACAATTTTGTTAGGTATTACAAATAATTACAATAGTAATTAGTGATCAAGGTTGCAGTTTGAAGATCGTGTCGACGTTTAAAACAACTTGTTTTTGTGAATTGCAAGGTATGATTTACCAAACAGTAGCGATCTCGGTGGAGTGGTCCATGCATGCATGCCAAACCTACACCGTACCAAACCTCTCTATTCATCGTATCATTCCTGCACGTATCCTAAACACCGGGCATTAAACCTCAACAACGCTAGCTCGATCAAGCGCAAACTACCTACACCCCCTTAAATGACCAATTGGACAGATATACCACGGTCGATGTACTGTGTAGTACGTGCAACCCTGTCTTATTAACAGTGGCCAACTAGCTGGTGGTTATATATGCTAGCTGGTGCAGCGTACGTGAGTCTAACTCTGAGACCTTTCGCTAAAAGTTATATTTAAGGTATCTTTAGGGCATTCATGATGATATCTTTAGGACATGTACAGTACTATAGACAACTTCTGTCTGTAGTATTATTTCATATCATCTATAGACAGTACTAAAGATATCTTCTACAATGGATTATCTTTTTTAGATGTTTATATAGACAACTCTCCATGTATAATTTATCTTATTTCTCGTGTTATAGTTGATCACTGTATGAGAGACAACCCAATTCTCTATTCTCACTCTCATCTACATCATCTCGTGTGTCATTCGTGGTAAGGTTTACAAATAGCTGACGTCACACTATTGTACATACTTTAAGCGTCGTAAAAATGGTTTTTGAGATCTGATAAAATTAAGCAGGAGTAGTACTTTAAGTGGCCTTTGTATAAGCGATATATAAGCTGTACCGCTCGCTGTAATTTTCCATAAGTATAGCAAAAATAAATGGATATTTAATGAGTGTAATAAAGTATAATTGCCACATCTGAAATAGGACTTCTTTTCCTCGCAAAAAAGGGAGATCTTATACCTCTGCTTGATCTAGGCCTATATATAGAAACCAGAACAAGATCTTGTTAGGACACCCACACGCATCTCCACCGCCAATTAAGAACATACCTTAGTGTATATTTGACACTAAAATAAGCCATCTTATTTTTAAAGAGAGATGTGGGTTGGAATAGAGCCATCTTAAAACATTTCAACAAACGATCACGGTCAAATCCTAGAAATTATTCACAATTACAAACACCAGATGTACACGTAGTTAAATAATTAGTTGGACTCAAAACCTATATATATATATATAACTCGCGCGGTTAATTACATGGGTGATACACATCGGTTGAACTAACCCACGAAGATTCAAGCAGTTAAGAAAGTCTGAAATTAAGGCATAGTTGATACACTTATGAGAGCCGTTTAAGCAGTTAAGCTAAAGGCCATATATAGTTAAGTGCCAGCTTACAAAAAGGCACAGGCATTGAAACGCAAGGTGACGGAGTCAACTTTTGTTTTAAGATGGGATCTAGAAGCCATGCCACGTACGTACGTACGTACTCTGTGATCTTATTTAGCAGCTTTTTTTTAAAAGGTATTTATTTTGCAGCTTTGATGCTACTTGAGATCGACCGATCTTTTATTCTAATCGAGCGAGAGTAATTCTCCATAGAAAATAATACCCGCACCGGTGCACGTGGAGTACCTGCGCAGCCAGCCCTCGGCCATGTCGTGACAGAGCAGACAGGCAGGCAGCTCCCCTGGACCCCCGCATGCGTGCAGGCGCGGCCGTGGACCGGTGGACCACCCCCACCCGCGCGCGCGCGGGGGGAGGAAATTAAACACAACAGAACAGACACGCACGCAGAGGTCGATAGCTGCGTGGAGCTCCCCTGCCACGTCGTCGTATGGACCATATATATATATATGCGTCCATGCCTCGTACGTTGGGTTGGATGCATGCATGCACGCGCGCTGCAGGAAGACGACGAAGCATGGTAACTTATACGTACATAACGATATATGCGAGTAAAAATATCATGTAGGGGATCGTGCGTACGTACGTCGAGCAGCACGTACGTACATATATACGCGTACATGTATACGGCAAACGGGGAAGGCGTACGTAATGCATGTGTATGTATACTGAGTAGTATTTAGGTCGATGGGTCGTACGACACGGAGGTAAGTTAGTTAATGCATGCATGAATGGGCGCGCGGCAGATATATATATATATGTCAGGTGTACCGGCTGACTCAGTGTTGCACTGTTGCGCCAAGTATGAACAGTGCGTGTATATATGTGCGTACGTACGTCGCATGCATGCATTTTGCGTGCTGCCTAGCTAGATCGATCTGTATGTACGTGCAGTACGACGTACTCTGTTGCATATGATTGTGTCTGTGGTCCAGTAGCACTACTAGCCTACAGCTGCGTGCGTGCATGGACCGATCGCGATTTACTACTCCCGCTTCTCCTATATTATTTAAATTATAAGTTAATATATCTTTATTTATTGGAGAATATTCCAATAATAATTATGAAATATCATGAGTTATTACATGGAAAAATGTCATGAAAGTCCACTTCTATAGCAAAATCTGTGTATACATATACTTCTTATATATATATATGAAAAATGGTATATAGCAAAAATAAGAGGCTCCAATTAAATTTTTTCAATCAAGTCGTTGGTATTCAAGGATACTGAAAGTGATAAAGAAATATAATATATTCATTTAAGTGGTATATTAGAAATGATAGTATGCACTTCCGAGAGCAGGTCGATCAAATCCAAAAAAACCAGCAAGAGTGTTGCAACCATGTTAAAGAGGCGTTGCGCTCCAACTCGCAAGGCCAATAAGATCATGGCTCAAGATGATGTTTCCATGCTTCCGCCGGTAGCAACAAGTCTCTTCTTTTCAAGTCAATAAGTGAAAACCTATGCTACTAGTACTAGGCGAGGTGCATATATACTACGCCCAAAGGCGAGCCTCAACGATCACTTCCTCAATCAAGAGCTCAAGAGGCAGTGTCATCTTTAGACGCTGGGGGCACACTACGTGAGCTGAAGACATATATAGGAAAATGGTATATATGGAGAAGTATTCCATTGGAACTGTACATCTATTTAACATTCTACTGTTTTCTTAAAAAAATTGGTCCAAATATGGAGCGACAGATGCATATCAAACAGTCCAGATCCGACCTTCAGATCTACGTCCCGTTCCCCCCAGACTGATTTCCGCCAGTTGTCTAAATGCATTGATATGCATGGTTGGATGGAAGAGTGCATGCCAAACTGATCGACGGACTAGCTTCAGTGGCGGAGCCACATAAGACATGGGTACAGCTGTACCTTTTTTTTTTTTTTTGCATGTAAACGCACTATACAATATATATATACCTAGTATGATACAGAAACTATACAACAAATTTGTGATGTCGGCAAATCCATCAACACAAGCTATATTTTATGATGTCGACTGCACTAGAAACATACAATTTATTCCATTTGATCATTTACTATGTCATTTAAACTTTTATGTTGGAATATGTCATTTAAGTTTGCACCTTCATACACACGCGAGTGTGCTTTCAGTTAATTTTTTTGTAAGGTCACGAATATATTCCCATCCTCTGTCTTTCTAGACGTGTGCTAAAAAAATGCACTCGTGCGATCGTGTAGTATGTATCTTTCTTGTAATCGGGTGGAAAAAAAGCAGCACCATTGTCGGAATCTTGGCTCCGCTGCTGACTGTTCAGCTTGAAGTGCCATTCGAGCAGCCAAAAGCTAGCTAGTACGCGCGCGTTTATTACCATTTACATCTGACTTGTCAATTCGATCTACCTTTGGTACTGCGTACGTACGCGCGCGTTTATCTTGCACCGTTATGCACACTATATAGCTCTGTAGCAATATATATTACTCACGCGGCGATGCCGGCGGATCGTCGTGCTACCCACAGGGACCACACCGTGCACGTTTGAAACTGAAGTTAGGCTTGCTAGCTGCTGCTGCTGCTGCTGCATTGATTTTCACCGTGGTGCGGACGTGCAGTACTGCTGGATCTACCAATCTTCTGTGCGCTGTCGCCGTTGTAGACCTGCCTGCCGGTTCTTCGATCTTTTTGTCTCACGATCGAGCAACAAAGAAAGGGGTAAACTCTCTCGGTCGGCGTACGGATGTATCCTGGCAAGACTTCACCTGAATAACCAATCTAGAGAAATTGAATCGTTAATTAAGCAGGCATTTCAGTTTAAAGTAGTAATACTACTGGAGCAGCTTCCTCGCAGAAAAAAAAAAGAGAGGTGTCCAGGGAGTAATTGGGTGTTTTTTTGTTTTGTTTTGCGACCTTGCGAGCACTCAAATTTGTGACCTTCACGTGAAAACTTGTGACCCGTTAGCGGATTGCTTACTGCTAGCTAGCGCGCGCGTGCACACGCAAGCTAGCCTGTGGGTTCGATGGATCGATCGAGTCGACGGCGACCGAGTGAAGCATCGTTTTCCAGCGAAACTTTTGCCGCGCGCTGGCGAGATTGAGGCGGGCACGCAACAGGAAGTAAACAAAGGTCGATCGGAATTAAGGACGACGGCGGCCATATATCCGCTCGAGATCTTTACAAGCTATAAAGAGGTTGATCAACTTGATCGTTAATTGTCACACACGCCAACAAGTAGATGTCAAGAAAAGAGCGTTCGAAATGTTGGTATCAGAATTCAGAAAGGAGTATGATTCACAAGAGATCGAATCTCCATCTTTGTCACAGAGATCGATCCTCTCTCTCTCTCTCTGTTGGTATCAGAATTCAGAAAGGAGTACGATTCACAAGAGATCAAATCTCCATCTTTGTCACAGAGATCGATCCTCTCTCTCACTCTCACTCTCACTTTTGCCATACCACGTACGCACGTACATATGTAAAAAAACCGCGCGGTGCTTCAATTCTATGCTGATCGGAAAATCTAGAGTATTTTTTTGGTGTTAAATAATACCCCAACCTGCTGATTATATGATCTGTGATTTGAACCGAATACATCTAATTAAATCACCCGAGGATACTTTATCAGCAGGATCAATTAGAGGGGTCTTTGTCCTCTCATATTGAAGCCTCCCATCCAAGTTCTGTGTAGCATGAATGACACACACTTTCAGTTTCTGTGTTAGCTCCACTCTGTAATTACGACAAGATTCACAACAACGAATTCGTTTCTAATTTACGGGACAATTACTTTGGTTTCCATCTCTCGATAAAACAGTAGAGAGCTCGTTTTTTTTTTTTTTTGCTGTGGTCCATGCACATTAAAGATGGGAGATCGTTGCTCGATCTAAACCTCAGCTCTGTCAGATTGGTGCGTTTGCTGCCCACTCGTTTGACCTGTTGATGCATGATAGATGCATGTGGATTCATCACATCTAAGATGTACAGTACTTGTCATCTCAACGCACTCAATTCACCACCACAAGAAACTAATTAGCTACCTATCTAAGATGCACAGTACTTACTAGATCTTGAGCTAGCTAGCAGCTTGATGACAGATATATTTTGTTAATGTGCTCAACTAATTTTGAATACACACACACACAAACACACACTAGCTAGTTTAGCATGGGTGCATAAATAGATCCTTCTATATAATTAGCATAAGTGACCTTGGATTCCAGGATCTACCTGAAGTATCTTACATGGACACAAGCTGCCCAACCGGCAAATAATTGATTCGTTCCCCAACAAAAAGGGAAACAGCTTATAGCTAGGCGCGGCACTTCTTCTACATATGATGCCTACAGCTTAATTAGTATATATAGTACCAACTAACTTAGAGGTACGTACGTACTTATAGATTTGCATTTCTTGCAAGCGTGGTGGTGTTCTCTGGACCATGATCTTAACTAACTTCATTTCCCACACGTTTAGGGCATATTTGTTTGGACCGCACTAATTTTATTTGCAGGAAGTTAACAGAACAATCCCTTGAAAGCCGATCCCTTTGTCAATGTTTCTCCAGCCCAAACATGCCATGAAATGTTTTAGGTGGTGTACATGATAACCATATACTCTACCAATGAGCCTGTCAGCTGCATGCATTGATCACATCCTTGGTTAGGTATATCCATACACAGTGCCCGCCTATCTTTACAAGTCGCACCAAGAAAAGCATGAATGGACTGCTGATCATCCGATGAACGTTTTGGGTCGAACGGATCCATGGACGGGTTAATGCGACAACGCCTAGCTAGCCCCCCTCAACTGTTCTTGGCGTCTAACAGAGCATCCACAGTGTGGCTCAAAACAGCCTCTAAGGGGTAGAATTGGAGACAGACATGGGAATGATTAGTTTATTTGTTGTTAGTCTTATATTAAGAGGCACTACAGGAAAACCGTTTCGAAGAGATGCTTTTTCCAATGAGCTTTTCAATTTGTCTTAAAAATAAAGGGTTATATAGTATAGACGTTTTTAGAGAAACTTTAAAAACAGACCCTAAAATTTTGTATGCTAAGGATAGTTTTGAGACGTTTTTGAGACGTCTACAAAATTTTGTCTCGTAGAGAAGTTTTGTAGATGGTCTCTAATCTGCCTAAAGTTTTATATTGTGTAAAGATATATTTTTAGACACTTTTCAACTCTAGCTCTAGATGCGTTTTTTAAGTGATTGATATATGTTAAAAGAACTACATATAAATGTTGCAACATACAACTAAACACGTGAGGTTAAGAGGTTGAGGTGGCCAGTGCGACAAGTCTAAAATAAGCATTTCCCATGCGGTCTAACACCACTACTGTTGGAGAGACGATGCATGGGGAGGTGTTTCCGAAAACGTCTCTACAATTGCCTAGGGACGGAAAAAAAAAACGCATCTCTACTATACAAAGAAGTCTAATTTACGAGTTAGTTCTGTTTAGTGAGGCCACTTGAAGTACTGCACACTGCAAAGAAAAATAATAAGCTCACAACCTCGCTAGGTAGGGCTGAAAATAAGCCGAGCTGGCTCGAGCCTGACACGCTCAAGGTCGGTTGAAACATCGGCTCGACTGGTTTAGGAAACGAGCCAGAAACTATGCTCGTCTTGGCTTGAAAAGAGACTTGAGACTTGAGCTGGCTTGCGAGGGCTCACGAGCCAAGCTGCCATGCACTAGTTTCCTTCCTGGGAGGCCTTCTCAGCTTCGACGGCTTTCTAACCACGTAGATGGCCAGTGACACCTCAGGCTCCCAGATTGGGCTCTCCGATGATGACTCAACAGTTGGGCTCTCGGGAGGCGGCTCGGCCACGGGCGCGTCACCAGCCGGTGCTCCCTTAGTGCCCCCACCGCCCTGTACCGGACCGTGCAGGCATTTGCAGAGTGTGCTGCGCTCCATCGACCTCAGCCTCCACTGCGGCGTCTCTGTCGCGTCGTAGTGCAAGCACCTCCTTGACTTCCTTGCCGGCTTCTTGGCCAGCACAGCGGTGGCGGGATCGGGTGACAGAGCAAAGCGTTGATGTTGAGGACAGGGCCCATCGCCTGCTCCTCTGCTGGGTTCTTTGGCGGAGGCGGCGAGATGGTGGGGATCTTCCCTGACCACCAGGAAGATGTCGCGGCGCGGGGAGGCAACTGCGCACCTGTGCGGGACGGCGGTCTCCAAGCGGGAGACGGCTACGGGCAGTGCTGTCGCGGGGAGTGCGAGGACGTAGACGAGTGGAGGTGGCGAGATGGTGGGGATCTTCCCTGACCACCAGGAAGATGTCGCGGCGCGGGGAGGCAACTGTGCACCTGTGCGGGGCGGTCTCAAGCGGAGAAGCGACTACGAGCGATGCGTGAGTGGGAGTGCGAGGAGTGAGCGAGTGGGGCGGCGGCGATGTCGCGATCTACGGGCTTAGGCAGAGGCCGTGGCGGAGGAGGTGGGAGAGGAGAGGAGGAAGGCAGAAGGAGGGTATAGGATGGGGCGATAGAAGAAGAACGCTGCGGCGGAAATGACGACGGTGCCCTCTTGATCTGGATGGAAAACGCTCTAAGGATGGCTATGTGGGTGTCTATGAGTCGATGGATGGGTGGGTCGGCTTGCAGTCTATCACTAAGGGTTATTCTAGCTTAAAGGCTGAGTATGATTCTACACGTTCTGTACGATTTTACAAATTATTGTTGTTCGTAGTGTGCAGTATTTCAACAGGCCAGAAAGATAAGAGTCAACAAATAAATTAATTATTCCCATGACTCACAACATCCGATGGTGTTGACCTCACCGGCACGTATGGCCCTCTATCCGCGACCGGACAGCCGTCACGCTTGGACTGGCCTGCAGGGTTGACATTTATCCGCGGAGCTGGTTGGTGGGTGGGTGAGGCCCGCCCCTTCGCCGCTGAAATCCAAGACCGTGACGTCACGCTCGCGCCACCTTTTTCTTGCTCCCGTCCAGTACATGCACACACGTACGGGGCCTTGCGATCGATATCCATCGACGATGACGCAAGCCTGCCTGCCAGCTGCATAGTACGTGCGTGCTGCGTGCTGGCTGGAGGCAGCACCTATCGGTCGGAGGAGACCGAGCAATTTTAACGGAGATAATATAGATACCAATAGAAATCCTTGAGCGATTATATTTATATACGCTTTGATATATAGGTGCTAAGGGATGCTTTTACTAATATTCAAAAACAGAATTGTATTAATTGTAGGGCGAAGTTAGGTCTCTGACTATTAAGGCAATAGTCTCAGGCCTAAGATAAAAAAACTATATAAATTTTTTTAAAAAATTAATAGAATACAATTTTAAACTAAAAGCAGTTGACTTATGGCCACGTCCGCAGTGCCAGTGCTTAATTACATGGATTGATGAAGAACATGGAAGCAGTACAGACTCGAAGCAAAGCAGGTCGTTGATGATGCAGCGTAGTGAGCGGTCGCGCAGATGCGCTGCTCAGAAACCTTATTATCACCCTGTGCAGATGAACTATGCGATAATGGTTCGAAGATACCCGCTCACCCTCCTTCCGGTGCACGCCGAGGAGAATGTACGACTTGTTTTGACAGCACAAACCTCCAACACAAGAGAACAGAGAGAAAGTAGAAAGAAAATGGATGTCTAATCGTCAACACTCGTCTGAACGTCTCCAGATCCTATTTATGATCGAGACAATTACTCTCTAGTGACTATCATAATAAATCATTGGTAACTGCTAATTCAAAACCAATTAATGGTCATTAAGGACCTGTTTGGTGTGTCTCTACTTCAAGTTTTGGCAGCTTCAACTCCAACTTTACTCTTGGATCCACTCCTATGAGAAGTTGGAGCAGTCTGAGTTGGTGTTTGGTTATAAAATTGGATCTAGAAATGATAAAGATCATTGTAAAAAGATTGCACTAGCCTTGTTTTGTGACTTGTAACCTTTTTAATTGCTTAATTTATAACAGTTTAATAAGTTGATTTTTGTCATACTGTGCTTTTATTTTTATTTTTTTTTTGGCCATGTTATGTCATGTAGTGCCATGTTTTTCACCCACATTCAAAATTTTTACTTGAAAAAAAATTAAATACAACATACATAAACATACAAAGTTCATAACAAAAGTTATAATTCAATGAGCATCTTCTCTAAAAAAAATCAATGAGTATCATAACAAAAGTCCATACGAGAGGCAAGGAGGCAAGAGATGCCATTCACAATTCTCGTCATCTTTATTAATCAAATCTACTATTCCAATTCCGAAAACTACTACATCAAACGTGATGAATGAAATGAATAGAAAAAAACATCCAAGGGCAGCTCGCCCAATGCAGCTTCTACAATTCTCTAAGGCTTGTCCTCCTCTCGTACGTTGACATTGAGCTGTCTCCTTCTGCATAAATCTGTATAGACAAAACAAAAAGGATTCTTTAGAACTATAATGACCTTGAGTTTGGTTTTACTCTATTACACTCAACCCCTACCACAAGAACTCACCCGATCCATGAAAGGAGTAAGAACCAATCTTGACCATTACTTTACATTTGCAAGACTGAAATGGTATCATTCCTCATCACGGTAATGTGCCTTGCAATTACTAAGCCCATCATTAATGCATAAAACTATCAAACAAATTCAACCATGGCATCTCCAGGAACTATCATTTGTGAGCGTCTAAATGAACAAGGACTACAAATCACAACACCCTAAATAATAGCTCAATTCAACAGATTTGCACCTTAGTTACATATTTCATTGTACCCAAATGTGTTCCCTGTCATGCAAATGATATCAGTAGAATTCCCAAAATTATTGAGATGATGCAGCATCCAAATTTAGCAAAGCGAGAATCAAGTTTTGTTGTCAGCTAACATTTGTACTAATCAATTCACTCTAACGTACTAGCCAAATTGTACAATAGATTTCTCAGATAGATGTACTAACCAAATCACTGCGTTCAAGTACTCTCCAGAGTTGTCTCCATGCATCAATGTTCTTCTCAAAAGGCGTAAGAACAAGTGTTTCATTCTCTTCCAATCCGCATAACAAAATTATTTAGTACTTTCACATTACATAGGTTCTACTATTTTTAAAGCCTAAGAAACCAACTACACCAACCTCTTGAGATTCCTCTACCACTCTAGGAAGGCCCGCCTCTCATTGGCGTCGAGCTCGTCCACCGTCATCGAAGCAGTCCACAGCAGCCTGAAAATATTCGAGTTCCATTCACCCACAAATCACTCACCCCACCCACAGATCGAAATAAAAGATAACGGTGCTGAGCACTCGCTGGCGGGGCACCCTGAGGTTGTCCGCATGCAGAGCCTCCTGCTCCTGCCGCAACCATCGCTTCTTCTCCTCTGTCTCCCCTGTCCCATCCCTGCAACGCAAATACCAGCCACCTCAGAGGCAATTCGTCGAACACTTGGGGGGGGAGGAACTTTTTTCCCAGGCGCCTACAGATCGATTAGGCCAGAATCGAACGCAGCGGACAGGGAAGCGTCGTGGGCATCATCACCGAGGAGGAGATCATCTTCGGCCGCACGCTAGAGACGGCGTTGATGTTGCTGACGTCCATAACGGACTCGAGCGGCCGTGGTGGCTGTAAGATCGAGGTGGTCGACTAGAGGGGGGTGAATAGGCGGTTTTAAAAATTCTTTAGCACTAAAACCAATTAATAATGCGAAGCTAATAACAAATTAGTTTTACACAATTAAAACCTAAATCAACTAGGCTACCCTAAGTGCACCAACAATACAAAAAGCAATCATACAAGATATATAAACAATTAAAGTATGTAATGTAAATTGCTCAAAGTAAAGCACAAGCAAAAACAAGATGGACACAATTATGTTTTACCGTGGTGTTCGAAAACTTGCCGGTCTCCCCTAATCCACGTTGAGGTAAGGCCAACCACGTTGGACCGGCTCCACTAATTAAGCCAACACCTCCGAGGTAAGTCCAACCACTTGGACCGGTTCTAAACCGAACCAACACCTCGCTCCACTAGGGTTGCTCTTCCTCCACTCTGGAGATGGCGAGCACCAAACCACTTACAACCACACCGGGCCTTCTCACAAGCTTCTTTGAGAAGATCACCGGCACGACGCCTCCACGCCGTCTAGGTGTCGGCAAACACCAAGAGAAACAAGTCTCAACCTTCATTTGAACTAATCAAGTGTCAACGCTCAAGTGGATACACAATCCACTACCTAAGGCAACACATGCACTTAGGGTTTGCTCTCAAATCACACTAAGTGCAACACATGCACAAAAGAGAAGAAAATCTTGCTCTTAGCTCAAAGAATGAGTAGCACTCAACAACAACCTCAGCAACCTCCCCCAACCAGCCAAGGTGGCTATTTATAGCCCACACACAAAAACTAGCCGTTGGGAGAAGATTCCCTCGAATCTGCACAGGGCTGGTCTGACCGCCAACTAATGGTCGGTCGGACCGTCCGTGCTCCAACGGCTATAAAACTAACCGTTGGGGCCTTTGGCCGGTCGGACCGCCAACTAATGGCCGGTCTGACCGCCAAATCGGTCAAACCGCCAAGGGTGGTCGGTCCGACCGCCCGAGGCAAAATCGGCTAAGTTCAAAAATTGGTCAGACCGCCAATTAAGGTTTTAAGCCATCATTCCATGCAGTTGAGAGTATTTTGTCTATTAGGACATAGGTACATATTTTATTAAACTGTACTCTATTGTTCAAACATCAACTTATTTTTTCCATTGCCTAAGTCACGGGATCTCCGAATAAAAAAGGTATGGGTTACTGTTGAGTGGTAACTCCAATGGGCCTCATTTCATGTCCATAGACACAACAGAAATCGCCTTCCGTGCTAGGCCCTTTGTGAAAGGGTCTGCTAGAATTTTTTCAGTGCGTATGTAATTCACAGTAATCACTTCGGAGTTCTTTAGTTTTCTGACAGATTTAAGCCTACACTTCACGTGTCTGGAGGACTTCATGTTACCCTTTGTACTTGTAACCTTAATCAACACTATTTAGTTATCACAGTACATTAGGATTACCAGTATTGGTTTCTCAACCAGTGGCAAGTCCAACAGAAGCTCTCTAAGCTATTTAGCCTCAAAAGTGGTTGTGTCTAGTGCTACAAGTTCTCCTTCCATGGTTGACCTCGTCAGTATGGTCTGTTTACATGACCTCCATGAGACTGCAGCCCCTCCTAGGGTAAAGACATAACCACTTGTAACTTTGATCTCATCTGCATCTAAGATCTAATTTGAATCACTATATCCTTCTAATACAAATAGATACCCAGCATAGTGAATTTCATATGAGATTGTGCCTCTCAAGTATCGCAACACTCTCCCAAGTGCCTTCCAGTGATCATCTCCCGGGTTAGATGTAAACCAACTTAATTTGCTCATAGCAAATGATATGTTAGGTCTTGTGGCAACAAATAGATACATAATAGACCCAATAATTTACGAATATCTCAATTGATCTTTGTGTGGATATCGTGAGGATATGTGCACGATCTCAGGATGATGAGTCAATTGGCAATGACGTTATTGGTTTGCAAAATCTCGTGTTTTCGGGTTTGCTCCAAGGTGCTCGGACCACAGTGATCGACCGGTTGTGTCGGGCGGTCGATCATGTGGAGAGGTCCGACCGGCCATCTTTGGCCGTCCGACCGATAAATTGAAAAGTGGTTTTGGAGTGAGCCAAAAATAGGTTGTGTAGGCAAGTGAGGGGAGTCTCCTGGATGTGGTCACATCATTTTTGGAGCTCCCAGTCAAAAGTTCTATTAAGTTGAAAATTCCAAAAGGTTTCGGATTTTCACGCTGAAAATTTGGCTAAGTCTTTTCGGGCGGTCCGACCGCCGTTGTGAGATCGGTCGGACCGGCCTGAAATCGGTCGGACCTGCCTTGTGGGGCGGTCGGACCGTGATGACTTGGAGGTTAGCCAAGTTTGCATTGAGTTGATTTGAATGTGTTTTATGTATGGAGTTCAATGCTTTATTGTTGCATATTGCATTGCGGAGCTAACGTGGGTCAAGTTGTGAAGAACTTGTTCCGGAAGCGGTTTGTTTGTCTATTCTTTGTCTGCGGTGGCTTGCGTGTCAACGACGTCAGCGGTGAGGTGGATCGGGACTACGCTTGGAGAGCCGAGGTCCGAGCGATCATGGATCTGGGTGGTCGTGTGACACAAGCATGGTGCGAGAATGGGCAAGATGGATCGAGCGGGTAGTTCTAATGCAATTTGGTTGGATCAGTGGTGCGGATATCGGTGCGAGTCTCTGGAGGTTCGATGGGATTCGGACAAGAGAGGCTTGGCGGCGTGATGAGAACCATTGATCAACCCACACGTGGTGAAGCAGGCGATTGCTTCAATAGTTATGTGTGTGTGGGTCCCATGTGTATTTGGGTCCCAAAAGTGAAACCCTAGGTCTCTAGTATAAATAGAAAGGGGGGAGATGGAAAAACCCTCTTAAGCATTCATTTGGCCCCTTCTTCCTTTTTCTAGGGTTTGGAGGAGAGGAGAGGAGAATCTAGGGTTAGGAGAGATTGTGAGTGTGCTCCTTGTGTGAGCTCTTGTCCTCCTTTGTGGAGAGGCTTTGTAAGCATCTAGTGTGATCAAACAATCTTGTGATGCTTAATTGAAAGATCAATTGTCCCCTTTGTGTTCTTCTCTTTTTGGATGATTTTGGTGCTTCCTTGATTCAAAGGTTTATGCTTGGTCCCTTGGCCTATTTTATCTTGCTTTGATGTGTGGGAATACTCCTAGAGTCATCTAGATCATCAACCCCCCACAAGCAAGTCTTGAATCAAGATTTTCATATTTCTAGGGTTTGTGCACTTCTTTTGTAAAACCTTGAGAGATCGATTCTGCGGAGTGGATCTGAAGGATCGTCGCTAGAAATAGGTCTCTAATATCATTAGAGAGGTGTGCTCGAAATTTGATCAAGTTTCATTGGTTGAATCAAAAGTTGGATCAAAGTTCGTTTTGGAGTTGGACTTGATTTTCAAGATCTTTGATGAACCGTTCGACCGGTTGTGCGGTCCGACCGCCGCTTTTGATCGCTAATCTCATCGTCGAACCGATATCCAACGGTCCGATCCGATTGTCGGTCGACCGCCCGTAGTAGCCAACCGCGGATGAGTTCTTTTCTCCATTTGTGTCGTGTGGTTGAGGGGTTTATCAAATCGAACACAAGGCTTCCACTGTGCGCTTACTGATCTTCTTAGCTTTCATAGCTAAAGGAGTAAAGTTCGTGTTGTATTTGATTTAGACGAGAAAGTTGAGAAAGCGCCTATTCACCCCCCCTAGTCGCCTTTACGGTCCTACACTTTGCCTAATCCCTGATTCTTTCAAAGCTTAACACTAGCATCGCAAGGAGTTCGGGAAATCTTGATGTTCTCAAAACCGAACCGACTCAATATTTTCTCAGCATAACGGGATTGGTTCAATGTGATTCCATCCTCATATTTGATCAATTTAATATTCATAATAACATCTGTCTCTCCTAGATCTTTCATATCAAATCATCTAGATAAGAAAGATTTAACCTCGTCAATAACAACAGTTTTTGTCCCAAATATAAGTATGTCATTGACATACAAACACAAAATCACTCCCTGACCCCTCAAAACGATAATACACACATTTATCTGCCTCATTCACAGCAAAACCAGCAAATGTTAAAGTTTTATCAAACTTCTCGTGCTATTATTTAGGTGCTTGCTTTAGGCCATACAAAGATTTAATTAATTTTCACACCTTTTTTCCCCAATCCAAAAATCACAAAACCATCCGGTTGCTCTATCTAGATTTTTCCCTCTAACTCTCCATTAAGGAAAGCTGTTTTTACATCCATTTGATGGATGTGTAGACTATGGGAAGCAACTAGTGCAATGAGCACTCGAATGGTGGTTAATCTGCAACAAGAGAGTAAGTATCAAAATAATCCTCACCTTCTTTTTGGGTATAACCCTTGGCCACAAGTCTTGCCTTGTACTTATCAATAGTACCGCCAGGCCTTATTTTCTTTTTAAAGATCCACTTGCATCTAATAGGTTTGCACCTGATAGGACGATTAGTGATTTCCCAAGTCCTGTTAGCCATGATGGAATCCATCTCGCTATGGACTATCTCTTTCTAATACTCAGCATCAGATAATGCATACGCCTCTGAAAGAGTGTTTGACACATCATCTATGAGGTATACAATAAAGTCTTCGCCAAAGGTTTTCTCAACCCTTTGTCGCTTGCTCTTGCAAGGAGCCTCTTCGACTAAATTGTTATCTTCCTCGAAAATATCACAAACTGGTGATATATCACTCATTGGTTTAGAAATGGTGGTAGGTTTAAAATTACTATTATTCATAGTTTGATTATCCTCAGTTTGAGAAGTACTGCCTCCAGTAGTCATAGGATAAATATCCTAAAAAAATGAAGCATACCTGGACTCCATTATTGTGTTAACAATAATCTCAGAAGTTTCTGATTTTACTACTAAAAATCTATAGGTCGTGCTGTTGTGAGCATATCCCAGTAAGACACAATCGATTGTTTTAGGTCTAAGCTTTCTCTTTTTCTGCAATAGTATATTGACTTTTGCCAAACACCCCAGTATGCAGAAAATTACCATTAGATTTCCTCCACTTCCATCCCTCATACGGAGTAATCTCACATCTTTTAGTGATTACTCTATTTAGTACAAAAGTTGCTGTCAGAATAGCTTCCCACACCATATCTTAGCCATACTGGCACTCTCCAACATTGCATTCATCAAGTCTGTTAGTGTCCGGTTTTTCCTCCTAGTCACCCCGTTTGATTGGGGTGAGTATGGTAGTGTAACTTCATGGACTATTCCCTGTTTAGAACAGAATTAAGAGAATTCATGAGAGATATACTCTCCTTCACAATCGACATTAGTCTTTTAATTTTCTTTTCTATTTGGTTCTCAACCTCGGCCTTATAAATTTTAAAATAGTTTAAAGCTTCAACTTTTATTTTTTAGTACATACACATAGTAATATCATGATGCATCATCAATAAATGTTAATAAAATATATTTTGCCTCCTTTTATAAAGAATCCATTCATCTTACCCAGATCGGAATGGACAAGATCTGATGGTGCCAAGTTCTTTTCCTCCTGTAACCCCGTAAAGGGTTTTTCGAGATTGTTTTGCTTGCACACAAGTTTGATACTTTGACAATTTCACATTTCGGAATTAAATCTAATCTAGACATTCGATCAATACTATCAAAACCAATATGATAAAAACAAGAATGCCATATATTGGCATCACATTTATTGAAAATAGTTGCAACATTCAGATTATAACAATACTCTAAAGTGCTTATGCGGAACAAGCCTCCGCTCTCACAACCTTTACCAAAAAGTTACCAAACTTAGACATCACAACTTTATTTGACTCAAATACTAGCTTTATAACCACCTCTGCATAGGAGAGAACCACTAACGAGGTCTTTGTTTATAGTTGGCGCATGCTGCACGTTCTTCAAGTGGACAATCTTCCCTAAAGCAAGCCTCAGATCCACCGTACCAACACCAGGAACAGAAGCATGCGGCCCGTTATTCATTAGGATGGAGGAAGCCCCGGCTACCTAATTAGAATAAAATAAGGAAATATCAGAACATACGTGAACATTAGCTCTAGTATCAACCCACCAATCAGTGGATTGACATGCTGAAAAAACAGTAGGTGAATTACCATGCCCTCCTGTTGAGGCTTCGTCTATGATCACGTTGATAACCTTTTTATTTGGCTGCTCAACATCTTTGCTCTTGTGGAGACGATAATCTTTTGCCATATGACCGTTTTTCCCACACACAAAGTAGTGATGTTCATATCGTTCTTCTCAGTTTTCTTCTTAAAGCTAGTTGTCTTGTTTGGTTTAAATCCTTTGTTATTCTTGGCATATCTTTTCTCTATGATATTTGCATTGATCTGACTGTTCTGACTAACCGTGATGGGTGCATCTTTTGCTCTTGTATTTTCTTCCACATCAAGAGCAACAATGAGATTCTCAATAGATATCTCTTCCCTCTTGTGCTGTAAGCCAGTGAAAAATTTCGCCATGAAGCAGGAAGTTTGGCAACAATGTCCGCAGCCACAAACTTAGAAGACAAAACACAACCAAAATATACAATCTCTCCGACCAGTAGCTGAAGCTCATGAGCATGTGCAACTATCGATTTAGCATCGTCCTTGTTGTAGTCGAAGAATTACTCGCACATGTAAAGTCAACAACCAGCCTCAGCTTGACATATTTGTGCTATAGTGTATCCTACAATTCTATGGCGGACTTGGAGTTCATGTACACATCATAGAGCTGGTCGGCCAGTATTGTTAGTATGCATCTAAGTACTGTGTTGTTATCTGTGACAAATCGCATGGTCTGTTCAATCATAAATGGATATTGTGGTCGGATCACCCACCACAGCCCCATAGATATGAGCTAAAACTTGACCATTGTCTGCCATCTACAAAAGTTCTGACCAGAAAACCTCTCAGGTTTCATAGCATCAGAAGCACCAGCCATTGCTGAATCACAAAAATATCCACAATAAGGTTTCTGTATTGTTGGAAATGTGGATAATATTTTAATTCCAGATTTTAATATGAGGCGAAGATCACAAATATCTTGAGATGCATATAGTGATACCAACAACAGTCAACTCATTGCACTTCTAAACGTACTCAATAATATGATTATACAGAATAATTTGGTCGTACGACCAACTTACGATAGAGCTCGATGAAGAACAAGAAGCAGTGCAGATTCGAAGCAAAGTAGGTCGTTGATGATGCAGCGCAGCGAGCGGTCGCATAGATGCGCTGCCCAGAAACCTTATTGCCGCTTTGTGCAGATGAACTCTGCGACAATAGTTCGGAGATACCCGCTCACCCTCCTTCTCGGTGCACACTGAGTAGAAGGGATGACTAGGTTCTACAACACAAACCTCCAGCACAAAAGAATAGAGAGAATATAGAGACAAAATGGATGTCTAATCGTCAACACTCATCTGGACCTCTCCAGATCCTATTTATGATTGAGACAATTACGCTCTAGTAACAGTCATAATAAACCATTGATAATTGCTAATTCAAAATTAATTAATGACCATTAAGCAGTGTTTATTGATCCTGATTACACACTGATCTACAGCTTCGACCACTGGTCTACCGTTTTGATCAGGGTATTCCGACCACCCTGGTCTATGGATCTGACCACTAATTTTTGACCACTGTGTTTCGACCACTTATTTTGTCCACAGTGTTACGGCCATACTAGTCTATGGCTTCAACCAGATTATTTTGACCATACTGGTCTATGCCTTCGACCACACTAGTCTATAGCTTCGACCAGATTATTGCGATCATATTGGTCTATACTTTCGACTACACTGGTCCATGACTTCAACCAGATTAGAGAGAAAAGCATGATAAGCAAAAGAAAGATGAATTGGGTTCACGACACCATCACGGTCGTAAGTCACAAGTCACGATTTCCATGCTAATATACGCGCGTGCGTGCGTGTGTGTGACTTTAGCTATAGTCCTCCTCATATCACCTCATGTTACATGACACATGTTTCAAGAGGTGGTAAGGAGTTCACCTTATAAATTGCTCTTCCACCACTTGGCTTGGTAAATATGGGACTAAATTATGCATACTTTTGAATTTTAGGAATGAATATGTATTTACACATATAGACCCAATTCTAACACAAGTTGTCACTCGAAGTTTGTTTTGCACATGGTGTTTACGAGTGCTGTTATCTACCACAATAATTGGTCACAAGAGAACCGAGCAATTGGCACTTGGGAGGGTGTGGCGTCGACCATCCCGCCCATCCAGGCTCGAACACGGTTGCTCGCTGCCAGGCGGGCTAGATCTCACGCAACTGAAGGAATGACTCGAGGTCTAGAATAAAAATTCTATGGAAAATTTCTTGAAAAAACACCAAAATACGAGTTCGGTATAAAAATAGCTGGCTCGGCCTAAGACTTTGCTGACTCCGCCCCTGCTCACTACTTCTTAAGGGCAACCCAGAACTTTAGGCGTATATATATATATATATATATATATAGGACGCCCGTTGTAACACCCCAGCCCAACACTGAGCCTAGAATGCCACCACACTACTCTCTAAACTAATAATTAACGACACACTATAATATTATAGCAGGAAAAACAACAATAAACATATCCATGGATCACAAAAGAACATGCATAATTATGGTTCAAACGATAATGAATACGCAAGGGAAATATAACCAGGTAATTAGTCCAAAGTAGCATCAACCAATGAATCCAAATTATTAAAACAATTAGTATAGTCCAAACGTTGTCCTAAACTTTATTCAACCTCTAACATGTCCAAGAGTAATCCAATTGTGAATGAAAAGATTCTTATGGCAAATGATCATGTGTTGTCCACGTGCTCTACTACGCTCTCGATTCACGGCATCCTCGAAGATCACCTAAAGACAACAATAGAGCAAGGGTGAGTCCACGACTCGGCAAACACATCCATAAACAACGAACAATAATAAATCAACAAAGATTCAATAACTTCATTATCGCTTCACGGTACTTCTATTTGATTCACATCCATTAATCTCATGTATCAATGCAAATCTAATCTACATGTCCACATGCACTTCTTTCACAGATACGGTATAGCATGAGTGAATGCTCGCGACAACATTCACTCTCAAGCCCGTTCCTCCATAAGGATCGGGGACCTCCTCCACTCCCGTGGAGTTGTGATCATTCATGATCACTTGCTCATATGCAAAGATGCTTATGCATGAAAATGCAAACTCCATCATAAACATCATATTCAACTTTTCATCATGCTTGTCAACAAAGATATAAACATAACAATTCCTTGTTTGCAATTAAACGAAATAAAAGCACAACAATAACGGTAATAGAAGATAAGGAACCACAGTGATCATCATTGATCGCTGTCTACCATGCACTTGCCTTTACTAGTTGCGACGCACAATTTGGCTAGCAGATGGCAATAAGTACGACGCCTCTCCTACATTAAATACACAAATTTCAATACAAGCTACAGCATCATAAGAACAACAATCAATCGACATCGCTCCTACACGTCCCCACATATACCACGTTACTCCGGTACCGAAAAGTTACCCATTGCTGTCCGGTTACTAAAAAGAGCGTAACTTTTGACTCAAAAGTCCAATCACAACAAACCACCCCATTCTGGATTCTTTATAAAATTATCCACATTTTCTTAGATTACGAAGACTTCTAATTAAATCATCTAACCCTCCGTTTTTAGCCCAGAAAACCGATCTGTCCGCTTCGGAACAGCAGTCTTACTAAATTCATAACTTTTGTTTTACCCAACCAAAATGCGTGTTCTTAGATTCTACAGAACCATTGGACAATTATCTACATCTTTCATGTAGATAAAAAACTCTAATTAGTCTATTTACTATTTTTAATCCGCAGTCTACCAAAACAGCGCCGAAAGACGACAACCACAATGACAGCAGCCTTCCGAAAATCATAACTCGAATTATACTTGTCCGATTGACATGATAAAATATGCTATAGAAAGATATCGAAATTATCTACAATTAACTAGTAGATGAGATTTCCAAAATTCGTCATTAAGGTACCCGAATAAATTGTTCAACATAACAGCAGGCTAAACAGATTCATTAATCGGCCCCGCGACTAGAAAATTCTAAAACCTTTCTAACTAGTCCCGATTCTAATATGTAACTAAATTAGAAAAAATAGAAAGGTAACAACATTACAGATTAATGCTAAGCGATGAGGACAAAATATAATCTTTGTAGCAACAATCAAAGCATAACATGAAGCACTTAATTAATGCTAAGCAGTAGCGGACAAAATATAATGTGCAGCAACAATGAAAGACATGCAGCAAACCTCCTACTGTTCTTTCGCTCGCCGTTTGCTAGACCAACACTTGGTCTCACGGGCATGTAGATCCTTAATCCTTAATCCTTAATGCATACACACTTAGCTACGTGAACTGCTAGCACCAATTGCTAATGCATTACTACTTGATGACAGCTAGCACCAATTGCTAATGCATTACTACTTGATGACACCAGCAGCCGCAAAAGAAGAAGAAAAGAAGCGGACCTGAAGATTGACCCGCGCAGCAAAAGTGCACACGCAGTGGCAATCGGCAGCAGTCGGCTCGTCCAGGAAAATTCAGCAGCAGCAGGGCTTCTCGGCTCGGCGTAAGAAGCGATGAGTCGCGCGGCACAAAGCAAGAAGGCAGGCTTCGGCTCGGCGGTAAGCGAAGCAGATTCCACGCGAGCGATCCAATAGCGGCAAGAAGAACGCGTGGCGGCGGCAAGCGAAGAACGCGGCAGACAAACACTTAGATTGGCGAAGCATACGCGAGCGTAAAGTAATTGGTGGCGGGAGCAATGCAAACAAGATGGCGGCTAGGTAGGAAAAAGAATAAAAGGTCGCTAGGGTTTCTAAAATTCCACCATCTATTTATATAGCTCTTAAAACTCGAAATTCTATTTTTTATGTACTATTTTATTTAATTACGACCGACCCTTAAGACGTTATTGTTAATATTAATATTATTTTTTGAGTATTACATTCTACCCAAATGAATTCGACCTCAATTCTACTCGCCTCTACTCAAATAAAAACTACACTGCTGAAATTAAACAATAAAAATAACACGTACTCGACGTGAACAACTCCGGATATTTCTCGCGCATGCGAGACTCCAACTCCCAAGTCGCTTCTCTCTCGGACTGATGCGTCCACAGCACCTTGACGTATACCAGCGTCTTGTGCCTCAAAGACTCGCTCCGACCTCTCCGAATCGCGCCACGGACGCGACTCAACCGTGAGATCTTGCTCAATAGTCGTGGCTCCAATGAAATCTTATGCTCTGGGTCTCTCAAAACTTTCTCAAGATCGAGACGTGAAACACATTATGAACCCCACGCATGGACTCGGGAAGGTCCAAGCGGTAGGCTAACTTCCCAATTCTTGCAATAATCGAAGCGGTCCAACGTACCTCGGGCTAAGCTTCCCTTTGGTACCGAACCAAACAATGCCTTTAGTGGGAGACACTCTCAAGAGCACTGGTCACCCACCGCAAACTCAAGTCGCGCCTCAAATCGGCATAACTTTTCTGCGCTCGAGCCGCTAATGATTCTCGCCTCACCATGGCCACACGCTCAACGGTCTTCAATCCATCCGACCCAAAATTACCTTCTCTCCAATCGCATCCCAACAAAGTGGCGATCTGCACTTCCGCCATAGAGAACCTCAAATGGCGCGGCTTTAATCTCGGAATGGTAACTATTATTATAAGCAAACTCGCAAGTGGCAATCGGTCCTCCCAACTACCCTTCCAAGATAGAACACAAGATCGCAACATGTCCTCCAAAGTCCGAATAGTCCGCCTCGACGCCCATCATGCGTGGGTGAAACGCAGCACTAAGGCGGAGTCTGTGTGCCCAATGCACTCTGCAGACTCTCCCGAACTTGGAGACAAACTTGGCGTCCTCGCGAAATAATGGTCTTTGGCACACCATGCGCTTACTATTTCACGCACATAAATAGGAGCTAGATCACTCATTTGAATTTGTCGTGCGAATAGGAATGAAGTGCGCAGACTTGCTGAATCGATCCACCACTACCCAAATCGCATCCTTCCTCGCGCGAACGAGGCAATGCCACCACAAAGTCCATAGAGATATCATCCCAAGGCCACTGGGAACCTCCAAAGGTCGCAACAACCTGCGGACGCTTGTGCTCGGCTTTCACTGGCGACAAACACCATAAGAAGCCACATAATTAGCAATGTCCACCTTCATTCTTTTCCACCAAAAATTCATTTTGATCTCGATACATCTTAGTCTCACCAGATGAACGATGTATGGAGTGCGATGTGCCTCCCTCAAAATATCATCTTTGACCTCCGCCTTTTGTGGTACGCAAAGACGCCCTTTAAACCTCAAAGTACCAGAATCATCCATGCTAAAATCACCCTCTTTACCCTCATCCAGACGCTTCCTAACCTCCTGTAGTAACCGGTCACTCTGTTGTGCTTCCCGCACACGGTCTGGAATAGCTGACTCAAGAATCAACTGTGTCTCAACATGTGTCGTGCCCGCATAACAATAAGATATTCCCATGCGATCAAAATCAGCAATGAGGCAATCTAGAGTAGCGGGAGTCGCCTTGCGACTAAGAGCATCAGCAACTACATTGGCCTTGCCTGGATGATACTGAATAGTAAGATCATAATCCTTGATCAACTCCAACCACCTCCTTTGCCTCAAATTCAGATCCTTCTGAGTGAAGATATATTTGAGACTCTTGTGATCTGTGAAAATATCACAAGGCTCACCGTATAGATAATGCCTCCAAATCTTGAGAGCAAAAACAACCGCAGCCAACTCCAAATCATGGGTGGGATAATTCGCTCGTGCTTCTTTAATCGCCTTTGACGATAAGCAATCACCTTACCGTCTTGCATGAGAACACAGCCAAGTCCCACTCGAGACGCATCTGAAAAGACTGTGAACCGCTTTCCTGGCTCGGGAAGAGTGAGAATAGGAGAGGTCACCAACCTCTCTTTCAAAGTGCAGAAACTGCGCTCACACTCATCAGTCCACTGGAATCTCACACCTTTTTGAGTAAGCTGAGACATCGGTTTGGCGATGATAGAGAAATCCTGCACAAAACGCCGATAATAACCAGCCAATCCCAAGAAACTCCTCACCTCCTTCACATTAGTCGGCCTCTTCCAATCCACCACTGTGGAGACCTTACCAGGATCAACAGCAATACCCTGAGGGTTAATCACATGACCCAGAAAACCCACTTCTGAAATCCAGAACTCACACTTCTTCAACTTAGCATAGAACTGGTGCTCTCCCAAAGTATCTAAAACCAGCCTCAAATGACGCTCATGATCCTCATTGGTCTTGGAATAGATAAGAATATCATCAATAAACACCACCACGAAATCATCTAGATACTCGTGTAACATGTTGTTCATGGTCTCCATAAAAATAGCAGGTGCATTAGTCAATCCAAAGGACATAACTTTATACTCATAATGCCCATACCTGGTGGAGAAAGCAGTCTTCTCTACATCCTGCTCACGCACACGGATTTGATTATACCACGATCGAGATCGATCTTGGAGAATACTTGAGCTCCATTCAAGCGATCAAACAAGTCCTCAATGCGGGGCAATGGATATTTGTTCTTGATTGTGACCGCATTAAGCGCACGATAATCAATACACATACGCCAACTCCCATCCTTCTTCTCAGTGAATAGAACAGGAGCTCCCCATGGCGATACACTACGCCTGATCAAACCTTTAGCCAACAAATCATCCAATCGCTTCTTATTTCGTCCCGAAACGGACGTGCTAATCGATATGGGGACATCGAGATGGGGCGAAAATTTAACAAGATCAATACGAAACTCCACGTCTCGCACAGTGGCAAGCCCTAAGCTCTGCGGAAACACATCGGGATAATCACTAACCACCGGAATCTCCTCAATCTGCGCGGCCACGCAGTTTCAAGAAGAGCTAAAAGAAGTCCAGCTCTCACCGCACGACCGGAACAGCATCAATAATATCGAAAGAGAGCGAGGCGCACTCTGAAAGGTCAAAGTCTCCCGCACGGGTCTGCACAGAGACTGTTCTACAGAAACAAGATATCACGGCTCGATAAGAGTGCAACCAATCCATACCCAAGATAACGTCGAACGGCTCCATTTGAATAACTATCAAATTCGCCGTGAACTTCTCTCCATCAATAATAATAGAACACCCAGGACAAACAGTAGAACTAGCAATAATACCCCCAGGAGAACTAACCAACACCGATCGAGAAATCCATCAGATACTCAAGTTCGCTCTCCTAGCAAACGCCGCCGAGACAAACGAAAAGGTAGCCCCGAATCAAAAGGACTAAAGCATCAAACGAATCCACAAGCAAAGTACCTGTCACCACGTCAGGACGACCCGCGGACTCCGCTGTGGGCATGGCGTACACTCCAGGTGGCGCCATGGCGAAAGAAGACGATGGCGGGGCGGCGAGAGCCCCAACAATCTGCTGTGGCGGTGCAGGTAAAGCCGGTCGTGCAACCTGAAGCGGTCTTTGAAGGTGGCGGCCGCGATAGTACCCTACCGAGGCGCCAAGTGAAGGAAATGGCATCGCCGAGGAGCGATCATCATCCGGAAAGATCCTCGAGCAGACCCATCAAGAAAAAGATGGCACAGTGCTCCCACTTGATCACGCTAGCGGGTTCCGCGACACACCCGCTCCTTGTGACTGGTCGGCACACCGACGGCAATCTCCGTCCAAGTGCACTCAGCAGCCGCGTGTCCATCACCGCACTTAAAGCAAAGCATGCCCCGCTCGGGCAGACGAAGAGCCGAGTACTGCAAAAGGACGAGGCGCCGAAGAAGGAACGGCCTCGACTGCTTAGACCTGAACGACTGCGGTCCTCCCTTGAATTTCTTGAAAGGGTGTTGAATGCACTCCACTCCTCACTAGAGCTCCTCTTACGGTCACCACCGAAGCTACCATCCACCGAGGCTTGTCGCCCCTTTGTGAGTGCATCTCCAACTCCATGCCCCTAGCTTGCTCCACAACAGAGTGTAGTCACAGAGTGGAGTAGCTCCCAACACATGCTTGGTACTCGGGTGAGACCCGACGGAACCTCTTGGCCTTCGAAGATCATCGTTAGCTCTTCAAGGGACAAAGCGAACCAAGTTGTTGAACTCACCTCATACTCAAAGAATAGATCTCTTCCCCGAGCAAAGGTCGACAAGGTAACCTCCATCTTCTCAACAAAAGAGTAGGGTAGAACTTCCCTTGAACTGTTTCTACAAAATCCTCCCAAGTGATCGCCCTTGAGTGGCGGTCCTCGAAGATAACACGCCCCCACCAAATATCCGCTTGCCCTTTCACCGAAAGGCTACAAACGGACCCTCCGAGGTGAAGACATCTCCAAAGCTCCCAACCGCCTCTCCATGTAACGCAACCAGTCCACGCTCGACGGTGTGCCCGACCACAAGCGGATCCAACCTCAACCCCATCCACTCGAAGTGTCATCCGCACCTCGTGCATCGTGGATGTGCGACAGAGCAACAACGATGCCGCAAAGAATAGAGTGCCGGCGCTGCTGACGAAGGGCACGGATCTCTCCACTAACTCTCTCAAAGAAAGCGGGTCTCATCTTGGGCCCCAACCGGAGGCGGATCAACAAAGAACCCCCTCGGCCATCGACTCATCTCTCTCGGGGAGGTGGCTCCACGGAACCTCGCCTCGCCCCTCGACCTCCACGATCGCGGCCACCACGACCACGTCCTCTACCCCTCGGCATAGCTATCAACCACAATCAACAATACACAATGAGCTCAAAGGTCAAAATAAAATCATCCATCAATGAACAACATAACAGGCGTAAAAACTATATTCGTACCTCTCTCTAACCTCATGCACTAGTGTGTCAAATTTTAGGTTAGTTAACCATTAGCAAATTTTAGTTGATTTACTAAACTAAAACAAATTTTAACAATTTTAGTTTGCCTATGTTGTTAATCTATTCACCACGGACCTAAAGCCCGCTCTGATACCAACTGTAACACCCCAGCCCAACACTGAGCCTAGAATGCCACCACACTACTCTCTAAACTAATAATTAACGACACACTATAATATTATAGCAGGAAAAACAACAATAAACATATCCATGGATCACAAAAGAACATGCATAATTATGGTTCAAACGATAATGAATACGCAAGGGAAATATAACCAGGTAATTAGTCCAAAGTAGCATCAACCAATGAATCCAAATTATTAAAACAATTAGTATAGTCCAAACGTTGTCCTAAACTTTATTCAACCTCTAACATGTCCAAGAGTAATCCAATTGTGAATGAAAAGATTCTTATGGCAAATGATCATGTGTTGTCCACGTGCTCTACTCGCTCTCAGTTACGGCATCCTCGAAGATCACCTAAAGACAACAATAGAGCAAGGGTGAGTCCACGACTCAGCAAACACATCCATAAACAACGAACAATAATAAATCAACAGCATTCAATAACTTCATTATCGTTACAGGTACTTCTATTTGATTCACATCCATTAATCTCATGTATCAATGCAAATCTAATCTACATGTCCACATGCACTTCTTTCGCGTATACCGGTATAGCATGAGTGAATGCTCGCGACAACATTCACTCTCAAGCCCGTTCCTCCATAAGGATCGGGGACCTCCTCCACTCCCGTGGAGTTGTGATCATTCATGATCACTTGCTCATATGCAAAGATGCTTATGCATGAAAATGCAAACTCCATCATAAACATCATATTCAACTTTTCATCATGCTTGTCAACAAAGATATAAACATAACAATTCCTTGTTTGCAATTAAACGAAATAAAAGCACAACAATAACGGTAATAGAAGATAAGGAACCACAGTGATCATCATTGATCGCTGTCTACCATGCACTTGCCTTTACTAGTTGCGACGCACAATTTGGCTAGCAGATGGCAATAAGTACGACGCCTCTCCTACATTAAATACACAAATTTCAATACAAGCTACAGCATCATAAGAACAACAATCAATCGACATCGCTCCTACACGTCCCCACATATACCACGTTACTCGCATGCGAAAAGTTACCCATTGCTGTCCGGTTACTAAAAAGAGCGTAACTTTTGACTCAAAAGTCCAATCACAACAAACCACCCCATTCTGGATTCTTTATAAAATTATCCACATTTTCTTAGATTACGAAGACTTCTAATTAAATCATCTAACCCTCCGTTTTTAGCCCAGAAAACCGATCTGTCCGCTTCGGAACAGCAGTCTTACTAAATTCATAACTTTTGTTTTACCCAACCAAAATGCGTGTTCTTAGATTCTACAGAACCATTGGACAATTATCTACATCTTTCATGTAGATAAAAAACTCTAATTAGTCTATTTACTATTTTTAATCCGCAGTCTACCAAAACAGCGCCGAAAGACGACAACCACAATGACAGCAGCCTTCCGAAAATCATAACTCGAATTATACTTGTCCGATTGACATGATAAAATATGCTATAGAAAGATATCGAAATTATCTACAATTAACTAGTAGATGAGATTTCCAAAATTCGTCATTAAGGTACCCGAATAAATTGTTCAACATAACAGCAGGCTAAACAGATTCATTAATCGGCCCCGCGACTAGAAAATTCTAAAACCTTTCTAACTAGTCCCGATTCTAATATGTAACTAAATTAGAAAAAATAGAAAGGTAACAACATTACAGATTAATGCTAAGCAGTAGCGGACAAAATATAATGCTGTAGCAACAATCAAAGCATAACATGAAGCACTTAATTAATGCTAAGCAGTAGCGGACAAAATATAATGTGCAGCAACAATGAAAGACATGCAGCAAACCTCCTCTCGTTCTTTTCGCTCGCCGCTTGCTAGACCAACACTTGGTCTCACGGGCATGTAGATCCTTAATCCTTAATCCTTAATGCATACACACTTAGCTACGTGAACTGCTAGCACCAATTGCTAATGCATTACTACTTGATGACAGCTAGCACCAACTGCTAATGCATTACTACTTGATGACACCAAGAATTAGCAAAAGAAGAAGAAAAGAAGCGGACACGAAGATTGACCACAGCGACAAAAGTGCACACGCAGCGGCTATCGGCAGCAATGATCGGCTCGTCCAGAAAATTCAAGCGGAAGCAGGCTTCTGGCTCGGCGAATAGCAAGAAGAAGTTAGCGATCGCGGCACAAAGAAGAGGAGGCTTCTCGGCTCGGCGTGTAGCGGCCAGATTCCACGCGCGAAGCGATCCAATGGCAGAAAGAAGAACGCGCAGCGGCAAGAAGAAGAACGCGCAAGACAATTGCAAAGACTTGGTCGGCGGCGACGCGAGAAAAAGTAATTGGTGGCGCGCGGGAGCAATGCAAACAAGATGGCGGCTAGGTAGGAAAAAGAATAAAAGGCTGCTAGGGTTTCTAAAATTCCCACCATCTATTTATATAGCTATTAAAACTCTAAAATTCTATTTTTTATGTACTATTTTATTTAATTACGCACCGACCCTTAAGACGTTATTGTTAATATTAATATTATTTTTTTCAGAGTATTACACCCGTTTCATTGGGGTCCTTTATTTTTTGCTATATACCCTTTTTCATATATGAAAGAAGTATATACACAAATTTAGCTATAAAAGATGGACTTTAATGATTTTTTTTTCATAGAACTCACTTTGGGGTATCTTATAATCATTATTGGAGTATACTCAAATAGATAAAGAGGTATTATCATACGATTTAAGTGGTATATGAGAGATGGGAGTACATACTCCCAGGAGTACCAAACCATTTTCATATATATATATATATATATATATATATATATATATATATACCATTATGATTTTGGCAAGTCCTTTCAGGAAAAGAAGGCAACTTCAAATGATTGTAACAAAATAAGGCGACTCTTTTCAAGAAAGACATGCATTCTATGCACTCTATTAAAATGATTAATGTTTCGTCAAATGATATGCAGTTAAATAAGCCTTAATTAATATGATCATGAATATATATAAAATATAAACAATGTGCCTACTAAATTAAAATGTTATTAGCAAATTTATCGTCACAAGTACTCCCACCGTAATATTTAATAAATTACAATAAAACTATAACTTAATTTTGAAGGTTGCAGTGTTGTACAGACCATAAAATATTATAAAGTAGGAATATCAATTATGTTAGAACGGATAAAGTAGTCATTCTTAAATTTTACTATTTTAAAAGTTCCTGTCACATTTTATGCCATGTAAAATTTTAAGCCATCCAAGTGAGTACACAAAAGTGAAGGCGAAACAATGATTTCAGAAGAAGAAAAAAAATATCTACACAGCTTGCACTTCATTTTTGAAAAAAAAAGAGAGAGAGAGAGTTGGAAGCAGCATGCCCTTTGTAATAAAAGAAGGGGAAAGGAGTTGCTGGAAAGATAAACTTCGCATGGCCAATCGCCCCCCTTCCATGACTAGCATATTGTAGGGGCAATGTCACCCATTATCGCCTATATTCTGAAATAAAGATAAAGAGTACAAGACCACCATAAAGAACAAGCAAACAAGTCCCATGTCACTCAGAGTCAAAGGTCTTGTTTTCTGGCTCCCATCCAAACTACACCTCTCTCACCAAACCAAACTAAGGGCATCTCTCTCTTTTTTTAGTGCATGAAACCTCACATGAATTTCTCAGGTTTGCTGTACTCGTGACATTTTTTTTAATAAAAGGAACACTAGACTAGGAACAACTCTTTCTAAAGTAATGCGTGCAAGCGAAAGCTCGCCATTAAGAAAAGCTCAGTTTTTTTAGCGGGGCAGAATATGTGGTTCACACTTAAGGTGGCCAAATAAGTCGTGTCTATCGATCGAGGTATTGTTGATCCAGGTCGGGCACGGCCGAACCCAATAGCTAAATGGGCCAGGCTAACACGGCTTGACGTGTCATGTTGTGCTTGGGTCGTGATCAGTGTACCTCTAAGCGACCGCCTAGGCACTCGGCGCCAGCCTGTTGTTGCGATTTGCCCCAAATAGGCAGATTGGGCGGCGGAGCCGCCTCGACGGTCCAAGGAGTAGCTAGGCAGCGTTGAGGCGGGTTGGGCGGAGCCGAATCGACGTTCTTTGCGATTGTTTCTCCTCTGCGATGATTCCGCCCCCCCCCTCTCCCTCCCCCCCACGCGAATCGACCTTCCTCCCTCGCTCCCCTCCACCACCGGATTGTCTCCCCGCCGTCGCTCTATGCTGATGGGAGGGGGCAACGCCGGGAAGGAGATGAGGAGGTGGCGAGATGGGAGAGGGGAGAGAAGGAGAGAGCGAGGAGAGCGTGGAAGGTAGAAGAGTGTCGGCATTAGCATGTCGCAGAGAGAGCGAGTAGGGTAGGGGAAGAGTGAAGAGGATAAGGACCATAATAGTGTCGACCGAACGCATTGTGCAGCAGAGAGAGCAAGAGAGGAAGCAGTGGTTATGGGTCACCCAGTCGTGCAGAAATAGTTATGGATTTCTTTTCTTTTCTCCTTTTCTTCTCCAATTCCTTGCTCCCTCTACTGATTTTGTTCGGCCACCTAGGCGGGATAGGCGCTAGGCTGTGACCCTCCGCCCGCCTTTCGCCTAGTGCTTACGTGAACTCTGGTCGTGACCCCAGGCCAGACCGACCCAGCACGTATAGTAACCTTGCCTAGCTAGACACGACTCGTTTAGCCCGTTAGGCATGACACAGCCTGGCACGACACGGTTATATTCGTTATGCACGATTAGGGTCGTTTAGCATGGTAAGGCATGACCTGTTACACACGATTAGGCTCATTAGGCATGGTAATAGTTGTTTTTTTAAAAAATTTAGCTATTTTTAGTCGTTTGGGAGCTTAAAAATACAAAAAATTTCAAAAATCTCAAAACAATTTTATAAATAAGCAGCATACGCCCCCAATTCAGCCACCATCTAATATTCACTCCCTTCTCTGAGTTTTGTTATGAAAATTTAGATCCCTTTTGTGATAATTTGGTAAAATTTGAAATATTTTTGCCAAATATTCAAAATTTCAAAATTCAGGAAAAGAGATACAATACTGACTTTAGTAGTTTTTTATTGTTCTTATTTTTTGTACTAAGGTGAAATAAATAATAGTGTAATATTCGATTTGCAGCTTTTGTGATGGAAAATTATGATAATTTTGCTATTGGTGATTTCAGAATTTCATTAGAGGATCTTGCATCATTCGAGAATATTGCACCCCAATTCAACCAGTAGAGAAAGTAATACCATCGTCAGGCTCTATGAGTGCCTCTACGTTTGCAAGCACTGGAGCAAAGATATCTAGGTTGAGTACATCAGTAGTCTAGGAAGATTTTGATAAGAAATCCAAGCCAGACGAAAATGGGGTTCAGGTAAGATAAGTTTATTGTAAAATTTGTCATAATGAATTATCTGCAAAGTCTTTAGGTGGAACGAGGCACTTGATTAGATATGTTGTAAGATGTAAAGCAAAACAAGAATCGATCATGACGTAAATGCAGCTACAGTATAGCCCCGACGGTACGGTACAACTACAACAGAACTGGCTCGTAGAGGCTACTTCTTTGTATAGTAGATGCGCTTTTCCCCTCCCCTAGGCAACTCTCGAGACGTTTTCGAAAACGCCTCATAAACGTCTTCTCATGCATCGTCGCTATGACAGTAGTGGTATTTTTAAAAAGTATCTCCACGGGATATACGACGTTACGTAGAGACGTTGCACTACGCCTCAACAAATAAAAAATTGTGTGGACTCTTGCGAAGGTTGGTACTTGAACTCTAGACCTCATGGGAGATAGTTCTTTTAGACTTGTCCCACTAGCCACCTCAACCTCATGATTTCATGTATTTAGTTGTGTATTGTAATATTTATATGTAGTTCTTTTAACACATATCAACCACAAAAAAAGCCTCTAGAGAGTTGGAAAGTGTCTAAAAAATGTCTTTACAGAATATAAACTTTAGTCGAATTAAAGAGCGTCTAAAAAACGTCTCTACAAAATAAAATTTTGTATGCTTCTCGAAAACATCTTATTATACACAATTTTGGGGTGATTTTTAAAGTTTCTCTAAAAAATATGTCTAGACTATATAACTTCTTTTTTAGAGACAAATTGAAAAGCGCCTCTAGAAAAGTATCTCTATGGGGGGGGGTGTTGTAGTGTACATAGATGGGATCAGACTTTTTCAGGGGCAACCCAGCCCGAGCCCGACCCTGTCTGGGCCGAGCTTGGGACTGAATTTTTGGCCCGAAAGCCCAAAAAAAGTAATTAAAAAGTAAAAATCTATTTTTTAATTTTAGAAATGAATTAAATATTACTTTTTTGAAAAAGGATTAACATAATATATTTAAATTTAAAAATCCAATTTCAAGCTGGGCTGGGCTCGGGCCTGCCCTTTTGAGACCATGCTTTTCAAGCATGGCCCGACGTTTGAACATGTCTAGGTGGGATTATAGTGCTAAGGTAGCTCGTCAATCTCTTTATCATTTAATTGCTTCACGGGATCTACCTTTAAACTTTGGTGAGTCTAAATCGTTTGAAAATTATATTAGGATTGCACATAATCTTAGATTTTCTATTGAATCTAGACAGACAACAACCAGAGATCTAATTAAATACTATAATGAATGCCATGCTAAATTAAAATAACTCTTTAGTACCTGTACTTTTTCGGTGGCTTTGACATCAGACATATGGAGTGGTCGGGCTAGACATGATTATCTTAATGTAGTTTCTCATTATGTTAGTGATAATCGGGAAATAGAAAAAAGAATTATAGGGTTTAAACTAATTGATGTAGCAGACACGAGTGAGAAAATTGCAAACTGTATTATCAAAGTCATGGAAGATTTTGATCTTATAAATATTTTTTTTGCAATAACTTTAGACAACACTATTGTAAACTATAGGACAATGGATATTCTCACTCCATTATTTAGTACATACGCTGAATACTTCTTGTTACATCAGCGGTGCGCCTATCATATTATTAATTTTATAGTTAAATATGGTTTTAAGAGGTTGGAACCGTATATTAAATCTTTTCGCGATGCGATATCTTTCCTAAATCATTCTAACTAACAAATAGCAGTATATAAGAACTTTTACATTGCAATGATTGTACATCCAAGAAAATTTGTTTTTGATATGTTAGTAAGATAGAACTCTACTTACATGATGCTTAAGAGCCTTTTACCATATAGGAGCATATTTTCTGTTTTTATTCGCACGCACTATCATAGCCATGACAGTAATACACTATTGACTGAGCAGCATTGGTTTGTTGCTGAGAAGTTACCATCATTTTAGAACTTTCTTATGATTCCATTGTTGCTTTATTTGTTGTATATTATCCAATACATCCTTTAATTGTGCATAATATTTTTGAAATTGCTAGTCACTTGAAGGCTCATGAAAATGAAATAGTATTACGAGAGGCTACGTACAATTGCTATGAAAACCAAATATTTGAAATATTAGACAGAAATCCCATTCCTATATGTATTTGCATTTATTTTAGATCCCAGAGCTAAACTTGAAGGATTTGCTAATGTCCTCCAACTTCCGAGTGATGCTACATGCATAGATTATTCTAACTTTTTTTCTCATATATTTGTACTAAAATGTCCAATATTTATCGAAAGTACGAACAAAAGTTTCAAGGAGTTCGTTTGCAACGACTTCTAGTACCAGCCATCATAGGTAAGAAGACAACTATATAGGGCAAAATATAGGGTGTAGGTTCTTCATCCTGGTCCAGGGGTTCATGTTCTACAACATCAAGTTCTGGAGCAAGATACAACGCTCGCCACAATAGTAGTGAACTATCCACCTATCTAGACACTGATATCGTGGATTACCAGGAATAATGCTTCAGAATTTTGCAATTGTGGCGTCGCCATAAAGTAACATATTCAATGTTATCCATATTAGTACATGATGTGTTAACTTTTTCTGTCTGCATGGTTTTCTCTGAGTCTGCTTTCAGTCTTTCTGGAAGAATATTAGAGGAGAGAATAACAAGTCTCATGAGTGAGATAGTGGAAATACTTATAGCTGTGAAAGACCGGGAACAAGCTGATGCACGAGATCAACACTCTGAATCCAGAGTTGGCGGACGCGTTTAAAAATATTTACCTGGACAACGACACTTAGAACATGGATGTATGCAAAGCTATATGTTGTACTTTTTTTGCCAATATTTTCTTATGTTGAGTTTTTACTTGGCAAAGTTTTTAACGAGTCAATCATCTAAATATTAATAAAACTCATTATTGTATTTTCAATATATATTTTTCTTCTTATGGGTATAGAACTTTTTTTAAAAAATAATTTGTATTTTTGAATTATATATATATATTGGATTTTTTTTCTTTCAATTTTTCATATTTTTCGGATTGAGATGGGCTACGCGGGCCAACTCGGTCTATCGGGCTAATTGTGTCTTGGCCGGCACGACATGACCCATAAATCAGCTACTGAGTCCATAAAGCAACAGAATACAACCCGTTTAGCTAGCCGAGCCGCCCGTTTGGCTAGATCTAGTTCACGTACCGCCAAACATGGAAACAATCAGTCGGCTTGATGAGCTCTGGTGATGTATGGATTTTATTTAAATTTGTCCAGGGAAAAAAAAAGTAGTTAGGCTGCTGAGGCAATTGTTCAGACAGCACTTGGACCGATTGTATACTCCTCCATCATATGAAATAAGGGCTGTTTAGTTGATGGCTAATATAAGCCAAGTTAAAATTCTGACATAGTCAAAATCTAGACAAAACTAAATATTAGCAGAAAGAATGTTGTCTGGTTTATAGCAATGCCAAATTTTTGAGTTACCAATAGTTTGGTGATTGATTTTCTCGCCTTTAGATTGTTCATGTGTGACATTAGATTTCATTAGCGTTACAAAAATTTTATGGACATTATCAGATTTTAGTAGTAAATCAAGCAGCAACTAATTTTCGTTGATGTACTAATATTTGATTTAGTTTGCAATGTACCAAGCCAAACCGCCCTAGATGTCTTATCCCATAAAATGATAAAATAAAGCCCAGTAGCACTAAAAAAACAGTACGCGCATTCCTTTGCCATTCCCAGCCAGTCAGCCCTAGCCTAGTGGCCAAGCCCAAACCAAACCCCTCGCCCCAATAATTGCAGCACAACCCTTTCCATGCAAAGTGTTGAACATGGCCCTGAGGGCCCCTTCCCCATTTATTGTTCCTCCTTTGGAATGCCTGTCAGGGATTGAATGGTTGCAACCACAGAGACCCAAATAATAGACTCTCTCTCTCTCTCTCTCTCTCTCTCTCAAATACACACAGTCCGTTGCTACAGTTCTAGTTGTGCAAGTACTGAGTACCCCCAGTTCCTGGCCCTCTTGGCCTTGGTATTGTTGCTGCAAATCTTTGTTGGTTGCTACTGTCTACCTCTATACAAGCCCCCCTTCTTCCATATCTCTTCAGCTCAACCTCGGCACACTACTGCACACACCCCCTCCCCCCTGTGGATATTGGATAGGCCTCCACTGCTAGCTCCTTTATTGTACAGTATCTCTTTCTTTCTCCCATTGTTACATGTGCACTGCCTTTTGAAGCTTATTTTTTTTACTTGACATCTTTGGTTTGGTATGACAATTAACCCATAGATCTAGTACAAGTAGGCTACTGCTACTAGTAGTAGTCGCTCCTTGCAAAAAAACACCCGAAGAATCAGAGGGACAGGAGGGAAGCCAAACACACCCGCCCAAAAAAGAGACCCGAGCTTGAATGTGTGTGAGCTTAGGCAATAACTAGCGACCTACGCCGCCTACGCGAGCTGAGCTGAGGCTACTGCTGTGGACGCAGCACGGCAGGAGTGGTCGGCCTCGGCATGGATTGGGATCTCAAGATGCCGCCCGCCTGGGACCTGGCCGAGCTGGAGCACGACGCCGCCGCGGAGTCCTCTGGCATTACTGCCGCCGGCCGGCCCGAGTGCTCGGTCGACCTCAAGCTCGGTGGGCTGGGCGAGTTCGGCGCCCCGGCGGCGGCTGCGGACAGCTGCAAGGAGCCCGCGCCAGCCAAGGTCCCTGCCGCGGCGTCACCCAGCGCGGCGAAGCGGCCGCGCCCGGCGGGCGGGGGTGGTGGGAGCGGGAGCGGGAGCGGGAGCGGAGGCGCGGGGCAGTGCCCGTCGTGCGCGGTGGACGGGTGCAAGGCGGACCTGAGCAAGTGCCGCGACTACCACCGGCGGCACAAGGTGTGCGAGGCGCACTCCAAGACGCCCGTCGTCGTCGTCGCCGGCCGCGAGATGCGCTTCTGCCAGCAGTGCAGCAGGTAACTCCCATAAATTCCACTCCACTCCACACGTCCCCTTCATCTCCCACTGACAAAATTGCCAAATTCAACGCCCACTAGCTCGCTCGCTCACTCGCAGCAACCAATTTGACCAACCGTAAAAAAGCGTAGCAGTAAAACAAAGCACAGTGCACAGTAGCATAGCAGCGTCAAGAGCTGCCTGGTTGAGCTCGGTGAAACCTTTCCCTTTTTCTTTTTCCGCTTCTTTTTACCGTGCCACTGATCATTCTCTTTGTTAAATAAAAGGTGGGGGTGGAATATGGATGGGATGGATAGGTCAAGCCGATTCTTTCCTGCGCGCCGGCTTTTGCTTTGCTCAATTGCTTCTGCTTCCTCTCCCGATTCCTCCTCCCATTTTTTCTTTCCTTTTGCTTCTTTTTCCCCCTTGGGAGCATATTTCTGCTTGCCTCATTCCAAGGATGCATAACTTTACCTTTCCGGCATTATGCCTTGTGTGCCTTTTCTCTCTCTCTTATGACTGTATCCACCCCCAGGCTTCCTCCTGTTACCCTTTACCTTGGCAACTTGTTTTACCTGAATTATTGCCACACCTTTTCCATTCTTTTCTGCTCTTCTTCGCCAGTAGCGCACTGCTTTTGCACTGCTCAGAATTGCTCGCACACTTTCTGAACCAATTTATAAGGATTTAACACTGGTGAAAAAAGTGAGAGCTGCACTCCATCTGCCAAAGATCACACACAGGCAGCCAATGATTAATCGATTAGTCCTTGTGTCACTGTGAGTGTCCGTCCAATTGTGGCTGCCTTCATTTTGTTTTGAAGGCTAATTGCGCATCCGAGATGTTTCACGGTTCGAATGGGACAATCAGATGGGAAAGAAAAGCTTAGCTCCGTGTGCTTGTGACACTGTTACGATATGTATTCAGTAATACGCTGTGCGATGATAAGTCGGACGACGAATATGATGGCCTGCCTCCTTTTACATGAGCAACTTTCCTTGCTGAATTAGTAACTGGAAATAGGTGCGTCGATGTGAATTCTTGCGCTTTTTCTTGTGGATTCTTGGCCACGACAGTGTGTTTTGTGTGGGACTGTCAATTCCTTAAAGATGGCACTGAAGCTGAACCAACATAACAGATACAGTCTGCTTTATTTATCATGCGGCAAGAACTGGCCTACCACATCTGCCTTGCTTGCTTCTGGGCTTCTGTCTATTAGCTAGCTACGAGCCTTTTGTTTGAAAGGAAAAGGCGATATAGATGCCCAGACCTAGAAAGTTAGTACCATTGAAAGAGCGCTTATGGATGCACTCTGCATAAAGCATCTTGTGGAGCTATTTCTGTACAATGAAAGGACCATTTATGTAGCCCTACGAGTTCACAAATACATGTCTATTCCTCATGCTGGCCAGGCTTGACCCTGCCAAGGGCCTGAAACTTTTCATGTCTTAGTTTCATTAAAAGGTTGATGATAGTGGAACTGAAAATGATGTAAATATTAAAAGGCAGTACCTATACAGTGAACACAGATAACAGGGTGCTCTATTGGTTGATGACCACGAGAAAAATGAGATATCTAACATCCTTATTTGAACATTTGAACTAACTGATGACAGCCCTTATCGTATGATTTTTTTTAGATATCATCTTACTAAAAATATGCAAGAATCAAGTACTATTATGCTGTTACTGTTTCACAATTGGTGGCTATAAGTTTAAGGACACCATTTTTAGGTCATTTAAGTATCATCTGCTGGTCCTCGCAAAATAATAAGAAAAGGGTATCGTATGGTGATGCTATCCCATTTTTAGGTATTTGTAGTAGCAGACTATGTAAAAACAGAGATTTTGTTTATTTTCAGGTGCTTTTGGGCCACTTGTCCCTGTTTTTATCAGAGTTCCACTTCTGCAATTGTACTTCTGAACTAGCTTTTCAATCTTGGTTTCCATGCAATGGCAGTCAAATGCTATTCTGTTACTGAGTCATACTCAAGACTTACTAACTGTGGTCATAAAACTGAGCTATTCTCATTCTTTGGACATAACTTATAGGGCCAATTTATCACGCATGCCCTTTTCAAATATTACCACAGATTCCAATGTTCATATATTGAACTTGAACACAATATATTCTTACTGAATATCCTCTTTCCTTTCAACCTGAACCTGAACCATATCTTTTTATCGTTATTTATTATTTTGGACCTGAAGTATTTCTTACATTTGCAATCTTGTCTTAGCTTTCAATCAAGTTCAGTTGTGGTGGTGCCCATTTTTACCTTGCTGAACTGTAGTGGACGATTCTGGTCTATATTTACACTACATAACTTGATAGAATGCTAATGTGATCCTCTCATAATTTATTCTCTTTATATCAGAATATCTTACCCTGTGGGGACTGTTTTCCAATGATTGATTACTTCGCCCGTTGGTGCAAATTAGATCTTTACGCTGCTGCATGCAGACTTTATAAATTAAGTGTTCCTCATTGTCCTAACAAACTGTTTGCTTATGCCTATGGATGCATTATTTTGTGGTCCAAGTTCAACAGGAGTTACCAATATTTTTCTGTCGTTGACAGATCTTCAGTATAATAAATTTTATCTAAGATGAAGTCTCCCAAGCACTGAAAGGGCTAAATGACAGATGAAACATAAGTGGTCCCTTGTGTACTGTATATTAAATATTACAAGAACATTTGTACAGTATATTAAATATTCTGAAAATAATTATCTTTATGGTGTTTAGTCAGGAGCATCTTTATATAACTTTGGATCATGTGTCTAACTACCTAGGAGAATCTTTCTTGTTAAAAAAATCAACCTAGGAGTAGGTTATCTCTTTAGAATTTAGAAAAGAAGTACATCCTAGTTAAAATCATTTCTGATGGTCTGATGGCCCTGATGGATTAAGTTAATATTTTCGCTGTAGTTGTTGCTTTGTTTCAACAGAATGTTGCTAACTATGGAGGATTGTCCCCCTACCAGGTTTTTTGCCTATGTATTTCCCCCATCTTTTGTTAAAAGTTAAAATACCCTTCCAAGTTTTTCTCCTTGAGTGTGTTTTCTGTGGATTTCCCAGGAATTATTATGTGTTGTCCCACAGGATCCCTACATTCTTTATTTATGGTCTCAAGATACAATCTAGCTCTAACACAACTTCTATATTATGCTCTAACACGAACTCTCCAACACTCCCCGCCAAGATGGGCATAAGATATCAATCATGTCCATCTTATTACATATTGTAGAACACTCGTTAAGATCTAACTCTTTAGTGAAACAGTCAGTCAACTGTTCACCAGACTTGACATACTCCAACTTCAGCATCCTACCATCGAGCTTCTCCTCGATGAAGAACATATCAATCTCAACGTGCTTGGTATGATCATGTTGTACTGGATTGTTAGCAATATTGATTGCAGACTTATTGTCACAATGCAACACCAAGAGACTATTACTTTATACTCGAAGCTCAAACAATAAACTCTTCATCCATATCATTTCACTCACATTCAATGCCATTGCTCTGTACTCTGCCTCTGCAGTAGACCGAGCCATAACTTCCTACTTTTTGCTTCTGCATGACACAAGGTTACCAACCACAAGATGCAATATCCAGAGGTAGACCTCTTGTCATCCACACTTCTTGCTCAATCAGCATCGCAATACCCTTCCACATTCAGATGTTGATTCTTTCTGAACCAAAGGCATTTCCCATGGCTACTCTTCAAATTCCACAGGATTCGATAGATAACATCCATGTGTCCTGTTCTAGGATCATGCATATATCGACTAACCACACACACTGTATATGAAATATCAGGTCTTGTATGACACAAATAGATGACACGCCCAACAAGCCTTTGATAAGCTTATTTGTCAACTGGATCTCCCGATTCAGCACATAGTTTGTGATTCCTATCAATAAGTGAAGCAATAGGGTGACACCCAAGCATACCTGTTTCTGCCAGCAGATCAAGGACGTACTTCCTCTGGGAGAGAACTATACCATTCGAAGAACGAGCAATCTCAATCCCAAGAAAGTATCGAAGATGTCCAAGATTTTTCACCTCAAATGCCTCTCCCAGTTTTTTCTTCAAGGACTCGATTTCCTCGGCATCATCTCCAGCAATCACAATATCATCAACATAGACTGCCAATATGGTGATATGTGATTCTCTATGCCTATAAAACACAGTATGCTCTTCATTGCATTGAGAATAGCCCATACCACAGGCTGCACGCCTGAAAATATCAAATCATGCCCTTGGAGACTACTTCAGAACGTATAAAGATTTTTTGAGTTTACACACTTTCCTCTCAGTCTGCCTGTTCATAAAACTGGAGGGATCTCCATGTATACCTCTTGTAAATCACCATGTAGAAAACATTCTTCACATCCAACTGATGTAGGGGCCATCCGAAGTTAGTTGCACAGGAGATCAATGTTCTAATCGTGCTCGTCTTCACCGCTGGTGCAAAGGTCTCATCATAGTCTATCACATATGTTTGACTATAACCTTTTGCAACCAACCGTTCCTTGTATCTCTCTAGCCTGCTTGTAGGATTTTGCTTAATCGTAAACACCTATTTGCATCCTACTACCCTTTTTCCCGCTGGAAGTGGAACAATATCACATATCTTGTTCTTCTGAAGTGCACTAAGCTCCTCCTTCATGACATCCTTCTACTTAGGATCCTGCTTAGCAGCTTGTCAATCCTTTGGAATATGTAATGTCTGAAGAGATACAATAAATGCTTGGTGAGATATGGGAATATGAGATGAAATTTGCAATATCATGCTCAAAGTCATATCGGACTGGAGGCTTTCCTGCATTAGCTCTAGTTTTCATACATTGTGCAAGTGCTAACTCTAGATGGGAGTAATTAGAATGAACATTACCACTCGCCCCAAGGGGAGGCAAGGAACTTGATAGAGAGAGACCCGATGAAGGATTTGGGACTGGATCAACTGGCAAGGTTAGCTGTTCAAGCTGTGGCTGTTCCGGCTGTTCTGTCAGCTTCGATGATGGCTCAGGTGTTGACTGCTTGTCTCTCTGCTTCTCCCCCTATTTCCCAAAACGTCTTCACTGATAAACCCTCAATTCTTTTGGAGTTGTCACATCTCTCGCATATTCCGTTAGCTTTGGACACGGAATTGTCCCCACAATGGCTTCTTCTTCTCGTTAACTATCACTCTCCTTGTTTTACTCCTCTCGATGTCACCCTCAGCGATAGGAGAGAACCCAAAAAATTGATCAAGAGTACCTCCACTTGTGTAGTAAGGCTCAAACTTCCGAATGTCACATCCATACTCACGAACAACCTTAGTTCAACTGGTTTCCAGCATCTATAGCCCTTCTGACTTGATGAATAGCCTATAAAGGTACATTTAAATGCATCTGGATCCAGCTTGCGAACCGCTGGTCGGTGATCTCGTACAAAACACACCTCCAAACACCTTAGGAGGCATCTTGAACTCCCGCTGACCCAAAAAAAGTTCAGCTGGAGATCTCATCCCAAGTATTCGAGACGACATGCGATTGATGAGATACACTGCCGTCATTATTACCTCCACAATCCCTTTGGCACGTTCATCTGAAACATGAGTGAATGTGTCACCTCCAACAAATGTCGATTCTTCCTTCCAGCTACTCCATTCTAAGGTGTGGTTCCTCGACAAGTAGTCTGATGAAGTATCCTCTCTTCTGAGAGACACACTGTAAACTCCTTATTAACATACTCAGTTCCATTATCTGTTCGAAGAATCCGAACTTTTGCATCAAACTGAGTAGCAACCATTCTATGGAAGTCCTGAAAACACCGAAGGACTTCACTCTTGTGCTTCATCATATAAATCCAAGTCATACGAGTATAACGATCAATAAATGTGACAAACCACTTAAAACCACTCACAGAAGTAACTGAGCACAGACTCCCAACATCTGAATGTATTAATATAAAAGGTTAATTACTTCAAAGACCAATACTACTATATGTAGACCGTGTATGCTTTCCAAACTCACAAGCATCACACACAAGTTTACTCTTGTCTTCCTTTTTGAACAAATCAGTGTATAATTGACTTAAACTCTCAAATGATAGATGTCTCAAGCGACGATGATGTAACAAAACTTCTCTCTTGATTCCTCCTATAGCTACAGCCAATGCCGCATCAACCTGATCAATGTGCCGTAGCCCATTACACCTTATTTTGGTCCCAATCCTCTTTCTAGTTCTCTTCTCCTGGAACAAACACGAATCCTCATCAAATGTGACAGTGCATTTGAATTGGTCAATAACAGAACTAACAAAAAGAAGGTTGACTGGAAAGGAGGGAACATGCAAAATGGAGGATAAAGCAATGGATGGTGTGCACACTACATATCCTACACCCTGAACAAGTTAGGAGATTTCATCAACTGTTTGGACAGTTTCAGAATGAGTATATGGGGTGTAAGATGCAAATGCACTAAGTGAACCCGTGCCATACTTGGATGCCTCTAAATCTATGGTCCAATCAATATGAGAGTGCTTATATGTGGATGCAAGTGGATGTGCGTGAGTATCTTTGCCCACGTGAGCGTAGTTTGCAAAGTTACTAAAGTAGGTGGAATCATGAGAAGTCTCCTATGTTTTTCCTTGCTATCACTTCTCCCATTTGCATTGCTTGCTCGCTTGTCGAGTAACAAATGTGTTCTTCTTTGTCAGGGCTATATTAACCCTGGGGCCAACTCGGCCCCTTTCTCGACCTCCACCTCCATGACCACCATGATCCCCACCTCTGCCTCGATAATCTCCAACTCGGCCTCCACGACCACCACGACCTCCACCTCGACGTTCGTACTGTGGAGAAGGACAAGCATGGCTTAGATGTCCTCTCATCCCACAGTTGTATCACTTCCTGTCATCTGGTATGGTGTATGCGGATCTGATCGGGTTGTTGCCCCATATTACTCGTAGTCGAACCTCCTTTGCACCATAGTTGAAATAGTCTTCTCCATAGTAGGCAAGTTTGCTAAGTGAAACATGACAGCCCTTTTACTCAAACTTCTGTACATAAATTTATTTTTGGTTGGAAGATCCTCAAGGTGTTGCTTATGCCGTTATTTGTAGTGGTTGACTGGTAGCTATGCTTTTGAAAGTGGCCAGCAAGAACGCCACTAAATTTTGATATGCTTGTAAATCAACTTTCAGCATGTTATTAAGGTTTTATGTCAACAGTTGGCACTTTTCGATTGCATTATCTCCATTTCCTCGTGTAGTGATCTGATATTGATCATTCATGCACAAGCAATTACTAGCATCTTGATCTTTCAACTTTCTCGTTTGCCTCACGGGTTTTTGTTTCTTTAGGTTTCACTTGCTTGCGGAGTTTGATGAGGCCAAGCGCAGCTGTAGAAAGCGCCTTGATGGGCACAACCGTCGCCGCAGGAAGCCACAGCCAGATACCATGAATTCTGCAAGCTTTATCACGAGTCAACAAGGTCTTTTTATTTTTTACTACTGCTCTTGTTTTTACAGTCCATACATGGTTGAAAACTTGGAATAGGTTTTCAGACATTCCATCTCTTGTTAGACAAAAATAAAAACCATTGAAATAGGTCGAGTGCATACATAAGTCATGCTAAAAAATAAAAATAGTGGTTCAACTGCTCTTTTAATCTCGACATCTTGTAATGCCTAATGCCGACTCACCTAATACTTTGACATGTTGCGTAATTTCACCTTGACCATCTTGCAGCTCTGTAACTCACCTGGTAGGCTGTTACTCCACCATACTGCGCATTTTCACCTTATTCAGCAATTGCCCGTGTAACTTAATCGCAAGTATGGTCAGCATTCACAACGAGCGAGGATAGCACCTTATTTTTGTTTTATTTTTGTTATATATATATATATATATATATATATATATATATATATATGTGTGTGTGTGTGTGTGTGTGTGTGTGGAACTCTAGATATTATTTGGTTTTCTTATATGTAACTTTTGTTTATATTGTCTATATATCTTATAATTGGTATTTAAGACCCTTTATGGCCTCCTAATATATATATATATATTCATAACATGGTATCGTGTGCAAACCTAGAGTTTTTTATCTTGTACTTGTCTATATATCTTGCCATTGGCCTCTAATCGATATCGGCATGGTATCGAGCAAACCTCGTCGTTTAAGCGATGACTCCGATCGGATCCTCGGTATCGTCGTTTTCGTCGACTCGTCGGATCGCCGCCTCGGCTCGCCTCCGTCGTCGTCATCGCCGCCATGCCGCCGTCGCCGCTCACTCCGCCTTTCGGGGCGACCACGCCGCGCCGCTCCTCGGCATCTGGGGCCTCATCAGCGCCCGCGCCGTCGTCGCCGCTCACTCCGCCCACGCCAGGCGACCAGCGCGCCTCGCCGGCGAGCCGACCCGGTTGAGCAGCGTCTTCTTGTGCCGCGCCGACTCGGCCTCGCAGCTTAACGCCGCCGCTCGCTTCATGCTTGCGCTGCCGCCGCACCGAGCGCGTCCATTGCTCGGCGCGGCGACCGTCGTAGCCCGGAGGATCGCCGCCGTCAAGGACTCGACCTCCATCGATCTGCGCCCGAATCGCTGGAGACCCCCGCTTTCTCGCCTCCGTGTCGCTGCTCACCAGAGGGCCATCGCCGCCCAGCGGGTCGCCGCCGCCGCCGAGGACTCGGGGGAGCCCTAGTTCCCCCGCTCGATCCGCTCGGTCTTCGTGACCAGGCCGTAAGCTGGCCAGGCTTATAAGCCGGCCCAAGTTCACGCAAGCGCAAAAAAAATCAGTACGTCGTTCTAACCTCCGAGCCGTCCAACGCCGCCTGTTAGACTTCGTTGCCTTGGTCGCCGCGCCGTCCAGCGCCGCCTACCAATGGGCACCGTGTCCCTCCCTCGCTGTCCGGTGATCTTCGATGGTGTTAATTACACCGACTTCGTGTCTCACATGCGCATCCACATGCGTGGTCTTCGTCTCTGGGGCGTTCTCTCTGGCGATGTCACCTGTCCGCCTTGCCCTACTCCTCCGACGGAGCCTACGTCTTGCGGCCGCCCTCGACGGTAAACAAAGTTTCTTGGGCTTGCTAATGAGAAGGCTGCCTCTGCCTACCAAGCGGCTCTGGACTCCTACATGGATCGATTGACCGCCTACACTCAGTGGTGCGACGACGGCGCGCTGCTGCTTCTTTCATCGCCGCGATATCCGGCCTCAGTTCTCTTCTGAGGTTGTGGGAGTCCCTTCGGTTGTCGAGATGTGGACCCACCTTCGTCAGCGCTACGAACCCTCTGGAGATGCCCTCTACTTGTCCGTGGTTCGCGAGGAGCACTCTCTTCAGCAGGTGATGCTCTCGTTGGCGTCTTCTATGCTCGAGTTCTGCATGCGGCGTCGGTGGACTCTCTTCGCCTTCTTGGTTGTCACTACATTCATCTTTGCTGGTATGCGTCTTGACACAGGAGTTTCAGCGTGTCTACAAGTTCCTAACTTCGCCGTCGTCCCGAGTTCGACGGGCGTGCCCAGCTCCTTGCACGCCACCCTCGTGTCACTCTCCTGGAGGCTCTTATCGAGATACGCGCGGAGGAGACTCGCCTGAGTGGTGCTGGTCTGATGCCACTCCCCTCTGTGCTCGCCGCTCGTCCACTTGCTACACTGCCTCCTCCAACGGCTGCCACAGGTGGTGGTGACCGCCCTCCATCTGGAGGTGACCGTCCTCACTGCTCCTACTGCGACAAGGTCGAGCACATTGAGTCCAATGCTATAAGAAGCAGCATCTTTCACGCCGTTCTTCTACTAGCACTGGTGCTTCTACGTCGACGTCTGCATCGACTCCTTCAGCAGTTTCTCTCACCGAGTAGGAGATAGCCAGACTTCAACGCCTGCTTGCCGCTTGAGTTCTCCTCGGCGAGTTCTGCGGGTTACGCTCACGACTCTTTGGGCACTGAGAAACCACCTCCTACACAGTCAGGTACCTCCCCGTGGATCCTTGATTTTGGAGCGTCTTTTCACATGACTCATGATCCTTCCACTCTGTCTTTCATTACACCTCTTGCTTCTTCTGTCAGTATCCTTACTGCTGATGGTACATCTCTTTCTGTCTTTGGTCGAGGATCTCTTAGCAACTCATCTTTTCATGTTCCTTCTGTTGCTCATGTTCCTCGCCTTACCATGCAGCTTCTTTCTGCTGGACAGATTACTGACCTTGGTTATCGGGTCATTCTCGACTCTGACTCTTGTTGTGTTCAGGACCGCCACACGGGAGCTCTGGTTGGTTCTGGCCCTCGGCGCCTTGACTCACAGCGTCTCTGGGAGCTTGACTGGCTTCACCTTCCTTCCGCTACCCCCGTCGCCGCCAGTCTCTCTGCTTTTGCTACTCCGTCTACCAGCTCTTTCCAGCAGTGGCATCACCGTCTTGGCCATCTGTGTGGATCTCGTCTGTCGTCCTTAGTTCGTCGTGGTCTTCTGGGGTCTGTATCAGGAGACGTATCTTTAGATTTTCAGGATTGTCGTTTAGGTAAACAAATTCAGCTTCCTTATCCTCATAGTAAGTCCGTGTCTCATCGTCTGTTTGATCTTGTTCATTCAGATGTATGGGGTCCGGCTCCCTTCGTTTCGAAAGGGGGTCATCGCTATTATATCATATTTATAGATGATTTCTCTCGCCACACTTGGATATATTTCATGTCTTCTCGTAGTGAGGCTTTGTCTATCTATAAACAATTTGCCACTATAGTTCACACACAGTTCTCCACTCCTATTCGTGTCTTTCGTGCTGACTCTGCTGGCGAGTACCTCTCTCGTTACCTGCGCAGCTTCCTTGCTGAGCAGGGCACTCTCGCTCAGTTCTCTTGTCCTGGTGCTCATGCTCAAAATGGTGTAGCTGAGCGCAAGCATCGTCACCTCCTTGAGACGGCTCGTGCACTGATGATTGCCGCCTCTATTCCACCCCACTTTTGGGCCGAGGTTGTTTCCACTGCCACCTATCTCGTCAACATACAACCCTCTTCTGCTCTTCAGGGTGCGATCCCTGTTGAACGTCTATGTGGTCTTCTTCCTGACTACCCTGCTCTTCGTCTGTTTGGCTGCGTTTGCTACGTTCTCCTGCCCCCTCGAGAACGCACCAAACTGACTGGTCAGTCTGTTGAGTGTGCCTTTCTAGGATACAGTGCTGAGCACAAGGGCTATCGGTGCTGGGATCCTGTTGGTCGACGGATACGAATTTCTCGGGATGTGACTTTCGACGAGTCTCGTCCCTTCTACCCACGTCATGCCTCTCCTTTGGCTTCCTCTGTGGAGTCTCTGTCTTTTTTGACCTTTCCAGATACACTTATATCTGTCTTGCCCTCATCCACCCGTCCCACCGAGTCTCCACATATTCCTCTTATGGCCTCTCCGGCATCTTGAACTCCGTGACCCAAAAAGTTGCTGGAGATCTCATCCCAAGTATTCGAGACGACATGCGATTGATGAGATACTCTGCCGTCATCATTACCTCCACAATCCCTTTGGCACGTTCATCTGAAACATGAGTGAATGTGTCACCTCCAACAAATGTCGATTCTTCCTTCCAGCTACTCCATTCTAAGGTGTGGTTCCTCGACAAGTAGTCTGATGAAGTATCCTCTCTTCTGAGAGACACACTGTAAACTCCTTATTAACATACTCAGTTCCATTATCTGTTCGAAGAATCCGAACTTTTGCATCAAACTGAGTAGCAACCATTCTATGGAAGTCCTGAAAACACCGAAGGACTTCACTCTTGTGCTTCATCATATAAATCCAAGTCATACGAGTATAACGATCAATAAATGTGACAAACCACTTAAAACCACTCACAGAAGTAACTGAGCACGGACTCCCAACATCTGAATGTATTAATATAAAAGGTTAATTACTTCAAAGACCAATACTACTATATGTAGACCGTGTATGCTTTCCAAACTCACAAGCATCACACACAAGTTTACTCTTGTCTTCCTTTTTGAACAAATCAGTGTATAATTGACTTAAACTCTCAAATGATAGATGTCTCAAGCGACGATGATGTAACAAAACTTCTCTCTTGATTCCTCCTATAGCTACAGCCAATGCCGCATCAACCTGATCAATGTGTTGTAGCCCATTACGCTTTATTTTAGTCCCAATCCTCTTTCTAGTTCTCTTCCCCTGGAACAAACACGAATCCTCATCAAATGTGACAGTGCATTTGAATTGGTCAATAACAGAACTAACAAAAAGAAGGTTGACTGGAAAGGAGGGAACATGCAAAATGGAGGATAAAGCAATGGATGGTGTGCACACTACATATCCTACACCCTGAACAAGTTGGGAGATTTCATCAACTGTTTGGACAGTTTCAGAATGAGTATATGGGGTGTAAGATGCAAATGCACTAAGTGAACCCGTGCCATACTTGGATGCCTCTGAATCTATGGTCCAATCAATATGAGAGTGCTTATATGTGGATGCAAGTGGATGTGCGTGAGTATCTTTGCCCACGTGAGCGTAGTTTGCAAAGTTACTAAAGTAGGTGGAATCATGAGAAGTCTCCTATGTTTTTCCTTGCTATCACTTCTCCCACTGCATTGCTTGCTCGCTTGTCAGAGTAACAAATGTGTTCTTCTTTGTCAGGGCTATATTAACCCTGGGGCCAACTCGGCCCCTTTCTCGACCTCCACCTCCATGACCACCATGATCCCCACCTCTGCCTCGATAATCTCCAACTCGGCCTCCACGACCACCACAACCTCCACCTCGACGTCCGTACTGTGGAGAAGGACAAGCATGGCTTAGATGTCCTCTCATCCCACAGTTGTATCACTTCCTGTCATCTGGTATGGTGTATGCGGATCTGATCGGGTTGTTGCCCCATATTACTCGTAGTCGAACCTCCTTTGCACTATAGTTGAAATAGTCTTCTCCATAGTAGGCAAGTTTGCTAAGTGAAACATGACAGCCCTTTTACTCAAACTTCTGTACATAAATTTATTTTTGGTTGGAAGATCCTCGAGGTGTTGCTTATGCCGTTATTTGTAGTGGTTGACTGGTAGCTATGCTTTTGAAAGTGGCCAGCAAGAACGCCACTAAATTTTGATATGCTTGTAAATCAACTTTCAGCATGTTATTAAGGTTTTATGTCAACAGTTGGCACTTTTCGATTGCATTATCTCCATTTCCTCGTGTAGTGATCTGATATTGATCATTCATGCACAAGCAATTACTAGCATCTTGATCTTTCAACTTTCTCGTTTGCCTCACGGGTTTTTGTTTCTTTAGGTTTCACTTGCTTGCGGAGTTTGATGAGGCCAAGCGCAGCTGTGAAAGCGCCTTGATGGGCACAACCGTCGCCGCAGGAAGCCACAGCCAGATACCATGAATTCTGCAAGCTTTATCACGAGTCAACAAGGTCTTTTTATTTTTTACTACTGCTCTTGTTTTTACAGTCCATACATGGTTGAAAACTTGGAATAGGTTTTCAGACATTCCATCTCTTGTTAGACAAAAATAAAAACCATTGAAATAGGTCGAGTGCATACATAAGTCATGCTAAAAAATAAAAATAGTGGTTCAACTGCTCTTTTAATCTCGACATCTTGTAATGCCTAATGCCGACTCACCTAATACTTTGACATGTTGCGTAATTTCACCTTGACCATCTTGCAGCTCTGTAACTCACCTGGTAGGCTGTTACTCCACCATACTGCGCATTTTCACCTTATTCAGCAATTGCCCGTGTAACTTAATCGCAAGTATGGTCAGCATTCACAACGAGCGAGGATAGCACCTTATTTTTTTTATATATATATATATATATATATATATATATATATATATATATATATATATATATATATAGGAAAATGGTTTGTACTCACGGAGTATGTACTCCTTTCGATATACCTTAAATTGTATGATAATACATCTTTATCATTTGAGTATACTCAAATGATGATTATAAGATACTCAAAGTGAGTTCTATGAAAAAATTCATGAAAGTCCATTTTATAGAAAATTTGTGTGTATACTTTTGTTTATATATGAAAAGGTATATGACAAAAATAAAGGACTCCAATTAAAATTTTCAATCAAATTGCTGAGTATCTTATAATTGGTATTTAAGTATCTTGAAAATGATAAAGAAGTATAATATATTTATTTAAGTGGTATATTAGCAGGAGTATGTACTCAGTGATACAACTCCTATATATATATATATATATATATATATATATATATTTGTGTGTGTGTGTGTAGAACTCTAGATATTATTTGGTTTTTTTATCGTAACTTGTACTTGTCTATATATCTGCCCTTTGGCCTCTAATCAGGCGATATTCATAACATGGTATCGAGCAAACCTAGAGTTTAAGCTTGTCGCCTGCATTGCTTTCGATCTGACAATCCCTCGTCGTCGTTTTCGATGACTCCGATCGGATCCTCGGTTCATTCGTGTCGTCGCCTCTCCGTTCGTCATCGCCGCCATGCGTTGCGCTCACTCCGTAACGCTCGGGACGACCAGCGCCTCCTCGCATCGGGCCTCATCAGCCGCCGCCGTCGTCGCTCACTCACTTGCTCGGGGCGACCGCGCGCCTCGCTGGCCAAGCCGACCATGCCGGTTGAGCAGGTCTTGCTTGGCCGCCTCGCCTGGCTCTAGCAAGCTTCGCGCTTCGCTGCTTCTTCCGCAGGCGCGATTCCATTGCTCACCGGGAGGCCGTCGTAGCTCGGAGGATCGCCGCATCAGGACTCGCCTCCATCGATCTGCGCAATCGTTTGGAGACCCGCTTTCGCCTCGTTGCCGCACGTGTTCTCATTGCCAACGCAGGCATCGCCAGCCGGAGTCTACGCCGCCAGGGACTCGGGAGCCCTAGTTCCCGCTCGATCCGCTCGGTCTTGTGACCGACTAGTCGAGCCGGCGCTTATATCAGCCAAGTTCAATAAGCCAAAAATCGGATCGTCGTTCTAACCTCCGAGCCGACCTACGCGCTCGTTAGACTCGTTGCCTTGGTTGTCGCCGCTCGATGTCCTTCGTCGCCTACCAATGGGCACGTGTCTCTCGCCATTGTCCGGTGATCTTCGATGGTGTTAATTACACGCCGTGTCTCAATGCGCATCCACATGCGTGGTCTTCGTCTCGGGCGTTTCTCGGCGATGTCACCGTCGCTTTGCCCTACTCCTCCGGCACGGTCTTCGCAGCCTCGACGGTAGACAAAGGTCTTGGGCTTGCTAATGAGAAGGCGCCTCGCTACCAAGCGGCTCGGACTCCTACATGGATCGATTGACCGCCTACCTCGGTGGTGCGGACGATGCGCGCTGGCCTGCTTGTCTTCATCGCCAGATATCCGCCTCGTTCTCTTCGAGGTTGTGGAGTCCCTCGTTGTCGGATGTGGACCCACCTTCGGCGCTACTGAACCCTCGGAGATGCCTCTACTTGTCAGTGGTTCGCCAGAGCACTCTCTTGCAAGGTGATGCTTCGTTGGCGTCTTCTATGCTCGAGTTCTGCGCGTCGGACGACTCTCTTCGCCTTCTTGGTGTCTACTTCATCTTGCTGCGTAGCGTCTTGACAAGGAGTTTCGCGTGTCTACAAGTTCCTAACTTCGCTTCGCCACGAGTTCGAGCGGGCGTGCCCGCTCCTTCACGCTCCCTCGTGTCACTCTCCTGAGGCTCTTATCGAGATCTGCGAGGAGACTCTCTCGAGTGGCTTGTCGATGCCACTCCCCTCTGCTCGCCGCCGTCCCACTTGCTCCCCTCCTCCACGTCCCCACGGTGGTGGTGACCGCCCTCCATCCGAGGTGACCGTCCTCCTGCTCCTCCGCGACAAGGTCGAGCACATTGAGTCCAATGCTATAAAGGCATCTTTCACGCCGTTCTTCTACTACCTTGGTGCTTCTCGTCGCGTCTCTCCGACTCCTTGCGATTTCTCTCCCGAGTAGGAGATAGCCGACTTCGCCTCGCTTGCCGCTGGTTCTCCTCGGAGTTCTGCGGGTTACGCAATCGACTCTTTGGGCCGAGAAACCACCTCCTACGAGTTGTACCTCCGTGGATCCTTGATTTTGGAGCGTCTTTTCACATGACTCATGATCCTTCGCACTGCTTTCATTACACATCTTGCTTCTTTCACAATCGATATCCTTACTGATGATACATCTCTTTACTCTTTGGTCGAGGATCTCTTAGCAACTCATCTTTTCATGTTCCAACATTGCTCATGTTCCTCGCCTTACCATCATCTTCTTTGGCATGGAATGAATCTAGACCTTGTTATCGGGTCATTCTCGACTCGACTCTTGTTGTGTTAGACCGCCACAGGAGCTCGGTTGGTTACGGCCCTCGGCCTTGACTCACAGCTTCTCGGGAGCTTGGCTGCTTCACCTTCCTTCAGCTTACGTCGCGCCGCCTGGTCTCTGCTTTTGCTACTCGTCTACCGCTCTTTCCAGAGTGGCATCAGCTTGGCCATCTGTGGATCTCGTCTGTCGCCTTAGTTCGTCGTGGTCTTAAGGTCATGTCGGAGGCGTATCTTTAGATTTTCGAGATTGTCGTTTAGGTAAACAAATTGACTTCCTTATCCTCATAGTAAGTCAAGTGTCTCATCGTCTGTTGATCTTGTTCATTCGGATGTATGGACAAGTTTACTTCGTTCGAAGGGTCATCGCTATTATATCATATTTATAGATGATTTCTCGCCACACGGATATATTTCATGTCTTCTGTAGTGAGGCTTTGTCTATCTATAAACAATTTGCCACTATAGTTCACACAGATTCTCCACTCCTATTCGTGTCTTCGTGGACTCTTGGCGAGTACTCTCTCTGTTACTGTCAGCCTTCCTTGCAAAGGAGTCAACTCTTCGTTCTCTTGTCACGGTGCTCATGCTCAATGGTGTAGTCGAGCGCAAGCATCGTCACCTCCTTGAGACGGTACTTGCGATGATTGCCGCCTTATTCCACCCCTTTTGAGTAAGGTTTTTCCATTTTGCCACCTATTCAATCAACAACAACTCTATAACTTTTGCAGTGCGATCCTACCTCTATGGGAATTTCGACACTTCACTTTCTAAGTACCACTCTTGTCAGATTTGATTTCGGCGAAAAGAGCGCAGCCTTGGACATCGTAAAGTGGTTTGAGGCAAAGTGCACCATTCTTCCTAAGGCAGAGCGGGAATGGATCCGACTGAGGTTTGCCAACTTCAAGACAGTTGGAGAGTACAATTCTGCCTTGCACATGATATGTACTAATCTTCAACTTTGTGGTAGGCAAGTCATAGATGAGTAGAATGTTGAGAAGACGCCCTCCACCTTCCACCATAGTGTAGTGCAGTCTGCGCGCAACTATTGTCAAGACGACTATAAGGAGTATGCCGAATTGATTGATATTATGCAGGTTGCAGAGGCTTGGGATGATGTTCTCTGCAAGAATTTTGTCGCCCATCACCTAGGAGCTCCACTGGCCATGAGGCCAATGCTGTAAGTTTCAAGATGCGGAAGCCTATAATGAAGAAAAGGGGAAGGAAAAGCAAGGTCGCAGCGCAGAAAGATAAGCCAAATGCTCCATAGGAAAAGAAGGCCAACAAGCCAAAGCGGAACGACAAGCCCTATGATCAACAAGACCAGACCTGCTACAAGTGTGGAAACTGGGAGCACTGGTCGCGGATCTGTGAAGAATCGCAGCATGTCGTCGATGCTTTTCAGGCCAAAAAGAAGAAGGGCGACAAAGGGCAGTATGAAACCCACTTTGCTTTCGCTGAGTAGGAGGACTCACAGCATCCGCCTACACCGATGGAGGTGGACTCCAATCTTGCAGACGCACCCCCACCCTTGGTATTGCAGCAGCTGCCGCCATGATTTCCCAGGAAGAGCATCTCACTCCTAAGAAGATAGTAGTTGAAGTCTCTGATTTCTTGGTGGACTTAGTCTAGTGCACAGAATGCACTTAGACTTTAAATGCCATTTATTTTATGTGTGGATGGAATAAGTTATACTTTTGCATGGATGATAGTTGTATGCTTGTGTAGAGCCTTAAATAATTTATTTCTCACAAGGGTTGGATGGTATTATTTAATTCATTCATTTATTCAGCTAATAATAGCATGCTATGTTATGATATTTGAAGTATTTTATTTATGTGTTGATTGTTTCCTACTTCATATTAATAAAATACTTTATATTAGAACGCGTGTGACGCCCTATGGAGGAAGTGTGCTTAGTTGATAGTAGCACAACGGATACTATCTTGAGAGAGACGAAATTCTTTCAGTCGACCAACAAGAATGCTGATAAATTTACGACAATCACAGTTAGCGATACTTGTATAATAGGCTCAGGAAGGGCCACAATTATACTCCCGATGGTCACATTTTTTGTCATTAAAGAAGCCTTATGTACCCATAATCGACTAAAAATCTCCTAAGTTTCAAGGATATTCGTACTAACGGTTTCCACGTAAATACTGAAGAAAAGTATGGTAAGGAATACCTAACCTATCTCGCCAACATACAACCTCTTCTTCGCTTCTTCAGGTGCGATCCCTCGTTGAACGCCTATGTGGTCTTCTTCCGACTACCCGCTTCTTCGCCTCGCTTGGTCGTTTGCTACATTCTCCCTGCTTCTCGAGAACGCACTAAACCGATCGGTCACCTGCTGAGTGTGCCTTTCTAGGATACAAAGGCCGAGCACAAGGGCTACAGTCTGCTGGGATCCTCGTTGGTCGATTTGATACGAATTTCTGATGTGACTTTCGACGCAGTCTCGCCCCTTCTACCCACGCCATGCCTCTCCTTGGCTTCCTCTTGTGGAGTCTCGTCTTTTTGACCTTCCAGATACACCTATATCTCGCCTTGCCCTCATCCACCCGCCCCACCGAAGTCTCCACATATTCCTCTTATGGCCTTCTCCACAGTGAAATGCCGCTTGCCTCCTGCGCTCCTCGTGCTCCCCACTACACTCGCTTCACACTCGCCGACCTCATATTAAGGATCTTCCAAATGAACCATCTTCTCCCGATGTTCCATCTTCCGATGATGATCCATCTTCCCCGATGGGTCATCTTCTCCTCGCTACGCCTCTCAGGACGGCCACGATCTTACCTACCCATTTTGCCTTTTGCTAGTGCAATATTCGTGAGCCTGCTCTCTCACCGGATGTCGTTTCACCCCGAGTGGCAATTTGCCATAGCCGAGAGAGATTGTCGCCTCGAGCGCATTTAGTATTTGGGATCTTGTTCCCTTTCCATCTCACTCTCATCCCATCACGTAAGTGGGTCTATAAGATTAAGACTCATTCTGATGGCTCTCTGAGCGCTATAAGGCGGTCTTGTTGCTCAGGCTTCCAAATAGAGCATGGTCGTGACTACGACGAGACTTTTGCTCCGTGGTTAGAGTCGGAACGAGCCAGTTCTCTGCCTACCCTACGGCCAGGCTCCTGCTTGAACTGCGCTCGCCTCGCTTGGAAAACGAGCTCAAATGAAGGCTCCTGGCTCGCATCGAAAAAGCCTCGAGCCGAAAAAGTTCTATCGAGCTCCTGTGAGAATAAAATGATTATATGAGTCATTTATCATCAATTCAAAATCCAATCATCTTGATTATATGGGGTTGCACTCGGCTCGCTTGGCTCATGAGCCTCATTCGAGCTCTACTCAGCTCTTCTGGCCAAACTTCACCGAGCTCGGCCCGGCCTCGTTCGGCTCCTTCTAAAGCTCGAGCTCGAGCGAAGCCGGCCTCTCAAGCAATAAGTTTCGAGCGGCCATGAGTCCGCGAGCTTTTTTACACTTCTACTGCGGGCCCACATGACCACTGTCTGCATTTTCTTTCGGTGGGCATCTGTCACATCGTCTGCTTTACAGCCTTGATGTCAAGAATGCCTTACTTAATGGCGAAGTTGCGGAGGAGGTCTACATGCATTCACCACCTAGGTATTCTGTTCCTGAGGGCATGGTCTGTCGCCTTCGCCTTTTCTCTATGACCTTAAGCAAGCCCCTCGTGGCTTAGTTTGAGCGCTTCTCCTCCGTGGTCACCGCTGTTGGTTTTTCAACTAGCGCCATGATCCTCGCGCTTTTTGTTCACACTTCGCCTCGTGGTGGACTCTTCTGCTTATGTATGTTGATGATATGATCATTACGGGAGATGATTCCGAGTACATTGCATTTGTCAAGGCTCGTCTTAGTGAGCAGTTCCTTATGTCGGATCTTGGTTCTCTTCGCTACTTCCTTTGGGATTGAAGTTACTTCCACTCCGCATGGTTTCTTTATGTCCCAAGAGAAGTATATTCAGATCTTCTTGATCGTGCCTTCTCCATCGACAACAGATCGCTGAGACTCCATGGAACTCAATGTTCATCTTCGACTGATGGCGAGCCTCTTTCCGATCCGACTGCTATCGCCATCTTGTTGGGAGTCTTGTCTACCTTGGCCGCTACTCGTCCTGATATCACTTATCTAGTTCATGTTCCGAGTCGGCCTGCTCGCGCCCCACTCAGTCCACTACACCCACCTTCTTCGAAGTTCGTGGATACCTTCGTGGGACTATCTCGCGCCGCTCTTCTTTCCACGCCCACTGCTACACCTTTAGGCTTATTCGGATGTTACTTGGGCCAATGATCCTCCGATCGTTGGTCTATCTCGCCATCGTGTTTTTCTTGGTGGTTCTCTCATTGCCCGGAAGACGAAGAAAACAGATCGCAGTTGTCCTGCTCGAGTGCAGAGACAGCAGTTGCGAGCTATGGCTCTTGGACAAACAGAGATTACTTGGCTACTATGGTTACTTGAGGATTTTGGTGTTTCGCTACTACACCGACCTCTCTTATCGCATGACAAGACATGTGCTATCAAGATGTGCTCGTGATCCTGCGTGAAGCATGAGCTCACCAAGCATATTGGTGTTCATGCTTCCTTCATGAGGTCTTGTGTGCATGATCAGGTGATTGCTCTTCAGTATGTGCCTTCAGAGCTTTAGATAGCGGATTTCTTCACGAATGCCCAGACTCGAGCACAACATGGCTTCTACCTTTCCAAACTTAGTGTTGTTGATCCACCATGAGTTTGAGGGGGGGTGTTAGAGATATATATGTGTTAGAGTAGGACTCTAGATATTATTTGGTTTTCTTATCTGTAACCTATACTTGTCTATATATACTGACCCTTTAACCCCCTGATAATACAAGCGATATGGAAGTTGGATGTAATGTAAATACATATTTTGTTATCACGCACTACTTGTAACACAAGTCGAAGTTTAAATTTCATTAGGAGAAAAGCCACCCACTAATTTCTGCACAACTAGCATCCTTGTATTTGACGCAAGATCCTTCTAATTCCTGTAAGATCATTTAGATGCCTGCGAAGAGTAAATGTATCTTTACCTTTTTGGTGTGCTCATTAGATGCTGATGTTCACTAGTTGTGGTGCTTAATTCACTGCAAATTAATTCAAAAATTCATATGAGGTTTCATAGTATATATTCTCATTCTTTTGTAGCACATGTGGGCACATGATAGCTCCAATAAATCTCTGATTCACATTAAATGATTGCAGAATACCATCAATTTACTCAATTATGTTGCCATAGGTATGCATAGCAGTTTTATTATCTTCTAATCACAGCCAATTCACATTGTTTTGAAACTCAGGAACAAGGTTCTCATCATTTCCAACTCCAAGGCCGGAGCCAAATTGGCCAGGGATCATTAAAACTGAGGAGAGTCCGTATTACACACATCAAATCCCTCTTGGTATCAGCAGCAGGCATCATTTTGTTGGCTCTACATCAACTTACACCAAAGAAGGCCGGCGCTTTCCTTTCCTACAGGAAGGCGAAATAAACTTCGCCACCGGTGTAGCGCTTGAGGCTTCAGTGTGCCAACCACTCCTCAAGACGGTAACTCTTCCTGAGAGCAGCAGCAGCAGCAGCAAGATGTTCTCTGATGGGTTGACTCCAGTGCTCGACTCGGATTGTGCTCTCTCTCTTCTGTCAGCTCGAGCGAATTCCTCTGCTGTCGATGTCAGCAGGATGGTCCAACCGACTGAACACATCCCCATGGCTCAACCTCTGGTATCCAGCCTGCAATTCAGCAGCTCATCCTGGTTTGCGCGCTCTCAGGCATCAACCGGTGCGGCCTCGACGGCTGGATTTTCCTGCCCTGTAGTGGAAAGTGAGCAGCTGAACACTGTCATAAGCGTGAAAATAGAAAACAAGAAGAGATTTGATTGATTGGCTCAATGCCAACCAGCCGATCCGCCTCATATATATATTGATGATAATAGCCATACCATGAATAGTACATGCCGATATTGAGTTATCTCATTCTATATTTACATCATGCTTTCTATCTATACAATGATGCTAATAATGGCGTAAATATGTTACCAATAGAAGATATATGTTATCACTTTCAATCATAACCGCATAAGGTTAAGATTGATTCTCAACTTCTCCATCAAAGCTTGAGGAAGAGCTTTAGTAAAGCCATCTGCTACCTCGGTCTTGTGATGAAATAAAACGGATGTCAAGTGTTTTCAAAGAACCCGCCTCGAACAAAATGGAAATCCACTTCAATGTGCTTTGTTCGCATGAAAAATCGGATTGGTCGAGAGGTATGTAGCACCAATATTGTCACACCACAAACAAGGAGCTCTTGATTGAAAATGCCTAGTTCACGCAGAAGAGACTGCAGCCATATAATCTCAAAGAGAGCGCTGGCTAAGGCTTTGTATTCGCTTCTGTGATTGACCGACACCGCTTGTCGCTTAGCACTCAGAGATTAGATTTGGTCCAAAACATCGCAAAACCTCCGGTGGACCGTCGATCTTCGGATGAACCACCCAATCCAGATCCAAAAAGCACTCACAAGGTTTGAACTGCATCAATCTTCGATCGACAGAGAGGTATAACCCAAATATCCGAGTATGCGCTTTATCGCGCCCAATGTTGAGTGGTAGGCTTGTGTAGGTACCGACATACCTTATTGATCGAGAAGGAGATGTCTGCCTTGTCAACGTGAGGTATTGTAGTGCTCCTACAATACTCCCGTAATTTGTTGCCTCCTCCGGCCGCAGTGTCTTCTCCCATATGAGCCGACAACTTATCCAAACCGATAAGGAGTGGATACAGACTTGCAAGTGTTTCATTCCGACACGAGTAAGAAGATCGAAATGTATCTTCCTTGAGACAAAACCACCCATCATCTTTCCTTGAAACTTCTATGCCCAAGAAGAAATGCAACTCACCGAGATCTTTAAGAGCAAAGTCTTCTTGCGTGTTCTTCATTAGTGAATACACCGCAAAGTGGAGGAGCCTCAGAATAATGATGTCGCCCACATAAATAAGAAAATAGATAATGACACCATTGTTTTGGTAAACAAACAAAGATGCATCCGCTCTTGATGGTCGGAAGCCTAGCCCTTGCAGCTTCGAACTCAACCGAGAAAACCATGCTCGAGGTGCCCGCTTAATCCATATAATGCCTTGTCCAACCGACAAACATAATGTGGACAATCCTTTTTCATAACCCTGGTTGCTTCATATAAACTTCCTCTTCTAGAATGCCATGAAGAAACGATTCAACATCGAGTTGTCGAGTAATCCATCCACGAGACCGCAATGGATAAAACAAGACGATAGTGGCATGCTTAACAACAGACTAAAAGTATCCTCATAATCGATGCCATATCTTTGTTTGAAGCCTTTTGCCACTAACCTCGCTTGTATCTCACAACCGAGCCATCGCCTTCCTTTTGACTTTGTACACCCATTTACAAATAATAAGATTCTTACTGTAAGTATAAGGAACCAGCGCCATGTATTGTTCCCCTGAGAGTCAAATCTCTTCATCCATTGCACGCTTCCACTTAGGATCTGTTAATGCATCCACATAAGAGCTTGGTTCAGCTAGCCTCAAGAAGGCATGCATACCGATCGTCCCATCTTTGAACTCTTTGGGATTTAATGTTGTTTTGGAGTCGAGTGACAGTCGCCTTGGTGCTAGTGTATTTTGAGCCAAGAACTGGACATATCGAAGAGCTTGAACCAAAGACCGCCGACAAGTTTGAGCCAAGACCAATTGATGCAGAGGTGGTCGCTTCATTTTGCACCAATAACATCTCTGCTGCTCCAAAGTTGATCCCGCCAGCCGAGAAGACACATTAGATACTTCGTAAAATTTTTGCACATTAGTCAATTGGTCAATCGAGGCATGAGGAAGTATGACAAGATCTTCCGAATTTGATTCAAGAGGGTTGGACCGATTTTGAAGAAAGGGAAAACACCTCATCGAAAACCACATCTCTAGAAACATATACTCTACCAAAGGAGATGTGAAGGCATTTATAGCCTTTGTGAAGGCTATCAGATCCAAGGAAAACACATTGTTTGGATCGAATTCCAATTTGTGTGCATTGTAGGGGCGAGATTAGGCCAACATGCGCATCCAAAGGTAATGAAGGAAGGTGTAGTCTGGGAAGTGCCAAAAGTTTCCTAATTGAGTCAATCTTGAAGAACTGTGTTGGGATGCGATTTATAAGAAAGGTGGAAGTTAAGAAAGCTTCATCCCAAAATCTCAAGGGCATGTGCGCATGAGCCAACAGAGCTAAGCCTAATTCAACAATGTGGCGATGTTTTCGCTCAAAGAAACCATTTTGTTGGTGCGTATGAGGACAAGACACCGATGTGAAATTCCTAGTTGTCCAAAGAAAGAGTTCGCCTTTGATACTCTCCCCAAATTGCTTGGACAGAGATTATTTTCTTGCTCAAAAGACGTTCAACATGGTTCTGGAATTGAGAGAATATGCCAAAGACATCTGATTTATTCTTTATTAAGTAGATCCAAGTGAATCTACTAAAAGCATCGACAAAGCTCACATAGTATTTGTATCCATTCACGTATAGTAAGGTGTCCCCAAACATCTAATGTATGAGTTCTAGAGGATGGATACAATTCTATTTGAGCGAGCAAAAGGAAGTTGATTTACTCTTTGCCTGCTAAGGTGCATCACACACCGAGACTTCTTTGGACAAACTAGAACAAGGAAGGTTATTCTCCTTAATGACTTGCTGAACACATGGAAAAGAGGGATGCCCCAAACGGTTGTGCCACTCCTTCTGTGTCGGCCTGGAGGTAGCCAGCATTTGCTTGGAGGAGATGCAGGCTTGGGAGGTCTGAAGACCGACAGTAGGCTGAAGAGGATACATGCCTTGCTCACATCTGCCTTGCAGCAGAGTTTTCCCCGTGGACTGATCCTTGAGAGAAAAATGGTTAGGATAAAACTCAAGAAAGGCATTATTATCTGAGGTAAGGCGATGAACAGAGAGGAGATTTTTGGCAGCTTGAGGGACATGAAGAATGTTTTTCAGGTGTATATTTCTACTGGAAGTAGGGATTATGGATTGACCAATGTGACTAATATGCATACCGAGCCACTAGCAAGCAGCACTGATCATGTCCTTGATATTTTCACGCATGGTGAGTCTATCAAGGTCATTAGTAATGTGGTCCGAGGCTCCCGTGATCCGCATACCGCTTGTGTCAATATTGTAGAAGCCACCAAAGCCATCGTAACCAAGATTTGCCATTGTCGCTACACGAGGTTCCTCGCTTTGATAAGCATGATTAAAACGATAATAGCACTTCGAGCGCTTATGGCCAATTTTTCCACACACTTGACATGTGGGTCGGTTCCTCCCCGAACTCGTGTTGAAGTGCTTCTATTGCCATCTCCTTGCCTCATCTCGACCACCATAATCACCTTGCCGCCCTCCCGATGATCGGCCTCGCCCACTGCTGCCTCGACCTCCACCACGCATTGTCGTGATTTGCAGAGGAACCAGAGAACTGCAGCATTAGAGCTCAAGCACACCCAGCCTCGACGCTCTAGCATCATCTCAAAATTCGTAAGATGTGCATAAAGGTCGGGTACTAGTAGGATCTGCTTTGTAGTGATAGAAGTCACCAACGGATTGTACTGGATCAAGTCCAAGAAGCACATAGGAGATAATTCATCCCGCTTCCAATGTTTTCCAAACCGGCCATGGTATCCGCCAGAGATTTCATCTTTCGAAATACTCTGAACCGAGAGTTCCTTCTTCTTGGTGTTGGAGAGGAGGAGCCGATTCGCATGATTCGAGCTCGGATCGCGAGGAGAACATATTTTCTAGAGCACCCGCACATCCTTCGCAGCTGGTAGGAGCAATACTTGTGCCAAGATTTCAGAGAGAGGGAGGACAGAGGGAACTTAGCACAAGTTGATCCCCGCTGCACCTGTGTTCTCAGACTGGTTAGCCACCGACGGCGCTTCCGCCGCTTCGTGATGGTCTGAGCCGAGCCCGAAAGCAGGCCATCCACATAGCTAAGCAGCTTGTTGGCTACGCAAATAGGGAAGGATTTGCGCCTTCCACAAGAGATAATTCTCCGTGTTAATTTCATGGTGATGAGATGACCAAACGCCGGTGTGGGATGATCCCGCACGCCGCCGACATAGACGATACCATGCCGACGAGGAGGTGCGACTCGACGAACTCATGTTGGTAGGAGAGGATGGCTCGATACCATGTGAAAAATAGAAAACAAGAAGAGATTTGATTGATTGGCTCAATGCCAACCAGCCGATCCGCCTCATATATATATTGATGATAATAGCCATACCATGAATAGTACATGCCGATATTGAGTTATCTCATTCTATATTTACATCATGCTTTCTATCTATACAATGATGCTAATAATGGCGTAAATATGTTACCAATAGAAGATATATGTTAACAGACTTGTGTAACAAAAATGCAAATAATGCATGTAGTATGGAAGGTAAAGAATTTATTGAAAGGACTTGAGTTACTTCAGCTTGTTGGTGCTATTGGCGAGGAAGAAGGTTTCCTTTTGATTTGCTTTGTTCTACCTATTCGCATTAACAAATGTAGTAGTTAAAACTTATCTCTTTTAATAATGTAATTTGTACATTTTGTATACTTCTCGTGTACTCTAATATTTTGACTGTATCTATGAATATTTCAAAGAAATAAAATTATTTTCCTTCGAAGCAAGAATTGCAATGTGGTGCACCTCGAGTTATATTTTATAATGTTATTCTTTAATAATTTTCAATTGTACAAATTGCAAAAATATTTAGAAAGTAACATGTTTGCATCGAAGGATGCCAAACCCACTACTGAGGAAAATGATCAGACACTTCACTTTCTCAAGTACCACCTCTGCTCTCGTACTTAAGAATGAGTATATGGCAGAAAAGAGCGCGCTAGCCTTGTGAACTGCACTGAAGAAGTGGTTTGAGAAGCTAAAACTTCAAGACAGCTTGAGAGTACAATTACGCTTTGCACATGATATGTACTAATCTTCAACTTTGTGGCGTGCAAGTCATAGATGAGTAGAAGGTTGAGAAGACGCTCCACCTTCCACCATAGTGTAGTCAAACTATTGTCAAGACGACTATAAGGAGTATGCCAATTGATTGATATTATGCAAAGTTGCAGATTGGGATGATGTTCTCGCAAGAATTTTGTCGCCTACCACCTAGGAGCTCCATCGCCATGAGGCCAATGTCAGAAGTTTCAAGATGCGGTCGGTGTCCATAAAAGGGTGGATATCATCTTCTCATCTCGAAATGGATGAACCCATCAATACTGAACTTATATACATTTTAAAACTAGTTCAAATATCACAATCAAAACAAATATATGATGTTACAAAGCTACAACATTTGAAACTAACAACAACATTTAAAAATAATCGTTGCAATATTTTTGTAACAAAGATGTAACAGCTTAGACAAATCTAGTTCAAATATCCCGATCAAAACAAATATATGATGTTACAAAACTGCAACATTTGAAACAAACAACGACAACATTGAAAAATATTTGTTGCAATATTTTTGTAGCAAAGAGGCAACAACCGAGACAAATCTACAACAAATAGGAAAAAGGCTAGAACAAACTGGACAACGAGGAGGGAGCAGTGACATCTGCCCTGGTGACATGCCTCCACCTCTCAACGTTGCCAAACACCCCATGCAACATTTTGAGCTAACAGTTGCAACAAATTGAGCAAACGACTGCAATAAAATTGTTTCCAGACTACAACAATCACGTAGGCGTCACTACACACCGAACTTGTGGGCAGCCGTGGGGAACCATTCGCAGCGAACGGTCACAGTGCTGGTGACCTTGTCCTAGTCCGCCGCCCTTAGATTTCCCATACGCAGCGCCACCCGCTTGTCACAGTATGCTTCGATGAGGGCCATCGTCTCCCCGTGCATCCAACACGGTGGGGGTATCCTCCTCCAGGAGCCCCCTCCCCCTCCACCGCCAGAGGATGCAGCGGCCACGGTGGCGATGGGCGCGGCGAGCGAGGGGAGTTCGGGGGAGGAGATGGCCTCGGGCTTGGGCGGCGGGGACAACGATATGGCCGGTGGGTCATCGTGACGACGGGTAGGGTTTGGTGGTGGTGGAGCAGGAGAAGGAGATGGGGAATGGAGATGGGCCGTTGATGCGTCGAGAGTGTCCATAACAGTTGTTTTCAGCATAAGACTAGAAGATAAGGAAGTGAAACGAGTGAAAGCGGTTGAATTGGCGACGGGAAGTGCGTCCGATACGTGGGATTCTATCGGACGCATGAGCCGAAGCATTGTCCTTGTAAGATTTGTAACACCAAAGACTAATAGATTGGGGGACCCACTGGTCACCGATGAAAGGAGTATTGTCCCTCCAGAGAAAACAATTTCATCGAAATTTCAGAAATTTCGGTGATTTCACCCCCTTCGAAAATTTTATAATTCATTCAAAAAATTTCAGAAATATTTGAATTTGGACAAATTACATCCTAAATTTGATTTTGGACAAACTTCGGTCAAATTTTGTCCAGATTTTAAGTCCAGATTTCATCCGGTTTGAAAACCCACCGAAATTTTCGAGCCGATGTTGTGGCCGGGCCGCATCCTCCCGCCGGCCGTCGTTGGGCGGCCACCGCGCCTCAGTACCGCCATGCCGTCTCGATTACCACTCATGAGGGAGGTGAGACAAGGTAGTGGGGTCGAAAACGAGAGGAGAGTGCGAGAGGGAGTTGAGCACACGTGAGCAGGATAAACTTGTACCGTATGGTTCGACCGATTTTGAAAACGAGTTGGTTCAACATCTTTGCTGATTATTTTTTAAACTTGAACCAACCCGTTCCGGATGGTTTCATTCTATTCGTCAAACCAAACCCATAAACCAAAGACATATCCCGTCAAAACACACCCTAAATGTCAAACCATGCGAGCTAGCTAGGCATTATGCCCGGAGAGAAGTACTACTACTCATGAACTGGTTCGAGTAAGGACGGACGGCCGGTCGTAACGGGTCGCTTTCTCGCTCTCGCCCATGCGAAACGCCCGCTGGTGCGCGCCTAATTGATCATGGACGTGGTTAGCCGCGTGCGCAGCAGAGGAAACGGCGAGAAGGAAGGGCAGCTAGCCAACTAGCAAAGTGCATGGATGGGCCCCTCCACGAACAGGTGTGCGCTGCGCAGAGTGACAACCGGAAGAGCTGCATGCTGAGACGGAACCGATCGTATCCCTCGTGTGGAAGGGTGCGAAGTCGCGTGGCTTACTGCGTTTGCGTACGTGCCTTGCATTGCTGCGTTCTGGGATCGATGTGCCATTCTTGACGGACGACTGTACAAGGGAAGGTTGGTATTTTTTAAAAGGGTTTTGATCCGTTTTTTTGTTGTTGTTGTTCCTATCAGCTGAATCATATCAACAATGCAGACGTATTGGATAGGTACGTAAAATTATGGGCTCACTCGATTCGCTAGCTAGAATAAAAAAGCACGTAAAGTCGAGGAGTACTTGAGACGATGAACAGCTGCCCACAAACCCAAGCATTCAACGATCTGTTCTCCTGAGCCCTCTTACACATTGATCACTAGCTATTCTCTCTTCGATACCGAACAGCTAGTAATCAATTTGCACAGTACTGCCTGCCAACGCACAAGTTTCCTCCAGAAACAGAGACGCGGCCAACCAGTTACCCACGCCATGCACAATAGTAAAACGTCCATGCATGCATGCACGCACGCACGCGCACCGCAAGAGCCAACGGTCGCTCGGCTGCTCGAACGATCGCGCGGCCCGGGGCCCGGCCGGGAGACATCTGATCTGAATCTCTGATCTCCCCTGTGCGCGCTCACACAATCCAGTGCCGATCGTGACATGATTGGCGCGCGGTTATGTTGCATTGTTGCGTACGTACATGAGTGGTGCTGCCCGGCCGGCTGGGACCCGGGGATCGATACCGAATCATCAAGCCTGGCCCGGCAGCGCACGTGTCGACCGTGCAGGAATCGGCTCCGCGGATCGGACGGCCGTAAACAACTCCTCCGATCGTCGCATCGCGCGGGGCCAACCAATCAGCTGATCACAAGGGCAGAATGCGACGACTCCGCTGCACGGCCATGAAAGCTGGAGAGAGAGAGAGAGAGAGCGCAACAGGGCACCTAGCGATCGAGCTGAGCTGCTGTCTCCGTCTGTGGTCTGTTTTTGGTTCATTTGGACTGTTTCTGGTGGGAGGAATTAGCATATTCAGTGGAGAATCCGTGAAAATGAAAATGATACCGCGGTAGGTTAGGTAGGCAACGCGTGTCCTGTTCCGCGCTCTCGGACCGTTGCAGCTTCCTGCCGTTAACCTGATGCACTGTAGGCCACGTGTCGCGCACCCAAAGTGCCTTAGTCCCCTGTCGTGCACCCGATTAGTATCAGCCCACCTGCCGCTAACCCAGAGCATTGGACCCGGGCTACGGTGCACATCGTGCGCGCGGTCCAGTCGCCCGTCATGTCGTCGCGTCTCGTTGTCCCCTTACCGCAAACTTGGTTAGCAGCAGGCTGCCTGTCGTTAACCCGAGGCACTGCAACCGGGTTGTCGCGCGTGTGGCGAATCGGCCATCACTTCTTTTGCGTCTCATCGCTGTCCCCCGCGTTGTGTCACTGTCCCCGCTACTAACCCAGAGTGCGGGTGGTAGCTCCCGCGCGCCATTAAAACCGCACGATCGTTGCCCCCGCTCCCCCAACAACCATTTGCTCGGCACAGAGGGATAGAGAGGAGCGAGAGAGAGATAGAGAGAGAGAGGTAGCGAGAATTTGTTATTTCGCTGCCAATTTGATATAGTTTAGAGTGATGTTTAGCAGTTGTATTAGTTGGTTCTGTTGAAATTGTGATCCGAATTCCTTTATCTGGAAGAGTTCGAATCAATCTCCATATTAGCGGATACGTATCCGACTTGGACTCTACGTCCTTTACCCTATATATACCCCCTTGTATGCCTCATATGAAGCACGTCGTTTTCATTGTAATACCGAGCGACTTGTAATCCCTCCACATATAGTGATCATCGCCGGTTGGCGCCCGTGGTTTTTTCCCGCAAGGGTTTTCCACGTAAAATTCGTGTCTCGCTTTTGCCCTATTTTTCTAACAAGTGGTATCAGAGCACAGGAGACTTTAGAGGGCTCAGGAGATACGAAGAAAAATAAAGATCGGTTTTGGCCGCCGTCTCGCATCGCCTCGGGCTTCGTCTGCCGTCGCCTCAGTTAGCGCTTTGCGTCGTCTTTCGGCGATCAACGCTCGTCCCAGGCGGAAGCTTCGTCATCCGTGCGATCGCTCCTCCTCGCCTCGGTCAAGCGGCGCCTGCAGTCATCCTTCGATCCGTGTGTCAAGTCGCCAACGCCTTCGGCAAGCAAAAGAAGCAGTCCTTGATTCGTGCGCTGAACAGAGCCGCGCCTTATTCTTTTTGCTTCTCCTCAGCCCGTGCGTGTGCTCTGATTTCTCTACATGCACACGGCATCCGGGGCAAGTCCATAAACAGAAGCTCAGGTTCCAAACAAAAAGGGTATTCCTTCTTTAATCACTGATCGAGAGCACAGGTTAAAGGTTAGCACTTCCCTGTTTTTGCTAATCATCAAGTTCACGTGTTCTTTTGGGGACAGAGAGATATATACATATATATATCTTTTGCTTTTTCCACTGAGGAAAGTTCGGATCAAATAGATCTATTTTTTTATAATCTTTCTGCTAAGCCCACACGAGAAGCACCAGGAGATTTAAAGTCTTTTGTTTCGCATACGCAAAAGGTGTACCAAATCAATCGTGATTTTTGCTAGATTTACACAGATCAATACTAGCAAATTTCAGGTTTTATTCCTCATGGCGACTTTGAAGTATGATCTTCCACTCCTGGGTCGAGACACAAGATTTTCGCTGTGGCAAGTCAAGATGAGGGCTGTGTTGGCACAGATGGATTTGGATGATGCATTGGAAGGTTTTGAGAAACAATCTATCGAATGGACCGCAGATGAGAAGCGCAAAGACCGTAAGGCTTTATCTCAAATTCACCTACATCTATCAAATGATATTTTGCAGGATGTTTTGAAGCAGAAGACATCTGCTGCATTATGGCTGAAGCTAGAACAAATTTGCATGACAAAGGATCTCACCAGTAAGATGCATCTCAAGCAGAAATTGTACTCTCACAAATTGCAAGAAGGAGGATCCGTGCTTGATCATCTTTCGGTGTTTAAGGAGATCGTTACCGACCTAGAGTCGATGGAGGTAAAATATGATGATGAGGATTTGGGTCTTATTCTTTTGTGTTCACTGCCTAGTTCTTTTTCAAATTTCAGAGATACCATATTATATAGTAGAGATACTCTCACTCTTAATGAAGTTTATGAAGCTTTGCATGCAAAGGAGAAGATGAAACATATGGTACCTTCTGAAAATTCAAGCTCGCAAGGAGAAGTCTTGTTTATTCGTGGCGAGCAAAGGAGAAGAACTCAAACAATGGATTTCGAGGTAAAAGTCCAAACGGCTATAAGAGCCGATCAACATCAAGAGGCAAATACAAGTCGTGCAAATATTGCAAGAAAAGTGGGCACGACATCTCTGAATGCTGGAAGCTGCAAAATAAAGAAAAGAGAGCTGGCTACTATAAGCCAAAAGGTAAACCAGATGATGAAGGTAAAGCCTCTCTTGTTGCTGATGATAGTCCTAATGGAGAAATTCTTGTTGCCTTTGCTGGATGTGCTAAGACCAATGATGAATGGATTCTTGATTCTGCCTGCACTTTTCATATGTGCCCTAATAGGGATTGGTTTGCCACCTATGAATCTATTGAAGGTGGTTCTGTGCTGATGGGTGATAACTCATCTTGTAAGGTTGCAGGAATTGGTTCAGTTCAGATCAAGATGTTTGATGGTATTGTCAGAACTTTGACAGATGTGAGGCACATTCCAGATTTGAAAAGGAACCTCATCTCTTTGAGTACTCTTGATACTAAAGGGTACAAGTATTCAGGTGAAGGTGGAGTTTTAAAGGTATCAAAATGCTCTCTTGTTGTGATGAAAGCTGATATTAAATCTGCCAATCTGTACCATCTGCGAGGTACTACAATATCAGGTAATATTGTTGTAATTTCAAGTTCATTACCTGATTCTGATGCTACTGATCTTTGTCATATACGCCTTGGGCATATGAGTGAAATTGGTTTGTCAGAATTGAGCAAGAGAGAACTTTTTGATGGACATAGCATTGGTAAGTTGAAATTTTATGAGCATTGTGTGTTTGGCAAACACAAGAGGGTGAGGTTCAATACTTTATTCATACTCTGAAAGTATTTTGGATTATGTGCATTATGATTTATGGGGACCATCTCGCAAGACATCGCTAGGAGGTGCTAATTATATGTTAACAATTATTGATGATTACTCTAGAAGAGTGTGGCCTTATTTCTTGAAGCATAAATCAGAAGCATTTTCAGCATTTAAAGAGTGGAAGACTATGGTTGAAAGACAAACAGAAAAGAAGGTAAAGAAACTTCGTACTGATAATGGTATGGAATTCTGTTCTGATGAATTTGAATCATATTGCAAGACTGAAGGCATTGTTAGGCACTACACCGTTCCCCATACTCCTCAACAAAACGGTGTAGCTGAGCGTATGAACAGGACCATCATTTCCAAGACCCATTGCATGTTGTCTAATGCAGGTTTGCATAGGCGTTTTTGGGCTGAAGCCGCTTCCACTGCTTGCTATCTTATTAATCGGTCTCCCTCTATTGCAATTGAAAAGAAGACTCCAATTGAGGTATGGTCTGGTTCTCCAGCAAATTATTCAGAATTGAAAGTTTTTGGTTGTATTGCTTATGCTCATGTTGATAATGGAAAATTAGAGCCTAGAGCTGTTAAGTGCATCTTTCTTGGTTATAAATCCGGTGTCAAAGGATACAAGTTGTGGAATCTGAAAACACGTAAGGTTGTGATTAGCGAAATGTTGTCTTTAATGAATCGCTATGCTTCATGATAAGCGCCTACTAATGTTCCTCTTGAGAGTGGGCAGAATTCAAGTGTTCAGGTGGATCATCTTATTAGTTCAGATAACAGATCAGATAAGGAAAATATTATTGTTCATGATGCACCTATTGTTGAGAATCCTCCTATTATTGAGCGAGACACCACAACGGTCCATTGCGGTTAGCGAGACCTAGGAGGAGATTAATCCACCCAAGAGATTGATTGAAGAAGCTAATATTGTTGCTTATGCTTTGAGTGTAGCAGAAGAAATTGAAGGTAATGCAGAACCTTCATCATACTCTAAGGCTATTGATTCCACTGATTGTAATAAGTGGATAACTGCTATGCATGATGAGATGGAGTCACTTGAAAAGAATGGTACTTGGGAACTAGTGAAATTGCCAAAGGAGAAGAAGCATGTTCATTGCAAGTGGATTTTCAAAAGAAAGGAAGGTATTTCTCCTACTGAACCAACAAGGTATAAAGCAAGGTTGGTTGCTAAAGGTTATAGTCAGATTCCAGGTATTGACTTTAATGATGTCTTTTCCCCAGTTGTGAAGCATAGTTCTATTCGCACTTTACTCAGTATTGTTGCTATGCATGATTATGAACTTGAGCAATTAGATGTTAAAACTGCATTCCTACATGGGGAGTTAGAAGAAGACATTTATATGGACCAACTTTGAGGGTTTTGTTATTCTGAAAAGAACACCTTGTTTGTAGGTTAAAGAAATCTCTTTATGGTTTGAAGCAATCTCTAGGCAATGGTACAAGAGATTTGACTCTTTTATGATCTCTCATGATTTTAAGCGATCCGATTATGATAGTTGTGTTTATTTAAAATTGTTAATGGTTCAACTATTTATTTGCTTCTCTATGTTGATGATATGTTGATTGCTGCAAAAGATAAGTTAGAAATAGCAAAATTGAAAGCACAATTGAGTAATGAATTTGAGATGAAGGACTTAGGTGCAGCAAAGAAAATTATTGGCATAGAGATTATTAGAGAGAAATCGATAAGTTATACCTTAGTCAACAAGGTTATATTGAGAAGGTTCTTCGTCGCTTTAATATGCATGATGCAAAACCGGTGAGTACTCCATTAGCTTCACATTTGATTATCTTGACTTTATGTCACGAGTCGATTATGATATTGAATACATGTTTAGAGTTTCATATTCCAGTGTAGTTGGTTCTCTTAGGTATGCCATGATTTGTTCTCGTCCTGATTTATCTCATGCATTGAGTGTTGTTAGTAGATACATGGCTAATCCTGGAAAAGAGCATTGTAAAGCAGTTCAATGGATTTTCAGATATCTGCGTGGTACTTCTAATGCTCGTTTGCAGTTTGGAAATTCTAGAGATAAACTTGTTGGGTATGTTGACTCTGATTATGCTGGCGATTTGGACAAAAGGAGATCTCTCACAGGTTATGTTTTCACTATTGGTGGTTGTGCTGTTAGCTGGAAGGCAAGTTTGCAAGCTCATTGTTGCCTTATCTACCATGAAGCGAGATATATGGCTATTTCGAAGCTTGTAAAGAAGCCATTTGGTTGAGAGGTTTGTACACTGAGCTTTGTGAAGAAAATTCTTGCACTACCATATTTTGTGATAGTCAGAGTGCTATATGCCTTACAAAGGATCAGATGTTCCATGAGAGAACAAAGCACATTGATGTGAGATATCACTTTATTCGAGGTGTCATTGCTCAAGGTGATGTCAAGGTGTGCAAGATAAGTACTCATGATAATCCAGCTGATATGATGACGAAGCCAGTTCCTATTTCTAAGTTTGAGCTTTGCTCAAGCTTAGTTGGTATTACAGTTTAGTCCTAGAGACTAATTGGCGCACGGTGATTCTTTATCTTATTTGTGGAGATATTATGGTGATTGAAGATCCTTCATTATTGCTACAAGAGGAAATTCGTCTCAAGGTGGAGATTGTTGAAATTGTGATCCGAATTCCTTTATCTGGAAGAGTTCGAATCAATCTCCATATTAGCGGATACGTATCCGACTTGGACTCTACGTCCTTTACCCTATATATACCCCCTTGTATGCCTCATATGAAGCACGTCGTTTTCATTGTAATACCGAGCGACTTGTAATCCCTCCACATATAGTGATCATCGCCGGTTGGCGCCCGTGGTTTTTTCCCGCAAGGGTTTTCCACGTAAAATTCGTGTCTCGCTTTTGCCCTATTTTTCTAACAGGTTCTAGATCAAGCGAAGATTTTTGAGAGGAGGTAATTTTTTCTGCATACATGTTGTACTATATTAATTGTGTGATTAATGTTTGATTAGCTTGTTGACAATGTTATGGTTCTTAAACATGGTCGCCCATGGTTATGACATTTTCCAACACACCTAATTAAGAAGATAGTAGTTATTAATTCACTAGTATGTGAACAAATGGTAGTTATTAATTCACTAGTACGTGAACTAGTCAGTGAGGATGTCTCTAATAGTTAGAGATAACTTTGTCTCTAATATATTCTTTAAAACGAACTTACATGTCAACTAGAGTAGATTAATATATAATGAAGAGATAATAATAAATATACTATTTAAGATACCTGATTAAGATACTTGATTAGAGTCATGATCGGCCCCAGTCAGGCCACCAGAACCGAATAAAGCAGGAGTTAAGAGATGGACATGGACGGGACCCATGACCCATCCTAGCTTCCACAAATGCGCTACGGTGCTGGGACTCTAGGGTTCCCCCCTATTTATCCTTTTCCAAAAATGGCAGCCTGAACAGCCCCCCTTGCACCCACTGGTTCTTTCAACTCAGCTAGCCCCATCCATCTCTCTTGCAGCTTCTTTTATTAATCCCTCTTTGCTAGAGCTAGAGCTCTTTGCTGGTTGCTACTACTTGGTGTGCTGGTGGTGGTGGTGAGATCTAGTCAGAACTGAAGGTTGCAGAAGCGAGCCGAGGCGGTGGCGGCCATGGGGAGGGGTCGGGTGGAGCTGAAGCGGATCGAGAACAAGATCAACCGGCAGGTGACGTTCGCCAAGCGCCGCAACGGCCTGCTCAAGAAAGCCTACGAGCTCTCTGTCCTCTGCGACGCCGAGGTCGCGCTCATCATCTTCTCCAACCGCGGCAAGCTCTACGAGTTCTGCAGCACCCAGAGGTATATATACTTACCTGAATCGCGCACATGTACGCGCGCTCGCACGTACGCAGTGACCCAAGGCCCGGCCAGTCTATGGATCTCTCCAGATCTGCCCATGAAATGGCGTCCCTTGCCCACGACGAAGCTCCGGGGCGCAATTTTCCTGAGGTTTCATGTCGATCTCGAACTACATATTTGAGATGTCTCTAAGTGGCTGTGTTTTGCGGGGATCTGTTTAATCAACCGTGTTGAGGACCTTGAGGTTAGGGGATAACGTACGCTTCGCCGGATTGAGGGTAGGAGCTATGTTTCGATGGCTTCCCAAGCCGGTATCTGACCAATATCTTGGGTTTAGGGTTTTGCTTCCTGGATCCGTTCGATAGATCGTACTTTTGAAGGCCGGGACCTGCGCTGATCTCGGTCTTAAGATTGTAGTGAACTAATCTGTGCGTGTTGAAGCTCATATCGTGCAATTTCATGATCGATGGTCTAGAGGTGAGAAATTTAGGTGACTTATTTACAGCTATTTCTCGTGGATCTGGTCGTCTTCCTTCAAAAGTTTTCTTCTTCTTTAATTGTAGCCCAATGTAGTCCGAATTATGCTTTGAGAAGCAAAATGAAGTCACGAAGAGAAGAAAGCCCGTGTGTGATGCTTTGAAAAGAACTCGCCTAAAAAAAGAACTTGGCCTATTTTCACCTATCCAACAGTGTACATACAAACTCAGCAATTCCACCTTTTTAGACTATCAACTCCAAAATTTCTGCAGGCTTGTAAGAACCATTCATTTCTCCCGTATAGATCGATATGTGACATCATTCTTATATAAATTTACAGAGACTGATCTAGATAGATACTTATGTTTGAAGCTCCGTGCATGCAGAGTTGAGGTGGTGTTGGGATGGAAGTGTCATATCATCCTTGTGTGGGATGATAAAAAGATGAGTGTGCATTTATTTTGCTTGGAGGATAGTATGAATTGATGCAAGATGAGTTGATTCAAACTTTGGAAATGTTTGCCTAAGATGTCATATAGTATAATCGCCTATATTATTGCCAACTAAAAACTGTAGTTAAAACACCGAGGTCCTGTTTGGAATGTCAGATTTTCGTATAAGAGTAGGACCACATTCCAAACGTGTTGTTAGCTCCTGTGTGTCTTGCATTGCGCATATATGAGTTGTCCCCATGTGTATTTTTTTCTTAAGAATTTTGAATTAAACAACATGCTAGAATTAGTTTTCTCTAACATGTAAGAAATTAAACTTCGGCCCACGGCCCTCCCATCCACTCAGATGTCACAAGTCACAACGAGTTCAAACTTCGTGCAGTCCATGGGGGCGTAGGCCATTTACCACACATAAATTCCTACAAAAAATATTCGTGTCGTGGTTGCACTTTGAATTGGGATCTGAGAACAGTCCTCCACTCAAACTGAGGATTCCTAGAAGCGATCCGGAAGAATAGACTATGTGCATCCGAAAGAATCAGCAACAACCTTTGAATCAGTGCAACATAGTACCCCTGCATGTCCTCTTTGCATTATTTCTCTCAACTCTTTCATGACTATTGAATAGTGGCTCCATCTTTATCATCTCGACACCTCCTGTACTTTAGTTTTCAAGCTCTCATCAGGTGTTCTTTCAGAGTTATACCAAACTGTATCTCATGTCGTCACTGCACATGTTTTTGATTCGTCGGTACTGTAAATTTTACAGGAAAATTAAGTTGTGGCTTACAGAACAGTGAAGATAAACTGGCAGCTGACAATGAAAATCTTAACTTCGCACCAATTCTACTCTAGATTGCGCCTACGGCCTACCTACTCTTATCCCCACCGGGTCCATTAAATTTCCGTAAAGAAATAATACAACTTCAGTATTCATACTTCGTGCTTATATATAGAAACCTAGGACTGAAATGTAACTTTTCGCTAGTAGAAAATAATCAATATCCAGAAATTCTGCATACAAATTATTGAATAAGACAAAAGGCACGAGCGCTAATTTACCCCTGTATACTCTGTGTGTGTGTGCGCGCGCGCGCCTCATTTGTTTCCATGTCTTTGAACTTGTAGCATGCCAAAAACACTTGAAAAGTATCAGAAATGCAGTTACGCAGGACCTGAAACAGCTCTACAAAACAGAGAAAACGAGGTAAAATTGTGTTCTGTATACTCATGAGCTAGAAAGTTGATTTTGAGTTAATCGCATTTGATGATACAAAGTCTATACATTAATTCAGCAAGTGTATTGTTAGGTCTTCTTATATGTGAATGATATGCCACGTAGCCAGCTGGAACTTGTGCATATCATATATAAATTAATGTACCTGTAATCTGTAAAACTTATCTAGCCCGAGTCATACTTTGAAATTGAACAATTCATATGCGATTTACTAATATTAGACCCAGGAGAAAATATTAGTAACTAACCCTTTAAAACAAACTAGGGTATCCAAATTATGATCAACTTTAGCACAATTTCTTGTGCTAACATATATTTCTTGCCTTGAGCATTTATTTGCCCAGACCGTAGCTCGCTCGCTGCTATATTACATTTTTCACTCAGAATTACTTGTCCATTAACTAAACTCTCGCAGTTCATCTTTAAAAATAATGGTGCGCTACATAAGATGAAGCGGACACACCATCAGAGTGACAGTCTGACAGCAAATGATTTGCCAATACTATGAGCTTTTAGTTACAATTGTTGGTGTGTCGTCAATGTTCTGCTAGCTCTGTGATGTTTTCATGTAAGAAACTACAAATATTTCTACTAGTTTTGTATATGAAGTAGTCACCATGATCTATTCTCTCTGCAATTACAAATTTGAACTGTGTATTTCCTAGTGAAAGTGTGAAACTCACAATTAAATTTGCACATCAATAATTCTACTAGTGTATTTTATTTTATTTAATAATACAAAATATTAAATGAGATGCTTTTCTTATGATTATTAGTAAAGTGAAGCTGTGATATTTTCTTTCAGCAATTGAAAAGCAGCCGCAATGAGTACCTGAAACTAAAGGCACGGGTTGACAATTTACAGCGAACACAAAGGCAAGTTGTGTTTTCATTTAGTTATTTCCCCACTTCTGGATGTTTTATTTCGCTTTACATCTTGTAGATAAAACAACATCAAGAGCAATTTCTAATGCAAAAATGCTTTTATTTTGCAAAACATATCTGAAAGTACAGGTATTTAGGACTGTTTTGCAATTGACCCACAGAATTGCAACATTAACTTATCTGTTTCAATTGTTTACATGTTTGTCAGGTTAGAAAACCTTAACTAGTACTTCAGAGAGAGAAAAAGCAAGCTCAAAGAATTATAGTCACCATGCTCTTGAACAGTTATCCTCTCAAATCCACCAAACCTGAATTTTACTTTAATCTTAGTTGAGCATGCTGGTTTATGATATTAGCTAGCTTCCCTATGAAATTAAAGAGGCACACATGTGCTTGGTGAGATCTATAACTGGATGTTGCAAATATACACTACTACACAAATGGTTATCACATACGGTTTTAAACCGTCATCACAGACGGTTTTTAAACCGTCTGAATTTATATGTCTGTGCTAACAGACGGTTTGTGAGTCGACTGTGATAAGTCACAACACAGACGGTTTTTGGTCGAAACCGCCAAAAACCATCTCTGTAATACATCGGTCATCACAGACGGTTATATGTACCAACCGTCTATGATTGGAGATATATCACTGACGGTTAGTAAAAAGAACCCTCTATGATATCTGACATATCACAGACGGTTATTAGTGATAGCCGTCTATGATAGTAGCCCTTCACAGACGGTTTATACTACAAAACCGTCTATAATAGTTCGTTCTATACCTAATATTTTTTCTCGTTTTTGGCTAGCATCAAGAAATGCTAGCTATGCTCTCTGAAAACAAGCAAGGAAGAAACAAATAAATCACAAATAAATGAATTACAACTCAAAGTGATTTACAACTTAAAATCAATTACAAAAGAATGTTCATGCATTGTCGCTAGAGTTACAATTGAATTACAACTCAAAGTGAATTACAATTGAATCAATTATTTGAACATGTATTAAGCGGTGTCGATGGAGTGAAACTCTCCTTTCGAGTCAATGATCTCCGTCATAATGAAGGTGGAGAGCCGTCCTCGAACGTCCGAGAGTTCGTTCAGATCGAATGTACTTGATTTGATTGTCATACCCTGTCGCTAGGAGGAGTAAAGTAGTAAACATATATATTTAAATTGATAATTAGAAAATAATTATTGCAAGATTGACAAACCTCTGGATCATTCGTCTTAGCAGTCATGATTTTCTGCATATGACAACGTAGTATGCACATAGGTTGCCTTGTAGTTGTTGGTGGCACTTCAAAAATAGAATTACATATATAATTATAGTCAGTTCGAGAGGCATTATTACGAAGTATAATATAGGATTATTGTATTGTAGTGGGTACCGAAAATCGTGTCATGTGTTCTAGTGTGGCACACGATTCCTTGTGACTCCTTCTGTTATGTGGGGGCGTACGTATACTCGGAGACGCCATAAAGGAAAGGAGACTACGTCTGGTTCGGTTGCACAGGAGAATACAGATGAGACGGAATCATCTTAGCCAGTTGGAGTTGTAATCGAATACTTATCTCTAATTAGTATGTTTCTAGTTGTTTGGTTACAGTCCCTTACGGACAGTTTGCATACTATTTTTAGATCAGACTAGTTCTATAAATTGAGGACTATTGTAAACTAGAGAAGTAGGACATAACTACTTTCTTTTATTCTGTCTTCTCCTATTCCTTTCTATTCTTCGACGCCCTTCCCCGCGTCTCGCTCATCACAACCAGCACGAAGCCATCGACGCGGGCGTGACTCGTTCGGCGCCGATACACAACTACAGTCTTTGACCTCGCATCCGTGCACCTAACAATTTGGTATCAGAGCCAATGGCTGGCACATCTAAGATGGCGGCATTAACATGGCAGGTCACAGATCTCACAGCAGCCATGACGATCAAGTTTGAAGAGTTGAAGACCAATATGTCAACAGAGGTTGTTGCACTCAAGAAACATATCAATCTTCTAGAGAAAAGGCCAGGAGAAGGACTCCTGCCGATCCCATCAGGAGTTGCGCCCACCCTCCCGCCCTCATCTCAGCACAACAGGCAAAGTGGCAATCATCAGGGGCTCGCCTCCACAAGTTCTCCTTCCCCACGTTCGATGGCAAAGAAGATTCCCTCTGATGGCTAAACCATTGTGAACAATTTTTTAGGGGACAGAACACACCGGAACAAGAGAAGGTCTGGTTGGCTTCCTACCATCTGATAGGAGTAGCTTAGCAATGGTATTACCAACTAGATCGGGACGAGGGTGAACCGTCCTGTCACAATTTCAAAAATTATTGCAGTCTGTGTTTTGGGCCACCAATTCGCAATAATTTTTTTTTGGGAGAATTAGCTAAATTACAGGCGACAGGAACAGTTGACGAGTACTAGGAAAAATTTGTGGCATTATTATGCCAAGCAGACTCGCTGACTTTGGCCCAACAGGTTCAGTTGTTTACATCCGGGCTTATGGAACTGGTACGAACGGATGTTGAACTTCAGCACCCAGGGAGCCTACAACTAGCAATGGCATTGGCCAGGGCATATGAGAAACGTCACCTAATAGTGTCTTCACTGCCCAAGGCTGGACGGACGTGGAGTCAAGCACGACCAACACAACTACAAACAAGTTCCACCATTGGTTTCCTTAAACCACCGGGTACCGTACGTGATCTTCCTCCAAAGACTATCAAGATGACTACAAATCCTAGCACTTCAGCACTGCCTCACAAGCAACTCACGGCTTCCTAGATGGTGGAACGAAAAAGACAAGGACTTTGTTTTAACTATGAGGAGAAATTTTTCACTGATCATTGCTGTAAATGCCTATGCCTCCTGGAATTCCTGCCAGACGATTCTTCTGATGACGTCTTCCTTGCCCACGACGAAGAGCGCGAAGAACCTTCAATATCCCTACATGCGCTTTCAGGCGTGCAACCAAGAATAACACAGACTATGAACGTGCATGTGTGGGTTGGATCGACATGGTTGGTGGCATTGATTGACTCCAGCTCGATGCACAATTTTATTGCTGAAGAAGTGATACAGCGGGAAGGCATCAGCATATAGTCGTAAGCAGGACTCAGGGTGGTAGTGGCTAATGGGGATCATGTGGCCAGTAATGGAGTTTTTCGTGCACTACCTTTGCGCATTGATCAGCGGGTCTATACAGTGGACTATTTTTATATTCCCTTAGCAGGTTTTGATCTTGTACTGGGTGTGCAATGGCTAGGCATCCTTGGACCTATCATCTGGGATTTTCAGCAAATGACGCTGTCATTTCGACATGAAGATCAACATGTGACCTGGCGTGGGCTTTCTATTCCATCAACGTCTATACATGCACTCGGCAATACGCCGTATGATATGATGTCGACTTTGTTGGATGAGTTCAGTGGGCTGTTTGCCGCTCCTCACGGGCTTCCTCCAGAGTGAAACCGCGCCCACCGGATTCACCTTACCTGTGCACGCCTGCTGCGAGTGCGACCATATCGTTATGCTCACATTCAAAAGGCCGAATTGGAGAAATAGTGTGAGGAGATGCTGCAGCAAGGCACTATTCGCCATAACTCTTTAGCCTTTTCAGCACCTGTGTTTGTAGTGAAGAAACAAGATGGGTCGTGGAGATTTTGTGTCGACTATCGCGCTCTACCATCAAAGATAAATTTCTGATCCCGGTTGTGGAAGAGCTTTTGGATGAACTCAAGGATGCCAAGTTCTTTACCAAGTTAGACTTGGGTTCGGGTTATCATCAAGTTCGCATGCACTCTGCAGATGTGGAGAAAACAACCTTTCGGACGCATCAAGGCTTGTTTGAATTTCTAGTCACGCCGTTTGGCTTAACTAATGCACCAACGACATTCCAAGCCTTAATGAATGAAGCTCTTCGTCTCTACCTTCGATGATTCGTCTTGGTTTTCTTTGATGATATTCTAATATACATCTCCTCTTGGTCCAACACCTTCTTCATGTCCGTACCATCCTCCGGTTCTTCAGAGCACAAATTTTTCCTTAAAAGGTCCAAGTGCATATTTGGCTCTTCGTCCGTGGCTTACTTGGGTCATGTGATTACTAGTAATTGGGTTGCCATGGATGAACAGAAAGTGCAGCGATGGGTGATTGGTCGTTCCTCAACCCACGTTAGTTCCACAATGCAATATGCAACAATAAAGCATTGAAATCCATACATTAAACACAATCAAAACACATCAATGCCAAAATGGCTAACCTTCATGATCGTGATCCGACCTTCCACACAACCGGTCCGACCGATTTCAGCCGTCGGGACCGATTCCACAACGGCGGTCGGACCGCTGAAAAGACTTAGCCAAAATTCCATCTCGAAAATTCGAAACCTTCTGGAATTTTCAAATGAATAGAACTTTTGACTGGGAGCTCCAAAAATTATGTGACCACATCTAGGAGACTCCCCTCACTTGCCTACACAACCTATTTTTGGCTCAGCTCCAAAATCCACTTTTAAGCAAACCCGGTCGGACCGGCAACCACGGCCAGTCGGACCTCTCCACGGGCGGTCTGACCGCCCCTGCCACCGGTCAGACCGCCTGTGGTCTGACAGACCTGAAGCAAAACTGAAAATGCGAAATTTTGCAAACCAACAAAGCCATTGCCAATTGACTCATCATTCTAAGATCGTGCACATATCCTCACGATATCCACAGTTTCCCGCCAAACCAGCTGGGTACCGTGGCCGCATCTTCCTCCAGCACTATCAGCATGACTACAAATCCTAGCACTTCAGCACTGCCTCGCAAGCAACTCACGGCTTCCTAGATGGTGGAACGAAAAAGACAAGGACTTTGTTTTAACTATGAGGAAAAATTTTTCACTGATCATTGCTGCAAACGCCTATTCCTCCTGGAATTCCTGCTAGACGATTCTTCCGATGACGTCTTCCTTGCCCACGAGGAAGAGCGCGAAGAACATTCAATATCCCTACATGCGCTTTCAGGCGTGCAACCAAGAATAACACAGACTATGAAGGTGCATGTGTGGGTTGGATCGACATGGTTGGTGGCATTGATTGACTCTGGCTCGATGCACAATTTTATTGCTGAAGAAGTGATACAGCGGGAAGGCATCAGCATATAGTCGTAAGCAGGACTCAGGGTGGTAGTGGCTAATGGGGATCATGTGGCCAGTAATGGAGTTTTCCGTGCACTACCTTTGCGCATTGATCAGCGGGTCTATACAGTTTACTGTTTTTATATTCCCTTAGCAGGTTTTGATCTTGTACTGGGTGTGCAATGGCTAGGCATCCTTGGACCTATCATCTGGGATTTTCAGCAAATGACGCTGTCATTTCGACATGAAGATCAGCATGTGACCTGGCGTGGGCTTTCTGTTCCATCAGCGTCTATACATGCACTCGGCAATACGCCGTCTGATATGATGTCGACTTTGTTGAATGAGTTCAGTGGGCTGTTTGCCGCTCCTCACGGGCTTCCTCCAGAGTGAAACCGCGCCCACCGGATCCACCTTACCCCAGGTACGCCTCCTGTTGAAGTACGACCATATCGTTATGCTCACATTCAAAAGGCCGAATTGGAGAAATAGTGTGAGGAGATGCTGCAGCCAGGCACTATTCGCCATAACTCTTTAGCCTTTTCAGCACCTGTGTTTGTAGTGAAGAAACAAGATGGGTCGTGGAGATTTTGTGTCGACTATCGCGCTCTACCATCAAAGATAAATTTCTGATCCCGGTTGTGGAAGAGCTTTTGGATGAACTCAAGGATGCCAAGTTCTTTACCAAGTTAGACTTGCGTTCGGGTTATCATCAAGTTCGCATGCACTCTGCAGATGTGGAGAAAACAACATTTCGGACGCATCAAGGCTTGTTTGAATTTCTAGTCACGCCGTTTGGCTTAACTAATTAATGCACCAACGACATTCCAAGCCTTAATGAATGAAGCTCTTCGTCTCTACCTTCGATGATTCGTCTTGGTTTTCTTTGATGATATTCTAATATACATCTCCTCTTGGTCTGAACACCTTCTTCATGTCCGTACCATCCTCCGGGTTCTTCAGGAGCACAAATTTTTCCTTAAAAGGTCCAAGTGCATATTTGGCTCTTCGTCCGTGGCTTACTTGGGTCATGTGATTACTAGTAATGGTGTTGCCATGGATGAACAGAAAGTGCAGACAGTGGCTGATTGGCTGGTTCCTCAATCTGTACGTGCCTTGCGTGGATTTTTAGGCCTAGCCGGATATGATCGCCGGTTCATCAAGGATTATGGTACGCTCGTAGCTCCCTTGACAAAATTGTTAAAGAAGGAGAGTTTTGCTTGGACAACAGAAGCATCCAATGCTTTTGATATTTTGAAGCACGCCTTGTAGTCTGCTCTAGTTCTTCAACTTCTTGATTTTTAGGTGGAATTTATTGTGGAGTGTGATGCGTCTAGTTCCAAAATTGGGGCCGTTTTACATCAAGGAGCAGGGCCTATCGCTTTTTTCAGTAGACCCATGGCGCTTCGCCACCGATAATTAGCGGCATATGAGCAAGAGCTCATTGGGTTGGTCCAGGTAATCAGACATTGGAGACCTTATTTGTGGGGACGTACTTTTCTCATCCGTAAAGACCACCATACTTTGAAATTTTTATTGGATCAACGTTTGGATACCATACCTCAACATCAGTGGGTCACCAAACTCTTGGGATTTTTGTTTCGAGTGGAATATCGGCCGAGTCATCAGAATATTGTGGCTGACACTTTATCTCAGTGTGATTGTGAGACATCGATTGTTTTTGCAATATCACCACCTCATTTTGCTCTTTTTGATGACATGCGTAGCGAGATCACTAATTCTTCTGCCTTGACAGCTCCAAAGGATCGCATTCTTGTTGGGTCAGAAGAACCAAAATGGGGTTTTGTGGATGGCTTGCTCACGTTCAAAGGCCGCGTATATATTACAGAGGCCTCACCAACGTTGCCTTTTGTTCTCACAGCCGCACATATAGTGGGTCATGAGGGAGTTCAAAAAATGCTACATTGGTTGCGTTCTGATTTTTTCATACCATATGCTAGAAGGTTGGTTCAAGAATTTTTTGAGCATGACCAATGTGTCAACGTAACAAGAGTACTCACCTTCATCCCGCTGGCCTTTTGCAGCCGTTGGAAGTACCATCTAAAATATGAGAGGACATATCAATAGATTTCGTTGAAGGTCTGCCATGTGTCAATGGTAAATTGGTTATTCTTACAGTGGTGGATCAATTTTCTAAATATGCCTATTTTATTGCTTTGTCACATCCATACACGACTAGTTCTATTGCCCAGGTGTTTTTTGAGGAGATAGTTCGGTTACATGGGATTCCTTCTTCCATAGTAAGCGACCGTGATCCTATTTTTACTAGCCGCTTTTGGGAAGAATTGTTTTGTCTTGCTGGGGTGCAACTTAACCGCAGTTTAGCGTTTCATCCTCAATCTGATGGCCAAACTGAAGTGGTTAACAAAGTGATTGCTATGTATCTACGCTGTCTAACAAGCGATCGTCCACGACAGTGGTTACATTGGCTGCCTTGGTCTGAATATTGTTACAACACATCTTTTCACTCCTCTCTGCGAGATTCTCCTTTCAAAGTTGTCTATGGCCGAATCCTCCGTCTTTATGCACATATGAGCTGGGACGGCTCAGGTGGTTGCAGTGGATACTCTATTACAGGACAGAGATCAACTCCTAGCTGATATTCGTGATCGCTTATTGCAAGCACAACATCAGTACAAGAAGTATTACGATCATCGTGATCTTCAACTCCTAGCTGATGTTCGTGATCGCTTATCTCTTATTGCAAGCACAACAGCAGTACAAGAAGTATTCTAGGACAGAGATCAACTCCTAGCTGATATTCGTGATCGCTTATCCAACTCCTAGCTAATATTCGTGATCGCTTATCGCTTATTGCAAGCACAGTAGCAGTACAAGAAGTATTTCAATCATCGTGATCTTCAACTTGAGGTCGACCAGTGGGTCTGGTTGCTTCATTAGGAGTGGCAACATGCGATGGTAGAGGAGATTGCTGCCCTTGAGCGTACTCGCACATGGGATCTTATCCCTCTTCCCACGCGTGTTACTCCTATCACGTGCAAGTGGCTCTACAAGTTTAAGACCCGCTCTGATGGTTCTCTTGAGCGCTACAAGGCTCATCTCGTGGCACGTGGTTTTCAGTAGGAGCATGGTTGTGATTATGGATGAGATTTTTGTTCCTGTGGCTCACATGATCGACCACCATTTGCACTATTCTTGTTGTGGTGTCTGTTCGGGCATGGTCCATCTCTCAGCTTGATGTCAAGAATATCTTTCTCAATAGTGAGCAGTGTGAGGAGATTTATATGCAGCCACCACCGGGGTATTCTGTTCCCAAGAATATGGTTTGTCGTCTTCGCCGATCTCTTTACGGTCCTCAAACAAGCTCCTCGTGCTTGGTTTGATCATTTCTCTTCTATTATCACCGCAGCTGGTTTCTCTGCCAGTGCTCATGATCTTGCTCTTTTTATTCATACTTCGCCTCGTGGTTGGATACTTCTCCTTTTTTATGTTGATGATATGATCATTACTGGAGACGATTATCAGTACATCACTTTTGTCAAGGAGCGTCTTAATGAGTAGTTTCTCATGTTTGATCTGGTTCCTTTTCGCTACTTTCTTGGGATTGAGATTATTTCTATGCTTGAGGGCTTCTATCTGTCCCAATAAAAGTATATTCAGAATCTTCTTGATCGTGCTTCTCTTACGGATCAACACATCGCTGAGACTCCCATGGAGCTTAATAGTCATCTTTGTCCACTGATGGTGAGCCTCTTACTGATCCTACTCGCTATCGTTACCTTGTTGGGAGTCTTGTTTATTTGGGTGTCACTCGTCCTGACATTTCGTACCCTGTGCATATCTTGAGTCAGTTTATTTTTGCTCCTACTCAGCTCCACTATAGTCATCTTCTTCGTATTCTACGATATCTTCATGGAACCATCTCTTGTTGCCTAGTTTTTCCTCGCTCCAGCTCTTTACAGCTTTAGGCATATTCTGATGCCACTTGGGCTAGTGATCACTCTGATCGCCAGTCTCTCCCTGCTTATTGTGTTTTTCTTGGTAGTTCTCTCATTACTTGAAAGACTAAGAAGTAGACAACAATTTCTCGTTCGAGTGCTAAGGCTGAATTACGAGCTATGGCTTTGTTGATTGCGGAGATTACTTGGCTACGGTGGCTACTCGAGGATTTTGGTGTTTTAGTTTCAGCACCACTCCTCTTTTGTCTGACAGTACATAGGCTATTAGCATTGCTATAAATCCGGTGAAGCATAAGCTTAGAAAGTATATTGGTGTTGATGCTTTCTACATGCGGACACAGGTGCAGACCAGATTATTATTCTTCACTATGTGCCTTCAGAACTTCAGTTATTAGACTTCTTCACAAAGATGCAGACCAGAGCTCAGCACATATTCTATCTCTCCAAACTTAATGTTGTTAATCCACCATAAGTTTGAGGGGATATTAGATGTATATTATTACCTGTGTATTTTTTCCGTTGTATAAGGGGTTACTTGCATATATGTTATACATGTACTTGTATATATATTGGCCCATTAGTTTCATATTGAATACAAACGATATTCATAATACGCAGCATCCGCCAGCGTACTGCCGGTGAGGTGTTCATACATAATGGCAAGGTAGGCCATCAACGTCGGTGTCAGTGGAGAAGAGTGGGGAGCCATTTTTAGTAATTGTATTGGTTTTTGATGTAGTGCGCAAATCAGAGCAGAGCGATGTGATAATCCATCTTTCGGTGGCTGATGATCATTTTTATAAAACAAGGAGTAACGTTGGCGCGTGAGACGAGAGACGCATCGGGGAGCCGAAGTGGCATTGATGCATTTAAGAGATACGTATCACGTACTTCCAACCACAAACCGTTTGTGATACAAAACTATCACAGACGATGCATATTAAGAACCGTTGGTGAATTATCTCCGGCGGTTCTAATTTAAAATCGTCTGTGACCTATGCAATTATCATAGACGGTGTTTGTTAAGAACCGTCTGTGAATTAGAAGAAGACAGTTCGGATTAAAAACCGTCTATGACGTCTACAATTACCACAGACGGCGCTTATTAAGAACCATCTGTGAATTATCACACAGACGGTTATAATTAAAAACCACCTATGGTAATTACGAATCACAGGCGGACTTAACCATTGCTAGTAACATAGACGGTCACACTTTTAAAATCGTCTATGATAATTACATCACTGACAGATTTTGGGGAGTCATCTGTGATGAGACATCCAATATAGCTTATTCTGTAGTAGTGATACATGCCACATGCCATGTAATATATATAACATTTCTTGAGAGAGAGAGAGAGAGAGAGAGAGAGATTTGCTAATTTAAATTCATCTGTATATACATGACCACTTTGCATCTTTTGTGGTCATAGGAATTTGCTCGGTGAAGATCTTGATTCATTAGGCATAAAGGAGCTCGACAACCTTGAGAAGCAACTTGATTCGTCCGTGAAGCACATCAGAACTACAAGGGTACTGGAAGTTCTTTATTATATCACAAGCAAGGGTGATTTTCTACTTTAAGTGGGGTTTTAATCTTTTCTTAAATGACGTTATGTCACCCCTTTTGTTGATTAGTGTCGTTGTCTATCTCATACAATTATGAGCTTACTGCATACAATTTACAGAACTCATGCATGAAAGATGCTTTGGAGCATACTGACCAAATTTTAATCCTCTTATTATAGACACAACATATGGTTGATCAACTGACGGAACTCCAGAGAAGGGTATGCTCTCAACAAAGTCAACATTGGAAAATTGATCATTTCCTTAGTGAATGACCCCCATTTATTCAATTTGCAGGAACAAATGTTTTCTGAAGCAAATAAATGTCTTCGAAGAAAAGTAAGTTCTATAATTGTAATAGTATCATACGTACGTAAAAGTATTACAAGATGTACTTGATCTCAAAAGAGTTGTAAATAAAACAAACACTTACTTATGTCGTGTACTATATATATGGTGATGCCTATTTCTTTGCAACCTTAATTACGTACATAGCTAGGTAGTACGTACATTACTGATAATCAATACAGCATCGTAACCCTAATTAATCATATAGCGCACAGTGAGAAAAGAGTCGCAAGATTGTTGATCTTCAATTGTTTTGGGACATGCAGTTGGAGGAGAGCAACCAGGTTCACGGGCAGCAAGTGTGGGAGCATGGCAACGACTTACTTGGCTATGAACGTCAGTCCGAAGTGCAGCTGCCGTTGCACGGTGGTAATGGATTCTTCCATCCCCTCAGTGCTGCTGGTGAACCCACCCTTCAGATAGGGTACGATCTTTTTCTACCTTTGAAGTTTGATCTCTTACTTTTAACATATATATATGGAGCAATCCGGTTCGTAGCTAGGATGCTTTTATTTTCTATAGGACACCTCTTATTTTTAACCTATGGAGCAATCTGGTTCGGGATAATTCTGTGATATACTTGGGCTCTGTTCGGTTTTTCACGTGACAACATATTGATAAAATTAATTTCATAATTTTTTGTATGGAAATATTGAGTTAAGTTAGCGTGGGTGCAAACTTAATTAGCTAGAATGATTTATTTTTTTCTTAGTGGCTATTCTAATTGATTGTTAATCCTCTAAATGTGATGTATATATATGTTTGCAGGTACCCTCCTGAAACGCTGAATAGCTCATGCATGACCACCTACATGACCCCGTGGTTACTATGAAGACAGTGAATTGTGAAATAATAAGGATGCGCGCTGCAGCCGCATATATATACACTACTTTGAGTGATGGATTCCAGTCCAAGATTCTCAGTTATTTAATTGTGTGCAACTAGCTTTGTGAGAACATTAAACTATCTATTTGATGCTAAAAAATATTGTACTGTGTGTAAAACAGTGACAGCTTGGAGGCTTCCTACATTACTCGAGTGTGTACATTTCCTTAGTTGCAGTAGCATATATAGTATGTCTGAGTACTGCATTATATATATATATGTTGGTTTTAATGATAATTTTATATACAAATATGATCTTTTGTTTTGAAACCACTACACAGATAAAGTATGCATGAGAAGGTAGTAAATCCGAAACTAGAGATAATTAAGCATGCATGTATGAAAAGGTAGACAAATCTTGATAAACCGGATCCGTAACATAAACATCTTAATTTCTTTCGATCATATTTCTGTTTTTGTTTGTCCAAATAAAATAGTACACTTACTTGGCCAAAAATAAAAATACACTTATGGGAGATATTTTCCTCTCTGGCCTTGTTTGGATGAGGCAAAATCCTGGTCTATCCCTATGGATAGGTCAGGAATTTAAATTAAATTCCCTGAATATGCTGAGAATTTGGCCCACCCAAACAAAACGTAAAAAGAAGACATTGGTCGATTTCTTCTCATGATTTATATTGTTATTTTTCAGCCAACGTTATTCTGATTTCGAACGTCACTCCAGTAAGGAATTTGACGCCATACCGTGCAAACATACATGAGCGAGTCGTGCAAGATTACAGATGTGATATGCATACGATGGTCCGGCATCGAGCGGTACGTCAACTACTCTGTTGCCATTTGCATTTCACTGAGACACGAAGCGATTATGTTGAAGAAATTGATGTGCTAGTTCGTAGTGGGATGGCTATTATATAACTGTGACCGAACATATACGTATAATCCTTTTTGGAAGTCTGTATTCAACTATTCATATATCATCTGGGGGAAAAAAAAGAGGAAATCAACCAAAAACCAAACCAAACCAAAAGAGTTGGTGCCGTAGCCTGGCCCATAAGAAGCTCGCACGTCTCGATTTGGGCGGCCTCCGCTCCTCCTTTGAATAGTCTCCAGCCCATCCAACCCCGAGTCAACCTCACCCATCTGACACGGACACTGGCAAGCCCAGCACTTCTTACAGCCCATCGAATCCAGCCGTCCTTAGTTACCTCGTCCTCCACCCCTATCTCTGTGTACCGGCGCTTGCGGTCTCTGTGTACCCGCGCACGGAGGTCGCTCAAGGGTGTACAGTAGATCGGGGACGGACACAGCATGTTTGCGCGCGAGAGGGTTCATCCGGCACCTTTCCTAGGCTAGAGCCAATTGCTAGCGAGGCGTTTTTTTTATTAATTAACTATTTTTTAAAAATTTTATTTTAAAATTAACATCTACGAACTTTATTTTCAATTCTAACTCATTTGGTCACGCCACCATCCGTGGTATGACAAAATAACATTATCACGTCGTTGGATAAATCCGCTAAAATAGCACTTTTTGTCACGCCATTGGTGGTGGCGTGGCCAAACAACACTGTTATGTCACGGGTGGTGGCGTGACAAGAGTTTGCCAGATACGGACTGACGTGACAGCGTTATTTTGTCACGCTACGGGTGGCGGTGTGACAAAAAAAATCAGAATTGGAAATAAAGTTAGCAGAAATTAAATTTAAAATAAAATTAATAAAAAAATTCTTGCTATCAAGGCATATTTTTTAGAGTTCTTTGAGTAATATATGTACTGTATTGTTTGTTTAGAAATCAAGTGAAGAGCGCAACTACTATGTACACAACTAACAGGGAACCCAACTAGGCAACCAGTAGCTTTCTCTGAACCTAAGTTGTAAACTTTCCCCTACTCCTGCTCTTTCCTTGATCTCCTCTCTATGTGACTTTGGCTTCTGGTTAATAAAGCTGGGAATGATCATGTTGTCTTTAAAAAACCCCCGACTAGTAACGAACTAAGGTCACGTTCACCGCGCAACTGACCATAAAAATCACGCGCACTTTATGCAATTTCGTTATGTCTTTTACTGCATCACTACAAGAGGTTTACTGCAACGCTGACTGCAGAGGAGTGGGTGGAAAGAGAAGCTAGTGTGTGTTAATTGCAAACTTTGAATGATAATATCTTCTAAACTATTTATCTTATTTACAATCCGTTTGAAGCGTTTTGCTAGAAAAAAATGTGTTTAACAAAAAAGATCTATGATGAGCATGTTTTAACGTTATACAAAAATTACTGCACCGAAAGTTTGAATTTACTGTACCCAAACCAATCAGTTACTGTATCATTTGAGTGCGGCGCAACTGATTGTAAAACCGCGCACACAATGGTCATGTACACCTCAATGCTAACTGATGCAGCTATAACTAAGTAATGAATTGTGACATTGCTATGTAATTTTTGTTATGCTGCCAAATAATATTACTCTTTGTAAGCAAATTAACTTGCATAACTGAGGTGATCTGATACTGTTGAAGTGCAAGCACATGATGCTATTCCCATTACAAGCAACTGAAACATGTTAAACATGTTGACATAGGTGGATCGACCTGATACTATTCTATTTAAATTTTTTTTGCAAGTCACTGTTACTATAGTTTTTCCAATAAATAGCAGAAGCATCTGAACATGTCCTAGCATTGGGAGAATTTTGCAATTTTGAGCTCTGTGACCTGAAAAATAGAAGTTCAGAACAGAGAGATTATTATTTTTAAAAATGTAAAAAGAACAAAAATACACAAAAATCATATCTACATCAGATCAATTGAAGAAAGACCACACAGTTATGTAATCAGCAGAAATGGAAAAACGGTATTGGAAAAATAGCTTTTACTGGCAGTCACTCGCAGCTACAAAATACGAGGGTTTTCCGTATAAAAAATACAAGGGTCATGATACTCCTTTTCATAATTTTTAATATGACCCCCTCCATTATTTCCATCACAAGCCAATACAAAAGTATTGTCTGATACTCATAATGACCTCAAATTAGCCATTACAGAAACTCACTAGGGAAGCATGAACTCCAGTAATTGAATCAGTCTTCCAAAGTTCCCAATTCTCCCTATTAAAAGTTCAGCCTGCATATAACGAAAGAACATTGTATTAGCTGAGAAAAATCTATGTTGATATTCAGGTCAAATCTACATATAGTCAGAAACTAAGACAAATGCTAACTAGTAACTACATTGTAAACAAAAGGAAATGCTTTTTTGCTATTATAGAAGAGACCACTAATGATATGGACTTCGATTAGGTAAAGCACTACAGAAACTCATAGTAGAAAAAAAAGAAATAATACTTTATTGCAGCAACAACAATCTTAGTACCAGATTTGATTACCCAACTTGAATGTGCTTTATCAGCATTAATGTCAAGCTAGCCTGAATCAGAGCGTACAAAGAACACTAATAATTGTGGACCTTGAGCATTCTGGGCAGTTAATACATCACTTTTTATACATCAAGCATCAGGAAAACATCCAGTACGAGTTCATTCATGCATATACAATACAAGTAAGATGCTACACTTCAAAAAAGCACTTCCAGACCCTCAGAAATTGATAATCACACTTTTATTCAAGCATTGCACTTGTCCTTGAGGCATTCGATCTCAAGCTTAGCCTCACATCCAAAACGGGTCAGTGGTTGTGGCTTTCTATTTTGATTGGTTCTTTCGAAGTATTTCATAATCCTGTATCCTTCATTAGAGCAACATAATTGACTCTAGATCTGTCATGTGGGGCATCACGTATGGACGACGCAAGAAGCAGCTTTCGGCCGGAGCACCTTCTCCATCCGAATCAGTTGCGTTGGTAGAATTAGAAACTGTGTCGGATTAGGAACAGTAGGCGCTGCAGTTTTTTCCAATTCTGTTTTCGTAGTTACTCTTTCTGATTCTGTTTTGTAGTTGATATTAGGAAGTATTTACTATTTCATTTATGCAATTCGATTACAGTTCTTAGTCAAGATTGTTAGTCTCTCTATATAAACAGAGAGACTTTATGATTCAGTCAAGAAATATACAAGAGTAAAACTCCAATCCCTGTCTTCCTCTCTGTCTGCTATCTTCGTAGTCTCGGTCGTGCGGCTCTGAACACCACGACGTCTCAGCCGCGTCGCCGAGGCTCGGGTCCGCGTCCGTTTCAACAACATAGCTACAACCTTCGATCCCATCCTTCTTCGTCGATCAGTTCTCCTGACAAGATCACCATGTTGGTTCCTCTCTTGCATTGACATTTGCCTTTCTAATACTAAATCCTTTGGACTTTGCATATGCATTGTAGAACTTGTAACCATCTTCCCCATTTCTAAACATCTGATTTATCACAATGTTATATTCTTCCATTTCCTCCAGGCTAACGTGTTTTTTTGCCATCCATGACGTATAACAGCTATTAAAAATGCATTGCAATCGTATTATTAAAATATCTCAGATATGTAACTAAAACAATAAAATACCAAGAGGATGTAGCACTACATTTGATGTTCAGTTTACACATGCCTGACTAGACGAAACAAATGAGCTTATACAGTGTTGCATTTGCTACTACACATCGTATGACACATTTGTAACATGGCAAAAGGCGAATGGTATAACACTGAGATGAACTGCTATTTCGAACAGAAAATCGAACTACGAGGTTCCTATTCCACAACTGTAGGCTGCGCCAGTATTAAGTCATGAGCAAAAGAGGGGCGGTACGAATGAAATCAAACCTCTCCTAGAAGAGAACTAGTGTACATATGTAATATCCCAAATTTCTAGTCTTTTTTACAAAATAAAAATAAAAATAACCAATTGATTCTTCTTGAATTGTTAAAGCTTAATTTAAAATTTCATAAATTTTAAAAAATTTAATGTGAGTAAATCAAACTCCGACTAAATAAAAATTGTTTTATTTGATTTTCTATTTTATATTGGATTTCCTTTTTCCAGTCCTTGTTATTTCTGTTGAGTTCTTTCTATTTCTTTTTGGCTTTCCTGAATTTTGAAGTCTTTTCAAGCTTTAAAATTTTAAAAAGGAACCATTTGATTTATCTTCATTTGTTAAAAGATTAATGTGAGAATCTCAAAGATTGAAATGATTTAATATGAATAAATCAAACTTCAATTAAAATTTAAAAATGGTTTATCGATTTTCTATACTTCCTTGGATTTTCTCCAAATTCTTTTACTATTTCCTTGGAGTTCAATTTAAATTATTTTCTTTTATGTTTTCCCAAAAATTCCTTTTCTCGGTTGTAAATTTTAATTTTAATTAATTATTTTAAAAGCCAGGATTTTCTTTTGGAATTTTTGTATTTAATTTAATTTATTAAAGTATAAATTGAATTTCAAGAGAAAAATATTTTTAAATAATTAAAATAAATCAAAAAATTATTTGATCTATTCAGGTCCCAAGGTATTTTTCAAAATTTTCTTGAATATTCAAATTTATTTTATTTTTCTGGATTTTCTTTGATTTTCCATTTTCTTTTCTTTCTCTTCCTTTCTTCTTCCTCCCGTGGACTTGCTCTCTCCTGCTTCCTTTTTCCTTCCCGAGGGCGCCCATGCCTCTGCTCCCCCATGGCAATCCATCCCCTGGCACCTCCTGTTCCCATCCCGCCGGCCTGCCTCGCCCACGCCACCACCCATCCCCTACCGCCCCTGCCTCTGCCCCGACCTGCCTTGGCCGCACCAACCCCTTGACCTTGTTGCCCCCCCGTGCGCGAGCTCACGTCACCGCCGCTGCAAAGTCATCGCCCCGGCGCGATTCCCTCCCTCGTTTTCCTCGGCAGCGTGCACATTTAATTGCCCGTCTTTCGCCGTACCCAACCCCTCTGTTCTTTCTCCTCCCCACCTTCTCCCGTCTCATCATCGTCGCTTGCCCATGTCCCGGCTGAACCGCCCCGCGCCTTTCGTCGAGCTTCACCCCTTCGCCTCCCCTTTCCTATAAAGAGGAGCACCATGACCCCCTCATTCCCCTCTCTTCCCCCATCTTCCTCTCTCTCTCTCTCGCCCTCGTTTTGTCGTGTTTTGAGCTTGAAGCCGCTCGACCGAGCTCCTCTCCGCCGCCTTTTACGCTGCCGTTGAAGCCCCTCTGGTGTCCTCGTCTTCGCTGTTGGCTTTGCAAGCCACGTTCGACCCCGCAAAAACCTCCTCGCCACCGAAGCGTCGTCGGAGCTCTATCGCCGCCGTAAGCTAGATCTCGCCACCTCTCTTCCTCTCACCGTTGGTCACTCCGTCGAGCCTCGCCTCTGGAATTGTGCGCCTTGGGTTTGCCTCGCTCCCCTCTCCTGTTGCTACCTTCACCGCCACTCGTCGTAGCGCGTAGCGCCGTGAGCCATCGGGCCCGAAGAGCCGCCGCTAGACTTCGTCGCGCTGCCGCTTCAGGCTATAGTCGAAACCTCCTTCCGACCAGGTAGTCGAAACCTCCTGCAGACCACCGGTAGTCGAAACATCCTTCCGACCAGGTAGTCAAAACATCCTTCCGACCATCGGTAGTCGAAACCTCCTTCGTACCATATGTAGTCGAACTTCCTTTCGACCAGGTAGTCGAAACCTCCTCACGACCAGGTAGTCAAAACCTCTCTCCGACCAGGTAGTCGAAACCTCCTTCCGACCACGTGTAGTCGAAACCTCCTTCCGATCAGGTAGTCGAAACCTCCTTCCGACCACCTGTAGTCGAAACCTCCTTCCGGCCAGGTAGTCGAAACCTCCTTTCGACTAGGTAGCCAAAACCTCATTTCGACCAGATGTAGTCGAACCTCTTTCTGACCAGGTAGTTGAAACCTCCTTCTGGCCACCTGTAGTCGAACCTCCTTCCGACCAGGTAGTCGAAACCTCCTACCGACCACCTGTAGTCAAAACCTCCTTCCGACCATGTAGTCGAAACCTCCTTTCGATCACGTGTAGTCGAACCTCCTTCCAGCCACTTGCAGTTGAACCTCTTTCCAACCACGTGTAGTCGAACCGATGAGCAGTAACTGAAACCCTAATTATTGGATTTTCTCTTCCAGCAGAATTAGTTTAGGCTATAACTTTTGCATACGAACTCCAAATCGAATAATTCTTATTTATAAATTTATCTAAATTCAGTATATTTCATTTGGTTCTAGTTTGGTATTTTTTGGGTTTTATTTAGAACTATTTTATTTATTTGGCTCCTTTCACATGTATAGATTCCGACGTTTCGGAAGAATTCTTGGACCCGACGACCGAAGCATCTCAACACTTCAACGAATGCAAGTCGTGGATATTTGATCATGTCGTACCCATTTTATAAAAAATATATTGTTTTATATTAGCATGCATTACTATTTTTATATTAATTGTTTCTGGAAATATTTAAATACCAACTTGACTGTATGACCCCTTGAATAATTATGAATGACATATTGACATGTACCCTTGGACACCATAGGTTGGGTTAATTTTAGTTGGACATATTTTATTACGAACATGGGTATCGTGTTATGCTTAGCCATGCTTAGTCGCGATAGGATTCATGAGCACATATTCATAAATGATTAATCTTGACTTAATGATATAAGGAATTGTAGCGCGGCCACTTTCATTTAAATTTGTTGTGCCATGGAAAAGGGTTGCCATTTGGTCGGGTTGAACCATAAATAATTTCATACTCAGGCGATTAATCGTGCAGTAAAGGAATGATTTTGGGATGTGGTTGAGTCGCCTAAGTAGTTGCTAAGGACTCAATTTTGTGCGCCATTGATGTGGGTCTCTGTAAGATCGAGGTGGCCGACTAGAGGGGGGTGAATAGGCGGTTTTTAAAAATCTCTATCGGGCTAAACCAATTAATAATGCAGAAGCTAATAACAATTGGTTTTGCACAATTAAAACCTAAATCCACTAGGCTCAACTAAGTGCACCAACAATACAAGAGAGCAATCAAACAATGATATATATAAGCAATTAAAGTATGTAATGTAAATTGCTCAAAGTAAAGCACAAGTAAAACAAGATGGATACAATTATGTTTTACCGTGGTGGTCGGAGACTTGCCGGTCTCCCCTAATCCACGTTGAGGTAAGCCCAACCACGTTGGACCGACTTCACTAATTAAGCCAACACCTCCGAGGTAAGTCCAACACTTGGACCGGTTCCAAACCGAACCAACACCTCGCTCCACTAAGGTTGCTCTTCCTCCACTCCGGAGATGGCGAGCACCAAACCTCTCACAACACGCCGGGCCTTCTCACAAGCTTCTTGAGAAGATCACCGGGCACGACGTCTCCACGCCGTCTAGGTGTCGGCAAACACCAAGAGTAACAAATCTCAACTCTCACTTGAACTAATCAAGTGTCTAAGCTCAAGTGGATACACAATCCACTACCTAAGGCAACACATGCACTTAGGGTTTGCTCTCAATTCTCACCAAGTGCAACACATGCACACAAGAGAAGAGAGGGTTTGCTTTAAGCTCAAAGAACTCAACAAATGGTCTAGCACACAACCAATACCATCCACAACACTTTCAACACCCTCTCCCAACCGGCCAAGGCTCATATTTATAGCCCACACACAAAAACTAGCCGTTGGGAGAAGATTCCCTCAAATCGGCCCGGTCTTGGTCGATCACCAACCAATGGCGGTCGGACGCCCATCGCCAACGTCTAGAAAAATAGCCGTTGGGCCTTCGGCCGGTCTGACCGCCATGCAATGACCGGTCGGACCGCCGCCAAATCGGTCCGACCGCCCGTGCTGGCCGGTTCGACCGCCCGTCGCAAATTTGGCTAAGTCCCACAAAGGGAGCTCTCTGAAAAAAACGATCCGCTCGATCTCCGGAACTTCCTCACAGCGGAAGTTCCGTTTTTACAACCGCGGAACTTCCGCACACAGAAATCGGATAAAGAGAAATTGGTTCGACCGCCCGTAGCACACCGGTCAGACCGATTTGCCACCGGTCCGACCGGTGACCCTTCTTGGTCCGACCGCGACTACGAACCAAACTCAATTGCTCCACTTCAAATGGCAAAACACATTCGCTCATTTGAATGCAATTCTTGACAATGTTTCAAAGATGATATTCTCAGTAGGTTACAAAACACATTTGCTAACCCTTAGAATACTCATCACAAGGAATAAGGTACATGGACTTACACTATTTGCAAAACGCATTTGCAAACTTAAGTCACATGCTACAAGGGTTATGCATGAGTCTCGATTATTTGCAAAACACATTCGCAAATAAATAGCATCATGCCTAGATGAGCTAGAGCAAACACAATGAGCTATCAACACATGACTAACTCAAACTACTAGTTAAGACCCCTCTTAATAGTACGGTAACCTATACTAGCAATCCGGTCTTCCAACCAAACACCAAGACCGGTAAAAGACTAGGAACACATCCTTAGCCCTAGCTAGTCATACATTTGCCTTGCATCTTCTTGAAGCTTGATGACACACATCAACACTTCAAGTCCGGGTCATTAACTTGCTAATCATCAACACATGATGGGCCTTCTCTTGTCTTGATGTGCATCAACACATGATGCATCCTTCACTTGAATCTCGACTTGATGATCAACTCATGATCATATCTACTTGATAAGCATCAACTCATGATGCATCATTTACACCAAGCTCTTGACTTGATGATCAACTCATGATCATCCCAAGTCTTTATCATCCTGGAACACAACCTATACATCCAACTCATGGAAAATGTTAGTTCCACAATATTATTATCATTAATTACCACACCATACCATTAACTCATAATGGTGAGACAAGATACCTCAATCTTTCTCTATTTGGTAATTGATGATAACCACTTAATTACTCATAAATTGAATGATGATAAATGAGAGAACAAATTGAGTATATATCAACTACACAAGTTATATATATATACTCTAACTTGAGTATACAAGAACTACACAAGCTCTATATACTCATAATCATGAGTATACAAGAACTACGCAAGTTTTGTATACTCAAACGGATTTGTTTCAAAGTAAAGATTCACGATCATGGATGCCGGTGAGGTCGTGTGACTCAAGCATGGCATGTAATGGGCAAGATGGATCGAACGGGTAGTTCGGCATACCGGTTGGATCAGCGTGCGGAAGCCTTTGCAAGTCTTCGGAATTTCCAATGGGATTCTTGACAGAGAGACTTGGCGACGCGGATGAGAGTCACGATCAATCTACACGTGGCAGAAGTAAAGCATTGTTTCAATAGTTATGTGTGTGTGGGTCCCATGTGTGTGGGTTCCAAAATGAAACCCTAGGCTTCTCCTATAAATAGAAAGGGGAGATGTAAAACCCTAAGCACTCATTTGGCCTTCTTCTTCCTTTTCTAGGGTTTGGAGAGAGAGGAGAAACTAGGGTTTGAGATTGTGTGTGTGTGCCCTGTGTGAGCTCTTGTCCTCCTTGTTGGAGAGGCTTTGTAAGCATCTAGTGTGATCAATCAATCTTGTGATGCTTGCTTGAGAGATCATTTGTCTCCCTTTGTGTTCTTCTCTTTTGGATGAATTTGGTGCTTCCTTGATTCAAGTGGTTAAGTGTGGTCTCTTGACTCTATTTTCTCTTGCTTTGATGTGTGGGAATACTCCTAGAATCATCTAGACCATCAACCCCACAAGCAAGTCTTGAATCAAAGTTTTTCATATTTCTAGGGTTTGTGCAATTCTTTGGTAAAACCTTGAGAGATCGATTTTGAGAAGTGGATCCAAGGATCGTCGCTAGAAATAGGTCTCTAATATCCTTAGGGAGGTGTGCTCGAATTTGGTCAAGTTTCATTGGTTGAATCAAAAGTTGGGTCAAATTTCGCTGGACTTGGGCTTGGTTTTTCGCTTCTCGACTAAATTTGCCTCGATTGAAATGTAACGGCGGTCCCACCGCCTTGCCAGATCCAGATCACGGGGTCGAACCGATATCCAACGGTCCGACTGGCCAGCTAGTAGCCTGGTCCGACCGCCGCTGAACGTCGGTCCGATCACTGCCTCAATGGTCTCGACCACCAAGCATCAATCTAATCAAAGGAGTTCAATTCTCCACATTTGTGTCGTGTGGTTGAGGGGTTTATCGACCAAAGACAAGGCTTCCATCGGCGCCTAATGATCTTCTTAGCTTTCATAGCTAAAGGAGTAAAGTTCGTGTGAATTTGATTAATGCGAGAAAGTTGAGAAAGCGCCTATTCACCCCCCCCCTAGTCACCTTTACGGTCCTACAGGTTCTATTTTGCTTGATTATGGCACAAGAGGGGGGCGGCGTGGTGAAACCTAAGCTAGCAGCTCCGAGTCAAAAGCCTTGTGATAGTCTCTCCTTGATTCACATGTTTAAGGAAACATGTGTTTTTATCAAGATAATTATCTCTTGTGGGTCAAGCCGCACAACCTCTCGCAGAGTGTTAAAACTATTCGAATAGCCGTCCCCTTGCTATGGACATTGCCTGGTGATTTCACACTAGGTATAGATTTTCATAAAAATGTTGGAATGGTTAGGATGTATTTGAGTGGTTGGTTTTGGATAATTTTTGGGAAGTGAACAAGATGTTCACTAGTTGTTTCAAAATAACTTGTTTACTTATGTATTAATCTTTTAAGATGTGCTTTACAATCCACTTATTGTATTTACTGTCAATACTGCTTTATACAAAATAATCATAAAGCTATCTTTGTTCAAGGCTTGCATGAATACTACTTGCATATTTTTCCCTACGACTTGCTAAGTACTTTAAGTACTCAGGGCTTTGCGCCATTTGTTGATCAGTTACTGAGGAAGAACTAGGGAACTCATAGTTCTATGAAGAGGATTACTTCAAAGACTGTGCGAACTAGGTCACGCTCTCCTCTCGATTGCCCGTGGGTATTATAATCCAATGAGTTTTGTCATTGCTTTTCTTTGTAATTCAGAAGTTAAAGACTTATCTTCTAGATGGCATAAACTTATGTGATCTGTTTTAATAGTAAAAGGACTTTTGATCAGATATGATCTCCATCTATCCACTGCCATCATGATGGCCAACAATTCTTTCTCATATATTGATAATTTCTAGTTGGATGTCCCCAAAGCTTTACTATAATAGGCTACGAGATGACCTTCTTGTAATAACACTGCTCCAATACCAGAATTACATGGATCAGTTTCAATCACAAAATGCTTGTTGAAATCTGGTAAGGTGAGGACTGCATAAAGACACATAGCTAGTTTTAACTTATCAAATGCATTCACAAACTTCCTATAGTATCCAAAGGAGGCCTGTAAATCCTCCTAATTTAGTTAAGTTTGTAGGAGCAGGCCACTGTCTCATTGCTTGTGTTTTAGCTTGATCAGTGGACACCCCTTTATTAGATATAATGTGTCTCAAGTAGTCCAATTGAGGAGAGGCAAATGTACACTTTGATCTTTTGACATATAATTGATGTTGTTGTAACACTTGAAATACTAATTCTAGTTGTTATATATGGTGCTCAAAAGTCTTGCTATAAATGAGTATATCATCCATGAAAACTAGAACAAACTTTCGATGCATGCAACAAACAAATGTATGTGGAAAATGGAATATGGATCAATACTAATGAAACCACAAAATATAGAATAAAACTCCCCCTAAATGTGTGCATACACAAATGTGTAATAAGATCATATGCACATATTCAAGTTCAACTTATGGTTGAGTTCAATCCTATATTTTGGATCCGAGGAATGCAATATTATATAAAAGTACAAGTTGAAAGCATACCTCGTTGATTTTCACCTTTATATCCAAATGAGACCATACACTAGATATAACAAATAGAATTGTTAGTCTCACAATTGGATTTGTCATTAATCACCAAAACACTCCATTAACTCATAATGGCGGGTCTAGATCTTTCAGCCTCATCGTACAACCACAAGTCTATTTATGGGGTGGATTTGACCAACTAATTAGCAAGATTTTATTCGGTTCTGTTTTGCTTGATTATGGCACAAGAGGGGGGAGGCGTGGTGAAACCTAAGCTAGCAGCTCCGAGTCAAAATGGAGTTTTGTAAAAGCCTTGTGATAGTCTCTCCTTGATTCACATGTTTAAGAAAACATGTGTTTTTATCAAGATAATTATCTCTTGTGGGTCAAGCTGTACAACCTCTGCAGAGTGTTAAAAACTATTCGAATAGCCGTGTCCCCGGTTATGGACATTGCCTGGTGATTTCACACTAGGTATAGATTTTCATAAAAAATGTTGGAATGGTTAGGATGGATTTGAGTGGTTGGTTTTGGATAATTTTTGGGAAGTGAACAAGGTGTTCACTAGTTGTTTCAAAATAACTTGTTTACTTATGTATTAATCTTTTAAGCTGTGCTTTACAATCCACTTATTGTATTTACTGTCAATACTGCTTTATACAAAATAATCATAAAGCTATCTTTGTTCAAGCCTTGCATGAATACTACTTGCATATATTTCCCTACGACTTGCTAAGTACTTTAAGTACTCAGGGCTTTGCGCCATTTGTTGATCAGTTACTAAGGAAGAACTAGGGAACTCATAGTTCTATGAAGAGGATTACTTCGAAGACTGTGCGAACTAGGTCACGTTCTCCACTCGATTGCCCGTGGGCATTATAATCCAATGAGTTTTGTCATTGCTTTTCTTTGTAATTCAGAAGTTAAAGACTTATCTTCTAGATGGCATAAACTTATGTGATCTGTTTTAATAGTAAAAGGACTTTTGATCAGATATGATCTCCATCTATCCACTGCCATCATGATGGCCAACAATTCTTTCTCATATATTGATAATTTCTAATTGGATGTCCCCAAAGCTTTACTATAATAGGCTACGAGATGACCTTCTTGTAATAACACTGCTCCAATACCAGAATTACATGGATCAGTTTCAATCACAAAATGCTTGTTGAAATCTGGTAAGGTGAGGACTGGTACAATACACATAGCTAGTTTTAACTTATCAAATGCATTCACAAACTTCCTATAGTATCCAGTGAGGCCCAGAAATCCTCTGAATTTAGTTAAGTTTGTAGGAGCAGGCCACTGTCTCATGGCTTGTGTTTTAGCTTGATAAGTGGACACCCCTTTATTAAATATAATGTGTCCCAAGTACTCCAATTGAGGAGAGGCAAATGTACACTTTGATCTTTTGACATATAATTGATGTTGTTGTAACACTTGAAATACTATTTCTAGTTGTTATATATGGTGCTCAAAAGTCTTGCTATAAATGAGTATATCATCCATGAAAACTAGAACAAACTTTCTGATGCATGCAACAAAAATGGAATTCATGAGACATTAGAATGTTGCCGGTGCATTTGTGAGGCCAAAGGACATTACCTTGAATTGAAAGTGACCATGGTGGGCCTTGAAAGTTGTTTTCACCCCATCCTCAGGAACCATTCAAATTTGATGATAACTACTTAAATCCAATTTGGAGAAGTATTTAGTGCTAGCCAACTCATCTAGCAATTCATCTACAATTGGTAGAGGAAACTTGTTTTTGATTGTCAAAGCATTGAGTCTTCTATAGTCAACACAAAATCTCCAACTCCCATCTTTCTTCTTCACTAGTAAGATTGGAGATGCAAATAAGGCTAGGACTATGCCTTTTCAATCATTTCAGTAACTTGTCTTTCTATCTCATCCCTTTGTTGTGGAGAGTATCTATAAGGTCTTGAGTTCACTGAAATTGAACCTAGCACCAAGGAAACATCATGCCCATAACTTCTGTGTGGTGGTAACTTTGTTGGCTCTTGAAACACCCCTTCAAACTTCTTCAATATAGTCTGAACTTCTATAGGCAGTACTTCTTCAAGAGGTTTAGCATGAGATTCTACCATAGCTGTAGCCTACAGATCATTGCCCTTATGCCATTTGAGCATCTGATCAATGGACACTTCTTGAGGAATATTACCACTGTCATCCTGTAATCCTTGTAATCTGACTAACTGCCCCTTAAATCCAAACTCCACCCATTTTTGAGCCCAATTGCAGTTCATTGGACTGTGCTTTTCTAACCAATCCATACCCATCACTACATCATACCCCCCTAAGTGCAAAACTTTTATGTCATGTTGGAAAGTATGTCCTTGAATCCACCATGAGAATCCTTGAAGTTATGCATTGCAACTCAACATTTCTCCATTAGCAACTTTCACCAACATGGGTGGTACTTGTTCAGGTTTGACATTCAATTTATCCACCATTTCAGTATTAATGAATGTATGTGAACTTCCTAAATCTAATAACAACAACATCACATGTTTGCCTACTAGGACCCTCAACTTGATAATTCTAGCATTTGTGGTCCCAGCCAATGCATTCGGGGATAAGAACATTTCCTCCTCAGCCTGGGATTCTTCCATAGCTGCAATGACATCCAGCACTCCTTCTGTTATATAAATTAGGCTCTCTTCCAACTCTAATGCCTTGAGTTGGGCTTGGTTAGTACAATGATGTTCAGGTGTGTATTTCTCTCCATAATGAAAACACAGCCCATTAGTTCTTCTGTAAGCCTTCAGTTGTTGTGCCTTCCATACATCATTTGGAGTGAATTTGCCTCGATTGTCTCCTTTCTGATTTCCTACAAATTGCTTATATTGTTTGTTACTGTCTCCCTTATTTTGTATTCCCATCTTTTTAGTTCTGTTAAGAACTCCTTCACGCACAATAGCATACATTGCTACCTTGCTAACTGACTCGGAATTTGTGTCTCCACTGCTTCTCGGAGTTCATCTTTTAGACCTAACACAAACTTAGTTACTAACATCATTCCACTTATTGAATTGTCATATAGTCTAATATGGTACATTAGGTGATCAAACTTCCTTTTGTATTCTTTGACTGTTCCATTCTGTTTTAAATGCAATAATTCTATCATCTTTTCACCTTGTGTGTTGGTTTCAATTCAGATAGTACAGGCTGAAAATTTGTTCCCAGTCATGCCAAATGTTCAAGGCCTTATAAACTTGATACCAATGAGCAGCACTATCTACCAAACACATTGTTGCAGTAGCTACTCTAAATCCATCTGGAATCTGGTACATCAAAAAAAAAACGTTTGGCATTTATCAATCCAGATGTGAGCATATGTTCCATCGAACCTCGAGAAATCCATTTTTGGGACCCAAGTCCTTCTTCCTCCAGTCTCACTTGATCTACTCATTTCTAACATTTCGGACACTATCGGAGTAGGTGGGGGAAAAGATACATGAGGGGATGTTTGAGTTTGGGGTGGTACCGATACCTCATTTGTTCTTGCTCCCATGATTCCTGGTCCATCCCTTGCAGGAATCGGGAGGGGAGGGGTGTTGGTCCCTTCATGGTCTTTGTTACATGCACTTGTTCTTGCTGGATCTTGCCAATGGAGTTCAAAGATAGATTCACTTTCATCTGCAATTGATCCAGCCGATCCCCTTGTTGTTCAAGCTTCTGGTCTACCACCGCCAACTGCGCCCCTGTTGCCATTTTTACTTCCTCTACCATCTCAGTTTTCATCTGCACCAACATCTCAGTCAATCTTCTTTCCATAGCCTCCATCGCCTCTACTACTTGCTTCACTTGTATTCCTTGCTTCGAAGGTGTCCGTCGATTTCTCCTCCGAGCCAATCGAACCCAGATCGGGCCTTACACCGATCAAGCTAGGCAGGCGATCGACACCCTTTTCCGGGGATGTTTACCGATCAAAGCCAATATATTATAAGAAATCTGTGATGGATTGGCGAAGCTCTGATACCATATTGTTATATCCAAACCGCCTCGACTAGTTTACAAGATACTTGATACATCTGGAGGGCTCAATTGAAGTATCAAAGGGACAGAAGGAAGAGCAAAAAAGGGGAAAGAGATGAATCACTATTCATCTTCATCGACAACCTCATATAGTCCACAAAATCCTTTCTTAAAGCCAATTCCAATTGCCTAACTCACCGACAGCTTGGACCCACTAACTATTAATACATTAATTAAATTAACCTTCCCACCAGCTCATCTTCAGCTGCTGTAGCCCTCACTCTGCCAAAGGTGTCTTCTTCATGACCATTTCCATTGTTCTCCTCATGGCCGCCACCATAGTGGTGACACGGCATCGCGGAGGTGCAACTGTGAGGTGTAGCGCTATGCATAGGAGACGGAGGCAGCGATGCCTGGGAATGGATTCCGAAATGTTTACATTAGGGTTAGTGAAACCATAATATCTTCACAAAAAAATAAAATTACAAAGAAGAGTCTATTACATCCCTAACAAATCAGTGATCAGATTTGATTTATACTACCACTATATACTATTGAATGGCCAGCTAGAGTGATGTACATAAGCAAAACATGTAAATTTTGGATGGAATTAGTTTGACATGTATAGTACAACAAATATTATGTACAAAGAGAGAGATATGTAGTATGTACAACAAACGGATTTAGACCCGTTTGAAAATTTCACATAATTTCTTTTAAAAATCAATTCCCACATAAATAAAGAAAAAATATGTTTCAAAATAGAGTCGTAGAGTCCGTCTCTTGTAATTTGGACTTGTGGAGGCAACACGGTACATCGGTAGACTACAGACTGGCCTAAGGTTGTGTTTGGATGAGTGAATGCAGGGGTCCATGTACCAGATGGTTTGGGAAAAGGTGACATTTGCCCATTTGGTTCGCTAAATGAAATCAACTCATCATGTACTCGTTCGATGAAAGGGAATATCCGAGCGAGATGCCGCACCATTCCACTTGATGAAAAATGTTGAACCACGCGGTCCCTTCGCACTGTGCTCAATCTCCTGGAGCTCCCCTACCCTCTCACACGAATCGATGGTGCCGCACCTATTCTCTGCGCCGCTGGCTCTCGGAGATCCAAAAGGTGCTGTCTCTCCTCGGTGTGAACTTCTTGCCCTCTCGAAGATCCAGAAGGTGTCGCCCCTATTGTGATTTGCCATCTCCTGCTTCTTCCCATCCCGATCTACCTTCCCTCCCTCAACCTAGTGTGAAGTTGTCACGAGAATCGAAGGTATGGCCCAAAATTGCACATCTTTTGATTGATGTCTTTTTTGGTAGATCTAGCTGGTACAGATGTGTTTTATGGGAGAAATTGATAGACCCCTGATGTCCTGTGCTTTGGCATGTCCAAGAAATGTGAAGTTTGTCTTGCTGTTGTTGCTTCCATTTGTGAATTTTCTTTACTGTTGTTGGGATATCTATTATAGGAAGAATTGCTTGCACATGTCCAGAGGATTCGAGTCTAGTGAAAAAATTGCTTGCACCTGATAAATTGATTATGCATCAACATGTGTAGTGAAATATTGACAATGTTCATGCTTATTGTGGTGAGTTATTGAGGAAGTTAAGTAAAATTTGCAAATATTGCTCACTGTCAAAGATGTTGAGAATGGCGCTTGTGTTCAGCTCCAGCACAACGGATTTGAGGCTTTCGGCCATCAATTATTTTATAATCTTCTTGTCCCGGCCAGGCTTCCCTCTGATAAAAACTACCTTACAGTTTATAAGCCTAAAAGGTGGATTGTGCAAGAAGCCTCAAGCGTTGTTTGGCAGTTCAGCAACTATCCTATGCTACTAATTTTATTGCCTTAATTTTATCAGTTATCACTTGAACCTAATGATTTATAACTTGGTTGGCATGTAAATATGCCAACCATTAACTGCTGCATACCACTATTAGCCTCTAAAGCCTAAAGATTCAGACTCGAACATATGCTCCAATTTTATGAAACATGTGAAAGCATCTAGGCCCCTAAAAATTATTTTGATAATTAATGACAATAGATGAATATATGACTAACATGTTTATTGAGTAGTTACAAGGTTTGGTCTCAGTGATGAATACAACAATTTGGACATGCATGCTAAATGTCAACATGAAAATCAATATAGTTCGCAGACAAGGTACAAATAGTCTAGGATCCTTGTTCTGTTTTTACTAGTTCTAAGGAGAAAAGGATGGAAGGCGAATTTTATGTTAAATGTCGTACTATTAAGAGGGATCGTGACTAGTAGCTTGATAACATGTTCTTGTGCAATCTGGATCAATCTAGGATCATGCATGCATTTAGAGTTTGTTTTGAAAGCTAACTGTAATTTTCTCAGAATAATCGGTAGTGCCAACATTTTGTTGGAGGTACTACCACACTGCGGTATGACCGGGATAGTGGTGCGGTACTATCGCAACCCGGTCGTACCTAAAACTTGTTGGCGGTACGTTTTTTACAGAAATGATACTTTCTATCTCGGTTGTTCACCTGGTGAACGGTAGTTCCGGAGTTTTCTTGGTGGAACTACCGCATCGTGGTATGACCGCATCTTGAACGGAACTACCATAGCACGGATATTCTGAAATATAGACGGTGGTACATTTTTTCCATAAAGGACTCTTTTGGACTGAAAAGTGAAGCGGTAGTACCGCCCTGTGCTTCGGTATGACCGATAAGCGGAACTACTGTTTGATCAATGGCAGTAGTACCGCGCTGAATTTCAATAGCTCTTTCAGAAGCAATTAATGCGTTTGAGCTAGCGCTTACTGTGCATTTTAAGAGGTGCGGTAGTAACGACCATATAACGGTGGTACTACCGCTTGTGCTGAATTTTTTTTGTAATTTACCTCCAATAGGCGTATTTGCTCGCGGGGGGTATAAATAGCCCCACCTGCTCAAGGCCAAGTAGAGGAGACTTCATTTATCATCTTTGAGCCAAGAACATTCTCTCTGCATCTCATACACACTTATTGCATTCATTATGAGGTGGTTGGCACTTGATTGCCGTCAATCAAAGATTGTGATTCATTACTCTTGGTGTTTTTTGACACCTAGATGGCATGGTGGGAGTTTGCGCGATGATCTCTTCAAGAAGATTGTGAAGAGGCCTGGTGCCAAAATTATGATTGGTTCGGTGTTCGCCATCTCCGGGGCAAAGAAAGAACAACCACTATTGAAATCGAGGGAAGACTTAATTTGTGGAGCCGACTTGATTAGCTCAAGCTTTCTCAATGTGGACTAGTGAAGACCGACAAGTCTTCGATACCATGGGAAAAACTTCATTGTCTTTATTGTGGTTAATTCTTGTCTTTGCTATTCCACACTTACATTTCTAGCAATTCTAGTGTGCTTGTTTTGGTTAGCTAGGAGTGTATCTAGTTTTTCATTAACTCTTTTTGTCTCTAGTAGCACAATAGTTCTACAATCTTTATTGTGCTACGAAGTTTTGTTAGGACTATCTTGCTTTAAGTTTAAAATTATCAATTAGCTTTAAAAACCTCCTATTTACCCCCTCTAGTCGGTTATCCTTGATTCTACAACATGTAGATCAGGTGTTTCATGTGCCTATGATGCATGAGTAGTACATAGTTGATACATATATGTTGGTTATACTTGATACTTCCTTGAGTAGTACATATTATGCTTTAATTTTTTGTGAATGTATTGTATATTTCATGTGAATGCATGCTTGCATAGTCAGCACTGGAATATTCATAACATAGTCAACACTATTATGATCTGTAGATGAACAAGAGGAGGCTTAAAAGGAGAAAGATGTTGTTTATTGGCGCTGCTACATATGTGGTTGCTTGCATGATCATTTTTAGGGATCTTTATCCTGATGTTTACTTAATCTTCATGGCTCAGATAGACATATAGTTCTTCTGAAAGAAAACTAGCAGGAGTAATTGATCAGAGAAAATGCGAGCCTCTTCGCCCATCTGGTTCTCTGGTTAGTATCTTCCCAGAAATGTCAACTGTATGATATCAAGGAGTATAACGTCCAAATGTCAGAATGGGAATGCTACACCAAAAAAACAGAGCGTGTGCAATTAGCAGTATTTGAGTTGACTGTATTTGATAGCATGTAGTATGAGAGGAGGTTATCTCACCACTTTTAAGATGGAGGTTATTGCACCCCATCCTATCCACCCTAATCCCTCCAACCAAACAAAAACTCAGATCATCTCATTCACCCTCATCCCACCAATCAAACACCAACTTGTACTATCTCATCCACCTAACCAAACAAGCCACTTGAATAGTCCTGTCCACCCAAAATCTGGATGGGATCATCCCAACCACCTCATCCATAAACCAAACATTACCTAAGTTTTCGCTCGGGATACATATTAAACACCTGACTTTATTTTCTCAGAGAAAAAAAAATGCAAAATTCGATCATTTGCCTCGTCTTAGATCAACATTATATTTTCATTTATCTTGAAATGGGTTGATTAAAAGCCCCGGTTTCAATTTATTGATTGATCTTTTGCCATTTTCACATTTTGCATTTACATTTGCTATTTCGGCCCATGCTAAATGTCACATATGCCCTAGGACGTCACTAGTTGCTTTGAAACATGATTACTTAGGTTAATCTGATTCCAAAAGACATGATTAATTAGTGTTGAACTAATCCCACGGTGGGGCTGGCTTGGCAGTGGCTCAGGGGGGCAAGGAACAGAGCGAAGGAACAGAGGTCAGAAGCAGAGCACGGGGCAGAGCCGAGTAGCTCGTTCCCTGGAGAGCTCGCCTGCGACGAGAGAACAGATCGAGGGGAGCTGGGAGAAGGTAAGCGAGGTGACTATTGGGACCATAAGATTGCTGGAGGGCGTCGGCAGCGGGCTTTTGCGGTGGCGCCATGGACGGCCACGGGGCGACGACATGAACAGCGATGGAAGACCCAATAAAATAGCGCACGACCTTGCCATGGACTCCTGGAGCTCACCCACACGACCGTTGAGGACGAAGGGGCACCGAGGTGGCCAGGCAACGGCGTGCAGCTAAAATACAAAATGTAAATCAAAATTAGAGAAATAACGAAAATCATTAAGAAACTGAATCCGGACTTTCAATCAATCTATCTACTTCCAAGAAATGTAAATAATAGCTATCAATTTTTTTAAGATGTTGTGGTCGCGTGGGCCCGGTCCGACCTTTTAAGACCCAATTGGCAAGCGCACCAAACCCCTCCCAAATTTTCTTATCCCCTCATCTTCTACACGAACCCGACCTTGAGAGGGAAGAAAGCATGGCCAGAGCAGCCACCGCCGCCGCCGTGACCTCTGGGATCTCGGTCCGGCCGGTAGCGCCTAAGCCCTCGCGCGTGGGCCTCTCTCGGTCGGTGGTGCGGGCTGCCGTCTCCGTCGATAGGGGCGAGAAGGCGTACACGGTCCAGAAGTCCGAGGAGATCTTTAACGCCGCCAAGGTGCTGTCTTGTTCCTCCTCTTCGGCAATTTCAGTGTCTCGTGTGAGGTTTCGTCTTCGCAGTTCGTTGAGGGAGTTTCTTGCGGCACATTTTTTAGTTCAATTGCGAAGAGACGTGCGTTTGCGGCCAATTGGAACTGTTCTCGGGCAGAAATCGTGGCTAATTTGTTTATCTTTTCTTTGTTCATGCGAATTAAATGCGTTGTGTGGGGGTGCAATTAGAGGTGGGATTTGAAGGATGAGTTGGGAACCAGGGGCTGTGAGAGGTCTAGATTGGCAATGTGAGCTTTCAGCAAGGTCAAGGTCAACTGCGTTCTTAGACCAGATTGTTACATTTAGAAAGACATATTGCATAGACATAACATCAATCAGTTATTTGAAGTTTCGAGCACAAAATTAGTTTCAATGTACATGATCCCTTGCTACATCTATGTTAGATTCTGCAACCCCAATTTGCATCAAGATCTTACAACCGAGATGGGAGTAAAGGTGGAATGATTGCCATAAGTAATTGGACAAGAGAACGTCAAAATGCCCAGTGTGGTACACAAAGTCACAAAAGGTTCATGTTTTATATCTAAGATCTGTAGTTGGTATACTACATTGACAGATGTCAGTGCAACCTATGACTATCATGAGATAGTGCAGTCTGTTAGAGATATATATGTTAGAGATATATGTGTTAGAGTAGGACTCTAGATATTATTTGGTTTCCTTATCTGTAACCTCCCTTTGTGTATATATATTGGCCCATTGGCCTCATATTCAATACAAGCATTATTCATAACATGGTATCAGAGCGTACCTAGGGTTTGCTTCGCTTGTCGCCGCCGCCGCTCTGACGGCATCACCTCTTGTCGTCACCCGATGACTCCGGCATCGCCTCTTGTCGTCGCCCGACAACTCAGCAGCCTCCTCCGAGGAGACCATCTCCTCCGAGGAGACCATCTCCGGCTCGGGCTCCGAAGATTCGGAGGACGAGGTCGCCCCCGCGTCGCCTAGACCCACCTTCAAGAACCCGCCTCCGCCGCCGCAGAAGGGCGAGGAATCCGAGACCGACGAGGAGGAAGAGGAGTCAGACGAGGAGCTCACCCACGCGAATCCTCCCTCCGCCCCCAAGAACCCGCCGCCGCCCCCGCGGAAGGGCGAGGAATCCGACACCTCCGGCGAGGACGACGAGGAGGGCGAGTCGTCCGAGTCCGACAAGGAACCGCCGCCGAAGCCTACTCCAAAGCAGGAGGCGGAGGAAGGACTGAAGCCTCGTCGTCGGGTGAGGACGGTGAGGCCAAGCCGTGCGTGCACTTCAACCGCGCTGGTCGGCCGACGACGAGGTCCGCGTCCTCGAGGCCCTCGCCGCGCCTCCCATGCAAGACCTACTGGCCGGCCGCCGCCGCCGCCATGCCGCGTGGCCCGCCGCCGCCATGCCATCTGTCGGGTAGGGGCTAGGTTTCCCCTCCGATCGCGGTTGGGCCAGCCGGCCGTTTGGTGGTTTAAAAGAAAAGAAGGTAAAAAGAAGGTAAAAAAAGAGAAGGCAAAAAAGCGTTGATCTAACAATCGCGCGAGTCGGTGCCGCTGTTGAACTTTGTTACCTTAATCGCCGCCGCGGCAGTCGGTAGCCTCTCTGATGGCTTCCGTTCGCCTCGTGGTGCTACTTCACGCTTGAGACACTACCTCCTCCAGCGGTGCGCCACGGTGGTGGTGGTGCCCTCCGTCGGCGGTGGCGTTCTCATCGCTCCCTTCTGCGACAAGGTCGGCCACATTGAGTTCGATGCTATAAGAAGCGGCGGCATCTTGCGTCGTTCTTCTACTAGCACCGCATTGGTACTTCTACATCGACGTCTGCATCGACTCCTTGGCGGTTTCTCTCACCGAGCGAGAGATAGCGGACTTGGCGCCGCTGCTACTTGAGTTCTCCTTCAGCGAGTTCTGCGGTTACGCTACTCACTATTCGACGCTGCAAAACCACCAACTCCACGATTCGGCACCTCCCGTGGATTCTTGATTACGGAGCATCTTTTCACATGACTCCACGATTCTTCTACTCATCCTTCATTACACTCTTGATTCTCCTGTCAGTGTTCTTACTGCTGATGGTACCTCTCTTTCTGTCTCTGGTCGAGGACCTCTTAGCAACTCATCTTTTCATGTTCCCTCTATTGCTCATGTTCCTCGTCTTACCATGCAGCTTCTTTCTGCTGGGCAGATTACTGATCTTGGTTATCGAGTCATTCTCGACTCTAACTCTTGTTGTGTTCAGGACCGTCACACGGGAGCTCTAGTTGGTTCTGGCCCTCGGCGTCTTGACTCTCAGCGTCTTTGGGAGCTTGACTGGCTTCATCTTCCTTCCACGCCACCGTCATTGCCGCCTCTCCTTCGCCACTCAGCTCACTCTGGCTCTTTCCAACAGTGGCATCATCGTCTTGACCATCTGTGTGGATCTCGTCTATCATCTTTAGTTCGCCGTGGTCTTCTGGGATCTGTCTCAGGAGACGTATCTTTAGATTGTCAGGGCTGTAAGTTAGGCAAACAGATTCAGCTTCCTTATCCTCATAGTGAGTCAGTGTCTCAGCGTCCTTTTGATCTTGTTCATTCTGATGTTTGAGGTCCGGCTCCCTTCGTTTCGAAAGGGGGTCATCGATACTATATCATATTTATAGATGATTTCTCTCGCCACACTTGGATATATTTCATGTCTTCTCGTAGTGAGGTCTTGTCTATCTATAAACAATTTGCCACTATGGTTCACACACAGTTCTCCACTCCTATTCGTGTCTTTCGTGCTGATTCTGCTGGCGAGTATCTCTCTCATCACTGCGCGCCTTCCTTGCTGGCGGTACTCTTGCTCAATTCTCTTGTCCTGGTGCTCATGCTCAGAATGGTGTTGCTGAGCGCAAGCATCGTCACCTTCTTGAGTCGGCTCGTGCCCTGATGATTGCCGTCTCTATTCCACCTCACTTTTGGGCCGAGGTTGTTTCCACTGCCACCTATCTTGTCAACATCCAGCCTTTTCTGCTCTTCAGGGTGCACTCCCTGTTGAGCGTCTCTGTGGTCTCCTTCGACTACTCGCCTTCGTCTGTTTGCTTTGCGTTTGCTCGTTCTCCTCGCCCCTCGAGAACGCAACAAACCGATCGCTTTCGATCTGTTGAGTGTGTCTTTACGGGATCTGATCTGAGCACAAGGGCTATCGGTCTTTGGGATCTGTTGGTCGACGGATGCAGATTTCTCGGGATGTGACTTTCGACGAGTCTCGTCCCTTCTACCCACGTCCTGTCTCTCCTTTGGCTTCCTCTGTGGAGTCTCTGTCTTTTTTGACTTTTCGAGATACACCTATCTCTGTTTTGCCTCGTCCACTTTGATCCCACCGAGTCTCCACATATTTCTCCTGTGGCCTCTCGCCATTGTCGCCGCTTTGCCGTCTCCTGCGGCTCCTCGGGCCCCACACTACACTCGTCTCGCTCGTCGATCTCGTATTGAGGATCTTCGGATGAGCCCTCTTCTGCGATGATTCATCTTCTTCGATGCTTCATCTTCTCCTGATAGGCCGTCTTCTCCTCGCTTCGCTCTCGCGATCGCGATCGATTCGGCCCCTGCCGTTTGCCCTTCTTTGGCGCAGACTACTCGTGAGCTCGCCTCCTCTGGGATCTTGTTACTCATCTGAGTGGCGGCATGCCATGGCCGAGAGATTGTTGCCCTCGAGCGTCTTGGTACTTGGGATCTTGTTCCTTTTCCATCTCACTCCCGTCCCATCACATGTAAGTGGGTCTATAAGATTAAGACTCGCTTTGATGGCTCTCTTGAGCGCTATAAGGCGCGTCTTGTTGCTCGTGGTTTCCAGCAGGAGCATGGTCGTGACTACGACGAGGCTTTTGCTCCTGTGGCCCACATGACCACTGTCCGCACCCTTCTTTCGGTGGCGTCTGTTGCCATCGGTCTGCATTCTCGGCTTGATGTCAAGAATGCCTTTCTTAATGGCGAGTTGCGTGAGGAGGTCTACATGCATCCGCCACTGGGTATTCATTCTCGAGGGCATGGTGCGTCGCCTTCGCCGCTCTCTCTATGACCTTAAGCAAGCCCCTCGTGCTTGGTTTGAGCGCTTCTCCTCTGTGGTCACTGCTGCTGGCTTTTCAGCGAGTGATCATGATCTCGCGCTCTTTGTTCACACTTCGTCTCGTGGTCGGACTCTTCTTCTTCTGTATGTTGATGATATGATCTTTACCGGAGATGACTCTGAGTACATTGCCTTTGTCAAGGCTCGTCTTAGTGAGCAGTTCCTTATGTCGGATCTTGGTCCTCTTCGTTACTTCCTTGGGATTGAGATTACTTCCACTCCGGATGGTTTCTTTATGTCCCAAGAGAAGTATATTCAGATCTTCTTGATCGCGCCTCCCTCACTGATCAGCGTACTGTTGAGACTCTCATGGAGCTCAATGTTTACCTCCGACCCTCTGATGGCGAGCCTCTTTCTGGTCCGACTCGCTATCGTCATCTTGTTGGGAGTCTTGTCTACCTTCATTTACTCGTCCGGATATCACTTATCCATTCACATCTGAGTCGATTCGTTTGCTCCTCCCACTCGGGTCCACTCTGACCACCTTCTTGAGTTCTGCGATACCTTCGTGGGACTATCTCTCGCCGTCTCTTCTTTTCACGCTCCACTCGTTCTGACTTGAGCTTATTCGGATGCTACTTGGGCGTGATCCTCGATCGCGGTCTATCTCTGCTTCTTGTGTTTTTCTTGGTGGTTCGCTTATTGCACGGAAGGCGAAGAAAGCAGATGCAGTGTCCCGTTCGAGTCGCGAGAGGTGAGTTGCGAGCTATGGCTCTCTTGACAGCAGAGATTATTTGGCTACGGTGGTTACTTGAGGATTTTGGTGTTTACATTACTACATCGACTCCCTCTTGGCGATGATGCAGTGCTATCGGTATTGCGTGATCCCGTGAAGCATGAGCTCACCAAGCATATTGGTGTTGATGCTTCCTTCATGAGGTCTTGTGTGCATGATCGGTGATTGCTCTTGATATGTGCCTTGAGCTTGGATAGCGGATTTCTTCACGAAGGCCCAGACTCGAGCACAGCACGGCTTCTACCTTTCCAAACTCAGTGTTGTTGATCCACCATGAGTTTGAGGGGGGGGGTGTTAGAGATATATATGTTAGAGATATATGTGTTAGAGTAGGACTCTAGATATTATTTGGTTTCCTTATCTGTAACCTCCCTTTGTGTATATATATTGGCTCATTGGCCTCATATTCAATACAAGCATTATTCATAACACAGTCTATATTCATCCAGAACATTTTTATATTTTTTTGTCTTTTGATAGTCGGATTTGATGTTCATTATTAGCTGTTTGTGGATGTTTTACTGATTGATGTTTCACTGCATCACAGGAGTTGATGCCTGGGGGTGTTAATTCACCAGTCCGTGCCTTCAAATCGGTTGGTGGGCAGCCCATAGTTTTTGAGTCTGTAAAGGGTTCTCGTATGTGGGATGTGGATGGGAATGAATATATCGATTATGTTGGTTCCTGGGGTCCTGCAATCATCGGTCATGCAGATGATAAGGTACAACCTTGTTTTTCTTTTCTGTGTTGTTTTTAAAATGTATGTGATTTAATATTTTAACCTAATTAATTAGTGTTAGTTGGCCGATGGATGGCTTCATTGTTCCCTATGCAATAGTAGATAATTTGATGATAGAAAGGCTTACTTGTATTTTTTTCCCGTAATACCCAGTAGGATTGATTTGACTAGTTCCATTTTATTCTCAAAAGAGAAAGGTTACCACTGGTTAAAGTAGTAAATTGCGTTGTAAAATGTTATTGGTCAGATTATGTAAATCAAAGTGGTGCAATGCGTGATTGTTGGACTTTTTTGTCACATTAAAATATGTCGATTCAAAACTTTTGAACCGCTGTTGAATATGAACTAAAAATATCTTGCTTGCTTTGGATACATTGAGATAGAAACTGACTTGACAATGCTGAATCAAAATCATTACAATAAAATCTTCTTGTTTAATTCAGGTGAATGCTGCATTGATTGAAACTCTGAAGAAAGGAACTAGCTTTGGTGCCCCATGTGTGTTGGAGAATGTGTTGGCTGAGATGGTCATCTCTGCTGTACCAAGTATCGAAATGGTCCGTTTTGTCAATTCAGGGACAGAAGCCTGCATGGGAGCACTCCGCCTTGTGCGTGCATTCACTGGGAGGGAAAAGATTATCAAGTTTGAAGGCTGTTACCATGGCCATGCCGATTCCTTCCTTGTTAAAGCTGGCAGTGGTGTTGCTACCCTTGGCCTCCCAGACTCCCCTGGAGTCCCCAAGGGAGCTACCTTTGAGACTCTAACGGCACCTTACAATGATGTTGAGTCAGTGAAAAAACTGTTTGAGGACAACAAAGGGGAGATTGCCGCAGTCTTCCTTGAGCCGGTTGTTGGCAACGCTGGATTCATTCCTCCACAACCCGGTTTCCTAAATGCTCTCCGTGAGTTGACCAAACTAGATGGTGCACTTCTGGTCTTTGATGAAGTGATGACTGGTTTCCGTTTAGCTTATGGTGGGGCGCAAGAGTACTTTGGGATCACCCCTGATGTGACAACATTGGGGAAAATTATTGGGGGTGGCCTTCCAGTTGGTGCTTATGGTGGGAGGAAAGACATCATGGAGATGGTTGCTCCAGCAGGTCCTATGTACCAGGCAGGAACCCTCAGTGGAAATCCACTAGCTATGACTGCTGGAATTCACACGCTCAAACGTCTGATGGAGCCTGGCACCTATGAACACTTGGACAAGATTACTGGTGATCTTGTTCGTGGGATATTGGATTCGGGTGCTAAAACAGGGCATGAGATGTGTGGAGGACACATCAGAGGGATGTTCGGGTTCTTCTTCACAGGTGGCCCAGTTCACAACTTTGCTGACGCCAAGAAGAGTGACACTGCAAAGTTTGGGAGGTTCTACCGGGGAATGCTGGAAGAAGGCGTGTATCTAGCGCCCTCCCAGTTTGAGGCAGGTTTTACCAGCTTGGCACACGCCTCCCAAGATATTGAGAAAACTGTGGAGGCTGCCGAGAAAGTTCTTCGACGGATATAGAGGGTTCAGCACTTGAGCTACAGCTTGCTAAGCTTTTGCTATTTGTGTTGTACTCTGTTAGTTCTACGCCACTAAAGTTTTGTATTGTGCAGCAGCAGTACGTTGTCTCTAGCCCCTTCTTTCTGAATTAGCATCTGTTGTGATTTTGCAGTGCCAATAAAATCCTGGTCCACGACTTCGATTACCGGGTCTTGTACAATGTTCAAATCTGGTTTTGTTTCTTATCTTTGACCATGTTCTTATTATCTATTTGATGGATATTTGCAATAAGTAAAGAAGGCAGAAAAGGCTGAGTTGATCATGCTACGGTATGTTTGACATGAATCTGTCTAATAATACTCGGAAGGGGAACAGCTGCTGTAGTTCTCATACTGCTGTTACCAGCCAGATATCACAAATTTCCCTACGCGGGTTTTGGCTCAAAATTCGTTAGGCCAAACGGCCTAGAGGGTGACACGCTCGCCGATAGGCGCAAAGGAGTTAGTGAGCTAGTTGTGGGTCACAGGGAGGGCGAGAGAAGTGATGCCCTCGCGGTGTGTGGCGTGCCGTCGTGGGGATGAGCTCAAAATAGGGTCGATGCGAGCTTGCCGCGAGCACGAATGGGAGAGGCGACTGTCTAGTAATTTATTATTGTATCGCTGTTCCTTTGTTCTTTGGATACACTAACACAGATGTAGCATGTGAATTCTATTTCTAACAAAAAAAGAATCAACAACTGCAGAGGTTTAGTGAAAGCGTCAGTCCAAAAGTCACCGCATATAAATGGCATGTGCATGCTCAATTCTCAGAGGGAGTTTCAAACAATTGACTAAATAAGTGTACCTAACTTGGTTGAGTGTTATAATAGAGGAATGGCTGATGTGGTTGGGGTAAGCTAAACAAAAATGCTGAAAAGCCATGTCGATCTGTGGTTGTGGAGGCATAGCATGTTGTAATGCTTCCAAATTGTAGTTCTCACTTGATATGGTGAAATTAGGAGTTAATCCAGATGTAGAAGTACAACTAGCATTCCTGAGCACTTTAGCTTTATCTGTCCCGAGTAAAACTATGCTAGAATAATTTCAATAACAGTTCGATATATTCAGTAATTTTTATTAATGCTAGACTATACCTCTCTTTTGTTGTTTTTTTTGGTTCACTTCAAGTCCAGGTTCATTCTTTTATTATTGTATCCTTTTTGTTCCTTTCTCTTTATTCCTTGTACTTGGATTACATTTTCCTTATTGCATCCAACGGGTCGTTTCTCTACTGGTTTACAACTATTTGAGATACCTTTTGAGTAGTTTCTATGCATGATTTGGTCAACTTTTTCCATCAATTCCAATGATGTTCTTTCTAGCAATGCATATGTCTCTTCATTTTCTGCTGCTTTGATCAATATGTTGTTGTACGAACAACATAATGATCCATATCATCTGGCTAGTGCAACTCTAATTTCTTCAATAGTGCCACACATTTGATTAGCCTGGGATGGTCCTATCTTTGCATGTTTTGTCCATTTTTTCAAGATATACTCTGGTGGCAACTCCTTGATGTTGTTATGGTAGTACCTTAAATGCATGATGACACAATATCCCCAAAAAATCAAACTTTTTGCATGAGCATGAAACTTTTGCTCCATTAGGATCGAACTTCACCAAGAAACTGTGTTCTCCACACTTAGCTGAATCAATAACCTATAATTCAGAAGCGGAAAAATGTGACCATCATTGTACGGACAACATCCCGTAACCATGTCAAATTCTTCTCGGAATATCTCAAACACTGCAGGTGTATATAATTTTGAAGCTTGTATCAGCATCCACACTTGTGGCACTATTGGAGATGTTTGGTTTGCGTAGAAATCACTCCCTAGTTCAGCATATATACCTTGTATCATCCACCGCTCTCTCAAAATTCTTGAAGGAATCTAATAGATCAAGCTGAACATGCATTTATCTTTTCAGCAGTACTGCACTGAGACTCTCAATTCTTTGTGTAGATTTCATGTCTGCACAAAATGTTTGCTGGCCGTAAACCAAAGCCCACTTCTCCTTGTTCTCAAATAATCAACATAACCACTCATTATCTTTCATATTGTAGTTCTCTATCGTGCCACTCCAAGCTGATATGAATTCATCAACTTCTTCAAAGTGAAAAACAGACTTGCCAAAATCTTTCTGAAATGTTTTAGAACCTTGGAAAATGTGGCTCAAATATGTTGCTGCATTCTGATAAATGTGCCAAACATACAGGCGATGAGTTGAATTAGGAAAAATCGTCCCAATGGCAATGATAATGGCAGCACATTGATCAATTAAAACTGTCTTCAATTACTTCCCTGACATGGCTCTTTTGAAAGTAAGAAACAATCATTCAAATGTTTTTGTTGTTTCATCATACAATAATGCCGCTCCATATATAATTGCTTGTTTGTGATGGTTGACGCCAACAAAAAGAGCAAATGACCTTCCATAACTATTTGTCCGGTAAGTTGTGTCAAAGCATACCACATCACCAAAATAGTTCAAATCCAAAACTGATCTTGCATCTGCCCAAAATATATTAGACATCATCTCATCTTCATTTACTTGTATTACTTCTTACATTATTATTTGATGTAATTCTTTATTTATCTATAAAATTATCGTTCAAACTGAACTTGAGAGCGACGGTTCCTCGGTAGATTTATTATCCAAAACGTGCGCTGCTCTTGCGGCCCCACGCACGCATCTCGGCACGGGCGCAGCCCCTCCTGTGCATGTGCAGCACGGCAGGAGGACGGCACCGGAGGCGCGCGCGCGGCCTCGAGTTGGGGTTGGGCAGGCCGCGGCGCAGACCCACCTGCGCGGTGTTTCCATCAGAGGCCGGGGCGATTCAAGAACAAGGTGCTCAAAGCCGAAGGTGCAAACTTTAGTTGTTTATTTTGGTAGGAGAATGCACGAAAAAAGAAGCGTTCAAATTATAAGTTCATAATCCCCAAGACCCCAACCGATGGCCCATGCAGTAGTAAACGTTTCAGATAGAATCTGACTGACAACTGAACCAGAAGCGAGCTGCCGATTTCAGCTTCCACTCTGATTTCTTGGCCAACTTTCACTTCCTAGCGTCATTTCACCTCGCAACATCTCAAAAGTATTTCGCAACCATGTACATCTCCATTTTTTTCGCCAAAAGGAAAGGTAACAAAACTAACAGTAATGTAATGCCATCTGAAAAACACACTGAATGAACCAACAAATGAAGCCCTACATCAGGACAGCCTGATGCAACCATCACCCGTATACATTAGCATGACCAAATCCAGAGTTATCGCATGCCCATTTCGATGTTAGTACACAGGGATTTAAGGTTATTTAAATGCATAAAAATACAATACTTCCTTCTTTTACTGGGAACTTAATTTAGGAATCAATTCACTACCGTGGATGGGTGGGTAATCCAGATAGAACTCAAAGCGCGGAAGAGGGCGAAATAGCGCACCGCTTGCAAAGTAGCGCTCGTGCAGATTGACGGGATGGTCACTACACGCTGCATTTGTGGAAGACCGGCCGGTCGCGCACTGGCAACTTGTAGCCATTGAAAGTTTGAACACGACGACGACACGAGCCGTGGCGACATCTCCGGCACTTCTGCGATCGCGCGCGTACACCTAGGAGGCTAGGAACAGCAGTGTGTGCGACGAAACACCGCGTTGGGCCGGTTCAGTGGCTGCGCTGCCCGCGCGCGAGTTGCTCCACTTTGCTGCCCGGTTCGCGCCGCGCACGCGTTTGCCGAACGCGGCCCGCGCGGTTGTTACTCCGCTGATGAACGTACGATGGTACAGTGTGCCAGGCAAAACTCCCGCGAAAAACCCAAACCAAAACAATCCGAAGAATCCCAGTCCATTCGATGTTTCTTTTTTTTTATTAAAAAAACATATGTAAACATTGAACATGACAGTAGAAACTTAAAGAAAAATTCAACCTAAGAAACGTAAGTGAAGCACGAGCTTTGATGGGAAAAAATTGTTGAGCATAATAAATTATTAGGGTTATTAGAAACTAATCACTCTCTATCGTGTATAAATCACAGAGCTGCATGCTTCTGTTATTAGTCTATTAGTAATTAGTTATATTTTTCCAAATTGTATGCATTCACATGTACCTTTATTTAATCTCAAGCAATGTGTTGATCATGCATGCGACAAATTATCTTATTAGTTTACATGGTATTAGAATACATTCCTCACGCATACACCGATGCATCATGGGTAGCTTACCTTGAACTTATCTTCCCTTACACGTCATCTGTATTACCGAACCGTGTGTCTTCCATCTCTTATCATCGTCACAACTTTTTTTGCTTCAACCTCCAACAGTAAGCTCAAATCTTAATCGATCACTCTCAGTTGCTACCATTTTCAATGCAAGACTTTATCACATAGTTATCTTCTACTTCTCTCCAATTATTGCTTAATGTTAACTATTATGATATCAACATGCATACACATACAACAGTCGCCGATCCCACTAGCTGTGTACACGTGCCACGCTCTCTCCGATGACCCTGAGCCTATTTCCTATGGATGTGTCATCTCTACTCCAAGCCTTTTACTCATCCGCCTTTGTATGTCTGCGTTTTTATTCTCACGAATGCATACATGTACATGTGTATGCATAATGTTATACATACTCGATGTCCTCTTTTCTCATGTCGGTCGTTCCTATTCTTCAAGATTGGCTAACTCAACATTGTGGTTTCCTCACTAATCGTGAAAACCTTCCATCTTCACTAATGCCAGTATATCTGCTTTAGTCTTGTCTAACGATATGGAGAATATTTTGTCATCGTCGGCGACAACGTGCCCCTCACTAGTGATGGCACGCTCCTAGCTCCCCGATGGCCACATATCGTCTATAGCTTATCTTCAATGCAAAGCTTCCTCTCCTCTCTGCCAGGATTTCCCCATCATCGAGCTTCTTTGGTCACTAACTTCTTCAACAACGCCGACGCTCACCACTTATCAACACGACCCTTGGCTCCGTCAATACTAAATTTCAATTATTTTTTGGTCGGATTTCGTATATAAATATAATTGCTAATTATTGTTTAATTTTATTACAAAAATATAATTTTGTAGAATTTATATCAAAATAAATTTGCTTATTTTATTTTATTTTATTTTTATTCCCAATTTTAGTTTTTTGTTGCATTTTGTATACAAATCTGATTGCATTTTTTGTTTATTTTTTATTCTAAATTATAATTATTTTGAGATTTTACTTATGAATTTTTATGGAAATCAAATTGTATTTTTATTTTATGTTTATTCCAAATTTTAATTTTATTGTACTTGACATGGATTCTTTTACTTAGGAACTCGTATGGAAATCAAATTGTTGATTTTATTTTATTTTTTATTCTGAATTTTAGTTTTATTGTAGTTTATATGGACTCTTTTCTTTTAATCTAGACTGTTATAACTTGAACCCACCACGATGGATGGTGTAGATCTTTCTTTTTTCACCGATTAACGTGAGAATTTATAGCTCTTAAGAGCGAACGTGGTGACTTCTTTTGACTCTGCTTTAATAAGATGATAGATATTGTATTCACGTGGTACTAAACGTTTCTATATAATTAGTTGGACTTTCTTTCAAATTAATTGACTACTTTACACAATTAGTTGTGAAAATAATTTATTTTATGGAGTGATAACGATATCAAATACTAACATTGATAAATCAATTTTAAATATGTGTGAAAATATTATAAAAAATGTATAGCCATTTCATAATTTTTTATTAGTATGTCACATGACCTGCATGGTCGCAATGGCGCAAATATATAGAGCGTTGACGCTAGATTTTTCAGTTAGAGTTAAATAAAATAAATTACTTCCGTATAATTCACACAATGTCATGCACATAGGTAGAGAAAAAATATTCTACAAAATGTCAATGGAAGATATTGAATACAATTTGCATATAGTTCCTAGTATTATCAAATTGCAATGAAATCTAAACTTAATTGAAACCTATAGCTAGCAAAAGTATATACATAAATTTTAAAAACTTTAGGGTGGCTCCGCATGTGACGCCGTGCCGTACGTGTTGCCACTAGCCAAGCCAGGTTTATTGCATCGTTCGTGGTTTTTCCACACACACAGTGCTACACTAGATGCCTTACAGTAGTGCAGGCACAACAGCCTAAGGTGGGGATGTACGTAGTTTCAACCACTACTACAAAAAGTTAATATTGCACGTCTCATCACAAATGGTTGACAAATATCGTTTGTATTAAATACAATCACATATTATTTTTGTTTAGCTACCGTTTGTACTACTGGATGCGCTAAGAACTGTTTGTAAAGAGATAATATCACAGGCGATTTATGTTGGGAACCGTCTGTGAAGTATCACATGCGGTTTCATGAAGTATCACAGATAGTTCTAAACATGAACCGTCTGTGATAATTATAGACTTCACAAACGGTTCTCAGCATGAACAGTCTGTGAAGTATCACAGATAGTTCTAAACACGAACCGCCTGTGATAATCATAGACTTCACATACAGTTTTAAATTATAACCATCTGTGATAACATCGCTTCAGCTCCCTGATGAGTTTCTTCGTCGCCGTTGCGTCTCTTCGCTCGCATCAATGCCGCTTTGGCTCCCCAATGCGTCTCTTCGTCTCACGCACTGAATTTATTCCTTGTTTTATAAAAAGGATATCACCATCGAAGATGATCATCCGGACATCACTCTATACGTACTCTAAAAGCAGAAATATATCCCTCTTCTGTTTCCTTGTCGCCGCATTTATGGCCTACCTGGCCATACTATACGAGCACCTCTCCGGCCGTACGCTGGTGGATGCTGCGAAAGGATACTATATCAATAATGTCCTTCCTCCTCTATCCGAGGATTTGCCGGAGCAGGTGACGGCCACCTTCTGTTGTCTTGACATCCTCCTCCGCCACATCTTCCAGGTGATCTCCCACTTCTGGTGAGTTAACCTCGTCATCGACGTGTTCCTCCACAACGACATTGCACATCTCCAGGAGGCTTACCGTCGCTTGAACTACTTAATCGAGGCAGTGGGCGATCGATTCGACCTTGCCGAGACCCCTGAAGCAAGGGAAGAAAGCCTATGGGCTCAATTATTCTTGATTCAACAGTCGGAGGGTCTTCAGGAGACACTCGAACGAGCGTGTGTCAGTGGGTGGATGCATTTCGGGCTTCGTTTGATGATCTCGAACCATTCGATGCCTACGCTGACGCCTATGAAGTTTTGAAGACGGAGATAGTATGCTACCTCCACCACTAGAAAAACTTTGATTATTTAGGTTTCTACTTTTTCTTAATCTTTGTAAGAAGCGACTGGTCACGCTGTTTGGCCGTATATAAATACAAAAATAAAAAAATAGTTGAATTTATATTTACTTCTTCTATATAAGTAAACGGTCTCGGTATAACAACATGATAGCATTACTGACCGGTGGAAAACAAGTAATACATGTTTATATGCCATATGTTCTGAATTTGCATTTATGTATATGAGAATGTGTCATATGTGTGAATTTGTATTTATGTATATGAGAATGTATATTATCACGGACGATTATTTATTGGAACTGTTTTTATGTATATTTATCACAGACGGTTTCTGTTTAAAGTCGTATGTGAAAAGGTAATATCACAGACGGTTCTATTTTAGAACCGTTTGTGATTCCAACTATATTTTTATATATTCGGACTCTAGGATTTGCCTGCGCCTCTCCTCTGCGCCTCTGACCCTCCTGTGCACACGGCCTGCTTGGGTTGCTCACCCACACGCCATTGGCTCCTAGCTCGCCCGCCTCATGTGTGGTAGCTACAGTAGCCGCGGTGATTCCCTCTTACCTGCGTGGCTCCTGCGGCTCCCCGGCCTGGCTCGACCTCGCTCAACCCAGCGCCATGGCGCCATCGCTCCGACTCGGTCCCCTTCCTTTCTTTTCTTTCTTGCTATTTTGCTTTCCCTACCGTGAGTTTGATTTTAAAGCTTAGCTTGATTTCTTTCTGATGTGTTGTTGGTTTATATGCATGCACATGTGAATGATGCTGGGATCGATGTGGGTTGATGCTACATATGCATGGAAATGATGGAGGCCTTGTGATGGGTTGATGCTACAAATGCAATTGAATGTGATATTGTGTATAGATTGCGCTCTCTGCTTAGTGTTGGTTCACATGGGTGGTTCGATGGCAAATTGGCGATGGGTGAAGTATTTTGTGGTCTCATGAATTACTCTATGATTACACAAATGCAATTGATGTTATGTATTATTTCGAGCATGCAATTTATACATTCTGATATACTTGTTGTCCTGCATCACAATTGATAGTATCTTTATAGATTTTGTTCCTGTGTACAACAAAGTTAATTTAGGATGATTTGCTTGAACTAGTCTGAATATATTAGCAAGTTTTATTTTGAGAGCAATAATCAATCTTCTGAATCTTACCTTTGTCTGTGTAATCAACTAGCCTCTCATCATTCATTTCACCTTTGTCTATGTAACCGTGTTCATACCAGTCAAGTTCTTTTCTCTTACGTCTCAGGTACGTCCTATAATTCCATTCCTGATCTCTTCTCTCTATAAAATCTATAAGCAGTGACTGTATGTGCCTTTAAAACCGGCTTATATGTATATATATATAAAGCTGGTTTTAAAGGCATAAATAGCCACTGCTTGGAGACTTTATAGAGAAATATCATCACAGACGGTTTGTAGATAAAATCGTATGTGATACGTAAGCTATCATAAACGATTTTATCTACAAATCATCCATGATATGTAAGTTATCACAGACGATTTTATCTACAAACCGTCTGTAATAGTATACATTGATAACGGTTCAAAAGTAGTATGTGATAACCTCGTGCAATTAATAACGTATAAACTTAGATAGCTAGTAAAATCATATATGATCACGCTTTTAACTATAGACGAAGAACTTTTCTGTACTGTAAAGAACTTTTCTGTACTGGTGAGTACTGTCGGCACGGTACGAAATTATCCGAGGCAGTTGCCTGAATGGGTCACGTTCCGAGCCTTCTGGTGAATAGATGCAATGCACTGACACATGCGCTGGGGGGCATGACCGCTTGAGCTTCTTTTGGATCATTGTAACGTACGCCACAATTTTTCTCTCACCCTACTTAAAACTTGATCAAAGCAAAGCTATAAGCATACAATTAACTACTGGATTGAAGATTGATAATGGCACCACCGTGCCATTAGTCGGTCAATCCATTTCATTTCATTTCATTCAGAGGGATGCGTTTCCGTCGAAACTCAGAAACCCGACAAGCTTCACGCATAGCTATCCATCCAGTAGGGCAAAACAAACAGTAGCAACTTTAGATCAACGTCTTTATGCCCACCGGCCGCTCGTAGGGCCCCATCTGTCTTCTGTGTTTTGCAGTGCACACATGTCTTTTCTGGCTTGTCTTGAAGCTCCTCGATCACAGCTTATCCCTGAAGCCATCTCTGGGATTTGTTGTCCCAACAAATGCTGTTCTATCGATATGCCGAGTCCCACCACATATGCTAGTAGCTGCACAAACCATATCTCCGTAATTCCACTTTATCTCGGCTATAATATATATTCCCTTCAACTCACACGTATACATGCAACTTGGCAAAGGTCCGTTCATGCTAGAAAGCTACTTCTTCTACTCTCGATAAGATCCAAATCCTAGCAGTGTTTCTCTCCTCTTTTCCTCGATTCCATCAACCATGGGGAGGGAGAGGAGGAGAGGAGGAATTAAAGCAGCTGATAATTGTAGGAGTAGTACTCGTCTAGCCCTGTGTGTGGGAGACGACTAGCTAGAGGTGTTATAGCACGTGGAGGCAGGGACGTGGACCAAGCCCAGACCTGCTGGCCGCTGCAGCTCCAGCCTTATCCAGTTGAGCAGTACAATGCAGCAGCAGTAGTGCCGATACAACGCAATCCTAGCTAGCTGCCTCCTCCCGGACCGTGCCCATCGAAATCAATCAATCGGACAACTCCATCGTTTGTTGAGGTTTTTTTCTTCTTGTTATTGGCACTGTTTCGTCTCGAAGCAAAAGCAGCCTCCTCCTCCCTTAAGTAATAGCATAAAAGCCGTATCAAAAAAAATATAACACTCTGTCACGCAGAATCGGTCTGTCGTACACCTACCGCCCTGCATACCCCTTATCGTGCCCTCCATACCTCTACCGCGCCCCCACTGCTCTGCAAGCACCTTGGCCCGCCATCGCGTCGTTGTCCCCGCATGCGCCACCCGTCGCGTCCCTACCCCCCACGCCCTGTAGGAGCCTGGCATGCCACGTCTCTTCACACGTCGTGTCCACATCGTCCTCATGTTGCTTCATGGTCGCCTAGTCGAGTGCCTTCCCTCGGTTATAAAACCCGTCACACGTCATTCTCATCCTTTATACCAACCGTTTTGCTCGAGAGAGGGACATAGAGGCGATCAACATAAATTTGTTTTGATTTCGTTGTGGATTTGAGAGTGTTTAGAGCAATGTTTAGTGGTCGTATCAGTAGGAAAAGCTTGATATCGAACGAAGATCTTCCAGAAGAGGTATTTTTTCTGCATACATTGTGTTTTATTAACTATGTAATTAGTGTTAAATTAGCTTTTCGAAAATGTTAGGAATATAGCCATAATTAATTTAGTAGTTTGTAAATTAGACACTGAGTAGGCAACATAATTAGAAAAGGATTACGGAAGGGCAGTTGGTTTTGGCAAAGTAGAAAAAGGTAGATTAAGTAGTGGAAACTGTTAAGGTGGGGTGTACAAATTCTGGCACATGTCGCGAATGTGTTTAGCAGGATTGTTGGGTATGTAGGAACAATATCTAAAGATGCTTGACAAAAATTTACTACGTAACGTACTTACTAGTTAAGATATTTAGGTCTGAGTTACCAAAGTATAGTTGCTCCAGCGATGTAGGACAATGTAGATTCAGTAGTGCAAACTTTTTAGGTGATTGTGTACGAACGAAACGTTTTGCACTTATTTTTTCTGAAATTTAGAAGTTTTTATTATTATGCACTGTTTAGGTTACATTTGTATATAAGGATTCCCGAAGTGTAGTTATTTTGGTGAGGTAGGGTAATGTAGACTAAATAGTGCTAATTATTTATTTGATTGTGTACAGTAAAGAATGGTGAATTGCTGGTAACATGTATATTAAGTGTATTGGATTGTTGTGACTTTTGGTAATGTCCAACATACAAGACTTGCTTGTGTTTCATAGCGACGGTCTCGTAAGGGGCAGTCCGAGTGGGTTGGACATGCCAAAACGCCAGTTTAAGGTGGTTCAGGCAGAGGGCCTGGATGTGATGAATATTCACGAGCTGAGGAGCTGCATCCGGAGGGAGTTCAACACGGAGACAGCAATGAAGAAGCTTGTCATCGAGGTGATCACCTTCACGAAAAAGGGAAGGTAGGGCATATAGAAGTTACATAAGGTGAATGGTAGTGTTGCATATGATTAGGACATGCAGATTGTTGCGAAGCCCGAGGTGACGATATACGGGAGATCGATGGTGTACGCGCAATTCGTACACAGGTAGTGGGAGCGAGAGTAGGGAAACACAGGCAGTGCATGAAGACGGGAGCATAGAATATGCTGTTTTCGAGCAAGATTACGATACTTGCGGAGAATTTTGTTCAAAATGAGGGGGCGGGAGAATGGTGGTCAGCCTGCATTGACAACCACGAGTTTCTGCCGAACTAGTCGGCTGACATTACTACATAAAAGGTAATCACAGACGGTTCAAAATCGTCATCACAAACGGTTTTTTGAACCGTCTAACTTTACAGGTCAGTGGTACTATGTGGTTATTACAAATGGTTTTTGAACCGTCTGTGAAAAAAGCTATCACGGACGGTTCTCAACAATAACCGTATGTAATAGTCAATTATCACAGACGGTTCTTGTTCAGAACCGTATGTGAAAATAGACTATCACAGATGATTTTTTTTTAGGAAAAACCATCTGTGATAGTTTCCTGTATTGCAAAAAAAAATTAATTTTGAGCCAAACCAATCAATTGCTGGACAGTAGTTTCCATATGCTCTTTCGATAGTTTGCAAGAAGGTAATTAAAAGATTCTCTCTCTCTTTCTCTCTTAATCAATGGCTCACTCTGATGTAACGGTGGCCCGATCTTCCGAAAGGTACTGATAAGTCGATTGTAGAGAACTCGACGTTGATGATCCGGAGGCTCCGACCAGAACATATCAAACCTCCCGCAATCACTACACCACTGCTCCGTTGGTTATCAACCGTGCCGAACGCTGTTGACCTCGCCAAGAATGCTATCTCCTACATGCGAATCGAGAACACAAGCAAGAAAGTAGAAGATGCAATCTGATATTGTATTACGAATATAGATGAAGTACACAATGTGGGGTTCCCCAACCGAACGTGCGGCGAGACTGCTAAGCAGAATAATCTCAAAGAAAAACCCACCCTAAACTATGACGGCTACTGTATATATATAGGGGGACGTGAGAAGGTCAACCTAAGGTTGTGCGGCCGCGGGAAGAGGCGTACACAACCTGGACTCCGACCTCGATACGCTTACAAGGCCCTATTAGGCCTAAAACGGTGACACAACACCTTATTCGCTATTCATGTCACGTATCTATGTCGAAGACCTGGTCGTAGGACTGGTCCTGGGGTGGTCTTGAGGAGTCCATGCTATCTTTGGTCGTAGATTGTGTTCCACGAGTACTGTGCTCGCATAAATAACGGTTTGAAATCTGAGATTGACATGTGGGCCTGAGCCTTAAGTGCACAGTCGTGAGCCGTGTGAACCGGCTCGTGGACTCGCGGTTCACACACTGCTTCATGGGCCGTGCCAATGACAGGTAGGTCCCACTTGTCAGTCGGAAATTAAAAATCCAGAGATAAATGAAAAATGGCACTATTCATTGGGTCCCGCTAGTCAGTGACTATGGCTAGCATAGCTCCCGGTGAGAAAAGTCATAAATGCTTTAGAAAATTTGAAATCCATTTATTTATACACTAAAAATTTGAATAACTTCAAAAATGCATAGCTAATTCATCATAACTCCAAAATGGATGAAACCAGTGCTGGAAATTTTCATTTTTATTGAACTTTATTTAAAAATAGGTTTCAAACATGTCTCTATATCAGAGAATATAGTTATGGAATATGATCCATAAAGCTATTATTTTTGATATAGAAAAAGGCTGATAACATTGAAAATTCATAACTTTTGCATAAAGACTCCAAATGAATTGAACCAAGTTGAATTGAGTTTATAATATTATTTTCTATTTACCTATGTAACCCTTTATCTCACCGCTGCTCTAAAATTTTTGGCCAAATCGTTAAATTAAATAAACTACTTTTTTCTGGTAATTGGAATTCAAACTACTATAACTATCGCATGCCAAATGAAATTGAAATAATTCTTTCACCTAAATTCATCTAAAATCTTGAACTAGCTATTGTAGAAAAATCATGCATGTTTTAGCAATTTGAATCTCATGGTATTTCTCTTTGTTTATCTGTATCTTTATTCTATAAAGCCCGAAACGATCAACGTAGACTCTTACGCCATCGAGAGTGAGCAAATGAGCTTTCAGCAAGGCAAGCATCATTTGTACTTTATTTTTGCATCATATTGATCCCAGTTTTTAATACACTAATGTTTGAAATGCAATGATATTGCTTGCATGCTATTTTCGGTATATCATTATGTTGTGAGTAGTTAGCTATGCCCTACACTTGCTGGTTCTCCTTGATTATTTCCTTATAATTATGGTTAAGGTAGATGCTTGTGATGATGTAAAGGTCATGTGTTGAATGCTTAGCCATTGCGGATCTAGAAAACAAAATAGATCAATTGACGGGATTAGGTCGTCGATTGTGGGAGACACATAACAATGCTTATTCTTTTTATTAATTTTTGTCCAGATTGTTATATCTGGTTATTGAGTGAAAAACTTGTTCTTGATATATGGTTTTGGGTTTGGACAAGTGGTTGTAGTGTGGGTGCTGTTATGCACGAGACTCGGGTTATTTGTGGTTGTCTTGTCCGGACCGTTAAGGACCGAGCCATGGACTTACGTTCCAAGTACTGATCATGCTATCACACGCGGAATATGGGTATCGTACGGTTTAGTAAGGGGGAAGTTTTATTGTGTTAAGTCCCATGGTGGTGTGAGGACATTTGTGTTTGATCATTTGTTCGGAGGAGCCGATGTAATTTTCTATAATGTGCATGGGAGCACCAATTTCGGTTATTTACATTACATCGGTATTATTCCAATGCAACTTATGAGCCCGCTTAGCAGGCGCTATCCGTAGCTTGTACTAAGTATGGGAACAACTCATAAGGGGGACTTATCTCAATAGGACTTTCTTGCTAAAAATGATCGTATCTCAATTCTCCCTGTGGCATACCTAAGGAAGTGTGCCATTTTCCAGAGGCATTTGGAGTCTTACGGGCTAGTCGAGTTGTGTGGGTAAAATAGTACACCTCTGCAGAGATAATCTATTCAAATAGCCGTGTCCACGGTTATGGACAACACTTGATTTTGGTATGCTTCATCGTTAGACTTGGAATTAAAAGTTGACATGGTTATGGGATGTTCATGCACCTTAGTTTATCAAAGTGGATAGCCACTTTGATTTTTTTTGATCTATACAATTATATATGTATTGTGAAATCCTTTCTTGAAGAAATGATTTACAATTTAGCTTTTGAAAACTAGATGGTCTAGGAATGTAAGATGTTGCGTTTTCTGCAAAACTAGAACCACTAATGCTATCATTTGATTGCCCAATATGCATAACTAATTTTTCTTTGTATAAGACTTGTGAGTACCTTTGTACTCAGCTAGTTTTTCTACTGGTTTTCAAGTGAGGACGACTTTGAGCCCAATGAGCTCGTTAGTGCCGATTTAGGCGCACTGACGAGTAGTGTTGTTATTTAACCCCCAGTTAGTTGCCATGGGTTATGGGGCACACCATGCTGGAGTTTTGGTTTATTTAAATTGCTTCCACTGCTACTTAGTCATCTTATTTGAATTTGGTCGGTCGGCCGTTATGTAATAGTTGTAGACTTAACTATTTTGTTGTATGTTTTTTTGGTTTATCAATGTATGAATATTGTATGGATGTGATTGATGTTGAATGAGAGCATGAGCATGTTGGTCACTGATCTTGGGAGCCAACATGATCTCATGCTCGCTGTTGATGAATTCCATTTTAACTCACTAAGTATGAATTTTGATTGTTTGGAGGACCGGTTATCATGTAGTGCTTGCAAGGGAGCAGTACGCATGATCGTCGGATCTCTAGTTTTAGTAAAACCTTCTCACTTAGATAGAGTTAAGTTGGAATCTATTTACTTGAAGCCCAGTGTTAGTTCTATAAGACCGGGAAGGCCTCGGTCTTACGAAAATAACCCGGGGGTCCTCACAATTTCAAAGGCCTCAGGGCACGGTATTTCTTGATGTCCTAACTTTATTGTTACTTGTTGATTCCATATAGTGTTGTATACTTAATTTTGACAGCTTGCTTGAGGTTCCTTAGTCCCAAAAGTATAAAAAAATTTGATATTTTCTGAAGGCTCGGAACTTGATTCTGTGGTCAAGAGGATCATATACAAATCTGATAATAATGACTATATCAACTAATTGGAATGGTCAATTCTTGTATCGAAAAGTTATTCGAGCCTTCAAGGTTTTTAGAAATGTAACCTCTATGTAAACCATCACATTTGATGAGTCTGTGTAGCTTTGTAATGGATGTTCTCATAGTAAAGCAGGTTTGTTACGTGGCTTTCTGTTACGTGGTCACACTATCAACACAGGAAGCTGAAGGAAAAGTAATTGGTGAAAATGGAATGATAGGAAGGTGGCGTATCATTGTTATCAATGTGGTGAGTCCAAAGATAAAACCAAACACTATTAGAAACATCATGGACATGTAGAACTAGCGGTAGCATATAGATTGTCTGATTTCATATCTTCATGGTATTTCAAAACTGGTGCAGTATCAGTAGCATATAGCATGTAATTTATGCTTTGAAATTGTTTGATTCCATATCTTCATGTAGAATGAGATGGTTAGAGCATATTTATTTATTGGTTTGCTTTCAGTTTTTTACTCCGACGGCTGTTCAGACAAAGAGAAAGGGTGTGTATATGTGCAATCTATACCTCCTCGTCCACGTCCCCCTCCTCCGTACCAAAAAATGTAGGTCATTGCAGCTCTCTCTCTCTCTCTCTCTCTCTCTCTCTGTAACTATACGTAAATTCTGTATGGTTGTGTATGCATTAACCATAAATCTAGTGATACATGAGCATCTTGACAAATCCGCTGTAGATTCTCTCAATGAAACTATACAAGTGAATTGTCTAGCTATGATAATGGCAGATCAGAGGTAATATTTTCTATTGATAATTTGGTTAACCATTCAGTCCTTTCTTCTAGGCTAATGTAAATTTGTATATATTTTGTTTCTAGCACTTGTAAACATTAGTTTGAGTTTATTTAAATTTGTAACAAGCTACCCACTGATACCTACATGCAATCTTGGCATGTTCCCTATGTATACATTCCTGACTTATAAGAGCATTATTGGATAGCTAGACTTACTAAAAGAAGGAAATGGGAACTAGCCTAATGCCATGAGAACTAACACTGCAACTCAATTTTTGGTGCTACATTTCACATCAGTTAGCCATGGTTGGACTACAGGAGCCATATCAAAGCTATTTTGTTAGGTTTCTGCTAATATGCTATTTATTTTTCTACCATGTACTTTGATAATCTATGAATGGACAAATCTATTTTCATTGTCATTGTAGTATCTTACTACTATTTTCATTGTTGAGTAAATTGTGACAAGTAAATACATGAATATGATGAGGTTTGAAAGTTCAAGCTCCTGTCTGATTGCAATATCAGTTTAAGAGTTCATAACTGATCCATGATTTGATTCTTTGCAGCTGAGCACTGGAGCGACAAATTGAGTGTTACAACTCATGTAACTTTGCAACTCAACAATTGTTGTATCATGTACATGTAACTGTTATTTAAACTAGTTTGTTGTTGAACATTAGTTGTTGAACTCTTGTAACTGTTGGATGTTTTGATGTTTCAATTTGAACTCGAACATGTTGTAGATCGATGTCAGGAGCTATCTAGTGGTTTGTGGTTGTGTAACGAAGTCGAACATATTATTGTCGAATCTATATATGACATGGTTTATGGATGTGTTACATGTCAGTTTGTGTTGTATTATTTGTTATGAAAAATGAATGCATGATTGTTTGATAATCTATGAATTGACATATATGAAATGTTCGCTACATGTGAAAAATTAGGTTTTACATTTAGGTCCCTACGCTAATTCCCGAGTGTTCATTTTTGTCCAACACTCGGGAACATAAGCAATGTGTAGTTTCAATTGCTGGTACACATGGCGTATTCCCGAGTGTTAGGCACTCGGGAACATATTCCGTTACAGTGGGTCGATTCATCACGGTTTTTATCTCCAGAGTGTCTTTTGTTTTCCGAGTGTAAAGGTGAATACATGGGATATCCAGGCCTACCGAGTGTTTATTTCTAAAATATTTACCCGACTAATCTATCTTAAGCATTTTTTTTCCCAAATACCAACCTTTGAAAAAAAAATAAATCCTAAATGTTTTATTTAGTCTCGTGAGTATTTCTGACACTCAAAAACTAGACGTACTCTGATAGTTGGCACTCGCGGTGAACACATCTGTTTCAAGACTATGTGCAATGTAGTAGTTTCTAAGAGAGCGTGTATATAAGAACTAGCTCGTTCTTACCGGTAAGTCACCGCGGAGTATGCACCGCTTGTGTCGACGATTTTTACGAGTAAAAATACTGTACTAGTCGGGCGGTGACGTACGCGTGCGTTGCTCATCCTTTGATGGCATACAGAGTACCACCATCAGCTAACCACCACACTATGCTGTCGCCCTCAAAAAGGGCATTCAGGGACGATCTTTCACGGTCCCCATCGTGTTAGGTTGGCAAGCTCAGGCGCGTAAGATACGACAGAGTAAGAAAAATAGCATGCTTAAAACTAGCAAGCACAGACCGATCGTGGATTATACAGTTTGGGTAAGCTTTTGCAGCTAGGGTTAACATGTGTGAGTTATTGGCTAAGATAACATGATTGCGTGATAAATCACCGTAAGCGAATAGACAAATATCGCGTCGATTCCTCCCTCAAATGTCACAACAGGTTCTATCGTGCTCTGGACTCGCGGTAGGCTATGTGGCGGTCTCCTGTTCGGCGGCGGCAAGCCTGCCACGCCTTCATCGTGCGGCAGGTGGCCTGCCGCGCGGTGGGGCACGCCAAGGGGCATGCGCCGTTTTTACACTTTCACTCATCGGGGAGAGCCTATTTTTGTTATTTCGTCGCACGACAGTGCATTTAAGCTAAAAACTCAATTTGTGTCAATGCATTTATGTTAAAATAACGTAAGAAAATAGAAATAGGAGACACAAATTTTACGTGAAAAAAACCCTTTGGAGAGAAATCACGAGCGCACACACGAAGTTAGTTTTAGTATATGAGAAAATGTTAAATGTTTATAATGATATTTTTTGTTCTTTTTTATAGACTAAATAAATATATTTATAATGATACATACAAAATTTTTGTAAGATTAGGGCTGTAGGTTACCAGAAAACGAAATTCCAACCACACTAAAACTCAAACCATTTATGAGTCCGAGGACGAAGGAAGAGAAGGATGCCGACAGAATCATACTACACACACCCGTAGAAATGGGCAAGAAAGAAACAAAATAACAAAAGGAACCAATCAGATGGGGCACCTACTGCGCTCCACAACTTTCGCAGGAATCTCCAGCGCCTCGCCTCTCCTCCCCAAGATTTATTTCGTTTCCCCTTTATATCCTGCAGCCGCGGCCTCCTCCTCCGAGAGCTTGCTGCTAGCTAGAGCATCGTCCTCCTCACGCGGTTGCTAAGTAGATCGTAGCTAGGGTTGGTTGGGATGGAGGGGGAGAATGTGGTGGGGAGGAGATCAGTGCAGGCGGCGGCGGGGCAGGAGGGGGAGGAAGGAGGGATGACGAAGCACAAGGTGAAGAGGAAGCGCGGGCGGGTGGAGCTGCGGCGGATAGAGGACCGGACGAGCCGGCAGGTGCGCTTCTCCAAGCGCCGGAGCGGGCTCTTCAAGAAGGCCTACGAGCTCTCCGTGCTGTGCGACGCCGAGGTCGCGCTCGTCGTCTTCTCCCCCGCCGGCCGCCTCTACGAGTTCGCGTCCTCCAACTCCAGGTGCTACTGTAAACCACCCAATTAGCCCTGCCTGTATCCGTGTGCTTTTTGGAGCATGCTGTCCAATGATCGAACACTATGTATGTTTTGTTTAGTACTGCACACTAGTAGCTTTATTGCCTTTTCTTGTACGTACTGGTCTTCTGCATTTTCTTGTACGCGGAGCGCGGATTGGTCTAGAAATCGTTGCCGTATTAGGCGCCGGGACTCGAGAGGGTTCTCGAATGGACGGACATGCAATGCTGCCGCTGATACGACGGGACCTGTGCCTGGAGCAGTCCAGAATGATGTGCAGCTAGCGATAACCATGCCGGAAGATTTTTAATTCTATGTCGCATTTCATCATTGTCAAGGGGATTTCACGTAGACGTGTTACCGGGCTTTTCAGTAGTAACTAAAATTCGTGATGCTGTTGTAAAACTGTAATTAAGTGCACTTGTAATAATATTTTCTAATAATATACATGTTTCACCAGATGGTGCTTGTGGGCTAATGTTGAGTTAATACACACCGGTCTCAACACATGCATTATATATATATATATATATATATATATATATATATATATATATATATATACGTCGATGAATTATTATCGATATTTGTGAGTTAAATGCTGGGATACAGCTCTCGAAATTATACAAGAAGAGACAAGGGATTTTTTAGACAGATTCAGATCTTCTCCGGAGAAAATAATAACCATACTCCTGTATTTTTTATTGAAAGATTTTAGAAAGCACAACAAGCCACCGAAACTAAGTTTAATAGCTTTTCTTTCTGGGTGTTCGTCTCTGTTGAACTCTCTGTTACTCTCTTGTCTACTGGCATCGCCCTTATAAAGGGTTTGATAGGGTGGCAGTTGCTGTGTGTTAGGAGACACCTTGATGGTTGCTTTAATACGCACGTTGTTGGCAGTTGTTGTCAGTGAGACATCCTACCTGCATGTTTGTCAAGCAGCTATTGCCAGAGGTGGAGAGAAGTACATACAGTAATGTCAGAGACATATGCGCATGTGTATTGACTACCACACATAGCAGACTGTAGTGTACATTGGTCTCTAGTTGATAAGGTCCACATGTCTGTGGATTTATTGACCATAGCGTGATTGTGATTTGACCTAATCATAACAGACCCTACGACCATCCTATGATCGTAACCTGAATTAGTCGTAACATTCCTTGGTTGGTTGTTGCAGGTACCACCGACCATAGGTATATTCAATGGCTATTTAGAATACTATTATCCATAATAAATATTGAAAAGTAAGGCATTTTAATCTGCTTTGTTACCGTTCGCAATAATTGTAGCCAAAAAAATTAACATGATATATACTGTTCTTTTTTTTTTCCTGCGATGACCATCGTGTATATATATACATAGTTTTGATGGTGAGCGGGATTAAGTTCGTCTGTGAAGTCAACATATCAATTTTGAACGATTAATTATATGTACACTTTGCTGGATTTGGGTTTAACTTCCTGTTTTGTGACATCTTTCTTGCAGCATTGAGAAAATTTTTGGTCGATACTGGGACGTTCCCACCACAACAAACCATCTAAATATTGAAGCACGAGACTCCCGGGTTGATTGCAAAATACAGGTCAAGCATATATAGTTGATAAGTGATCAGTATCCGAACACCTTTTTTTTTTATGATCACGCTATATATATGCTAACGGAATTCATAGATCTCGACTGTTGTCCCAAATATGTCATTTCTTTATGACCATGACCATCAGGTGGCATGATATATACATATTTCCTTATGCTTACGTACGTACATAGTAGATACGAAAAAACTCGTTAATTCCACGTACTGAAGATGGCTACAACTTTCACTGATTAATGAGTGCGAAAACAAAAAAAAAATCTTATAAATTCTAAAGAACATGAAAAAGTGATTTTTTGCATTTCATTTTATATAAATTTATTTGTGTTTTTTTTGTGAATTTTCAAGTAGTCTTCATATATACCTTAAATTGTTTGTATTTGTTCTTTTATCATTTTGATATTTTCAAATTGATTGGAAGCGTCTACCAAATTTAGAACTTTACTTGTTTCAACCTTTAATTTATTAATTATAAAATTATGTAGAATTTAGTGTTGATTCAATAAGCGTAGTCGACGCCTTGCAGTGAGCGAAGCTCCTGACGACCCACCGTGCCTTGTAGCGTTCGAAGCTTCCATCTTCCTTGAATTTGTGGCGAAAGATCCACTTGCCACTAACAAGATTCTTGCCAGCAGGTTTGGGAACAAGCTGCCATGTGTTGTTGGCACGGCGGCGCCGAACTCGGCTTGCATCGCCATGCGCCAGTTTGGATCCTTGAGGGCGGCATGCACCGATGTGGGAATGGGTGAGATGTCTGCCGTCGTGACCAACGCCGCATACTTGGGATTGGGTTTGAAGGTCCCAGCGCGTGCCCGAGTGATCATCGAATGGCGTTGTACGACTGGGATGTCAATCGCCGGCGGTGTCGACGTCGCCTGTGCACGTGCGCCGGATCCGAATGTGGGCGACGAGGGAAGGGGTGCTGGTGTCGAACATGTCGGGGAGGTAGGTGTTGGTGCCGAAGGAGGAGAATGTGACGGAGATGATGATGCGCTCGGCGGCGTGGTTGGTATGTCGTGTGCGATCGGAGCCAGCGTGCTGTCGAGGTCGGCGCGCCAGGGTTCGTAAGCGTGGCGCGACGGCGATGGCACGACAGACCGGGGGCGGAGCGGGAATGTCGCCTCGTCGAAGTAGACATGGCGTGAGACAATGACGCGTCTCGACGTCAGGTCATAGCACCGGTAGCCTCGATGGTCCTGCGAATAGCCAATGAAGATACAAGCTACAGATCGCGGAGCAAGTTTGTTAGCACTGGTGGCTTGGGTATTGGGATAGCAGAGACACCCAAAGACGCGGAGCATGCTGTAATCGGGAGCACGTCCATGGAGTAGTTGAAACGGAGTCTCCAGCGATTTGGGTTTGCAGGGCCGCCGATTGAGAAGGAAGGTGGACGTGTGGAGAGCTTCGACCCAGAACTTGGGCGTTAGGCCGGCGTGGAGAAGGAGGACGCGAACGCCGTCGTTCAGGGTGCGTAGAATGCGCTCGGCCTTCCCATTCTGAGGGGAAGTGTAGGGACAGGAAAGGCGCAGCACAATGCCATGAGAGGCATAGAAGGAGCGGAGAGTGTTGTTGTCAAATTCACCGCCATTGTCGGATTGAATAGCCTTGATCGGACAATCAAACTGTGTGCGAGCGTAGGCGTGAAATGACCGAATTGTAGCGGCAACATCAGACTTGCGACGAAGAGGGAATGTCCAGACAAAGTGAGTAAAATCATCGAGTAAAGCAAGATAATATTGATATCCCGAGAAACTGATTTCGGGAGATGTCCAGACATCACAGTGAATCAATTCAAATGGTGTTGTTGTTTTTGGAATGGAAGAGTGAAAAGGTAAACGAATATGTTTGCCGGTGCGGCAAGCATGGCAAGTATGAGACAAATCTTTATTACAACTGAAGTTGAATTGCTTGAGTAACTGAAGGAAGCCCTCATGCCCGGGATGGCCAAGTCGTTGGTGCCAGAGATCAGCAGTGATGGTGGCGAGACAGTGTAGACGTGACGGCGGAGTAGATGGCTGCAGCGGATACAGGTCGCCGGTGCTGTTACTACGGAGAATCTCCGCCTTGGTGTGCCGATCCTTGATAGAGAAGCCAAATTGATCAAATTCAACAGGAATAGGATTGTCACGAGTTAAAGCACGAACGGAGACGAGGTTTTTGATCAGGGAGGGAGAAATAAGAATGTTGTGCAGGGCAAGAGGAGAAAGAGAGGTGGGAATGGAGGAGGATCCTACATGGGTGATCGGCAACAGGGAGCCGTTGCCGACCATGATATTGGTGGAAGAAGAGTGGGGTGTAATGGAGGAGAAGTTACCAGAGCTGGAGGCCATGTGAGAAGAGGCGCCCGTGTCGAGGAACCAGTTGCCGCTAGGGTTGTGGACGGAGAGATCCGTCGCAGCCAAACCAGTGAGGATCTACGTGAGCGACGGATGCGCCTTGCAATGGTGGCGGCGTGGGCTGCGGAGGCGCGTTGGCGGGCGTTGGCCTAGAATGCTGGCGTTGTCCGCGTGGTGGTGGAACGCGGCGGCGTGTACCGTGCCGATCCACGGATTAACGCCGGGCTTGAATCCGGGCGGCGCCGTTGGTGGAGCAGTCGATGAAGAGGAAGCAGTGCTGGATGGCTTCTTCTTCTTCTTCTTGTTGGAGGAGGGGGTCGTCGATGATGGCACTTGTGAGCGGTTGGTGAAGCTGGACGAAGATCCACCCGTGGTACCTTGTGGCGTCGGCGACGGCAAGTGAGTGGATCGGGCTTGGGCAAGGAGCGCCGCGGCAGCCTGCAGCTTGGCGGATTCGCCGATCCGGTGTTCCTCAAGTTGGAGCATAGAGCGGGTCTTGAGGAAGGAGGGGAGGCGCTTGCGCATGGTTATGTGTGGAACGGCTTGGTGCAGGCTCGGGCTGAGACCCCGGATGATGTTGAGGACAAGATCAGGCTCGGTGACGGGGGCGCCCAGATTGGCCAGGCGATCGGCCATGGATTTCATCCGAGTGCAGTAGGCGAGTACTGGCATGTCACCCTGGAAGAAGCGGCGAAACTCAGCGTTGAGGTAGACCGCTCGAGTCGACCTGTTGTCGCGAAACAGGTTTCGGATCCCGCGCCAGAGAGAGAAGGCGGTGTCCGCGTCGTCGGAGACGATGCTGAGGAGCTCGGGAGCGACGCGGTTGTAGAGCCAAGAAACGATGGCGCAGTCGTTTTGCACCCAGTTGGAGTCGCCTTTGGGTGGGGAGCCATTAACGTGGTCACCCAGGCCATATTGGCCGAACACGGCGGAAAATGCACGTGCCCAGGCCGTGTAGTTGTCGTCGTTGAGATCCAAGACGATGGGTACCTGGATCGGATGTTGATTGACCGAACGACCGCCGAGGGGCGGGATCGCATCAAGGTTAGCAGTGTTGGGGAGGCGCAGGCCGGAGTCGATCTCCGAGTCCGACGATGCGGCGGAAGAGGAGGAGGAGGAACTCATGGCTTGGGCGGCGGCGAGGGGAAGAAGGAGGGCAGCGGAAGTTTAGGATCGGGAGATGGCTGATACCATGTAAGAGTGAGAATGATTGCAACCGCAATAGTATTCAGCAATGTTACAGATACATATACTAGTGCATGAGCTAACTGACTAAGCTACAAACGAGGGAAGCCACGGAACGTGGTAACCGCATAATTGCATGCTAACACCACCGACCATAGGTATATTCAATGGCTATTTAGAATACTATTATCCATAATAAATATTGAAAAGTAAGGCATTTTAATCTGCTTTGTTACCGTTCGCAATAATTGTAGCCAAAAAAATTAACATGATATATACTGTTCTTTTTTTTTTCCTGCGATGACCATCGTGTATATATATACATAGTTTTGATGGTGAGCGGGATTAAGTTCGTCTGTGAAGTCAACATATCAATTTTGAACGATTAATTATATGTACACTTTGCTGGATTTGGGTTTAACTTCCTGTTTTGTGACATCTTTCTTGCAGCATTGAGAAAATTTTTGGTCGATACTGGGACGTTCCCACCACAACAAACCATCTAAATATTGAAGCACGAGACTCCCGGGTTGATTGCAAAATACAGGTCAAGCATATATAGTTGATAAGTGATCAGTATCCGAACACCTTTTTTTTTTATGATCACGCTATATATATGCTAACGGAATTCATAGATCTCGACTGTTGTCCCAAATATGTCATTTCTTTATGACCATGACCATCAGGTGGCATGATATACATATTTCCTTATGCTTACGTACGTACATAGTAGATACGAAAAAACTCGTTAATTCCACGTACTGAAGATGGCTACAACTTTCACTGATTAATGAGTGCGAAAACAAAAAAAAAAATCTTATAAATTCTAAAGAACATGAAAAAGTGATTTTTTGCATTTCATTTTATATAAATTTATTTGTGTTTTTTTTGTGAATTTTCAAGTAGTCTTCATATATACCTTAAATTGTTTGTATTTGTTCTTTTATCATTTTGATATTTTCAAATTGATTGGAAGCGTCTACCAAATTTAGAACTTTACTTGTTTCAACCTTTAATTTATTAATTGTAAAATTATGTAGAATTTAGTGTTGATTCAATAAACGTACAATAATTAAACCGCAAACGCGCAGGTCAGGTGTAGCTTTTCACCTGAGTATCCTAGGGTATCGAATCATAGGGAACAAATGGTATCACAACTAAGGTAGACTATTACTACTAATAGAACGATGTATGAAAGACTGTATTAAAGCTAACACCGGAATTCGAAACTATCTAGGTTTTACTAAAGTTTAAGCAATTCCTACCTAGGTCTAGGTTCACTTACATGCATAAAGACAAAAAGATAAATTAATCTATAAATTGCTAATATGCTAAGATAGCTCTCATCCTAGTAATCAATACCGCTCTTTTCAACTTCGCACCTGTCACGTACTAGGGTTAATCTAAAACGGCAAGCTCTGTACTACTTGTTATAGATCAGATGACTAGACCTAAACACCATGTTCAATTCTAACAACTAACAAATCGACAACGCCACAACGCAATTAATTAACATGATAATAAGCAGACTTGTAATACCCTGGCCAATTAGTGTGTGACTCATGTAGAATTGTGGTGGGATTAGTCCCACATTGCTTGTCTAAAGTGAGTTGTAGTGACATATAATGCTTGTTGGGGCTAAACATAGCACGTTCGAGTTAACCATTTTACATGAAACATGACGAAAATGTAAGCGGGGTGCTATGCATACGTGGGTGTGCCCTATGGTGGGCTGAGTTTTGAGTGGATTTTGGGTCATGGTGTTACAAGACTAATCATAGCAAAAAGTACGACAGTAGCTTAGATAAAAAAACATTGTGAAATTACATAGCAAGATCCCCTAAACTTGGGGAAGAACATGAAGTTACCCTATATTATTAGATCGGGTGAACATCATGGAAGAAGTGGTAGATCGGAGGCATGAAGACGCGTGTTGGATCTCCTCTCTGGTGTTGTCTGTGCCAGTGACTTGTGCTGCCCAATGTTGGGGATTGCGTTGCTTGGCGCCTCAACTTCGGTTTCGTGCCTCGACTTCGCGTGACTCGGTGACTCCAGTGTAACCCTAACTTGAATTTTTTCAGATTTTTATGGCAAATTTATAAGCTGAGGGGGAGAAGCCTGAAGGAATTCGGCATGAAGAGTCTTGGCACGGTGGCACCATTGGAACCTATGTCGGTGTGGGTCGGTGCACGTGGGGGCGCCGGTCCGTGCCTAGGTCGGCGTGGGTCCACTTTGGCTTCTCTCCGTATTTTCCTTAAGACTTTCCATCTGGGAATTTTTTGGAAATTTTGGCATGGGATACCTTAGGAAACTTAGGGTTTTTCCTTTCTAAATCTTTCTCCCTTCCGGAAGGTCCTGGAATTCCCTCTCTTTTCTCTCTTTTTAGCATGTTCCTGCATGATTTTAGCATGTTCCTGCATGATCAACGTAATACAACATATCTCCAAACATCGTTAGTGTTAGTTGCCAAATGACACTGTTTAAGCACAAATACAGAAATAATCAATGGTAAAGTGGGGCGAGTAAATTGTATAAAGCACCAATTACACTTAGACACATCAAATTTTGTGCTCAATTTAAAAGTTGGCTGTAAAAGTTTACTTGAATGTTTTCTGCACTTTAACCCCAAAAAAACATCAGCTTACATGTTGTAGTGAGCGCCGTACAGATGGTCAAATCAGAAATAACTGGTTTGGGAGGAATTTACACAAATTCACACTGTTTGAGAGGTCTAATTGCACAAGTGACATACGACAACATATATATAGCACATATAGAAGTTAGGGGAAATTTCCTCAAAAATAACATCGTGTCACCGACATGGCCTGTGATGCACGTGTCATCTTCATCTTGATATTATTTTCCAATTTATACATCTTGTTGGTGTTACTGAGCAAATTTCTTGTAGAAGTTACAATGTGTTGGTGATATTTTTGTTTGTCATCAGTGCCATCATGCAACCACTTTCGATTTGGCCACCAACTCAACATGGCTTTTTTTTTCTTCCAAAAAATATGGTGTGGTGTATGGAGTAGCACCTTTCAAAATAGCTTCAAGCACAAAATATATGTCTTATATGAATAGTGACATTTATCATTTTATTTTTCATTTTCTTTACCATTTCTGGTACTGTTAACATAGAATGATTTAATGTTTTATACATAGTTAAGAGCAAATTGAGGAATATCACTGTTGTTAGGGTTATTTAGCCTCCTTAAAATTACATTGTATAGCTTATTTGACCTTCCTCATCTCTAAATCCTGGCTCCACCCTTGGTTCCAGCCTACCTATGAACCGTCCGAATGCATGGCTGAATCTTCTAGCCACATCCATGATCATATGTTCTGAAAAAGGAACCACGCACCATGTATTGGTCTGCTTTTATCCCACGGTTCCATAGCATTAGGTGCAGATCGACCACACCACCTGCAGGGAATATATCTGTGCAATCTTCAGTTTGTGTTCTAGCTAAAGAAAGCTGCACTTTTCACAGCTGAATATCCTCTTTTAGAATCTGAACATCATACGATACATGTGTGTATATGTTTTCTGAGGACTACCAATTAATCTTTATTCAAGCTCTCACAGAATACGCTAATCATCTATATATATATTCTTTTGCTGGCTCTTCCGATCTTCTTTCTACAGCTTGATCAGAATGTGCAGTCAGCTCCAGACTCAGTATCTGAGTTAAATCAGATTGCTCAATGGTAATGAAACACATATATCTGATGAATACAACCATTGCTTCTCGTCGAATATTGTATATTTTGCCTTACTGTCTAATTGTCCAAGTAAATTTCAGGGCTCTGGAATCAGATGTCAACGAGATGTGCATGGCTGAGCTGAGACGTTTCGAGGAAACAGTGACTGACGCTTTGACAATTATTAAGGTCATACCGGAGCTAATTTGTTGGTGTCTATAACATTCCAGTATATGAAGTGGACCTGCACTCCATTGCAATGTTCATGGAGTGACTGAGAGCGGCTTAATTTTGTGTTTGCAGAACAAACTGAAGATGAAGGTGGCTGGGCTCCCCGAAACCGAGGTTAGATTAAAATTTTATCGATTTACAGACCATTCCAAAGGACTGAAAAGAATCAACTTCTGAAGAAATTATAACATCTGTAAACATATTGCATGAGAATTAATCTGGGAAACGTGTGCTTACTTGATCTTTGTTGCTGTTTGCTGTCCATGGCCGAAAGATAAGTCCGCTGAAGAAAACGAAGAACTGGTGGAGTCCAGAGCCAGAAAAGGAGTGAGATCCTGGAAAGGGGAGGGGTAGCTACAGTTTGCAACTCCAAACCTGCAAGCTTTGGCGAACAGGTTTAGCAGGGGCTCATGCTTACAACCGTCAACTAGGTTTGCTAAATACTAATTGCCTCTCAAGTATCGTCTTGTACCTCTCAAAAAGACGAGTATAGTCTTGTATCAAAACGATTCCCCTGCACGCTGTATGTTTCTTCCATTTGCATGTGTGCCTCCCTTTCTTTGCGCGTGTATGTAAAACCCCGACAATTAAAGAATGCTGGTTTCAGGAATCATTGCCGTGTCTCGTCTAGTAATGTGTCAGGCTGGCTGTGGAGCTAGTAACTTTGCTATGCTGATTTTATTGAAGAATGGTTCGGGATCTTAGATAATCTTTGTGTTTTCCTTTGTGTCCGATTCGTACTAGGAGTAAAGTCCGAGCCGAAGTTGTGCTGCTGTTTCTGTTTCGTAGTCACTATCGGACACTGTGTAGTTACCGAGTGCCCCGACAATTACCGAGTGTCAAAAGTCGGGGCACTCGGAAAACATTATTTACCGAGTGTCAACACTCGGAAAACATAAACACCCGGTAGTAGACCAATTTACCGAGTCACCACACTCGGTAACTTAAGACACTCGTTAAAACTACAAGTTTACCAAGGGCGCACTCGGTAAAAACAATGACTCGGTATTGAGGTGCCACGTCACCTAGATAGCAACCGTGCGTAAACGGCGTCACGGCATGACATGTTTACCGAAAGTGTTATGAGCATACACTCGGCAAACATCATGTTTACCGAGTGCAAGTTCACAACACTCGGTAAACACTATCTTTTCCGAGTGTATTGTCGAAACACTCTCGGTAAAATTCAACCAAATTTCTTGTTTTTCCCTTCATTCTTTTCCTCTATCCACATATGATATTTAGTACTCCATTCCAAAATATGGTGTTTATTTCGATTTATTTACTATATTTCACAAAATTTTCATTCTTTATGAAAATTAGGTACATATCGTGTAAATTTAATTGTAATAATTAAAATCGAACTCGATAAATCACGAGATTGGAAGAATTAACATTGAAGCATACATCTATATTATAGAAAAATTTTATAACGCTTTCGAAGTATATTTACATTCGTCACGCCAACCAAGTACATCTTCCAAAGAGACACTAAACATTAACAATGACAGTAGGATTTCTATTAAGAGTGAAATTCAACATTATGATTTGAACTTGGAATTTTTAGATAGTAAATAGATGACATGAAATAGTTCATGTGAAAGTTTGGTGAATTTTATGATTAAATTGGCATTTTTCTTTTTAGTTTTGCATGAAATGATGGATACTTTTACCGAGTGTGACCTTAAACACTCGGTAAAGGTTAGCCACGCCCACTTGCCTGCCATGTGGTCACATGCTCTGCTATCGAGTGCGTAGATCCGGGCACTCGGTAAACATGTACTGTGCCACGATGTGGTCGCCATGTTTCTTTACCGAGTCGCCGTAGATCCGGGCACTTTGTAAACATGTACTAGGCCCACATGTCATTGGGCTGCATGGTGTTGAGTTTACCGAGTGCAGTATATCTAGGCACTGCATAATGTAAGCACTCAACACCTACCTGCTTTCTCCCTCGGATCGTATATCACTCAACAACTCCCATGCACAGCGCACGCACATCCATCCTCGCCAGACCGCTGCCGTCCCAGCGCCCCCGCCTCCGCCGCGCCGCCCGCGCGCCTCGCAGCGCCAGCGCGCTTCCACGCCGCCGCCGGCGCCTCCCTCGCCGTCGCCGCGGCCTCCCCACGCCTCCTCCCCTCCTCCACCTGCCGCCAAGCGCCTCCCATTGGCCGCGGCGCCTCCCACCGCCGCGCCGCCTCCCCTCCACGCCGCCCTAGGTTTTGAGAAATCTTTGGCTACCAACTCCATTTTTGTTATGTTCAGGGATTCTGGATCCTAGATACATGTGTGCTTTGCATCGATATGATTGAGACGATTAGTTACTACATAGGAGAAATGTGTGATGGTTGACGATTCATAGGGTTGGATCATTGGCTTGCATAAAAGCTCAAGCGTAGGAAACTCGTGAAATTTTGTAGCTAAATTGATTTAGTAATCTTTGCATTCCATGTTTCGCTACTTAGTGGTGTTTTGTTGATATGTGACGGTAATAAGGTCCTTTTTCTATGCTATATTTTGATGCTATTGAAACAATTAATTAGAATGGCGAAATGGGTTGCTTGTTCTTTTGTTTTTGTTTGCACATTGCATTATGGTCCAATGTCCTATTTAGAATTAGTGAATGATATGATATGGTTCTTAATTTTCCATTTTGGGTGTATATGGAAAACAATGGCAGCCAGAAGATGTCATTAAAAGGTTTGAGAAAGAAGCCATCTTGTGGACGGTAGGGGTATGCAGAGTACCCTTGAGCACTTGTTCTCACCAATTCTATAGTGATTACCTCCCAGACGAACAATCAGGAAGCACCTGTGCCCAGTGGTAAGTTCCTTTCACAACTCTCACTTGTATGGCACTTTGATGTTTTTCGCTACTCTATGACCGACCTCCCAATACTAGGCATTGAACTTGACCTTTTCATGTGATTCGGCTTAGGAACCATAGTTTTCACAGATGATTATTTTTGTAAAAAAAGTATTATTCTTGTATTTGAATAAAAACTAGATTATTTATATAAAAATTCATGAGACAACATGATGTGATGTTGCCCTTCCAGTGAAATGCTATTTTCAAGAAAATTGAATCCATTTCATGCTATTTACGATGAAATCTAGCTCCTTATTTCTTGATTTAGTCCTAGAAAATTTGGTGTGCCACTACTATATGAAGGGCGTAAAAGGGTGTCCCATTAGTAAGCCCAATTGAAGCAACGTGGGGGCCCGGTGGTCAAGAACAAGGATCGCTTCATTAAGGTATTTCATTTTCAAAATTGAAGTGCATGTGATGTCTGCAGATAATAGTTCACTTTAGAACTTTTTCTCGATTTCCATCCATATATGATTGGGATTATCGGTTGAGCTATTTTGAATCTGTTGTAGACTTTCTAAATATCCAGTATATGCAACAATGAAAATTCTTGCTATCGGGATAAAGTATGTTAGAAATATATGTTAGAAATAAAGTATGCTAGAAATATTCGTTCATACCAAATCTGCACTACTACTCTATTGCTCTAAACTGCAATATCGTCTATATGTTAGGATGGATGACCGTCGGTGGATGTACACTGCTATCGTAAGAGGGTCAATACACAAATAAATGGATTGAGAAGGCCAATGATTTCATGACGAAGGCATTTGCAAATGGACGGCGACATGCCCGTGTCCTGTAGGAAGTGTAAGAACAAGGCAATGAAAACATATGAGGAGATGACTAAAGATCTTGTCAACAATGGATTTGTAGAGAACTATACCCGGTGGACCATGCATGGTGAACGCCATCGTGCGAGAGAAGAGGTCGTGAGACAACGGATCGAGGAGTTTGATTCTCGCCGGGTGGCGTAAATGTTAAATGACCATGACATGGCTTTCGATGAAGGAAGTGCGAGCGAGAGCGAGCAAATCGCAAAGGCGTTTTACGCCATGTTGATGCGCACAACAACCCTTCACGGGCGCACAATGTTTCTAAACTGGATGCCATTGCACGCCTAATGGCCGTGAAGTCCCGCTTAGCCGAGTAGAGAATCCTTCGATCAATCGCGATGGTTGGCACCCTACTTCCGATGATCACGCTCGCCAAAGAACACGTATGAGTCAAATAAAATCCTTCGTGCACTCAAGATGTCGCATTTGCGGCGGATACATGCTTGTCCGAACGGATGCATCTTATTCGGGGAGAACGTCGACGATAAATCTCGTCCGAAGTGTAAGGCATCTAGGTACATTGAGTTAACAACCGTCAACTAGGTTTGCTAAATACTAATTGCCTCTCAAGTATGCAACATTTGCTCTTGCACCTACCATATGAGGCAAAAATGGGGGCCCTGTGCATGCCCGTTGGTGCTATCCAATTGAGCGATGCCTAAAGGTTCTTAGAACAAAATGCAAAAATAAATGCAAAATTGAAGCTTCCGTGCAGAGGCATCCATTGTGGAGGAGGTGTCATACTTCACAACAAGATACTATGCCGACAACCTTCCTAACGCATATAATCCACCCCTCGTTACAATGTCGCCGACAATCAAATGACCCTCACTTTTTCGAGGGCAACTCGAAGTGCAAGTGAACCTACCTTGAAGATGTTGAGCCTAGAAGAGTGGCGCCTATCCAACAGTATGTGTTGCGGAACCTTGAAGAGGTTGGCCATACATTGCGTAAGTTTTACACAAACTTGTTTCTTTTCTTGTCAATATTTTGCATGCACCCATCCAACCCTCTTGTTAACGGCCGTTACATACAAATTTGTTCTCCTCTACCATCGCCCTTCACGGAGGAACCCACCAAGCGGAAGTTGAAACCCTTCTAAGACATGGCGGGAGAACGAAATCCCACTTTATTTGTTGGTTCAAGGAGGAGGTACATGCTCAATTTCATTTGTTGTTTGTACTTAACTCTCAACTCGACAAATATATAACGAATCATCCTACTTGAACTAGCGAGCCAAACCGACGTGTCTATGATCGTTGGATTTGAATTTAGGGTCAAGTCATTCTCTGTATCGATGTCAATGGATATCGCCACACAACTCGCACGAGCGAGTGGCCGAATCGAAGAACCACAAATACCGTGTTTTCACGCCAGCATGTATGGGTTGGACTACTATGGAATAATTGAAGAAATATACAAACTCAAGTTTCTGGTTGTGTACCTCTTCGTCTGTCATATTCAAATGCCATTGGTTTGATCCCAAAGAAGTGATAAAGACCCCGAGCTTGGGTTAGTCGGTTCTAAAGTCATCCGTCTTGCTAGGAGACGACGTGTACATTGTGGCCCAACAGCCACGCAAGTTTATTATCTCTCATACCCGTGCCAAACCAAAGACCGCTCTTAAGGCGTATGATGTGGTGTACAAGGTATCGCCGCATGGTAAAGTACTGGCCCCAAACGATGATGATTATAACATCGATGCAAACACATATGACGAGAGTTCTTTCAAGAAGAAGGATTAGATGGGAGTTTTGAGATTGTCTTAGATGTAGATCTCGCAATGGAAGTAGTCTTGTACCTCTCAAAAGACGAGTATAGTCTTGTATCAAAACACTTCCCTGTACGCTGTATGTTTCTTCCATTTGCATGTGTGCCTCCTTCGACTTTCTTTGCGCGTGTATGTAAAACCCCGACAATTAAAGAATGCTGGTTTCAGGAATCATTGCCGTGTCTCGTCTAGTAATGTGTCAGGCTGGCTGTGGAGCTAGTAACTTTGCTATGCTGATTTTATTGAAGAATGGTTCGGGATCTTAGATAATCTTTGTGTTTTCCTTTGTGTCCGATTCGTACTAGGAGTAAAGTCCGAGCCGGTTGTGCTGCTGTTTCTGTTTCAGTAGTTGAGTCTGTCACAGCCTTGATAAGCAGCGTGAGAAGAGGAAGCAATGTAAGAAGCAAAGCACCAGTAGAAGAAAAGCTGCCGTGAACAGCACCTAAATTCCCGAGAGCTCGTTTGTTTTTATCTAGTGCGTGTGTGTCTTGCTTCCAGCAGCTGCTTTATCTTCGATCGGTTTGCTTGCCTCCAGCGCATGTGCGTGTGTTCCTTCCATCGACATCAGCATATGTGCATGGTCTTCATCATCGAACGAGAGGATCAGTGCCTGCGTTCTGCCGAGAAGTTATCTTCGATTTGGGCTAACAATTGATATCAGAGCTATGACGAAAGACGGAGAACCAAGCGGTTCGAAGGAGAGTTCTGTTTTGCTGCAATATCCGATGCTCACCAAGAGCAATTATGCAGTATGGACTATCAAGATGAAGGTGTACATGCGCGCTCAGGGAGTGTGGGACGCGGTCGAGGACGACAACGTCGATGTGCGCAAGGATCAGATGGCCTTGACAGCAATCTATGGAGGCATCTCAGAGGAAACACTCTTCCTATTGGCCGAAAAGGAGACAGTCAAAGTTACGTGGAAGGCATTGAAGACGATACATCTTGGCGTTGATCGTGTCAAGGAAGTACAAGTATAGACTCTCAAGAGTGAGTTTGAGGGGATGCGCATGAAAGAGATGGACGTTATGTGCATTAGCGTGATCCTAGACTCGTGCAGAATACACAGAGCGTCCAGAAGTGTATTTTTGAGTCCCGACAATCAACTTAATTTAGATTTGTATTTCGCTAATTGATCTCTTGAAACTCACGTTCACGGATATCTTCAAAACAAAACCTGGTAATTCGAATATCGAAAGATGTTTCAAAAAGTTTTAAAATTTTATATTTTTAGCCTTTTGAACTTAAAAACCAATTAGCCTGCGACGCCAACGCCAGTCCGGGAGCCTACCACCGCCAGACGCTAGTCCGCCATCGTGGTAAGCGCAATGCAATGCAATAGTTCTGATGCGTCCTTGTAAATAGTAATAGTAGTTGTAGACTTGTAGTTGCAATAGTTCTGATGCGTCCCGTAGTTGCAATAGTTCTGATGACTCCTTGTTTTGATAAGTTGCGTTGGATGATTCTTCATGTCACTAATTTAGACTTACATGCAATAGTTAGCCTCTCTCAATTTGTATTTGTAGACTTTTTGCTGCAATGCAATAGTTGGTCTCTCTCAATTTGTAGACTATAGTTAGTTCCCAAATTTCCGGCAGTTGAACAGACTATGATGTTACTTACTGTTCCATCTGTTCCCAAATTTACTTGGAAACGACGGGAATATGAGCAGGTTATAGTTAGTTCCCGCATTTCCGGCAGTTGAGCAGACTATAGTTAGTTCTTGAAAATGGTTTAGGAATGCTGGCTACACATGTAAATCTTGCTCTTTTTTTTTTGTGGCGTTTCACTGCCCCGTTCTTGAACAACAGCGGTTGAGCTGTTTGAAATGGGATTTTAAAATAATTTTTGAATTACAGAAATTAAGAAAAAAATATTTTTTAGAAAATAGTAAATAAAGCATAAAAATTATGAAAAAAATCACACATATGTTGGATTTAAATAAAATATTTCTAACTTAACATTGGTAAGTTTGTAATAAATTATTTTGGCTTTAAAATAAATGGGAAAAACCTTTTTTAAAATCCAGAAAACTCAAGAAAAATAATTAAAATTTTATTTTTTACAATAAATAAAAAAATTAGGATGTTACTATATTATTCATATTTGTATCCGAATTATTCGTATCTGTATCCATATATAGAGAAATACAAATAAAAATAAATACGACAGAGCTATTAACCGTACGTTTTCACCCTTTCTCCTAACTTGGTGAACAAACACAAACAGGTCATCCAAGCCAAGGCGGCCGTCCGTCATAATTCGTAACCGAACACCGCTTCGTATTTGCCCTCAAATCGAATCCCCGCATCTGTTTCTTCCGCCGCAACCCGCCCTTAGCATCGCTGCCCCTTCCCACCGGCCTCCGCCGCCGCGCTGCCGGCCGCGCGCACGATGGAGTCGATGTGCTGGTCGTGCGGCGAGGGCGTGGTGGTGTCAGATCCCGACTCGGGCGCGCTCGTCTGCACCTCCTGCGGCCGCGTCCACGACGCCGGCGCCGCGGAGTTCGTCCACCAGGCCTCCTTCACCGAAGAGGGCCGGCCTGACTGCCGCGTCTCCTCCTTCGTCCACCACCACTCGCAGTCCCCATACCGCGACCAGAAGCTCGCCGCCGCCTCCGCCGCCATCACCTCCATCGCCGCCCGCCTCGGCCTCTCGCCCACCCGCGTCGAGGAGGCCCTCCGCATGGCCAACTCCGCCACCGGCGGAAACCTCGCCACCCCTGGCGCCGCCTTCCTCCCCGCCCTCGCCGCCGCCTGCACCTTGCTCGTCGCGCGATCCCACCGCATCCCACTCTCCATGGCCGAGGCCGCCGAGGCCGCGTCCTGCCCCACGGCCTCGCTGGCTGACCTCACCTCCCGCATCGCCTCCCACCTCTCCCTCCCTCCCCTTCCATCCTTCGACTACGCAGCCGCCCTCGACCGCGCCGTGCGCTTCTCGCCCTCGCTCTCCGCCGCCGCGGGTGAAAAAACGGAGGTGATTCTCTCCCAAGCCCGATTTCTCCTCCGCTGCGCCTCCAAGTGGTCGCTCACCACCGGTCGGCACCCGCTCCCCCTCATCGCCGGCCTGACCGCCTTCGCCGCGGAGGTGAACGGGGTCACCTCTGTCTCTTTGGAAGACATTGCCCAGGACATCTCGGCGGGGTTGCATACCAGCCTCCGCCGGTACAAGGAGCTCGTTGATGTGCTGGTGCGTGTCGCGCGGGAGTTGCTTCCGTGGGGCGCCGACGTTAATGCCAAGAACCTGCTGCTGAACGCGCCCGTGCTGCTCCGGCTCATGGATATGCGGTCACAGTCCGACCCGTCGGAACGGTTTCTTGAGAACTTCGCTCCGGACCCTGCCAGCATTGTGCAGGCGTACTCATCCGTTGATGAGGACGAGTCCAAGTACCTCCAGATTGTTCCCCTGGGTGTTGATGATTTGGATTCCAAGAATTCTGGGAAAGAGGGGAAAGAATCGGAGGATTTGAAGATCTCCGAGGGGTGCCTGTCAGATGCTTACCAAAATGTCTTAGAGAGGCTCGTTCGGCTACAAAAACTTGGGGAGGTTGGTAAAGGCGCCAACAAGAGGAAGCTGTGGAGGGGTGGGCTGGAGCTGGAGCCATGGATGGATTCGCTAGATGATGGCTGGACCAAGGACATGGCGCTTGAGGAGGTAGTGGATATTGACATTGGCTATGATGCACCTCCGCCATCGTTTTCTGCTGGAATGGAGTTGCAGAAGCGGAGGAGAGCACGGATTGAAGCTGCTAAGTGCCGAATCGATACAATTAGGAAGGCTCATGCTGCTTCTGCTGCAAATTCAAATGATTCACAGGCTGTTCTAAGAAATGAAGATGCCTGTCCACCACAAAAATTGGTCAGGAAGAAGCGAGGGAGAAAGAGGATAGATGGCGGCGATCATATCACGCATGGGGACCATCCGGCAGAGATGTTAGATGGTCCAGATGGTGGGAAGAAGGGACGCAAAAGAGGCCCCAGTGATGGTATTGACTGGGAAGATTGTGTTATCGAGCTCTTAATATTACATGGTGCAAATGAGGCAGAGATCGAACAAGGCCATTACAGAAGATTGTTAGAGTTGCATGTCTTCTGTGCAGTAAGTGGAGGCAGATGAAAACATGGTGGTGTAGTGCTTTCCTTGCTTGCTCAACATAGGTTCTCACTGTTCTAAATGGTGCACATTTTTGTCATAGAGACATTTCACGCTGAGTGCATTTTTGTCAGAGAAATTTCACGCTGAGTGCATTTTTGTGAAGTTCAGTCAAGCTGATTGTGAAAAGAACATACTGTGATATTGAAATGATAATACACGACAGGGATTTAGTTTTTTCCCTACTGAAATAGACAGAAAAGTACAACTTAGGAATGATACGGTCCCTAGCTATTTTGATTGCTTAGATGGCTGGGGATGTGTCATCTTGTGTACATTGCTATACAGCTTATGAATACATGGGGCTGCTATTACATGCTATACCGTTAGAATGCATTTCCAATTGTATAGCAGTCTCATGAAGTTTCGTTATGTCTCGTGAAGTTTCAGATGCTTAAAAGTTCTAAATTTTAAGTATGAAGTTTCAGATTGATGTTTCAACAAGTTTCAAAAGGTTTCAACCTAGTTTCAGGAGATTTCAACGCGTTTCGGATTTCTAGAGGTTTCCAGAAAATTCTAAGAAAGTTTCAATCTTATGTGTTTTATGAAGTTTTAATATTGACATCGTGTCTCATCAAGTTTCAACTAGTCTCATTCAGTTATTTTGGGACATGTTTTATTAAGTTTCATCCAGTGTCATTATTTTTTTATATTTTGTAAAGCAAGTTTCACCCAATTTCATTAACTTTCGTCAAATTTCATCCTTGTTTCATGAAGTTTCACAATGTTTTAGAGAGTTTCAAACAGTTTCCACAAAGTTTTTGTGAGTTTCATCCAGTTATTTGGCATTAAAACTTCATAAAACTTAATAAAATTATATGAAACTTGATGAAACACGATGAGACCACGGCAGAGTATTGGCTGCCAAACCCTACCGCGGCAGAGTATTGGCTGCCAAACCCTACCACGGCAGAGTATTGGTTGCCATAGAAAAATCAGAGAGTTAGGAAAAAATTCAAACCATGGTAAAACCCTAAAATCACAGACGGTTTTAACCACGAACCGTCTGTGATGAGTATTGGTATGTGATGATGGTTTAGAACCGTCTGTGATGAGCTTTTCTGTAGTAGTGCACTTTCGATTTGGCCACCAACTCAACATGGCTTTTTTTTTTCTTCCAAAAAATATGGTGTGGTGTATGGAGTAGCACCTTTCAAAATAGCTTCAAGCACAAAATATATGTCTTATATGAATAGTGACATTTATCATTTTATTTTTCTTTTTCTTTACCATTTCTGGTACTGTTAACATAGAATGATTTAATGTTTTATACATAGTTAAGAGCAAATTGAGGAATATCACTGTTGTTAGGGTTATTTAGCCTCCTTAAAATTACATTGTATAGCTTATTTGACCTTCCTCATCTCTAAATCCTGGCTCCACCCTTGGTTCCAACCTACCTATGAACCGTCCGAATGCATGGCTGAATCTTCTAGCCACATCCATGATCATATGTTCTGAAAAAGGAACCACGCACCATGTATTGGTCTGCTTTTATCCCACGGTTCCATAGCATTAGGTGCAGATCGACCACACCACCTGCAGGCAATATATATGTGCAATCTTCAGTTTGTGTTCTAGCTAAAGAAAGCTGCACTTTTCACAGCTGAATATCCCTCTTTTTAGAATCTGAACATCATACGATACATGTGTGTATATGTTTTCTGAGGACTACCAATTAATCTTTATTCAAGCTCTCACAGAATACGCTAATCATCTATATATATATTCTTTTGCTGGCTCTTCCGATCTTCTTTCTACAGCTTGATCAGAATGTGCAGTCAGCTCCAGACTCAGTATCTGAGTTAAATCAGATTGCTCAATGGTAATGAAACACATATATCTGATGAATACAACCATTGCTTCTCGTCGAATATTGTATATTTTGCCTTACTGTCTAATTGTCCAAGTAAATTTCAGGGCTCTGGAATCAGATGTCAACGAGATGTGCATGGCTGAGCTGAGACGTTTCGAGGAAACAGTGACTGACGCTTTGACAATTATTAAGGTCATACCGGAGCTAATTTGTTGGTGTCTATAACATTCCAGTATATGAAGTGGACCTGCACTCCATTGCAATGTTCATGGAGTGACTGAGAGCGGCTTAATTTTGTGTTTGCAGAACAAACTGAAGATGAAGGTGGCTGGGCTCCCCGAAACCGAGGTTAGATTAAAATTTTATCGATTTACAGACCATTCCAAAGGACTGAAAAGAATCAACTTCTGAAGAAATTATAACATCTGTAAACATATTGCATGAGAATTAATCTGGGAAACGTGTGCTTACTTGATCTTTGTTGCTGTTTGCTGTCCATGGCCGAAAGATAAGTCCGCTGAAGAAAACGAAGAACTGGTGGAGTCCAGAGCCAGAAAAGGAGTGAGATCCTGGAAAGGGGAGGGGTAGCTACAGTTTGCAACTCCAAACCTGCAAGCTTTGGCGAACAGGTTTAGCAGGGGGGCTCATGCTTACAACCGTCAACTAGGTTTGCTAAATACTAATTGCCTCTCAAGTATCGTCTTGTACCTCTAAAAAAGACGAGTATAGTCTTGTATCAAAACATTTCCCCTGTACGCTGTATGTTTCTTCCATTTGCATGTGTGCCTCCCTTTCTTTGCGCGTGTATGTAAAACCCCGACAATTAAAGAATGCTGGTTTCAGGAATCATTGCCGTGTCTCGTCTAGTAATGTGTCAGGCTGGCTGTGGAGCTAGTAACTTTGCTATGCTGATTTTATTGAAGAATGGTTCGGGATCTTAGATAATCTTTGTGTTTTCCTTTGTGTCCGATTCGTACTAGGAGTAAAGTCCGAGCCGAAGTTGTGCTGCTGTTTCTGTTTCGTAGTTGAGTCTGTTCACAGCCTTGATAAGCAGCGTGAGAAGAGGAAGCAATGTAAGAAGCAAAGCACCAGTAGAAGAAAAGCTGCCGTGAGCAGCACCTAAATTCCCGAGAGCTCGTTTGTTTTTATCTAGTGCGTGTGTGTCTTGCTTCCAGCAGCTGCTTTATCTTCGATCGGTTTGCTTGCCTCCAGCGCATGTGCGTGTGTTCCTTCCATCGACATCAGCATATGTGCATGGTCCTCATCATCGAACGAGAGGATCAGTGCCTGCGTTCTGCCGAGAAGTTATCTTCGATTTGGGCCAACAATTGATATCAGAGCTATGACGAAAGACGGAGAACCAAGCGGTTCGAAGGAGAGTTCTGTTTTGCTGCAATATCCGATGCTCACCAAGAGCAATTATGCAGTATGGATTATCAAGATGAAGGTGTACATGCGCGCTCAGGGAGTGTGGGACGCGGTCGAGGACGACAACGTCGATGTGGCCCTGGAGGTGGAGGCGCTTGGAACTGAGGCCGCCCATGGACCAGTGCACCTTGCGTGCCCAAGCGAGGAGCGGATCGGTGACAGGCGCCGACGAGTCGACGCGGTGCCGGGGAAGAATCGGGGCCTCATGAGGCTGCTGTCGTAGAAACGGCTAGGATCCAACGCCACCACCATGGTGATCCAAACTCACTCTCCTAGCCTAGCTCTCTCTCTCCAAACCACCAGAAGCTCCTAGAAATGAATCCAACCAACGAATCATCACGAGTTCTCCATAATCTCCGGGAATCCCTCGCCACCGACGTCCATCTCTTCAAACCACCAAAAGTTCATAGAAATGAATCCAACCAACGAACCATAGTGTGTGTGTGTGAATTGGGGCAGACGGGAAAGAGAAGAGAGAAAATTGGGGGAGTTTAGGTGTGGAGTGAATAAGATGGTGGTGAACATCAACATATATGGGATGATTCAAAGGCAGACTGCTATCTTGTTGGATCGGCTTCCAACACTAGCGCTTTTTAGGTTTTCCCTTTTGAGTTTTGACATCAGTTTCACATTCAAGTATAGTGTATGTGCTCTAATTGCTAGTGGTAATATATCCTCGTAGACTAAAAGACCCTTTGGTGTCCGATCACGCAAAGTCAGGCCAAGTATCGATATCTGTTCATTTGCTGTCTAGCTTGTGCAGTAGTCTGAAGGGTAATGCGGCAAGGCTACGATAGCACAAACAAAAATTTACCGCGCAACCAAGGAACCACCGCAAGTAATAGATCACGAGATTACCGCTAGACGCGCCGACTCGTAGCGGAAGTAGAGTAGTTGTAGCAAGTTGATGCAGTCGTAGTCGTACTCACGACGCGTCTCCTCCTTCGAGTGGTCGTACTGTCGCGCGTTTGCTCCTCCGAGTGGTCGCACTCGTCGCGTGACTTCTCCTCCGACTCCGGTGAACGTCACGTTGCGGATCGCCCCAGTGCTGATGCTTCGCAACAACACCTTCGAGGTATCCACACGTACGGGGCAGGATCACCACACGCTGGAGTGCTAGCAACGGCAGCGTGATTGAGAATGCGTGGCTATTAGGGTTTCGGGAGTTCTTCCAAAGATCATACTTTCTCCCTCTTTTACCCCATGCCACTGCCCTCTTTATGTAGGCATCCATCATGGGTCTCGACCTGGAGGCCCATTAGGAACTCGTGGCCTATACGAATTCGGATCACTATCCAAAACAGATCCTTGCCCTTTAAGTGTGCGACCCCACAGGTTCATTTGTAATTGGTTATGACTCGAAAACTCTTTTCCGACCACTAGTCGTCAGCGGTACCTAGCAGCACATAACGATTCCCAAAGACACATAGAATATATCGGACGAACCTTAATGTAATATGATCTATGATCAGGTCTTCATCACTTACGACCAGTTTGTATCTCTATACGACCAGGTTGTATTTGGTCACGACCAGATTTTTACCATTCTGTGATTACGTTCAACCAATCTACGACCAGCTCGTATCTCCATACGACTAGTCCGTAACTGATCGAACTAAGCAACCTACTCATGCATTCTCCCTTTGCCTCACGATGTATGGTTGAACTACAGGTGAGATGTTGTGTCATACATGGACTGTTAAATACTTTCTCGATCGAGTGTTGGATAACATCATGTGATCGACACTTCGACCACTAGTGGCTGGCCATGCACTTTCTTTATCCGATCACCACGAGGGTCCCAGAGTCATCTCTCCTGTTATGTTAGGAGGGGCAAATCCCATCTCGACCAGTCACATCCCTCCGCATGTTTCATAGCATACCCGAAAGCTACCTTTATAACTACCCAGTTACGAGTAGCGTTTGGCAACCCTTAAGAGTGCTATTACATATGTAGGGAACCATGCTGATCTCAGGTCTAAGGATTATATATCATCATTAAGGATTATATATCATCATTACTTGAGACCAACTAATGACACAAAGATTCATAACAATCTCAATAGTGTCTCAATGATGGGTCTATCCAACCCCATGTTCTCTAACATGTGCTCACATTATTGATTCGATATCCCTATATCCATGACCGGTGAAACCAGGTCATCAATCAATACATGTGCTAGTCATAGAGTCACTGGTGTTCCGACCAGTGACCTTCGACCAGGGAGACATTTAGAATGACATCATATAAGTTAAAGAGTTCCACTAACAAGTCACATACTTATTGATCTATAACAAATGATTCATTCAAGGAACATGATAACATATTATCAAAAAACATGAACATAATGAAATATTATTATCTTTATGATTGCCTCTAGGTATATTTCCAACATAGTCCTTGTAGAATTTTTTTAAAAAATAACTTAATTTTTATTCCATAATACAGTAATATATCTATATTTTTATTTTACAGAAATAATTATATGTCACTCAACCGTTGGGCGACTAGCCTAAGTCGCTCAACGGTTGAACAACTTGGACATTTGTCGCTCAACGGTTGATCCTAGTGTACAGCTCGCTTAGCTAGCAGGGCATGCATTGTAGAGAGGCTTCCTCTCTACAATGGGGTGCAAGAGAGTGTCCAACTAGCCATAAGGGGGTATAAATAATCACACCTCCAAAAACTAGACATTAGACCTGAAATGGACATTTTTCAGTAAGTGCGGCCATACCATAGTTTGCATGGTTGTCATACCGTGCTATAGTGCCAACGGTAATAAACTTTAGCATTGAATACTAAAAACTAGCCGTTAGAGAAGGGTGAAGTCACTCATACCGCTATACTAACTGCGGTCATACCGGCCTACTCAAAAGAAATGAGTTCAAAAACATGTTATCTGAAAATAACAACCGCCATATAAAACACGGTCATACTGGACCCCGGTCAGACTGCTAAATGGCCCGGTCAGACCAAATGGCGGTTAGACTGCAATTTACATGGTGGTCATACCACAGGCACAAGGGCGGTCATACGGCAACCAAAAGGGTGGTCAGACTAGCCCTAAAATTCAACACAGGCAACACACACAAAAATAGTCATAACTTTTGACTCCGATGTCGGAATTGAGTGATCGTAGACTCTATAGAAAGCTTATTAAGAGGGATACACAACCAAACTGATTGAATGACCTCAAACATGTTAGATCAATATATAAAGAACACGAACTCCAAAGAATCGCCACCATGGTCTAAGTCCAAGAAAAGAGCAACAAGCAAACTTAGACTATGTCAAGGAAGGATGCATGGACTTCAATAATTTGTAAAACATATTTGCAAACTTTAGTGTTGAACTACATCTACGAATTAAGTCAAACACCTCAATACACTAGTGGCAGCCCTTTCACCTTCTAAGTAGGTGAGCTCCAACCTTCACAACATGACGTGCCATCTCACAAGTTTTTTGAGAAGATCATCAGACCACGACGTTTCTATGCTGACTAGGTGTCGACAAATACCAAGAGTAATAAGACAAGCCGTTTGCTTGACCCTCACCAAGTGCAACACATGCACAAGCCGATACACAATCCACCTCTAGATGCAACACATGCAACTAGAGTCTTCCTCTTATTGCTCAAAAGGTGCAACATATGCACAATTGAGTAGAGAGGCTTGCACTAGCTCACGAGAGTGAAATGGGGTGCAAGAGAGTGTCCAACTGGCCACAAGGGGGGGGGTCTAAATAACCACACCTCCAAAAACTAGCCATTGGACTTGAAATGGACATTTTTTAGTAAGTGCGGGCATACCATACTTTGCATGGCAGTCATACCGTGCTACAGTGCCAACGACTATAAACTTTAGCATTGAATACTAAAAACTAGCCGTTAGAGAAGGGTGAGGTCACTCATACCACTATACTAAGTGCGGTCATACCGGCCTACTCAAAAGAAATGAGTTAAAAAACATGTTCTCTGGAAAATAACAACCGTCGTATAAAACACAGTCATACCGGACCCCGACCAGACCGCTAAATGGCTCGATCAGACCAAGGGGCGATCAGACTACAATTTACATGGTGGTCATACGACAGGCACAAGGGCGGTCATACGGCAGACAAAAGGGTGGTCGGATCAGCCCTAAAATTCAGTACAAGCGACACACGAAAAAATAGTCATAACTTTTGACACCGATGTCGGAATTGAGTGATCATAGACTCTATGGAAAGCTTAATAATAGGGATACACAACCAAACTGATTGAATGACATCAAACACGTTAGATCAATACATAAAGCACACGAACTCCAAAGAATCACCACCATGGTCCAAGTCCAATAAAAGAACAATGAGCAAACTTAGGCCATGTCAAGGAAGGGTGCATGAACTTCAATAATGTGCAAACACATTTGCAAACTTTAGTATTAGACCAGCTCTACGAATTAAGTCAAACACCTCAATCCACTAGTGGCAGCTCTTTCTCCCTCCGAGTACTTGGGCTAGTCGTCCAACGGTTGAGGGACGGATGATTATTTCTGGAAAATTAAAAAAATAAGTATATTACTGTATTTTGTAATAAAAACTAGGTTTTTTTTTAAAAAAATCATCGCTGAAGGCTGAAGGACTGAACTATGTTAGCAGTTAGCAATAGGGATGAAAACGGATTCGGATTGTCTCGAATCAGATTTTGGTCATATAATTTTCGGATCGGAACGAATTCGAATTTTTTTTGTCGGAAACGGAAACGAATACGGTAGGCATGCTATTCGGTAGATACGAATACGAATATGGATTATCCAGATAAGACCAAGTTCGGATATCCGGATTTTGGCCTCAAAGAAGAGGATTTTGGCCCAAAAGAGAAAGTGAGTTTTTAATTGATTTCCAAATTTTAGAAAATGCAACAAATCAAATAGCCTTTTAGAAAATAGCAAATAGAGTTAAAAAAATTCTAGAAAAAATCACAAAAATTCCTTGAATTATTTTGAACTTAATAAAATTAATTCCAAGTTAAAGTTAGTTTTTATTTTTGCACATAAATTATTTTTAATTACTCCTTAGTTGATCAGACTGCAATTTACATGGTGGTCATACGACAGGCACAAGGGCGGTCATCCGGCAGACAAAAGGGTGGTCGGACCAGACCTAAAATTCAGTACAAGCGACACACGAAAAATTAATCATAACTTTTGACTCCGATGTCGGAATTGAGTGATCGTAGACTCTATGGAAAGCTTAATAATAGGGATACATAATCAAACTGATTGAATAACATCAAACACGTTAGATCAATACATAAAGCACACGAACTCCAAAGAATCACCACCATGGTCCAAGTCCAATAAAAGAACAATGAGCAAACTTAGGCCATGTCAAGGAAGGATGCATGAACTTCAATAATGTGCAAACACATTTGCAAACTTTAGTATTAGACCACCTCTACGAATTAAGTCAAACACCTCAATCCACTAGTGGCAGCTCTTTCTCCCTCCGAGTACTTGGGCTAGTTGTCCAGCGGTTGAGGGACGGATGATTATTTCTGAAAAATTAAAAAAATATTGAGGGACGGATGATTATTTCTGAAAAATTAAAAAAATAAGTATATTACTGTATTTTGTAATAAAAACTAGGTTTTTTTTTAAAAAAAAATCGTCGCTGAAGGCTGAAGGACTGAACTATGTTAGCAGATAGCAATAGGGATGAAAACGGATCGGATAGTTCCGACCGATCCGGACAGAAACGGATTCGGATTGTCTCGGATTAGATTTTGGTCAGATAATTTTCAGATCGGAAACGAATTTGAATTTTTTTTGTCGGAAACGGAAACGAATACGGTAGGCATGCTATTCGGTAGATACGGATACGAATACGGATTATCCGGATAAGTCATAAGACCAAGTTCGGATATCCGAATTTTGGCCCAAAAGAAGAGGATTTCGGCCCAAAAGAGAAAGTGAGATTTTCATTGATTTCCAAATTTTAGAAAATGCAACAAATCAAATAGCTTTTTAGAAAATAGCAAATAGAGTTAAAAAAAATTCTAGAAAAAATCACAAAAATTCCTTGAATTATTTTGAACTTAATAAAATTAATTCCAAGTTAAAGTTAGTTTTTATTTTTGCTCATAAATTATTTTTAATTTATAAAAATGAAAAAAAACCTTTTTAAAATCCAAATATTCAAGAAATTAATTATTTTTTTTTCATTTTCACTTTAAATCAAATAAAATACCAGAAATATCAATAAATTTTATTTTTGACATTGAAAATTAGGAAATTAAATAATTGACTTTATTTTATTCTTTTATTCTTTTTAACCAACAAAACTCTTTTAAATCTCAAAAAATCCAATAAAATAGTAACTTTATTAATTTTATTTTTGGTAACATACTTTGGGATGTTACAGTCATTTGTGTATAGATTAACCATCCAGCCTGATCAATGTTAGTGTGAACCAAGTTTTATGTATGTGATGAACTAAGTGTGAATGCGTGATGACTTGCTTTGTGAGTTATGACTTATGAGCTAAATATGGTAAACTATGTGTTATATTTTGATGAACTAGTTAATGCAGCTTGTTAGTGCCAATGTTATGTGTGGTTGCTGAAAATATGAACAATTCATGAATGTTTGCATCAAATAAACTAGTTATATGTTTTCGTTAATTTTTTTCATACAATTTAAGGGTTTTCATTTTCCAAAAAATATCCGCGACCGTATTAGTTTCAATTCGTATTCACTCCGTATTCGTATTCGATATTATTCGTATCCGGAGTATTCATATTCGTATCCGAATCCAAAAAATAATACAAAAACAAAATGACGGATCCATTATCCATCCGTATCCGATCCGTTTTCACCCTAGTTGGCAGGTCATATGCAGTTTATCTTTTCACTAGGCACTAAATTGAAATGTTATCTTCATTTGCTTCCGGGGGTCATGTTTTTGTAACTGCAGTTTCTAGAGTGAAGAGCTCATGTAGTATCCAGATCGCTCTCTTTTTTTGTAAAGTCGGATTGTTGTCTATAGCTAATGTGCGTGCTTTTGATGGACATTTGCTTACTGGTCAATTGGTCTTCCTGCGTGTGGCACTGGAATTCTAAGTTCTAACACTGGTTCAGCTGCTGCACTGCACTATTGCACAATTGCTACTGGGAGTGAATCCATATCACGTGGAAACAAAGCTCTTACATCCTTAGTTTATTATGTGTGTACTTGTTTGGTAGAGTGAATCCATGATTTTTTTAAAAAAATAGTATTATTTTAATAAAAATTTACAAAAATAAATAGTCGGATTGTTTTTTTACAAAAATGTCCTTGTTGACAACTGGCTACAAAAGCCTATTTTTGTTTAAAAAAACAAACAAACAACTATTTTTTGTAATTATTTATTAAAATAATATTATTTAAAAATTAAATCTAAAACTATATAATTTACTATATTATTGAACCCAAAACAATCTACACGATTAATGACATATCCTAGTTTAAAAAGTATTTTTAGCATTTTAAAATTATTTACAGTGTAAAAATGAAAACCAAATTGAAGTTAAGAATATTCTAATTAAGTTCTAAATACCCTATTTAACTACTATGAAATTTTTATATAAATTTTAGAACTATCTTGCTATTTTCTTAGTTTAAAAAGTATTTTCGGCATTCCAAAATTATTTACTGTGTAAAAATAAAAACCAAATTGAAGCTGAGAATATTTTAATTAAGCTCTAAATACCTTATTTAACTACTCTGGAATTTTTATAGAATTTTTAAAGCTATCTTGTTATTTTTCTAGTTTAAAAGATATTTTCAGCATTACAAAATTATTTACCATGTAAAAATGAAAACTAAATTTAAGCTGAGAATATTTTAATTAAACTCTAAATACCCTATTTAACTACTTATGTTGCCATTTTCCTAGTTTAAAGAATAATTTTCAGCATTTACAAATTTTTTGTCATGTAAAAATGAAAACCTAGATTTTTTTAAGCTTTGTTTGGTATTTTTTTCAGATTTAATCCAAATCATTCACTTACTTCTACATAAATAATATCTATACGATAATCTAAAGTATACACAAGTAAAATGATGTACTACGATAGACTACACTACAACTAAAATTATTTAATTTATTCAATTCTATGTCGCTAGTTTTATTTACTAATATACTAGTATTTTGAATTTATATACAAAGTTGTAAGAACATTTACATGCAAAGTGGGTGATCAGATTTGCTCCCCCCCCCCTCCTCCGCTACGAATCAGCAGCGTTTCGTCGGGTCACTTTTCCCCTCTCCTCTTCTCCATTCTCTTCTTCTTCGAATTAAAATGACTTTTTGGCAATTTTTGACGGTTTATATAGGGTGTCTTCTGTCACCAATTGGAGTTGCGACATAAATGCGTGGGTTCCTATCGCATTGGCATATAATTCAAAGCCAATAGCTAGTTGAAATGATGACATGAAGTTACAACATAAGTGATAAGCCAATCCCATTTTTGTAATAAAAAATTCACTTTTTATTTGTGTAATTATTTTTTAAAATAATATTATTTAAAAAAATCGTGAATCCATCAGATGTATGAAAATGTTAAAACAGACGAGAAGGGACGAGAGTCTATATACCTGGAAGATACGGCGATTCCCCAGGCTCTTCCGAAATCTGTTCCAGTTGGCAGTTGTCAGCTCCAGTTTTAAGCTGAAAAATGCAACGGCTATTCAGAACTCACAAGTCAGCTGGACACGCAGAACTCCAGAGGCGACATTGAGCAATTGAAGCCTCGTGAAGCTCGTTCGGGTCAGCGGCGACTAAACTTTTCCAAAGGCAGCCGTTAGTTTCACATTTTCAATGTTGTGCCTGAGCATATGTTTTACTTGATGAACATGCCCATACCATACCTTATTCTTCTTTTTTTCTTTCCTTTTAGGGGATAATACTGGAGTTCTTAAATCGCCCAATCAATTACTTGATGTCTAGTTCTTTTGTTCATTTTATTTAGACAAACGTCAAACGTGCATTTATACAAACCGAATCATAAGTCTGCTTCTAAAAGAAAATCTGAACCATAAGCCAAAATCATTTCCCTTTATTAGTCCTATTCATCAGGCTAACATTTTCAGGTGAGAATCCTCAAGTTGTCCATGGTATTACACTGTTCAGGCTGTACAAAAATGCACCCAAAAAAACAAGCGCAAAAGGAGAAAAATGAAAGGAAAAAAAAATAACACCCACAAATTCTGAAAACTGTATGCAAACGAATCAAACTCAGTATATGTATACCAAACTCAGAGCAATACATCTGAATTACAATTGCTTTCTGCAGCCACCTAGTGGTTGAAGGCAGTGCAGACTCTTCTGATATCTCCATCGTTGCCGGTCTTCACCCCTACCCTCCCCAGCTTGATCATGGAGTTTACGAACGCCTGGAAGAACGTCGTCTGGTTCGCGGCGAACTCCCTCACCGTCGCCCGCGACGCCGTGTCGGTGTAGAGCACCTCGTCGGAGGTGAAGAGCCCGAGGCCGTTGACGAGGTTGGAGTAGTAGAAGTTGTCGAAGGTGACGGGGCTGATGGGGTCCATGTTGACGGCGATGGTCTGGCCGACGTTGCGCGGGCACGCCTGCATGAGCTGCTGCGCGTAGTCCTTGTTCCAGGACGGGTCCGTCGGCGTGGCGCTGCTGTAGTTGTACAGCCGGTTGGTGAAGCGGTTGCAGTGCGCGAACCCGACGGTGTGCGCGCCGGAGAGCGCGATCATGTCGAGCATGTCAAGGCCGTTCTTCTCGAAGACGGCGGCGAGCTCCTTGACGTGCATGTCCGGGCCGGGCAGCTTTCCCTCGACGTCGCTGGCCTTAGAAACGCGGCCGTCGCGCCGGCCGAGCTCCACGGGCCAGTAGGGCCCGGACGCCTGCAACCAAATTACCGGACATTGCCAGGTACACAGGTCTCAGAAATTAATTATTGACGGTGAAGGGAATGGTACGTAGTGTAGAGATGTTGTGCTTACAAGGTAGACGACGTCTCTGGCTGCGAGGGCGAGGATGTCAGTGCAGGAGACCACGCCGGGGCACTTCTGCTCGACGGCGGCCTTGACCCGGTTGACCGCGTCGAAGCCGTCGCCGGCGAGGGACATGTTGTCGGAGGCGTCCTTCTCAGCGTCGTTGTTGGGGGACGCTATCAGGATTGAACCGTCACAACCCTGTGATTCGAGGAAATAGAAATTTTTTACATCGCATTTTCGAATTGAAAAATGCAACGGCACGAAACGGGAACATGGATGATTGCAGTAATGAACGATGACAACTCATGACTTTGTATGACCATAACGACATCAGAGTCCTCTGGTTACCCTGAGGATCACAATTAGACGACCATCGTCACAACGCTTTGTTTGAGACTTTTATAAAAATCTAGGCAATCTCCACGTAACTTTTCTGGATACAAAGGTTTGATTTCTTGGTAGTAGCTTCTAGTTGTAATATCTTTACTGCTTAAAAATTAGAGTTAGTGATCGTTTATCCTCCCTATTCTTTCACCCCTGCCCCTCTCTATTGGCATGTAGGTCACGTTATCAACAAATTATCTCATCGCATCGTGGCGCTCCCTGCTCTTCCACTCTCGGCATTGCCTGCGACACCGTCTACTCTTCCTTCTCCTCTTTGCCCAACTTTTCTGCTCTTTTCCGCGCACCTCCGCCCTGTCGCCTGCCACTGCTTCCATTTGCCGGATCTAGACGGGTTTCACTTCCTCCTCTCCACCCCGCTCTTTTGTTCAGCTCCGTGTGCCTTAACGAATTAGGATATATTTTATATCTACTTAATTGATAAATGATTATATATTCATGAGATGTTTAGTAGGAAGGACGAACACTTAACTAATACTCTTTGTATTTTACGAGTTTGGAGTTTCGGCAGAAAAATGCTTTTATTTTCGTTTAGTATAGGCTATAAGTGGGCCCGATACAACTGGTGCTTAACGTGCGTTCACGCTGCATCCTGTTCCTTGTGTGTAGCAGAGTAGGTCAACCCAAAAGGGTGGGGAAATAGGGAGGAAAAGATGAGATGCCCGCTGCATGATTGCCACGATGCCAACTGGCGAAGCTTTCCCCTCGCCTGGGGTGATGGAGCATCTGCTCCTTCGCACCTATAGTAATAATTACATCGATTAGGTAATATTTTTCAGTAGATATATACTATTTTTACTGTATTATATAAAAAATTCTAATTATGTATAAACTTAGATTGCACAAAACCGTTTGATGATGTATGTTCGATATTAAATTTATCTTGCATTAGCTTTAACCTTAGAGCGTCATCTCTATTTTAGTCATAGCTTGACGCTTAATGCCACTAAACATCCTTATGCGCACGACAGAGGGATCTCTTTAATCTTATTCTTCACAGCATTGAACTACTATATAGTTGCACTAAAATGCTGGTTGGTAATTTTATTTCCATTAAAATAAGCAGCTATAGCTGATGTTTTTCAGACGGCTGAAATGTTTTCATGCAGATGCACAATATATTTGCACTTTCAAAAATGAAATACTACTATTTCTTCTTTATTTTTTTGGTACGTGCGAGGAATTCCGTGCTCGGAAATTTACAAACGTTGAGCTGGGCTGATTACTAGTATGATTTACGAAGAACACGCGAGGTGATGGACCCGACACGGCTGCAATTTGATAATGAGCGTAGCAGATGAAAAGTCGCGCTGTCACATGCATGGCTGTCGCAACCGACGAGCGACGACCATGCGAGGCAATCGAGTTGTTCCAGCTCCCACTAAACAATGCAGCTAATTCGCCGTAGCCTTTTGCTGCTAGAAACAAATCGGTTTTTTATTGCTAACATATGAAGTGAACACTGCAAGAAGAAAAAAAAAATCCATTTGATGAAGAGAAATGGCCAATGGGATTATGGGAATATGGGAGCCTGCAGGCTACAACTGGAAAGCAGTGGCAACTTGCAGCTTTATACCGTTGGAAATGAAATGGCTTCTCGAATAAGAGAGGAGGAAAAATTATTCCGACGTTCTAAAAAAAATTAAGCCGATCGAGCAAGTTGAAGAACTGGTGAAACTAAGAAGAAGCTGTTGAATAATTAAGGAATCAAACTAACTCAACAGATGAATCAAATGCTGCTCAGTTTGATCACATCATCAGCAATCCCCATCCTCTAAAGCGCATTGCATCTGATCGGAGCACGGCTTAATGAAGCAAGAACCAGAGCAGAGCACAGACAGGCAAACAGACAAACGTCCAATGCAGACAGATGTACAATGCAAGCTAGCGTATATAGGTACTCGATCGATTATGGACTCCACTCACATTAACGAGGCAGTCGTGGAAGAAGAGCCTGAGAACCGCCGGGATCGTGACGACCGTCTCGTTGATCTTCCTCGACACCTCCCACCGCACGGTCGACTCCAGGTTGGGGCACGACGACTTGTAATGGTCCGGCGACATACTCGCGCCGCCGCCGTACGCCGCCTCGCCGGGAGACAGCATTGTGGCGATCAAGGCCACCGCCACCGCCAGTACGGTGCACATGCTTCTTCTCCGTTTCTCCATATATGGTCCTAGCGACTTGCTGTAGTGATACGGCGAATGGAGGGGGAAGGCGAGGGGACGGAGTGAAAGGGTCTAGCCGGGGGTATTTATGATAGCGGTGGTGAGAGCTCGGAACTGCGGATATGCAATTTTGGGACTCTCTGTATTTTGAATTAATTTTAGATCAGTAGTTAGCTTATATAATTGTAATATTGGTGTACTCATAATTATACAATAACATAGCTAAAGAAGCAGATAAAATAATATTACCTAGTAGTAAAAGGACCCTATGGTCAAAATTTTACAGAGTTTGCCACGCAGAACTAAAGACAAGATACACTTGCAGTGGAAATGAGCAACTCGTAGAGGCAATCCGACATGCCCACAGGCAATCGAGTGGAGGACGCAACCTAGTTCGCATAGTCTTCATAGTAGTCTTCCTCGTCGAACTCGGTGTTCTTGAGTTCTTCTGCGGGGACTGATCAACAAATGGCGCAAAACCGTGAGTACATAAAGCACCCAGCAAGCCGTAGAGAATAGTATGCAAATAGTATTTATGTAAGGCTCGATAAGGATAACTTTATGGCTATTTTGCAGAAAGAAATATCGATAGTAAATACAGTAAATAGATTGTAAAGCCGGATTAAAAAAGTTAATACATAAGTAATCAAGTTCTTTGAAATAACTGTGAACTTCCTGTTCACTTCCCAACCAACGACCAGTGAACAAGCCGTTCACTTCCCAACTAATGATCATTCTAATATTTTTGATAAAATATACCCCTCGTGTGAAATCACAATACATTGTCCATAACCGGGGGACACAGCTATTCGTATAGTTTTTAACACTCTGCAAAGGTTGTATAGCTTGATCCACAAGAGATAATCGTCTTGATATGTACACATGTTTCCTTAGACATGTGAATCAAGGGGAGACTATCACAAAGCTTTTACAAAACTCCATTTTGACTCAGTTCTGCTCGCTAAGGATAAGCTTCGATCTGCCCCCTCTTTCGCCGCTCATCAACCCAAACAGAACCGACTCAAAGCATTAATAATTAGTTAGCCAGGTCCACTCCATAAATAAACTTATGGATATACGGTATGGTCCAGATCAATAGCACACAAAGTTAAGTCCGTAGAGACTACTCAGGCGAGGCAACCACATCCTAAAATCAACCCCTTTACAGCACGATCACTCGCTCGATTATAAAATCATTCTTAATTCAACCCGACCAAATGGAAACTCTTACCAAGGCACAATAACTTTTATAAACAGTGGCCGCGCCATAATTCTATAGTTTGTTTAGTCAAATTTATCATCATCAAATCATGTGATCAAAAGACCATTCGCATAACTAAAGCATAACTAAGTATAATACGCATCCATGTTGGTATTACAATAATGTCCAACTAAGCTTACCCAACCTATTGTGTCTAAGGGTACATGTTAATATGTCATTCACAATTATCCAAAGAGGCTTAATGGCAATTAGGTATTTAACTATTTTCGAAATCAGTTATTATCAAACTAGCAATGCATGTTGATATAAAATAATATAATTTTATAAACTGGGTACGACATGATCAAAGGCTTATGACTTACCTTCGTTGAAGAGTCCAATAACTCTTCAGAAACGCCAGAATCTATACGTGCGAAAAGAGTCAAATGAATAAAATAATTCTAAATAAAATCCAAAGATTACCAAACTAGAACCAAAAAAAAGGTATTGAATTTAGATGAAGTTAGAAATTTGAATCACTCGAATCGGAGCTCAAATGAAGGAGAACGAGTCATTGGAAGGATGTTCAACTGGTCGGAAGACTTCGACTATCTGGTCAAAGGAGGTTCGACTACAGGTGGTCGGGAAGAGGTTCGACTACCTGGCCAAATGAGGTTCGGCTGGTCAAAAAGTGGTTCGGCTGGTCGAAGAAAGCCCGACTACTCGACGCAGTCGAAAGAAGGATTCGACTGCTCGATGTGTTCGAAAGAATGATTCGACTGCTCGACGTAATTAAAATTTGCTGGAATAGGGGTACTACTTTACTGGTGGTTTTTGGAGAGTGCGTGTATCGTGGATAGCTAGCTCTAGGCTTCGTTGATTGTTGGGGAAGGGTATGTTTCATTGTTGCACCACAAGGTACTACTTGCCTTGTTGGTGTCATTTTGGTAGGACTTCCATGATTGTGACTCCTTCTCTAGTGTTGATGTCGCCCCCTCCCTTGGGCTGTTGTCAGTGTCTTTTGGTGTAGCCCCTTCGGCGCCGATGTATTTATCTCCTCCTTGAAATAAATGGTAGAACTCTGGCCCTTGGTTTCAAAAGAGAGGGGGCGATGGGGATCTCATTGGCCACGTCCAAAGACATTCAGACATTTGGAGAGTCTATTACTAGGCCTTTGCTGGTGTATTCTTCCCCATACTATGTTTTTTTGGCTGGGGCTTTTATCAAAAAAAAAACTTCTTTTGTTCTTAAACGATTGACATCGCTCATCACTCCTACCTAAGTTTTGAAAAAAAGTCAATTAGCCAAACAATACTTTTAGTTTATTGATATAAATACTAGAAATGATATTGTTAGTTTCATCTTTAAACTTCGCAATTGAAATTTTGTAGTTGTATATGATCATGATTTTTGCCCTCGAAAATATGACCATGATTATGTGGTTATAAAAATATATCATAATTAGAGTTTTTGGCCTAAATGACACTGTTGGTACGTTAATAACAAATCTGGTCGTCGGCGCGCTGTAATCCCAAAAATGGCACCATGGACGTGCCGACGGCCGACACGCGTCCTCCACCATTCCCTAGTGCTCGGACGAAATCTCCACCACCCCATCCCTCACCTAGACGGTCCCCATGCCGCCACATCGCCGATGCCACAGCCCTGTGCCCGAACGCCCCTCTGTCGTTCCCTGGAGGCCCAGACGACCATCCGCGTGCCACGTGGCCCCACAACCGTGCCCCCAATGCCCTACCGCGCTCGATCTCCCTTTACTGTGCCCCCCCATGCCCTACCTCGTGCCACGTTTCCATGTCGTGCCCCAAGGGCATGGTCGTACGTGACTCAATGCCCCCAGGGCACGATTTCACCCTCTCTGATTGCTTTCAGTGCCAGATTCCATCTCACGTCCCATCAATCATTTCTTGGCTCCCTCCACATGCATGGACACAATACAGAGATGCCACGCAGGATGGAATCGATTCCCTCCTCTCGCTTTGCGGTCGGTGTAAATTACGTTCGCGCGGCTAAAAAAACCGGTGTTGCTCTCACTCTCACTCTCACTCTCACTCTCACTCTCATTCTCGTTCTTGCACTCTCGCTCTCGCTCTTGCTACAAAATTGCCTACGTGAGGCAAATAGATTTGAGTGAGCGAGGGAGTTGTGATTTTGCTATCGATTATATATTGCTTAGAGCTGTGGTTAGGACCATATAACTATGGAACGGTCGACAACAAGAGGTAATTTTTCTGTATGCATTAGTCGTAATTAATTTAGTTGTAGTTCATTATTCATAATTAAGTTAGTCATTACTATTTTGTCATAATTAATTAGCCACAATTAGTTAGTCATAATTAATTTAGCCATTGTTAATTAGTCCTAATTAATTAGTCATTACTATTTTGTCATAATTAATTAGCCACAATTAGTTAGTCATAATTAATTTAGCCATTGTTAATTAGTCCTAATTAATTAGGCATAAATAAATTAGTTATTACTATTTAGTTGTAATTAATTAATTTTTAGTTTAGTAGTCGTAATTAATTAGACGCACTTAGTTAGTCGTAATTAAGTAGGCGTAATTAAGCATACATAATTAATGTAGTTATTAATATTTAATCATCATTAATTTAGTCTTAGTTAATTAGTCATAGTTAATTAGTGGTAATTAATTAGTCATACTTAATTGGCCATAATTAATGTATTCATTACTATTTAGTCATACTTAATTTAATCATAATTAATTTAACAGTATTTAATTACTCATAATTTGTTTAGCCGTAATTAATTTAGTCATAATTTATTAAGTCGTACTTAATTAGTCGTAATTAATTTGCTGCAATTAATTATGCCTTAATTAATTAGTCTGACTTAATTTAGTCATACTTAATTAGTGATAAATTATTAATTTGTAGTAATTCATTGTCATTATTAATTTATTCGCTAATAATTTGTGTCTTTCATGTCTTGCAAGCCACCTCTACCTGAGCTACTTTAACCCTTATACGACGAGCTTCACCGGTGAAAGTTGTGGATCACCAGGGACATGGATGGCCCTCCACCCCTCGTGCTTTGGTCCGAGAAGTATTACTGGCAGCTTGACGATCGCTATGCCACAATCCTTTGGGACACAGGCTTGTTGCCCTTTGCGGAGATGCTCTCGGTCGGACGCTACTTCATCCTGGACAGTAGTCTGATATCGACACTTGTCGACAGATGGAGACCCAAGACGAATGCCTTGCACTTTCGGCGGGGAGAGATGAAAGTCACTCTCCAAGATGTCTCATTCTTGGCCGGTCTCCCGATCAGGAATGAGCCACTTGTTCCACGCCATCCGCCGGTGAATTGGAAGGCCCGGTTGGGGCATCGGTTTGGCATACCTATCCCAGACAGCGTCTGTGGTGTCCCTCAGACATTGTTGAGGAATTTCAGTCAATGCCCGGTGGATGCACCTGACAAGGTTGTTAGGATGCAGCTCGTCACTTACCTTCTTCATCTCTTCGGTTAGGCAATGTTTCCCACCACAGGGCGATTGGGTGTACCCCAGCTTCGTCCGCATCGCCGTGTCTTTCGCTGACGCTGAGGTTGGGGCGATGCCCCTGTACAGTTGGGCATCAGTCATCTTTTGGCCATATACAGGGGGTTGTGTGAAACTTCGTGGTGCGACACTTGTTTGAAACCGATCCTTGCCGTCTGCTACGTGCTCCTGCAGCTGTGAAGTTGGGAGCACTTCCCTGTTAGGTGGCCCTCCAACGGAACAGTAGTGCACCCATACCCCGAGTTGCACGACCCGATAGACAGGCCCACTATGGGCACCCGGTGGACTGCTTCTAAGTTAAGCTGGGCCAAGGACGGACCGGTAAGGTCAACGACGACGAGGCAACAAAGACGACAGCGCAATCTAAAGAAAATAAGCGATGACAACGGAACCGTAAAACTTCCAACGCAGTGGCGCTAGAGCTTGAGGGGTGCGGTGGCTCGGGGTTTCGAGATTAGGGTGACGAGGCGAACCCAGGGGTCCTCTTTATAGGGCGAGGGCGTACCGGATTTGAAAATCCCCAAAGGGAGTCCGAGACAGTCACGAGATAAACTCGGAGATTAAAAAGGATACGAGATTTGATTTCGTTTGATTTGGATGCGGGAGATAAGGGAAGTCAAACGGCACGGTTTGCACAAGATTTTCTTGTTGAAAATCTCGTTGTCGAACAGAGCTTCAAGAAGGCAACCATGGCGGTCGCGGCGAAGAAGACGCGACAAGGACGATGGCTGGTGGGCCCACCAGTCGGTCACAGGAGGAAAGGCGGGCGTGAGCCGCTGTGCGAATGGGAAAAGGCCGAGTGGGCTGGGCTTGGATGGAATAGGAATGGGCTGGTGGAGAATAGGGGTGGGTTTCAGCCCGAAACTGTTTCTGAGATTATAAATAGATTTTTCTTTTTAGAAAATACAGAAAATGCAAATGTCAAATAGAAAATAGCAAATTAACTTAGAAAAATTCTTTAAAAAATCTAGAAAATATATCCAAGCACCTAGAACCAAAATAAAATAGCTTTGACAATTGTTGATGTTAGCGTTAATCATATTAAATTATTTTTATACTGAAAGTCCATATGAAGCTTTATTAAAATTCAAATACAACCTCCAGAATGAATTTTCCAACTACTAACTAATCAAAAGGGTTTTTAAAACTCAGAAAATTAAGATGCTACAACCGTCGCCATAAAACACTACCAATTCATGCATGTTCGAAATTACCTTAAGTTACAATAACCCAATTTACGGTACGCAATATAACAAACATGATATTTAATTACCACTAATTAATATATTGTACATGACTATTTACATGGGATTAGTTCTTTAATTACCACTAATTAAATAGGACTAAATTAATTGATTATTATTAATTTATTTTCCACAAATTACCCACGATAGAAATAATTACGACATATTACATATAACTAATTAGCAATTAAATAGGAGTAATTCAATATGAATAATTAATTAGCAATAAAGTGATTACTTATCAATAAATTACTTAAGAGTAATTCATTACATCTAACTAATTTCCACTAAATTAACTACGATTAATTAATTAACACTAATTAACTATGCATCATTAATTAATTGTATTTAATTATGATTATTTAATTACCACTAATTAACTACGAGTCATTACTTACCAAAAAATTAACTTTGGCTATGTAATTACGACCACTTAATTTGCACTAATGTAATTACCACTAATAAACTACGATGAAATTAACTACAATTTATTAATTATGACTAATTAATTAATACTTAATTTTCATTGATTACTTACGACTAATTAACTATTAGTATTTAATTATGACTACTTAATTATCACTAATTTAATTACCACTTATAAACTATGGATAAATTACCACTAACTAAGTACGACTAATAAATTATCACTAATTAACTGCGACTGAAAAAATTACAACTAAAGCATAGGAAATAATTTTACCTTGCCTTCATATTGACCTCACTGTACTTATATGGTCCTAAGTACCGCTCTAAATACTATTTAATTCACAACGTAATCCAAAAAAATTTAGTTCAATTCTTTGTGTTCTCAGCGACGAGCGCGAGACCGAGAATGAATTCCAGAATGAGAACGAGAGCGAGCGCGACGCTAATTTTTATAGCCGTGTGAAGGCGTTTCGCACCGACCACGAAGCAACGGGAGAGAGTCCCGCATGTAGTGCGCTATGATTATGCATGCATGCCGACGGAGGTAGCAAGATGGAGTTGATGGATGGGACGAGGGAAAAGATCGAGCAGACAAGGGATGCTTTCGGCGGAAGGTGAAAACACACTCGTTCCCTAGTCGTAGGGTGACCCGACCCAACGGATGGGATTAAATACCGTGCCATCCGGGCACGACAATGGGAACGTGGCGGGATTTCGAGCACGTGTCAACCCCTGACACGTTCATTGTGCCATTTTTAGCATTACGACCCGTGAACGGCCATTTTCGTTAATAACAGCGCTAACAGTGTCCCTTAGCCCAAAAACTCATCGTAATTGCTGGCTGTGCCAGATCAAACAGCGTGTTACATTTTGCGACGGAGAGTCAAGCTTTGTCCATTTGAGCTTCCTGGAAGGCTGGAACTGATATCTTTTTTCCCCAATATATGAAACCATAATTGGAAATTTTGAGTTTTAACTTCTGCTGCTTCCATAACCTAAGGTAAAACTTCGTGAACAATATGGTTTTGGTGTTGGTTTTGTCAAATCTATGGAGAAGTTCAAACCGTGTAGAACCTTCAAGCAGCATGTGACTTGTGAGGCACATTCAGGGGACTGCTACTCTGCTAGTCCAATTCATGAACTCTTCTAGTCAGGTTGCACTGGGACCAAAACTTGACCTCAGTTTCAGGCTTCGATTCCGGATTTGTCTGCCCAACGGGCGCCAGATAGGTCATCACATGTTTGGCTGCTAATCTAGTAAATTCTTACAAAAATCCGTTCATGTGCTGTGTCATTATGTGATCTTGTGGAGCTCCAAGATCACATAATGACGGACCTAACAGATAGCTTCCCCCGGACAAAACAAAGGTTGGTTCAAGATTCCTACGGAGGCCAATGCGGCAACGCCATTCAAATTGGAGCTCGAAATGTGACCACTCATCTGACCCTTTATTTATTTTTTCCCTCTCTTTTCTTCCGAGCAGTTGTGCTAATCATTGTTAGTGCCATGTTGCACCACCAGAAATTCAATCTGATATAAGCTAAATCAAGGATTCTAGACTAGCATACCAGCAAGAATAGAGTTCTAGGTAACGGAGTAGTCGCACGTGGGTTCCAACTGCTTCATCGCCGGACGCTGAATTGTTTCAGGCGACGAGCGGGCATCAATCTCTCGGATTGGGGGTGATGTCCAGTTTTATAATCCAGACAGTTAAAGGAAAATGGCTTAAATATTTCTTGGTTTTTGTCACTACAAGCATCAGGAGTTGACCGGAGATCGTTGCGAAGCCAATGTGCAAGCATGCACGCAGGCAAGTCTCAGCAGGCGAATGCGCCGCACGATCGACATGGATTCGTCCTCGCCATCAATAATCCTATATCTCTCGGTGCTAAGTTAAATCGTGTTTGTACTTTGAACCTAGTCGGCAAGCGAAATACGTGGATGCTGGATATATGTCACTCGTTTATAAGCAAAGCAGCACTACCCATCGAGTCGTCACCACGCGCATTGAGCTGTCACAAGGCATTCCAAATCTCGGCGAACACATCAGGCCCCATGTATGTACTGTCAGAAATTCAGAACGCGTACAGAAAATTCGTGAGCATCTTGAATTGGCATTTGGATTTGATTAGTTGTTGCAGTGCGGTGCAGTCAAGCAGAGATAGCTCATGACCAGCCAGCCCTGGGAGACAGAAGGATCGAAGAATGCCTATCAGAGCAAGCAGGCAGGCAGGCAAAACGCTAGGAGGTGTTTGGTTGGTGCCACAATTTACCACAAATAAGTAAGCCCGGTGTTTACTTTGTTGCCTAACATGTGGTGTACCAAACTTTCTTAGCATCATACCTCGCATGTCATAGTTTTTTTTTTTTTTGCCAAATCTTGCCACACTTGTAGTCAAGAATTTACATGCCACAAAAACGGCGGCATACCACATTTTTGGCACACAAAAAAGGTACCATGAGTTGTCTGAGGAAGCACATGCCCCCACAAACGAAGAGGTGTGGTCAACTGATTTGGTACTACAGAAAGCACAGCAGAACTACAGCTCTGTTTGTTGTAGTAACAATTTTGTCTATAAGCAGCAGCGTGTGTGTATTACTATTCAGACTTTAGGCCAAGAACATAACCATCTTATTATTTAAGGAAAAAAAAAACATAAACGTAACAACAATTTTCTCAGGATATTATGGTGGAAGGTTCGACTCATCAAGCCACAGGAAGTAAACAGGTCTCAGCTCTCAATCTATTTATCTGGGTACAAAATAGTACATCAGAACGGATCTGCATACCGCATGGATAACCAACCAACCATTGTTGCATTGCAAATTGCAAAGTAAAGGGACAAGCGAGATTAGAAAGGGAGAAGAGAAAAGGGCAACTGGTTCTTGAGAAATCAGAAGATGGATGTGAAGACTGCAGAAACCACGGCAACCGCGATGCTGTAATGGAGCCCCGTCTGAACCCTGAAGCCACCGGCAGTGCTGTCGCTCGCTGGGATGGAACTTGACGAAGTAACTGCAGGAGAAAAGGAAACAACGAGTTAGTAATATTAAGCTGGCAATTGGCACTCGTTTCATCTACTACTTGGTATTGTGATCAACTGATCATTATGTAAAGTATTCATAGAACTCACTCTTGGAGGCGTTTGCGAAAAGAGCGTAGTCCGGCGAGCTCGGGGTCAGGTGCAGCAGGTCTAGCAGGGAAGAGCATCATAAAAAAATTACATTAGAATGAGTAGGAAAATAACAATCATTGTCAAACTCGAATACCAACACAGTCATCTAAGATTAATTTAGTTATGATCAACAGTGTGATCTAAGAACGAGCACTCCTGATTCAGTAAGTAGTCAAAGATATGTAAAGTAAAGATAGAACAGAAAAGAAAAGCAAGCATCTTATGCACTTTGATTCACTGTTAATTCTTAAAAAAGATGGAAATTGCGGACAGTAGGAACATGGGCTGAATCTTGCACATCAAAACAAGACCAGCCGAAGCTCGGCCCAACACGCACACGTGGCCAGCTTGGAACAAATAGATATGCTAGTTGGATAATTCTTGGTTTCTTCCCTTAAAAAAAAGGGATAATTCTTGGTTTCTAAATTCGTAGTACATGACAAAGACTAGCAACTGCTGATTTTGATCTCGACATGCAAAAAGAAAGGGACGTCCGGAACTCAGAAATTTTGAACAATTTAATTCGGTAAAAAAAATGCCGCTTTCCAAACATGGCCTAAGTAACAAAATCACAAAATATTATCTTTTTCTTTTAAAAACACACATGTATTTTGCTTCATAAAAAAACTAATTAAAATACATCGACAGAAGAAGAAAAAAACATCATCTTATTAAGGTCGAGTACTGCGGTACATATAGCGATCTTAACATGATTTTTTATTAATTAATTTTTTTAAATATTATTTTAAAATTAACCCTTGTTAACTTTATTTTGAATTCTGACTTCTTTAGTCGTGCCACACCCATGGTGTGGCCAAAGTATTCTGCCACGCCACAGATCTCGACATGACCAAACATGCCATGCGAGCCCTCGTTCGCGCACCATGCCAGCATGGAGGCTTGCGTGGCACGTGTTACGCGCGGCGTGACAGTGGCGACTTTGGCCTCTCGGCCCAGCCAGATCCTCATTTTTGTCGTGTTTTTTTCTCTCACGTGCACCCTATCTCGTGTGCTCCTCACTCCTCCCGCTGCCGGCTGCCCCTCTTAGGTCGCCCCCCCGGCCCTCCTCCACCCGCCGCCAGTCCTCTCGTAGGCTTGCCCTCCCGCCGCTGCCAGTCCTCCTCTGGCCACCTGTTGCCCTATCCCCGCCAGAAGTCCTCTGGCCGCCTATTGCCCTCCCACCGCCGACAGTCCTCCGGCCACCTGCGCCCTCCCGCCGCCGGACGTCCTCAATGCCGTCAAGGTAAAAACCGATGCTAATTTCTTATGATGTATGATTTTTTATCGATGTATGATTATTGTTCAATGTATGTTGTGGCTTCAGATTGGAGGACAAATGTTGGTATTTTTTTGAGATACAATGTTGAGAAATCAGTAATACTGCAAAATTAAAATGCATGTTCTATGGTATTGTCATAACATAAAAGGTGCTAAGAGAGGGTAGAAGTAGGCCTCGCCAACAACTTTTCAAAACTGAACACACTACACACATCAAATTATTGTGTGCCCTCACTCCGCCGGGTGCATTATACCCTATGACTTATAAAAGGAGGTGGAAAAGATCTAGAAAAGAGCACTACACTATACAACCAAACCCAACACTACACCAGAGCTTGTTTCACCACACCGGGTTCTCCTGCATCAGGACTTTGACACAATCTCGCTCAGATGGAGAAGCAATGGGACGAGATTCATGAACTCGCAAGGGCTGCTGCGGCCCGGGACGAACAAGCGGAGCGTGCCAGGAGGGCACCTCCACGCAATGACACCCCTCGTTGCAGCAACCCCAATCGAAACATTTCAACCGAGCATTCGCCGCAACACCCGCTAGAGGGGGAGATACCTCCTCTCTGTTGGTGCGGGACACATGCAAATTCTTCAAGTCCAAGCAACGGCTCAGCTTGAGCATGCGTTACAGGGGTTGCGCCAACTACTCCTCAGACTATCCCGACCGTCGTTGAGACATGAGCCACTATCGGTAGCCGGTAAGGACCAGTACGTTCCCCTACCATTTCTCTTTCAAAGTACGCACTAATAACCTCTCCCATCTACTCGTAGTCCCCAGATCCGCTATGTGACTACCGCAAGTGGATTAACCAAGGGATCCACCAACACGACTAGTGGAGTCTCGACTACGAGGGGTGGGATGTCAAAAGGGATCGCGAGAAGAGGGGGAGGAGCGCCGTATCGAAGAGCATAGCGAGCGTATTCGACAAGAGACGCAAACTCATCTCGAGGTGTGTAGGCACAAGGAGTGCGAGGCTCGCGAGAGGGAGCTCGAGAAAAAGAGAAAAATCGCGGCCAAGTCCAAGGCAGTCGGCGAGGAGTACAACGTCGAGCTCACAAATAAGGGCAAATGACCCTAGTAGGTCGGGTCATTTCGTAGTAGTCCCCTGTAGGTCGAATTTATTTCCATTCTAAAAAGGCACATATGTATCGTAGGAGTAGTTTGGTTTGTTGCATCGTGCATGATGTTGTTTCTTATCCACGTAATCAAACCCTGTGCACCGTGCAATTCTCAGATTTATTATAAAGTATATTTTAATTCATAACTGCAAATATCATCGTCTTTTCGCATTCAATTCTTCGCGTAGCAAGGCATCCAATTACATACAAAAATACATGTTCTGGGAGTAGGCATGAAATGGTCTATGACTCCAAAGTAACGACGAGCACCACCTATCATTGCAATATGATGTCTCTACATCTTTCATTAGCGATACTTTCTATCATATGTCCAACCTTGTGCTTCATGTTGTACCACATAGCCCAAATAATTAGTCAATGTTTACATAATACAATATGTATCAGTTCTACCAAATGTGTTCTACAAGTGTACATACATTCAAATAATTTCCTCGAGTCGTACGAGGGGAAAACCACCTCAACGTTTCTAGGGGTATTGTTTAGCTACATCTATCCCAATAAGCTATCTATCGAATCGTTGCAATTGATGCTCGATCTCCAACATAAGAAAGAGATCTTCAAAAAGTAGGTTTTCATGATCCGAAAAAAATCAATTTCAAATCTTATCTCTTTACAAGCAAAACATGAGTTACAATCAAAGGAAATTAATTTGGATCGAAAGATTAATCGAGAATCAAAATTCTATAAATCCATAAAACAAATCCAAATTAAATTCAACCACAAGCTCAATTCGTAATTTAGAAATCCAAATGCAATCACGCATGCAAAAACGAATCACGTTATGCCCTATCACGCCAACTCTCAAGGCGTGACAAGTCAGGATTATCACGCCATGAGTTTCGGCGTGATGGATGGCACGCAAACCCTCCACGCTGGCACGACGCGCGACCGAGGGCTTGCGTGGTAGCTTTGACCACGCCAAGGCCGATGACGTGACTCACGCCACAGGTGGTGGCGTGGTCAAAGGGGATAAAATTGAAAATAAAGTTGGTGAGAGGTTAACTTTGAAATAATATTATATAATGATTAAATAAAAAAATTCTCTTAAAATTCAGACGCGTGAACTCCCAAAACTAGGCAAAATACTAATTGAAGAGTAGCGCAAGAGAAGCTTGTGTGACGACTCACTGATGCAGAGGGTGACGTTGGCGTGGGCGAGCTTGCAGGCGGCGGGCAGCGCGAGGAGGCGGTCGAAGCGCAGGCCGAGAGACTGCACCTCATGGCGGCCACTGTGCACCTGCTGGATGATGTAGCACAGGCACTCGGGGCGCGCCTTCTGGGTGTCCGCCGTGTCGCCGCAGCACGGCGACGACGGCGCGTCCACGTGCCCCGTTGCGTAGTCCATGCAGTCCGTCAGCTTCGCGAAGTCCTCCTGGCACTTGCTCTGCAGCGTGTCCTGCGCCGACACCGCCGACACGGCAAGCACCACCGCCAGCCACCACGCCACCTTGCCGCGGCACGCCATCGATCTCCGCTCGCCGATTGGTCTCTTGTTTGGCTTTGGCTTGGCGTGCCCTCGATCGATCTGTGGAATCTGAACAGTCCGAGCTAGCTAGAGGAGATGGGGGGCGGTGTGGCTGGTCGGCCGGCGTTTATAGCCATAGGCGTCGCTAGGGGAGGGGGTCATTCCAATCGAGGTGGTGAGAGTTAGAGGTTGCATTTAAGAGGGGGGGTTAGCTCGTCCCGTAGATCAGTCGCTGTGATGGCACTACGTACGTGTCTCGATTTGCCTCATCTCCCTTCGAAGCATTACACATTTGCCTCGTGTTGAACTTTCTCGTTTGAGGATCACGTCCTTGGAAATGGATTACGACGCCGATTAATCATGCATGCAGGAGTTTTAAGCAAGTAATTAAAATGATCACTCCAGAATTAATTCTCACTGAAAATTTTACTAGTAATACTTGAGATTAGAGCAGCATCTCAACTCAAGGCGTTGTTGCAGTAGTGGCCCCCCGTTCGTTCAATCGAATCTGAGCAGGCTCGAGGATGGATGCCTTGAATGCCGAGGTGGGTGGGGCGGTTCGGGTGCCGGGCGGTGGCAGTGTCTCGCAAGAAATGGGCACGCCCCGGCCATTTTCGTGTGCGCTCGCGAGCGCCGCGTTGCGTTGCGTCATGGCGGCCGTTGGGAGCTCGGAACGGAATGGATGCGTCGCATTGGGGTTGGATTGGAGCCGCGCGAGCGGTTGGTACTTCCTGAGACTGACGACGACCAGCGCCTTTTGTTCGAGCGGCTGTGAGTTCAAAACCGATTGGACTCCTGGGTCGTGGTAATAATAACAAAGTCATTGCCAAGAAATGTCACGGGTGGTTCATCAGCTCCTCTCCGTCCTTGCCGAGCCTTTTGAGCTGTACAGATTATGCTCCATTGATTAGGCGGTCAGAGCTCTAGAGGTCAGGTGCCCCCGGCCGTTTGAATCCATGCGCTGGCACAGTACAGTGCAGCATATTACATTATTCTTACATGTGTTCTGCTGCTGGTATACTACTACTGGCTCATCTCTTGCTTTCTCAAATTTATTGCATGCATCTGTCCTGGATGCTCACACCAAACAGCATTACAGGATTTAACCGGTCTATTGGAGTACTTCAGATTCAGATGAAACGGCAGAGAGAATCGCATCACATGGTAGACAAAAAGTCACAAAACTCTGGAGACCGTATATGGAGCAAGCAAACCGGGGTGTTTGCAGCTGACGCCTTTGGCTTGGAGAATCGATCAATAACTGGTTTTAGACTGAGGCGGTTGGATGTTAAATCTGTGGGGGGCAGGGCCGCAAGTGAGCTAGCTCCAAGTGCATGAGCGCATGTGGTTCCATTGATATTTTTATGCCACCATTTAAAGTGGCAGGTTTGGGCTGGCAATGCTTCTATACCTCTTCAATTCTCCCCCTTTTGGTCAGGGAGAGTGGGAGACCCATCCATTTATGATTTATTGTTCGGAAAACCGCACCATTTCTGCCCCCTCAGAGCCTAATTAACTTTCCAGAAAACAATTCCTCTCTTCTGCAGGATCAGATGGCTCTCAGGGCATTGCCTCATGGGGTTGGGGTACCTATCAATATTCAGTGGCAATGCAATCACAACACCTCCATGATACAGGAAACGGTTTATGTCAAGCCGCCCATTCCTGGGAAGGTTGATCCAAAAGAAAGTTTAGACTCGGATAAGCAACTGTGTTTGGAAGCTCTAAAAGAACTGAAGCGAGACTGGGCAGGGAAAGTGAAAAATTGTGGAGGAAAATGAATGCTAGTACATGGTACCGACAGTTTAATTTTCAGAGTCTTCATCTAAGGAATCACAAAAGATTGTGTAACAGGAATCCACAAACAAGTAATAGAAGATCTAGCAACCATACAGCTCAGTATTACAGTTTAGTTGGGATGACGAGTATGAGGTAGAGTTGCTACTGGAGTATTAGACCCTAGATGTCCCCAGCTTGCGCTCGAAGAGGCGGCGCAATAGATAGACTTGAATAACGCTGGCTGCAATCAGCGCAGCTGACTCGAAGAGCGCCTTGTGGACAGCCCTCCTGCTCATGTTTTCGTTCACTGCACCACAACAAGAAAGACATGATTAATCGCTCATGAGATGATACCAAACTTGACACACAAAGATTAGATTAGCAGCTGGTAAGCCAAGAGAAAATAGTAAAATCGAGCGGCTGCTTCGGCAGTAATCATGAGATCATAAACTGAAGTTACGGACTTACAGTTATTAAAAAATATGGCAAGTTCAGTGTTTCATTGTATTTGCAGAAATTAAAAAAGAGCTCCAAACTCGTGTTTCAGACAGCCTTTTGCAAATACTGGCCAACCTTAAGTTAATTTCTGGCCAACTACTGGTAAAATTTTAGATAAGTCCAATTTGTGGGTTGCTGGGGTAAACCCTACCTGGCCATAGACCACCAAGAACTGGCTAAAAACTGGTATTATGTTACACCAGTGAAGGGGCCAGAAACATGACATCCTTTTTCAGGTTATAAAATAAACATTTTAAAAAGTGCACCACTTAACAAGTTGAAGATGTTTGTGACCAGCTAAAGTTGGTAAATAAATGCTGGTGATTTCAGCTAAATAACCAGTATAGCTTTCAATGAGAAACCAATTATAATAGTAAAAAGGACAGGAACACTAGTAAAATTTAAAATAGTATTTTCAAGACAAATGGAAACAGAGGGGACTTACATATTGCTTGCCGGTCAGTTTGGGCCTCTAGCCAGTGCTGCTCGAACTGAATGTTGTAAAGCGCTTCATCTAACTTTGCAATTTGTTCGAATAAAGGTGCAAAATGTTCTGCATCCATTCCAGAAAAAGAAAAGTTGGAGGGTATGTTCTTGCTTAGCCAAAGTTAGGGAACCTTCAGAAATTCTTACCATCTTTGGCATGCTGATCGAAGTATGAAAAATGGCCAACATGCACATCAAAGTCTATGGTTTCGTGATATGGTGATTTATTGGTGAAGCAGAAGCGATGGACACCTCTCTTCTGAACTATGAATTCAAACTTATCACTAGTTTTATCACGAGAATCACGGACTTGCGCGCCAGTAGGATCTTTAACCTGTCATTAGTCAAGATGGAACCAGCTTAACTGTCGGTTATAATATAACTTAGTGGGTACATCGATAATGAAATGCTACCAATGTGCTCAAATTCACAGGCCAGCGGAGTAATTTACAATCATACTTAATAAATTAGTTATCGCAAAAGAATTGATGAAGTTGCATCATTAAGCGAACAAGGGGAACATATAGCAGCAAAGTGCACTGTTTTTTTTGTTGTTGTAGAAGCACTCTAGTAGAAAGAATAACAGCACACTAACTAACGAACCCAACAAGACCAAAGCAAAACTAGTTAACCGGTTTATTCAAACTGTTCATTTAGTCCAACAAAAGTTATAAAACTATTATCCTAGCAAAAGAAAGCAAGGACATTCCAAGTAAAAATTTAGTGTTTTGCAGGAGTAAAAGTTCCTAGCAAAGAAAGCAAGGATGCCTAGAAGTAAAAAATCTCAGTGCTTAAAGTTAATAAAACCATCACCAGCCAAATAATTTATTGATGATGGTTGCACAACAATGAAAGTTAGAACTCAAAAATTTGTGGGAGCACAACAGTAAAAAGGAACAACATTAACTAAAGAATATCTTATATCTGTATTGCATAATGCATAGTGTTCAGGATCATTATTCAGGCCTTTAAATCCTAGATTCTCTGATCCATGTTTCAGAAAGTGACTATACTGACATCTCTAATGTAGGGTTTTAAATTCCACAGGATCATGGCTCAAGTTGTAAGCCCCAAACACTATGATGTCAATTTCCATCCGATCACTGGACCATCATGATGTTAATTTCCATCCAATAGATGGGCAATCAAGATGTTAATCTCTATTGTATCCATTCCCTATGACGAAACCCTTCTAATATAACTAGTTGCATACGTGTTTTCATTGAACAATTAGTTTTTCCTTGCACCCTATTTCTTGGTTATTTCTAAAGATTGATATTGTCAGGTTGGTATAGTCTGCAATCTGCACAAGTTCAAGAAATCGTGTATGTTAAAAAGTGAGTGCAAACATGCATGCAGAAATGACTAAACAGTGCTAAAGGCAAAACATAATTTAAAATCACAAAAGTAATTGAGTTCTGAAAAATGCTAACACGTCATATATTTGAGATAATTTTTGATAGACCGATAGTGTATTGTCAACATCTCTAGAATAGTAACTATTGTGTGGCTACAAAAATATGAATAGCAAATCAGCTGTGATAAAATAACAGCACAACTAGCAGTCTATTAGACTATGTCCTCCTTTAATACCCAAGAATGCATCAGACATCTACATGTTCATTGCACAATACTTATTCTTGTAGGATATACATAGACGCAAAAGGAACCAAGCCCTTACCACAAGATCCACCCCGTCCTCGCTATAATGCCATGGGGTGTCAGCCTTGATCACCACAAAAGATACATGTACCGTATCCCCCTCGTACTCTACGTTATGCGAGAAACACTCTTCCCGGTCAATCACAAATCGGATACCCGCAGCCGGGCGCAGGAACGGTATGACGCAGAGAACCAAGAAGCACACCGTTCTCCAACTCAGCCCCTCCATCTGTATTGGCAGAAGTAATAACTGGTTGCACAAAGCTTCCTGCAGACATAAATTTCCAAAGTATCACTGGATCTCTTCGACTAGCTGCACAAGCATTAAAAAAATGACATTTTTTTTCTGTTGCGCAAACAACAGGTGTATCAATTCTACGGGCGCCTGTCATACAAGAACCGGATGGAATCGCAAAGACTCCTCACGAAGATCTTAATTTGTGCTAAGGAATCAGGTCGGGGGAGAGTGAGATCGATCGATTAATCGATTACCAATAGAGGCTTGCCTACCAAGAAGTGAGATACTGGTAGTCCACTAATCCGGATGGATCTGACCTCTGAAGTTGATGTCTCCCACCCTATGGAGGAAATTGGGGGGAAGAAAAGCCTACTTACTCGCCAATCGCAGCCGTCAGTTGGAGATCTCGCTGCTCGCCTCCGCCTGCGGTGGTTTTGGGCGCGCTTCCCTCCCCTTCTCGGCGGAGGAAGAAACAATCGGGGGAGGAAGAGGACGAACTCACGAAGCGAGCTGACCTTGCGGAAGAACGCGAGATGGTCTGTCTCTCTTTTCGTGGTTTTAACGTCGGGTTAACGTGGGCCGTATTACCACACTGGAGTGTCAGTGTGGAACCGAGATGGGCCCAGTTGTCAGAACTGGCCGTCAGAATTTGGTTTTGGGCCAGTAATTAATGGGCTAGTCCTTCAAATTCGGGCCCAGTTACTTGACTGGGCCTAATATGGTAGGCCGTAATTTACAAACAATAAACAACGTGTTATTTCTGTTTCCTTCGAAGTAAATTTCACTTTGCACCATTTAATTTTACTATAGTTTCACTTTGCACAATCTTTAGCAAATCTTTTCACTTTGCAACAGGGTAAAGCTCTATCAACAAGAGGGAAACATAGGAGGCGTGCGGGGAGCTTACCGGCAGCGAGGCATGGCCGACGAGGTGGCAGCAACCCGAAAAATAGAGAGAGATGGTTGTTTTGTCGTCGTCACTGTTACTATAGCCACCACCGATGATGCTCTGGCTATTCTTATCCGCTTTCGATCCATTTTCTAACTCCATCTACCTTCCCTCTCTCCATTCTGTGCATCGCCGACGCCTCCTATGTCATCGTTCACCGTCGGCGAGCACCGAAGAAAGCGGTCAAATCTTTACCCTTGTGCAAAAGTGCAACACATGGTAAGAAGAGGTGGTGTAGAATGAAATTTTTTGCTAAAGGTGGTGCAAAATGAAACAATGATAATATTATATGATCTAAAGTGAAATTTAGTTATTTATTTTTGGAGGTCTCCAAACAAGCAAAGCTTTGCTTGATGTCTCTTGGTGTCAGTGCCATTCTTCTATAGTTGAAGAATAAAAAAGCACGTCTACAATTACGGAAAATTCCACTAGTTAAAGAATAGAAAGACACACTGACTACTAATTTGGCCTAGGGCACCCTAGCTCTATCCAGACAGGATATGTTTTCTACTATAGTCCTACACCGACTGAACAATTTGCTGGAGAGAATCATTTCCAAGATATATTCACAGGTAAAACGAGGCTGGTTTGGGCTCCCCTCGGGGTGGCCACGTCGATAGCTTTTCGTGTACCATTCGATGTGTGTGCATCCTTTTCCCAGCCGTATGATTATCTATTCCGTTGCGAGCAGTCGGATGTGGCTTCCCTTTGCTCGGCCATCCGATCGTTCCTCATCCTCTCCATGACTCCATCCAATCCCTCCTGTCTTTCTCCGCCCCCGCTCCCGTTCCTCTTCCCCGGCCCCCGCTGTAAGATCGATGAGGCCGACTAGAGAGGGTGAATACACGGTTTAAAAAACTTTTTTACTAAAATCAATTTCTAATGCAGAAGCTAATAACAATACGGTTTTACCCAATTAAAACCCAAATCAACTAGTTTCGACTAAGTGTACTAACAATCAAAGACTATTGATAATTATAGCAATCATACAAATACAAGTAAGCAATTTAATTCTATGAATGTAAATTGTAATATAGTAAACCACAAGAGGGACAAACCGCAAGAACACAATGATGTTTTACCGTGGTGTTCGAAGACTTACAGGTCTCCCCTAATCCACGTTGAGGTCAGCCCAAGCTAATTAGACCAGCTCCACAAATTAAGTCAACACCTCCGAGGTAAGTCCAGCCACTTGGACCGGTTCCAACACGAACCAACACCTCGATCCACCCAGGGTTGCTCTTCCTCCACTCTGGAGATGGCGAGCACCAAACCACTCACAACCGGTCGGGCCTTCTCACAGCCTTCTTTGAGAAGATCACTGACGCAACCCCTCCAAACCGTCTAGGTATAGGCAAACACCAAGAGTAACAAGCCGAAGACGCTCACTTGAATAAATCAAGTGTCTAAGCTCAAGTGGATACACAACCCACTACCTAATGCAACACATGCACTTAGAGTTTGCTCTCTAAGCTCACTAGGTGCAACACATGCACATAACAGAGGAGAGGGCTTGCTCTTTGCTCAAGGAATGGGTAAGGGCACCAGCAACATCCCCCACAACCGGCCAAGATGGGTATTTATAGCCCACACACAAAAACTAGTCGTTGGAGAAAATATTATGTAAAATATCAACACGGACGGTAGTACCGCTGCTCATCAGCCGGTACTACCACACTTCCTCTGACGTACAGTAACGGCTATAAAAAGCCTCTAAAATAGATGTTGAAAATGTGACGCGGTACTATCTCCATTGAACATGTAGTAGTTCCGCTCGTCGATAGTTTCGAAACACAAGGGCGGTACTACCGCTTCCTTTAGAGGTCCAAAACCGGCCCTCTCTGGAGAACACGTACCGCCAACTAAACTTTAGTCCGACCGAATTGCGGTAGTACCGCTCCACTTTCCCGGTCATACCGTGGTGCGGTAGTACCGGCAACACAACGTCGGTACTACCGATTATCCTGAGAAATGCAAAGTTGGCTCTCAAAATAGACTTAATTGCAAAACACATTTGCCAATTGATGAGTGATGCAAACAAAGGTTAAATGCAAGATTCTCAACAAGTTGCAAAATACATTTGCCAACTTTTAGAATCAATGCAACAAGGAATAAGGTACATGGACTTAAACCATTAGCAAAACACATTCGCAAACTAAAGTCACATGCTACAAAGGATTATGCATGAGCCTTGACTATTTGCAAAACACATTCACAAATATCGGCAATATGCCACAAGAAGTAGTTGAATGGACTTCAACCATTTGCAAAATACATTTGCAAATTATAGTCTCATGCTACAAATATTATGATGCATAAGCTTCAACTATTTGCAAAACACATTCGCAAACAATAACACCATACATAGATGGGCTAAAGCAAGCACAATAAACTATCAACACATGACTAACTCAAGCTACTAGTCAAGACCCCTCTTAATAGTACGACAACCTATGCTAGCATACCGATCTCCAACCAAACACTAAGATCGGTAAAATACTAGGAACACATCCTTAGCCCTAACTAGTCATATCTTTGCCTTGAACATACACTTGAAGCTTGATGATGCACATCTTCTCTTCAAGACTAGATCATTGACTTGATAATAATAATCGACACATGATGATTTCCTTTACTTCAAGTTCCTGACTTGAATATGCATCAATCCATGACACACTCTTTCACTTGACCTCCATCAACACATGATGGGTCTTCTCTTGACTTGACGATTAACTCATGATCATCTCCTCTTCGAAATCTTGTACTCCAAGCTCTTGACTTCAATATCATCAATACATGATGATATTCTACACTTTGAAATCAGGACTTGAACATCATCAACACATGATGATTTCCTTCATCCCGAGTCTTGACTTGATGATGATCAACTCATGACGTCATCCAAAATCTCCATCATCATGAAACATAACCTATTCATCCAATTCATAAAAATGTTAGTTCCACCATAATATACCATTAACTTATAATGGTGGGACAAGATACTTCAATCTTTCCCTATTTGGTAATTGATGATAACCACTTCAATTGCAAATAATTAAATGTAGATAAATATTAGTATATACAAACTACACAAGTTTTATATACTCAATGATATATTTCAAAGCAAAGATCCTTAATATATGTAGAAAAAGGAATATGGATCAATACTAATAAAACCACAAAATATATAGTGAACTTTCCCTAAATATGTGCATACACAAATGTGTAATAAGAACATATGCACATATTCAAGTTAACCTTTTAGTGGAGTTCAACGACTTGCTCGAGAATCATCAAGAGCTTGAAGAATTAAGTCGAATCGATTCCCTATTCGAAAATACCTTTCGATCACCAAGATCCCCTCGAAGAGGTTCATTCACCACTGACAAAGAAATTCACAACGATCTGAGCAGTCGACTGTGTCACCAGCACGGTATCCGATCACCGGTGACATTAACCCTTCTTTTCTACAAAGAAGGCGTCAAGAAGTGATTACCGGATGCCGGGCATTTTCGCCGACCTTGAGCGCCTCATTGGCCACCTCATTTCGACTTCCCATCGAATTTCTTCGATCTACACATACAACCATACGAAAAGAAGACGACTTGCACCGGACAAAACAGAACAACAACGAGACTTTGCGCCAATTCATCAAACGCTTTAGTCAGGTTCAGAATCTCAATCCCGATTTACGATTCCTCCGTGATCGTGGCTTTTAAGCAAGGAGTCCGCAGAAGAATAACGGAGGATATTGCTCAATCCTCCCAACATCGTGTCGAACTCTTCGAGATGGCCGATCGATATGCAATCGCTTCGAGGCGGTCGGTGGAACAACACTATCGATCGAAAATATATACTCCTCGAGCCGGTGAAGTTGGTAAGGATAAAAAGCAAAAAGTCCAAGAAGAAAATAAAATCTGGTTCCAAGGAGGTTAAGCCGTGAAAGATGGAGACCCCCAACCACCAAGTCGCACTCGATCAAGGCAAAGGTAAGAGGAACGACAAACCAAGGTGGTGTCCTTTTCATAAAAAGGAAGGACATGACTTCCGAATCGCTAGCAGTTTCCAAAGAAAGCTCGAGGACTACTACAACGAAAGCACCACTCCCTACTCTGAAAGGTGTGGACATACGAGTGGCCAAAAGTCGTCTTGATGATGAGGAGATGCTGCTCCAAGATCCACAACATACCGTTGAGCACATCTACGGAGGATCATCAGATACGACTCCAAACGACAACTTAAAGTCACGGACGAGAGGTAAATTCTATACATACCTCTCTCGTCAATAAATTATCAAGTGGTCGAAGTTACCATCTCTTTTGAGAAGGATGATCGCCCGATCCTCTGACTAGTCGATCGTGTCGATATCCGATTAGAGTCGAACCCACCATCAACAACCTGTCAATCGAGTGTTGGTTGATGGTGGTGCTCTTTGAACATATTATTTACTAATGCCCCGACGAGATGCAAGTACCAGATAAAGGTAAGGCGAGACGATACCCTTTCATGGAATTATACGGTCTTCACCAAACCTATTGGCCAAGTTTCTTTCCTTTAACATTTGGCTCACCAAGTAATTTCAGTGACGGAAAGTCTCCTTTGATGTGATCGATTTCGACATCGGCATATAACGCCATACTCGGACGACCAACTTTGGCAAAATTCTTAATGGCTACTCATTACGGGTATCAATGTCTTAAGATGCCAGTCCCAAAGGAGTGATTACCATTGATGGTGACAAAAGATGGCGTATAGTCCGATCGTCGATCCTCGAGATGGTTGGTCAAATACCAACTCGAGATGAAAGTCACCTTACGACTAGCAAGTCGGCCTAAAGTCTGCACTAAGCGCCGAACCAAGTCAAAGAGGTTCCTCCGGGCTTGAAGAACCCTCGAAGACTGTTCGCATGACGGAGACTTCCACCCCAAATAGGAAGACGCCCTCATTACCTTCCTCCGAGCTAACGCAGATGTCTCATGCGTGGCAAGCATCAGAACATGCCCGAGTTGATCGAGCAAAGGCTAGCTTTACTACCGATAAAGTACATGTAAAACAAAATTACGAGATTTGCCCCGATCGACGAGATGCTATTAAATCGTGAGTTGATAAGCTACTTAAAGCGTGCTTTATAAGAGAAGTCAACCACCCAGAGTGGTTGGCTAACCTCAGAATGGTCAAAAAGTCAAACGGCAAATGGCGTATGCGACAAAGTGGACTTTATCGATCTTAATAAAGCTTGTCCAAAAGATGATTTCCCTTTACCTCGTATGACGATCGGTGGTTGATTCAATCGCGAGTTGTGAGATATTAAGTTTTTAGATGCATATTCGGATACCACCGATCAATATGTGTTTAAACGATGAAGAAAAGACCGCATTCATTACTCCATTTGGTACCTTTTGCTATGTCAAAATGCCATTTGGTCTAAAGAATGCGGTGCTTCTTTTCAACGCTTAATGCAATCGACTTTTTCATCTCAATTAGGCCGGAATTTGGAAGCCTATGTTGATGATCTAGTCGTAAAAAGCATTAAGAGACTAGGAGAAAAAGGACTACCTTTCTTTAAATTGCTTGGATTCCTAGTATACGAACGAGGAATCGAAGCAAACCGAAAAAATAAAAGCCATCCTCGGATCGCCCTCCAAACACAAAAAGGAAGTCCAAAACTCCTTTGGGTGCATGGCGGCTTTAAGTCGTTTCATCGCACGACTAGGAGAAAAGGACTACCTTTCTTTAAACTTCTCGTGGAGACATGAAGGTTTTGAGTGGTCGAACGAGGCAAAGTTGATGTCAAGAGGTATCTTTCGAGTCCTTTCGTTTCTCCAAAGCCGTAGAGGCGATCTTAATTTACCTAGTGCCACGCCACAGAAAAGAAGCGCGATTAGTCGTGAGAACGGGAAAACGCATAACGACCGGTTTACACGCCGCGAGTTTACACGCGCCTAAGGAGCGCTACCCTCGTGTCCAAAAACTTCTATATGCCCTCCTCATGTCTTCGAGGAAATCGCGCATTATTTTCAAAGCACAAAATTTAAATCAGGACTTGAACATCATCAACACATGATGATTTCCTTCATCCCGAGTCTTGACTTGATGATGATCAACTCATGACGTCATCCAAAATCTCCATCATCATGAAACATAACCTATTCATCCAATTCATAAAAAATGTTAGTTCCACCATAATATACCATTAACTTATAATGGTGGGACAAGATACTTCAATCTTTCCCTATTTGGTAATTGATGATAACCACTTCAATTGCAAATAATTAAATGTAGATAAATATTAGTATATACAAACTACACAAGTTTTATATACTCAATGATATATTTCAAAGCAAAGATCCTTAATATATGTAGAAAAAGGAATATGGATCAATACTAATAAAACCACAAAATATATAGTGAACTTTCCCTAAATATGTGCATACACAAATGTGTAATAAGAACATATGCACATATTCAAGTTAACCTTTTAGTGGAGTTCAACCTATATTTTGGATCCGAGGAATGTACCAAGATATAAAAATATGATGTCAAGTGCATACCTCCATGATTTTTATATTTTTATCCAACTAAGACTACATAATAGGTATATCAATAAAAGTGTTAGTCTCACATATTGACAAGGATTAAAATCTCTATTTATTATTTAATAAATAAGGGACCATACGTCTGACGTGGTCGTAACCCCTAAGGCTAACGACCTCTCTGGTTGTGAGGATTCCAGAGGTTACTCAATATCTAACCTGGTCGGAAAAGGTTCCCAACCTTGTCCCCGACCAGTCAAAAGCTCTCAAAACCTTGAACTGATATCTGAACCTAGCATCAGATATATCCCCTACCGTGTGAAGAATGGGACATGTGCTTTATATCTCATACCATGCGACGATACATAACTCTAAGACAAAGAAATACGGTTAATGGCTCACTGACATATAACCGTACGACAGTTGACACATTATCAACTGACGCCTCTCTTCGACCAGACGCGTTGCTTCCCGAACAGGTGTCTCCTCCAGAGACAACTGCCAACCCTTCATCAACTACATAAGGAGGATGCGGACTGAAGTTGAGGAGGTCGGAACAGTGAAGATCATTTGGGAGGCACTCTCGAAAGAGCCTTGTACTCCCGAATTAGTCTTTAGTCTAAGTTATATACACTCATTGTAATAGCTAGTTCAAAGCAATAAAGAGCAGTCTCACTACTTTCTAGAAGATACGCGTCATTTTCCTCTTTTCATTCATATATTCATAAGATCGTCGATTTGATCGTCGACACACATAAATTTATCATTAATCACCAAAATATTATATTAACTCATAATGGCCGGTCTAGATTCTTCACCCGTCCCCATCTCCTCCACCTTCCCACCCCCGGCCCCTGGCCCCATCCCCTCCGCCCCCACGGTCGCTCTCCACTGCCCGACGACTTCTTCCGTTTTTTTGTTGTGTTTTGCTGCATTCTTCGTCCCCCCCTTTGTTCTTTCTCAGTTCTTTCTTGTTGTCGCCTGGAGCATGAGAAGCGGTAGCTCGAAATAGATCCCCCGTTTAGGAGTGCGAGGTTCTTGCGCAGGGCGCGAAGTGAGGAATCGGCAGCGCGACAGTCTCACTCACACCACGCGTTGCGGTCTCTCTCTCTTTCTCTCTGCCTCTCTCTCTCTCTGCCCCCGGCGACAAACAGATCCTACTGTCCAGCTCACAGATTCCCTCGCCTCTCTCCATCTATATATGCTAGCGCACCTCCAGATCCCCCACCCACCTCCTTGTTCCTATCCTCCTCGAGTTTCTTCTTGTTGTCTTTCGGCTGTTGCTTCCTTGCAAATATTTGGCACTTGGGGGGGGGGTGGTGTGAGAGTGTTTCTTGGTGCTCTAGTGTTGTTTGTGTTCATGGGGTTGGACACGGGGGAGCTCGGGATGGCGGTGGCGGCAAAAGAGGCGCCGGTGGTGGACGCCTACATCAGGAGTCTCTAAGAGGAGCGCTGCAAGATCGAGGTGTTCAGGCGCAAGACGCCGCTCTGCGTGCACCTCCTCACCGACGGTGAGGTCTCTTGGTTATTTGTTGTTTTGTTTAATTCCGTTTGATTTTTTTAGGGTTGATTGCAGTTTTATGATGCGGTTAGTGGCGGTGTGGTTTGGTGAAGTGGTCGAGGTGATGAAGGAGGAGGCGGGGAAGAGGAGGGAAGACGGGGATGCAAAGGCCGAGGTAGAGGACGGTGACAAGAGAAAATGGATGAGCACGACGTAGCTCTAGGTGGACAGCCGTGGCAGCAACGCCGATTCGGAAGTAAATCATCTGTGCTTCTCATCATCACGCTTTACAATATAGCTATACTGAAATCATCTATAAGTCATCTGTGCTTCTCATAATCTGCTTTCCTAATTTCTTACATAGGTACCTCCATAGCTAAGAATACTATCAAATTTCATTTTCAATATGGTGTATTACATTATGGAGATAGCTAATAGTATAATTTAATTATCTAATCTGCCCTTTGCATGTCTTATGTGCTTTGTCCTGCAAAGCTGGTTTGTTTTCATATGGAAAAAGGGTCGAGTCACACGGATTCAGTCTAGCGTACACCTACATGCATGCATGCAATCACTACATGCATACAAATTCAAGTACGTGTATGTCTACCACTACATTGTCATCTTGCAGCATCAAGCATTCAAACACAAGAACATCACCCACGACAATTTGTTTTCCCCATGAAACACATAGAGATAGACTCATGTCAATATGTCATTATATCCTTAACAACTCACAAGACACAAAGCACTTTGACATCATTGTTGGATCTAAAAGGTGTCGGCAATTGCAAATTCTTGGAGCCGCCCCCAGTATTATTAGTAGTGAAATTATTTATGCATGGATTTTATTTGATCCATCGATTGAGAGATGGAAATGGAGCAAGTCACATCGACCGGTTCAAATCTGTCGAGATTTGTCGTATATGCCCAGTTGATGAGGTCCAACCATTGAACATTGCTAAAATTCTGTGATAAGTGTTGATTGGTAGATGTTCATTGGCTATCTAACATGATGTACTTGTACTGTTTTGACATATTGCGGATATGTGCAACCCCAAATAGGAAACCCTAGCTCTCTAGTATAAATAGGAAGGGGGGAGATGGAAAACTAAGCCAAGCATTCATTTAGCCCCCTTCTTCCATTTTCTAGGGTTTGGAGGAGAGGAGAGGAGAACTAGGGTTTGGAGTGTGCTCCTTGTTGAGCTTTTGCCCTCCTTGGTGGAGAGGCTTTGTAAGCATCTATTGTGAGTGAACAATCTTGTGATGCTTAATTGAAAGATCAATTGCTCCCTTTGTGCTCTAATCTCTTTTGGATGTTTTTGGTGCTTCCTTGATTCAAAGGTTCATACTTGGTCTTTTGGCCTACTTTATCTTGCGTTGATGTGTGGGATTACTCCTAGAGTCATCTAGTTCATCAAACCCCCACAAGCAAGTCTTGAATCAAGATTTTCTCATTTCTAGGGTTTGTGCACTTCTTTGGTAAAATCTCGAGAGATCGATTCTTAAGTGGATCCATCTGGATCGTCGCTAGAAATAGGTCTCCAATATCATTAGGCGGTGAGCGAGGAGGGCAAGCACAATGTCGCGGAGAGTCTAGAGGAGGGGCTGGAAAGATCATACTATACTATTTTGCACGGATGAGTAGCATAGTTTGGATGGTGAGGTGAGTCAAAATGGGTAGGATTCTTATGATGATGGAGGAGTTGAGGTTGGCGGTAATAGGTATGCCATGGAGTATGAGAAGGATGGGGAGATGGAGAGAGTGTTGGAGAAGCTGGCTGAGGTGATTGGGCAATCCGAGGCGGAAGAAAATGCTGAAAGGGAGTAGGAGAAGAAATTCAGTGAGAGTCGCGATTCAACTGCGGTATGTGTTGTCCTTCTGAGATCCGAAATATTGTTGATTGAATAGTTGTTGTGCCAGTACTCTCACAAGTATATACATTGTACCATGTTGAAAGATTAACGTTGCATTTTTTTTATGCAATTTTGTAGAAATATAGGATCTGTTTATGAACTTAAGATGGATTTTGGTGGTTGGTCTAAGCATTTTATATGGACTTTGTGGATATCGTGGGGATATGTGCATGATCTTAGGATGATGAGTCAATTGGCAATGGCGTTGTTGGTTTGTAAAATCTCGTGTTTTCGAAAACGCTCTGTCTTTGTCGAGTTCTGACGGTCCGATCGTGAGCCGCCCGATCGACCGTAGTGTGGCGATCCGACCGGCAGGCATTGCCGGTCCGACCGGCCACAGTAGATGATGGAGTTTGGGGTTAGGACAAAAAAATAGATTGTGAAGGCATAAGAGGGGAGTCTCCTAGATGTGGTCAAATAATTTTGGGGCTCCCAGTCAAAAGTTCTATTCATTTTAAAATTCCAGAGAGTTTCGGATTTTCAAGTTGAAAATTTGGCTAAGTCATTTGGAGCGGTCGGACCGGCGTGAAATCGGTCCGACCGGTGGGTATGGCAGTCAGACCGGCTTCTACTTGAACTTCAGCCACTTTGGCGTTGTTGTGTTTTGGTGGTGTCTATTGCATGAGTATCAATGCTTTATTGTTGCATATTGCATTGTTGAGCTAATGTGGGTCAAGTTGTGAAGAACTTATTCCCAGAGACGATTTCTTTGTCTATTGTTGTGCAGGTGGCTTGCAGGTCAACGACTTCAACGGTGAGGAGGATCGGGACTAAGCTTGGAGAGCTGAGGTCTAGAACGATCATGGATGCCGGGTGGAGTCGTGTGACTCAAGCATGGTGCAGAATGGACAATATGGTTCGAACGGGCAGTTCGTTGCACTTGGTTGGATCAAGCGGCGCGGGGGTCGGTGCAAGTGTCTTAGAGGTTCCGATGGGATTCGGACGGGAGAGACTTGCCGACGTGATGAGAGCCGCTGATCAACCTACACGTGGTGAAGCAGGCGATTGCTTCAACAGATTTGTGTGTGTATGTATCTCATTTGTATTGGGCCTTAATGGGAGCCCACTAGAAACCCTAGGCCTTCCTATAAATAGAAAGGGGGAGTTGGAAAAACACCCCTTAAAGCACTCATTTAGAAAAATCCTAATTTTTCTAGGGTTTGGAGAGGAGAGGAGAGGATAGGGTTTAGAGAGAAAATCTTTGGTGTGCTCTTTGATTGAGCTCTTGTCCTCCTTGAGGGAGTGGCTTTGACAAGCAACATCTTGAATCAATCGATCTATGGATGTTTGTTCAAGGATGAAGTCTCATATGTTTTCTTCTCTCTTTTGATGATTTTGGTGCTTCCTTGATCCGGTTGTTTTTTGTTGGTCTCTTGACCTCATTTACCTTGCTATGATGTGTGGAAATACTCCTAGAACCATCTAAATCTTCAATCCCCCATAAGCAAGTTTTGGATCAAGTTTATCATATTTCTAGGTTTTGAATACTTCTTTGGTGAAACCTAAAGAGATCATTTCTTTGAAGTGGATCTGGACGATCATCGCTAGGAATAGGTCCCAGATATCCTTAGGGAGGTGTACTCCAAGTTTGGTCAAGTTTCATTGGTTGAATCAAAAGTTGGACCAATTTTCGTTTTGGATTTGGGCATTGTGCAGTGCTACTGGACTAAATCGGTCCGACCGAGTTTATACCGGCGGTCAGACCGCCAGCCATTCGGACCGCCAGTTGGCCGCTGGTCGAACTGCCAGCTTTCAGACCGCCATTTTGCCGACGGTCAGACCGGTCCAGTGAGATCAATTCTCCATTATTGAATCTTGTGTTTAAGGGGGAAATCGGATTCAACACAAGGCTTCCTCTGTGCATTTACTGATCTTCTTGGCTTTCATAGCTATTGAAGAAAAGTGCGTGTTGAATTTGATTAAAGTTGAATAATCGAGAAAGCGTCTAATCACCCCCCTCTAGTCGCCTTTCCGGTCCTACAGACTTGTTTATCATGTCGATTTGTTTATTGAAACAGTGCACTGCATTTTACTGTGTTTGCCTTTTGTGAAACCTTCCTGCTAATCTAGTATGGAATGATGTAAGTGCTTATTGGTATTAGCCTGTAAATTGTTACATACTGTTGTTTCCTTTTTCTTTGCAAGTTTATTGACCTGTGTCCCACTGCACTCCATGATTATTGCTATATTTCTGTTGGGAAACTATGGACTCGGCCCAGCAGCCGGCCCATGTATGGGCACCCCATCCCAAACCCTAGCAGGGACTGTAGACTATAAATAGGGGTACTAGTCATTGTAAAGGATCGATCGTATGAAGAGTAATAAAGAGAACCAAGAAACCCCCTACATCTCTGTGTTCAATCCATTGTTGTGCTTTGTGTTCTTGCTTTGATTCTTATGATTCTGAATATTGTTTACGAGGTAATCGCTTGGACTGGACTCGCCAGTGATGGTTACTCAACACGTTATCAGCACGATCGACTCTCCTCGCATCGAAAGGTAACCGTCGAAGAACGGCACCCGTAGATTGAATCGTTTTTCTATATTGCTTTCAATTCTGCAAATTTGGCTTTCTAAATTGGTTTTTCTACGGTACAAATCCGTTCTAATCCACCACGAGCCAACTTGAAGTCGTTGGCACAATGCCGAACGGTGGATTGCGTGAAAGATTAGATGTCGATTGTAACGTAGATTGAAGTTGTGAATTCGTTCTAACCTACCACGAGCAGACATGAAGTCGCCAGTCAAGCTGATCTGTGGTTGTATGAAAGAACGGATGTCGATTGCACTACATAGCATCACATCATATGAACAGTATGAATTTTTTTTTGCCCCCACCGGCATGAAGCCGACGCCCAGCCCACGGCCACCGCACGACCGCACCACCCCCGGCTGGCTTGAAGCCACTACCTCGCCCTCGGCCGCCCGCACGGGCGCATCGCCACCCACCCAGATCGAGAAAGAAAGGGGGAAGGGGAGAAGAGCAGCAACCACCGCCGCACCAGCCGCCGACTCACCACCTAGAGCCGTGCCGCTTGGCCCCTCGGCCGCGAAGAAGACCGGTCGCCGCCAGATCGGCCGCCCACGTGCTCCAGCCTCGCACCGCCTCTACAGCGGCGTCGCCACTACCGCCTCAGTGCTCGGCCGCCTCAACGTAGCCGGTCCCAGCGCCGCCGCCGATCGTCGCCTCTAGCCGCATCGCCGACCACCGCCAGCAGCCTTGACCACCACTTTGGCGAGCCACCACCCGACCGGTCGCATCGCTCGGTGCCCGACCACCGCCGCCAGACGTAGCTCGGCGATCGCCGCCGCCAGTGTCGACTCGGCGCCACCGCCACACCCGACACGCTCCCGTGAAGGTAGCCGCCACGCGGGAGCGCAGGGAGTTGGGAAACCCTACCCGGCCCCCCTTTTTAGCGGCGGTAAAAGGGCTGAGGAGGCCGGCCCAACTCCTCGGTCGGGTAAAAAATGAGAAAAAAAAATCCTATTTTGCGAAAAAAACACCTCGAAATTCTAAAAAATACGAGAAATTTTCCCGAATAAGGAAATTTTGCAGAAAAACCCCTTGGGAAATTTTAAAATATACGCAAAAACATTTCTCAGAATTGAAATTTCACGTTTTAACCCTTGAAAATTGTAGAATTAACCTAAAGTTCTTCTTCAAGCAGAAAAGGGCATCGACAATTCAAATTTTGAATCGATTTTTGCATTTGAAGCATGTTTAACTTTGTTATTATTTTTTTCTATGCAATTTATATATTGTATTTACTATTTTGATTATTTGTGATTATTTATATTGCTTTTAATCACTAAAAATAGTAGTAAATCATGATAAATGCATAGAAAAATATGGGATCACGAATCGGGAGTTTGAAGTGCATAATGAGAATTTTTACAACTATTTTATGTAAATTACCAGCAGTAACCTTATGAACCTCTTGAATTAATATGTAGATGACTGGCATGACAAACCAGAAGTTCGCGTGAGCTGGCCCAGAATTTGTACAGTCTTTAACTCTGTGGTAAGGTAATCACGGATGAGTAGAAGATTGAGAAGACTCTCTCTACCTTTCACCCGAATGCAGTGCAATCCGCACACAACTATTATCAAGATGGCTACATGGAGTGTGCCTAATTAATTGACATCATGAAAGTTGCGAAAGCTCAATATGATGTTCTAAGGAAAAACTACAGCCGCCGCCTAGTAGCAATGTTGGCCATGAAGTCAATGCTAGCAGCTATAAGGTGATGAAGCCTCTCATGAAGGATATGCAAGAAGGGTAAGGTCGAGGGTCGCATGTTATTGATGGTTTTCAGTCTAAGAAGAATGGCAAAAGATAACATTAGGCACACCTCGCCATTGCAGGCACAGAGGATCCACAGCCATTAGTTGCACTAATGGATGTGGATAGCCCAGTAGCAGCCCCCATCACTCCTCATTTGGACATCGTAGCGGTCGCAACCGTAGTTGCCCAAGAGGAGAGGATCACCATGGAGCAGATTCAGGCAGAAGTTACTACATACTTTGCTGATTCGATCTAGTGCACGCACTGCACTTAGATCTTTTTACTGTCACTTGCAGTTTGTGATTGCGATGGAACATTGAATAATGGTTGTAAGCTCTAGGAGAGCAAATCATTAAATTCTTATGATGAGTCCTACAAGACTTATTCCCGTATTTATAATAGCAAGTTATGTTATGATATCTGAAGTGTTTTATTTATGTGTTGCTTGCTTCCTGCTGCATATTAATAAAGTACCTTATATTAGAACACGTGTAGCGCCCTATGGAGGAAGTGTTCTTAGCTGGTAGCGACACAATGGATACCACCTTGAGAGAGACAACAAAAATTTCAGCAAGAATGCTGGTAGTCTTACGACAATCGCAGGCAGCGATACTTGTATAATCGGCTCAGGAAAGGCCATAATTATACTCTCAATGGGCATAATTTTTGCCATTAAAGAAGCCTTGTTGTACCCAGAATCAACTAGAACTCTCATGGATAATCGCGCTAACAGTTTCCATGTAGATACTGAAGAAGAGTACGGTAAGAAATACCTGCTCATTACAAAGCGTGAAGAAAGTGGAAAAGTGTATTAAAGCGACTTCTTTCATGTGAAACTGGGCTATACTATATTATTATTAAGGCGTCTACAGCCTATACTGCTCTGAAAACCGTATTTAGAAGCTCTGAACTTTTCTATCTCTAGTATGATAGATTATGCCGCATAGGTCTTAGGATGATGAGAAATATAATTAACAATTCTTAGGGACATAATATCAATGTAAAGATTTTCCCGAATCATGAAGATTTTGTATGCCCCGCATGGGCCACTTGGAAATTAATTACTAGACCTTCTGCTATGAAAGTGAAGGATGAAATCCCTGCATTCTTGGACCATATCTAGGGAGACATTTGTGATCCTATATAGCCCCTGTCAGGGCCATTTAGGTATTTTTATGGTGCTCATCGATGCTTCCTCGAAATGATCGCACATACGTTTATTGTCTACGAGAAACCTCGCTTCTGCAAAGCTAATCTCGTAGATAATTAACATTAAGAATAATTTCCCTGATCATCATGTGAAGTCCACCATAATGGACAACGCTGGAGAATTTACTTCGAAAGCATTTGACGATTATTGCATGAAAATGTGAATTAATTTGAGTATTCCATACCGCATGTCCACACCCAGAATGGATTATTAGAATTTTGAAGAATTGTAATTTACCAACTACATGTTGGGGACACGTAATCCTGCTCACAGCAACTTTCATCAATATTAGACCATCGGCATATAACATCCATTCACCTATGCAACTAACGCAAGGATCAGCATCAAAAATTTCTCATCTACCAAGGTTTGGTTGCAAGGTTTATGTACCTATACCACCACCGCAGCGAACTACAAAGGGCCCTCTCCGAAAGTCTGGGATAGACGTTGGTTATAGGACAGTATCCTTAATCAGGTATTTAGACCCCATGATTGGAGATTTGCATACAGCTCGTTTCGCTAATAGCATATTTGATAAGTATTGTTTCCTGTCATTAGGGGGAGGAAATCAACCACTTGATGAAAAATATCGGGAAATAGAGAAGTCCAGAAGATAATTGAAATACATACACATGACCCGCACTACATGACCCGCGCACTAGTGAAGCATATAGAGAAGTCCATAAGATAATTGAAGTCTAGAAGATAATTGCAGTCCATAAGATAATTGATTTGCAAGCGTTAGCAAGTCATCTGCTTAACCACTTTAGTTATTTGAAGAGTGTGACCAAGTCACATGTGCCTGCATACAATGCACCGGAGAGGGTTGAAATACCAATGAAGATATCACTAATCCCGTCCTAAGGCCTCTGAAAGGATGAGAACTCCGGCCCCTCGAATCCGAAGTAATTGGGGACGCCTGGTGGAAAAGGATAAGGACTTGACACAGCCGATCACCAAAGTTCTCTAGAACCAGAAGGGAAGCCAGTGGAGACCTGGCACTACAATGGAGCCTTCAGAAAAGACATACCATAAGTGAACATCCCCATAGAGGGAGATACCAGTATGGATGTGTGCGCACACATCGGAGCTGAAAAACTAAAGGGACTTACCCTGTAATTGAAAGCAGCGGTGAGCAAGAAGAAGCATTAGAAGAATCATCCCTTGAAGAAATAGCTATAAACTTTGTGACCTCGGGAGAATCTATGAACAAGACAGCAGCCAATGTCGATATTTACTTTGCATAGAAAATTGTCACAATCATTGATCTTGATCCAAAGCCTGCATTGCTCACTGAATGTAAGAGAAGATCAGATTGAGAAGATTGGAAGGAAGCAATAGAAAGATAATTATTTTCTCTGAATAAAAGAAAGATGTTTGGACCAGTAAGCCGCTCGCCTCCCCATGTGCACCCCGTTTGGTATAAGTGAGTATTTGTTCAAAAAAGAAATGAAAATAACGAAGTAAATCAAGGCTTATTGCACAAGGTTTCACTCAACATCCAGGAATTGTTTATGAAGAAACTTATTCCCCGGTCATGGGCGAAACCACCCTTTAGATATTTAATCTCAATGGCAGTGAACTTGAATTTAAAAGTGAAATTGATGGATGTGGCAATAGCATACCTTTATGAAATATTAGATTCGGACATTTGTATGAAGATACCTGATTGTATCCCTGTCCAGAACCAAGACAGAGCATATAGAAATATATACAGTGTGAAACTCAGAAAGTCACTGTACAAAGTTAAACAATCAGGCTAGATGTGGTATAATCGCTTGAAGTGACTTTCTATGCAAGAAATACTACATAAAAATGAGAATAATCACTATATATTTATATAACGACCCCAGGATGGATTTTGTATAATCTCAGTGTATAAAGATGATCTGAACATCATTGGAACCCTAGAAGGTATTAAGAAAACAAGCTCTTACCTAAAGTCAGAGTTTGAAATGAAAGATACAGATAAAACCAAATATTGCCTAAGCTTGCAGCTTGAGCATGCCCTTGAAGGGATATTAGTACATCAGTCAACCTACCCTCAGAAGGTGTTAGAAAGGTTTGATTTTGGAAAGGTGTGCCCTTCGAAAGTGCTGATGGTCGGGAGGTCTTTGCAGCAAAATAAGGACCCGTACAGACCTAGAGAAGAGGGTAAGGAAGTCCTGGGACCAGAATTCCCATACTTGAGTGCAATAGGAGCACTCATGTATTTGGCAAACTGTACTAGACCGGACATTGCATTTGCAGTGAACCTGCTAGCAAGGTACAATGCAGAACCTACCAAATGGCATTGGCGGGAATGAATGACATCTTCTGATACCTCAAAGGAAGTAAAGAACTTGGTCTGCTCTACAGAAAGAACCAAGATTTAACTATGAGTTGCTATGTAGATATCGGGTACTTGTAGAACCCGCATACAGCCAAGTCGCAAACAGACTATGTATTCCTATGTTGTGAAACTGCATTTCATGAAAATTGTCTAAGCAAAGTATTGTATCGACTTCGACGAACCACTCAGAAATCATAGCACTGTACGAGGCCTCACGAGAATGTGTTTGGCTTCAGCGGATGATTCAACACATTCAGCAGTTATGTGGATTGAATACCGCGCAAACCCCACTGTTATCTATGAAGATAATGCAGTTTGTGTTGCACAAGTGCAGATGGGTTATGTGAAGAGTCATCTCACAAAGCATATCAACCCCAAGTTCTTCTATGCTCATAAATTGCAAAAGATGGACGGAATTAAAGTAATGCATACTAAGTCATGTGAAAATCTTGCAGATTATTCAGTAAGCCACTTCCAACATGTAGCTTTGAAAGGTGGATACGTGGAATTTTAATGATAAGACTTAGAGAAGTGTAGAATTCAGGGAGAAAACCTTCACGAACTCATTATTGAAACTTGATCACGAACATATAGTACCCAAAGAGTAAATCCTGTATATTAAATAAAATTAGGTGGATTGTACTCTTTTTTCCCCTTGACGAGTTTTCCTGAAGTTTCCCGGTTAAGGTTTTTAACGAGTCAATTCGTTGCAACGCTGCAGAATGTGTGTCATGTACTCTTTCTCAAAAAAAATTCCACTGAGTTTTTATGGAGTTTTGACGAGACATGAACATGTGAGGATGGGTGCCTAAGGGGGAGTGTTAGGAAACTATGGGCTCGGCCCAGTATTCGACCCATGTATGGGCACCCCATCCCAAACCCTAGCAGGGACTGTAGACTATAAATAGAGGGTGCTAGTCATTGTAAAAGATCGATCGTATGAAGAGCAATAAAGAGAAGTAAGAAGTCCTCTACATCTCTGTGTTCAATCCATTGTTGTGCTTTGTGTTCTTGCTTTAATTCTTACGATTCTGAATATTGTTTACAAAGTAATTGCTCAAACTTGACTCGTCAGCGACGGTTACTCAACACTTTCTATACGTTACATTTCAGTACAGTACTACAGTTTTCTACATGCTTAAAACAGTTAATAAGACCATCTTGCTATATATAGGTCCTGTTTATTTAGGCTTTTTGTCTGGCTTATAAGCAAAAAAAGCCTAAACCTAAACAAAGGGTGTTTTTTTATCTTACTTATAAAAAGCTTAAGTCATTTTAAGCCTAAAAGCCATAAGCCAAGGAAGAGGTGTTTTTTTGGCTTTTGCGGAATAGAATAACTAATTGCCACTAAAGTTCGCTAAAATTACCCACAAAATACCATTCGGTATATAAACGTGAATCTCTCTTTTTTTCACCCTTTCCCAACCCCTCTCGTCGCTCCCACAGCCGCTCCCGGTCCTTTCCCCTCCCCTCCTCTCCCGTCGCTCCCACAACCGCTTGCCCTCCCTCCCCTCCCCCTCTCCTGCCCTCACAGCCGGCGCCTCTCATCGCCTCCCCCGACGTCGCCGCCTCCCCCACCGACGCCGCCTCCCATCTCCCCCCTACCGGCGCCGCCGCCTCTCTCCTCCACCCGACGCCGCCGCCGCCTCCCATCTCCTCCACCCGCCACCACCGCCTCCCATCGCCCCCCCACACTGTCGCCGCCTCCCCCACCAGCGCACCCTCCCCTATCTTGCCCCAACCGCAGCCGCCGCCTCCCCTCTCCTCCACCCGACACCGCCATCTCCCATCTCCTCCCCACCGATGGCGCCGCCTCCCATCTCCTCCCCACCGACGCCGCCTCCCCTCCACCCGCCACCACCGCCTCCCATCGCCTCCCCCACCGTCGCCGCCTCCCCCACCAGCGCCACCATCTTTCAAGGTAGTTATGGAAAAATTGATCTGTGAATGTGTCATGATCTGTGAATTGCATATTGTCTGTATCATGATCTGAAATTGCATATTGTCATGATCAAGGTAGTAACATGCTGTAAACAAAAGCAAGAGTGCATGTGTGTTGTGAGTAGCTGGGTATCCCGTCATGCAATCAGTGTCATACCAAAATGATATGAACTCAAACTATATCCTCTCAAAGTTTCCAGATTGTTCACTAGTATGCAGACTCACACAGTAGTTGGTGGTGGTTTTTGATTTAATCCCATGAACATCCATCTCTCACAGTTGGTGGTGGTGGCGATTTAATCATCACCAGTATAGCTGGCCACCATCACTGCCCTTGTGCATTTCTACCCTGTCCACATCTATGATATTTCTCCTCCTTCATGTCCTTTGTCATCTGAACTTGGGTGGTTTGTCTTTAGTTGGTAGAAAACAAGATTCCTTTTTCTAGAATTTACAAACAATTATCTTGCTTCAAATGGTAAAGCTGGAATGCAGGATTCCAGCATAAGCCTTTACTGTTTGACAACAAATGTCATAGGGTGGTTTTGATGGTATGATTGTGCTTCACCTAGTGGAGTGTTTCAAAGTACTGTTCTTGACTTGTGTTTCACTAGGAACTGGATTGGTTTTAGAGAACTAAGGGAAGGAATCCAAAACTGTAGTATAGATTTTGTATTTACATAAACATATACAAGTCTATATCAACAGCAACAAGGGATAAGTTAAGCTGCTAGACAAATCAGTATAGTTTTACAAATAGGAAGGGTTTACCAAATAGATCTTGAGCAAGCTGAAAACCATGAGCACATATTTCCACAATTAGCTTAGCTTGATATTTGCCATGTGCACTAGCTATGCAACGTTGTAAAACACAGCAGCCATTGCGATGTATTGCCATTTCAACAACGTTCCATAAGCTTCATTTGTTTGTGATGTCTTCAATCAATTGCTAGAGCCTGCATTCTTTATTCTGGCAGTAAAAATGTAAATTAGCATAATTATGCAGGTTTTGGTGTTTTCCTGAACCTATGCTTTGTTATTAATAGGTAATGGAGAGGGCACTCGAGGTGTGGAGCCTCCAACTTATCTCCATGTACTCCCAAGCTGCAGGGGCATCCCAATTCAATCTGAACTAGAAACGCCTTCATTTGCCACTCCCGAATCACCGGTTCTCGCATTAGGAATGTGAATGGAGGGTGGTACAACTTCAATATTCTAAATCCAGGTCCTGAGCGGCTCTCTCGGTTCTACCTCTCGGCTTACCTTGACACTTGAGGATCTGGCTAGAACATCTATGCGATTAGGGGCCCTTTCCCCACCGAATGCCCATCTAGTTACAATGATTTTGGAAAGTGGCTAGTAGCTTGAGGGACGCTTGCGGTTCAGCACCAAAATCAAGTACCTAGTCGCACCTTACCGGCGGAGGGCATGACTACAATATAATAGGAAGATGATGAAGATTTGAAGGATGTATTCACCCTCCACCACATAGCTGGAGGTGTTGTTATTCTCATGTGATGTAAAGATTTGGAATGCTGAATTGAAACTGTCTGTTGATGATGTTTAACCGAAGTGGTAGCTTGCATCTTTGTTTGTTAACTCTGAAATTTACCTGGAAGTATGCTCTTTAGAAATCTGATGTGTGTATAGGTTTTGTTTTTGGGTTCTTTTTGGAGTGGCAGAACTGCTGAATGTCTGTGTATGGGTCATGTTGAATGTTGAATGTAAGGGTTTGTGAAATATTGTTTGTGAAATATCAAGAGATGTGATTTTAATGAAGATTATGATCCAAACGATACACAAACTGGATCATTTGGAGGGCACGGTGTCAATGGATCAACAATCGATGATGGAGATATTAGTGTATTTCGTGATAGCATTACTACTTCTTTAATGACCGCAAGAGGATAAAAAGATTATATTAATATGATATGATCGAATGATATTTTGTTTGGTTGGCTAATATATATCTTTTCATATTATTTTCCTTCATTACGCAATGTCCAAAATTAATACATGCACGAACGAGCAAAATCTTTTTGTTTCATGTACACTTGCACGTATCGTTATATTTACAAATCTCATACAAAAATAAGTTTAAATACATCCTTAAAAAGATCCTTCAAACCCTCAAGGGCAATTCAGACTTTTTATCCTTCACATACAATTCAATAAGCCAACATCCTATAAAAAGCCAGATTACCAAACACCAAAACTTGGCTTAAAAGCTGAGAAGCTTATAAGCTGATTAAGCTAAAAAGCTGACTTTAAACTATAAGTCAAAAAGTCTAAACCTAAACAAACAAGGCCATAGAAGATAGATCGTCCGTACCTTAAATAAAGTTTTGATTAGTTAGATTGGGTATCTCCTAGACTACCTCTTATATAGAGAAAGCGTACGGGAAGCCATGCCGCCATGGCCCATGGATCGTCCGACGATGTACAGGGGATCTTGGGCCACGTTCGTTTTTTTTTGTTCGTTTCTTTATGGATACGGTATGGCCACAACAATTATTTGTCCTATGTTTAAATAAATAATCAGGACGATTTCAAGACCTTCCGAATCCTTTGGGTTGCGGAGGCACAGCCCCCTTAATTATTTGTAGTAGGTTGAGACTCACAATGGGGACGATAATTTCAACATGGCGCGCATGAGAATCGATCTTAACGTGACAAAGGAGGATGCGATCGAGAGAGAGCGACCACGAGGAGTGGCGCACACGTTGGCGCCCAGTCAGTCAGTCAGCACGCACGCACGCACGCACGCTGATATACTAGGCCCCAAATTAAATTAAATCTGGTGTTACGCTAGCTAAGCTGCAGAGCCGCACATGCAGTGCACAATTTGCACATCGTATAGACCAGATCCCTATAGATAACCGGTCAGCTCATGTGTACATATAATAATTAATTTATGCATCTATCGTCGTCACTGCGCCGTGCCTCGTCTCGTGGCCGCGGATGGCGCATAGATTCGCGGTGCGGCACGCATACATGTCCATGCATCCACGCAGCTAGCCGCATATGCGTGACTTAATCTGTGCATGGCGTGGATCGAGATCCTCTATGCAGAGATCTGCGTGACAATAAAATGTGATCTTCGTCGTCCCATCAAAATCAAAAGGTGATTTAGCTACAGTATTTCCCCTCGGCTACGGCGGTCTTTTACTACCATGCAGTACCGGCTACAGTGCTACACCAAAGTCCTATTTATTCCCTCGGAAACACTCGAGTGGTGGAGTCAGAATTTTCACGACAGTGTGCGAACTCAAGACATATCCGTTCCAACACAGGTTCAAATGACATAATACATAAGTTCAAATGTTTCAAATTACATGTTCGCACTATTAGCAGCATCACAAAATGTTTTTAGAAAATTGCAACTTGATACGATGTTCCATCATGCTTTGAAAGCGATTGATGACAGCATCACTAACTTGTACAAAAAAAAAATCACGTTCAATGTACGTAACTAAGTAATCATTCAAGTATTGTTAACATATGATATTTCTTAGTTTGTTCTTTCCCATGATTCATTGCCGAAAATACCCTCTCTACACTTGCAGATGCATGTCCTCGGGGTCGAGAGACTCGAGGGGCGCGACCGGCGCGTCGAGGCCGAGATCGTCGGCGCAGAAGCCAGAAGCGGCGCCAGAGCTCCTGGATAGGTAGATCGCACTTAGGCCTGACGTCTCCTCGACTAGTTGACTTGGGCTTGATTCTCATATTCTGTTGGGTCTAATGCTAAATGGACTGCCAGGAGTTGATGAGTATGTATGTTAGTATGTGTAGTGTATACTTCATGTATTAAGGGGGGTATATACCAGTTTTTTTAATAAAAATTTTGAGGATGTAACTGTACCCATGCATCTACTCTAACTCCGCCCCTGAAAATACTGATCACACATGGATCCTCGTCCTCAGCTGAGAGGATCCGGATCTGCATAGCGTGCAGTTTCGACAGTGGGCAAAGTAAGGTTCAAAGTCCAAAGGATCGAGGTTGGGAGAGCAGCCGAGCATGAGATTCCTCAAGCTAGGCCGGACGGAATCTTCAATCTTCTGTGCATAGGTGTAGTATATAGTTTACTAATCTTGATGTGGTTTGTAAATTTAAACTGCTCCATGTGGACAATAGGGATGATGATCTTTGTAGCATTGGTTGGATCCTTGTTGTGTTAATCTATTCATCTGGATGGATGGTTTTGGCAGTCAGTGTAGGAGCCGGGAATATTTGTCACAAAGGACGGTGTTTATTAGCTGACCAGTACTGCCTCTGCCTTCATACATGCATGCTTTGCTTGCTCTCCTGGGGTTTGGCTTAGCAGCCTATCTAGCTCGGCAAGTGTTGATTGAAATTGTAATACCCCTGCTCTTGTCAGTGTCGTGGCCCATGTGTTAGGTCTATACGTAACACATCTGAGTAAATCATCTATCTATTTTCTTATTAAAGCAGAGTAAAAGAAGTCATCACATTCGCTCTCATGGGTTAAAAATTTTCACGTTAATCGATGAAAAATAAGAAATATCTACACCATCGATCGTGGTGGGTCCAGATCATAACGGTCTAGATTAAAAGAAAGAGTGCATGTCAAGTACAATAACACTAAAATTCGAATAATAAAATAATATAAAATCAGCAATTTGAATTCTACACAAAATCTAAGTAAAAGAGTCAATGCTAAGTACAATAAAACCAAAATTAGAAATAAAAATAAAATCAGTAATTTGATTTTCATAATAATTTCTAAGTAAAATCCATAAATAATTATGATTCGGAACTAAAAATAAAAAATGGGAATTATATTTGTATACGAAATCCAACAAAAACTGAAATCTAGAATAAAAATAAAATTAAATCAGCAATTTAATTTCGATACAAACTCCAATTATTATAATCTAAAATAATAATAGGCAATTATATTTGTATACGAAATTCAACCAAAAAATAATTGAAATTTGGAATAAACATAAAATAAAATAAAATAATAAATTTGATTTCAATATGAATTCCAAAGTAAAATCCCTAAATAATTGGAATTTGAATAAACATTAAAGAAAAAAATAGCAATTGGATTCGCATACGAAATTCGAGAAAAAAGAACTGAATTTTCGGAATAAAAACAAAAAAAACTTTATAATTTGATTTCCATACCAATTCCAAAATAAAATATCAAAATAACTAAAATTCAGACTAAATTTCCATACCAATTCCAAAATAAAATATCAAAATACTGTAGTCTTATTTACCACTGAAGCAGAATATATTGCTATTTCTGAAGCTTGTAAAGAAGCTATTTTGTTGAGATATTTGTACACTGAGCTTTATGGAGATAATTCTTGCACTACTATATTTTGTGATAATCAGAGTGATATATACCTTACAAAGGATCAGATGTTCCATGAGAGAACAAAACACATTGATGTGAGATATCACTTTATTCGAGGTGTTATCGCTCAAGGTGATATCAATGTGTGCAAGATAAGTACTCATAATAATTCAACTGATATGATGACAAAGTCGGTTCCTGTTACTAAGTTTGAGCTTTCCTCAAGTTTAGTTGGTGTTACAGTTTAGTCCTAGAGACTAGTTGGCGCACGGTGATTTTTATATTATTATAGAGTTATTTGGTGATTGATGATTCTTCATTTTTGCTACAAGAGAAAATTCATCTCAAAGTGAAGATTGTTGAGATATATGATCCGAACTTCTAATGTGGTCGAATTCAAACTTGTTATATTTGCGGATTAGTTTTCTTACTTAGACTCCAAGTCTTTTTACCCTTTTATATACCTCTTGTAAGCCGCACGAGAGAGTTGACGTCTTATTGTAATTCCTCTGCAATTTGTAAACACTAACTCATACAGTGATCATCGCCAGTTAGCATCCATAGTTTTTTCCTATAATAGTTTTTTACATTAAAATTTATATCTTCTTTTATCTCTATTTTTCTAACAGCACTTGTGTGTCAGGTTAGTTAGTTTCCATAGTACTAACATCCTGGTAGCATCATTATTAGTTTAAGGCCATCCACGTAGCCTAGCAGTAGAGAACAAGGATTTCTGATTTTTGTGGTTGTGGTTGGGTTCGAAGGCCAATTTCTCCTTCTTAAACACAAAGATACCAAACTACTTGTGCGTATTTTCGATCTAATATATATATATACCATTTCTGTTCTTTTAATCTTTTTTCACAATCATTTATCTCGATTAGATCAAACACATGCAGCATCATTTATCTCGATTATATCAAACACTTGCACTGTTAGTCCGTTACCTACCTAGCTTTGAAGAGTTGGTTTTTTTACGAGTAATTAAGAAGCGAGCGCACAGGGCATTCGGTCACCCACTTACGCAACACACAACAAAAGTGCAAACATGGCAGGTCGGTACACATGTGTTGAGTTTACGGGCTTGGCTCATGTTCTAAATAAATCATAGTAAAATCTCAAATGTCTATTCATACATGGTAGAAGATGTTCAGTATAGTCTATATGAGAGGTAATTAATATATAAGTTAGAGTTAGTCTTACCTTGTTGAAACTTAAATAAAAAGAACATATATGAACGTGCTTGCTCGCTCGCCTCGTCATCGTCCACTCGCACAACGTGCGGGTGAATGGTTCATTGATTTAGTGCTCGTTTGGGTGTGGAGCTGCTGCTTCTTTTTTGCACCTCAAAACTATGCATACGAATTAGAAACTGAAAGTTTGAATTACATTGTTTCAATATAACTTTTATGGCACGCATTAACTTCATTTAAAACAGATGAATGACGATAGTTTCTTTTGCTGGCCGCTGGTTCTATACGAGGGAGAGGAGTCTCCTCTCAGATATAAAATAGATGGAGATCAATACCGAATTATTGCACTGTTCATCTGTGTTACGTAACCTCGGCTACTCTATCCCTTCTTCGGCGTGCACCAACGTGTGGAGAGTCGTGTCTCTGATACCGGTCCCTCGTGATCCTGTACGGGTTGAGGCGAATCAGGTTTTTTGGATGCGTTCGCACGAGCGCTTATGGCTTCCTTCATCATCCGCTTCGCATCGTTTCGCCGGAGCGATTATCTGTAAGCCACGGTGATATCATTTGATATGGCTAGATCATGATTCAAAGAAATAGATCATGTGATGATGTTGATGTCAACTTCTGTTAGTAGTGTTTTTATTCTAGGTTTTGTCTGGTAAGCGCATATATATGAGATAAAAATATTTGAGTTGATGGTTATACTACTATTTATAGTTTCAAATATGCATTATATATATATATATATATGCTATTGTTGATTTAATTACTGTTTTAAGAATTATAATAATGTATACCCAACGTGTAAGAACATGTTGGGTTGAAGTACAGCCAAGCTTTCCACGTAAAGCAAAAGCAGGGGCACGTACGGTACGAGACGAGCTAGCGATTCCTTAAAGGAAGATACTTTTGGTCTTTGAGGGGCCAGGCAAGATCGCAGAAGGTTTGGACGGCGTCGGCGTTTTGGAGACGCGCGATCGATGGCACTGCCTGCTGATCGAGCCAATAGGCTTTGCAGCGAGCGGGCGAGTGTTGCAGTGCGTGCGTGCAACTCGTGCTCCTCTTCTGACAGTCCAACTCTGCATCAACGTACGTGCTACTACTAGTCTGATACAGTAGTTAGTAGTGCTGTGCAAATGTGCAATTTTGTGAACTAGTGGAGAGTTTTAGCGGCTCATGTTGGTATTTATGTGGAATTTATAGAAATCCATTGTTCGCTCGGTCCTGCAATAATAGTATAAATCTATTAATCAAAATATAGTTATATTTCAATATATATTTCCGCTCAATAGTCATTTATTATTATATGTATGGTTTAATAACATTAAAATTTTCTTTAAAAAAAAGATGTTGAACTCTTCTCACCAAACTCCGGACATATTTGGGACACTTACAGAAATTTTACCAGAAACGGTATAAAATCTTCTCCATTTTCCAAACGGGGTAGGTGGCGGACTGGCGGCATCCAGCCGTGCATCATTTCGGTGCTGCACAACGTATGCACGATCCATTTGGCAATGAGCTCCTGAAAACAACGGTGCACTTGGCAAGTGCGCTGTGCACCACAGCTGGTCAATCGGGAAGAAAAACTCGGCCAACTGGCACCGAAACATATACAATTTGCAATAAAATATAATGAATCAATGGCACAATAATCTAGCTTCATTAGCAACCAATGGATCACCCTATCACACACAATATCTAATCAGTCCGGATCATGCACAGAATCTAGCTAGCTAATTGAGCAATCAATGGAGGGGACGAAAAATCACCATTGGGACACAAAGTCGAGGAAATGAAGGTTCTAATGAGATAATCTAATCAAATCCGCAGCAGAACTAAGCTTTTTACTTGAAGTTTTTCTACTTTTTACGGTGTTCGATATAAGATGTTATCGACGATTAAGTCGTCGATCTTACGAAATAAAATAAAAAAATAAAATGACTAAGAGTTCTTGAAAGAGAATATGACTGCTTTTTATTGCAATGAATTGAATCTTTACAGATGGTGCCTTTGGGAAGGCGACAGACTAACCCTAATCACACTGAGTATATTGCTTGCTATGATTCAATTGTCTTCACAGATAATACAATTGCCTCTTGATCTTCTGGACCATGAGTCTTGTCCTTCTTTGTTGTTTATCACCCGTCTTTAAAAATTTAGCGAAGATGTGACAGTTACTTCTGGAGAAGACACCTTTTAGGAGTGACGCGTCTGGTCGGAGAAGCCAGTTGTTGTTTGTAAACCACCAACTGATCGCCGGTTATTGTTAACAGGAAACGAAACCATCCAGTAGTTATTGTCAGTGACTTAGGAATGTAAAGCGTCGTGTGGTTTGGAGCAGATAAGACATGTGATCCATTCATCACACAGAAGAAATATGCTAGGATCAGGTCCAAGCATCAGTTCATGGATTCTACGAGCAGTTAACTGGTCGGGCAATAAGTATAAGTCTTCTCTGACCAGGGTACTCGTAGAGTAACATGTGGGATTCTTACCACCACAGGGGTCTTAAACCTCAAGGGTTACGACTATGGGGTCTTTGATTAAATAAAAAGAGCATTAAGGAAATTAATCATCGTCAGATGTACAAATAAAATTATAATATTATAAAAGTATTTTTAACGACAAATCAAATGGTATAATTTTTACATAACCAATCTAAATAGTTTTAAACCAATTGGTGATTGAACTTTAAAAAAATTTGACAGCAAAGATTCTAAGACGTCGAGTAAAAAAAAAAGAGAAGGGACGTAGTATCAACCAAGGAAGCTGCGAATTGAAAAGGTTGGAGTGGGTAAAAGAGGAAAGAGATCATCAAAGATAAGAGGGAGAGGAGCCAAAGAGAAGATAGCAGGGAATCCCAGCTGGACCCATATGTATGCGAGATCTGCTCACAAAGGGGTAATGCTGATACTTTGTTGGCAAGGGGCGGAAGAAGATTGATAAAACGGGGGACCACATTGCTCTCCTCCATGCCACGCGGTGATGCTCATCCTATTGAGATATGCGGAGCAAATAGCATGTCCGCTCGGTCCGTTCGATTGGAAATCAATGCTACTAGCTCAAGATCGTCCTGCATGGTGAGAAATTGGTGACTTTTACAGGAAGATAATTTTGTCTGCTGTTCTCTTCGGATAAATTATAGCAAACAAATTGTTTTTGTCATCTTACAGTATAGCGACAGTGTGCTGCTGTCATGTTCATAAGCGGGTTTAGAACTGTTCTCGTCGCTCAATTATCATATGACAGTTATAGTAGTTAAGTGGTACACTCCTATGTTAATTGTTAGGGCATGTGAATGATATATTAGCCACTCCATGGTCGTTTTTTTATATGTTATAGTAATGTTGCAAGAGAACAAAGTTCTCTACGAGCGAAGGCGCCCACCAGACAAGTCCATGGCTGACCATTTGCAAAGTTTTGTGGGCCTATGCTAGTTTCTCTCTCTGTAACCTAAGCACGACCAATGGCCAAAATGCCACGCCATCCAATACAATGTTTGCCGCCATGATCTCATTTTAGTACTGATCCAAGATCGCAAGAGCCGTGCAATGTATACCTGTCGCTGAAGCTTTCTATGGTTCGACCATGGCTTGGCCGACAAACGTACAGCGTGAGCAATCCAAAAGTCAGACAAGTCTTAACACATTTTGACATGTGAGAAAAATCACTCAGATGCACTCGTTATTACTCCATATATACGTCCAAGATCCAACTGATGCCTCGTTCAGAAGAAATCCAAAAATCTGCCCATAAAGTTGAAAGTTTGTGAACCGTTGATTGCTATATTGACCAACGGTTGAGATGCCTTCTCCTTAGTGAGGGGAAGAAAAGCAACCACTCCCGATCTAGATACGTACGCGCAGACCCATTTCATGGTCTTGCAATACATGATCCAAATGTCCTCGTACATCGATGAGCACAAAGACGTGGTACGCCAACAGAATACAGACCGGTCGGAGGTTTGGATAACGATAGCACAACCGTCGGTTCAACGAATGGTTAAAGGTGCGATTCACTGGGAGGTTATCAAGTGATGAAACGCTGCTATGGTTGGCAAAAGGGCCAAAATTTACAATTATGATATGGCAAAGATACGACATAAATGGATACACGTTTTATACAGCAGCACAGGATACGAAAAGCACAGTCCAGAACGTTATCTCTGTCTCCCCGAGTCAACAGAACTTCATCGGCTTGGAAGCTTTGGCATGGTGGCAGTCGGAAGGATCCAGTTAATTTACACCTTTCCTAAGAGATAAGAGAATAGTGCTTTCAAGCACATTCCCGACTAGGCATCATGGATTGCAGATCGTATGATGTATTACGATTGGCAGTAGGTGACTTTGAACTTTGCCAATTTTATGGGAGCGAGAAATTAACTAATTAAGGGGATCAATCTAGATCACGTAAGTCACTCATGGCATTGCATGAACTAGTGAACGAACAAGACGCGATCGAATCCGTTCGCTGGTCACGGTTGCACGGAGAGAAGAGTTTGCCAAAGAAATTACTTGTTCGGCGATATATTCTGGAAAAATCACGCATAGTTACACTTTTAATTATTATAAAATTATACTTATCATACTTAATGTTGTAGTACAATAACTCATAATTAGTGTTGTAGTATAATAAAATCCTAACTAATAAACGGTATATAGTAATTGGATGGTACGCTCGTCCAATGTGGACAGGCACAGCAACAGGGGCCCCCATTGGGATGGTATTTTCCCCCAAACATCTCCCTTCAAACCAGTGAAGAGACACCAACCAAACCACTTCCTGCCCACAAAGCCACAAACAACAGGCCGGGAGCGGAGAGAGAGAGAGAGCAGCCACCACGAGATGAGAGAAAATGCATAACACAAATCCACAAATGGACATGTCCTCCTCCCCCATAACCAAATATATATATACCAGCACAAGGTGAGCTGCTTCAGCCTTCAGAGAACAGGGGAAGAGAGAGAGAGGGACACCACCACGCCACCACCAAGAAGTACACTTAGATTGGGGGGGAGCAAAGGAGAAGTATCCCTTTTGCCTCACCACCTTCTCTAGCTCTCTTCTCTTTCTTCTCTCTTCTCTTGCGCAAGCAAGAAGAAAACAAAGGCCTTGAACAATGATGGCCTGTGGGTCTCCAAGTACTGAGGTGGTCGATGAGTTCGAGAAGCTGGTCATTAGAATGAACCCTCCAAGGTTTAGTCCTTTCTCTTTCTTCTTCCCTCCCCGTTGTTTCTTTCTGACCTTTGACTCGTGTCCTTTGTTAACTGTGCTAGTTCTTGGCCTTTGGTAACTTGCAGGGTCACCGTGGATAATACCTCAGACACGACTGCCACCTTGGTGAAGGCAAGCAACGCAGCTTTTAGAGCTTTGCTCTGTGCTCTTGGTTCTTGCAAATTCTTGCAGGTTGCAAGCATTTCTTGCCAGAAATTTTTTCACACTTTCTTTCTGCAGGTGGACAGTGCAAATAAGTATGGGACCTTGCTGGAGGTAGTTCAAGTGCTGACTGATCTGAAGCTGACAATAAAGAGGGCCTACATTTCCTCTGACGGGGAGTGGTTCATGGATGGTAGGTGCTTTGCAACCTCCCTATCTTGGAAAGATTAAGGAGAAAGCCGGTGCATATCTGGGCTCATGTAGAGGGGCCTTTCGGTTTGGATGTTATCTTTTTGATCTTGAGTTGGGCGTGGTTTTGTTTCACCTTTGTGCAGTGTTCCATGTCGTGGATCAGGAAGGGAATAAACTTTATGATGGCCAAGTCATGGACAGAATTGAAAAGGTAAAGTACAAAGAATCCTAGCTCTTTCCACAGCTCCTCACTCCTCAACATTTCCTCAGGCTTCACTGAAGCAATCGCTAGCTTCCTGGCCTGTATAGCTGCCTGTGGTTCACTTCCAAGAACAGAACAGACTGCAGAGCAGTCTGCAGTTGTACTTAATTAGTGAGCACATTGCAATGTACATTCTTGTGCTACATGATGTGCTGTAAAGAACAAGGTTGATTTTGTTCTGTTGATTTCAGTCTCTGGGAGCCGGATCGCTCAGCTTCCGGGCCCCGGACCGGTCGGCCGGTGTCGAGGCCGACGCGGAGGCGTCGCAGACGGCCATCGAACTGATTGGCAGGGACCGTCCGGGCCTCCTATCAGAGGTCTTCGCCGTGCTCACCGACCTCAGGTACAACATCGTGGCGTCCGAGGTGTGGACGCACGACGCCCGCATGGCCGCGCTGGTGTACGTGACGGACGCCGAGACCCGCGGCGCCATCGACGACCCGGAGCGGCTCGACACGGTGAAGCGGCTGCTCCGGCACGTCCTGCGGGGCAGCCGGGACAAGAAGACCGCCCGCGCGGCCATCTCGGCGCGCGTGGCGCACGCGCAGCGCCGGCTGCACCAGATGATGCACGCGGACCGGAGCATCCACCGCGGCGAGGACATCGAGGGCGCCAGCGCCGACGCCGAGGCGGCGGACGGCAGCCGGAGCCGGCCGGTCGTCGCGGTGGAGGACTGCGCCGAGCGGGGGTACACGCTGGTGAACGTGCGGTGCCGCGACCGGCCGAAGCTGCTGTTCGACACGGTCTGCACCCTCACGGACATGCAGTACGTGGTTTTCCACGGCACCGTCATCGCCGAGGGATCAGATGCTTACCAGGTGCGTGCGTCGCCTTTTTTTACTTTGCAAGTTTGCTTTGCTTCTTGAGACTGTTACATCCGGTGCATTGCATTGGTAGTCTAGTACATAGCATTCCACTGCGCGTACACAAAAGATGGCCCTCGGTTTCGATGCTCAAATTTGACCGGTACTAGAGAATAGAGATGCCTCGGTTGTTAGATACCGCTAGATCTTGGCATGTGAGAGAGGGAGATCCTAGTTTTGTGTGAACCTGAGTGACTACAACAACTAGAAAATGATTTGTTTTATCAGTAGAAAGAGACACATGCTCATATAGTACCTACTCATCTTGCTGCTGGCCTTGTAGGAGTACTACATCAGGCACCTTGACGACAGCGCCGCCACCTCCGGCGAAGACCGGGAGCGGCTCGGTCGGTGCCTCGAAGCCGCGATCCAACGGAGAAGCACAGAGGTACACCATACACTACACTCATGTGACGTCGGACACAAACATGATCTACTGCACCGCACCGCACTGCACTGGAACTCTGGAAGTACACTACTAGTTAATTACTGCATGTAATTGACATGGGTTAATTGGTGTTTGCGTTGCACGTCTCTTTCAGGGGCTGAGGCTGGAGCTGTGCTGCGAGGACAGGGTCGGGCTGCTGTCCGACGTGACGCGCATATTCCGGGAGCACGGCCTCTCGGTCACGCACGCCGAGGTGGCGACGACGACGGGTCCGCGGGCGAAGAACGTGTTCTACGTGGTGGACGCGTCGGGGGAGCCCGTGCAGGGGCAGGCCGTCGAGGCCGTCAGGACGGAGATAGGCGAGCAGATCCTGTTCGTCAGGGAGGACGCCGGGCCCAAGTCACCGCCGGGCCGCGACCGGCGCTCGCTCGGGAACTTGATCAGGTCCCGGTCGGAGAAGTTCCTGTACAATCTGGGGCTGATCAGGTCGTGCTCGTAGATCGAGCAGGTTAATCGTTCAGACTTTAGGGCGGCAATGTAGCTACTAGCTAAGCTAGGGCGCGGTTCCTATCAACGGCGCGTTAATCCATTTCCTATCATCTGTTGCCTGCTTCTATCGTCGTTATTTACCTCCTACTGCCCGGATCGGCGGCGCAAGGCTAAACATAACGAAAACTAGAAGTTGATCTCTAATCGACGAACAGAAAGAACAATAACTAAGACGACCGAGTAGGAATCGAGGCCCTTGTGCGCAAGATCGAAGCAAGGGGGGTTGTTATTTGAATCAAGAGATGCAAATGCGCTAGTGCCTAGGTGATCAAAGAAATGCTAGCCTTGGTGAAACTTTCAAATTGTTGCTATTCAACTGCAAATCATGTAGTACGACATTTTCGTTTTTATTCAACATTGTCCAGTTTGGTTTAGTCTAGGGCAAAATTCCTAGGGGACCAAACCCTAAAACACACTGAAGATTTCGACATCTTGCATAGCAAACAAGCGGTATTAACTGATGATCAGTACCAGAATTCTCTGTACTTTCTACTTCCATATTGGTGCGAGGATCTAATCTACCCAAGGGAAGCCTGAAAGAATGAATGTGATGAGACGTACATTGGTCATGACAGGTTAATTTTATAAGCTCAAATTAGGGTACGTATATTCTAGCATGAGACAGGAGAGAGAGAGAGAGAGAGATCTGAGCGAGAGAAGAGAAGGAAAATACTAACAAAACCATGAGCTCCAACTCTTCGAGTTTCCAGGGAACAGGAGATGCATTGAGGACAAGAGCATTGCGCGGTGTCTGCGGCCGGCCGGGCGCACAGGAACGGCATGTGATTCATATCAAGAATCCCCAAAACAGTTTGCTCCTGTAGCGGGTGGTGCTAAATCTCAGAGCGACGCGACAAAAACTGCCTGCAACTTTGATTGCAACCACCTTTTCACGCCGAATGCAATTTCATGACAAGAAAAATTCCAGCGCTCAGGCGAGGCGACACAAAGGTATCTCCCCCGCTGTCCTTTCCGTGTCATGCCACTTTTGCATCGCCATCATCGATCGTGTCGTGCCTTAATGAAACTCTCCCAATCCAAGCTGATCACCTTTTACTTATAAGTTCACTGTTTCCATGGTTGTTGTGGTGGAGTATATATTTGATAATCCAGGCAAACCTTCGCATGGTTTACACCATCATTAAGCAAAAGGTGATCGGGGCAGCAGTACTGATTAAACTTTCCACGACCAAAGCAGCAGACCAGCAGTTGCCTCATGCCATGCATGACTTTTGCTAGACAACTTATGATCTGAAGGGTAAATGAAAGCTAGTTCTTCCTGGCCTGCACGTCATGGCGTTGGTTACTTTCTACCACATCTAGCTTTTAAGTTTCATCGAAATCTCTCTTGCCTGTCCGTGCTTGTGGGAGGGTGCTCGGTGCATGGTTGTAGAGAGTACCAAACACATGGATAAACAAAAATGTTACAGAAGGGGCCTTGTAGTAAATAACAACCGTAAATCCGTAGCACTTACCGGGGTCCATGAGTAGCAAGTACGGGCTAGCTAGCAAGGAGTACCAACCACATGATAAAACTGCACTTACGAATAAACGGTCAGGGTTTATTTGGAACGCATGAGTCTTAAAAAAAAATGCGCCTTATTGTAAGCAGCAGTAACCAACGGGCCTTATTGTAAACGCATGAATCTCAAGCATTTCGTAAGCAGCAGTAGTGGTAATCAGGGTTTTGATTATTGTTTTTTTTTTAAAAAACCGGAATCACCGGTAGAACCCATTTTTGCCAATTATCAAAATAAAATTAGCCAAATTTTCAAATAAAAATTTGAATTTTTCAAAGTTAAAATAAAAATATCAAATTCATCTTATATTCGACAAAATACAAGCAAATACGATTTTTTAGACCTATTTTAACTTTTTACCGACGGTATCCGGCAGAACCGATTTGACCAAAAGGCGAATCAAAACTGTGGTGGTAATACAACGTGGGGTGGGGTATTACCACATGATAAAAAATACAACGTGCCTTATTGTAAACGCGTGAATCTCAAGCATTTCGTAAGCAGCAGTAGCGGTAATAACGACCAATGGGGACGCCGGGGTGGTAAACAGTGGATCAGGGATTGATAGCTCATGCTACGTACATGGCGCTGTTATTGCGGCATGATGAAGAGCAGGCAATGATTGAAAGGCCACGTAGACTCTTGCCCCCAACAACATATCAAATATCGAGCGCTACTCGAGGGAAGGCGATCGATCGATGGCCCCTGTGTCCTCGCCACCCATCTTGTTGGGAGGCCTTCCATTGGCTACACGCACATCCACGTACCTCTCGCGCCGAAAAGGCCACGAGTTGAAAAATGGAAAGGGAGCTAGCCCTACTACGGTAAAAAAGGCTTCGCGGCCATCCATCCGTCCACACGTACGTTTGCCATTGCGAAGTGATTCGCAAGTAGTACAATACGTGCTGCTGGGCACATCTATCGACCCAAAATGGATGAACTTGATTTGTTCTGGAACTACGCGCGACACACGTACGTATATAGCGTGGAAGTGGATTTTCGATGCTGATTAGAAAGTGATCTACATCGTTCGAGTTTGAAAAAGAAAAAAAAAAAGAGTATTTAGTAGTACCGTATAAGTCCAAGAAGATGGATCGTTATCCTGCGCCGTATCCCTGGCGACTACTGCTGCCGCATCGCATCGTCATCCCCACCTATATATCTATCCATCTATCTGAGCCCCGCAACCTGAGTACGTACGTTGTTGCACCAGTGACGAGTGGTCACGGCACGCGTGGACGGACGCGCGGTCGCACCCGCACAATGCATGAAATCTAGGCGTGTACCTTCCTTCCTAGAGATGGGACATGGGAGATGGGAGATGGGAGATGGGAGATTGGGAGTCCCACGCCCATGCCATGACGAGTACATCCCGCGCGGGGGTCTAGCGCGGCGCGCCGTGACGCCGGGCCCGATAAGGATCCGAGATGGCTGCGCGGACGGGCACGGTCACGGTCACGCGCGAGCTTGCTTCGCTTTGGCTGTGTGCTGTTCGGCGGTGCTGGGCGCGCGGCGGTCGACAAGTGGCTCAGTGCTTCGTCCGTAGGGTAGGGTAGGGGGGCATGGACTGTGGAGCCATTTTTTGCTGGGTTTTTTTTTTTGTTGTTGTTGTTGGGGTTTATGGGGGGAGAGGAGACTAGTTGTGCGTGTTTGGGCAAATTTTGGCCGACCAAAAGTCTCGTCCTGAGTTGGCTGTGCCAGCACTGCGATGCGTTCTCCCTTGTCTAACAGGGAGCGCTGTTTGGCTCGTCACCATGCAACGCGAGAGTTTAGTTTTGAGACGAGGTGACTCGAAGCAGGAAGCCATGTGTCTGTCACGTGATAGCACAGCCTTTATTTGTCTGTCACGTGTGTTGGTCACTTACATACGTTACATCCAATTCTCAAGATCAAATACTAACAGATACTATAAAATAGATAATGGGTATATATAGTACTCAATAGGGAAATTAAACCGACACTCTTTTGTACCACATGAACGGAAAGCTGCATTTGCATGAGCTAAAATTGTACGTCCATGGGTTTGCTTCAAAGATGTCCGAGAATTAGCTAGATTCTTGTCACACCGTACCGGCCGGTGTCTATGAGATAGCGTCGATTGATCTGTACGTCTTGAAACAATCAAGCATGTGTAAAGTCGTTTGCCTTCTGTAAAAGCCTGGATCCTTCCAAATTGCACATCCTGGCCCCTTGACAGTTTCACAACTGTCCAAGCATAATTAACACACGCAGAAGCCACGTACAACGATCGAATACGAGTCCATAAAACTCAGGAGGAGGAAGAAAAAAAATCGAAGGGAAAACCAATTGAAGATCGCCTACATACATAATTGACTGTGCCGTCTCTGATGCTCATCAGAATTCAGGCCACCAATCAAAAGACTGTTGCGAAACAAGAAACAAAATAAACTGATCTCAAGAAAACAACTAGAAACAACGAACAGTTTCCGAAGAGGACAGGTAGAGAGAAAAAAACGCAACAATTAAACTGCTCAAGGAGGAAAAAACAGATTTACTATTTCATAGGCGATGGCGGCCATAGCGTCCGAGGGTCGAGGGAACGAGGGATTGGGTTTGAGAGGTAGATGACAGTATATATGGAAGAGAGGAGAGATCTGGATGGTTGGATCAAAATCCAACGGTCTAAAAAATCGATTACGATTTCTTTATAAAAAAAAACAGGTGATTGACTAATAGTTGCCCCCAAAAAAAAACGCAATCCCCCTTTAGCCCCAATTGGCTTTGATCCTCTTCTTTTTCTGAAGAAAATCTCTTCTATTTTATTTTCCCCTTGGGACTGTCACCGCTTATCGCTACCCGGCCTTCACCTGGACGTCTCAGCGACCGATGTGAATTTATTGGTCCCTCGCTGTGCCAAGTTCAACTTGCTTGCGGGCATGTGATTTGCTACGAGCGTATGACAACCATATCCAGAAAAAGCGATTACAAGTGTCGCAATTGGAGTGTACTTTTCTTCCTTGGCATCTCTTGATGATTTCTCACATGTCTGGATCTCTTGCTGAAAAACAATTCATTCAGCATTAATTCATCCACCATTTTCACAATAAGCCTTATTCAGATGGTAGTTTTTAAGATAGATCAAAGGTTGCTGCCATTGTCAAGCCAAAGGAGAATATATGCGACTCCATGATTCAACAGGCAAGGCACCATATATAGTTAGCCCCAGTGCAGATGTATGTGTATAAGCTTTCAATTTAAAGGGTGCCCGGCAAGTCTTAAGAGTGAGCTAGACGTGGGTTATCGACCTTTAATCTGTCTACAGTAACATAGCTTCAATCCTACACAAATCAAGAGTGTTAGGTGTAAGATATCTTCTGCAAATAGCTGTCTGTCTGTCTGTCTGTCTGTCATCAGAAAGCTTACATGGATACCTTTGCACAAAGTTACTACTGCATCCATTGTCATTCGATCCTCTCTACTTCTGGGAAAGCGCTGATCCAAAACTATTTGTGAGCCTCACAATTTTGGGCCAACATGGGCCAGACCCTGCCCGTCCTTGGGCGAACAGGTCACGTCACATTGGGTGTCCAAAGCATGGCCCACTTAGCCCATAGATCGGAAGAAGCAGATTACGCGGTACTCGGTAGGCTCCATGCGAGATTTCGAAGGCCCCACCCTGTCCTCTCCCAACTGTCACCGTAGTCCGGACGAGCAGCCGGCTGTCCCGTGCCGTCCTGTGTCTCTCTCTCTCTCTCTCTCTCCAACACACACTTCATTTCTTCACATGTCTATAATTTTATCATCAATTTGGCTTTAGTTCTTACAACAATGAGATGCTATCGCGTAATGTGAGGGTGCCTTCACAGGCCAAGCTTGTGCATATATAATTTTACGAGAAATTGGGATTTAGGCTATGTACATACTTGATTTCAACCCTCTTTTACGGGTTTTGTTTGTGGACTAAGGTTCGTTTGAAACCAGACCTGTTGTGAAGCGGAAGGAGAAAAAAAAAGTGTTGTTGCAGTAGCAAAGCATATAAAATTACGAAAACACAAACATACATGCTGCAAAATTTACATCATCACTTCCCCTTGGCATCAGAAATGTCATGAAAAAGTTGCAAACTAAGCCAATTGTAAGGGGGAAGGTAACTTATATCTCGCGCGTGTTACTAATGAGGAAGAGACAATTTCAATCACTACGCGCCAAGCCAAGATCCCATGTTTTGTGAACGGTAAAGACCAAAACCCAATTCGATTAGCTAAATGACGCACAATGGGATTTTCTATCACGAAAGGTGTGGCCAAGATTTTGCCAATTATGGGATCCGGCTGCCTGCTTTGTTCTATTTGGTGCCACTTGTGCGTCCTTGCCACGAGACAACAATGGAAAGTGCCAAAAAGGAATGAAATGCTATAGGGAGTATGCTGCAAACCTATGCGCTGGGATTTGGTTGGCTCCAATTTCGCCGTGGGCGTTTTGGATTTCGGCCCTTTCGTGTCTGCACACTACGGTTTTCTCCTCGTCTAGGCATATACTCAAGAAGATAAACAATCCTCTTTTTCTAGGCTGCTCTATTCTTCCAATAACTTTTTCACTAAGGAACAGATTCTTCTGAGAGATATTAGACAAAATAATTTGCATTGTTATAATCTTATCCCATTGAAATAAACGATGTAGAACTTTCTTTTTTTCTTTGATTAATATGAAAATTTCTAGCACGTATGTTACAGATCTTGTCACCATTAAAATACTTGGGTAGCTAGGTCATTTCAGACTGGTACAACAGTTATGGGAAGACGAAACGGAGAAGAAGGTATATATACGACGCATTCGCTTTACAGTTCGTGCTTGACATGTACGTATCTGCTTTGCAAGAGGGTGCCATGTGATCTTACTTAGCATCCATGCATGCCATAGAGTTTTTTTTTTTCTTTTCCGATATCTAAGTTCGGATTTTTTTTGCCCTATAGAATTCCATTACATGCATCAGCTTCCAATTATTAAGGGAGATTTTTAAGGCCTGACAATTCAGGTGATCCCCAGCCAAAGGAGCATTCGGAGATCATCGCATCGCACACGATTCGATCGATCGGCCAGTATACATAAACATCTAGCAATATCATCGTGCCACACAAATAGAATGAAATGGGACGATACATATATGCTTTGGGAGAATCCCCTTAACTCTGGGTCCGGGGCGCGCTCCAAAACAAATTAAAGACGCCAATTCCGAACGAATATTGGGCCGGATCGACAAGACGACATGATATCTTAATTATGACCTACTCCGCTCGCACTGAGGAAATGCTCGTTGATCTTTAATTGCTTTGATAGCTATAATTCCGAGAGCAATTCCAGATTCCAATTCTCCTTCACGTGGTGAATCTACAAGTAGCTCACTGTTTTTCTAGAGCTTGCATTGCTTGGTGCTAATTGACTCGCCTAGTGTTGCATGCATAATGCATTAGATAGGAATCCTCCAACAAGCTGGCGCAATTGCGTTGGGTGCTGCATGCCAACAAGACTCTATCCATGCATGCGATATATTAGATTATATATTTTTTTAAAAATACCTCCAACAAGCTCCCTGTTTTTTTTTAAAAAAAAAAATCTATTTTTAATTTCAAAATATAGTAATATACCTCTATTTTTTTATTTTACAAAAATAATCCCATGTCGCTCCACCGTTGGGCAACTGTAGAAGTCGCTCCACTGTCGAGCGACAAGTGTACAAGTCGCCTAGTGGTTGAGCAACTTGTATACTAATCGCTCAACGGTTGAGCGACACATCGACAAGTCGTGCACTGGTTGGGTGATTTAAAATAATAATATTTATTAATCCAATTGAAATAATTATGGGGAAATAAATGGTAATTTTGTAGGCAATACATTTAGCAAATCTTAGGAATAAAGGGTGGTGACAAGGTTGGTTGGTCCATTTGTGATTTTCGTAGATTCTCAAGGGTATGAAACTCGCAATAACATTTTGTGATCATCGTATGTTGTTGTAGTGCGGTAGATTTCTGAAGAATTTTATGAGGACGATTGAGGTAGAAATGATTCGTAAGTTGGAAGGTAAGTGATATCGCGATGCGCCAGAGAATTCATACACGGTGGAGAACTTTGGAGAAATGGCGCAAAAATAACAACACAACAGTTGATCCGACAAGGGGTTACATGGCACGCATGCTAACGAACCAAGGACGATACACGCATGCATTTAGAAAACTAGAAATACATGGGACATATGGACGAAAATGGTTGAATTACCTTGTGGAACGTGGCCATTTACCCTTGCGGCCCAGCTCGGCGTTGTACTCCTCGCCTTGCGCCTTAGCTTTCGCCGCGATGGCCCTTTTATGCGCCGTCTCGGCCTCGCGTCGCTTGGCATGCTCGTGCTCCTACTCCTCGTGCAGCCTCTCCCGCCTCTTCTTCTCCTCCATATCAGTCTACAGCTCTTCGAGGCGCCTTTCACAGCCATCGCAGTCCTCCCTGGCCCACCTCTTCCGTGACAGTAGCATCCACATGTCGTAGGGGTGGATCTTGTCGTCAATCCACTGGCTGAAGTCGCATAGGCGTGGCGGAGACTGCAGTGGGAAGAGAGACATGGTTACCGCGTAACGGAAGGCAAAATAGTGGTGTGCACTGAAATGCGATTTTATTACCGACTGCCTATGGCTCGGCGTGTCAAACCTTTGGTCAGGGTAGTCAGCGCAGAAGTTTGGGCAGCACCAATAGCGCTACCTAATGGTTCACTCGTCGGTTGATTTGACGCACTTGTAGACGTCCCGACACCAGCAAAGGTGTGGCGCCACCCCCGCCGAGGGCCCTTCCGAAGGGTATTCAGCGGGCATAGGAGAGGGGGGGCTCGACCCATAATCGTTGAGCGTATTGCGAGGCAACCTCCTTAGTTGGACGAGCTCCAGAGGTGGTTGTTGAGGAGGTGGGTGGTGAGTGTAAGACTGCTAGCTAAACGCCCTATGGCGAGCGGAGGTATGCTCGGGAGCCTTCTAGTCCTTCAAAAACTTGCAGATGTGCTTCCATTCCTTCTCCTTGTCCTTGTTATCTAGGTAGTGTTGTTGATGTGGAGTTCTTGGCCGAGTAGAGCTGTATTTATAGCGGGAGCAGAAGCAGTAGTAGCGGCTCTATAGCGGTAGTTGAGTGGTCTCTTCGTGTTTTGCAGAGCGAGGTCACATCCTGCTTTGCAGAGAGTGATCACGTCCTGCTTTGTAGAGGGAAGTCATGTCCTACTTTGTAGAGAGTGGTCACATCCTGCTTTGCAGAGCGAGGTCACGTCCTACTTTGCAGAGCGAGGTAACATTCCACTTTGCAGAAATAGGTAACGACGACATATTAACATTACAAATTAAGTTAAAGTTTCCAATTACGATACAATTAGTTCCACACTGCGTACAACAAGCAAAGTACTAACTGAAATACAAGTTAAAATATGCTAGCATTTCTAATCTTAATACCACTACACACAACAAGAAGTGGTGTTGCACTTCACGCCGGTATTCCTACTTGTTGGCAGGTGCCTTGCAACTTCTCGCGTGTGGCCTTCCTGGCCACAACGGCCGTAACGTCTACCCATCGCTCCAGCTTCCCCTTCGTCCATATCGTTCCTAATGCGACGACTCTGCCGACGGCCCTTCCCACTCTTCAACAGGTCAAGATCCGAAATTCAAGTCGTTTGTGCCATATCCAACGTGGCAAAGTTGCCCACAACCCTGAAGCCTCTTAGCTCGCCGCACCATGGCTGTAACACCCTCTCCTTCATGAAGTACTCTGACATGAAGTTCGATGGATCCATGTTGATAGTCCCGCATGCGGACAGGACATAAGAGCATGGTTCCTGAAGGAGTTTTGGCTTGTTGCATGTGTAGCTAGGTTCATTTACATGATCTCCAAGGCACACCTCGTGGGTAACAAGAGAGCGAGTTGTCCCAAATCTGGTTCTGTCCCGAATGAGCACGTCAAATGATGCTCCGTATTGTCCATTACGAAGACCATTTGTGACTAACCCTTCTCGATCTTGGCCTACATGTATGATGTAATCTTCAAGAAGTACGGTGTATGTGGGTTGGCTACATGAAGTGCCGTATTTACATGCCTTTCCCTGAAATACCCTATTGTACCGTGCAGGACGCCTTCCACAATGGCGACTAGGGGCTGAGGACAGAGGCCCCCTAAGAACCCAGTTGTACACCTCCGCCAGGTTGGTGGTCATTATGTCCTATCTTGCACCGTTCATCTCATGCAGCAAGGACCACTTCTCTAATGGCTCGGCCTCAATCCAATGGGACAAGCACTTGATGTTCCCCGAGGTCCTCGGCGTCACATGGGGAGGGTCAAGCTCCGGCAGTGGTGTGAGGAGTTTGGGTTGCGCCGCCCCAGGAATGGGCGAACGCTTGCTCCTCTCGACGACGTGCTTCTTGGTGTACTCCTCCAACATCTCCCACAACGCATCAAATTTACGTTGCTAGTTCTGTATAGCCAGCCTCTTGAATAACTTCATCAATGGTTGCTGCGGGAATTTTTTGAAGAAGTTGGCCCACAGATGGCGAATGCAACATCTGTTCCTCATGTATAGCTAAGGGAATGACTCCTCGGGGTCTTGATGAAGTTTTCTATTGACCTTCATTATCCCGGGGTGGCGATCATGGATTATGCAGACATTAGGACGTGCCCCAACTACTCTCTCCTTCAGATGTCGAAGGAACCACAACTAGCTGTCAAAATTCTCACTTTCGATGAATGTGATTGCCAAGGGTAGAATATGATTGTTACCATCAACGCCAATTGCTTTTAAGATATGACCCTTGTATTTCCTAGTTAGAAACCTCCCATCAACTGAGATCACGGGCAACATGTGCGTGAAGCATCGATGCAGGTGCCAAAGGCTAAGAAGACCTTCTACAATACTGTGAAACCTGGTGGTCTTCTGGATGGCTTGTCCTTCATAACAATGTATGTGCCCAGGTTCCTGTTCTGCAGCACCTGGACCATACAAGGAAGGTTGTCGTGAGCCGCCTCGAAAAAACCAAACATGCTTTGCAAAGCCTTCTGCTACGCACGCTATGCCTTCGCGTAGCTAATCTTGTACTTGAAATTTTGCTCGATATCCACCATGATGTGCTTGGCCTCCAGGTTCTTCTTCTTCACTATCTCTCCGTACATGAGATTGGCTATGAAGGTGGCCGTTAGGTTGCGATGCTTCGGCAAAACACTACTGAGTACGCAGGAGTGCACGTCCACTTTGGAGACAATCTAGTGAGTCTCGTACGTGGGTCTACGTGCGTGTAGACGCCAAGGACAACTAGCTTACTCGCAGACCACGGTGTACTGCTCCTGCCTGGATTTGAGGATCTAAATGTTCGCTTCATGGACAAGGCCCACGGCTTAATAGCATCCTTCAGTGATCTCTTGTCAGTAAACATTGCAAGAAGTCAATCTCCGTACCATGGTACTCCCATGATGATTCGTGCTCGTCGTACATAACAAGACCCTCAACGTCCACCCTATTCCATTCCTGCAGGATGGGACCTTCGTCCTCATCGGAAGAGTCATCGTCATCCTCTTCTAAAGCTTCCTCCCCGACCCAGGCCGTCAAGTCATCGATCTCCATCTAATGCACTATACTATCGACATGCTCTTATGCATCCGCTTGTCCAGTGGGTTTAGTGTGCAATGTGCGATCTTCCTCTTCTACCTCCGCAACATTGGCAACCGCGTCCTCTTCATTAACCACGCGTTGCACGCCCAAGCTGCTCCCACCAACCGGACGATAGCCGTCGGTAGGGCCTCGTGCGACTTCCTTTGGACATGCTTGCACGAGTAGTACGCACTTGTATCCACGGCGCCGATAGCCTTCCACAAAGCCCTTCCATGCAACCGTGTGCATCAGTCTGCTCAACTCCCACCGAATGTACGTGGTAGACCGACTCCAAAGCCCATATAGGATGACACTGCACACCTCGGGGGCCAAGGAGAAGCTACAGGTGAGCCAGCACAAAACATCTCTGATTCGAAAATTCTCGCGTCCGGGTTTACCATACTTACTTGCAGGAAATCACTCAGGTAAATACCGCATGGATCTTCATGAATCATACCAACACCATAATGTGCTTTTAATCTTGTGGGCTCTGACATGACTGATTTCTCACTGCAAATATTTCGAACATTGCAACTAGCCATTTGTCAACATATATTTACGAAATATGTGTTGGACTAATAAGTGGCGACACGTTGCCTACATTCGGATGAGAACAAGAACGGATAAGACTATCATCTTCACGTGAAGACCTTCTCTCCTTACCAACGAGCTTCCTTCTTCTTTCTCTCTTACCTCCCGAGCTCCTCTGCTTCTCCCCCCATCGCTCTCTCTTCTCCTCTCCTGACCTTCTCCCCCTCTTCACCTCCCCTCTCCTTCTCTCCTCTCCCAAGAGAAATAGTGAAAGAGACCGTGAAGGGGCCTGGTGTGCCTTTCTATACAACCGTCTAGTCGCACAACCGTTGGACGACTTGGAAGCAAGTAGTAGCCTAACGGTTGAGCGACATGTCAACTAGTCGCTCAACCGTTGGACCACTATTTGATGCCAAGTCGTCCAACGGTGAGCGACGAGGTAGGAACGATTGGTAAGTAGTAAAGTGAGTTATATTACAACGCACAAGGAAAGTAGGAAATGCCGATGGCGATCATAAGCCCCTAGTCGCCCAACGGTTGAGCGACTAGGGGCTAGCGACTAGTAGCCGAAGATACTAGTCGCTAAACTGTTGAGTTACTACTCCACTTGTTGCGCAACTGTTGAGTGAGTTGGATCTAATCACTTAACCATTGGACGACTTGTCCAAGTCGCTTAACGACGCAGCGATGTAGGGTTATTTCTGTAAAATACAAAACAGAGGTATATTATTGTATTTTAGAATTAAAAAAAGGATTATTTTTTTTAAAAAAATCCATGTACCTAGCTATCTTTCACTATTGTATCTTGCTTGCTCAATTTGATCACCGTGCAGCAAAAAGGGGAAAAAGAAAGAAAAATACACACATTTGATGTGAAATGGTCAAATGAAGAAAAAGACTAGAAGAGGTGTGAAAAATATCCAATAGAATTAGTTATGAGATAAAAATCAACGACCCAGAGGCGTCGCATGATTGCAAAAGAGACAGACGAAATTGCAAACAGACGTGTAGCACGTTTGATCGATGATATCGATCATTTCAGAGAATATTCACTTATGATGAATACTCCACCCATGTTCGAGCCATCCACTAAACAGAAGCTAGTGCTTTGTACGTAAATGCTTCTTCACACTCCACGCCTTTCTAAACAGTTCTGAACTGCAAGGGAGGCCATGAGTAGCTGTTACTGAAGATGCTTCTCCTTTCTACATTACAAAATAGAGTCATGCATGATTCCCGATGATGAATATATATCGGCGTCTTACTTGGTTCGATTCAAGCTCCAACAAGCCTGATTATATTTTATATCGGCGTCTTACTTGGCGACATTCTTCTGTCCTAGAAGCAAAAGTAGGACCCACGATATTTGAAAGCTGTATGTATGTATGTATATCTTGTGGTGCCAACGGGTTCCCTATAGCAAGAAGAGATATCTGATATAGTTATATTTGTTGTTTACTCAGAAGGCATGAGTTTTCCTTTCAATTACTTTCTCAACAGTTTTGATCAGAACAGCCGCGCGGGCGGTCCAAATAAATATTTTTTAGATGGTGAGATCAACTCGTCAGTACAATCATCTTAAGGCTCATAGCTCATAGGTCATTGATTCAAATCCTGAAAAATACTAGTGAAAAATTCATACAAATAGCCCATCCAACTCGTGGCTGGCGGAAATTAAATTCTGACCATCAGCCAAAGTGATAAGGTGGGACACCGCTAGGCTAACCTACTGTTGGTGTGGTCTAAATATGTCGGGCTCGAGACATATTCAATTATTTATCTAATTCCAGAGGTGTGTCATGTGTGTTTCTCGTAGAAAACCTTAATTTTGTACTACTGCTCATCTCAGTCAACCCATATCACTGATCCCCGATCAAACTAGCTAGCTAGGCTTAAGGCATACAAGAAATATATGTTGTGCTCCTAATGAAAATAAATAAATAAAGATTTTAGATCCTTTTGCTCTGTTCTTTTCGCATCCACTTTATAAATGGACTTTTGATTCGTAGCCTTTTATTTTATTTTGCGAAGTTGTGCGCACAAGTGCTACGAGCTGTGAGCAGTCCATGGCGTGAACTGGAACAGATAAACCTGGTTCCACTAACACGTGGGCCCATGCAGTGACGCGCCAGGTGCCCATCTTGTCTGTTGCTCCCTAGTCCGGACGCCCCTGATCCGTTCTCCCCTGGACCGGATGCCGCTCCTCGCGCCACGTCGCTTGTTCCGTTCCACACCGGCTCGGATAACCTCGTCCGTTGCTCCCTAGTGCGGACAAATAATTACAACACATTAGTAAGCAATTAAATGTGAGTAATTGAATACAGATTGTTAATTAATTGGTAACAATTTAATTACTTATCAATAAATTACTTACGAGTAATTGATTACATCCAAGTAATTCCCACTGAATTAATCATGATTGATTACTTAAGACTTATTAACTAAGCATCATTAATTATTCGTAATTAGTTATGTTTATTTAATTACCACTAATTAACTGCGAGATATTACTTACCAACAAATTAATTATGGTCACGTAAATTCGACCACTTAATTTGCGCTAATGTAATTACTACTAATAAACTACATGGAATTTAATAACATTATATTAATTATGACTAATTAATTAACACTTTACTTCCACTAAATAATTACGACTATGAATATTCAATTAGGACTGCTTAATTACTACTAGTTTAATTACCACTAAATAGCTGCGACTAATAAGTTACCGCTTACTAACAGCGGCTGAAATAATTACAACCATAGCACATGAATTAATTACAACTAAAGCACAGGAAATAAATTTACCTGTAATCCGAACCACTGCTCTAAACACCACAATCGTCGCCGCGTAATCCGAACAAATTATCAGTTCAATTCTCTTTGTTCTCAGCGACGAACGCGAGAACGAGAATGAATTCCAGAATGAGAGTGAGCGCGGTGTGGGTTTTTATAGGGGCACGAAGGTGTTTCGCACAAATAGGGCAACATGATTAGGCATGCATGCTGACGGAGGCAGTGATGTGATGGATGGGACGGGGGAAAGGACGAGGGTGGTGCTTTCGGAAAAATGCGCCCACGTGCCCTAGTTGTAGTGCGGTGCATTGTCGCATGTAAAAATATGCCGAAATCCGACCCTACGGACAATGGAAGCGCCGAAAGCAACAGAATAGACAAATGGATGAGCGAAATTAGAGGGGCTCGGGGCTACGGTGTCACGGACCGTCCATGTGGTAAGGTGCAAGTCGTTCGGGCAACCAATCAACGGCGCAACAGAGTCCGGGCTAGGGGGCCACAGAGGACCTGGTGCCCGTGCGCGGGATGCACGACCGCAGGTCAGTGGCAGGGGCGCACAGATGATGTTGTTTGGGCCACCCTGGCACAGATGAGCGGGGGCCGGGCACAGCAGGCGCGCAAATGGGCGCGTGGCGCGAGGGGAGGGGGGCACGGACAAGCGGGGATCCAGGCGTGGGACGCACGGTGCGAGACAATGTCACTTGCTGGGACGTCTGTGGTGCCAAAAATAACTTTACACCGCTCGAGCCGCCATATATGCCAATGCCGGCAGCAACAGTGCCAGATAGGGTAAAAATTCGAATATTTGATCCGTTCTGTACCGGGCGCCGCAACGTTTGCAGTTGATTTTTTTTTCATCTTTTAAAAAGAGAAGGGGGCTCTCTTCTCTTTTTCAAGGGTACAAGGTCGCACACACACAACACACTCCACCACACGCACACAAACGCATGCGCGTCCCTTATTGCACACGCTAGGAATTCTGCATAAGCACCAGGACCTCAACACGCACACATGTATACCATAAATAAATTAGTGAGCATGCGCGGCGAACGGCGTTCGAACACGCACCTCCCTTGTAGTTGCCTTACTATTCATGTAAAAAAACTCAGAGCAGGCACACCCATGCATGGAAAAAAAAATAGTGTCTATATATGCCTAGATAGTTTAATCTGATCTATGTAAAACATGATATCTTCCTGCACGATGGTATTACGATCAGTCTCATTTCTTATTTGGCTGGGGCTGCAGGTCAGTATGGGTTGTTTCTTCCTCATGATCAATGGTCGATGAGGAGGTATCTCACACTCAGCAAATTTCTTTCGGCGTTTCCTATCTATGGAAAACAATTTCGGCGAAATTTTAGAAATTTTGGTGTTTTCGTTCCCTCCAAAATTTTTATAATTCGTTCAAAGAAAATTCAGAAACATTTGAATTTTTGACAAATTACATCCTAAATTTAGCAACATTTGAATTTGGACAATTTTTTGGGGTCAAATTTTGTACAAATTTAAAATGCAAATTTCATCGGTTTGAAAACCCGCCGAATTTTTAACCAAAATTTCGACGATTTCAATGATTACGAATTTTTTTTCCAAAACGAAATAGTGTTTCATGTTCCTGCCACCCTTTACTCCGCCCGCATCCCTCGTTTGGCAACCGTGGCGCCCTCACCTCACCGACCTCGTACTGCTGTTAATGGGAACGGCGCGGCGTTTCCTTTCCCCCATCCCTCCTCCCCCATTACTCCGAGCCCTTACCCTACCCCCCTTCTTCCCTCCTCCTCCTCCTCCTCCTCCTCCTGCTATTACTATTACTATTACTATTACTGCTCTTCTTCTTCCTCCTCCTCCCACGCGTCCTTCTCCCTCCGTTTCACTCCTCCGCTGCTCTCATGACTTATCCTCCCCCTACAGATAGAAAGATAATTAGCTAGAGCTATCCTCAGAGCTGCGATAGGCAGCGCGCACACGCGCGACTCAAGAAGGCGCCTCTGTTCTTGCGTTGCGTTGTCTTTGTGTTTGTCATGGTGAGGCGCGGGGAGTTGGAGGAGGAGATGGTGGAGGACGACGACGAGTACGCCAAGTTGGTCAGGAGGATGAACCCACCCAGGTATACCTGTGTACCATGTGGTTGGTATATATGTTTATGGTTTCCTTTCCTCCGTTTTGCTCTGCGTTTGCAGCCTCTCTCCTTGGATTTTGATTTGTTTACGTTATTCGTTTGCGGGATCTTATCATCGTGGATTGGTGAGCAGAGACGTTTCTTTCTGTTATATCTCTTGTTGGATTTTGGGATTGGATTTGGACTCGGTAAGAATTTCGATGTGATAAGCACTTTCTTGCATTTTGTAATGGTTGCTTCGACAACTTTGTCCACTGAACATTTTTTTCCCTTCATTTCTGCAAATTCTACTGGAAAGTAGTAGCTGTTACAGTGGAATTTTATTTAATCTCTTTAAATGAAAATGCAATCTGTTTAAAATGCTAATTCATAGGACTTTGTAATTATGATAATTTAAAATGTTGCTTTAGCAAATAAAAGAACTGAGTCATTCTTGTTAAGCCTTGCATGTATACTATTGCATCTTGTGTGTTGGCTCATGAGCACAGTAGTTGTGCTCATTCTCGCTTCTTTCCCAAACCCTCGAAGCGGGAAATTTTGGAGATTACGACTACTACGAGGAACGGATGCGAAGACCACAGGTTCTTGAGCGTAGTTTAGTCTATAGTTGTTCTAGTCTCGCTTGATCTAGTGACTCATTTGGTACCTAGGTGCGTCCTATATTATCGAGTTTCGGATAATATCGGATGTCTGTGAGTTTCCCGTCACTTGCCTGTGGAGAGATGTGCTCTCACCCTTTTTGCTTCCGTTGTCGCTTCCGCTACTTTTATGATGTACTCATTTGGCCTATTCGGCTCTTATTGTAAAACTTGACCCGATGCGGTCTATGTAAACTCTGATGTGTTAAATTAATAAATGGAATGGTTTTACGTCATGTATGAAATGATTCAGTGATGTATCTGTGAGTGCTATCTACTGATCCAGGGAATAACACAGTTATTCGCAGAGGATCCGGGATTAAAAAATCCGAGTCTGACATTTCTACATTACAAAATAGAGTCATGCATGGTTCCCGATGATGAATATATATCGGCGTCTTACTTGGTTCGATTCAAGCTCCAACAAGCCTGATTATATTTTATATCGGCGTCTTACTTGGCGACATTCTTCTGTCCTAGAAGCAAAAGTAGGACCCACGATATTTGAAAGCTGTATGTATGTATGTATATCTTGTGGTGCCAACGGGTTCCCTATAGCAAGAAGAGATATCTGATATAGTTATATTTGTTGTTTACTCAGAAGGCATGAGTTTTCCTTTCAATTACTTTCTCAACAGTTTGATCAGAACAGCCGCGCGGGCGGTCCAAATAAATATTTTTTAGATGGTGAGATCAACTCGTTAGTACAATCATCTTAAGACCCATAGCTCATAGGTCATTGATTCAAATCCTGAAAAATACTAGTGAAAAATTCATACAAATAGCCCATCCAACTCGTGGCTGGCGGAAATTAAATTCTGACCATCAGCCAAAGTGATATAAGGTGGGACACCGCTAGGCTAACCTGCTGTTGGTGTGGTCCAAATATGTCGGGCTCGAGACATATTCAATTATTTATCTTATTCCAGAGGTGTGTCATGCGTGTTTCCTCGTAGAAAACCTTAATTTTGTACTACGCTCATCCCAGTCAACCCATATCACTGATCCCCGATCAAACTAGCTAGCTAGGCTTAAGGCATACAAGAAATATATGTTGTGCTCCTAATGAAAATAAATAAATAAAGATTTTAGATCCTTTTGCTCTGTTCTTTTCGCATCCACTTTATAAATGGACTTTTGATTCGTAGCCTTTTATTTTATTTTGCGAAGTTGTGCGCACAAGTGCTACGAGCTGTGAGCAGTCCATGGCGTGAACTGGAACAGATAAACCTGGTTCCACTAACACGTGGGCCCATGCAGTGACGCGCCAGGTGCCCATCTTGTCTGTTGCTCCTGGTCCGGACGCCCCTGATCCGTTCTCCCCTAGACCGGATGCCGCTCCTCGCGCCACGTCGCCTGTTCCGTTCCATACCGGCTCGGATAACGTCGTCCGTTGCTCCCTAGTGCGGACAAATAATTACAACACATTACATACAAGTAAGCAATTAAATGTGAGTAATTGAATACGGATTGTTAATTAATTGGTAACAATTTGATTACTTATCAATAAATTACTTACGAGTAATCCATGTTAGGGCAATCCGTGTTGCCAAAAATGGCTTTACACCGCCCGAGCCGCTATATATGCCAATGCCGGTAAATGATGCGAATAGGGCAAAATTCGAATATTTGATCCGTTACATGCGGTATTTAGCGCGTTGCGATTGATTTTTTCATCTTTTAAAAAGAGAAGGGGGCTCTCTTCTCTTTTTCAAGGGTACAAGGTCGCGCACACACAACACACTCCACCACACGCACACAAACGCCTGCGCGTCCCTTATTGCACACGCTAGGAATTTTGCAGAGGCACCGGAACCTCAACACTCACACATGTATATCATAAATAAATTAGTGAGCATGCGCAGTGAACGGGGTTCGAACAGGCACCTCCCTTGTAGTTGCCTTACTATTCATGTAAAAAAACTCAGAGCAGGCACACCCATGCATGGAAAAAAAATAGTGTCAAGTGTTATGACAAAATCAGTAGATATATACCTGGCGTATGTTTTACGGGGGGAAAAAAAAATTAGTAGGAGAGCCCCATCCGAGGTGATTGACGGCGGATCAACCGCCATGAGGGAGGGCCCCACCCGTATATTTTCTTCCTGTGTTATCACCTATATATGCACGATGCTTGTACATACCCAGGGCGGGTTGCATCGATTGCGGGAGAGAAGGGGATCTCCACTGGTATTTCTATTGGAGGGATATATGCCTAGATAGTTTAATCTGATCTATGTAAAACATGATATCTTCCTGCACGATGGTATTACGATCAGTCTCATTTCTTATTTGGCTGGGGCTGCAGGTCAGTATGGGTTGTTTCTTCCTCATGATCAATGGTCGATGAGGAGGTATCTCACACTCAGCAAATTTCTTTCGGCGTTTCCTATCTATGGAAAACAATTTCGGCGAAATTTTAGAAATTTTGGTGTTTTCGTTCCCTCCAAAAATTTTATAATTCGTTCAAAAAAAATTCAGAAACATTTGAATTTTTGACAAATTACATCCTAAATTTAGCAACATTTGAATTTGGACATTTTTTTGGGTCAAATTTTGTACAAATTTAAAATGCAAATATCATCGGTTTGAAAACCCGCCGAATTTTTAACCAAAATTTCGACGATTTCAATGATTACGAATTTTTTTTTTTCCAAAACGAAATAGTGTTTCATGTTCCTGCCACCCTTTACTCCGCCCGCATCCCTCGTTCGGCGACCGTGGCGCCCTCACTTCACCGACCTCGTACTGCTGTTAATGGGAACGGCGCGGCGTTTCCTTTCCCCCATCCCTCCTCCCCCATTACTCCGAGCCCTTCCCCTACCCCCCTTCTTCCCTCCTCCTCCTCCTGCTATTACTATTACTATTACTGCTCTTCTTCTTCCTCCTCCTCCCACGCGTCCTTCTCCCTCCGTTTCACTCCTCCGCTGCTCTCATGACTTATCCTCCCCCTACAGATAGAAAGATAATTAGCTAGAGCTATCCTCAGAGCTGCGATAGGCAGCGCGCACACGCGCGACTCAAGAAGGCGCCTCTGTTCTTGCGTTGCGTTGTCTTTGTGTTTGTCATGGTGAGGCGCGGGGAGTTGGAGGAGGAGATGGTGGAGGACGACGACGAGTACGCCAAGTTGGTCAGGAGGATGAACCCACCCAGGTATACCTGTGTACCATGTCGTTGGTATATATGTTTATGGTTTCCTTTCCTCCGTTTTGCTCTGCGTTTGCAGCCTCTCTCCTTGGATTTTGATTTGTTTACGTTATTCGTTTGCGGGATCTTATCATCGTGGATTGGTGAGCAGAGACGTTTCTTTCTGTTATATCTCTTGTTGGATTTTGGGATTGGATTTGGACTCGGTAAGAATTTCGATGTGATAAGCACTTTCTTGCATTTTGTAATGGTTGCTTCGACAACTTTGTCCACTGAACATTTTTTTTCCTTCATTTCTGCAAATTCTACTGGAAAGTAGTAGCTGTTACAGTGGAATTTTATTTCGGTTTGGTCTATTGTTCTTCTCTGATCGTAATTAATATATACGCCTCGTCTTTTCTAATGGATTCTTCTTTTTTTGCACTGCATACGTTTCTTGCTCTGTCCATCGAATCCGTTTTGTTGAATCTTAACTGGTCCTTGGGATTGATTTAAGCTATATTGCCCGTATCCCTCTTTATTTATCTAATCAATCCTGAGATTTCTCAACTTATACCACCAGTAACACAAATCATTCCTACATATCTAACGTTTCCAGAAGAAGAAGAAGAAGAAGAAAAGTATGTTTCATCTTTTTTGCCCTACATAGGGGCCTTGGTTCTCCTTTATTCTTTGCCATATTCCTAGCTCTGTCGTGTTGTCTAAAGCTCAGACGTCCTTCCTGGATTCCCATCTCCTTTTGGCAAAGGGCTATCTGGAATCTGTGATTCTTATGCTGCCTAGTAGTAGTAAAGAGGCTTTACAATCCAACTGTCGCTCTAATCAACTTCCAAACTTGACTGTTTGTCCATAATCAATTCCAAATTAGCTGACCTAGTAGTAGCATTAGTTATTATCGCTGCCACGATGCAATGTCCCAAGCTCCCTGATTACTGTGTGAATTTGCAGGGTTGTGATAGACAATGACTCGTGCGACAATGCAACTGTCATCCGGGTGAGATTGCACTTCCCTTTCAGGACCATCCTAACTAAATATCTAACTAACCACTCTACCTTTGTACTCGTTATTAATTGATAAAGCTTATAGGCTTTTCTTCTATCTTGCCCAGGTTGATAGGGTCAAGAAGCATGACATTTTACTGGAAGCCGTCCAAGTGCTTGTGGACCTCAACCTCGTCGTCACCAAGGCTTACATTTCTTCCGACGGCAACTGGTTCATGGACGGTATGGTAGTAATTAAGTCTCTTAAAACTTTAGATTTAATTTGATCTGCTGTGCTCCCGGGAAAAATTGTGTAAAGGCGCAGCGAGTTTCTTGGCAGTAAGGTTGCTGGACTTGTGATTTGACTTCTCTTTGTTGGCCCACACGAAAGATGAAGTTTGCGACGCTCGGTAGAAACACACACATACGCTGTACGAATCACACCACGTGTACTGGAGGCAAGCGATTAAAGATAAAGACACATGTGAACAAGCTATAAGCTCATAGCGCAAGGAGCAAGAAAGGCTTTTGGTGCTGCATACACGCAGTGTTTCTAGTTTTTCTTCTATTGCTTCGCTTCTCTCAAATTCTCTTGCATTGCTTTTCTCTGGATGTCTTTACATGGTGCTATGCCCATCTTTTATACACTGCTATCACAACTGTGACTCGGACTCGGATGCAAAATTCTAAATGGACTCAAAGATTACCTAACAATCACTCCCTAATCTTTGTGTACTTACTTTATATTTCGTATGCTGCCAGTTGGACTCAACTTCAACATGGCTCCACACACTTTTCGGTCGAAGACGGCGGTGGCACAACTCAAACACGTCTTGATCTTTGCCAGTTGGACTCGTCTTCAACTTGGCTCACACTTCCTTGTCCAGAGACGGTGGCATAACTTGAACACGTCTTGGACTCTTACTCATCGAGGCAGTCGGTCTCAACTACGACTTGCACCCCAACTCGTACTCAACTCAGGACAGTCGGTCTCAACTACGACTTGCTCAACTTGTACTCAGCACTTCAAGTTGGTCACGACTTCAACTTGAGTAACACGGACTTGACTCGGGATGGCGAACACATCTCTTCAACGTCCGGACTTTAACACTACTTACTTGCCTCAGGACGATGGACACATCTTTCAACGTCCTAGACTCGACTCGGCATCATAGCCGTGTTGGTTCATCATCGCCGAGAGCTTCAAGCAAAAAGCGCTTTCTCCTTCTTCGGATTGCAGCATTCTGAAGCAAAGTGTCCAAAATCCTGACAATTATAACATCTCACCTTTGTCTTGTCAAATTTCCAATTCTTGCGGCCTCGGCTACCACCACCATTAGAATCGCCGGAAAAACCCTCGCCTTTGCCTTCGATGATCGGGCCTCCCACTCGGCGCGAGTTAACGGCAGTGCTCATCTTCGCCACTACGGATCCTCGTATCCGTTTCTCGTCGTCTTCAAGCGGCCGATCACCTCCTCAATCATCATCACCTTGAGGTCGCTAAAGCGCTCAATGGCGGAGACGATTTGCAAAACTTTCCGAAAACGCGAAGGAACTTTCTCACAATATAGCTTTCTTCCATCTTGTCCCCCAAAACTCGGATCTGATTGACAATCGTCGTCAACCTCGTGGCGAAGTCGTCGATCGACTCCGTCTCTTTCATGCGCATTCCCTCGAACTTGCTCTTGAGAGTCTGTACTCGCGCTTCTTTGACACGATCATCACCAAGATGCATCGCCTTCAACGTCTTCCACGTTTGGCCGTCTCTTTTCGCCGATGGGAAGAGCGTTCCTCGAGATGCCTCCATAGATCGCCGCCAAAGCCATCTGATCCTTGCGCACATCGACGTTGTCGTCCTCGACCGCGTCCCACACTCCCTGAGCGCGCATGTACACCTTCATCTTGATAGCCCATACTGCATAATTGCTCTTGGTGAGCATCGGATATTGCAGCGAGACGGCAGAACTCTCCTTCGCCATCACACCCGACGTCGCCTCGTTACCGGTGACATAACTTCCCGGAGAGCGCGGCATGATCTTGGGCACACACGGGTCAAGAACTCAGGCTCTGATACCAATTGTTGGCCCACACGAAAGATGAAGTTTGCGACGCTCGGTAGAAACACACACATACGCTGTACGAATCACACCACGTGTACTGGAGGCAAGCGATTAAAGATAAAGACACATGTGAACAAGCTATAAGCTCATAGCGCAAGGAGCAAGAAAGGCTTTTGGTGCTGCATACACGCAGTGTTTCTAGTTTTTCTTCTATTGCTTCGCTTCTCTCAAATTCTCTTGCATTGCTTTTCTCTGGATGTCTTTACATGGTGCTATGCCCATCTTTTATACACTGCTATCACAACTGTGACTCGGACTCGGATGCAAAATTCTAAATGGACTCAAAGATTACCTAACACTCTTCGTTTCTTGGCTCATGTCGTGCTCAGTCTTCAATGTGACAGATCAGGATGGGAGCAAGCTGGTGAACAGGGAGATCATTGACTGCATTCAGAGAGTGAGTGTGCATGCATGTTGGTAACCTGAGCCAAGTTGCGAGATGCCTTACCTTGATGATCTTCACCTGCAGTGCCTGGAATCAGAGGATGATTACCTTGTGCCCCCGGCAAGCGGGCCGGCTGGCGGCGTTGCGCCGTCGGAGGGGTCCACCTCTATTGAGCTCACCGGCACCGACCGGCCGGGCCTTCTCTCCGAGGTGTGCGCCGTGCTCGCTTCTTTCAGCTGCAATATTGTGAAGGCTGAGGTGTGGACGCACGACAGGCGCGCCGCCGCGATCGTCCAGATCACCGACGAGGCCACCGGGCTCGACATCCGCGACGCGGGCCGGCTGTCCAAGGTGCAGGTGCTTCTCTGCAACGTCATGCAGGGATACGGCGGCGGCGGATGCAGCGGCGGCGTTGCCAAGAAAGGCAACATGGCCATGTCCGTGGGCGCGGCGCACGCCGAGAGGCGCCTGCATGGGCTAATGCTCGACGGCGGCGGCGCTGGGCAGGACCCTGGCGGCGAGGAGAGGAGCGGCAAGATCGTGAAGTCCAAAGCCAAGGTCGTGGTGATGGACTGCACGGAGCGGTGCTACACGGTGGTCATCCTGCGGTGCAAGGATCGGCCGAAGCTGCTGTTCGACACGCTGTGCGCGCTCACCCACCTGCAGTACGTCGTGTTCCACGGCACGGTCGATGCCGAGGGCGGCAGCAAGGAGGCCTACCAAGTACGCGCGCATGTCTCAGCGCTCAGACACCGTCAGTTACTAGTACCTGACAAGATCGCTCATCTTCCGCGGCGGTGTGTTGTGGTTGCAGGAGTACTACATCCGGCACGTCGACGGGCACCCGGTGCGCTCCGACACCGAGCGGATCCGCCTCATCCGGTGCCTCGAGGCGGCCATCGAGAGGCGCGCTTCAGACGTACGCACGGCACAAACTCACTCGCCGATCACATCTTCCTTTGCATTCTTTCATGCAAGTGACAAGTGTTCTTGATCGCAATTGCAGGGGCTGGAGCTGGAGGTGAAGACGGAGGACAGGGTGGGGCTCTTGTCGGAGATCACGCGCGTGTTCCGCGAGAACAGCCTGTCGATCATCCGGGCGGTGATCTCGACCAAGAACGGCGAGGCCGACGACACCTTCTACGTGTCGGACGCCTACGGCAACCCCGTCGACGGCAAGACCATGGACTCGCTGAGCGAGCACCTCGGCCACGCCGTGCTGAGGGTGAAGCGCAACAGCCACGCGGCCATCAAGCCCGTGGAGGAGGGCAGCGCCGTGTCCATCCTCGCCAACCTGCTCAAGGGCTCGTTCCAGGGGTTCAGGCTGATCAGGTCCTACTCTTGAAAAAAGTTACTGCTTAAAACACAACCTTGTTCATACAAACCGATCTGACCTAGGTTAGGGAATAATGAGGCAAGGGATGGAATTTTTGTAAATAGCTTGTGGATACCTGAAATGTCATACTGGCCTCCTGGATTGTACAGATAGTCAGTCACCTTGTACGTACACTTGTCGACAACGATGTTAATTTAAGAATGCCATGGAAGACCTTTGCCTCGTCTGAGTTCTAAATGGCTGTTGCAGGAAAACGGCAGATAACAAAATCTCATGAATGCGCATCGCTAGCTTCAGAGAATGACAGTATGCTTACTAGCTACTCAGAGTTTCTCGCCAAAATCAGGACATGAGAAGTACAAGATAAGGATTTAAGCAGACTAAATTTAGATCATCCGCTGTGCAGCCTCCTTCGCGAGAAGCTTTTCCCTGGCCTTTGAGTTAGGGCCGAAAATCGGGAAATTTAATTTCGGCCAAAATTTTTAAATCAAAATTTGAAATTTTCGGATTTTAATTTTTGAAAAAAATAAACTTCAAGCAAATTCAATTTTTTTACAAAATTCATTCAAACCCCCTTTTTTTACTGGTTTGTATTCCTACCAATCTCCACTGGTATGGCGGAAATTCTGAACATTGCTTGTGAACAATCTACAACCAATTATTCCAATTATTCGTTAGCTTTTTGGTTTTCACAGCAATCAGACAAATGTGGCAACAGAAATAATACCGATCCAAGGCGAGCTTTTCCCTTCACAATGCAGCAAGGACCTCCATTTTCCTGCAAAGGGCTGGGAGCAGGTTAAAATGTAACTCAACAGAGAATTATAAACGATAAAAAACCTATGGAATTCATCTGAATTTGCTTTAAAATCAGTTAAAACTAAAATTTGAATTGGTTAAACTGGGACTTTCTATTACCGAACCCGACCGGTAAAACCGATTACCGCTGATTTTTTTATCTCTGGCTGGGAGCCACACAACCAGCTCGATCGGATCAACATCATGAGCTATGGCAACCAGCTGAGGGGGGATCACATGGTTAAGTCCACACTTCACGACTATTGGTTTCTTGCCTCAACAGTTTTCCCTTCAATTTCGACCTGGGCCCTCTTCAAAAGCCTCTCCTTGGCAACTTTGTCTCCAGCTCGGTACTTAAGTATGATAAAATTCAGAAAAGAAACAAACAAATATAATTAAAGGGAACTGGCAGATGTATACCAAGTATGATAAAATTCAGAAAGTTGTTTCATCATACGCAGATACACAGCAACCCTGGTTCGAAATGTTTTAGGATGCATACAGGAAACCACTGGACTACTACCCATAGTGAGTACGTAAGTCTGGCACCACCAATTAATGAGTACAACCACTAGCGTTCATTTACAAATTGATTGTACTACCTGTGTTCACAAATATTTGCCAGAGACATTTGCAATCAAACTTTTCCAACTTTAACCATCAGCATATATATTTCATAGCATCAAGAATTGCTACAAGAAAATATTATAAATTCATATGGCAGTTCTATTTACTTTTAAATAGTGAAGGTCAAAGTTCAAAAAGTTTGACAGCAAAAGGTTAACTATGACAAATAAACCTTTATCATTCCTTACCGAAGTGCAGTAGTCACAAATAGATAAGAGTATGATCTTTATGTACACTACTTAGGATAGGTCAACCTATTAAGGCCTACCATCTAGCACACATATTTTCGTTATCCACCTCTCCGTTTAACTTTTCCTCTACATTCATAATACTGACCCCTCATATCAAACTCTCCATCTAAATGACTATATCCCTTCATCCCTCCATCCTCTGCAACAAAAACCTCTGATGCATGGACACGTGGAAGGTGGCGAGTCCGTGTCGGACATGGACACGGCCCGACACGGCTAGGACACATATTTTAGGTGTGTCCGAAATTAGCCTCGCAAAAAAATAGAATTAAAATAGGACACGTATTGGCCATTTGGGCTCAGTCCATTTAGCCCATGTGGTAGCCCAGCCCATTTCCTATTCCTTTAACCCTAGTGTTCTCCATCACGAGCCTCACCCCCTCCCCTTCGACGCCACCCCTGCTAACAGCCGCGACTCCACCCGCCCACCCCTGCGACGCTGCCCGGCTCTGGCGACCCTCCCTCCAGATGTCGCCCCTTCCCTTTCTCCCCGTCCCCGTGCCTTCTCCCTGACCCCGACGCCCCAGATACCTGACGCGGCAACGCCGACGCCGCCCTTCTCCCGACGCTGCATGTCCCTGCTCGCTGACGCCGCCCTGCTGCTCCCTAACGCTACCCGTCCCTACTCCCAACGTCGCCCATCCCTGCTCCCCAACGCTGCCCTGCTGCTCCCAGACACCGCCCGCCCCTTCTCCCAATGCCACATGTCCTCTCCCTGACGCCGCTCATCCCTGATGCTTATGTGAGTCCATCTCCCCAACGCCACCTGCCCCTTCCACTTCGGTGACGACTGACTGACGACGGTGAGTGATTCACCGGTACATCCCATGCCCCTTCCATGGTTCATGTGCTATAAGAAAAAAAATGATTGCTTGATTGCAGTTCTTCCCTGGTTCATGCACTAATTTGTAGCTCTATACTTCTATTCAGACAGTTTGTGTATTGTTGTTTGCTTACCGTCGTCATGCATCAGAGTTCATGATAACTAGTTTTGGTGTCATCAGTTAGAGATCAATACTATATATTAGCTCATTTACTATTGTTTGCTTGAACATGATTAAGCATGCAAATTAGCCATTATTATGTTATCATTTGTCAATTATTTGATAGTTGTTAGGTACTTAGGTAGTTACGTGTTTGTTGTTGCTTAATTACTTTCATTGTAAGAATTAAGTCTACATGTTACATTATTACTTACATTTACTAATCAAGTTTTTTCTATTCATAGGTTAAAGGAATTCTAAATTTTTGGTATTAATATAAAGTTATAAACTTATGATTTATGAAGAATTGAAGAGGTGAGGAGCCGAGGATCATCTTTGAGGTACATATTCCTATTTTACACTTTTTGTTTGACAAGCACTTACAAAAACATTAAATAATACATATGCATATTATTATTATTATATAAACAGCCATGTCCCCGTGTCAAGATTTTTTAGAAAATGACGAATTCCATGTCCGATGTGTGTCGTGTCTGACACGCGTGTCCGTGCATCATAGACAAAAACCATAGTTATCGACACCCCCTCCCCTCCAAAGCATCCACTTCTAAACAACACCTAGCCTGTCGCTCAAGCTCAATAGTACTTCTCCGGAATTGATATAAACCATCCATTCACTAAGGACCCTTTCTCTAAGCATAAATAACTCCACCTCTACTTCCATCCATCCCACAAAATAGTACAAGTACTTATATGGGCATTGTTATATGCACAAAATAATTTGAATACACCCTAGAATTTTAAGCCAGATTCAATACAGCTTTACATCCATTTATACCAATGCTAAACTGGGAAGATATTGTTGCAACCTATATTGGACAAGGTACAAGATAAATTAAGTGGATATAAGAGGAACATGCTATCCCGAGTAGGGAGATTAGTGGTGCTAAATGCGGTCATCACGGCCATACCTACATACCATCAAACGACCACAGAGCTATCGGCCTAGGTGATAAAGTAAATTGACAGGCGGCGAAGAGCTTGGCTCTGGACCAGAGAGGACATCTGCTCTGGAGGGAAGTGTTGGGTAAATTGGAGCATTGTGTGTTGTCCAAAAAATTCGATGGGCTAGGGGTTTTGGCACTCAAACCTTTCAGTCGCGCGCTTCGCCTTCAATGGCTTTGGTATCAATGGAAGGCACCCGAAAAGCAATGGAATGGGATGTTGCTGCCGATAACAAAGATAGACCAGGCTCTGTTCCGGGCATCTACAATGATAAGCATTGGCAATGGTGATAAAGCAAATTTTTGGAAGGACAAATGGCAAGGTACAAGGCCACTGAAAGAACTGGCCCTGGGACTATTTCACATTGCGGCAAGGAAAAATAGAACGGTGAGGGACGCAAAGCACGGAGAAAAATGGGTAGTCGATCTGAGGAGAAGAATTACTATACATCTACTACAGGACTTTGTCAAAATTTATACCATGGTTCGTCAAGTCACGCTATCTCAAAACATGGATGACATAACCTGGAAGTGGACAGCCTCAGGCAACTACTCAGTCAAGTCTGCATATGACGTGCAATTTTTGGGGCGGTGAAGGCTCCATCCCAAAAACTATTTTGGAACATCTGAGCACCACAAAAGTGCAAAACTTTTGCATGGATCCTCATTCAGCACCGACTGCCGATAACAGACGTCCTAATCCGTCGCCATATGAAAAACGATCGCTGGTGTCCACTATGTACAAACAACCCCGAAATAGCTATGCACCTGTTCGTGGAGTGTTCTTATGTCAGACATATCTGGTCTTTAGTGGCCTACAATGAGCTAATCTAGACCCCTCGCAATGGACAACTCGGCTAAAAATGGTTGACTGGTGAACCGACATCTTCCACTTTGGTGATGGTTACTACAAAAAATGGCCAAGCCTCGTTGATAGTTCTTACCCTTTGGCACATCTGGAGAGAAAAAATAGACAAATTTTCAAACACCTCAGGCAGATACCAACAGGGCTGCTGTCAGTCATCAAATAAGAAAGCTTGGGCATGGACGCAAAGCGAGGTGATCAAGCTAAATATATATCTGCAAGGCGAGGAGGATACTCACGCTAAAGAACCCACATAGGCGAGGAAGTTGGTCCTTACGGGGACTGCCTTTTTCTGTTTTTTCCTTCTTTTTCTGTTTTTTTTTTTTGTGTTTGATTTACTACTCTCTTTAATGCAATAACGGTATTCATGCCGTTTCCTAAAAAACCTGGGAGTTACAATTACGACTTTAGACCCTAGCAGCAATTTTTTTTGTCTACTACTGCTCCCTACCCCTCAACAGAGTTAAGCACTAACCAACCAAACCTATCATAAACACCGGTCGGTATGAACAAGCGGTGGTTAGATATAACAAATGACCCAAGTAAACTAGCTCAAAATCACCATAATTAGAACATGTAGTTGCAATCGATAGGCCAGAGTAGGTAGATATAACCCAATTTACCAAAGACCCAAGTAAACTAACTCAAAATCAACCCCCAAAACATCACGAAACATTCTCCTCGGGTTCACGGCGGCGAATGCTGCAATCGATGGATGGCGAGTAGGTATGTTGAGGTCTTGACCGTCCATCGTGGGGATTAGGATTTTGGAGGTTGTCTTGGGGCCAAACGGCCCAGCCAGTGAGGAAGAGACCGTGACATCTAGCCTGAGATGGGCTGGGCCGGTTGGGTTTTAGACTGGACCGACATGATGTAGTTCTTTTTTAAATGGGCTTGAAGTAGCTATGTATTATTATACTCTCTTTATAGCGCGGGAATCGATGCTATTAAAGCGTTGGATGGCGAGAGTGGGAAGGAATGTTGAGGTCTTGACCGACCATCGTCGGGGGGCTTAGGATTTTGGGTTGGTTGTCTTGGGAACCAAAATTTATCACGGCCGCTTCCAAAGCGTCCTCGTCTAGCTGCAACAACCATGAGATCGTGACATCTTTTAGCTATATCACGTCAACAAAATTCCACATAAAAGAGAGATAGCATATGTCGTCTCTTTCTGAAGAGACTGTCGTGCGCGCGAAACAAAATAGGATAACACGAAACAAGACATAATATATTAATCTACTTTAGTTGACATATGAGTCCGTTTCAAAGGAAAATTATAAAACATAAATATTCAAAGAGTGTGCTAGAGACTTTATATTAGATATATTATCTCTAAAGATGATATATCATATATTAAAAATAAGATTATCTCTAACTATTGGAGATGTCCTAAAGTATAGTTATGTAGGCCTCACAAACATCACATGTTACTGGTATCCCACAAGTGTCAGTGCCTCACCTTGCATTGCATGTGGGGTGGATTGACTGCTTGATAAGTGTTGCTTATTCATAAGAGATGGTACTGTACTGAAAACATCACATGCATGGTACGTGAGTTTTACAGTATTACTTTCATGTATTGTACTAGTGTATGTGTTTACCATCACTACTATTACCTCCAACAAGTACACTTACTCGTAGTAACTTTAACTTGTCAATTCGTAGAGTTCGAAAAAAAACTTGTCAATTTGTGAACCTTGGACGGCCTTTCGTCGACATCACCTCACCGGCGTCCAAACGGGAAACGGCCGCCCAACTCCCCATTTTCCTCTGCCCGAGATCGAGGTCGAGTAGAGCGGATAGTAAATGGGTTCAACGCGGGCCCACCTCCTCACTGTCTGACACGTGGCCCATGGTTGTGAGCCAAGAAATGGTCGTTCTTGGATCCGGATTCTACACTGTATAAATAGTACTCAGTGGTAGCACTATAGAAACAACACACATTTACTGCACCAAAAAAACAATTTAACGATTTTACATTGCCCTTTGGTATTATACCACTCGATCTAGACCATTTATTTTAGATTGTACGATAAAGCTAATGACGTAATACGTGTCACGGAGCATTAGTTTTGTTGTCCATGGCCTAAAATAAAACGGAGTTATCCGAATCGATATCAACCTACACATACCGAGTCCGTGGCCTGACCACGCGACACGCGACCCGAGCCGAGCATCCATATTCTAGAGCGGAGCATTCGAGCTCGAGTAGAGCCCGTCATCCTTCCCAAACCCATCCCGACGACCGGCCCAAACCCTAACCCTCACCGCCGCCGTTGTTGCTGCCATCTCCCCTCCCACCTCAATCATCATCTTCGCCTTCCCTCACTCGCGCCCTCTCCCGCCACATCCCTCGCCGCTGCCGCCTCATCCCCTCCCTCCTCAGCGCCGTCTCCCCCCACCCTCGCGTCGCGGCCTCACCTCCCTCCTCATCGCCATCTCCCCCACCCACACCCTCCCCCGCCGCCTCCCTCCTCCCTGGTCGCCGCAGTCGCCTCCCCCCTCCTTGGCCGCCGCCGCATCCCTCCTCCCTAGCCGCCGCCTCCTCTCCCATGCCTCCCTCAGTCCCTCCTCATCCTCCGAGTGCAGAGGTTAGTGATTTTGTTAATCTTTGAAGCAACTGTTGAATTGTTGATGTTTTATGTTGAGTACTTGAGTATTGAGTATTTTAGTAGCCTCTTTCTCCTTCATAGCATTGTCAATCCTACTTTGCACTTGTAAATTTCCTGTAAACATCATGTTCTCATGTATAATTCATCGTTTTTAGATGGATATATTCAAGCAAACCGAAATAGTCACCGGACTGATCTGAAAGATTGGATTTTCATGGTTGCACAGTTCAACTATGGCTCTTATTGTACTAGAATTCCACAAATATTTGGATGTTGTTGTATGTACTTTCTCCAAGTTACCAAATTATATAGTGTCAATGTCTTTCACTGTAACAGAGTGAGTAAACAGAAACGGAAAATCTCCCACACCATCAAGCCCAAAATGAAACCTACAAATTTTACACCCTCAAATTGTAGTAATGTTTAATTCTTGTAGACAAAATTATATACGAAAGAAACAGAAAGGAGATGTGTATCATAATTCTGCACGTGTGTTTCTTAATCCATATTTTTTTTGAAGAGAATTTCTTATTCTATTGTTTGATTGAACAAAAATATACACGTGTGTCATTACGATCCCAAAGAGAAACTGCCAAGTGCTAAAGGGAGGTCTGACCAGTGGCAAATCGGTCCGACATGCCAGGTCCGGCGGTTCGACCGCCAGTGACCAGAGAGCATGGCAAATGGCAATTTCTTGTATATTCATAAGTTTGCTCCTCATTTTTCCTTGATTAATCTTTGTATTCTATTCCAAGGAGCCATGCTGAACAAGCGATTGGCAAAACGCTCAAGGGCTCCTCCTTCCTCTTCACAAGGGGAGAATCCAATCAAAGATGAACCTGAAGATGATTGTATGGAAGAGGTTGAGGAGTCAAGTGAAAATGATGAAAACTTTGAGGCGTCTGATAATGAGGAGGAGGATGAGGATGAGGATGAGGATGAAGAGCTCCTGATGAAAGTGAATTCATCGGGCTTGATGTGTCAAGGATCAAAAGTGAACATTATACAATCTTGAGGCACATCAATCAATTTTGGTTTGCAAGATCAGCTTCCATGAACATATTTCATACAAAGTTCCAGCAAGATGTGTTTCAAATTATCTATGCGAAGAAGCATTTTGCAAACCATCGCTTTGTCAAATGGAGCTGTCTTGCCTAAAATCCGACCTACAACGGGCTCTACCGTCTCTTCAAGAATGTAGGTTTGAATTCTTTGATTTCACTGCGTTGTAACTTCCATGTCAAGGCCATCAGGCAGTTTTATACAACGGTGTTCGTGTCTCCTGATCACGATCACCTTATTTGGATGAGCGGGCAACAGAGGCTAGAAGCCTCTAAGGAAGATTTTGTGCAGGCCCTAGATCTGAGAGAGTCCAGGGGAATTAAAGTACATCTTCAGGAACCCCTTGCGCTTACCTTAGTGGATGAGTATTATGATCAAAATCATCATCATTCATGTGGCAAGGTAACTGGACTATTTTCTCTCCCCAGTATTATTAACAGGATTATGAGAGCATCGTTCTTCCCCAGAAGTGGGAATAATGATGAAATCTATGGGAGGGCATGGAATGTGATCAAGTATATCATGGAGGGTACTAAATTTGATGTCATAGATCTTATTATCAGGGAGATTTCCTCCTCCAAGAGAGACAAGTCAAAGAGTATATATTATGCTCCATTCATTATGAAATTGATAAAGAGCATAATCGATTTTGATAGCCCCTGTGACATTGAGCACAAAGAATATAGACCCAGGGATGCTCCTACTCCAGTGCCGCCTCCTCCATCTCCACAGTCTCAGGGACAGGGTCCTCATCTCAGGGTCCTCAAGCACAAGACCATGTCCTGGCTGCGATTCTTCACCTCCAGCTGAGTATGGACCAGATGCGCACATCACAGGAGGCATTTCAGGCGGCTACATACACTAGACTGGATGAGATTCAGACAGCCGCCACCTCCAGATTTGATGCTCTGGATGCTACAGTCTCAGACTTGCGTGCGCAGTTCCTGGCATCATCTCAGCCCTTGGTCTTTCATCGCCAGGGACATGGTCTGCGCCGACCCTACTCCTCTCAGCAGGGAGATCAACATCAGCCTTCTTCATCAAAGGATCCTCCTGCCGATCAGTAGCCTTTGTTTTATTTAGGTCATTAGACCTTGTAATGAAACCAATTGTATTTTTTTTTTGCATGGTTGTATGACTCATGATGAATTTGGCTATGATATTTTGTTATCTTTGTGATAATGTGGATCTTTTATGTTATGATTTGTCCTTATATGGTTTATGGATGAGATATGATTTTGATTGAATAATCATTTATATCGTTTGTTTGATCATATTTATCATCGGTCATGTTATTGGATTCATTGTTTACCTAGGAAATTCTGTCAAATTTTTTATAAAACCACAAGCATGAATTTCAATGATCATCTCAATATGCTTTGTGAAAATTGTTTATTGACAAAATTTTCATTGGTCATAAGTATAAACTTCATATTCCTTGTGACCAACCTCAAAATTGAAAAGATCTATATTTTGACCTTACGTTATTTTTGACAATTTTACAAGTGGTGTCAAAAGAAGAGAATATTTTAAGTGGTGTCAAAAGAAGAAAATGATTTCAATTGTCAAGTTCTTTGCTTTGCAAATCTTATTTCTTGGCTTTATATTCGTTTTGGTCTTTTTGGTGTTTAATGCCAAAAGGAGATAATTTTAATGTTATCAATGTATATCCCCTTACTTGGATGATTAATACATTCTCCTTATTTGGATGATTTATATATTCTCCTTTGTTATTTGATTTATACCATAAAGGGGGGAACTCTTTTATGGGAGAATGCATTGTTTTACAAGCATATTTTTCTTATATGCATATTGATTAATGCTTTAAATTTCACCATATGTCATGCATAGACATAACTCAATAGCCTAATTTCTTATGATATGTCTATTTATATCAAAATGATATGATTGATAAATGATTTGTCATCAATAACCAAAAAGGGGGAGATTGAAAGATCTAGACTCGCCATTATGAGTTAATGGAGTGTTTTGGTGATTAATGACAAATCTAATTGTGAGACTACCTTTTTTGTCAAGTATTATCTTGTGTAGTCTCATTTGGATATAAAAGTGAAATTCAACGAGGTATGCATTCGACTTACACTCTTACATAATATTGCATTCCTCGGATCCAAAATATAAGTTGAACTCCACCATAAGTATAACTTGAATATGTGCATATATTTTCTTTACACATATGTGTATGCACATATTTAGGGGGAGCTCATTCTATATTTTGTAGTTTCATTAGTATTGATCCATATTCCGTCTTCCACATATATTTGGGATCTTTACTTTGAAACATACCTGTTTGAGTATATAGAACTTGTGTAGTTTTTGTATACTTATGTTTTGAGTATATAGAACTTGTGTAGTTCTTACATACTCATGTCGTGAGTATATGTAACTTGTGTAGTTCATATATACTCATGTTGTGTTACCTTTATCAAATCAAATTTATTTGTGTTTGAAATAGTTATCATCAATTACCAAAGAGGGAAAGATTGAGATATCTTGTCCCACCATTATGAGTTAATGGTATAGTGTGGTAATTAATGATAATCATATTGTGGAACTAACATTTTTCATGAGTTAGATGAATAGGTTATGTTCCAGGATGATGAAGACTTGTGATGATCATGAGTTGATCATCAAGTCAATAGTTTAGTGTAAAGGATACATCATGAGTTGATGCTTATCAAGAAGAGATGATCATGAGTTGATCATCAAGACAAGAGAAGACCCATCATGTGTTGATGGAGGTCAAGCAAAGGATCATTATGTGTTGATGATTATCAAGTTAATGACCGGACTTGAAGTGATGATGTGCGTCATCAAGCTTCAAGAAGATGCAAGACAAAGGTATGACTAGCTAGGGCTAAGGATGTGTTCTTAGTCTTTTATCGGTCTTGGTGTTTGGTTGGAAGACCGGATTGCTAGTATAGGTTGACGTACTATTAAGAGAGATCTTAACTAGTAGTTTGAGTTAGTCATGTGTTGATAGCTCAATATGGTTGCTCTAGCTCATCCAAGCATAATGCTATTTATTTGCGAATGTGTTTTGCAAATAGTCGAGGCTTATGCATAACCCTTATAGCATGTGACTTAAGTTTGCAAATGTGTTTTGCAAATGGTGTAAGTCCATGTACCTTATTCCTTGTGATGAGTATTCTAAAATATTGGCAAATATGTTTTGCAACTAGCTGAGAATATCATCTTTTAACCTTGTTGAAATTGTACTCAAATGGGCGAATGTGTTTTGCCATTTGAAGTGAAGCAAATGTGTTTTGCTTATGTGGCTGTGGTCTAATCGCCGAGGTCACCGATCGATCGGTGTGTCGGTCGAACCGCCATATGTTGGCGGTCCTACCGATTTGCTTTGACTTGGAATCTCTGTCCGGAAGTTCCGCCCTTGTGAAAACGGAACTTCCGATGTGAAGAAGTTCCGGGTTCGTGCGGAACGATTATTCCAGAGAGCGCCCGTTTTGGGACTTAGCCAAATTTCCATCGGGCGGTTGGACCGGCCAGCATTGGCGGTCCGACTGATTTGGCGGCGGTCAGACCGGCCATTGCATGGCGGTCCGACCGGCCGAAGGCCCAACGGCTAGATTTATAGCCGTTGGAGGCACGTGCGGTCCGACCGGCCATTTGTTGGCGGTCAGACCGACCCTGTGCTGTTTTGAGGGAATCTTCTCTAACGGCTAATTTTTGTGTGTGGGCTATATGTATCCACCTTGGTCGGTTGGGAGATATTGCTGGTGCTATTGTTGAGTGCTATACTCATTCTTGAGCTAAGAGCAAGCCTCTCCTCTCTTATGTGCATGTGTTGCACTTTGTGAGCTTAGAGAGTAAACCCTAAGTGCATTTGTTGCCTTAGGTAGTGGATTGTGTATCCACTTGAGCTTTGACACTTGATTAGTTCAAGTGATCGTTGAGTCTTGTTACTCTTGGTGTTTGCCGACACTTAGACAGCGTGGAGCGTCGTGCCCGATGATCTTCTTAAGAAGCTTGTGAGAAGATCCGGCGAGTTGTGAGTGGTTTGGTGCTCGTCATCTCCGGAGTGGAGGAAGAGCAACCCTAGTGGAGCGAGGTGTTGGTTCGGTTTGGAACCGGTCTAAGTGGTTGGACTTACCTCGGAGGTGTTGGCTTAATTAGTGGAGCCGGTCCAACGTGGTTGGGTTTACCTCAACGTGGATTAGGGGAGACCAACAAGTCTCCGAACACCACGGTAAAACATAATTGTGTTCATCTTGTTTTTACTTGTGCTTTACTTTAAGCAATTTATATTCTTGCTTTAATTGTTTATATATCATTGTATGATTGCTCATATTGTTTTCTAGTTATATTGTTGGTGCATTTAGTTGAGCCTAGTTGATTTATATTTTAATTGTATAAAATTATTTTATTATTAACTTCCGCATTATATATTAGTTTTAAAGCCAATTTTTTTTAAAAAAAACCACCTATTCATCCCCCTCTAATCGGCCACCTCGATATTACAATGTCTCTTTATTGTAGCTGCAGCCCGATAAGGTCAGGAGGGAGATGACTGTTTCCGGTGGCAAGCTTGTCGTGTTAGTAAATCCACTCTTGACATTTCTAAGAATTGCCTTTGCATTGCTTCACGAGGTGTATGATTGAAACCCTCTTATTTGTGAATCCAGGCACTTTGAAGCAGTGGAGGCCCGATTTCTGTGAGCATCATTCAACGCGTTTGTCGATCTTATGGGACTTGTGACGAAGCTTGTTGAAGAATATGGTGTGCGTAAGGAAGGACGGTCCTGATGAGCGATGTGATGCACAACGCCTTCTAGTTCGCTAGTCCACATGTGGGCATTTAGACCGTCTGTATCTGTGGATGTGCTATTCGTTTGTCAAGCTAGAACCTACTGGATACAAGTAGCTGATGTATTCTGAATTAAAATGCTCTGTACTCTGTGATATCAATCACCTTTCATTCATTGTGACATTAACCTCGGTAACCTCGGTTCCTCCCTAACTCGTACACGTCTTGGAAGCTTGGAACATGCTTTAGGTGTGCTCCGTGCTCACTATGTCTACAATTGAGAGCATCTTGCTAGTTTAAACGATCTGGAGGGGCGGGGGGATGATATCATTAAATTGGGAGGAACAGCAAAACGTACTAAATGGCTTCAAAGAATGTTGTCCATTGTGTTCCTTACAGAGCTTGTGTATACCATTATATTTAAAGTTAAATGATGGTTCTCTTAGTTTAGCCCATGAATTAGGCCACCCAAACATCTGCCATTTAATGTAAGTACCAGAATGTTGCACTGGAACTGAAGGTCCATTACTTACAACTTAGTGATATGAATATTTTGGAGAGAAAAAAAATCCATTTTATTATCCTCAACTACTGCAAGAGTCCGAATTCCACCCTTCAACTCTAAAACCATGTGAAGCACAACCTTCAACTAATAAAATCATGCCACTTGACTTCGTACTATATATATATACAGCTGTATCCTGTGTTGCTATTTTTTTTAAATAACAAATCCCGAACTCGATACGTGTCGTGTCCATTTCTATACATCATGTACAAAAACCATAGTTAACGACACCCCCTCCCCTCCAAAGCATCCACTCCTAAACAACACCTAACCTGTCGCTCAAGCTCAGCAGTACTTCTTCGGAATTGATATAAACAATCCATTCACTAAGGACCCTTTCTCCAAGCATAAATAATTCCACCTCTACTTCCATCCATCCCACAAAATAGGTACAAGTACTTATATGGGCATTGTTATGCGCACAAAATAATTTGAATACTCCCTGGAATTTTAAGCCAGATTCAATACAGCTCTACATCCATTTATACCAATGCTAAACTGGGAGGTGCAATTACGACTTTACACCCTAGCAGCAATTTTTTTGGTCTACTACTGCTCCCTATCCCTCAACAGAGCTAAGCACTAACCAACCAAGCCTATCATAAACACCAGTGCGAACTGTTAACAAATGACTCCACACCATAATTAGAACTAAGCCCAATTTGATAAGTGTTGCTTAATCATAAGAGATGGCATTGTACTGAAAACATCACGTGCATAGTACTCGGGTTTTACAGTATTACTTTCATGTAATGTACTAGTATATGTCTTTACCATCACTACTTTTACCTCCAACAAGTTAGTTACTCGTAGTAACTTTAACTTGTCAATCCGTAGAGTTCGATTTTTTTTGGTCAAGTTGTGAACCTTGGACGGCCTTTCATCGACATCACCTCGCCAGCTTCCAAACAGGAAACGGCCGCCTAGCTCCCCATTTCCTTCGCCCGAGATCGAGGTGGAGTAGAGCGGATAGTAAATGGGTTTACCGCGGGCTCACCTCCTCGCAGTCTGACGTGTGGCCCATGTTTGTGAGCCGAGTAGGGGCCGTTTGGGATCCGGATTCTCTACTGTACTGTAGAGATCACAGTATAAATAATAATCTATAGTAACACTATAGAAACAATACACCTTTACTACAACAACAAAAAACACTTCTACACTTTTACCATGCCCTTTGATTCTGTACTATTCATTTTGAATAGTACGATGAAGCTAATGTCCTAATACGTGTCACTGTGTTTCTCTATAGTGCAAAGCATAAGTTTGGTCGTTCTCCCCCGGTGTACTTACACCACCAACCGCAACCGCCGCGGTCCATTAATAATTAATCACTCATCCTGATTTTCCAAATTTTTAAATTGAGCCCTCCAATCCCAACCCCCCTCAATGGAATGAAATTCCTCAATTATTGTCCCGTTATTATGGAATCCAATGAGGTCTTTGCATACAGGCCCTATGTATTCATCATTTTTTGAACTCTTAAGTATATATAACTTAAAAGCTATGCTGATAAACCATTTTTAAAATTCATTTACATCAAAAGCCAACTCTTAAGAATTTTACTTTCTAAAAAAGAATCAAAGTAAGAACATAAGTTCACATGAATACACCATGTTATCCTCTAACGTGTAAGACATATGCGAAGCAACATCTGAAGCAGAACATATCACATACTTCCCATGCTTGAGGTACTCTCGTGCTTTTTTTTTAACACGATACAAATAGTTATGAAAAATTCTAATTATTTTATAGTATTTACACAAAATCAATCCATCGTGCCATAAAATTTCAAATGTAAAATCGATCTACACATTGAGAAACAAAAAAAACAAATTATGTTTAAAAGGAAATCAGGAAATGGAAAGGGGTAAAGGAGAAAAAGATGCCACTCTTCACTGAAGTTTTTTTCTCTCCTAATATGTCACGTTTTTTGTTGAATTTTTGTAGGGTACTTGACTGTATGATACCCTATCTAACCAAACTGTTCCATTTTTTTTTGAACAATTTGCACCACAATTAAAAAAAGGGAAGCACAGAAGTACTCAAAGGGTCAGAATTAAAGGATATGTTGATGCCGAAGATTTCCAGGTACTTGAATGCAAATTCTCGGATGCCAAGTCCAACAAATTGCAAAACGCAACAACAGCACCAGGACACCAACTCCACAGTATAACTTGACGCGGAGACGCCCCACTCGCTCCCGACGGAGCCCATTCCAAGACGGCAGCAGCGAAGCGAGAGCGAACCGCCGCCTTCCACTGTCGCGTCGGCGGCGTCTCCCTCCCTCCCTCGCACTCAGGTAACCCGTCGCCCCCCCACCACCACCCAGTTTCCTCCTCGCGATCGCGGTTGGAATTGTGCGCGGTGATGATCCGGATTTAGGTGTCGGTAAAATCTGGATCTGGCCCCCCTGCGCTTCGTGATGCTTCGGTTCTTGACTGTAGCAAGTTACGGATCTTGTGAATTCTAATGTGTTGGTGCCTCTAGTGGTTGTTTTGCCTTGTTCTTTATTGTGATTTAGGATTCTTAATTAAGTAGTATAATTGGCAGTGAGTTCTGAGTAAGTATACTATTACATGATTACTCGGCAGTAATGAACTATCCTTCGTTTTTTTTTTGTGCTTGAGTGGTTGTTTGGACTTTGGAGTGCGCCTGTTATTGTAAGTTAAATTGTTCTAGTCTAAGGCCTGCAGTGATCTATACCTAGGGGAATTTGGATCAAGAAGAGCTCCACAACGCCCCATTGTAATGGATTCGTCTTTCTCTTTCCTCGGAGTGGTTTCTTGATCGATTAGCTTTGATGAAAGTTAATCTAGTGGATCTATCTATGTTGTAACTTTTGTTGCTTACGATATTTGCATTGTTATTTTGTCGTTTGATGGAATGGTTAACCACGGCTGGCCCGTATGTTTATGGAAAATGCTCCACACAATCATCATAGATGCTCCATTATCTTCGTGGTGTTCTTATCTCCTTTTCTGCCAATCCTCTATGCAGGGTGTGAATATGTCAGAAAACGCATTGAAAGATCTCAATGTAGCTCAATCCGTGGAGCTGGAGAAAACCAAAGATAATTGTGTGAAATTCTGCATCACCAAGCCTGTGTTGAACGGCAACAGATGTGTCAACAAGGAAGAAAATGCTCCACCTGCATGTCCTGATGCTGTGACTAATGGATGTGAGTCTGGAAACGCGGATGTTGAGTATATTGATTCTGAGAATCTGACAGATCTCCCAGATGTTGACGAAAGCCTTAGTGTATGCCACTAGCTGTTCATATTCATGATATTTTGTTGGAGGTTTGGCATTTTTTAGATTCTTAAATCCCTGAGATTTGCCATTTTCTATTGTTTGACAGACTTTAGTTACAAGATTGGATTCAAAGGACTGGGTTATGACATGTGAAGCTCTTAACAATGTTCGTCAGTTGGCAATATACCACAAGGAAAGATTGCAGGAGCTTCTGTAAGTTGTTTCCCCTGTATATTCCATCAAAATTGCCTTGTGTTTTTGGACAAACGTTTTGATAGCTTCAGGCACCATTTATCCATGCCCGATGCTACAAAATTATATATCACATATCTTCTATTAATTGTTTGCTATAAAATATTTTAATTACAGGGAACCTCTAATTCCTCTTGTTGTGAAATCTGTCAAGAATCCAAGGAGTGCTGTCTGTAAAACTGGGCTCATGACCTGTGCTGACATCTTCAAGGCATATGGTGACCTAATGGTCGACTCAATTGACCCACTGGTGTGTATTGCCATCCAAAAGTATTCTATTTACAATTTCACTTGTTTAGTTTCCATGTGATGATTTCCTGTACTAAGAAATCTCTAAACATCTTCTGTCAAATGTGTTCACAGCTAGTGCAGCTACTTCTAAAATCTTCACAAGATAAGCGCTTTGTTTGTGAAGCTGCTGAGGCAGCTCTTATATCAATGACAAGCTGGATCTCCCCTTCTATATTGTTACCAAAAATGCAGCTCTACCTCAAGAACAGGAATCCACGAATTCGAGCAAAAGCATCAACGTGTTTCAGCAAGAGCGTACCACTCCTTGTAAGTGAAGATCTGACCTGGAAATTTATTTACAATCACAGCTCTTTTTGTTTGCACCAATTTTTATCTGGTTATCTCTAATGGAACCTAAGAGAGGCCAAAGATTAATTCAATACAGCTTGTAGTTCTCTTTTCTGATGTTTCAACTTCCGAGTGACTAGATAGAGATAGATGGTTTGAACTCCATGTGTGCTATTCTTCTCTATCCACGGGCTTAGTTTGAGTTTACATTCAAGTTCCTCCAGAGCATTTTAGTTTATTTAGATATGTAGATGCATGGTATGAACTCATGTCATAGGATGGAGCTGGTGCTTGGCCAAACAATGATCTAGTGCTTGTGGTGGAGATTTGATATGTTGATAATATTAAGATAGCAAATGCATGTTTAGCTGTAGTTTGTGTGTTCAAAGAGCTTCACACCTTTCCAGATTGAGCATATTAATTTTTGTGTAGTTTTCCCTTAAAAAAAGTGTAGCATGGATCTGCATGTACTAACCACTCTTGATTGTTCTTGTTCTAAATATGAGGGATACAGCATCACTTCAGTTGTTTCACAACAATGACCTATTTTCTGTCCAGGATGTGGAGGGAATCAAAGATTATGGAATGGATAAGCTCCTCCAGATCGCAGCAACCCAGCTTAGTGACCAGCTTCCTGAATCAAGGGAGGCTGCTCGCAAACTGGCATTGGAGCTACAAGTATTCTACGAGAAGTCTCAAGCCTCAAGTTCTGGCGAAGATGACAGCACACCTGCTGCCTCACCAGAAGCTGAATCATGGGAAGCTTTCTGCCAATCAAAGCTTTCCCCATTGAGCGCCCAGGCTGTCCTTCGTGTCACCTCTACAACAAAAGAGGCTGTAACCGTGGGTGTTACCTCTGCTCCGAAAGGTGTGGCCGTGGGTTGCTAGCATCAGGATTCAGGAGGTAGTAGATGCAATGAGGCTGCGATTTTCCGTCCAATTCACCTTTTTCTGTACATGGTTATGGTTTCTCCTTCGTTGTTACATGCAATTGGGCATCTGTTGAGCGTCGGTTCAAGCGTTCAGGTCCGAGTGACTTGCGGTGTTAATATTGGTGCGAGATATATCCCCGTTATAGTTGTCTGTATAATGATCCTTTTGTTCCACTACTTGGTATTGATTTGTCAGGCAAATATACTCCTATATATATAGTATGTACCATACTATTTTCATATATATAGAAAAACGGTACGATACTCAGGGAAACAACATCACAACTGCACTATACAGTTACAAGAAGACGACCATGCGTGCGTGCGTTGGCACCGACATTTTTGTGCGCGGGATCAAAAGGAAACATGACAGGAACACCTAAACGCTGTGCCAACGATTCAGCTCATCAGCCGACGATCATCGGCGACCTCGCCGGAACCATCATCGTCATCATGCGGTGCGCCGAGTGCCCTCTCACAAGGCCGCCGCACTTGACCGTCTTCTCGTCGGTCATCTCCCGCTCGATCCTCTCCAGAACGCCCACGAACGCCTCGGCGTCGCACGGCAGCTCGAGCGGCCCGTCCGCCACGTACCCGTACTCCTCGGCCTCCTCCAGCAACGCCCTGAACAGGGGGTGGTTCACGCACTCCGTCCGGACGACGAACCTCTCCCTCCCCGCGCCGCCGCCGCCGCCCACGTACACCGCGAAGCGCCCCTCCGGCGGCTCCCGGCCCTTCTGCTTGGATAGGCACCGGTCGATGGTCTTCATGATCAGCCCCTTCCTCACCCCTCTCTCCTTCATCAACACAAAAGGCTTAGCTATGAACACAGTGAGTAGTTACTAGTACTGATTACTGAAACTGAAAGTTGCTAGCATGTAAGTCGGCCTTCAGGCTCTCCATCATGGTAGAGCTGATGAAGTGCGGCCAGCCTTATACTTTGGTGCCATTGTGAGAGTGCTTGGTGCACCTTTGGTGACATCAAATGAGTAATGTATTGAGAGGGTTAGTTAAGTAAGGGGGAGGTGGGCAAGAGATGGATTGGATCATTGGATGTTAGATGATGTATTGAAGAGAGGGCCCGAGCAGTGCTGCACTATGTATCACTATTATAAAACATGTTATAGAAGACGTCTTGTGACGCCCCGTGTCATTACCCCTAGGGTAATCACACTTAGGCATACGGATTACTATTCGTCTGCCCGGTAGAACACCGCTCCAACGAATAGCAAGCCATTTTATCGGGGTTGCAGCGAACAATAAAATAAAGCTGTACATCTTTATTACAGTAGTAGCCACATAAGACTAGGGTTCTTACTAAAGCTATTACACAGATACAAAAGGGAGCTTCTCCGCTCTGGAGTCTGCTCTGAACTACCGCCCTCCTACTCGTCCCACGAGTCAAAGATGGCTTCCATCTCGCTCGGGACCTCGCCATTGGTGCCTCCTCCTCCTGTTCTTTGCGTTGGTACACAGAAGTCCTTCGTCCCACTCGGGATGGCTCCATTTGGACTAGGATCTAACAAAGGAGAATACTAACAAGGTTGAGTACAAAAAGTACTCGAGAAGCATTAATAACAAAAGGTGCCTTGCATGGTGATCTCTGGTCTTTATCACAAATTCTAAAATCATCTCATTACGAAAATAAATCATAAAAACATTAGATTGCAATTTTAATTACGAAAATACTACTAGTCACTCGGAAGAAGAAAGACCCCGGTGGTTCCGTAGACTCCAATCAAGAGATCGGCATGAATTCATGATTTGTATAGCTCTGCGAGCTTGCGCCACTTTACCCATAACTATTACGAGCTCTCTGTGAACTGGGTCCATCGCATTTCCTTTGATGCGACTTGAGTTCGAATCTGAGCGTTTTCGAGTTACGTGATTAAGTCTCCGCCCATTGTTTTCCGTCGGTGTCTGGCGCGCACGATCCTCCACCGAGTTCCAACAATGTTGGTTGGGCGCTATCCTCCGAGCCCAACACTCCGCCTTGACCGCTATCCTCCGTGTCCAACATTCCGTTAATGGAGAACGTAATTACGTAAGCGGGTAGCATTTTACGCTTGTAAAACGGAAATGGTTGGCACGATTTTACTGACATCGACCGAGTAAGAGTTTTGTTAGTCCTTATATTATACCTGTAGGTAAAGGGTCCCATCTCTTATCATTATCATCATCATCATCATCATCATCATCATCTCTTTTCTCAACCAAGGCCCCCTTTACCCACATAATAATTCTCATCTCATTCTCATTCTCATCTTTCTTATCTTTCTCATCATCTCAATCCAATTTGTTTTTGAGAAATAGTTTTGATCAGATACATATATGATAGAGCAATATACGGTTTACATTTAACATAACTATATTTATGTTCAAAGGATCGCTTGCCTTTAGAATTTTTGGAAAGGTCGACGATGACGAATCTCTTATCAGCTTCTCCTGTCGGCTGGAGCTCGTCCTCTGAAGCAGTGCGGCAATACAAGTAATACGTAGAGAAATACTTAGTGATTTTATGTGATATTAAGCGAATAAAGCGCTAATGGACTTTTATTGGTTAGTCAAATTTAATTTACAAAATTTTCCAACACCCGACTCGATTAGCGTTCCCATTAAAATCCTATTTTTATCCTCTTAACCTAATTCCTAACATCTAATACTAATCACCTAATCCAACTAATTAATTACCCCTAAATACACCACATACTCTAATTAACCCTCATCTAATCTACCAAAATCCTAACCCTAATTCTCTACCCAAAATTACCTAACTAATTACCAAAACCCTAACCCCAATTTCTACCAAATTACCAAATTACCCCTCTTTTTTTTTATTCAAAACCCTAATTAACCTACTAATTACCTAACTACCCTCCTAATCTAACCCTCTCTCTCACTCTCTCTCCCTCTTCTCAATTCGGCGCCGACTCATTCCACCGTCGCCCTCACTCCCGACTCTCCCCTCTCTCGCCTCCCCTTTCTCTCTCTCGGCCGACGCCTTCCACCGCCGCCCCTAATCCCCGCACTCTCCTTCTCCTCTCGAAACCCCGCCGCCATCGCCTCCGACTGCTACCGCCTCCGGCTTCGGGCGCTGTCTCCCTCGGCTACGGCTCGGCTTCCTCCTTCGCCTTCGCGCGGCGTGGCCGAAGGCCAGGCGCCGCCTGCGCTGCCTCCGCCTCAGCCGGTCGCTCCGCTCCCTGGCTTCGGCTCCGGCGTCTCCTCCCGCTCCGATCTACTCGGTGCGGCCCGGCCCTCTCTCTCTACCTCGCCTCCTCCGCTGGGTCGGCTCGGCGCCTGGCGCCGCCGTCTCCGCCTTCTCTGGATTTGGCCCTGGCCCGGCTCGGCCCACTAGGGTTTGGTGCTCTTCTCCCCTTATGGCTTTCGATTTATGAATACTAGTGGATCTATGCAATTCCATTACTAAAGCTGGCTTGTGCTTATGCTTGCATGATTATGGTGATGTATCTGGATAATGGATGCTGGTGATTCGGCCGTGGTTGGGGGTGATGGTGGTGGTTCAGCCGTGGGTTACACTGAGGGAATACCCACCTCCTTCTCTACCCTCTGACCCCCATGCTCTGTGATGAAAATGGATTGAGTTACCTATTGATGCTACTGAGATTGGGTGGTACCAGTGAATGATGTGCATGATGGGCAGTGCATACTAATGGGTGTTGGGTTTACCTCTTGCTGAAATCTGGGTTGGGAAAAGAGGGTGGCAGTGCCGGCTTTGCTGGTGCTCTCCTCTGCTCCTGGCCTCCTGGCTACCTGGTGGTTCTTCCTCTTCTGGCTTCCTGGTGCTGGCCTCTTTCCCCCCTCTTGCTCCTTTGCTCTTGCTCCTTCTACTGGAGGTCTTGCCTTCTGCTGAGAAGAACTGGGAGGAGGGGAAGGGCACTGGGGCCTTGTGTGCTTTACATGCTGGCTTGGCTGGCTTTGCTTGCTGTGTGAATGCAGGGGCTGGCTTGAGGGGATGTATTTGTGCTGGTCGGCTGGGGGATGCATCTGACTGGGGGGAAATGTATTGCTGTGGCTTCTGGAAGGGGGAATGCATTTGTGCTGGCTGTGCTGCTGGTGTTAGCTGGGTAATGCATTTGCTGGGGGAGGTGTATTGCTGCTGCCAGGGAGATGCATTTGCTGCGGCTTCTGGAAGGGGGATGTATTTGCTGGTTTTGCTGTTTTGTTGAGGGGGAATGCATTCGTGCTGCTGGAAAAAAGGGGGGGATGTATTTTGCTGCGGCTGGATGCTGCTGGTGCTAGCTGAGGAATGCATCTGCTGGGGGAGATGCATTGCTGGCTGGGGTTGTAGCTGGGCTGCTGGCTGCGGCTGGTGCTTTGCTGGGGATGCACTTGCTGGCTTGTGCCATACTGGGGAGATGCATTGCTTGCTGTGCTGCTGTTTTGTTGGCTGTTTTGGGCACGGCCAGGGGAGATGCACTTCGGTGCTGCTGCCTCCTGTGCTTGATATTTTGAGGGCTGCTGGCTTGCTCTATGAGAGAGGCTTGGGAAATGGTTGCTGCACCCGGTGAAGCTTGGCTGAGGGTGTGGTTACCGGGGGTATGCACTGAGGGTTTGCCTTTGTGGTTTCGGCAAATGCAAATAGTGGGTGTTGGGTTCTAATAGTGCCGGATGATGAGACCCGAAGTGACAGGTGTCGAAGGATCTTGGGTGATGCGGATATCTTGGCGATCAAGGGCCGGCCGACTCGGTTGGTGCAGGTATCTTGATTGCCAAGGGACCGACTACTCGGGTACTCGGATACTTTCTTGCGCCGGAATCGGCGGCCACTTTCTATGCTCTAACCTTTATATACTCTCGCCACCGGAATACTCTTGACTATGATTACTAATCGATTCTTTGCTTTCTTGCGGCGAGGAAAAATGAATCACGAGGTGGCTCTGCGGCGGCAAAGAACCGAACAACGAAGAGGCGGCTACTACGAGGCGGCAGAAGGAAAGAGCTAGGGTTTTAGTTATTTATTGTCAAAGACAACATAAATGCTTGTAAAGCGAATGTTGTAAAATCTTTTGATGCAATGAAATGGAAATGTTTTATGTTAATAAATATGCAAGTGGTGCGGGTCGTCACATCCTCCCCCCCTTGGAAAAATTTCGTCCCCGAAATTGCAATCACTGCGGAGGGGTTTTTTGGGCTAGGCTCACGTAGTGCTTCCTTCTTTTTTTTTTTCCACGAAGCTTCGCTGACGGGGTGATCCTTCCACTGTATTTCTTCTTGGACAGATCTTCTGGTTCTTTAACTGACGGGTTTTTATAGCCAGAGTCTTCACGGGGATCCTTTGAAAGTTGAATGTCTTGCAGAGAAGGGTCGAGATTTGTGTAGAAAGGTGAGGGTCACCTCAAATGGTTCCCTCTAGGTTCAAATATTGAGGTACTAGGGTCGGGTCCTGACTGACTTTTTGGTGGAAGTTTCTTTGGAATCGCTATCTATACTTACTTTAAGAGTAGATGACTATTCCAATCGGTGGGTTCACTCGAGGATTTTCCAAAATTCGAATTTACAAGGTTCTTCGCTAGCAATGCGAGGAGGTAAAAGGATGGGTTCTTTCAACGTTTAAAGAATACTACCGGGAAGAGTGAAAGTAATAACGTGCAGTTATTACACGATGCTTCTCCAACCGGTTTGGCGATGACGGGTGATAGGCGTCTTGGTTCTCCTTTTGACTTCCTTTGTGACAAGTTGGTTGTCTTGATGCACTTCATATAGGTGAGTTGTGGTGGTCTTTGGAGCGGTGGCCTTGGCCTAAATGCTAGTTGTGGTGGGGTTCCAAATGTCCTCCGGGGATTGGGACAATCAATTTTACGATGTCCAAACTGTCCACAATTGAAGCATGCACTGTATCCTTGAGACAATCCTTTGTCGGTGGCTTCTCTACACTTCCCACATTTAATTGCTAGAGTCTTGGTTCTTGTTGGTTTCTTTGGGTCCGAAAAGGTGGGTTGAAGGGTCGCTGCTGAGGTGGTCCATATCTTGGTGGCGGTTGCTGAGACACAAGAGATTGACGTCTAGGAGCAAATGAAGAATGGTAATCGGTTTTGGATTTCTTCCTTCGCTCTTCTGTGAGGTTGGAGTATTCATTCTCCAGAATTATGGCTCTGTTGACGAGATCTTGGAATTGGTGATTTTGTGGATGGATAGGAGCATTTTGGATATGGATGCATTCCATCTAGGAATTTCTCTATTTTCTTCTCCTCGGTGTCGACATCAGCTGGAGCGTAGCGGGAAAGATCGTTGAACTGACTCAAATATTCCACCATCTTTTTCCCGCCTTGAGTTAGAGCTCTAAATTCCCGTTTCTTCAATTCCATTCTTCCGTAGGCACATGTGTTTGATGAAGCGTATCTTGAATTCACCCAAGTGATGGGTTGCTCATTTGACACAGTTGCGGTTGTAGTTAAGCCACCGGTAGTAGCCTTGGTCGGTCACCGGTGTGGCGATACAGTACTTTCTCCACATCCGAGCATCCTCATATCCAACTTCTTCTCTATCTCCACCAACCAATCACTTGCATCCAGTGGATCAGTAGCTTTAGCAAAAGTGGTAGGGTGAGTTTGGAGAAAATCACCCAGACTAACCCCACGGACTGGTTGAGAGGTGGTAGGTGCTACTCGAGTTAATAGAGCTTCCATGAAACGGTTTTGGTTCTCCGGGCTTCTTTTACGGAGTTCTCTAAGAATATGAGTACATCGACCATGATGCCTAGGGATCTGTTGCTCGGTGGGTGGGCTGGGCTAGTTCACGGGATGGTAGTAGGCGGGGTTGATCAGTCTTGGACTCACTGGGGTTTATTCTTTGGATTCTGTGGGTGTCCATGTGGCGAGAGTCCAGATCTCAATTTCAATGCACGGTCTTGACTTCCTTGGCCTTCCATATTCCTTAACAGCTGTTGGGGTAGAGATAAAGGTGTTACACTTATCTGGCAGGAGGTTAACCGTGGGTGAGTTGGATTATGACATGCACATGTAATCAAATAAAAATCAAGAAACAATGAGATGCAAAAAGATCCAAATCCTATACTAGCTGAGTCTTTCGTGCTCAGTCACGCTTGAGATCCCGTTCTCAAGACCGCCCAAATCCACAGGTTTGGGACTGCTCAGAGCTTGCCTCTGAGTGCGAACCTATACTACCCTGGATCCACGCGCCCAGGCACGCTCGAGATCTGGCTCGAGTCCACCCAAATCACATATTTGGGACTGCTCAGGGTTCATTCCTGAGTACGCCCAGGATTTCGCTCCTGGGTACGCCAGAGCTACACGCTCGGTGTGCCACGAACCACTCGTCCGGGAAATCTGATGTGCAGAAGTGAGATAGGACACCTTGATATAGAAGAGGAGGTAAAGAAGCTAAAGAGTATGGTCCAGACTTGTCCAAAATTGGAAAAGCAGGTCCATACCAGAGTTCTACTCCATGCCTCTAGTCCAGGCACTAGGCTCTAAACCTTATGGTACTGCACCCACAGCCTATATTTTCTATCCTAGGTTGAGTTGGAATCTAACCATCTACTTACAAAAGACAACTACACCGATCCTATGACAACAACGCGTTTCCCCGCACTTTCTCGAAAGAAGAACTAACTTAAAGATGGTTCTACGTTAGCAGGAATGTCACTTTAAGAAGAGGTAAGCTTTTCAACATAATATATATCTTTTTGAAAGAGGGCGGTTTGGAAAAGAAATTGAAATGAGGGCAAGAATTAATAAAATATTTAGTGCAATATAGCAAGCAAGAATGGCATACTTAAGGTATTGCTACAGTTTCTATTTTATTAGCGTGGCAGATCTTATTGCTCGATACCACTGTGTGCCCGTGTCATTACCCTAGGGTAATCACACTTAGGCATACGGATTACTATTCGTCCGCCTTGTGAGAACACCGCTCCAACGAATAGCAAGCCATTTTATCGGGGTTGCTTGTGAACAATAAAATAGAAATCGTACATCTTTATTACGATGGTAGCCACATAAGACTAGGGTTCTTACTAAAGCTATTACACAGATACAAAGGGAGCTTCTCGCCTCGAGTCCGCTCTGAACTCACCGCCTCCTACTCGTCCCACGAGTCAAAGATGGCTTCCATCTCGCTCAGGACCTCGCCGCTGGTGCCTCCTCCTCCTGTTGCTGCGTTGGTACCTGCAAGTCCTTCGTCCCACTCGGGATGGCTCCCGGCTGGACTAGGATCTAACAAAGGAGAATACTAACAAGGTTGAGTACAAAAAGTACTCAGCAAGCATTAATAGCAAAGGTGCAATTTGCATGGTGATCTCGGTCTTTATCACAAATTCTAAAATCATCTCATTCTGAAAATAAATCATAAAAACATTAGATTGCAATTTTAATTCTGAAAATACTACTAGTCACTCGGAAAGAAGAAAGACCCCCAGTGGTTCCCGTAGACTCCAATCCAAGAGACTGGCATGAATTCATGATTTGTATAGCATCGCTGTGAGCTTGCGCCACTTTACCCATAACTATTACGAGCTCTCTCGTGAATCGGGTCCATCGCATTTCCTTTGATGCGACTTGAGTTCGAAATCTGAGGCGTTTTCAGTTACGTGATTAAGTCTCCACCCATTGTTTTCCGTCGGTGTCTGGCGCACTGATCCTCCACCGAGTTCCAACAATGTTGGTTGGGCGGCTATCCTCCGAGCCCAACACTCCACCTTGACCGGCTATCCTCCGTGTCCAACATTCCGTTAATGGAGAACGTAATTACGTAAGCGGGTAGCATTTTCTTGCCACAAAGCGGAAATGGTTGGCACTGATTTTACGGCATCTGACCGAGTAAGAGTTTTGTTAGTCCTTATATTATACCTGTAGGTAAAGGGTCCCATCTCTTATCATTATCATCATCATCATCATCATCATCATCATCTCTTTTCTCAACCAAGGCCCCCTTTACCCACATAATAATTCTCATCTCATTCTCATTCTCATCTTTCTTATCTTTCTCATCATCTCAATCCAATTTGTTTTTGAGAAATAGTTTTGATGCAGTACATATATGATAGAGCAATATACGGTTTACATTTAACATAACTATATTTATGTTCAAAGGATCGCTTGCCTTTAGAATTTTTGGAAAGGTCGACGATGACGAATCTCTTATCAGCTTCTCCTGTCGGCTGGAGCTCGTCCTCTGAAGCAGTGCGGCAATACAAGTAATACGTAGAGAAATACTTAGTGATTTTATGTGATATTAAGCGAATAAACTGCTAATGGACTTTTATTGGTTAGTCAAATTTAATTTACAAAAATTTTCCAACACCCGACTCAGTTAGCAGTTCCCATTAAAATCCTATTTTTATCCTCTTAACCCTAATTCCTAACATCTAATACTAATCACCTAATCCAACTAATTAATTACCCCTAAATACACCACATACTCTAATTAACCCTCATCTAATCTACCAAAATCCTAACCCTAATTCTCTACCCAAAATTACCTAACTAATTACCAAAACCCTAACCCCAATTTCTACCAAATTACCAAATTACCCCCTCCTTTTTTTTTATTCAAAACCCTAATTAACCTACTAATTACCTAACTACCCTCCTAATCTAACCCTCTCTCTCACTCTCTCTCCCTCTTCTCAATTCGGCGCCGACTCATTCCACCGTCGCCCTCACTCCCGACTCTCCCCTCTCTCGCCTCCCCTTTCTCTCTCTCGGCCGACGCCTTCCACCGCCGCCCCTAATCCCCGCACTCTCCTTCTCCTCTCGAAACCCCGCCGCCATCGCCTCCGACTGCTACCGCCTCCGGCTTCGGGCGCTGTCTCCTCGGCTACGGCTCCGCCTTCGCCTTCGCGCGGCGCGGCCGAAGGCCAAGCGCCGCCTGCGCTGCCTCCGCCTCAGCCGGTCGCTCCGCTCCCTGGCTTCGGCTCCGGCGTCTCCTCCCGCTCCGATCTACTCGGTGCGGCCCGGCCCTCTCTCTCTACCTCGCCTCCTCCGCTGGGTCGGCTCGGCGCCTGGCGCCGCCGTCTCCGCCTTCTCTGGACTTGGCCCTGGCCCGGCTCGGCCCACTAGGGTTTGGTGCTTTTCTCCCCTTATGGCTTTCGATTTATGAATACTAGTGGATCTATGCAAGTCCATTACTAAAGCTGGCTTGTGATTATGCTTGCATGATTATGGTGGTGTATCTGGATAATGGATGCTGGTGATTCGGCCGTGGTTGGGGGTGATGGTGGTGGTTCAGCCGTGGGTTACACTGAGGGAATACCCACCTCCTTCTCTACCCTCTGACCCCCATGTTCTGTGATGAAACTGGATTGAGTTACCTATTGATGCTACTGAGATTGGGTGGTACCAGTGAATGATGTGCATGATGGGCAAAGCATACTAATGGATGTTGGGTTTACCTCTTGCTGAAATCTTGGTTGGGAAAAAGAGGGTGGCAGTGCCGGTTTTTGCTGGTGCTCTCCTCTGCTCCTGGCCTCCTGGCTACCTGGTGGTTCTTCCTCTTCTGGCTTCCTGGTGCTGGCCTCTTTCCCCCCTCTTGCTCCTTTGCTCTTGCTCCTTCTGCTGGAGGTCTTGCCTTCTGCTGAGAAGAACTGGGAGGAGGGGAAGGGCACTGGGGCCTTGTGTGCTTTACATGCTGGCTTGGCTGGCTTTGCTTGCTGTGTGAATGCAGGGGCTGGCTTGAGGGGATGTATTTGTGCTGGTTGGCTATACTGGGGGAGATGAGCTCTTGGGGGGAAAGATGCATTCGGCTGGGGGATGCATCTGACTGGGGGAAATGTATTGCTGTGGCTTCTGGAAGGGGAAATGCATTTGTGCTGGCTGTGCTGTTGGTGCTAGCTGGGGAATACATTTGCTGGGGGAGGTGTATTGCTGCTGCCAGGGGAGATGCATTTGCTGCGGCTTCTGGAAGGGGGATGTATTTGCTGGTTTTGCTGTTTTGTTGAGGGGAATGCATTCGTGCTGCTGGAAAAAGGGGGATGTATTTTGCTGCGGCTGGATGCTGCTGGTGCTAGCTGAGGAATGCATCTGCTGGGGGAGATGCATTGCTGGCTGGGGTTGTAGCTGGGCTGCTGGCTGCGGCTGGTGCTTTGCTGGGGATGCACTTGCTGGCTTGTGCCATACTGGGGAGATGCATTGCTTGCTGTGCTGCTGTTTTGTTGGCTGTTTTGGGCACGGCCAGGGGAGATGCACTTCGGTGCTGCTGCCTCCTGTGCTTGATATTTTGAGGGCTGCTGGCTTGCTCTATGAGAGAGGCTTGGGAAATGGTTGCTGCACCCGGTGAAGCTTGGCTGAGGGTGTGGTTACCGGGGGTATGAACTGAGGGTTTTGCCTTTGTGGCTTCGGCAAATGCAAATAGTGGGTGTTGGGTTAAAATAGTGCCGGATGATGAGACCCACAGAAGTGACAGGTGTCGAAGGATCTTGGGTGGTCTGGATATCTTGGCGATCAAGGGGCCGACCGACTCCGGTTGGTCTGGGTATCTTGATTGCCAAGGGACCGACTACTCAGGGTACTCCGGATACTTTACTGCACTTCGGAAAATCTGACGGCCACTTTCTATGCTCTAACCTTTATATACTACTGCTCACTGGAATACTCTTGACTATGATTACTAATCGATTGCTGCTTTCTTGCGAGCGAGGAAAAATGAATCACGAGGTGGCTCTACGGGCAGGCGCTCAAAGAACCAGGCAACGAAGAGACGGCTACTACAGACGGCAAGAAGGAAAGAGCTAGGGTTTTAGTTATTTATTGTCAAAGACACTGTAAATGCTTGTAAAACGAATGTTGTAAAATCTTTTTGATGCAATGAAATGGAAATGTTTTATGTTAATAAATATGCAAGTGGTGCGGGTCGTCACACGTCTCATCACGGATGGTTCTCTTGGACTGTCTACGTGGGGCTTGCTTCTTCTACTGTGTATAGACAATCTTAAGATTAGGAGTAGATGGTTTTCCTGCCCCACCATTAAATACTTGATGATTAGTCCCTTGACAGAATAGTGTTGCCATATGGCCATTTTGATACCATGTTTCCTGAAACCAGGGTATATGTCAAGGTTAAGATGGTTATTTAATGCCACGATTGCCGTCGATAATTGATGAACACATGTCCTGATGTGCATGACTGTAATATGATCAAAAGTTGAGGGACCCAATTGACAAAACCGAAAGTTCTTAGCTAATGCAAAACAAGAGGTTTACTGGAGCAGGAGTCCACCACCTCATCGTCAACTCAGGTGCTCCAATGGCTTGATGGCAATAATGCACCTGATCTAAGCTTGTAAGCTAATGTCACTTGATTGGTTGCAAGTTGAGTTGGAGCCATGCATTGGCCGGCAAGTTCAAGTGAAACTCCCCAACGACGACTTGTTTACTCCAAGACCTTTTCAGATGCTCCTTTCCGGTTTGTCAGTTTGCATCTAGATCTGTCTGCCAGATTATGAGATCTGCACATCGACATCCAGTGCCCAAGGGTTTAACACCTGGATCTGTGCATGTCTTAATCCAATGCGATTAGTTTAGGAATCTTGTCTTGATTTTCGGTGCTCTAGTGACACCTAGTCACCTAGACCGGCAATACAATAGCGGAAGAGAAGAAGAAAAATGCAGATTTGGAGGTGTGTAGTGGAGTATAATTTGCTGCTGTCATTTAGTGTGCTAGTCTACTCTGCCCTCAATTATTCAGCTAAACTTGTAGCGTGGTCAAAACTTTCTCGCCGCAAACCAGTGATCTCAACCGTGGCAATTGCATTAGTATTTATTTCTTCTTTGTCTGTGAGACTCTTGACTTGGCAAGCATTTGCTGGATCGATTGATCTGGAGCTGGAAACTAGTGCTGCTGTATGCAAGAGTTTCCGGTAAGCAAACTTGTTGAGAAGGCACCATTTGGGACCATGGACATTGCTAGAGATTTTTACCACTTTCTATGAAAGTCGCCGTCGCGGAATTTCTGCGCTCCAAACATAGAACAAACATATTTTTTTATTTTTTTATTTTTTAAGGATTTTTTTTCCATTTAGGAGAAACATAGTTCCAAATCCTCTGCATTACTGTAGAGGTCTACTATATGAATAATGTTTTGAGAGAGAGTGTGTGAACAGTTCTCTAACGTAGTACTATAACAAAATAATGTAGCAAAAAAATGTAACATGGCAAAACACTGTACTATTGATATCGGCTTTCGATTTTTGATCGGACGGTAGAGATCGCTTCTAATGACTGTGCAATGTAGATCATCTACGTTGAATCTTTCGATCCCAAACCATGAGCCCGTATTTCTTTGGGTGATCGACACGGGAAAAAATAAATGGGCCATCGCCGCTGGGAGCAAATCTAGTTTGTCCGCGGCGAGCCCCGTTCGGATCCGCCATCCATCCCATCACTGCACACCGCGGCCGATGGTTTGGCGCGCGACATCAAGACATCGGTAAGCTTGCGACCGAGACGTCCTATTTCTGTTTAATTACAGTTCATTTGCTCGGCGAATTGAAAAGTTATCGAGCTGACTGCTGATATTGCCTGGTCTCCCATTCCCCATCGTTGCTATTGGCGGTGTGATTATGTTGTAGTGCTTATGCTACTTCAAGTGTGGCAACTAATTGTGATGTTAGGAGAGGGGAAATCTCAAATTATTTTGATCGTCGTGTGTTGGGTGTTAGATAATAGTGTTTTTTAATGGTTTGGTATGTGTTAATCATCTTGATTACGAGGCTCAACAAGGTGGAAGTGAACTTGAGAAGGCTGCTTGGGGCGGCTCCTCGGCAGCAGAATCAGGCTAACCTCAATGAGGATTTTGCTTTTTTGTTGTCGTTAGAAGATTACTAGGAAAATTGGGTGATGGGATATTGCTGACCTCATTATGTATTTATCCAATTTTAATAGGTGGTAGCCAATGAATATTCTCTTTAATCATTGTCATTTTGAATGGATTGTATACTAGCACTGACATCCTCCTATTGCAGTATGTAACCACAACAAGGGAGCTGCTGGAGCAGCTAGGAGCAGAAACTACACCACAAGGGATATCAAGGTACTCATGGGTTTGTATATTCTCTATGACGATACAGTGTTGCACACTTTTTTTTTGGGAATATTGATATGTTGATTGTGGTCCATCTAACGTTTGCTGAGGATCCATAAATTTTGAAAGAAACCTAGCTGGTATATGAATGTGCCATCAATGACATGACCATAACCATAAAAATGTGTAGTCCAATATAAACGTTGTTAGACAAATATCGTGTTCACACCGACTGTTCGGTTATATATATGTACCCTGCCTATTGGCCTCATCAAGTAATTCTAGTGCCATACGATTGCTTTCATGGTATCAGACGCCTAGTTTTTTTTTCTCCTTCCGCTGCCCTAACCCGCGCGCCTCTCGGCTGCACACCCCGCGCGCCTCCCGGCTGCGCATCCTTCCCCGCCCTCATGCCTGGCTCCGCTCCACCCGCCTCCTCTGCCGCCGATGCCGAGGCCGCCCTCGAGGTTGAACGCACCCGCGCCACCGCGGCCGAAGCGTGCCGTGCTCTACGAGGCCGAGCGCGCCGCGCCTGCTGAGGCCGCCGCCAAGAAGCGGCTACCCGGCCGCCGCTCTCCAGCGCCCGAGCCTCCGAAAGCGAGGCCGCGCCACGGCTGCAGAGCGCGATGCCGCCGCCGCCCGCGCTCGCGATGCCCTCGCGCGTGCCGCCCAGGAGCGGGAAGCGGCCGAGGCCTCCATCCCACCAGAAGACGCCGCCGCCTCCTCTACGAGCGACGGTGGCGACGGTGGTTCTCTCACCTGCTCGGGGACGCTCTCCTGACGCACGAGGCCGCCGCCATCATCAACCTCCACGCCCAGGCCGTCGGCGTCCAGAACATCCACGCTCTCGTCCCCGCCGTCCTCGACATGGAGAACAACAACTACATCCGCTGGCGCCACCAGATGCTCCTGGTTCTTGGGAAATTCTCCCTCCGGCGCCATGTTCTCACCGACGCCGCCGACCACACCTACCCCGACTGGGAGCGCATGGACTGCGTCGTCATGACATGGCTCCTTGGCACAGTCTCTCCCGATCTCGAGGAGATTGTTCGGGATAACCATGCCATCGCCATCGCCCGCCGCTCCGTCTGCTCGCCTCGAGCACCGTTCCTCGGCAAATCGCGAGCGTGCGCGCTCTACCTTGACGCCGCCTTCTGCCACTTTGTCCAGGGCGATCTCCCCATCACCGACTACTGCCGCAAGTTCAAGTCCATGGCCGATGCCCTAGGCGACTTGGGCGAGGTCGTCACTGATCGTACGCTCGTCCTCAACGTCATCCGCGGCCTCAACGAGCGCTTCGCCTCCATCGGCATGCACCTTCAACGTGGGCGCCCGTTCCCCACCTTCCTGGAAGCCCGGACCGATCTGCTGCTTGAAGAACTCAACATGGCTGATCGCTCGGTGCCTTCCCCGACCGCCCTCCTTACCTACGGCGCTGGTGAAGGATTTAGACCCGCCATTATGAGTTAATGGAATGTTTTGGTGATTAATGATAAATCTAAATATGAGACTAACTCTTTTGTCTAGTATTATTTTGTGTAGTCTCATTTGGATATAAAGGTGAAATTCAACGAGGTATGCAATCGACATCTTAATCTTATATATTGTTGCATTCCTCGGATCCAAAATAAAGGTTGAACTCAACCATAAGTTAAACTTGAATATGTGCATATGTTCTTATTACACATTTGTGTATGCACGCATTTAGGGGGAGTTCACTCTATATTTTGTGGTTTCATAAGTATTGATCCATATTCCATTCTCCTCATATATTAAGGATCATTACTTTGAAACAAATCCTTTGAGTATATAAAACTTGTGTAGTTCATATATACTCATATTGTTTTATATTCAATTATTTGCAATTGTGTTGTGGGACTAATGTGTGTGCTAAGATGTGTTCAAGGCTTAGTCCCGGAGTCTGAATGAAGACATGAAAAGGAAATGCATAGATGGTAAAAGATCAACATGGCTCAAGACAAAGGAGTCATGCATTCAAAATCTATTGAAATTTATTTTCTGAACATCATCGGTAGTTCTGGCATTGTATCTGCGGAACTACCGCTGGGCGGAACCTCCGGACAAATCACGGAACGTTTTTTCCAGAGAGCACTCTCTTTGGGACTTAGCCAAATTTCCGCAAGCGCGGTAGTTCCGCCATGATATGAGCGGAACTTCCGATAATCGGAACTCCCGTATGATAGTTGGCGGTAGTACCACACCTTTCTACAATAGCTTGTTTAGAAGCATTTGTTGCATGTATATCTTGATAATTATTGTTAATCATTGTGGGACTAACATTTTTCATGAGTTGGATGAATAGGCTATGTTCTAGGGTGACGAATACTTTGGATGGCATCATGAGTTGATCGTCATCAAGTCAAGGTTCAAGAAGAGGATGTATCATGTGTTGATGCATAACAAGATCTCGAAGAAGGATATGATCATGAGTTGATCGTCAAGTCAAGAGAAGACCCATCATGTGTTGATGGAGGTCAAGTAAAGGATGCATCATGGGTTGATGCATGTCAAGACGATGACCCGGACTTGAAGTGAAGATGTACTTCAACAAGCTTCAAGAAGATGCTCACGGCAAAGGTATGACTAGCTAGGGCTAAGGATGTGTTCCTAGTCTTTTACCGGTCTTGGTGTTTGGTTGGAAGACCGGATTGCTAGTATAGGTTGCCGTACTATTAAGAGGGGTCTTGTCTAGTAGCTTGAGTCTCATCATGTGTTGATAACTCAATCTTGCTTACTCTAGCTCTACATGGCATGATGCTATTATTTGCGAATGTGTTTTGCAAATAGTTGAGGCTTATGCAGTTAATCCTTGTAGCATGTGACTATACTTTTGTGAATGTGTTTTGCAAATGGTTGAAGTCCATGTACCTACACCTTGTGGCATGATCTAAGTTTGCAAATGTGTTTTGCAAATTGTTGGGATTCATGCATTTTCCCTTGGCATGGTCTAAGATTGCTTATTGTTATTTATTTGGACTTAGATCATGATAGTGGCTCTTTGGAGTTGTGCTTTTTGATTTGATCAAATGTGTTTGAGATCAATCAAATAGGTGAGTTGTGTAGCCCTCTGAATAAGCTTTCTATAGAGTCCAAGATCACTCAATTCCGACATCGGAGTCAAAAGTTATGATATTTTTACCGAGTATCGTCTGTGCTGAAATTGGGATGCGGAACTTCCGCCCGAGAACAGAGGAAATTCCGATAATAGGAAGTTCCGCCATTTGTACTACGGAACTTCCGCACCAAAAGTTTTAACGGCTATTTTTTGAGCCGTTATGCACCCGTACGGTACGGCCCATGAACAGTATAAAACGGAAGTTCCGGAGTTTGCACGGAGGAACTTCCGATTATCCTGATTTTTGGGGATTTCTGCTCCTAACGGCTAGTTTTTGTGTGTGGGCTATAAATACCCACCTTGGCCGGTTGAGAGACAATTTTTGGCATCCTATTTCACTCACTTGAGCTAGTGTGAGCTTCTCCTCTCAATTGTGCATGTGTTGCACCTTGTGAGCAAGGAGGGAGGTCTCTAGTTGCATGTGTTGCATCTAGAGGTGGATTTTGTATCCACTTGAGCTTGTGCATTCGTTGCACGTGGTGAGAGTCAAGCAAGGGGCTTGGTTTATTACTCTTGGTGTTTGCCGACACCTAGACGGTGTGGAGGCGTCGTGCCCGGTGATCTTCTCAAGAAGCTTGTGAGAAGGCCCGGCGTGTTGTGAGCTATCACTTGCTTTACAAAGAAAGCATCAAGACATCGTTGAACCTATGAGCTTGATACAGGATGTGAAAAATGTTTGCAAGATATGAGGAATAATGGGTGGGAACCATTGTTCGACCAAGTCAAAAGCTTTTGTGAGGTGTATGGGATTTTTATGCCAAATATGAATGATGTTATTGGAGTTATGGGTAAATCTGTACGTCGGAAGCATACAGTAACTCAATATCACTATTACAAAGTTGACATTTTCAATGCTGCTCTTGATGCAACTATGAATGAGATGAATCATCACTTCAACGAAGTTTCCTCGGAGTTATTGGTATGCATGTCTTGTCTTGATCCAAGCGACTCGTTCTCTAAATTTAATGTTGATAAGCTTATTCGACTTGCTGAGATTTATGCTGATGATTTCACGGTGGCTGATCGATTCTTGTTAAGAAGTCAACTTCAAATTTTCATTCTCAACATTAGGAGAAGTGAGGAATTTCATGGATGTTGTGATATTTTAAAACTTGCTCAATTGATGGTTGAAACAAAAAAAGATAGAACTTTTCCGTTGGTATATCGCCTCATCGAGCTGATATTGATCATTCCAGTGGCAACAACATCTGTTGAGAGAATATTTTCGGCAATGAATATTATCAAAGCAGATTTGCGCAACAAGGTATCGGATGAGTGGCTGAATGATTTGATGGTGTGCTATACCGAGCGAGACATATTTAAATCCATTGATGATGATAGAATCATAAGATCATTCCAAGGCATGAAATCTCGCAGAATGAATTTGCCTCGTGAAAGTCGTGATTCAAGCTAGTGTCTTAGTGGTATGGTTCTTTTATTTTGAATGTTCATGATCATTTTAAGTACAATTTGCTATTGTATCACTAATTTTTAAATATTAATGTACAGATTGTTACCCACTGAAACCATATTTACATATTTTGAGATGTACTTTCCATCAGCGAGGTACATTAATTGTATTTTTTTTTTTTTTTCTCTGCTTTCATTTATATATGAATTTGATTGCGTAATAATATAATACTATATTTGTTACAAATTAGTTTAATCATTTCAAACTTTAAGCCTACCCTTATTTTTTATCATGGATTCGCCACTGGCCACCGGTGCTGAAGGCTGATTCAGAGGCACTGCAGATATTGGAATTGGCAGGACATCCCTAGCAACGTGTGAAAGAATTGGAAATCTAGGAGCATTGAGCTTCCACCAGGCCGGGGAATGGGTGGGCCTCTCGCGCCCGCGGATACACCCCGCGGCGCGGTGATTGTCTCGTGGCCCGCGCGACGCTCTGACAGAGGGCGGACGGCACGGCACAGCACTGCGCGCGCGCCGAGCACGGCGGCGTGCGCACTCCTCGGCACTTCACCACACAAGCGAGCGAGCGAGCGAACGCGCGGAGTGCGCTAGATTGCATCATTACTCGGTAGATCTACCGCATTTTTCGCTTTTGGAGGGAGCAGCGGCAGCAGCAGCAGCAGACACCGTGCTCTACGCACTGGAAGATCCGAACAGTGCCAGCACGATTACACCCTTGCACTTTTATCCCTCGAGGAAGAGGACCGATCAAGAATTTATTTATTTTTAACAAGAAAGTAAGCGGCAGTTCTGGATGCTGGATCGTGCAGTGCAGCGCAGGTGCAGCACGTAATAATACGACGTACGTACGTACGTGCAGTATCATCGCAAAGGAGAACCGGCCCCTCCTCCACTCCACTCCACTCCAGAGGCCCTGCCTGCCTGGGCAAATCAGCGAACGAATTAATGATCATCGCCCAAGGGACCAGGCAAGCAGGCCACCGTGCTAGCTCTCGTTTCTGCTCCCTTCCGTCGGCATGACAGTGCTCCGTGTACGTCCTGGGCTCGTACCCTCACAAATATTTCCACTGTTCACTAGGGCAAGTCACCACTTCCGTCCACTTTGCAGCACCCTTCAGCTGATCTTTTTTCAACCCCTCCCCCCACCCACCCCACTCAATCTCTAGTCTCTCTCCTAGTGTAGCTTTTTACAGATATTAATTTGTTTTTTTATAAAAAAACAGGAGAGACTAGCAAGCTGTACCATGCAGTATACTTACAGAAGTGTTCTTAACACTCAGCACGTTGGTAATTAAGCAAGTGACACAACCTGGACCATGAAACATGTTATGGAGGAACGTGCCATATGTATACAGATGAATCAATCATAAGTAAAATAAGTTAAAAGAGACTGACTGCTAAATTAATAATTAAATAAAGAACCTGCAATACCCTGTTACAATATCCCCATTAACTGATACTGCGTTAAGTACACACCAGATTAAGGACCATGATGAGACTGCAACGTACTAGCAGAGCACAGTAGCGCACACATGCATAGTAGCTCGTCTTATTAACACCAACCAAACTCTCGACAGCTGAACGTAACTAGCAGCTAATACCACAACACAAACCCATAGTCAACTAAAGATCGATCCACACACACACACACACACAACCCCCCATGCACGTACGTACGATCACCACTACTTGACGACGTCGGTCGGTTTCCCACACGGCGGCGACGATCTCGATGACCTCCGGCTTGTTGATCTAGGCGTCCTTGACCTCCGCCTTGTGCTCCTTGTCCATGGCGTCGGGCTGCTCCGCCGCCAGCAGCTCGATCTTGTGCATGCCGAGGATCGGGATCGGGCTCACGGAGAGGATGGCGACGGTGTGGGCGGGAAGGTCGATCACCTCCCCAGGCCCCAGCACGGCGGTGGCCAGGGCAATGTTTTCGGTCGTCGTCGGCAGCACGGCGCTCTTGGGCTTCCTGTACCTGAAGTATAGCACCATCTGGATGCAGCTGAAGAAGAAGCCGCCAACGTTGGGGTACTGAATAAAATTCACAATCAAGAGTTAATTAACACAAGGCCAGAGATCTAGCTAAGATGCAAGCCATGTCAGTGCCTGCGTTAAATCGTAATTACCATGACATAGGGGTCCTTGGTGAAGAGGCCGTAGCAGAACCAGGCGACGGCGCTCAGGGTGAGGAAGAAGGAGAGGCTGAAGGGCATGAACTCGACGCTCTTGGTCTTGACCACCTTGACGATGATGCTGAGCGGCGCGACGAAGACGGCCATGGAGAAGGCGAGGCAGACGCTGCCCAGGAACTTGACCTGGTGGGGCTTGGCGACGAGGTAGAGGGTGACGACGACGACGAGCGCGAAGGCCGCCACGTCCAGCAGCAGGAAGTAGGCGAGGGTCCTCAGCTTGGCCTTCCTGGGGGCGTAGACGATGTACATGAGGATGTAGGCGGCCTCGATGCCGCAGCCGAAGGCGTTGATGGTGAGCAGCGGCCTGGAGTTGGTCTTGACCAGCGCGTAGAAGATCCACAGCACCGAGCTGAAGAGCGCCACCACGTACGGCACCGAGCTGAACCCGCCCGTCGACTTCTTCCGGTACACCTGCAGGAACGTCGTGCTGCACCCATGCGCACCAGATCAGATCGTCAGATCATGTTAATTGCCCATCGATGGCTCCATCAGTCAGAGCCAGTCAAAGTAGACGATTGATGTATCGATCGAGGTGACGAGATCGAATCTGAAATGACGCGTGACAGGGACAGTGTGGAACTTACACTGGTGCAAGGAACACCATGAAGGATATGATGTTTCCTACAGAAAAAGAGGAAGAAAACGACAACGTTTGTCAGTAACATTCATTCTTTCGGCTCATTCACACACGTACGCACACAAATGTGTCCAATGCGTGTTAGGTTAAGAAATTAAAACGGTATATATATATATATATATATATATATATATATATATATATATATATATATATATATATAGAGAAGAGCACAAGGGTTTTTTTTGGGGTAGAGTATTTAGTGGTAGATTTTTTTTAGAATATATACTACCTAGCTCAGGGGCGAAGTCAACCCATGGCCAGGCCTTGGGCCGGTCTAGCTATGGCTCAACTTAGGGTCCAATTTACATGAATTTTTTTTTGGTTTGTTCACAGATTTCACATGAGAATTAAAACTAGGCCTTGGACTATTGCCCCGAAGGTCTGAGACCCAACTCCGCCACTGACATAGCTAGTGATCTACTACTACTATATGGCGTACGTGTCTTTATTTATGGACACTGACGGTGCAACGGCAAGGAGGGTGCAGAACTACAGACACACGCCACCCTCACTGCTCAACCAATCGCCATTTCAAGAAGGGGAATATGGTAGCAGTGCTAATTTGAGAGGTAGAGTGCATGGTGGTCGAATTGGTGAGCTGTTGGTAATATATATTAATGCTTTGTTAAATGCACAATGGAGTCTTAGGATATATGTACACATATCAATCTTTAACTGAAAACTTGCTATCCAGGCGATGCAATGTATGTATGTGTGTGTGTGTGGGGGGGGGTCAGCGACTCTGCATGTTCTAGCAGGTGTTAGGTTTTGGAGGTGCTTCCTGCTCTATGCATGAGCTGCCTACACTAGGGTATGCACTGCTAAATAAGAAAAGGTAGATCAGTGGAGACAGAAAGCTGATCAAGGAGGAGGACAAAAAGATGAAAAGATTGGCTGTTGTCATGTGTGAGCTGCATGCCTAGAAGCACCAAAGGTGTGTGCTGTACAGTGCAATGGAGTAGACAAAAAAGCAAGGCTAATATAGACAGAAAACAACAAGCTTAATTCGATTAACCAGGAATAAATTAAGGAGATCGAAAAGTGAAATAAAAAATATGAAAATCTTGTAGGTCGTCATGCCGGTCAGGTACAAATTAAAGAAACCACGAAAAGTGATGGGAAAGACAGAAACCGCAAGAAAGTAGGAGAGCTAGCTAGGAAGATCGAAAAAGCGCAATTCATCATGCATGCATGTCCATCCAAGGACAACGCAACACGAAGGAAGGAAGGAAGGAAGCATGGGCCAAACCACCAAAGTGAAGTGCATGCGATGTACTTGGCCATGGCATTTTTACCTGCAACACCGGAGAGGGTGATCGCCGGGTGAGCCATGGACAAGAACCCTCCTGCCATTGTCAGTTAGTGAGAAGGATAGGAAGAGGAGAGAGACAAGCTAGACCGATGGACAACGACCAGCTAGCTCAAAGTGATCTAGCTCTGTTCTTCACTCTAGACTCAGGAGAGAGAGAGAGAGAGAGAAGCCAAACTAAATCTCTTTCCTACTTCCTTCCCTTGTGACACAAGAGAAGCTAGCTAGAGAGAGATGCTAATGCTACTACCACTGCATGTGTGGCTTGGCCTTGGCCATGGGCTCAGGTTTATATAGTTGGAGACCATATACTTTTGGGGCCTGGCCTGGTGCTGTACAGTAAGTGGACTGCTAGCCAGCCGCATGATATGATTCATCAACCACAACCGCATTGCATATTTGCAATTTTGCATTGCATTGGTGGAAATTTGTGCTATACTTGGCTGATCATACAAAGGGTGTATCTAATCTAAGCTTTCTTGGCCTGCCTAGCTACTAGCTAGTACTCTCTCTCTCCCCCCACTCAGAATGTATGCGGTCATGGAACATGGCACAAATAGGGTTTTTCCTTGCCTCACAAGTAGAAATGAATCACAACTCTGATTCTGTAGTATAGTTTTAGAAAGATGTATAACCATGGGGAAAGATACAACTAACAATTGTAGACTTATGTATGATGCATGCAGCTAATTAATGGTAAATAAACATGTGGAACAGAAGTTTTGCGATTAATGATTTTTCACGGCAACATGGAAGAGATACAATTAGGCAACCGTGACCTGGAGATCTATGGTTTGGTGGTTGGTGACTCTTATTTAAGCCAGATCGATCGACTTGCTGCCTGTGACATAAGTAAAGAAAACAGAGCGAGCGTGAAAGTCGTGTTTACTGAGTTGTATGTAGCAATCAGTTCATCCAAAATATGTAGCAATCAGTTCATCCAAAAACTTAGGCTAATGAAGAAAGACATATAATTCATTTATACTTCAACACCCCCTCACGTGTAGGCTCCCTCATGGCCTAAGACGTGTAATAGAAATAGACTACAATTATTTTTTTAAAAATACGCCAAACGGGTCTCACTACTACGAAAAGGCTAATACTGGACGCTTCATCGCATACGGTTTTCTAAAACCGTCAGTGTTAATAGTAATCACATGTGGTTTTACCAACGCGACCGTCTCTATTACAGGATACACTAAGAACCGTCTGTGATGAGCTAATATCACAAACGGTTCGTATTAAGAACCGTCTGTGAAGTATCATAGATGGTTTGTGATACGAACCGTCTGTGATATGTCGTTATATCACAAACGATTCTTAATACGAACCGTCTGTGATAAGTATCTCATTACAGACGGTTCGTATTAAAAATCGTTTGTGAAAAGTATCTCATCACAGACGGTTCATATTAAGAACCGTTTGTGACTTGTAATTTTCCTTACTCTGTGATTCCGTCTGTGATGAGATACTTATCACAGACGGTTCGTACGTTTGCGATAAATATCTCATCACAGACGGCTCATATTAAAAACCGTCTATGACTTGGAATTTTCCTTACTCTGTGATTCCGTCTGTGATAAGTATCTCATCACAGACAGTTTTTGTATAAAACAGTCTATAATTCGCAGTGCGGAGGGCGAAATTTTTGAACGCATGTGCGGGAGGCCGAAAAATTTGGCGTTGTCCTTATATATTATAGCCATCCCACCCCTCTCCCCTCCCTATGCGGAGCTCCAGCGACCATTCTCGATTCCCCGTCGCGGTTTGGCGAGGAGACTCAGTTGACGATGACGAGGAGGAGGGATACGGATGAGCTCCTTGTCTACCGCAGGAAGTAGACTGTCGAAAGATACATGTACATCCCCAAACATACACAATTTATTGGTTGTTTGTTGTAAAAAAATGATATTAATTTTGTGTTACCTAAGGTTGAACCGGTGCTGGAGGTTTTCGGTCATCTCTTCTTCCTTGCCGACGAGCTTGAGTCGAACTCGGACGACATGCAAGAATAGCTTGTGATATGCTGGTGAGGTACAAAGAGTAGCTCACAAGACCAATCCAAGAAGCCGATGAGTTCTTCATGAGCTTGGAGGCAAAGATAGTTTCTAGCTAGTTTAACTTTGTAACTTTATTCTTTTTCTCATTCGAATGGGACGTTGTGAAACCTTTTGGTTTCCTTTTCCTATAATCTGTTTGCCATCAGAATTTTAATTATATTTTAGTTATCTTGCTAGAGGTTGCATATGAAAACTACTATCGAACAATTGATTGACTTAGCTCAAAATCTGAATTTTTTTAATATAAAAAACTATCACAGATGGTTCTTATTCAGAACCGTCTATAAAAATAGACTATCTAACAAAGAATTCAGGCAGTAAATATATACTCGATTACATGCATGCTTGTATACGTACAATTATATTGGAGTGCAATAAGCTAGCATATATCAAGCACGCAGCTAGTCTCTCATATAGTCATATATACCAACTAAAACTTTCGATGTATGCATGTCCTAGCTTCTATGTCTATTTTGTTTACGCCAGGTGTCTACCCTTAATTTTTTCCCTCTCAATTGCAACGAACCACATTATTCTAAAAAATAATAATAAGTCATTCCGAAAAGAAGACAAATCATGTTTTATGGCATGGAATAAATGAACTTTCTAGGTGTGCTTTAACTATTAGTTGGAAAGAAGAGAAAGGAAGAGAATGTATGCATAAGGGACACACTAGTACAAAACATGCTATCTTGTATATATACTTCATCACAGGCGGTTTCTTTGAAACCATCTGTGTTGTACTCACTACTACAGAACATGCTATACTAGACACCCTATCACGCAGCGGTTCAAAAGGAACCGTCAGGATAAATATCACGAGCGGTTCTTCGTTAACCGCCCAGTGATATATAAATATCACGACGGTTCATTACACGAATCGTCATGAAGTATCACTGACGGTTCGTGTAAAGAACCGTCAGGATATAAGTTTATCACGCACGGTTCTTTTAAAGAACCGTCGCGATAGTTCTTATATCACGACGGTTCTTTTAAAGAACCGTCTGTGATATATTTGCATTATAAGTAGGCGCTGCCAACAGTCCCTATTTCTATTAAATCCATTTGAACCGCCGCCACCCTCCTGCTGCTGCGTCCGCTGCCGACTCTCCCCATTTCTATTAATTCCATTTGAACCGCCGCCACCTCCTGCTGCTGCGTCCTCCCTATTTTGAGTCATTACCCCTACCACCTCCTCTCCCATTTTGAGTCATACCCTGCCTCCTCCTCCCCACCCATTGCGGCACTGATCTGCCGCCTCCTCCCACATTGCGCCACTTTGGAGAGAAGGGTAACGATCGATCCAGAACCCTTTATATTTGCTATAGAGTACTCACTAATGTGTTTGGTCATTATAAAGGGTACTTGCGGTTTATTAATATAGAGTACTCACTAATGTGTAGATGGACCGAAACTGGATGTACATTGAGAACCGTGTGAGTGAAGAGTATATTAATGGCGTGTTTGCTTTTAGAAGAGCCACGAAGCGGTGATATGTTGAAGAAGGGGATAAAATTTATGTCTTTGTCCATGCATTGATTGCGGTAATATGAAAATGTTTAACAACCCGCAGATCGAAGCTCACTTAATACGGAAGAGGTTTCAAAAAGGATATACATGTTGGAGCAGTCACGGTGAAGAGCAGATTATACCGGAAGTCAGTAATGACGACATCGCCGAGGAAGTCAACGATATGCAGGGTATGGAATGTGCTTTTGATGAGGATAGATCGCATGATGACAATCTGGATCAGATGCTACGCGATGCAGAAGGGAACTACGGTGAGAGAGTTTTGTAAATTCGAGGGCTTAATGGAGGACTCGGGGAAACCTTTGTTCCCTGGCTGCAAGCCGGAATACACAAGGTTGTCAACCGTGCTTGAACTGCTGAAATTGAAGGCAAGCAATGGTTGGTCCAACAAGAGTTTTACGGCGTTGTTAGGTCTCTTAACTGACATCCTTCCGGAGGGAAACGTGTTGCCCAGCACGACCTACCAAGCTAAGAAGGTTCTTTGTCCATTGGGAATGGAAGTAGAAAGAATACATGCATGTCCGAACGATTGTATCCTCTACCGTAAAGAGTATGCAGACATGCATGCATGTCCCGTGTGCAGAGCATCCCGATACAAGCGGAAGAATACTGCTAAGGCGAAGCAAGGACCTCCTGCTAAGATGTTGTGGTATCTGCCTGTGATACCACGTTTGAAGCGTTTATTTGCGAACCGAAAGGAGGCAAGATTGATGCGTTGGCACTCGGAGGAGCGTAAGAAAGATGGGAAGCTCAGACACCCTGCTGATTCTGCCCAGTGGAGAAACTTCGATCGGAGCTTCGAAGAGTTCGGTGCGGAACCGAGGAACATAAGGTTAGGGTTGAGTACGGACGGAATGAATCCTTTCGGTAACATGAGCAGCCGACATAGCACTTGGCCCGTGAATCTATGTATGTACAACCTTCCTCCTTGGCTGTGTATGAAGCGGAAATACATTTTGATGACACTACTTATCCAAGGGCCGAAGCAACCTGGGAATGATATTGATGTGTACCTAGCACCATTGCTGGAAGATCTTGTGACACTGTGGAACGAAGGGGTACAGGTATGGGATGCGTACAAACGAGAGAACTTCACTTTACGCGCCATGTTGTTCTGCACCATCAATGATTTTCCTGCCCTTGGTAACCTATCTAAGCTTGATACAAAAGGAGCCAAAGCCCGTCCGCACCGCTTATATGCTACGGAGAGTGTATGGTCGAACAACTCGCAAGAAATCGTTTATATGGCCACCGTAGGTTCCTTCCGAGGAGTCACCCATACCGCAAGATGAAGAAACAATTCGACGGAAATAAGGAAGACGGTTCAGCTTCAAGGGCTTTTAGTGGGAAAGAGGTCTATGATATGGTTAAGGATATCGATGTTGTGCTTGGGAAGGGATGTAAATTAAGAACCCGTGAGAAGAACATCTGAAGAAGCGGTCAATTTTTTGGGACTTGCCTTATTGGGAGTACTTAGAAGTTCGCCACTGCATCGACGTTATGCACGTAGAGAAGAATGTATGTGATAGCTTGATTGGTCTCTTGCTGAACATTAGTGGCAAAACAAAGGATGGTGTTAACGCACGGCGTGACTTGGTCGATATGAACATAAGGACCGAGTTAGCACCGAAGAGACCGATCTGAGACTTAACGTACCTTCCCCGACTTGCTACACTGGCCCAAGGCCGAGAGAAATGAACTGTGCCAGAGCTTGCACGGTGTGAAAGTCCCGTCTGTTACTCCGCTAACATTAAGAAACTTGTTTCTATGCAAGATTTGAAATTAATTGGTATGAAGTCGCATGATTGTCGTGTGCTGATGACACAAATGCTTCTGTTGCAATTAGGAGTATCTTGCCAACAAGGTCCGAGTGACAATCTTGAGGTCGTGTTATTTCTTCAACTCAATTGCTCATAAGGTCATCGATCCCCAAGGACTAGATGCTCTGCAGCCGAGGTAGTGACGACTGTGTCATCTTGAGATGTATTTCCTCCGTCATTTTTCGATATCATGGTCCATCTCATTGTTCACCTTGTGAAAGAGATAAAGATATGCGCCCTGTGTTTCTACGCCATATGTACCCGCTCGAGAGGTACATGGAATTCTCAAGTCCTACGTGCGGAATCGATCTCGACCGGAGGGCAAGATCATCGAAGGTTATGCAACGGAAGAGGTCATTGAGTTCTGCGTCGACTACATGGCTCGTGGATCCGATTGGTGTGCCTCTATCTCGTCATGAGGGGAGACCGGATGGTATCGGACCATCGGAAGGAAATCAATCACTCCCGATCCGATACGCACGCTCAAGCCCATTTCACGGTCTTGCAACACATGACCCAAGTGTCCCCGCACATCGACGAGCACAAAGACATGGTACGCCAATGTAATCCGCACCGGTCGGAGGTTTGGATCACCAGAGAGCACAACCGCTCGGTTCAACAAATGGTTAAAGGCGCGAATCACTCGGAGGTCATCAAGCGATGATACTGTTGCTATGGTTGGCAAGAGGGCCACAGCTTTACAATTGTCACATGGCAAGGATACGACATAAATGGGTACACATTTTATACGGCACCAGATAGGAAGAGCACAAAGGCGTAATGAAACGGTGTCCGTGATAGATGCATTCAAGACCGATGGGCCGAGGAGCTCGTACTATGGGCAAATAGAGGAGATATGGGAGATCGACTCGTGCTTTTCAAGATCCCCTATTTCGGTGCCGTTGGGTCCATCTCCCACGGTGAAGGTCGACAAGCACGCGGCGTCACTACTGTGGACCTCGAACGTGTCGGATACAAAGACGAACCATTCGTACTGGCTAACCAAGTTGTTCAAGTCTTCTATGTAACCGACTCGGCAAATAAGAAGCGTCACGTAGTTCTTCATGGAAAAAGGAGGATTGTCGGAGTTGAGAATGTAGTGGACGAGGAAGAATACAATCAATTTGACGAGTTACCACCTTTCGGAGACTCGGATCGGGCTCGAGGAAGAACCCAGTGAGGAAGCTAGCTATATGCGCGTCGATCATCATGAAGGGCTATATTTTAATTAAGAATTTACTCCATTGTAATTAACTAATTTATTCCATTGTCATGTGTTAATGTGTTATGGACTTATGATCTTTAAATTGATGACAATGTGGATGTTCCTTGGTTCGAGTGATACAGTCGACTACAGAATTGTAGATATCACATTTCTTTCTTTTTATTCTTTTTCATCCACGTCAGTTTAAATCCTACGTAGCAGAGTCTATAGATTTTTGAGATTGAAAGTTTGCTTTTCCAATTTTTGAGATTGAAAGTTTGCTTAATCTCTTCGTTGTTGTCCATAAGAGTATAATGTATAGAATCTACTGTCTGTATGTAGTTCTCCCCAGATGTCATGCTATTGTTAGTATCCCTTTTCTGTTTAAAACCTGCATATAGCTGATCACAATTTAGTTTGTATTTGTCATTCTTGTTTGTCGTCATCTGCAGTAAATATGGTAAACATTAGAATGGTGCATGAATTCTCATTACTCAAGTGGACGAGCCATTGCTTTCACTGAAGACGTGGCCCAGTTTTTTCATCCATGACTAGGGCAACTCTATTTTCCATTATTCTTTTCTCTAGCTAACTTTTTTTGACATAAAAAGATAGAGAACTCTCTGCCTTATGACCATTATATTGAAATGGTTGTTAGAGGGTTAAAAGATCTTGAACATCTAAAATAAAGTCAAATCAAATCAAAAGCAAACAAATCTGTGATTTCAATATCACAGACGGTTCTCTCAAGAACCGCTCAGGATGCGAATATCACGAGCGGTTCTTTAGAGAACCGTCAGGATAGAACATCACGCACAGTTCTCTCAAGAACCGTCTCATGATGTCTGTGATGTTGTTAAAGAACCGACGGTTTTGTTTTATAACCCTATCGGTCCTCGACACGATCTGCGCTGCCTCCCGAACCCGGCGCCCCTCCTCCGAATTCGCCTCGACTGATCTGCGCCTCCTCAACCCGGCGCCTCCTCCACCGAATCCGCCCCGACTGATCTGATTGCCTCCCCTCAACCCGGCCCCTGGTTTGCTCCTCACCCCATGTGTACTCCCATTCTTTCCGTCTAATCTATGTCTTGGGGCGGGTTGATGGGTGTCTTGGTTGGTGGAGGTTTAGGATCGAGCGGAATGGGTAGAATCTGCAGACATCACTGCTTTTGGGATAATCCGCTTGCTTTGGTTTGTATGGTTAGATTCGATGTTCTGTTGGATTCTAGTGGTGAGTAGATGGTGGTTTTTGATGTAAACTTCATCTTTTGAAGGTGGTCAACCTGTGACGATAGATTAAGATTTTTTATTGTGCATTGGCTATATCCTTTTTCATTTGACAATTTGTTAGCTGCTTGAGTTCCTGCCTATCTTGTATTGGTGCGATTCAGGTTTGTAGTGGGCTGCCTATCTTGTATTGGTGCGATATCGAGTTAGGTCTAGGTCTCTTGGACTAATCAAATTGGCAACAAAGTCAATCTCCAAATGCAAGACGCCAAGACAGATTCAGATGCTTTAATTCATGGATGGATGCGTGTAGCGTGTTTTGGATAACAAGAATTAATGTTATCCAATTCATCCATCCAAATGACTTACCTTGCAGTTAATGCTAATGTTTAATTATTTCCTCTTAAGTATATATATATATAGCATATGACATTTATTTATATATCTTTTTGTGAAAGAACAAGCATATGATCAGTTTAGAGACAGGGTTACGTACGTTGAATATTGAAGCTACCTTAGAAGGGATTGCAATCCAAAAGTGTCATGTAGCCGATCGAGATAATCGGGCAAATTAAGTCGATATGGTAACGCATGTGTTTGGTAGAGTGATTAATCGGGCAAATTATTTCCTCTTAAATCGATATGGGGCTTGCCTTTCCGCGCATACCGATGCCTTCACGTGGCTAGACAACCGACTTGTAGGTCTCTCTTTAATTATTAAGAGAGAAAAAAGGGTATGATTAGGTATAAGAGCCTTGGCATTTGCTCCTGATCCTTCGCTCGGACTCACAAGTATCATCTGCTTTTTTCTTCTTGACCGTGAGTTGAAGGGTATGTTACGAAGCTTTGTTTCACACTTTCAATTTCATTTGCTCTAATTTTGATTGAATCAACATTTTACTATGTTTTCTAAATAAACATCGATCTGATCTAGTTGGTAGCGTGGTTGTGTTTTCTTAATTAATTTTCGCATATGAAACTTGAGGTATAGTCTTAGAATGATGAAAACCTATGGAAGTAAGACGGTCTTGATTTACTAGGTTGGCCTAGGTATCATGGGTATCCGGTGCCGACTAACTGGGTTAGCCTAGGTGACTTGAAAACCAAGATGCCTGTTAACCTAGGTTGGTGTGGGTAGTCTCGATACTTAGGTGCCGACTAATCTGGTAAACACAGGGAACCGTGATGATTCTTATGGTACACCGACGGCAATTTATTTTATTTTACTCGAGATGGCAAACGTTGATTATATTTGATTATATTTTTGTGCAATTTCCATATATTATATACTATGTAATAATTGCGTCGTAACTTATATAGATAGCAAGTAAGCGAGATGGCGAGGCACCGTCTTCGCGCCATCATCGACGTCGCCAAATCGTCTGGATCTCCGATCAAGGTGGTACGCAGCGAGAAGGCGAGGAATATCCAAATTGCCCTCGCCGCATGACGATCACGGAGGTCGATGACGCGGGATCCCGCCGAGTCCCAAGAAAGCAACCGCGAGATTCCGGACCGTCTGCGGGTACTTGCAAGGAACGGGTCCCCATCACCACCCCAACCCGAAGTCTCGACGGATGTACAGAGACCGGTTGTGGACTGAACTTTCGCCTCGCTCACTTTCCCCGGCGTACTGAGCGCGTGCGATGGCACGCGCCGCCGGGCGATGTCCCACGCGTGGAGGACCTTCAAAGCACGCTTGTCACGCAAAGACGTGAACACGGTCGGACGCCCTTCACGACGATCAATTTTTGTCGCGGGATACATGGGACGCCGTGCGAGATGAAGACGACGGTTGAATTTCAGAGCAAAGTGCGCGCATGAGCTATCCAGCACAAAACACTCACCCCACAGATTCGCACGGCTGGCACGCGGTAAAGCCACGCAGATGGCGGCGGAGGACGAGACTATTTGCACGACCGCTTGCTATGATCTCGGACGAGCGCTCGATCTCGTTAAGAGCGAGGGCATCACCACGCCTTCGGGCAACATCTCTCGACAAACCCGGCAGACGAGGCGGTGTCTCAACGTCTGTAAATTTCCAACCACTTAATTGTTAATAAGTCCATAACTTCATGGTGTCTACAATAACATGATGTTCTCTTGCGGGAAGAATTGACTTCCGCATGTTCCCAAGGTTCCTTCAAGTAGACAGGAGAAGGATGTACCGCCTATAGCCCCGAAAACAAGGAGCACCCGGTCGCACGCGAGGAGTTGGGGTTTACGTACCTTGGAGGATGGATTCCCACACAACTCGACACGATAGGAGTAGGAAGAGATCCAAGGACCAGACGACGCTTGGTTGGAACATGTGATTATTGCACAATTTCAAGAACAAATAACAAACTTGCGTAACCAAGTAAATCAACTCATGCAGCGCAAGCCGCCTCATTAATTTGGGAGCAAGTCCCGCCGACATCGGAGTAGCGTCGCGTCCACACATAATTACGACATGACGACGCAATTACCGATCGATGGCATCGAGGTAATGTACATCTCTGGAGTGCTCCAAAGATAGACCTATAGGACGCCTTAGCTAATTGTGTACGCTTTTGTAGGAGCCGACGCCCTGCAAGCTCCAAGTGAGGATAGTAGGGTCGATTCCTATTGAGGCTGGGCGGGGTATGGTGTATCCATACCAGAAGGGCATCGAAAGACGGTGCCCACCGGTGCGTGGGTTACGCCAGTGCAGTGGACATGGTCCATGACAATTTCATGGCCATCCACCGAGATTCCCCGAACGAAGAAATCGAACACTAGGGATGCCACACACACTTTTATCCAAAGGCCCAAGAAGGACATCGCCTGGACCCTTCGACGCGATATCGAGAGGACCCCGCCTCCCAATAGGACCCTCGATGAGTCCGCCTCAACCAAAGCTTCAGAAGGCCGCCACATCGCTTCCCGTCGAGAAGACGACAAAGGGACAAGAAAAGCGTGTCACCATATCGGTCCCTGAGGCGTCACACGGGAAGACGTCCCTCAGCCGCCTCGTTAAGGAGAAATCGAAATCGAAGAACATTAAGGCACCTCCTAAACCCGTGAAATACTCCTCGAAGTCCGCTGGTCTCGCGCAGAATAAAGAGCTCGGAGTAGCTTGTCAAGCTTTGCATGATTGGTACTTGCGCAAGACCGAGCGAAGGGGGTCATCTCGAATCACCGCCGACACGGAGGGAGCATTTTCTCCACGAGCCCGCCACTTCGCCGTGGGCTTCAAGACTTATTTGACTTATACAACCTAATCGCCTCGACGCCTCACTTCTACGATGCCGACAATCGTAAGTGTGTGCAATCAATTTCTACACTCACGTGATACCGATAAATATCATAACTCATTGCTTATGTACGGATACATTATGAAATGTGCCCGTCGAATCAAAGAACCGGTGGGTTTCCTCGACCCACACGTGGTCTCCGAGCAAACAATCAACCAAGACGCATCCTACGCCGAGAATTACATAAAAATGGGATTGCTTGCTCGTAACGCGGGAGTACATAATGGTACCCTACAACCGTAAGTAAGTGCTTCAATATTTGCTATACAAATTACGTTTCAACATAGGTTTATGACTATAGCGACATACACGAGTAGGTTCCATCGATTCTTCCGATTCTTGTGCCAAAGAGGAACATGGTATTGTACCTTGATTCTCTACTCAACAAACATCACGACTTCACCATTCTTAAAGGAATACTCGATGGTATGTTCATTTCCTCCGCACATAACTCTATTGTAGTCTTCCTTCGTTTTAAATGGACAAGGATAACTTTTTGAATCATGTAGAGGCGCTCATCGGCTATGTTGCCGAGGGAGGTTTATACAAGGAACGAGCGCCACACCGACTCACGGGATGCGATTTCCAGACAGCGCTACAACACAATAATCATATATCATACTCGTAATATTGCGTCTCGAATCGACTATACATATATATGTAATTCTATTTTTGCAAAGGCCGCTAGCAAAACGAGATCACCTATGCGCATTCTACGATGCCATCATATGCGACTATTGATTGCTTCTAGGACTAACGATCCCCGTGTTTGTCAATCTCGTAATAATTATCTCCTAATTATAAATTTAAATATATATGCTTACTACTTTACTCACGCTAGCGATAGGGCTTGAACATAGAGTTAAATGCACTCGAGATGGAACAGTCACGCACATTCGAGGAGCTCGTGGCTTCATCAAGGCGTATATAGTTAACACCAACGGAGAGTTTCACGCCGTCGACACCGATGAACGACCTCAAACAATTGATTCAATATTGTAATTCACTTTGATGGTTGTAATTCAATTTGTAACTCTAGCGACAATATATACTTGAAACATTCTTTTGTAATTGATTTTGAGTTAAATGATCACTTTGAGTTGTCAAGAATTATCTCGTGACATGTTTCTACTTGCTAGTTTTCAGAGGGCATGGCTAGCAATTCTCGAGGCTAGCTGAAAATACGAAAAATTTAATTAGGTTAAAGGACTTATCACGCATTTGTTCTAACAACGAACCGTCTGTGATATCAATGACCACAGACGGTTTGTAGTTGAAACTGCTCGTGATATCTTATCACGAGACGGTTCCACGACGAACCGCTCAGGATATAGAATCACTGCACGGTTCCAACCACGAACCGCTCGCGTGATTCTTAGTATCACGCACGGTTCGTCGCTGGAACCGCTCGTGATAAGAGATATCACGACGATTTTCAACCGTCTCGTGATAACCGCCGTTATCTCGCATATAACATTTCGCACGGTTCAAAACCGCCTCGTGATGACCGCACGAACCGCTCTGTGATGACCTTTTACGTAGTAGTGACTAATCACCGACGGTTCCAAAAGAATCATGCTCGGATTTGGAAACGATTCGTGATAATTAGATATCACGCATACGCATCGGCTCAAATAAAATCGCTGCGTGATAATTCACAGACGGTTGTAATTTGCATACGTCACATAAGATTATTAAATAAAATCGTCTGTGCACTCTCAACAATAACCGTATGTGATAGTGAAAACTTCACAGACGGTTCTTAATAAGAACCGTCTGTGATATACTATTTATCATGGACAGTTATTAACAAGAATTGTCTGTTGTGTGTATTTATCACAGACGGTTTGTAATTGAAATCGTCTGTGATGTGTATTTATCACAGACGGTTTGTAATTAGAATCGTATGTGATGTGTATTTATCACAGACGGTTTGTAATTGGAACCGTCTGACTGTGTAGGAGGTGGTTTCTCATTGCAAAGAGTCGATGAGCGTAACCTCTGAGATCCCGCCGAGGAGAAACCGGCGGCAAGCGGCGTCGAAGTCCGCTATCTCCTCGCCAAAGAGAGAAATTGCGAAGTAGTCGATGCAGATGTCGATGTAGAAGTACCGGTGCCAGTGCTAGAAGAAGAACGGCGTGAAAGATGCCGCTGCTTCTTGTAGCACTGGGACTTAATGTGGCCAACCTTGTGACAGTAGGAGCAGCGAGGACAGCCACTGCCAGATGGAGGACGGCCACCACCACCGTGGCGACCCATCGGAGGAGGCGAGTCTTCAAGCATGAAGCGCCGGTGTAGCAGTGGACGGGCGCGAGCACGGAGGGGAGTGACATCGCATCAAAGACCACTCGGACGAGTCTCCTCTACACGTATCTCGGTAAGGGCCTCCAGAAGTGTGACACGAGGGTGGCGTGCAAGAAGCTGGGACGCCTTTGCTCGAACTCAGGACGAAGACGAGTAAGGAACTCGTAGACACGCTGAAACTCCAGTGTCGCACGCATACCAGCAAAGACGAGCAGGCGACAACAAGAAGCGAAGAGAGTCCAATCGACGCCGCATGCAGAACTCGGCGTAGAAGGCGTCCACAGTAGCATCACCCTGCTGAAGAGAGTGTTCTGGCAAATCACTAACAGGTAGAGGGCATCTCCAGAGGGTTCGTAGCGCTGACGAAGGTGAGTCCACATCTGGACGGCTGAAGAAAATCCCACAACCTCAGAAGAGAACTGAGGCTTGACACTGGCGATGAAGACAGCAGCAGCCCGAGCGTCGTCATCGCACCACTGAGTGTAGGCAGTTAATCGATCCATGTAGAAATTCAGAGCCTGTTGGTAGGCAGAGGCAGCCTTCTCATCAGCAAGGCCAATAGCCTCAACAGCAGCCTTGTCGGCTGTCGAGGATAGCACAGCAGCCGTAGGCTCCGTCGGAGGAGTAGAGTAAGGCGGGCAGGTGACATCGCCAGAGAGGACGCCCTAGAGATGAAGACCACGCATGTGAATGCGCATGTGAGACACGAAGTCGGTGTAATTAACACCGTCGAAGATCACCGGGCAGCGAGGAAGGGAAACGGTGCCCATTGGTAGGCGGCCCTGGACGGCGCGGCGACCAAGACAACGAGGTCTAACAGGCGGCGCTGGACGGCGCGGCGGTTAGAACAACATTTTTTTGCTGGCTTTTCACGGGCCGCTTTAATTAATTCGGCCCACCGCGAAACCTAGGGTTCCTTGCTCTTTTCGGCGGCCGGGGGGTGGTCTTCGTGGAGGCGGCGGCGGCGCGGCTGCGGCAGCGGGCCCCGTGAGAGCGAGGGGCGGCACGTGGCTCAATCCAAGGGCCCTCCCGTCACGGAGTCCGACTCCGCGGGCGGTGGACGACGCAGTCTTGAGGATGGTGCGGCGAGGAGGCGGGCGTGGAGAGCCGGCAGCGGAGGGGAGCGGGGGTGGTTCAATCCAGCGCAGGCCCTCCGATCCACGGAGTCGTGCTCGCGGCGGTGGACGGCGGCTGGATGGTGCCAGGCGAGGCTGGCGTGGTATATGGAGAAGCCAAGGCGGCATCGGTGCACGGGAAGCCGAGGATTCGAGGGGATCCGGGCGGATGCGACAAGCACAAAGGAGTCGGCGGCCGACTTTGGTGGCGGCAGATGCTTCGAGTCGTCCCGTCGCGCCGACGAGCAGCGCAGGAGAGCGGCGACGGCGATGACGACGGCTTCGGTGGCGGCAGTGCTCGGGTCGTCCCGAGCGCCGGCGGAGCAGGCGACGATGGCGCAGGAGACCGGAGATTCGATCCGATCGAGAGTCGTCGAAGATGACGACAAGAGGCGATGCCGTCTGAGCGGCGGCGGCGGGGCGACAAGCGAAGCGAAACCCTAGGTACGCTCTGATACCATGTTAGGAATAGTGCTTGTATTATCAGGAGGGCCAATGGACCAGTATATATACACAAGACAGGTTACAGATAAGGAAACCAAATCATATCTAGAGTCCTACTCTAACACATATATCTCTCTAACAAAAGACAACATTTCTCAAGGGGGGAATGAGAAGATCATATAAAAAACCGATAATGTTCTAACAAGTTCAGGCACGCACAAATTGCCAAAAAAAAAACCAAATTAATCATTTCACACTCTTTAATCAATTTATACTCGTTGATTATACAAAACAACTTAATTCTCTTATGCTTCCCTGAATCCCTAGTTATGGAAAAAGAAAAGGAAACTATATATGAGCCTTAAGTATGAACAGTTTTGCCGACAAGAGCAAAGATATCCATTGACTAGTGGTGGGGTAAACCTAAACGCAGAATTAGTACTGTCCTCCCCTAAGTGATCAGCTAGCTATGACCAGAGCTCTGACTGGAGGAGAAAACACACAGTGCAACTGTACTTGCGTACAGATTATGTGTTGGAACCGTGTGAATTAGTACTATCAGTTAGCTAGGATTACTTGAAATTAATCAATCGGCGATACCATTTTCGAAGGCCATTCTGTTACTTGCATTACATGGAGTGCTGTTAGTTTTTGAAGAATGTATTTGCCATGATTACAAGCTAATTAATACGTCTAATAATATGGCTGAGTACTTAATTTCAAGAACATGGTAGATTTGCTAACTACTTATGCTCATAGTGATATACCTTTTTAGAGAAAAATGTTCAGGAGACTCGGAGTTTCTCGTTATGCAGTAGTACTACTCAGTCTCTCTTGGCTTCATATCAATCATGTGGTTCTGACCCCAGCAGAGGATTCATGTCAAGAAACAAGCTTCTTTTCACAAAAGAAAAAAGGGTCAAGAAACAAGCTCTTGTGTCTCCCTCTTTTTTCCCAAGAGACTTGGAATGCAGAGTTTGGACTCCTTCAGGCTCATAGCAGCAGCAAAAGCACATCACATGGCTGTATCGTTCCATATCTGATACAATTGATGTTTTTTGCACAGCTAACTCTTCAGGGAGTAACATTGTCATGCAAGATGAAAGTCATCTGAATGCTGAGAAAAATGCCGATGAATTAATCAGAGTGTTTCACTTCGAGAAGAAAAGCAAGAAAAATTAGTACATATAGCTCATAGTTTTCTTGTGCACAACAGGAATGGTAAAAATTTTACTGAATGGCATTTTTAGCAGCACTTGTTCAACTAGGACAGTTTTTGTCGACATAAATGCGTACTGATAGTCTACTACTATTTATGTTTCATAGAACCAGCTAGCCCAAGATAGTATATTTGCTCAGAAGTGTTCATGTAGACATGCAGTTGGCCTCCAATTTACTCGTTTCCAAAACTTAGTATATGAATGTAAGTCCATCAATAAATACAAGGACACCTCAATGTTCTCCATCAATGAACGCAAGGACACCTCAATGTTCTCCATTGATGGATGCAACTGTTCAAGGACACCTCACTGATCTTCAAGCAAATTTAGTAGCTTGTAAACCACAAACCAAGAGAAAATTAACCATATTTTCCCCCATAAACTCATACAAGACCATTTTTGCTGCATTGTTGTGTGAGAATCTGGATGACGGTGAGTGGTAACTTGCTGGCCTCAAGTTTCTTGTTTCTTGAAGCTTTCTTGTCCAACTCAGCATTCTAACATCCAATTACAGGAAAAGATTGTGAAATTCGATGTTTGCTTGTGTCATGATGGTTCATCAGGTTGTTGTATCCCACATCAAAATTAGACGAGATGGGGTGGGTAGTTCTTATCATGCCAATATTAACTACCAGTCATTCAAAAGGCATGCATATATGGCTTCATGCTAAGAGAGCCACAAGATGACAAGCTCTGTTATCCTATCCTGTCTAAAAATTGAAAAAGGACAACTAGATTTGGAGATTCTAGACAGCACTTAGTTTAACGTTAGTTCAGATGTGCTGTAAAACTAACTATTAGGCAGAACCTACCTCATTTGTGTATAAAAACTACCAAAGGTAAGTTTGCTTCTCTGAACCTTTCCTCTCCACTATGTTGTACTGAAGATAGTGAAATGTTGTCTTTGTCAGAAAAGAAAAAGGAAAGGAAAGGAAAGGAAAGAAAAGAAAGATTGTTACTAATGTGTTCTAGTACTACTCGCAACAACTTCTACAAGCCCTATGAGACCATTAGAATATAAGCTAGCTTTTTATATATGGAGATGTTAATTTTCTCTGAACCAACTGGATCTGCATTTACCCCATCATGAACTGGGAGACTGAAAGGTGCGGTGCCTGGTTGCCCAGTACATGTTACCAATGGCTGGAGAAGAGAGGCTCACAAAGTAGCCGTCCACTACCTCTGGTCAATGTGTGGCTCAGCCAAAATTTAACACTTGTTTCTTATTCCAGAACGGCACAATTGATCGTAGACGTGATCGACGTGTCTCCCTTGTCATTTTCATTGCATCAAAGGAGTAACGAACCAAGCTTCAACATAGTATCCACCCATGAGGTCGAAACAGAGGTCCCCTGTTGCTTTGCCCGTGAGCTGCCTAATCGGAAAAGAACACTGGATATTACTTGCGAAAAGCGATCAATTTTCTAAAAGAACGAAGAACCAGTGCATTGGAACCGGCGGCATCAAACCACGGGGAATAAGATCACACAAAGCACAAAAGAAATACCAGAATTTGTTTACGAGGTTCGGCAATGTCTACTTCAGGTGACATATTTTATACCCTGGTTAGATAGTCTGACTCACACTCCCACATCCTTAGCCCACAGTATTCCGTAATCACACACAATTACGCCCCCCCCCCTTACTTTTTCTAATTACATATTAGAAAAAACTATTAAAAATATAATGATACAAAAGTACTTTAGATGTCAAATCTATTAGTATAATTTTCACGTGACAAATTTAAATACTTTTATGTATATCTATGATAAAAGTTTTAAAATGTTAAATGTACGTATATTACAGGCAACGTAGAGGATCCCCTATGTCACAATCTTTTCTTTTCTGAGAGAGAGAGAGAGAGAGAGAGCATGTCATGATCTTTGGGTACATTGATTCAAACCCTAGCTAGTGAAAACGAGAACTATTCAATTGATCAAACCCTAGCTGGTGTGGACGAATCTTTCTCGTACGTGGCTAACATATTTGCTTGAGAAGCAAACATCTGGACCAAAACACATGCATGCTTGACTTGAAAATGATCAAAAGGAAAGCATGGATTGACCAAGGGGCTACTGGTCATGCACCTCCTCACAAGTCAACCATGCCCGTACATGCTGACCTGGCACTGGCAGTCCACGGCAGCAAGCATGGGCGCCACTCCTCAGCTTGACCGTTTAGATTCCATGGCCGGAGCAGGCAAAAAAAAAAAAAGGGTGCAAAAAGCGTCATGGATCATTCTAGTTTCTTGGCACGTGGCAGGTACACGTGGAAGGAGACACTAGCTGCTTCTACTAGGTTCGTAAGCCCATGATCAGAGAAGATCTTATGTTGCAATATAGGAAGAAAAGAAAAGAAAAACAATTTTATTCTTGGGTGGATGTGGGCACGCTATCTACTGTTGATTTTTCTTTGAGACCCACTCACACATGGGACATAAGACTTATTTCTAGTATATTCTTAAGTACATTGATCTTGATATAAAAAAAACTTTCGATTCAAAAAATTCCGGTTAGAAAAGGTAAAGAAAAGAGATGTCGCCACGTGTCATGACGAAAGAGCATTTGAGGGGTAAGGGAAGTGAGGGAAGAAAATGGGAGGAAGTGAATACCACCACATGTCACAAGGAGAGGGCGTCCTCACTAAAGAATTAGTGAGGGTAATCTCAAGTTAGCAAAACCTTTTTTTTTCACAGTCTAGCTCTGCTTTAGTCTGGTTCTTGTAAATATCTAGCTGTAATTATTTTTAAAAATTACAAAAAGTCAGAGGCGCTTTACACATGGTGATGATTTGGTTTGGATGCTGGTTGACCAGAAAAGTTCAACCAAAGTACACCTATATTTACTTGTGGAGAACGCCAACTACTAAATCACCCAAGCAAACAAGGACATCCACTTGTAAACCATTGAAGTGGCTAAAGACCCAGAGCAATCTGAAGAACAAAACAGCCGTGTCAATTACCAGCTAATTAAAGCTAAAACTGATCGATGGAGACATTCATATCACTTCTGGGCCCTTAACCTGTAGCATCCTTTCTGTCTTGTACATAGACTCTTCTTTTCTCTAATACTAGTCAAGGTCAGCATGCTATTGCGATCTACCATAAAAACTAATTTAATTATTTTTGGAAAACACACAAGGAGATCATCAAGAGCACTGGCTTGATACATTGCAATTCTTTGTAACCTAGATAGGTAGCTAGTGCTGGTAATGATGTACCCATTTTCCCAATCTTGCATGTTTCACGCACGAAGATGCCTGGGATAAGAGATGAGCGGCCGGGCGGGCAACTTGGGTGGTCGGAGCAAAACTTTGCAGTCAATTTACTAGTGGCAGTTGCAGTAGGGGTTAGGCCTTTTCCCCTTTCTATCTCTATCCCATCCCATCTCATCTCATCTCATCTCATCTCTCTCTCTCTTCTCTGCTCTTCTCTTCTCTTCTGACCCCTCGCATTGCACATACCATTTCACCTTCACGCGGCCAGTGAGATGAGCACACCAACCATATCTTGCAAAAAAGAGCTCACCAATCATGGTATCAGCGCATCAAGTTGGCCAAAGTTACCACCTCCAGCATTGGCATGCGCCGTTCGGTGGTGGTCTGTCGGATCCTTTGCATCGCAGAAGATACTGTATGGGTGTGCAAAGGGTAGCGTAATCTTGCGCCGTCTGATCCTCATCGGCGGTGGAGAATATGTATGGATCCGGATTCTCTGCTGTACTGTAGAGAATAGCTGTTGGAGCAGCGATTTGAGTCTGCATGAGCGGCGCTCGGCGCTGGTACCGCATTGAATACCGCAGAAACAGTAAGCTGTCTACTGGAACTTCTGATCCAGGTGCATTGCCAATGCAGAGCGGGTCTGACCATTAGCTCTTCCGAAATGGCAAGTTGGTGTGCATCTGTGCGCCTCAAGGATTTCAATCGGCAGCAATTTCTCGGGGTGTCATCTTATCCTGTGTGCGGTGGCCTATGTGGCCACTGATGCATTATTAAAGTGCCTTGTGTGAGCAATGTCGCGGCGTGTACGAGGTTGTTGTATGATTAATTTGTAGTTGCTTTGTCTAGTCAACAATTTTCATGCTAGGCCTACCAATCAATGAGCACCCAATCACACGGGAACAGCAGTGTACACCGGTAGTAAAGCATACGTGTGAGTTTGGTAGAGATCTATATATACTCTCTTCTGAAGAAAGGGTAGAAATATACGCAGTTGGGGTTAAATGTAAATGTGGTCTATCTAACTGGTAAGGACTTGCTAGATTTCCTTTGGTTCAGTATATCTGAGGGCACTTGGATGATGGTTAAGAGTATGCCATTGTCAGATTAGGAATTGGGCAATTAAATATGGAACGGTGATCACGCGCAAGGACAGGGATATATTGTCAGCACCCAGTCCCGTCCACATCATAGCCGCAAAGGCAGGAGGAAGATCTAGAAGGACCCAAGGGGGAAGCTTCGTACAAAAATGCGGCCATTAGGGTGGTCTTCTTCCTCAGCATACTACACCATTGCCATGAGCTCCCATGCCTCCCATCTACCTATATACGCAACATTCGCATTTCCGCGTAAGAGCAAGGGTACACGCACAAACCACCGCTACTAGTAGTCACTGACATACAGGACCTGTCGACAAGCGCCATTTATTTTAAGAAGAAGAAGATTCCATGGATGCGTGTGAGTGACTGACTGACTGACTTGGCAGGAATGGAATAGAAAACCGTGTGCAGAGTAGAGCGGTATAGGAAGGAAGGCATTGGGATAGGGGAAACGATGGACACCAGCTATGCATGCACCGGCCATCCGGCCAGGATAGGGGAGAGAGAGAGAGAGAGAGAGTGTGTGTGTGAATCGTTAGCGGTAGCTAGCTAGCAAAAGCAGAGCCAACTTGGCAAGTTGCGGGCATGATTGCGGCAGTATTGGGGCACAATCGCTCCGTCTATAGCTAGCCTAGCTAGCTGTTGCTCACTCGCTCCAGGTTTCGCCTTTGCGCCGTGTGCGTGCTTTCTTCTATACATCACCCTGAGTCGGCCGCTGCTCTTTTTGCCATCTTACCACTAGTGCGATTGATTTGCGGCTGCCTGCGTGCGTGGTGTCTACGTGTGAATCTTGTAAGGAAGAACCTTCGTTAGATCGCTGGCGACACCGCAAGGTACCCATACCCTACATGAGGGGAAAGGAGCATATCTTGCATGACCATTTCACGGACTGCAGCAGCTCACGTAGGGGCAGCAATTAACTGGGATCATTTGCAGCTTTCTACCGGAATCCGGTAGTTTCCCGAGTGCTCTAATCACTCGGGAAATCCACGAAAACACTGAGAAAATACTTTTCCGAAGATCAATCGTTGGGAAAAAATACTCGGGATAGTTTAGCCGGGTAAATTAGTGTTTCCTGAGTGTAACACTTGGGAAACTAACTTTTGCCGAGTGTCGATATTTACACTCGGGAAATATATGACACTCGGGAGCAAAAACTGTCCGAGCACCGTAACAGAATACTTTCCCGAGTGCGGATACTCAAGACATATTGACCTAAACACTCGGGAATGTGATAGACATTTCCGAGTGTTGATACATTCTGCACTACATTCCACATCAGATTCAGCAATACATTCCACATCCAGATCCAGCAATACATTCAAGAGCAAGATTCAACGATATTGACATATATAGATTCAAGAATATTGACATAATTCCCAAACTCATAACATTCGAGTTCAAATTCAAAAATCTACGCATGAGTTCAAATGCAATACGATACATATAACAGTTCGAACAGTACTTACCAATTTAGGCTTAAGCTAGAGCTACTCCTATCACATGGGATTCTAGTAAAGAGATGGCCTTCTCATCTGATCTCTGCATCAACAGGAATGCGAGAAAAGCTTCTTCCCACCGCAGAGTCCCTAGCAGCCTTAAGCCATGAACTCGGGCCACTGCATTATCATGAAGAGAACAATTCAGTTTACTACTCAACATAAACAAGATGAAACTAATAAAATTATAAATGCAGAGGAAACATTGTCAGTAAGTCAATTACTCCACATTAGAGAGAGCTATCCATCTCCAACAATCGTTCACCTAGTTGAAAAGAATCACAACTTACTTCTGCAAACTCTTTTGCAACGGGCATGTTAAGGAGTACTTCACATTCCCGTTTGAGATGGACCTGAGCAAATCAGGTTTTGTGGATGCATCCTAGTTCAACATCTAAAACTAAATAGACTCGATAAATCCAAATAAATATAGAGTTGATATTTGTCATATCGTCTTTGTAGTCTAGGCCTATATTTAGCCATTATGGAAATCGATCTTTTCTCGAAAAAAATGACTTTGGCCAGTCAGGATCTCAAACACAACAAATTGTATATGACCTAAACCACTAACAGGGCATGAAGTTCTTAAATAGCAAGTATGATATGAAATCAAACAATTTATCAAATTGCCAAATGTTACTAAGCATCTACCCTCTTGCTTAGCGGTGAGTATTCAATGTCAGTCACATAGTATATCATACTTACCTTGCAACATGGTGGTCCATGGCAGAATGCTAACATAAAAACCTTTTATGCATATCTCTCAACAAATTTTGATAACTAAGATTATATTATTATTATGCATGCTATGATCATATACACATTTTGGTGAGTGTACGTGCCTTTTAGCACCCTTTCAACGTCACGAAGGATGAAATCAAGTTGGACTCATATCCTATACAAGTCATTACACAACCCATGAACAGAAGCTACCTTAATTTTAATGGATTATTCACATGAGTTTAAAAAGGGTGCCTTTTTCGAACCGTTCCTTCTATAAGGAGGATTTATATATATGTATGTTCGTTATGGAGCACCTCTTTCATTTCCCCTTGTGCTCCCAATGTTATGGCTTGGGAGATAACACCCTGAGCAAATGATCCACTTGGTGATCACATCATCGCGTGTAGTGTAAATCATCTAATCTGGTACATCAAGATATGCTCTTTTGAAAAGAAAGATGAAAAATGCTAAACTACAGCTAGCAAACAAAGCATTATTTTGTTGCTATGATTTATTTTTCTGCTATAAGAAAACCCAGGGACGAACTGAGCTCAATGATACCAAATGCAGGAACACTTTATAAAGGACACAATTAATTTCAAGTCATTTACCCCATATTTATGCGGGAAGGATCTAGAAATAATCAAGGATACTAAAATTGCAGTAGGCAGAGATGAGATGCCTCTTGCTGACCTGCTCTTGCAGAAAGAGCAACCCCTTAAATCTTTGTTCATGGTTTTGATCCAGCTCGGTACTACTTAAAAAATCACCGAAAAAGATTTCTGTTTGATTCGCTTAACACAACATATCAAATTTCACATTGGTGCCAAAAAGAGCAATACTTCCAACCAATTTTTTTGCAGAATAAAATTTTTTCAGACCTATCATACATTTGAAACCCATATTAGGCTCTGAATAAATCAAAGTTCCTGCAAGTCACTAGCTACAGACAACGTACGAGGGCATACATTTGAAACCCATATTAGGCTCTGAATAAATCAAAGTTCCTCCAAGTCACCAGCTACAGACAACGTACGAGGGCACACAAGAGTAGCTGGATAGAACAATGGTGTCTCACCGCTCTTCACTGCTTACATTGATCTATTACCGAACGACTGCAGACAACATCGGCATAGTCGGCGTGTCAGTGAAGAGTGGTGAGACACCATTCATGAGCTCCCACGCCTCCACAACCACCATGCCAGCCGCTTCCTCATGCAGCGCCACCTCCAGTTATCGACCAGGATTGCTAGGTTATGTCGACGATTAGGTGCCATTTGAATCAGTTACATTGTGGGTTGACCAAATTTATACGCAGGTAGAAGTTTAATTGATGCCAAATGGCTTGATGAGTTTTTCATCCATTGTTAGAGTTCCTACTCCTATCATTGACAAATACAAATGCAGAGCTCACTGGTGGATAATTCTATTTTCCAATTATCTATGTGATTATCTACAAAAGAAAATAGCAAGCACCTGGTGGTGGACTCTCGACGTTGTACTCATCCACATGATCTTGGTTTGGGCAGCTAACATGTGTACCATCTCCAGCATCAGCACCGGAAGCAGCTGGATCTGCCATTGATCTGGTCGTATGCTGAAATTTGGATTTGAACAGAAACACTAAAAAACATTAGCAACAAATACGTTGAAAAATGTAGAACTATTGTAAGTCTGATCAGGAGTACGCAATAATATTGTAATAGCAAATAACAGTCCAATTCTATAGCAGAACTATATGGGGTTAATTACTTCTTTTTCTCACTCCAAGCAGTTGACCAGTCAAAAAACAAGGCAGTGAGAATCAGAACTATATGTGTGAACAGTTACTTAATCCTTATTTCTCCTTTGCCCCATTGAACCAAACTATCTTCTTCACAATTATGAACTATCCATGAACTGTAACCACGTTGCCTCACGCATGGCTGTAGGTTTTCCTTCCTGTTTTCTATATAAGAGACTAACAATATAATAATAAGAGACTAACACTATATAAGAGACTTCCATTCTCCATACAAAAGTGAGCTCTCCAGCACTCATAAGAGACTAACACTAGCACGAGACTGCTACTGAAATTTATAGATGTATAAAGATTGAAATTGCAGCATTGTGCGATAAGTCAGTATATTTGAATATTCAGGACAGGTGAAGTTGCATTGTGCTCATGTGGCTATTGAAGAATGGTGCATCTGATATTTCATTTTCAAACAAGAATTCATGATTTAAATTCTATCCAAGAAAAACGATGTCACTCACCATATCTAATGAATCCAATAATATATAGTATCAGAAAGGTAAAGCTATTAGTTGTCCTTTATCTAGGAAAAACATAGAAAGCAGAAACTTATGTAATATGCAAGTACCAAGTTACAAAGCAGTATATATGTATGGTCATTATGTCAACTTTCACGCATTGCTATCATTTATAGGAAAAACATTGTGCTCTCTTAGCTCCATGTAAATTATAGGTAACACTTATTATCAGTTACACAGGAGAAAATAAGATGAACTTATGTAATATGCAAGTACAAAGTTACAAAATCTCCATTCTCCATACAAAAGTGAGCTCTCAAGCACTCATAAGAGACTAACAATATAATAATAAGTGTGCAGTTACTTACCGGATTAGATAATGCAGACAGTGGTGCCCCTGGTGTAGTGGCATCAAGTCGAGTTTGAAGTGCTTGCATTTTTGTTTATTTCAGTCATATGGGTGAGAATCTACTAGTAATGTCATCTAATGGTAAGTAAAAAAGGGATAGTGATGGTACTAATTTATATAAATATTCTACTGCAGTGGCCTCCGTGAGTATCCCTGTGGCTATTCATCTTGGTTTATGTATAAGCTACGTATAAGAAGTGTGTCCATATATTTCACTTTATAGCCTCCTATTTAGTAACATCTTCTTATATGAATTGAAAACAAAAAATATGAAGGTAAGCTTGTGGACATAAATGAATTGCAATTTGCATCGCATATAGGGTTCGAAATCCAAACCTGGATCATTTGCTCCAACCGCTGCCTAGCCTCGATTTCATCTTGTAGCCTGGCCTCAAGCTGAGAAACCCTGTCAGTTGATTGTCGCACTAGTCTTTGAGGGTGTACATCATCCATTGATCCAGTACTTGTTGTTCGGACCTCTGAGAGGGTTGTCGGTGTGCTAATGTAGCCGACACCGATCAAGAAACGGCCATGTTTCTTCCCCTTTCCAGCCCTGTACACAGTAGTCGCGTCCAGTGGTGGATTCATTACGTCAAAGTCCTGACCATGAATCTCCTTAGCAGCCTCAGTATATGCATTCTGTTGGACAAAATCATAAGTGAGCGAATATCATTAGGAACAAAATCATAGTGTATAAATGGTACCAAGTTCTGTGTTACGCGCTGGCTGCATAGGGTGCCCTCCTGATCACCCATCCTAGCTTCTACATATGCCTCTACATCGGAGACAGGCCTCTGCTTCTTCTTTTCCTGCACCCAAAAAAACCACAAGGTATATAAATATGTATCTGCAACATTCAATCAATATGAATATGTTGACCTACCAAGTGCTTCTTGTAACGAGTCATGGAGGAGCTGCATTGGCGATGTGCTGCCCCGCCCATCAACAATCTCCGTTCCCTAGCAGCACGAGAGGCCTCTAACCATTATTCGTTACACCACCTCTTTTGGGCAATCTGCTGCCATGCATCTTCACACTTCTGGGCCCACCAAGGTATTGCCTAATTTAACCAAGTGTTAAATATGAATAAACTAGAATTGATTGTAAACTAGAACCCACAGGAAGCAATGACATGAATGGACCAGAACAATGCATGGATAACTGACAACATGTAGTAGATTTTGGATAACTGACAACATGCATGGATAAGGACAGTAGCCTCATTTTCAGCTGAAGAAAAGGTAATGTATTTGTACAATAAAAAATGCGAAGGACCCCTAAGAACAGGAATCAGGACAGGAATAATAAGTGGTATTTGTTTCAGGGTTTCCTCCTCCTTGTTGTTTGGAGTCTATGCAACTAGCTTCTATGCTGGTGTTCGGCTTGTTGAGGGCGAGAAAACAACTTTTCCCAAACTTTTCAGGGTATGTATTTTTAGATCTTTACATTAAATAATAGGTACACACTTACATTTCAATATGCATGTATTAGAAGAATCATAGGTATTTTAACATGACACTGAAATATAAACTTCAAGATGGCTAGTATGTTAATAATATGATGCCTCATGCCTATTACCTATGTCTATTTAACTATAATTGCAAAGTGAAAGATTATCATATCTTCTGCATCGTAATGCAGGTTTTCCTTGCTCTCACTATGGCCAGAAGATGCACCATTGATACTAACTTGGTCAGCACAGACTACCTGAGTGGGATCAGGAGGAGACAGCGGCACCGGCGGCAGTGCAGGAGGGGGAGACGGTGGATGTGGTGGACCGGTGAGGAAGAAGGAGGAGGAGGACGAGGAGGCGGCGCCTGTGGTGAGGGAGAAGGAGGAGGAGGACAGACAAGCTTCTGTGGAGGCGAAGGAGGACAGGAGACCGGGGAGGGGGGACGGCGGGGTCGGGTGTGGCGGCCGGAGACGAGGAGGAGGCAGTGGACGAGGGGGAGATGGCGGTGGCGGTGGCGGTGGATCGGTGTGGGAGAAGGAGGAGGACGGGGAGGCGGCAGGGTTTGGTGGAGGAGGCGGCGGGGCGGGTGGAGGAGGGAGGCGGTGGGGTCTGCAGCAGTGGACGAGGTCGGGTGTGGCGGCAGGCCAGACGAGGGGGTGGCGTCTGGTGCAGCGACAGCACCAGCGAAGGCGGTGGAGTGTCGAGGAGGTGGGGAGGCGGCGGCGGAGGCGGTGGAGCGTCGAGAAGGTGGGGAGGCGGCGCGGAAGCGGTGTAGCGACCCAGAGGTGGGAGGCGGCGAGGCGGTGAGCGCCGAGGAGGTGGGGCGGCGGCGGCGGTGGAGCGGTGGAGCGTGGGGAGGCGGGGGTGGAGCGTCCAGGAGGTGGGGAGGCGGTGGAGAGTCGAGAAGGTGGGGAGGCGGCGGCGGAGGCAGTGCAGCGGCGAGGACCTGGGGAGGCGGCGGGGTCGGGGCGAGGAGATAAGGGGAGGATTTGGGGAGGATTGGGTAGGGCACGAGACTTAGAGGCGACAACGAAAAACTGGCGCGGTACGGGAAAAAAAGGGCGATCGTAATCGAATTGTCTGCCGAGTGTTTGTAACAACTTTGCACTCGGGAAATTATTATAATCCGGTCGGTACCCCGTTTTGGACTCGGCGCCCCGTTGAGACCACGTCATATCTCGAGTGTCCAATTAAACACTCGGCAAATATATATTTCCCGAGTGTTTTATTCTCTCCCCGAGTGCTATATTCAACACTCGGGACTTTACCGAGTGTTCGGTTCAAGACACTCGGGAAACTAATAAGCACTCGGTAAATGAGCCATTTCTGGTAGTGCCTGGAGGAACATTTCACAAGAGAAGAGCTACGTGAAGCGATCCAACAACTTCCGTCCGACAAGGCACCCGGCCCATATGGCTACACAGGCATGTCTATACTTCAAGTAATTGAATTTTTTTAATCCATTAGTTACCTTTTCTCATCGTTAGATCAACATTCTGTAGGCCAGATTGTCTCTTTCTAAAATAGACAAAAGTAAATATAGATGAACCCTACAAATACAAAAAATATATCTAAAATAGACAAAAATAAATCTAGGTGAACTCTATAAATACTAAAAAAAACAAAAACAAAAATAAAAACAAAAACAAAAATTGCAGTAAAGTTGTAGTAACAAAACAAAAACAAACTGAGGTCGGTCTAAGTGCCCTACTCCCAACCAACTGGTCAACACAGTAACAAGTCTATATCTGGTGGATTGAAACGCCCCTAATGAATGAAGGTGCTAGCGGGCGGAAAGGGACGCAAAACATTAAATATACTAATATGTAGCTGAGCGTAGAATAACTTATTCTACTTCTCGGCCAACCCCCCCGCTGAGTCAGTCCCCCTACCGGGCCAAGCGACCCGTGTGTCACCACCCGCTCACGCGAGAGCGTCGTTCGAGCAGACCATATCCAATAGATGTGGGCCACGAACCCATGACCCTCACGCCAACATCACATGGCCAATATGCGCTACGGCGGGGATGTGCCAGTAGTCTAAAGAGGCGTCAAGTAAATTTGTGAGTACAATAAAAATAACTTCATCTGGTAGTAAACTGTATTTTATGTGAAATGACTTATGTTACCTATTTTTTACCGCCTCGCATATCACAGCGGTTTCAATTTTTCTTATGATTTTTTAAAATACAATGTGGTGGGAAGTTGCATATTTTCCAACAACGTTGTATCCGCTCCTATCTCTACATGCCTCTCTCTCCCCCCAGGGTCAATCGCAACATTTGTGGGCCATGAACTCATGACCCCCACAGAACAGTAAAACAAATTCACTTCACGAGGCGTTATTTTTGTCTGCCATCAAACACAGTATCTGTGACTTGGATTCCCAATAAAAGACAAGTCTCAACATAGGAAAACATTTTTCATATGCACAATAAAATTCCAACAAGCCAAGCGACAGTAATATTACGTGACAATTATAGTATGAGATATCGTAGAGAACAAAGAACCAACTTACGTCACAAGTTGTATTTTTTTTGTCTACCAACAAAGAAAGTAATTGTGGCTGGATACCCAGTAAAAGACAATTCTCAATACAGTAAAACCTTGTCATACACATAGTAATTCCCAACAAACAAGTGTCTGTAATATTACGGGTCATTTACAGTAACATAGTCCATACAAAACAGTAAAACAATTTACACACATCTGGTGGGAGGGCAGTCCCAGTCAATAACTGACGTGGAGGACGGCCTATCACCATTTTACGATCGATTACATGTGGCACGATGGAAGATGGGGGGTAGGGGCGGGGGGTGGGTTCGCGCGCATACGGGGTTGTGGTCGGGCTCGTGGGGGATGTGGTCATATCACACGAGGTTACGTCCAGAACATATAATAACTTATTCTACGCTCAGGCGTTGACTAGCGCTACTGTATACACCACACACACGCGCGCGCGTGTGCCTATTTCGTACTCCTAGTAGTATGTACTCCCACTTCTAATATACCACTTAAACGAATATATTATACTTCTTTATCACTTTCGGCATACTTAAATACCAATTATAAGATACTCCAATGCAACTTGATTGAAAAAAAATTCATTGGAGCCCTTTATTTTTGTCTATATACCAATTTTTCTATAAAAAGTGGATTTTGATATATAAAAATTTCGTGGAACTCACTTTGGGATATCTTATAATCATTATTGGAGTATACTCAAATTGATAAAGATGTATCATCATACGATTTAAGTGGTTAAGTGGTATATGAGACGTACTCACCATTTTCACACACACACACACACATAGGGGTGGGAAATGGATACTAATTATCCGTATTATTATACTATCATATTCGATAGGATATGAATATGGTATAGATTTTCCCATCCGATGAACAATTTCTCTCCTATTCGTAGTCGTATAAAAAATATGGATGCGAATATGGTACGTACTTTTACCATTCAAAAGTGTATTTTATCCGAACTATTAGTATTTGTATTCGTATTCGACGAAGCAGTATATGTATTTTATTGCAATACAACTAATTTTTTGGACAAGATTTTTAATTCAATGAGAATTCATGTCACTCTAGGTTAAATAAATAAATTAAAATGATTTAAGTGTGATTGTACGAGGATAAAACATCATTAATATCTCTGTATTACATAAGTTATGAGGATATCCGAATCCGACCAAATTGAGTAGATATTCGATTCGAATTCTTATTCGTCACAACATTTCATTTGTATTTGAGAATATTCAAATGTTGTATTCATTTAAAAATATAGATACGAATACGATAAAGACACTATACGATTCGTATACGATCCATTTCCACGCCTAATAATATGTGTGTGTCTTGTATGCATCTTGGAAGGAAACATGACACTTTAATTTCCTCAATAATGATACAGTCGTGCGAGTTTAACTCGTCTACTTAATCTCTCCATGCAGATTAAACTCCAAGCTAGTTTGTCATGGTTTTCGAGGTAAATAAATTTGATGAGATGGGCTTAGTGCGGTGCAGCTCGAGCTGGAGGGCACCATGCATCCTACTAGATGCAGGCTGGCAGGCAGGCAGGCAGGCACTAAGCTTCACTCACTCACCTCGTTGCTTCAGTCGATGGTCGATCACTTGCGGTTGCAGTGTTGCAGCATGATAAGCCGCGCGCAGTTGCAGTGCATCAAGGATACATGCATTGCATCGTTTTGGGTGATCTCTGTTCCTGGTCTAAAGATATGGGATCAGGTGATCGCTCATTGGTCCATTCCTTCGGCTTTAGTTGTAGGCGACCTCACCTACCTTATCCCTCCATCAATGCAGACGTTCTAATCCTCGTGAGGATACAGATCATCTGTGATACTGTGGAGGTCCATTATGTAAATAGTATTTTCGTGGGAGAGCGAACAACATCTCGCCGTGGGCACCCTAATAAAAATAATGTAGCAACAGTGAAAGAGTACTACCTCAATTTTTACTATAGTGAAGGCATTGTAGCAAAAATATTATAGCGTTTGATCTCAGCTTTTGATTTTTAATCTCACAATAAATACTACTTATAATACATATTTACTATAGATTTGACTCCTTGAGTGGAGAGATGATCCAGTCCCACAACTCTCTCTTCGTTAAGGGATAAAAAAAATATCAATCGTACATGCATGTACAACAGGTGGTGAGATGGAGCAGATAACTGCCACGCTTGCTACTAGTAGTTGCTAATGCGATGTGAGCCATCCAGTGTCCGTCAGCCCATCGTTGGACGGTCCACACGCAGAAGCTCTCTTTGGGAGCACCGAGCTAGGTTACGGCAGGCAGGCATGTTGGGAAATGACGCAAAGGCGATCCAGTACAATTATTGCTAGGATGTGTGTGCATTTGCATCGCCTCGGAAATCCAGGAAATTTTTTAAAAAATAATATTAATTTTTTAAATAATTACAAAAAATAAATATGTAATTTTGTTTATAAATATATGTATCAGTCGTTAATTGGAACAGTGTGGAGAGATTATTGTCGCCAATTGAACTAGCGATGTAGCAATTTCACCAGTTCATTTGGCGGCATGACCATATATATATATATATATATATATATATATATATATATATATATATATGCCTATAGAATTCTGCATAAAGATTAAGTGTATTTCACAAAGTTTTTTTTAGTAATACTGTCCACCATCGAATCACCGATCTTATGAAAATATAGAAATAGAGGAAAATGATGTGTATATCCTGGAAGGGAATGAGAGATCAGAATCTAGTGACTCTATTGACATTAGATTCATATTCTAGATCTATTTCGGAAGCACAGCAAACACCGTACTCAGTGTACTCAGGAGAAGTCCTACACTTGATCATAGACATTCTTTGTAAACAGTCAGTTCATAGTAATAAAGAGCGGCCTCATTTCCTTCCAGGAGATACGCATCATTTTCCTCTATTTCTATATTTTCATAAGATCAGTGATTCGATCGTCGACAAATACCTTGTAGTGTCCGCGTAGTTTGGAATCCGAAATTAGAGAAGATTACAAAATATGAAGTAGAGAATACGAGATCGGCAGCACAATTTGGAACACGAGTTCGGTGGTGCAATAGCACAAATAGCTCCATTCGGAGTGAAATGAAAAAAAATTTGGATTTCGGGTTGCCATGTGTGTTGTTATCCCGATTGTATCGTTCGTGTAACAATTCCTTTGGAAAAAGATTATGTAATATGTAATAGTCGAATATCTGGGAAAAGAGATTTAAGTTCGAAATACTTTATAATTTAATGGTGAAATACATAGAACGCTCGGTTTGGTTACGTACATTAGAAACGATAACATGCACGAATGAGCAAACTAAAATACATCTACGATACATACACGCCTTTTTGGAATCGAAAAAAAGGTTGATTGAAACAAAATCGATTAGTCCTAGCAGCCCATTGGTCCCTTCCCCTTGTCTCTGGACTGTTCGTGATGTTGGCAAGTCTGGAAGTCATCTATGTTCTACGAGACGGGCTGGACGATGGAATGATGTTAGATAGCACAATGTAGGGCCAAGTTAATATCTAGGATGCATACTGAATATAACTTACCTCTTTGATCCGTATTGCGCCCGGGGGACGGGGAGTTCTAGGACGATCGTTAGTCTCACTAGCAAGAGCCTTCCCCTTGTGCGTCGCGCGTTCGGCCCGGTCGTACTCAGCTTCCTATTCGGGGGTCATCCACCACCACCATGCTTTCCTGGGCTACACCGGTGCCTTTTCAATTGGGTCATACTCAGCTTCCTATTTGGGGTCCTCCACCACCCCTGCTCTCGCATCGCATAGTTCAACGTGTACTTCTGCTCGATGAACACCCTATCGTACATGTTTGGATCATTGATCCATTAGAAGAAGTTGCATCCCATCTCCGATTGCCATTATGCTCAGATGTATTGAGGGATTTGTGGAATGAAACGTAAGATGTGGAAAATCTATGTGCGTGCAAGATTCGCTTATGAGGTGATGACCGCACGTGTAGTACACCCGGGCGGCCGCCGCTGGGTTTGTGGACTAGATGATCTTTGCCGATTCTTCGCACACACATTATGGGCGTGGGAACTCCGATGGTACCGGCGCATCCTTCATAAAATAATCCAGGTAGAGTTTAGCCCTCTCGACAAACCACATGCACTTCCGCAAGATCTTCGCGTAGAAGTTCTCCTATGAGTCCGACATATCCTTCATCACGATTGTGTGAACCGAACTTTGCTCAAGTGTTGGGTGTTGTGGTGTAGTGTTACCTGCAGCTCTCTTCTCCTCCACTTCTCTTCTCCTCCACTTCTCTTCTCTCTCCTTTTACAATGGGAAATTTCGGTCTAAAAAGGGGGCGTGGTCGAGTGTGGTCTTTTCGGTCTGAAAAGGTGGTGTGGCATAGTGTGGCCTTATCGGTCTGATAAAGTAGCATCGCAGTATGTTGTCATCTCGGTCTGCAAAGGCTGTAGCATGTGGCGTGATAGAGTGCGGCCTTTTCGGCCTGAAAAGGGAGTGTGACGGAGTGTGGTCTTTTCGGTCTGAAAATGTGGTTTGGCATAGTGTTGTGTCATCCCAGACTACAAAAGTGGTAGTGTGTTGCGTTACCTAGTGCGGTCATTAAGGTCCAAAACGAAGTGGTGTCGCGATGCTGACTCCCTCACGTGGTTACCCGTGCACACAAGAATAAATAATATCGAAACACAACACTACCATAATGTAAGTTGTACATAAATTTATATTTGTATGGCATGACTGATATTTATAACAACAAGTATCTACTCGCGGACACTCTTGGGGTGTACCCCACGCGTGGCTCCTGGCCTCGTCCAGGGCACCTAGAGGCGCTGGTATGAGTAGGTCAAAGACTCAGATGGCCGAGGCACTCTTCCAGCGCGAGTAGCCTGAGGAGGTGTTGCTAGAGGATCTTGCCGTCGGCTAGGTCGCTCTGGGCGCACCGTGTAGCTGTGAAGCCCTGACGGAGACCTGGCTGCTCTCGCCACGGCCCACCGCCACCTAGGTCAAAATCATAGTCCCCCGATCATGACTCCTCGTGCGACACCAGCTCCTCCCCACAAAAGGTTGTGTGAGCTGTGAAACAGTAAGTTATGCATGTAAACATGACTAGCATACCGAGATAATACGTTGTGCATGCGTGTAAACAAGACATACATACCTTGGTGCACAAAGGTAGAGGACAACTCTGCGTACCCGTGCCATGTGTATAGGTGGTACTCAGGACCTACCAGAGAAAATTGTTGTTAGTAACTACTATTGTTCGAAATAAACAACGAGACGTGGGTGTGTCTTGTTGACATGCAAACTGTGCTGGGGTACTCCCAACACAGTGCCACGAGGACCCATTCACCATGTCCGGGTGAGGAGCCGTGGGCCGTGACGCACCATGGCTCACCCCCTATCCAAGCATAGGTGGGTACACCACCTCCCTCGGCCTGCGGCAGGACACCAGGTCGATGTCTTGTCTCGTGTTCTTGACGAACTGGTCCATGACCCCTCTCATCTCCTGCACCGTCATGCTGAAGCGCTCTCCAAGCGTCATACTATGCACGAAAGCCGCCAACGCGTGCATCTCACAATGTAGATCGACCTACGCACGTAATTAACAAGTTAGAAACCGAGATATTGTGAAGCAAATAATATGTACGGACCATTCAATACGCACCACACGATGGAATGGAGAGTCCAGCTGGGTGGGGTACGTGTCGGACGTCGTGGCCTTGTGTCGTGGTGGATTGTCCATGACCCTAACGCAGCAAACCCTCGTTCGACTGGAGTACCACTCGAGGTACTTGTCATAGGGAGCATCCTCCTGGACGCCATCCTCCAAGGCTCAAAGCCACCCCTTAACCCAAGGGAACATCCATCCAGGAAGTCGTAACAGAGACTCCCTTCCTAGTGCACATGTGGAAGGCAAAAGGATTGTTTCGTATGTATGTAAAGCAAATGGTGCGACAGAAGTAAATGTGAACTTACCCATGGATGTTCGGGGCAACCCGTTGGCCCCAGGGGGCTGGGACCTCCTGTCGCAAATCGAACTGGCATATCACCAGATGCACGTGGTACTCCTCCATGAAGACGTCATGAACTAAGCACCTCCACGTGTATCAGTACGAGTGGTCTTGCGTGCAAAGGCTCGACAGGACTTGGGGTGTATGCGCGTACACCCTGTCGGGAGTGTACGTGTCAAGATGATGCGGTCATCTATCAACTGGTGGAACATCGCAACGTAGTCCAGATAGGGTGCATGCGTAGTGATCGGAGTGAAGGTGACCTGTCAAATGGAACAACAAAAACTTAGCACAAGAAATTGAATTACATTGCGAAAAATAATAAATTTTCAAAAAACTTACCTGTCGGCGACACCACACCGTACCCATGGTTGGCCGTTCCACATCGTCGTCCTCAGCGTACATGGCGACTGCATAGGCACCCAGGTCCAGATGTGGTCGTCCGATCTTGAAACGCTCAAAGGACCACAGCTAGAGAAACAACGAGCATCCAGAGAGGGCGGAGTTGTCCCGAACCGGTGGCACGCGTCGCACAGTCAACGGTACATTGCGAACATCACCGTCAGGCCCCAAGCATAAGGCTGGATGTCCTCCACCTCCCAGTCCACCAACCAGCGTGCGTATTAGATGTAGTGCTTGTTGACGTTGTCGCTGTGGGACCCTAGGAACATCACTCACCCGAACAACCACAACAAGTAGATCTTGAAGTGCCTCCTCAACGTGTGCTCGGGTGCGTCCTTTGCCATACGCTCTAACTACAAGAAGATATATACACATCAACAAGTTGCACAAAACAATTGAAGCGAAAGAACAAGAGGTATGATAACTTACGTAGAACTGGCAGATTCATTGCAGCGCCGCCCGTGGGTGCTGCTGAACTCCTTATAGCCGTTGTTGGGTGACAGCACCCCTTGGAACCTCGCCAAGAACTCCTTATAGCCGTTGTTGCCGGGATGTCGTGCGCCTCCAGGGGGAAGCCCGCGGAAGGCAACCCGGTCAGGAAGGTCATGTCTTGAATCGCCAGCACCATCTCCTCGCACATAAGGTGAAACATGCGCGTCTCTGGCCTCCACCGGTCAACGAATGGCTTTCGGAGGCACCGGTCATACGGAAAGCGCCTGGAGTACGACCACCGCCCGCGCGGTCCTGGTCGTCCTCCTATGTCGCCTCAACCATCATCACCAGTGGAAGGAGGCCCGCCTCCCTCAAACTGCGTTGAAAAGATTAAGAACAAACTTAGTCCACCCAAAGTAGTCATGCTGCAATTGAGTACACGAAGGTCGCAACTGGACGTATCTCGGAACCCAACGTGGGTCCACCTCCACGCCCTCATAGGCGTGTGCAGCCGCAGCGCACCATGCTCAATTATCTCCTCTCCCTCCGGGGGAGGATGGTACTGAGGTGGCTATGATGATGCGCGTCAATGACCGGGTCAAGCATCTCATACGACCACTGCGCAGCGTATCCTAGGTCTGCCATACCTGAAAATTCAGTACATACATTGTAAAAACTACCAAAATATACATAAAGTAATAAGAAGCTGTATACCTAATTAATTCAATTTAAATAGGTAACTTGCTACGTTCATTATTTAACAAGTGTCTTCAGTATTTACAAAATATTTATCGTGTACAAATAGAAATAATAAATAAATACACAATATTTTAATTCACATCTACATACTCTATGCACCATCTATGGATTTTTAGAGAATTTTTTGAGGAATCTAGCTATTTTCCTAGTTTGCAAAGTTCTTCTCGTATTAACAGAATATTTGATGTGCACAATTGGAAAAAAAAATTAAGTTGGAATTATTTTGATTAAGCTCTGCTCTACATACCCTATTTAGCTACTCTTTAATTTTTATAGATTTTTCATAAGTATTCTGCTACTTTTCCTTATTTGGAAAATATCTCCAGCATTTACAAATTAATTACCGTGTACAAATGGAAATAAAAATAAGTTCACAACATTTTAATTTAGCTCTATATACCCTATGTACCTATTTTGGATTTAGAGGTGTCTTGTTATATTCCTAGTTCTAAAAATATTTTAGCATTAACAAAATATTTACCGTGCACAAATGGAAACCAAAATTAAGTTGGGATTAACATACCATATTTAGCTACTCTGTAATTTTTACATATTTTTAATAGATACATTTTTATTTTGACAGGTGTCCTCCTATTTTCCTGATTTTAAAAGTATTTTCGGTATTACCAAAATTATCTAATGACGTAATGGTACAACACTAAAATGATGTACTAAATCAAACATCAATATAGCTAAAATTATCTAATATATTGAATTCTATGATGCTATTTTTATCTGCTAACTTACAAGGTTTTGAATTTATATACAAAGATGCAAAAATATTTACCTACTAAATGGACGACCAGATCTACAGCTCCGCTACAAACCGGTAGGGCTTCGCTAGGTCTCTTCTAACCCCCCGCTCTCTTCTCTATTTTCCGAAATTAAAATAACTTTTCCCTAATTTTAAAGGATTTATATAGCCAGTGCTCTATTATTAGTTGAACTAGCGACAGAAATCCACAATTTCCTATCGTCGGTTCAACTAGCGACATACAGTAAATAGTTATCTGTCGCCAGTTGGAGTGGCGACAGACATCTATATTTGTTTTAAAAATCAACTATTTATTTTTATAATTATCTTTTTTGAACTAATATTATTATAAAAAAATCAAGCAGGGTGGGTCGGTCGGCTTGAAACAAGAAACGTGCGTGAATGAAGTTGAGAGCGGACAAGATACACCTTACGACTTGCGAGCCATTTTGGTTATTCAACAGAAACTGAAATGGCATTCTGGGAAGCACAACGCGACAAAGCAAGCTGAGCATCTGCTGCAAACTGTTCCAGTAATATATACAGATACATCATCCAAACCGGGCGGGAGCTTAAGCTCTTGGGCTACTTTCTTAAAACACCAAACAAGCACAACAGAAGCTGTGTCTGTGCACTACCAGGGACGAAACAACAGGAGACGTGTTTAGAATTACACTCATCCAGGACCTTAACCTGGCATACGTGGTAAACACATGGTACTTCATTCTGGAACCTGATCAATAACCCACTGAAGGCAGAGTTGAAGTTTTCTTCTTTTATTTTTCGCTAATGTGTGCCGCTCGTTGTAACATGGCCGCCCCCGTTAGCTTCCCCAGCAGTAGCCATTTGCAGGGCGATGCTGTCCACTGAATCTGAGGTTCCAGTTCTGTGACCCCAACTTGACCGCCTCGAATGCATGCCAGCTCGGCCTTCCATAAGCTCAGCTGGAAGGTCATCTCTGCTCAGATCTGGGGATGCATGGGCTATTCTACCCTCTTTCTCATCCAACAAGCCCCCAAGACCTACTTCCAAGTCCCTAATATCAGCTGCCGTCCTCGGTTCGTCCCAAGGTACTGGCTTCCTGCCCATTTCAAGATCTCCAACGGGCTTTCCCATGTTGGGGCTCATGAAACCCCTAGATGTAACACCCCCTTGTTGTAGCCCTTGCTCTACTGTGACCCTTGCCCGGAAATTGTTCTTTGAAGGAGGAATAAGCGTGAAGAATATCTCTAGAAAGTTGTTCATAATACCTATGTTATACGGGTTAGCACGCTGATCATAGCGGTACCTGAAATTCTCATAGGTTGTCTACAGAAAAAAGGGGTATGATTAGCTAGTGAATTGCAGCTGCTGCATTTAGGAGATGACTACTGAAATGAAATAATGCCTACCTGGTTGGTGCTCATCAGATAGAAATGGAAGACAGACAGACCACCGACAAACCATACACAAAGAAAGCAGTAGATAATCAGAACAATGGAGGCTGGTGTCTTTAACATTGCCTTCCACACTGACAAATGCTCAGCATCTCTGATCTTGATTATGTACACCCAGCAGAAGGCAAATACATAGAGGCAGAGTAACGTGGTGGAGAATACAAACATGTAGAAGAACCGATAATTACGCTGGACCAAATATGCTCATGATTAGACTCAACTGATTTGAAGATAAGTCATCAGGACTCTTAAAATGAGATATACCCAAATAAAGAGCAACTCTGAAAATACCTATGAGAGTGAGCGTGCAACATGCTTATTTTTTTTTAAAAAAATAACAGAACTGCTAGAAACCTTGAAAACTTACCAGCCCTATGCATTGGCCAACCCATGGGCAGTGATGATCAAACCGTTCCACACAGTTATTGCAAATAGAACAGTGTGAGCATCGAGGTGGTCGGTAAAGCATGCAGGTGTCACAATATTTAATCCTCACACTGATTCCATTTACAATGACGTCTTTTGTCCGAGGCAAACGAAATTGTTGTGGAGTCTGACTTCCAATATCATTGCTCCCAAGCCTCCCATCAATGCCTTCAGGTTCAGGAGGATGAGTATTACGAGGAACTATACCAGGATCTCTACCAGATGTAAGAAGAAGTAGCGTCAAATCCTAAGAAATGAAAAGAAACTCGGTTATTTTTATATTTCCAAAATGCATATTCCCAAGAAAATACATGCAGAAAAAATAATCATCAAAACAACCGTGACCAGTGCAGGATATGAGACAGTAAGCACAAGAAAATAGGTTCACTCAAACCATTTTACGGGGAGAAGTAATGGCTAAGAACTTTATTTCTTATTATAAGAGGTGAAGAAAATGAAATAGTGACTGTACTAGTATGCTCACATAAATGGTGAAGACAACCACCACTACCATCACTGAGATATCCCACTGATCAGGAAAGTCATTCATGAGGTGTCTGGCGACAAACACACAGAAGGTCACCACTGGTGCAATGATGAGGAACATAGTGAGAAATAAGGATCTCACATCAGGCCCAAATATAAACCTCCCTTGCAAGATGAATTCCTGCAAAATGCGAAGACATACAGATGTCATCAGCAAGGCCCAATAAATCCGATTGCAAACAATCATAGAAAACATTATATGTTTTTTCATACAAACATTCAGACAAATAACAAGAGCATCCCTGAGAAGCCCTGTGAGCCCACTGTTTGGAGGAGCTTAAGCTTATATTGGCTTTAAGTTAAAGTTGAAGCTCACCAAAACAGGGCCTGATGGCATTCCAAAAGGCCACTGAGCTATCATAAATTCATAAGCTAAAGAAGTATATCTTTGGCTGATGACCATTTCAGATTGCTGTTTAGCTCAACTGGCCAAATATATTATGAAGCCAAATCACAAATGTACAGGAAAACAAACAAAATGCAATCTATCCTATGGCTCAAGCCATACGACAAAGCTCATGAAAATATTAACATGAACAGAGTCTAACATAACTTTAGCTAGAATAAATCGTTGGTTCACTAGTAAGTGGAGAACTTAATCACAAACTATGCCAAGTAAAAAAAAGGCAAAAAAAACATGACAATTCACAAGACTCTGGTAAAAATATGCTGAGAAACTAACGGGATTGGAACTCATGAAACAGTGAACTATCGAAGTGTAAAATAAAATGGCTATCAATATCAACTTATCGCTGTTGGTGACATCTTTACTTGAATAACCTAAAACTTTGCAAAGATGTTCATTTCATTTTCCCCCATGTACTAGATGAAATCATTTCAACTAAAGCATAGTCATCATCGTAGATACATCATAGGAATCCACTATTCATCACACACCAATCAACAAAATGGTGGCTTACAAAACAAATCCAACTGAAGTATATAGAATGCCCTGCTCAAAGATAAATTCCACTTCAATCTATTCTACACACTGCAAATGTAATACCTATTCCACATTCACGATTGCATCTGCTCAAAATGATGAGACAAAAAAAAAGAAGGCAAAACCAAATTAATTATGTATATTTTCTAATTGCGGCCTACATTTCGTGCTTATCATGACAACATTACTGTGACACAGGCATACAAGTACCAAACTTACAAAATAGTTCAAATATTAATCATTTTGTAATAACCCAATTCGCCAGCCCACCGCATTAGAAGAGCATGTTAAATCGGCAAAGGGGCAAAGACCTAATTTCCGAAACACATAAGAAGCAAAGCCTGCAAGTTTCCCCAATTCGAACCCACATCCTCCAATCGCATCGCAGGAACTGCAAAAACATGAAGTGGGTACCGAATAATTCACCTAATCGAGTAATCTCCCAACCAATTCCGCAGATAACATCAACCACGCATGAAAAAACCTATAAATTCCATTTCACCAACACCTATCCGATCACTGCATATAGTGTATCGCCACATCCACATCCAGATCCCCACTACGGAGAGAGAGAGAGAGAGAGAGAGAGAGCTTACGTTGCTTCCCCGCCAAACCTGGTAAACCCTAGGCTGCTCGCCGGCGGCCGCGGCGGCGCGGGATGGCTGCGGAATGTACATCCCGCCTCCTCAGAGGAAGGAAACCCTAGGGCACCTCCCCCGACGCAACCTTCTCCTCTACGATTGTCGACCAACCGACCCCCAGCACCTCCCGAGCGCAGCGACCCTGACGCACCGCCGCGACCCGCCGCCGCCGACGCGAGAGGAGAGGAGAGGAGAGGAGAAGGTCTTCGGGGTTGGGTCGGTCGGGGGGCTCGCGTTGGGCGACAGGGACGTGTCACGTGGTCGCGTGTCTGCGCCTGACTGGCCGCGCGCTCGCACCGTGGGGACACCTCGGAGTGCGCGTAGCAGCGTGGCGTCTCGCGAAGAGCGACCTGGGCTGACTTCTGCAGGTGGGCCAGGTCGAGAAGAGATCGCCAGTACTACAAGATTCTGCGTTTGGCACATTTCTCATTTCAAGATCACCAGTCACCACCAACATTTCAAGTAATAATTCGAACAGCAAATCTCCGCATTTCTTCAGCTTCGTCATTGATTTGAATGTAGAAGATTAAAATATCAACATATTTTCAGCACCATCGTTGAAATGCAGACAGATTAGTAGCTTAATTTTGACAATATATAGCATTACAAAGGATAGATGTTAGTAGTTTTTTTAATAATCTTTTTAATTCAAAATTACAGAAATAATACCACCTTATTTTTTATCAGAAATAATCATAAGTCGCCGTACCGTTGGGCAACTTAGAGCTAGTCGCTCAACCACTTGGCGAATGCACAAAGTCGCTCAATAAACGTGATAAGAGTTAGAGTCGCCCAGTGGTTGAGAGACTTTATTAAGTCGCTCAATCGGTGAATGACTTAGATTCCGTTGTCCAATTGGTGAGCGATTTGAAGCAGGATAAATATTTTAACTTTAAACTCCTCAAGTTTGATCGAGCTAAAAAATAGGAAATAAATTCCTAAAATTATCAAAAAAAAATCAAAGGTGTTCTTGGGATGATGTAGTACCCAGATAAAATTTGTAACCTTGCTATTCAAGATTTATTATTCTTATTTTAATTCACTAACAGCAGTATTTTTAGAATTTGGTTTGAATTTTTACAATGTTGACTGAAGCTCTATAAATTTAGAAAAAAATATATTTATTCATGATAAATATTATCGTATTTAAATAAATTATTTCCCAGATATGATCATGTTGTAGGATGTTATTTTTTGGGAAATAAAAGAGCGGTGACAAGGTTGATTGGTCCGTTTGTGATTTTCGTAAAATCTCAAGGGTACGAAATTTGTCAGACTCGCAATAACATTTTGTGATCGTCATATGTTGTTGTAGTGCGCTAAATTTCTGAATAATTTTGTGAGGGTGATAGAGGTTGCAATGATTCGTAAGTACGACGGAAAGTGATATTGCGATGCGGCAGACAAATTCATACACGGTGGAGAACTTTGGATGGTGCAACAATAACAACATTTAATTTGATCCGACAAGGGGTTACATGGCAAGCAGGCTAACGAACCAAGGACGGTAGAAGCATGCCTTTAGGAAATTAGAAATACATGGGACAGATGGACGAAGAGGCTCGCACTACTGCGTGGACCGATGCCATTTACCCTTCCTTGCGAGCTCGGCGTTGTACTCCTCGCCGGCCGCCTTGGCCTCGGCCGCAATTTCCATCATTTTCTCGCGCTCCCTCTTACGAGCCTCGTGCTCCTTGCGCCTGCATGCCTCGAGATGGGCATGCGTCTCCCGCCGGATACGCTAGTTGTGCTCTTCGGTGCGGTGCTCCTCCTCTCTCCTCTCGCGGTCCCTGTTGGCATTTCACTCCTCGCAGTCGAGAGCCCACTGGTCGTGTGGGTGGCTCTCTAGGTCGATCCACTTTGAGTAGCCACAGAGCGGATCCGAGGACTACGAGTAAACGGCAGAGGTTGTTAGTGCGGACTTTCAAAGAGAAATGGTAGGGTAACATACTGCTACCTGTCCTTACCGGCTGCTGATAGCATCTCGTGTCCCAATGGTGGTCGGGATAGTCGCTGGAGTAGTTCACACAACCCCAGTAACGCATGCCCAGGCTAAGCCGGTACTTGGACTTGAAGAACTTGCATCTTTCATTGCACCAACAGAGGGGCGGCGTCATTGCGGGGAGGTGGCCTCCTGGCACGCTCCCTTTGTTCCTCCTGGGCTGTATACTCCCTTTGCATTTCGCGGATCTACTCCAAGTGTTTGTCCATCTGAGTGAGATTGTGTTGAAGTCTAGATGTAGGAGAACCTGGCTTGGAATGGGCAGTACTTATATGCCAAGCCAGCGCTGCGTACGTGACTGAATTGTAATTTAGTTGAAGGAAATTCGCGTCCACGAGGCAGCGGTCCCGAAAAGTTGACTCGTCGGGTCACGTCGTCTTGAAAAGCTTACTCGTCGGGTCACGTCATCCTGAAAAGCCGACTCGTTGGGTCACATCGTCCTGCTTTGCCGAGAGTGGTCACGTGGTGCACTATCGAGCGAGGTCACGTCATGCATTTCAATTAAGAAAAGATACTGACACTTCAAATAAAGGTAAAATTTGTAATTACGATACAATTAGTTTCACAGTATTTACAACAACCAAAGTACTGATTGAAGTATAAGTTACAATATGCTAGCAGTTCTAATCTTAGTACCACTATGCACCCAACAAGAAGCGGTGTTGCACTTTGTGCTGGTGTTCCTATGTGTTGGTAGGCGCCTTCTAAGTTCTCACCGTATGGCCTTCCTGGCGGCAGCGACCGCAACATCTACCTGCCGCTCCAGCTTCCCCTTCGTCCATATCGTCCCTAATGCGACGACTCTGCTGACGCCCCCCCCTCAACAAGTCAAGATCCAAAATCCAAGTCCTCTGTGCAGTATCCAACGTGGCGAAGTTGCCCGCAACCCTAAAGCCTCTTAACTCACCGCACCACGTCTGCTGCACCCTCTCCTTCATGAAGTACTCCGATATGAAGTTCGCTGGGTCCATATGGATGGTCCCACACGCGGCGAGGACATGAGAGCATGGCTTGTGAAGAAGCTTTGGCTTGTTGCATGTGCAGCTAGGTTCATTCACATGGTCTCCAAGGTATACCTCGTGGGTAACAAGAGAATGAGTCGTCCCAAATCCGGCTCTGTCTCGAAGGACCACGTCAAAACGATGCTCCGTATTGCCCATTACGAACACCGTGTGTGGCTAAGTCTTCTCGGTCTTGGCCTGAATGTACGCTGTAATCTTCAAGCAGTATAGTGTATATGGGTTGGCTGCATGAAGTGTCGCATTTGCGTGCCTTTCCCTGGAATATCCGATTGTACCGTGCAGAACGCCTTCCACGATGGTGACGAGGGGCTGAGAACGGAGGCCCCTAATAACCCAGTTGTACACCTCGGTAAGGTTAGTGGTCATTATGCCGTACCTTGCATCGTGCGTGTCATGCAACAAGGACCACTTCTCCAATGGCTCGGCCTCAATCCAATGGGAGAAGCACCCGATGTTCCTCAAGGTCCTCCACGTCAAATGGGGAGAGTCGAGCTCCCGTAGTGGTGTGAGGTGTTCGGATTGCGTCGCCCCAGGAATGAGCGGACGCTTGTTCCTCTCGGCGACATGCCTCCTGGTGTGCTCCTCCAACATCTCTCACAACACATCAAATTTATGTTGCTGGTTTTGCATAGTAAACCTCTTGAACAACTTCATGAGCGGTTGCTGCCTGAACTGTTTGAACAAGTTCACCCCTAGATGGCGAATGCACCATCTGTTCCTCATGTCTGGTCAGGGGAACAACTCATCAGGGTCTTGCTGAAGTTTTTGGATGGCCTTCATCATCTCGGGGTGGCGATCATGGATTATGCAGACATCAGGACGTGTCCCAACTACTCCCTTCTTCATATGTCGAAATTCTCACTTTTGACGAAAGTGATGGCTAAGGGCAGAATCTGATTGTTGCCATCAACGCCAATTGCTGTCAGGTCATGCCCTTGTATTTCCCAGTTAGAAATGTCTCGTCCACTGAGATCACGGGCAACATGTGTTGGAATGCATCGATGCAGGGTCCGAATACTAAGAAGGCCCTCTGCAATACAAGAAAACATAGTAGTGGTCTTTTGGATGGCTTGTTCTTCACAACAATATATGTGCCCGAGTTCCTGTCCTGCAGCACCTGGAGCATACGAGTAAGGTTGTCGTAATACGCTTCAAAAGAACCGAACCTCCTTTCCAAAACCTTCTGCTTAGCACGCCATGCCTTCGCATAGCAAATCTTGTACTTGAATTTCCGCTCGATAGCCACTATGATGTGCTTGGCGTCCAGATCCGTCTTCTTCACTATCTCTCTGTACATCACATTGGCTATGAAGGTGGATGTTAGGTTGCGATGCCTCGACAAAACACTACTGAGCAAGCAGAACTGCGCCTCCACCTTAGAGACAATCCAGCAAGTCTCGTACTTGGGTCTCCGTGCGTGTACATGCCAAGGACACCCAGCCTGCTCGCAGACTACGATGTACTGCTCCTGGCTGGATTTGAGGACACGAAACGTCCACTGCATAGACAAGACCCACAGCTTAATGGCATCCTGCAGTGATCCCTTGTCAGCAAACATTGCACGAAGCTGAACCTTCGTCCCAAGGTACTCCCACTGTGATTCGTGCTCGTCGTGCACAGCAAGACCCTCAACGTCCACCTTATTCTATTCCTACGGGATGGGACTTTCATCCTCCTCAAAAGAGTCATCACCATCCTCTTCTAAAGTTTCCTCCTCAGCCTAAGCTGTCAAGTCATCGATATCCATCTGACACACTATGCTGTCGACAAGCTCCCCTACATCTGCCTGTGCACTGGGCTGAGCATGCGGTGTGCGATATTCCTCTTCTGCCTTGGCAACATGGGTCACCGCCTCCTCTTCTGCCTTCGCAACATCGATCACCTCGTCCTCTTCTGCCTCCGCAATATCGACCACCACATGTTCTTCGTGAACCACACGCTCTGCATCCGAGCTGCTCCCACCAACCCGAAAATAGCCGTCGGAAGGGCCTTCGACGACTCCCTTCGGACATGGTTGCACGAGTAGCACGCACTCATAGCCACGGTGCTTGCAGCCTTCCAGAAATCCCTTCCATGCAACCTTGTGTATCAGTCTGGTCAACTCCCACTGAATGTGTGTGGCAGACCAACTCCAAAGCCCTTATACGACGACACTCCACACCTCGGGGTCCAAGGAGAAACTTTCGATGAGCCAGTGTAGGACATCTCCTATTCGAGCATTCTCCACGTCCGGGTGTACCATACTGACATGCTGGAAACCACTTAGGTCAACACCGTATGGACCTTCATGAACCGTACCAACACCGTAATGCACTTTCAATCTTGTGGGCTCCAACATGACTAATTTTTCAACGAGCTCTTCTTATCAACGAGCTTCCTTCGTCTTTCTCTTTCACGTCTCGAGCTCCTCTCCTCCCCTTGTGTACCTCTCCCAAGCTCCTCTCCTCCCCTTCTCTCCCTCTCTCGAGCTCATCTGCTTCTCCCTCTCCCTACCTTCTCCCCCTCTTCACTCCTATCCTTCTATCCCTCCCCTTTTCTCCTCTACCGATCTGGTCTAGTTGTCTGCCAAGAGAAATGGCGAAAGAAAACATGACGGGACCAGGTCTGGCTTTTTATACAACCGTCTAGTCACTCACACACTGGAGTCGTACGGGCGTCCTCCTGCACACAGTCCTCCTGGGTGTTCGCCCACTGCGCCACCCATAGCTCCATCTTCGCCGGCCACTGCGTCCTGGTGCCACCCCTCCTACTATGCCTGCGAAACGTACCACTACAATTACAAGCCGTTGTAACAGAACTGGCAAAAACATATACGAACATGTGTTCTGTGCAACTCACGCGTGGGTCGAGTTAGGCACCCTGTTCCCGACGGGAACTGGAACAACTTGGCGGAGGCCGAATTGGCGCATCACCCTGTGCACCGCGTAGTCCTCGATGAACACGTCGAAGGCGAGTTTCTTCTGTGTTCGCCAGTTTGCCCGGTCATGCCAGCACGGTGAGGATAGCCCCCCGGTAGCACGGTCCCCCGTCTCCTGATCAGAGTATGGCTCCCAGCGTACGTCATTAGCGGTGATGGGGTCCAGCTGCTCCACGAAGTGCTTGTACACACGTGTGACCTGCACGTGTGCATACTATGCCGCAAGCCAGAACAGTGGTTACAAAGGATGACTCGTAATACGACTGAAGTAAAGATATAGGGAAGTACGTATCCGGCTATGGCACCAAAGGGACCCTACAGTCGGTTGGTCCACCGCGTCCTCATGGTACATGTCCTCGCCGTACGGATTGGAGTCTACCTGCATAGGTCGTCTGAGAAAGAATCGCTCGAACGACCACAACTGCAGCAGGAGGGGGCAACCTGTGAGGACAGATGTCGGCTTCATCCTATAGCCCGCATCGCACATGCTGCGGTACGTCGTGGCAAGTATGGCTGATCCCTAGCTGATCTGCAGGTCCTCGCCGTCGGCGATGGCCCTCGCGTACCCCACGAGGCGGGCGTCGACGGAGTTACCGTGGTTGCTGGTAAATAGAACCAAGCCGAAGAGCCACAGTAGGTACGCCTCGAGGTGCTGCAATATCTGGTCGTCGGTGGGCTGCGGGGCCGTCCGCTCGACCTACACATAAACGAATAATTAGTAAGTCTGTCATATGACTAGGATAGTGCATCTCTAAACCTAGAAAATAGGTAGCATACGTACCCGGAACTGCGAAAGCCACCGTAAGGGCGGGCCATGCCGTTGTCGCTCCGAGAAGTCGTAGTATGGTGGCGTAGCCTAAGCCGCAAGAACCCCCTGAAACCTGCCCAGCAGGGCGTCGAGCTAGTTGACAGGCGCGTCCGACGGGAATGCAGGGGCTCCCGCGATAGGCAGGCCGAGCAGCATCGCGACATCCTGCAGAGTAGAGGCCATCTCCCCGAATGGGAGGTGGAATGTGTGCGTTTCGGGCCGCAACTGGTCCACCAGGGCTGTTAGGAGCGACCGGTCGAACGGGAACCGTCGTGACCGCTCCGGACCAGCATGGACCTCCCCGTCATCCTTGACTGGAGCACCGTCCTCTTCGGTGGCCTCCACCATCCGCGCAAGAGGTAGAAGGCCGGCATGGCTTAGCCTGCAAAGCACGAAGAAGTAACTACATAGCGGGCATACGACACAAAACAAGTGGCATATCTTGCGGACAAACCTGTTTACCCAGCGTGGATCCAGTCTAAAACCCGTTGGGGGTGTCCGCATACAAACCACCCCCAAGTTAGCCGCGTCGTCCCCGTGAACCGGATGCGGGACACGACGGCTCGCGGGGTCTAGCAGGCCGAAATGCCAGTCCGAACCACTAGGGTGGTGAGCCATACCTGCAAATCCATTTCCGGTTAACAATTACGACACAATTAGTGGGTTCAATTAAGACCTATTTACAACTATTAACAATATGCATGGACCCTGCCAATTATAAAATAAACGAGGTATTACATAGGTTTGTCAATTATAAAATAAATAACAAAGTAATTAAAAGGCATTAGTGTTAATTGAGCTTTTAAATTATATTCCAATGGCAAATAAATCGTATTTGGTATGTTCTTAGTGGCACCAAAACACTTTGCTCGAACACAAGTCCTAATTAAACGAGATATTACATGGGTATGTTAGTTATAAAATAAATAACAAAAAAATTAAAAGCATTAATGTTAATTGAGCATTTCAATTATATTCCAATGGCAAAATAAATCATATTTGGTATGTTCTTAGTGGCACCAAAACACTTTACTCGAACACAGTGGTAATAAATATACAATTTCATGAAAACCAAGTGGTAAACACACAATTTTCCCTACAAAAGGCTATATTACGCTAACGCATGTACATGCTGCTATGGATTGTGAACTTTGTATCTGTGATTTTTGTCTTAGTATTTCATAATTCCTTAACCCAACAACTATACATGAAATGTTATCAATTATTTATTGTGCAAATAAATACATGTATTTAACATTCTATAAACTAGCATTTGCAAATGCACGGGTTATCGACATGTTTATATAATAGAAAAGTAACACATTATCGTTTATCAAGCCCCGACGCAATTAGCGCAGCACGCGAAATAGTACAACTGAATTAATTTTCATCGACAAATTTATTCTCCATACGAACTTCCAAACTAATTGTCTTAATCATGCTATCTCGAAATTAAGATTTTTTAATTTAACTTATTATTATTTTATTTGCTAATAATATGTTAATACACATGATGTTGCTTACTAACTTACCATGGTTTCAAAATACACGCATACAAAACAATGCAGAAGGCTCATCGTCGTCGTTATCGACGCGAAGAAACTTTTTGTCCTCCTCTCCTCTCCTCTCTTCCCCTCATTTTTCTCTTCTTCCGCCGTCGTTTTCTCAAATGATGACGGTTCACGACCGACCGCACATGCGGGGTATATTATCACCCCAAATCGCCCAACAGTTAAACGACTAAGGGCTCCGCGGTGAGCAACAGGTGTCCTACTCACCCAACAGTACGACGAGTAGGAGCGAGTGGCCCAACCGTATAACAACTAGAACGCGAAAGATCCAGTAACTTAACGATTGAGCGACTTATACATCTTTCGCTCTCCCGTTGGACGACTAGCCCAAGTCGTCAAACTGTGGAGCGATACGTGATTATTTATGATAAAAAAAATTAAATAGTATTATTTCTGTATTTCTAATTAAAAATAGATTATATACAAAATCGATATTAGCTTCAGTTGCCTAGGATCAAACATGTTCGTCCGATACATTTGACACCCAATCGCCTCGACCAAAAGTTCGGCACCATAGAATAATTAGGTTAATACAAGAATCCATGAAAGCAGACCATGGATACAAGAGCTGAATTTATACTACTGCACATCGTCTCGTTTAAAGAGTACGGGCAATGGCGATGCCTCCCAGGACCATCGTCTCGTTCATCTGTAGACCGGTCCGCGTGTATATACTCGTAGTCATTACCACCTCATTGGTAGTCCGGGTTGCCTCCACGACCTTGATAGCCTGGTGCACCACCATTGTAGCTAGGATTGCCACCACCTTGGTAAGGGGGAGTGTTGCCGCCGCCTTGGTAACCTGGCCCTGCACCCTGGTACCTTGGGTAAGATGGGCCTGAGCCGCCATGCACGTTGCCTCCCGGGTTACCCTGGTAACCTTGGTCAGCGCCTTGATACCCAGAAGGGTAGCCAGGAGCACCACCTTGCTGATATTGAGGTGCACCGCCTGGTGTGTAGCCTGCCTGCGGGTTTGGCATTTGGGGCTGGTAATTTGGTGGGCCACCTGTGCTGTGGGGCGGAGGTGGTGGTGGAAGCATGTTGCCAGGGTTCTGGCCAGGCGGTGGAGGGCTGTTGAAACCTTGTGCGGGAGGTGCATCCCTGTTCTGGAAGTTCTGCATGTTCTCCCTTCTCCTCTCAAAGTTCCTCGACCTGTCAAAGTTGCGGGGCCTATCATTGCGCCGAGATCTTTCATTAGCACGGGCATTGTTCCTGACCCACTCCTCGTGGTATTTAGGGTCATAAGGAACAGCTTGCCCATTTATAAAGGGTTCCCCTGAAACACAAGGTAAAAGTATCAAGTGCTCGTAGATTACTTCATTGTTTCCCGTCACATAAATGCACACGCTTTCAGCAATGATAAATATGCCCAAACTAAAACGATAAAAATTGGTTGCAACACAAGTGCACATAAAAATGAATACACAGATTCATCCCAAAACAAACATTGGTTGGTGCTTCTAATTTTCTAAAGACATACTACATAGTTGGTTAAACAATGAACATTGTTAAAAATAATGCAAGAAACTGCCATTCAATGCTACCAGGTTAGAAAGGGCATCAAGTCGGGCAACATCTTTCTTGGTAAATGTGTTTGCACCATGCAGAAAACGCATGTACAAAGGTGTTTCCAATATTAAATCATCTGAGCTGATTGGACCAAGCTCAAGGAGTTCATGGCCTCTATTTAACCTGCACCGTAAGGGCAAGCATATCCCTAACCACATAAAGCCATTGTAGAAGCAGATAATGGGCACATAAGCAAGTCAATTAAGCAGAGGCAAGCAATTTTTTATGGAACACTAAACTTCAGATTCTGGTTAATAAATTAACATGTCAGATACATCCGACATTCAACATGGAGATATGATTCTCCTTGGCACCCTGTAAAAACTCTAATACTAAATCTTATGTTTGGACCATTGATCAATATATGTTCAGGTAGGCTGCATGCCTACCGTAGTGTTCCACAAAAAAGGACATGGAGATCCAAATTGCTCAATCTAAAAATAATACGGTAATGGATCCAACAAGGAAGAAAAAACCACCAACAACACTTGCAAAACAGAGAACAGCAAAACACACACACACACACACACCCCATGAGTAATCACGAGTTTGGTGGGACCCTGACCAATAAGAAAACACTGGACGATCCTTAATCAGATAGGAAAAATGTTATCATTACCTCCATAGTCCTTATTTTTCACATCCAAGTATGAATCAGGAAGAACCCAGCGGACTTTGGGCAACTCTGCGAATGATTTAACAGGCGTAAGATCCAAGCAAGAACATTTGAAGGTATTCTACAACGAAACTTCCTCAAGATTGCTCATGAAATTACTAATACCTTTAAGTTTGTAGGAAAGCTCCTCAGACACAAGGGCACCGAAAGCAAAGTAATGACGAGTTGACACTGAATATATCTTCATCCTAGCTTCTTCCTCACTGGAACATGGAATTGGTTATAGATGCCAAGGTAGATACATTCCAACATTTAAAAACAACCAACAAGCGATGTAAAAAAGTTGTTTGATAAAATCGACAAATCAAAACTTATGTAAAATTCCAGATCAACGTGAATGAAAAGTACCAAAAAAATTCAAAATATAACCAGGTTTAATCAAAACAGCATATCACTAATGCTGCTCACACAAAAACATGAAAACTGGTAGCCTCGTAAAATCAGATACAATAATCAACGCAATGAAAAATGAGTTCGAACTACCAAATCACACAATAAAACAATAATAAAAAAAACCCCAGCAGCCAAACACATTCACAGCAACAGAGCACCTTCCATTTACACAAGCACACAAACTCACACCATACAGAAAAATAACTAACAGCCTAATCACATTTGATACAAGCACTAACAAGATCAAACCAAAATTCCTATAGAAAAACACATTAATATAAACCCGATAAAGGCCCCAAACTAGCGATACCTATAAACTGATTCAGGTCCAAACAGTAATATGTGCAATCAACTCCCAAATTCCACTCAACTAAAGATTATTATCGAAAATCAGAGCACCCACCGTGGAAAAACACCAAAATCTACCCAACAAGACTCAAGAGCGCACTGCACGTCTCATCCATAAGCTCGTACCCCCATCACCCAATAGAGTAAACACGGAGAGGATCAGAGAAATGGTTCCGGCGATACCTTCCGACGACCTGGGCGAGAGTCTTGATGTAGCTGTCGATGATCTCGTCGCGAGGGACGTCGGGATTGGAGACGTCGCCGGGGGGCGGCTCCATGACGACCAGCCAGTGCTCGAAGTCGCAACCCTCGAGGAGGATCGTCTCCTTGGGCGGCCGGTTGCTCCAGCTCGGGGACGAGTCCCGCAGCGACGACGTCGCCGGTTGCGCCGCGAAGCACCGCACCGCCCCGCGCGCCGCCGGAGCGGGCGAGGCCGCCGCCGGGAGGAGGGTCTCGGCGGCGGCGAGCGGGCGGAGGAGGCGGGATGCGGCGGCGGGGAGCGCCGAGAGCCGACAGAGGAGGAGAGCGCGCGACGCCGTCGCCATCGGGGTAAAAACCCTAGGAGACGGAGACAACAGGAGAGGAGGGTTTAAGCCGCAAGAAGCGAGGCGTGTGTTATTACGGAGGAATGGGATTGGGGCCGAAGAATCTGGAGAGCTGAGGCTACTGGATATGGGCCTGAACAGGCTTAATTTTTGGGGCCCATTTGGCCTCTTATTTGCTTTATCTGTTTCTTTCCGTGGTTTTTGTTAGTTTTCAGATAGTTCAGCTATTAAAACCTTTCTAAAAAAATTACGTTCAATTTATAAAGAACTTTTTGTATATTACTATTACAAGTTTATTTTCCCTTTAAATATTTGAGTTGATGAAACAGTTTGACGCTTCTTCTCCAGTGATAAGAGGATTTTTTGGTTTTAAATCGTCAAAAGTTATATTATTTAGCTAACCTTATGGGCAGAACTATTGAAGGCTACATGCAAATTGGGTCTCTTCCACCAAACCAGGTATTCATTCAAGCAAACTCGAGGGACCTGTAGTGACCCGGTACCACACAAGAATAACCAAGAGAAAATAAGAAAAAAATTCCATCAAAATGTTCGTGCAAGACATCATCACCTATAGATTGATTGGCACTGCAAGAAACGGGACATCACCGAGAGAGAGAGAGAGAAGAATCAAAGGACAGTAGCTTCAGAAGAAGGCTAGCCACATGAAGGATGTCCACAAAGACAAGCTAAAAGGCGTTGCTCACATGTAAGTACATTAAATCTTTCACTGGTAAAACTGGCCATTGTTCACATGTTCAAAGGAAGCTCCGAGACAAATTGAAGACATTTTGACGAAGTAATCGCTTTGGGTGCCAACGCCCTACTGCATCTCAAACCGTTTGGCGATCAGCACGCTCATGTCAAGATACCTCTGAGCGCAGTTGGTCAGGCAAGTCGTTTCTCCGGAGCTGAACTTACTTCCTGGCGTGCCGGTGATGCATTTGTCCCAGCACACGCTTGTCAGCTTGCCAACCATCTCGCCCACCATCATCTTCTGCTTCTCTTGCTGCAGAATTGAAGAACTTCACATGAGACTTTCTTTTTACCCAGTTACAAAAGATAACATGTCTGCATCGACTAAAACAAATAAACATATTACAGAGTTTTCGCATGGGAGGTAAGTTAGATGTAGTGTGGTTATGAACTGCAAAAGCATCACCGTATAGTGTGGATGATCGTATTAAGGAAAAGTGTGGATGATAAATAAAACATCCAAATGGGAAACATATGTAATTTTCTGATGAACGTCACAAAAACAACTTAATCAGTTGTGCACACAAGGAGTGAGGCTAGGTACATATACAGCATGATGTAATGCACAAGTCCTGGGTGTGTTTTTTTAACTCTTAAGACTACACTAGAGATAGAGCGTCAATGGTTGCTTTGCTACAAAATGATGATGCCCTTACATATTTAGGTACAAACAGGTGATCTATATGTAAATGAAGATTTTCGAATAGCGGAGGTATGGAATCCCCAGTTCACATTAACATATGAAAATAGAGATACAAAAATATCTTTTTAAATATATTATCAATAACTAATAGTGTAAGTTTGACAATCCTGAGCCCCGCAAAATGGGTCAAGTCTGCAGCAGGCAGCAAGAACAGTAATGTTATTAATATTCTCATACGCAGCAACAGGAAATGTTGTACCATTACCAGCTTGTGATATAGTTCTCATAGATGTACTCTGCAAGATCTACCAATATGCAAGCAACTAGGTATTGGCATGACAACAACCCAGATGAGGAACATGGAAGCAAAGCAAAGTGGCATCTCAAGTTTGCAACAGAGCTACTGAGGACAAAGCAAGTATGTCAAGTGAAAGCATGAAGAGTAGCACACCAATTGTCTAATTCAGAGTTTCAGACTACATTCAGCAAACCATTGGGGTTCTGCTTCTAATGAGCCTTCGAACATTTAGGCATTGTAATTGCAGCCTTAATACCTTATAATATACATTACCCTATATATTATCACCGTAAAACACTAGAACACACCAAAAATCATGGCTAATATACATTACCCTATATATTATCACCGTAAAACACTAGAACACACCAAAAATCATGGCTAATATACATTACCCTATATATTATCACCGTAAAACACTAGAACACACCAAAAATCATGGCACCTGCTTGGTGTGCACAAGGTATTTTCAAAGAATGGAGAGCAGGAGCTAGAATTGGATGACGAAAGAAGACCTAAATCATCATCTACCAGCTGAACTCAACAATTCCTTGTAAACTTACAGCAGCATTAAAAATGCCAAGAAAATTGGCCACCCAAATCATTTTTTCCCAGGCAAGAACATCTGGAAATCGATGCTAAAATAGGTATTAAAAAAATAGTCCCGAAACTTATATGGAGAATGAAGGGCAACTGCATGCCAACTTCAGATTCTCCGGACCAAGTTTGAAAACCACCTCATGCTTATCCCCTACTCTTAAAATTCCACACTACCGTCAAAGTTCAAATGATTCATGTATATCCTATCTGATTCTAAAATCAGGGGCACAAGCACCTTATACACTGAGAAAACAACACGTTTCTCAATTTACTACTAGTTGCAAGTACAAACAGTAACCATCCAATTCTAGAGCTAACCGTACACTCTAACGCACCACGAGCTTCATCTTGCACCCATTTTACCTCTGATCTAGATGCCAAATCTACCTCTAGCTTCATTACAGAAGCAGCTTCTGTCTGTTTAGTGGCGGACCCAACACTAAATCTTAGCTAGGGCGGCATGGCGGAAGCCCCAAGCCGCCTTTGCACTGTAAGACTCACCACCACCATCGCCTCGCTGGATGACATGCCCCCAATTCCGCATCTCCACACCCACAATTGTTCCACGTCTCTACTCCACCACTCACCACTCGTTATTCGCTAGGTGGTCAGCATCTTCTAAGTTATATACAAATAGTCAATTTTTACTTGTAGTGACTACTGATTACCTTCTATGACCAATTATCACACATGCACACTTGGCTATTAGTGGTAATCTATTTAAGCATTGGCAGTTTGGCATATCACCGATCAGATAGTCTGCATTACACATATTTTAAGATTGTAGCACATAAATCAAGAACTAATCAGCAAAACAGGAAAATCAAACACGAACCACATCAAGAGAGATTCTACTGAATGCAAGCCACACCTACTCGGCTCCTTCGCTAGTCGCTGCTGAGGCCTACGCCCTCTACTCTCGGCTGCCTCTTGTCGTCCCGCACCCCGGCCAGTCCGCGCTCTAGTCGCACCCTTGGTTGTTGCGGCATCAGTGCCTCACCTCGCCGACTCGGCGCTCCGGTCGTCGCCCACCGGCTGCAGGCGTGCACCCTGGGCCCATCGCAGGTCACTCTAGAGTTCGGAGGTGGAGGAGGTGTGAGGCCGTGCGAGGAATGGGAGTCATACTCGATATCTCGATCGGTGTTGCGATGGCTGCCTCCCCTAGTCAATGTTTCTACTGGCCAGGCCCAAATCAACAAAGGGATAGGCCACATGCCCAAATCAACAAAGGGATAGGCCACATGCCCAAATCAACAAAGGGACGGCGCCGTCTTGTTCTACATCTTCCTCAGCGAGGAACATGCTGGGGAAGCCGCCTGACCTCGCCACATGGGACGGTCCGCTCAGTCCGTTCACAACAAAACAATCCAGAAATTACTCTAAAAAAATAATCCAGAAATTAACAAGCATCACTAATAAAATCAAAGAGTCGTATTGAAAGGCAAATCACATTACATCCTTAAATTCGCTTCACACCCTCATGCTTCCACTAAACAGAGACTTCAGATCCACCACTAATCGCATCGACGGAGAGGCGGTCCTCCTATGAACAAATTTCGATCCCGCGCTCGTACATCCAGAACAAACAAAAGTACGCCACTGAATCAGTACCTAATCAATCCGTACCCGCAAATCAGCAACTGCACGCCTAAATACACGGCAGTACGGCGTAAAAGGAATAGCTACAGTACACGCCCCCGACACCACATCGCAAGCAACAGCAAGAACTTCTCACCTCAAGGAATTGTTGAAGCTCGGGGGAGTTGTCCATGGCTATCTCTCTCCCTCTCTCAGCAAAAACCTAAAACCCTAGCTATGTTTTTGCTTGGAGAAGGGGATGGCGGATGCGACGGCCGGCTGGTGCTTTGATGGAGAGGATTTTGGTTTGGGTTTGGGTTTGGACTTTGGACTTTGGAGTCCTTATTGTGTCGGACTTGACCCGACCCACCAATGGACCTTACAAAGCTTGGACAGGGCAGAAAAGGGCCCGATTAACATCTGGGCCGCGAGTCCTTTGGTAAACTGGGCCACCATGGACCAACCCAACTTGATGTACTTGATAGGAAAGCCGGTTTGCCCCCGTAACAAAAATCTATACTCATCCATATGAATTGGGTTAGAATTTTATTCCAAATTCTTACTCCATTCACGTGTATCTCAGCCGAGAATGTGCTTCCCAAACAAGTCCTAAAGAAAAATAGGAAATTTGCCACTCTATTGTGTGGCATTTCACGAGTTAAAGTCTTAGACCGGACGAGACTTAGGCCTGTTTGGTAAAGCTTCAATTCTCTGAGAATTTAGAGTTGTCTCAGGAAAGTGTTTGGCTAGTAGATTAGCTCTAAAAACCATAAGAGAGAAGATTAGAGGCAAATAGGTCATGTTACCTCCTAATTATAATACTTCAATTGTATTTGTATATTACATCCGTGTATTTGTACACAAATTATAGATTTTCCCTCAATTATTTGAAGAACACATGAATGTATATAAATAATACAAAGAGTGAGTATCATTCCTGGGAGAGAGGAACATCGTTTGCTCTTAGTTGTGTTGTCGTATTGAGTTAGAAATGAATTCCTTCTCTAGTTGGATTAATCTTTTATATTTGTACGCAATTTTCTGAAATTTCTTTACAAATTTCTCGAGATCAAATCAAATTGAATGTGATACCATAGGAATGTATACGAATAAGACGATACACTAAAGAAATGGAAGAAACATTGCATATCGATTACGTTCCTCTAACTATTATAGCCGGGACAAAATGTTCATTGCATATTTGACATCAATCATAAACTGTTAACATACATATCTGCATCGATGTACTGGTAAACAATTATTGAGAGAGATTAGTTGCAATCAGAAGGCCCAATAATCATGCGGCAAGGTAAACATACCACTTCCTTGGAGATGATGGCGAGCTCCCCAGGCTTGACGCCCTACTTGGCGAATTCCCTTGCCGCGTAGCCCTGCATATGTTCAAGTTGTCTTTGTCAGGTTAGATCAAAACCACAAGCTAGCGAATATATCATCGATTCGTTTCTTCTTTTTGATTCGCCCCAGTCAAATTATAGGATGAAACGTAGGAACCTTATTAGCATCATACGGATCGACTAATTTCACACACACACACAGAGGGGGAGAGACATACCGCAGTGTCGCCGCCATTGAGGATGAGGGGAAGGCGGAGGCGGGGGAAGCCGACGTGGAGGGAAGAAACCAGTGTGGATGGGGGAGGCTGATGGGAACATACCCTTATGGATACAACCATATTTGCTATGCTCATTGTTCTAATTACAAGAGCTCGTATACTTCACTTAGATTATCAGGTGAGCTCATTTTTAGGAGTATCTTTATATTACATGAACTATATGATATTGCCTAATAAATGAGTTGTCATTTTCAGGAATAAAAGACAGAGAGTGGTTGATTTGCAAGAGTTCGAAATTACCTATTTTGGAATTTTTTTCAAAAAGTTATTAATAATATTTATTGGACGATTTTTAAAATATACAAAATGAGCTCAAACAATTATGAAATTTTTGTGAGCCTCCTGGCATAGTTTTTATGCTTGTGTAATTTTTTGAAATTTTATTTATTCTTTTTTTCTGCAAAATTCTTTAAAGTTTAATGTTTGTAGGAATTTTATAATATAGCAAATGAGGTCCAAACATTATGAATTTTTTTCCATACTCCCTACACAGTGGACTTGATTGTGTAAATTTTACAAAATTTTATATGTTCAAATTGTCTCGACAAATTCGTAGTTTAGGTCTCAAAATTAGACGAGACGTTTGAAAATTAGGTTTCATGAATTCATGTGACTTGAAATGTGGAAGTATGGTTCTCCATCACATTTCTTCCGTGAAAGTAGAGTACGGAAAAGCAGAGTACTAAAATTAATTTAACCGAAAGGGCTTAGAACGCTATGACATTACGGAGAAACCCTAAAACATAGCAGAATCGAGACCGATGTGAATGGCTATACTTTGATGGCTCAATGAGGCACAAAGACCGTAACTACATTGCAGCCCGTGCGGATGAGCGCGCTACATGTGGTCACATGGCATGATGGTTCGGCTAATTACTTTACTATGGACGCTACTACTACTAGAACTCGCGACACGAGCTTCCTGACCATGTAAGCACGCATGCCTTTGGGGATAGTTAAAACATGGCGAATAGGAGGTGGAGTACTACGAACTAGCCCGACCTCAGGTGGGCCGGGGCCATTTGCCCTTTCTTGCGAGCTCGGCATTGTAGTCCTCGCTGCCGCCTCGCCCTACCGCCATTTCCGCTTTTCTCGCTCCCTCTCAAGGCCTCCTCGCTACTGCGCTGCCGCGCGAGATGGGCCCGAGTCTCCGGCCGGATACGCTCACAGTTTCTTCATCCGACGATCCTCCTCCGGATCTCGCGCCCCTTTCTCGCATTCCACTCTCAAAGTCGAGTGCCATCGTCGTGTGGGTGGATCTCTAGGTCGATCCACTGCGAAGCCACATAGCGACTCGGGACCGCGTAGACGGAGAGATTGTTAGTGCATACTCGAAAAGAGAATTGGTACGATATATTATCGTTAGTACTCCTTACCGCCGATAGTGCTCGATCCCAACGCGGTCGGGATAGTCGAGGAGTAGTTAGGACATCCCGAACGCATGCCGAGGCCGAGCTGGTGCTTGATTTGAAGAACTTGCATGTGTCCTCGCACCAACAGATGGGCGTCTCCCCTCGTGTGTTGCGCGAAGGCTCGCTTGGAACGCTCGACAGGGTTGTTTGACGCGGGGTTTCATTGCGAGAGTCGCCATCCCGGCAAGTCGCTTCTTGCCGACCGGCCTCAGCAGCCCTAGCTTGTTCGGCCCGCGCTGCTGAAGCCCTTGCTAGATCACGGATCTCGCCCCATTGCTTCTTGAGGTTGTCCATCCCGCTGGTGAAGCAAGCTCGTGTAGTGTTTGGTTTGGTTGTGTGGTTTTCTCGTAGATGACTTGCACCTCCTTTTATAAGCCGAGGGTTGGCATGACGTGGTTGGCGAGTGTTGTCTAATCTTTCTGCAGAGTAGTCATGGCCCCTTTTTTAAGTCTTTGTATTTTTGGTAGGAAAAGCTCGGAGGCAGAGTGTTGTCCCGGTTGTTGCGTTGAGTTGTCACGCCTTGCTCTGCGCAGAGTGCCGCTATTTCGTCTCAAAAACTGGCGAGGCGGTGAGTTGTCACGCCTTGCTCGCAGAGTGCCGCTATTTCGGCCCAAAAGTCGGGCGAGGCGTTGAGTTGTCACGCCTTACTCGCAGAGTCTTTGTATTTCATCAAAAGCCGCGAGGCATTGAGTTGTCACGCCTTACTCGCAGAGGCCGCTATTTTGGTCCCAAAAGTCGGCAAGGCGGTGAGTTGTCACGCCTTGCTCGCAGAGGCCGCCATTTCATCCAAAAGTCGGTAAATTTGTTTTGCAATTGAAGTTGTTTTGAAAGCCATCCGCTTCTTTGTTAGGATGATCGGTAGTTCCGACGATATAAGTGCGCTAAGTACCTCTCGCAGAACTCCAAAATCCCGCTAACGTTTTTTTACAAAGAGCACTCTTTGGGACTTAGCCGATTTTCTACAAGCGTGGTTCTTACCGCCATGTTTGAGCGGTACTCTGCACCGCGAAAGTTCGATTTTTGCGCGGAACGATAATCTAAGTATCGCAAATTAGGTAGCCGTAGTTCCGCATCGATTTAGAAATTACTGCTTGATTAATTCACACGCAAAGTGTCCACAACTAATTAGATAGATGCATACTTGATACAAACTAGTACCACAACGCCGCAAAGGCATACATCACGTAGTGCGGATGCATAGATAAAGAGTGGATATTACAATCTTATTAAAACCGAACTTCTACTTAGCAAGAACAAGAAATAATAGAAGAAAAATTACCAAACCGCCATGTTAACAAATTTCAGAGCGATTTCTCAACCCTTCCCATCCTTTCATCCAAATCCTTTAAGAACATTATCTTTATTTTCCGTCTTGCTCATCCGATGGTCGAGGCACTTGATTTAAATGCAGCCACACGATGTGTGTCCTCTTGCAAGGTCAGAATTTGCATTGCAATGCCTCAATGTCCGGCATCGCTTCATCACCTACACCGTAACCGACATGTTGTGTTCTATAAAAATAATTGGGAATACAAGTGAAAATATGATGTTTGGAAAGAAGTTCAATGGGGATGATCGGACATAAGTTACCGTAAGATTCGAACACTTCATGAACACTCGGGATGGATTCACATGCGTATGGGAGGTGAACACATTCACCGGATCCCCGCAACGAGGGCAATCCAAGTGCTGTCTTAGTGCTTCTAATTGCATGTTCACTCGAAAGTTTGATGAAGCCGTAGACATCCCATTTAAGACTGGAAGGAAGGAGAAGAGGAACTGAAGAATGAGTGGAATGGAAGCCAAATCATGCATATATATAGCCTTGTTGGTAAATTGTAATTTGGTTGAAGAAAATTCGGCCCATGAGGTAGCGGGCCGAGGAGGTATCGTGGGGCAAGATTGCGTTATGTCTTTAAGGTTTAGTAAGTTTAAATCGGAGTTACAGATTGTTGTTAGTACTAAATATTTCGATAACATGGTGTGTACATAAATCTAACGATGAAATGCGATGGACATTACATAAATCGAAAAGGCGAGATGCATGATGGCATTATGTAACAAGTTTTACACGCCCATGAAATTAGTTAGGGCGCATGGTTGTGTCGCTGTCGGACGACGAGATGATCCTCGTGGAATGTGAACTGTCCGGGAGTGGCGACGCCTCAAGGCCGTAGTAGGGGCCCCGCCGGGAGGCGAATGCGGGGTGATCTCATCGTGGCGGTCCTACGCGCCGAGCATGTCGCCCACCCATCGGTGCTCTTCCCGCGGAAGCGACAGGTGAGTTAGTCATTGCTTTTGTACGACGGGAAAATTGGTGTTAGTACGCTCACGTGTACCTGAGTAGGCTGTTGTGTTGACGAGGACCCTCCCGCCGCCCGAGCCGTAGTCTTTGCCGCACGTGTACCCTCCGTGCGTGTCGCCAACCACCGGTCGCTCCCGGAGGTGTGATTGAACGCCGTGCGAAGAAGTCCAGTCCTGCGCCTCCCTCCGTGATGACGATGGTTGCAGCAGAGTGTTGTCCCCTCGCAACTGCTGCAAGAACAAAGGGTAATGTCAGATACGTCCGAAATGAGTGTATGGAAAGGTACTCACGACAAGAACCGGTTGACAGATGACATACCTGTGGCTCGAGGCGGGTCGGGGCCGAGCGACCGTAGCTCCGACGACTCCCGGAGTGCGACGGGCGTGCGGAGGGCGGTGCTGACGGAGGTGCGGAGGGCGGAGGTGGTGGAAGGTACCCGCCACGTCTGCTGATGATGTACGCGGAACGCCGCCGGCGACCACAAGTTATGGATCTAATCGCAGAATTACATCCTCGCGCATCGCGCGATCGCGCCTATGATACGATCCATTGTGTTGTTGTTTCCACGGCCTATAGCTTCGTGAGTCGGTTGCGACACGCCCAAGCGGTAGTGCCGCATCGAAACCGATAGTAAATGCGAAAAGTGTTGCTGAACGAGAATTATGCGAAGAATGTTTTACCGTCTCGTCGAGGTGGGCCGCCCGGTGACGGTCCGGACCAGCTAGTACGACGTCGTCTCGCATGGCGCCCATCGACGCCGCGCGCGCCGCCCAAGAAGCTCGCACCTAGTGCGCGAACGCACCACCGCAAGTACGCCGCAGACGTGCGGATGGCGAGCCGCGAAACTCAAAGACCACGCCTGTCGTAACCTCGCAATCCACGGCCGCCCGTGGTCGCCAGATGTCGCCTCCGCCGCCGCTCCTCCGCCTCTCTCGTCGCACTGCAATTGAATTTACATGTCGAAAATCTTACTCAAAAATGCCTCAAAATAACACCAAATAATGACATACCGGTGAGCCTTTGCTTGGAGAGGTCGCCCGCGGGCGGTGGAACCTCTGGTAAAGGCCGATTGCTCATGACCATTGCGGGTTGTACCGCCGACCATGTGCGAAGGCCAAGTGGCAAGTCGTCATCCAGTGTGCTCGCCCAGATTGCACCGGGACGATAATCCGGCGGGGCCGTGTCGTGAAGGAACGCGTCTGCCCATGGCCACCGGATGACCTCGCCCTCGTGGAGAGTCTCGAAAAGGTTATGGAACTCGGGTATACGCGCCGATCTCTCCCTAGCCCACCCTAGGGTAGCACGTGTCCAACGTGTTCCCATCGAGGCCCGCCGACGGGTCGCCCCGCAGCTGGCCCCCAGAAGCTCGGTGGTCACTGGTAAGGGTGCACGCGGTGCGGAAGTACGGCCGGCCGACCGGAAAGTGCTCCCACGACCATAATCGAGGAGGCGTAGCACACCGCGAGGATCGCTCTCGCCTGCGGTCTTTACCGACAAGCGCCACACAACCCTCGTAGGTGGCGCAAAGCACCGCAGAGCCCCAATCATCATCGTGGAACTCGTCGGCCAGCGCCCGCCAGAGATCGTGCGATGGATGTAGCTTGGGTACACGCAGTCTCCTGCGTGGTAGAAAACAGATCCATCCGAACAAGAACAACAGTACGCGATTAAATGTGTCCTCACTTCCTCCCGAAGTCGCATGCTCGGGCAGATCATGTACCGCCGCGGCCAGAATGTGGCACACCCGACGCTGCTCGCAGAACCGGGTCACCAAATTGCTACCAAACGGACCTTCCGGGCCATCGCCTCGGAGGGGGCACTACCGGAAGACCACGCAGAGGTAGACCTGTAAGCAGAGACACGTCCTCCAGAGTAATGGTCATCTCCCCCCATCGGAAGTGGAAGGTGTGAGTCTCCGGTCTCCAACGGTCCACGAAGCGCAGAAGTGCCGCGTCAAATCGCAGCCAGCAAGGGAGGTCCAACATCCGGCGAGGGCGGAGCCCGGCCTCCCAAGCTCGGGACGCATCGCTCGGCAAGGGGCCATCTCTCTGGGGCGCCAGACCAGCTCGAGGGCCGACGCCGCCGGACCACGCCCGGCAACGGTGTCCCACATCCCAGCGTGGGTCGAACAGCTCGTACGCGTCGTCAACTGGAGCCTGCGCCATCTCCTGCCAACAGAAAATAACATGTCGAGGCACGATGTAAAACATATTATGTGACACAGAAAATAAGGCAAGACATACGATAAAAATTTCAACAATGCAATATGATCATAATGAGTTAACAACAAACCCGACAACTTAACAAGTACTACATAAAGGCATGGATAAACAAAGAACAGAGTCCATCAAAGACATTGAAATAAGCAAGCGACATCACGACGTAGTAATTATATCTTCCTCACTACGGCACCGCTTGTGCGGTCCGCTTTGGGCATTTGCCGATGGAGTGCCCAATGCCTTGCATACCGCAACGGGTCGGCGAACTCGCGTTCGCTACCGGGCCGTCGTCCATGTCGCTCGATGCGCCGGACTGCTGCCTTCCACTACCGGTGCTTTAGTGCGTCGTTGGGCACCCACTTCACCGCCCCACCAAAGGTCCTCAGTAGTGCGTGTCGGCCTGTATGAATGGAACTCAACACTCCAAGTTGCATACGGTGGTGGATGTCATAGTACTCGGAGATGTAACGCCCGAGGCTTGCCGCCACGCCGCGCATGCCGCTGCACACATGGGAGCATGGTTTGTGCAGAAGGCTCGCGGCTTGTTGCAGTGCACGACGCTTCTTCACCAATCGTGCGCACTGCCATAATCCCCTCTAACATGGCCCATCACGCATTTCTCCCCGAGCCCGATCTCGAACTTCACCGACGCCATCCATGGTACGAGCGGCGTGCGATCGAGCCTTGCCGATCTTATTCGCCATGTAGGCATGCATTACTCGAGAATTGCTTCCGCCCTCCAAATGCTTCTTGGCTATCATGGCTCGCTGACAAAGTATCCGATGGTACGGTTCCAGCTCTCCTCCACGATCGCAGTGATCGCAGAGATCGGACACCCTTGAGCACACCGCTGTACACCTCCGACATGTTGGTCGCCATGATCTCGCACCTTGCACCGTCCGTGTCGCGGCAAACAGGACCATTTCTCCAGTGTCAAAGCGTGCGAAGTTAACCCACCGTGTGAACTCCCCAACTCTCGGACCTCTAGCCGCACGCCTCCGCCTCGGCATGCGCCGAGTCCCTTACATGCTTCCCGGTCTCCTCATCGAGCCGCTCCACACCGCTCAACTTCCTCCTTTGGTTCGCATGCGAGCTTCTTGAACATCTTCATGAGGTCCTTGCTCCAAACCTTGTGTGGAAGTTGGCGCGAGATGCCTCATGCACCAACGGCTCCTAACATCGCTCCACTGCACGGCGGTCAAGGCCCCATTTTGCATCATGCACAACGCAGACAACAACCCAAAGATTGCGATCCGAGATGACACATACATCCGCCGATCTTGCACGCATCACCGCTTACATTGCACAGAACCACAACCACTCTCCGTGTTCGCTCTCAACAATTGCGAACGCCACGGGACTAATCGGTCATTCGCGACGGCCGCAATCGGCAGTGAGGATGGTACCCCGCATTCCTACATAGGAAGGTACCATCCATCGTGAGCACGGACGACAATGTTTGAACCCTTCGATCGCTCGACGGAAGGCCCGTAAGACCCTTTCAAGAACAAAACAATTGGGCCCTCCGCTTGATGCACCCGCCAAGCTTGTTTACGACGTCCCGGATTAGATTCCGCGATTTGATGCACGATAATCTTGGTACTAGGTTGTAAGCCTCTTCAATGTGCCAACATTCGCTCCAAACCTCGCGTTCGCACGCCATGCCGCCTTGTAGCCGATGTGAATCCCACCATATTGGCAACATCCGCCAGCCAGGAGCTTTGGCGAAATGGACACATCTGCAATGACGAGGTGGCTTATCAAGTCGGGCAACATACGAGGACGCCATGTTGCGGTGCACGTAGCGCTCGCCTAACTCGCATGTGTGGTCCTTCAAAGACCGTTATCCGAAGCCCATGGCGTGATGTGTGAACCTCTCGCGCACGGACTTTGCCAAAGACAGATTCATCAACACACTTGACGATGTACGTGTCGGTTGACCTGGACCCGATACGCCCTTCCGATGTTAACGCAGATCTTGCAATAGCATGTTGTGCGCGATCTTGTTAGGAAAGCGCCGCTCACGGCGGGTGTCCTCATTGAACCCCACTCAAAGACCCTCCGGACGTGGCGTAACCGGCCGATGTCATCGCAACATCGCCCAATCGTGAGGGGACGTAAGCAATATCGCGGTCACAAAACCACCAAGTGCACCTCCCCGCAGCAGCCTTCTCCGCTTCGCCGCCTTCCGAACTAGTTGTTTCCACGCCCTCCTCGCTTCCACCTCATCCACCGGCGGGCCGTACTCGTGACAATCAATACGAGCCGACCACCATCTCTCACCCGCTTCATGGGCTCAAAATTGACCGCACGCCTCGTGTCTCCATCGCCCACGCCTCCTCCGAATCGCAGACCAACGCAAGCTCCTCCTCACCGCAGCCTTCACCTTCACCGGAATCCACTCGCGCGGATGTCCCCGCGTTTCCAAGAATCGAACGAGACCATCGGCGCAAGATATATCGCAGAAGCAATGGGTTGCAAACAACCCCATGTAGTTGGCCCATGAAGGCCACATGTGACCTTCATAAGTTGCCAAACGGTCTCTACCGCACCACCCACCACCGAGGCATACAACGCCGATGCGCAGCCTTCTTCCTTCCAGATGGCGCGATCGAGCGCGAACGCACACACCGCCTTAGCTCCGAGAGGCTCATGTCCTTAAGAGCCGGCTACCGGATCACGGCATGCGGTGACAATTTGATGTTCGCACCAGACGGTCCGTCAGCAGACGAGACCGTCCCCGTGGAACACTAACAGTCTTGAATTTCCGCCATAAAGTACCTAACACATGTGCATATGAAACCATCGAATTATTTATGGATTTTTGTCGTAATGAACGCTTCTACAAATTTGGTTATGCCCACTGCATACCTAACGCTTTTGTCGCACATGTTTTCAATCCCGATTGGAGTTCGTATGATTTTTCTATCAATGAAATGTCCAAGCTAATATTATTTCTAGTATAAATAATCCATAGCCTATTCTATGTTACACTTGAAAATTTCTGTGGTACTACATAGTTACGAATTTTTAACTAGTTCGATATTACAAAGGCAAAATAATTCACTTGTAAATTCTTATTGCATTTCTACGCTTTCATACCGAGTTAGACCTAACTTACACCAAAGACATGTGTGGTCCACGACAAGGTATTCTTTTTCATTAAATTTCAGATTTAAAACTTACCGAGAGGTGCGTCAGTTTCTCATTCTAGCTGTAATGCGAGTGCATGCACCGAACGCGATATGCCCGATCAAGAGTACATATACAAAGCGCTCAAAGGGGCTATTTCTATTTTGCTTAACGACTCCAAAAATTTTGCTATTTTATGACCAAGTTCATGAAACTATAAAATACCCGAAAGGAAATTTACAACACTACTAGCAACATGTCCATTAAGTCAACTAATTACTTGATAATGACATTGTTAACTACTAGGTCTTCAAAATAAACTAACTACACAACTAAAACTACTCTGTTGCTACAATTCATCTAATTGCATCCTAATCACATCGCTAAAACTACCGATAATACTAATCGAATGCGAATGACACTTACCTTTTCTAGGTGCTCGCAGCAGGCTTTAAAGCTTATTTTCTACGTGCTCGTGATTTTTTCTGACTCGTAGATTTTTTTTCACAAAATTTTTTTTCACTATAACCGTGTCGCACGAGCCGCTGAGGAGGCTCCTCACCGCTCCTCCCTTTATAGGCGCGCAGCAAAGGGTCGCCTTGCGCGCCTCGACTCAAGAAGACTGGCTGCGGGCCCCACTAAGGAACAAAGACTAAGGTGTCGCCTGGGACGGCAAAGACCTACTACGGGGAGGCTATTTTTGGAATTTTTAGATTTATGGGGCTATTTTTGGAATTTTTATTGCGCAATGGGGCTAATTTAGTCCACGTTTCTCCTTATTGTGTCGGACTTGACCCGACCCACCAATGGACCTTACAAAGCTTGGACAGGGCAGAAAAGGGCCCGATTAACATCTGGGCCGCGAGTCCTTTGGTAAACTAGGTCATCATGGACCACCCCAACTTGATGTACTTGATAGGAAAGCCGGTTTGACCCCGTAACAAAAATCTATACTCATCCATATGAATTGGGTTAGAATTTTATTCCAAATTCTTACTCCATTCACGTGTATCTCAGCCGAGAATGTGCTTCCCAAACAAGTCCTCAAGAAAAATAGGAAATTTGCCACTCTATTGTGTGGCATTTCACGAGTTAAATTCTTAGACTGGATGAGACTTAGGCCTGTTTGGTAAAGGTTTAATTCTCTGAGAATTTAGAGTTGTCTCAGGAAAGTATTTGGCTAGTAGATTGGCTCTAAAAACCATAAGAGAGAAGATTAGAGGCAAATAGGGCATGTTACCTCCTGAATATAATACTTCAATTGTATTTGTATATTACATCTGTGTATTTGTACACAAATTATAGATTTTTCCTCAATTATTTGAAGAACACATGAATGTATATAAATAATACAAAGAGTGAGTATCATTCCTGGGAGAGAGGAACATCGTTTGCTCTTACTTGTGTTGTCGTATTGAGTTAGAAATGAATTCCTGGGAGAGAGAGAGAGGAACATCGTTTGCTCTTAGTTGTGTTGTCGTATTGAGTTAGAAATGAATTCCTTCTCTAGTTGGATTAATCTTTTATATTTGTACGCAATTTTCTGAAATTTCTTTATAGATTTCTCGAGATCAAATCAAATTGAATGTGATACCATAGGAATGTATACAAATAAGACGATACACTAAAGAAATGGAAGAAACATTGCATATCGATTACGTTCCTCTAACTATTATAGCCGGGACAAAATGTTCATAGCATATTTGACATCAATCATAAACTGTTAACATACATATCTGCATCGATGTACTGGTAAACAATTATTGAGAGAGATTAGTTGCAATCAGAAGGCCCAATAATCATGCGGCAAGGTAAACATACCACTTCCTTGGAGATGATGGCGAGCTCCCCAGGCTTGACGCCCTACTTGGCGAATTCCCTTGCCGCGTAGCCCTGCATATGTTCAAGTTGTCTTTGTCAGGTTAGATCAAAACCACAAGCTAGCGAATATATCATCGATTCGTTGCTTCTTTTTTATTCGCCCCAATCAAATTATAGGATGAAACGTAGGAACCTTATTAGCATCATACGGGTCAACAAATTTCACACACACACACACACACAGAGGGAGAGAGACATACCGCAGTGTCGCCGCCATTGAGGATGAGGGGAAGGCGGAGGCGGGGGAAGCCGACGCGGAGGGGGAAAACCCGTGTGGATGGGGGAGGCTGATGAGAACATACCCCTATGGATACAGCCATATTTGCTATGCTCATCGTTCCAATTACAAGAGCTTGTATACTTCACTTAGATTATCAGGTGAGCTCGTTTTTAGGAGTATCTTTATATTACATGAGCTATATGATATTGCCTAATAAATGTGTTGTCATTTTCAGGAATAAAAGACAGAGAGTGGTTGATTTGCAAGAGTTCGAACTGGACCTATTTTGGAATCCAATTCGGCCTCTGGAGACAACACCAACTTCAAACATGCATAACTTTCACATACGAGTCCGTTGGAGGTCCACAAGTACTTGATGGAAAGATTATCTCGTCGTCTTTCCAAATTCATTTTGTGCAGGTCGGAATATCCAAAACAATTTGGCACTATGATAGCCCAACAGGCACGTAGTAAAAAAGCCATAACTTTTGCAAACGGAGTCCGATTCAGGTGTTCTTGGGCTTGTTGGAAAGCTTATTTCGATAGCTTTCCAATGGATCTGTCCTTACCTCCAAATTCTTTCTATGGACTTAGGAATCGTTAAAAGAATATGCTACATCACCTATTTGGGCCTTGTAATCATACCATAATTGGACCATACGCTAGGCGGGCCACCTAATGGAGCCCATATTGTTCATGTGAATAGTACCATATCAGTGAATAGTGCATGAATAGTCTCACCCCCTATTTTGTTAGCTATGTGCGACTTCCCCTTCCCTATATAAGAAGGTCGCACCTCTCTAGTTTTCTTGAATTTCGTTTGATTAGTTTCTCCATTGTGAAAACTCTCGTTCTTCGCTTGCGTAAAGGACCTCTGCGGAATCTCACCTTTTGAATTCAATCATATATTTGCAATTCAGATTGCGTTTTACCTTGTTCTTACGTGCTTCTTCGGTGTATGCAGGAATTGATCTTCGTGATCAAGTCATCCGGGTATTCGTGCATGGTTGATAACGACTTGTCAATCAGTTCAGCGATTGTGTGGTTTCGATCCTTGCGTGTTCGTAGCCAGTATCGTGAGAGTTGAGCGATGACTACCGAACTTATCGTTCTCATCGAAAGATCGGGCCAACAAACAAGGACCTTCGGGTTCATCAGAAGCGGAGGGGAGGGAAGCCGACGCGAAGGAGGGAAGGCGGAGGCAGGGAAGCCGACGTGGAGGAGGGGAGGCGGAGGCGGGGGAAGCCAACACGGAGGGGGAGGCAGGGGAAGCTGGCGTGGGGGAGGGGAGGCCCGTGCGGGGGTGGGAGTAGGAGGCGTGGAGGAGGTTGGCGCAGTGGGATGGGATGGGGGTAGTTCGATGGCATTTGCGGGTAATAACTATGAACTTCAAGGGTGATTTCGTTTCGCAAGGTTGGATTCCCACGAGAATCTGCGGGGAGACTGCTTCTCCTTGCTAGTTCATTTTCGAGACAGCTCCTCGCGAGAAGCATAATTTGGTGGTTTTGATAAGCTGGGTGTTTGGTACTGTTCCACAAGATCCAAACAAGAAGCTAGTAGTAGTAGCTGTACCAAACAGACCTTAACCTTGTTGTGCCCTTAGACCTAAGATGGAAGGCTGACGAGGTCTCGAGGGTAAGGATCATGACAGATTGCTCAGGACTCCTCGTGTGAAGTTCTTTCTTGCAAATGAGATATCTTATATAATCTAAACATTAAAGCTCGCCATTTAACAAGGATACAGTGGCTCATACATGGAAACATGGATTAGCCGTTTTACTCCAGTCCTCGGATCTATGTAAACCTCACGGACAAGTTGTCATCTACCCGTATCTTGTTCCTATGAACCGAGAAAATATTGTTGTTACTAGGATGGTCATAGCTCCTTTGGCGTAGAGATTTTCAGAGAGATCCTTGATGAGCTACAGGCAAGGCCTAAATTGATTGAAGAAACGGTCAGAAATCTCTCTTTGTTGTGGTCTTGGATGGGGTGAATTTGTAAGTGTGTCTTTTTGTGATTCCTACTACATCCTTCAATCAGTGCAAATATGTGTAGAGTTCGTTGTGAGCCATCCGATCAAAGAATGGAGATTATTATCCATCCAATCATGGGGCGTAAACAACGCCCATGATGTAGACCTAACGGATGGTGTTTTATTGTCGCGCTGAACAAGCGGCTCGCAGAGAGAATATGGATCTTTGCACTAAATTAAGAGTTCTCATTGTATACATCGCCTTTGCAATACCACTACATACATATGATTTTGTGTCTGCCTTAATTTGAGGTTGCCAAGATCATAGTCCATGTCATATCCCTACGTGAACATGACAATTTGTATCAATATTAAGATTATAGCGTGCTTGTATGGGGATAACGATCTTTAGGGTCATGATCTTGTTTGTACAATCTGTGATTCTACGTCGTGATCCTTGTCAACATGGAGATGTTCCTCGTAGTGTTCCCCTTGGCACCCGCCTAGGTCGTCTAGCTGCTAGGTGTAGCCCTCCTGCCTAGTCAATTTATTCCGCCTAGGCGGCCACCTAGCCCTACCTAGGTGGCGATTAGACGCTAGACGTTGGTCTGCCTTTTGACTAGTGCACAACGCCTAAGGAAACACTGATTCCTCATAGGATCTTGATCTCGACAGCCTTGATTTAATTTTTGAATTTGCAACTTCCAACCATGTAGAAAATACCAAAAATCATATTTCCATTTGACAACATTGACATGGGCTTCCGGATGCCGCAAGGACTAGAAATTCCATCACCTCATGATAACTTTGTAGTGCCTAATAATATGGAGAGCTCTGACAGTGGTTGCAAAAAAAACATGATCATTGTTGGGGATGATGCTGAGAAAGAAAAAGGAGGGAGAAATATAAGAAGCTTGCCAAAGTACCAAAAGCAATATCCAAGAAACTGAAGACATGAACTACGGAGGAATAAGTGTTGGGTCTTCTTTTGTTTATGTTATTTGGTTATTGAACTAAGGTTGCAAATGGACATTAGTTCATCCAACTTACTTTATTTCAGAATATGTGGGTTTATGCTTGAATTATATTTTCTTCATAACTAAATTAGCATATAATTGTTAAAAATTAATCTAGACTTGCCAAGTAATAGGGCGTTAGGATCCTAATGCAATCAGCATTAGATCAAAGTTAGTTTGTTTACTTTGTTAGGTTTTCCATGTTTAGTTTTTTGGCTTGGTGAAGAATCTACGCTCCATTTCTAGTGTTTTGGTAATTAAGGACAACCATGTGTTTTGTACTAACTCGTTTTCTCAAGATGTTAAAAGGGTTATTCTCAGACAAAAACGAAAGAACGCTAAAAGATCGCATTTAGCTCAAGGCAAAGGTATCTAGTTGATAGGACCTTTTCATAGTTTACTGGTCTAGGAGAATGAAGGATAAAAGACCGAATTACTAGTGTAAGAAGTCATACTATGAAGAGGGATTAATGGTGAGTAGCTTGAAAGCAAAGGATGCCATAGATGCTCATTTTATTTGCTCAACCGGACTGACCGCAATTCATGGTCCGGACTGACTGATCCCTGGATTAACTCCGCGGTCAACTTTTTCCAAATAGCTCCTTTTCTGTATTTTATATGGCCGGACTAATCGCTGGTATAAGTCCGGACTGACCGGACCCCGGTCTGGGTTGCTCGGTCAGCTTTTTCCAGAGAAAGGAGTTTTTCGTGTTTTGCTTTAGACCAGACTAATCGTAGGTATATTTTCGGACTGATCAGACCTCCGGGTCGAGTGATCCGGTCATCTTTTTCCAGAGAAGTATGTTTTTGTGTCTTGCTACTAAAATTTTGAATCCAGACTGACCGCAAGCGTTACCCCAGACTGACCAGATCCCCGGTCTATCAAAGCGGTCAACTTTTTCCAGTAGCATGTTTTTTCTCCGGTTTGGATTTCTTGAACCCGGTCTGACCGAACCCTAAGTGGGTCGTCTGACCAGACATGTCTTAACGGATAGTTTCTGTGTATTAAATGCAGTTCAGTCGACCGTTACTTCTGTAGTCCGGACTGACCGGCCTCATACCTGCGGTCTAACCGGACTTGCTATTTTTACAGTATTTTGTGCTCTAACTACAAGTGGAGTGGGTGGAGGCTATAAATAACTCACCCACTGTAGCAAGAGAGCTTTTAAGAACTTTATTGAATACTTTTGAGCCCCTTTGCTAGTTCTTCCACTTCTTAAGAGCATTAAAATCATCTTGCAAAGGTTGTTGAGGTTTTTATAAGTGCTTTGAGTAGAGTTTGATCTTTGTGGCACTTGAGCATATTCAAGTGAAGAATCATTGGTTTATTACTCTTGGAGATATCCGTCTCCTAGATGGTGTGTGAGAAGGCAATTTGGTGATCTTCTTAAAGAAGCTTGTGAGAAGACCCGGGCATTTGTGAAGGTTGGAGCTCGCCTATCCGGAGTGAAAAGAGCTACCATTAGTAATCGAGGAAAGTGTGTTGGTGATATGCTCTAGAGGCAATCATAGAGATAATTGTATTACGTCTATGTTTATGAGTTATTGAATAAATGTTATTCTGTTCCTTGAATGAATCATTAGTTATAAAGATTAACGAGTGTGTGACTTGTTGGTGAAGCTTTTTTAAGTTATGATGATGTTGTTCTAAATGTATCCCCGGTCGAAAGCCATTGGTCGGAACTCTAGTGACTCTATCGACCAACACATGTATTGATTGATGACCATATTTCCTGGTCATGGATACATGTTAGAGAACATGGTGTTGGATTGACCCACCTTGAGACACTACTGATATTGTTATGATTTCATGTGTCATCAGTTCGTCTCAAGCAATGATGATGTATAATCCTTATACCTGAGATCAGCATGGTTCCTACATGTGTAAGAGTACACTTTAGGGTTGTCAAAGGCTACTCTGTAATCGGGTAGTCATAAAGGTAGCTTTCGAGTGTGCTATGAAACATGCGGAGGAATCTGACTGATCGAATATGAGATTTGCCCCTCCTAACATAACAGGAGAGATGTCTCTAGGCTCCTCGATGTGGTCGAATAAGGAAAATGCATGGCCATACCACTGGTGGTCGAAGAGTTCGACCACATGAAGTTATCCGACACTTGATCGATAAAGTATTGAATAGTCCATGGATGACAAAATATCTCACCTCGAGTTCAACCAGATATCGTGAGGTAAAAGGAGAATACACAAGCTGGTCATTCAGTTCGATCAGATACAGACTAGTCGCATGGAGATACGAGCTAGTCATAGGCTGGTCAAACATAATCACTAAGTGGTCGAAACCTGGTCGTAAGGAGTTACAAACTGGTCCAGCCCAAATATGACCTAGTCGTATGCTGGTCGAAACCTAGTCCTAAGGAATTACGAACTGATCGATACCAAATAGGACCTGGTCATATATCATATTGCATTAAGGTTCGTCCGATATAATTCGTGTGTATTCGAAAATCGTTATGTCCTGCTAGGTGCCACTGATGACTGGTGATCGGAAAGGAGTTCCCGAGTGACAACCAATTATGCATGAACCTACAGGGTCACATACTTAACGGGTTGTGACAAACTAGTACGGATATGATTCGTCGAACGTGTTCGGATAGGATCTGTCATGGTCACTATTTAAAGAGATGCTTGAGGCTATTGGGAATAGAGATAGGTAACAGAGGAGACACATTGACGTGAGTTGCTCCAAACCCTAACCACCATCTTCTTGAGAGAGCCTTCCGGGTGACTTGGTGCTAGCACACCGGCATACAGTGTTCCTGTCCTGGACGTGTGGATACCGTAGAGGCGATACCGCGGTTGCTGTTGCGCTCGAGGACGATCCGTGACATTGCAAGAAAAGCGATCGGTTGCTGGAGGAGACGATTGGCGATGACTACGCTGGGCGATCGACTACGTTGAACGATTAATTATGTCAGACGATCGACTACGACCACTACATCAACACGCTCTTCGTTAAACCAGGCTGCCCCAACTCTTCTTCTGCTGCATTGCGCGTCTGGTGGTAATGATCTATGATCTCTTGCTTGTCGGGCATCCTGGTTTACATTGTAGAATTTTTTAATTGCCAGCTAGCATAGCCTACTCGTATCCCTTCAAAATGCTCGTGTGGAGCCAGCTTGAGTTGTTCAAGTTTCCTTAACGCGGATTAGTAGAGACTGGCAAGTCTTTGAGACCACGGGAAAACATCGGTTGTCTCCGTAGTGTGGTTTATTCTCTTACTCTTTACTTTGTGCATTTACTCTTATAAACAATTTGTTTAGCTTGTTTAGATTGTTTAGCTTATCTTGAGATAGTAGTGCACTTAGAGAACCCTGGATTATTTAGGACTTAACTTGTGATATTGTGGTTCATCACTTTAAATTGGCAAAATCGGTTTTTAACCAAAAAGTTTTAAAATCGTCTATTCACCCCTCTAATCGGTTATCCATTATCCTATACTTGGTTAGCAAGTTGATTAGGTAGTCTTTAAAAGGACGTGTAATCAGATGTGTTTGATTGAAGCAGTAGAAGAGGAAGAAAACAGAAAACACTGCCGTGTGTATGCAGCACCAAAAAAATTCATTGTTCTCGCTTCCTGCGTATGAGAGTTCCAGAGCGTTCTTCTACGTGTGCTATTGCTTCCATGCGTGTGCGCGTGTGGTATCATTCGTACGTGTGTGTGTGTATTTCAGTCATCACGTGAGTTCCTTCTAGCGTACGTGTACGTGTGTGCTTCATCCAGCGCATGTGTGTGTGGTTCTTTCGACATGTGTTCCCTACTGAGAGTTTCTGCCAGTTCTGCCAAGTGCATCTGCCGAGAGTCTACTCCATCTTCGATCAGCTTTCTGCGTGAAGTTCCGATCGAGCGTGAATTTTTCTTCGATTTGGGCAAACAAATTGGTATCAGAGCAGGGTTGTGCTGCGCGTAGCGGTGGATCGACAAAGCCGCATTCCGGCGGTAAGATCGGTGATGCAACGACGCAGGCGAGCACATTGGTGCTACGCGTGGGCGAAGCATGCGGCTTTGCAACGAAGAGAGCTGGCGCGTTGGGTGGAGGGGTACGGGGCACCAGCGACGAGGCTGACTATAGCAGTGCACCAGGAATGTGATGGTGGAGATCTGCGCGGCCATAGCGGTGCACCAGAATTGCACGTTACGTGCGCACCAGCGGCGACGACATGATCACCATGGAGTAGGCCGACTACGGCAGTCTCCACCAGAGGTGGAGGCCAGCGGAGGCAAGGTGAGGCGGTGCGAAGCCACCGGGAAACGAGTCAGCATGAGGTCGACAAATAGCAATGGCATGGAGGCCGTCGTTGTAAGAAGAATCGGAGGTCGCAGTTGCCTGGTGAGTCATGCCACCAGCGACGAAGTTGTGGTGGCAAATAGATAGCTATGAAGAGTGGAGGCGGCATATCTCTCAAATACCTGCTACCAAGGAGCATCATCGAGAATTGGTAAGGTAAGATGGCATTGGCGACCATCTCCGTGTCTCCGGGAGAAGAACTGCCATGTGCATGGGCTGCAGTGGCGCCCAGGTTCACGGTCACTGATAGCGTGGGCGAATGTATTAGCCCTCAAGAGTGATCGTGTGGAGAGAGCGATTGTACTGTCCCTCAAAGAGTGCACCATGTGGTAGAGAAGCGGCTGCGTGGGTTCGGCGACACATAAAGGGAGCTTGTGTTGCTAACCTGTGTCGAGTGGGAAGACAGAACTTCTTGGAGATGCGTTAGAAGATCGGCCTTCGAGATGTGAAGAAGATACAACAAGATTAAGGGGGTGATTGTCTTAGTATTTTTTACATGTTAGTCGAGTTAGAGTCCCTGCATGTAGATGGACGTGTACCATCTGAGTTGAGTTCCTACACACAACTATGTGTGTTTAGTTTGCTTGTAGACCGCTTCATGTGGAGGCGTAGTTGGTAGTCTGAATCATGCGTTGAGTCTAAAGTCATCAACTGGGAGAAGACGAGTCTAGATTAGGGTGGAGGTTGTTCGAAATTAATATAGACTTACCAAGTAATAGGGCATTAGGATCCTGATGCAATCATCATCATATCAAAATTAGTTTGTTTCCTTTGTTAGGCTTTCCATGTTTAATTTTTTGTCTGGTTAGCAAGTTGATTAGGTAGTCTTTAAATGGACGTGTAATGAGATGTGTTTGATTGAAGCAATAGAAGAGGAAGAAAACAGAAAACGTTGTCGTACGTATGCAGCACCAAAAAAAATCCTTCATTCTAGCTTCTTGCGTACGAGAGTTCTAGAGTGTTCTTCTATGCGTGCTATTGCCTCTATGTGTGTGCATGTGTGGTATCATTCGTACAGTATGCGTGTGTTTCAGCCATCACGTGAGTTCCTTCCAGCATACATGTACGTGTGTGCTTCATCCAGTGCATGTGCATGTGCATGTGGTTCTTTCGGTGTGTGCGCGCTGCCAAGAGTTTTTGCCGAGTGCATCTACCGAGCATCTGCTCCATCTTCGATTGGGTTTCTGCGTGAAGTTCCTATCGAGCGAGAGTTTTTCTTCGGTTTGGACCAACAATAATTGCAAAGAATTGTAGTACTAACACCATCACCCAAATCCAAATGTGTCCTTTCAAACTGAAATATGATTTTTGCAATATATGATATGCAAGTACACATAATAGCATTGCATAAAATATCATAATGTTGCCTCAGACACTTAAGCTTTGTAGTCGAATTCAAGTTTGAGTTCTGGTTAATTAATTTGTAGTTTTCTACTTTGCTTCATATTCTTAAGCTTTATTTAGAATAATTATGATATTTATATTGATGCTTTATTTAGAATAAAAGAATGTATTGCTGCAACATATGTGATGAATAGAATGATAATCCTATTCATCCGCACACCTGGAAAATAACATTGCTTTGCTCCATATGGTCCTTTTAAAATGCCAAAAGGATGGCCTTGTTAGTTGAGTATGTTGTTTAAGTTCTACAATGTGACTGATTTTCACATTTTACTATCATCGGGTTATTTCTGACAGGCATGAAACACTTTGGAAAGGGAAAATTGGAGAAATATCTACAAATTATGTCACTACAAGAACTCCAAACCAAGTGGCAGATCAACATCTTGTAAATGCAAAAATAGACAGAGCATCAGCGACTTAGTTTGCCCAAGCTCAACATCGAAGAAGATCTAAGCGAGAAACAAGCAAGAGAAGAACGTGGCAACTGAATTTCCCGCAAACCTTGATATATTGGCTCTCGACATTGTTTATGTTAAATGTTGAGAGCACCTTTTGTTTAAAGTATTAGACTATGATTTTTCCCTAGCAGTTTGTGTGTAACGGGTGGTTAAATTGGTTTTGCACACCTGTGAGGTGATTCATCATGTATAAAAGATTAAAAAAAACTAGTTCAACTAGGCATAGTTTGTTTGCATTTGCTGGCAGTTAGAGTAGCACCATTGGATCCAAAATCCACTGCCAAATTTCCTTGCACACTAGATGGAGCGCAAAAGTACATGTGGATATTGTAGCAGAAAACATATGCCACCAGATCGTAAAATGGACAATCGAGATCATGTGCAATAAGCAGTGCAGTGTATATCCGAACTCCAGATGGAATATTCGTGGTGTAAAATGGAATATATTATCTTAACTAATAAAAGAAAGAGTTTACCCTTACACAGTGGGAGGATCGTCCCACCTTTACGTACGTAAAAAAGCCAATGAAATCCCCATGTGCCTTTGGGACTACCAAGTGTCGCCACGACCACGCCCCTAACGAGGTCACTCTCGCATCCGCACTGCATCGCCGTCCCGCTCTTCTTCCTCCACTGCGCTTTACCCCTATGGTCCGCCTAGCCTCACACCCACATCGGCTCCGCAGCTCTTGATTCACGCGTCTTCGATCTCGTCATCGCCAGAACCACCCTCGCAACTGAGCATCCGCGTGCGTCCCCCATCCCTCGGCGCTTGCAAAGCCCTACACATCACATTCCTCTTCTCCATGCCACTCTCGCCCTAGGCTCCGTCGCCGCCGCTCCACCCACTCCCCCGCCCCCATCTCCTCCCTCACCCTCTCATCTCGTGCAAAGTTTGTGTTTTTATTGCTACACACCAACACTCCGCTGATGTCAAACGTTACTTCAACTCTTGAAAACTTTCTTCACAAGCTGAGGTCCAAGTGAACGTTTTCTCCTTCTTCAATAATTACGTAAGAGGCTTAATAATCATCGAGAATCCTTCAATGAAGTGGTGATAATATTCCGCTATTCCCAAGCTGAAGAATCAAGTTCTTGCTTTGAGTTGCTCCCATGCAAGACTACTTTACTTTACCGGGGTCAATTGCTACTCTGGCTGTCAACACATGACCAAGAAAATCGACATCCCTTTTCTAGAAATCACACTTGTTGTGCTTAGCATACAACTGATGATGTCTAAGTTTGTCTAGGATTAACCTCAGGTGTCCAGCGTGTTATTCTTCTATCTTGGAATAAACCAAAATATCATCAATGAACACAACTACAAACTTGTGCAGATATTCCATGAATACTTTATTCATCATGTTCATGAAGTACGTAGGGGCGTAGGTCAGACTAAAGAACATGACTAAAAACTCATAATGTCTGTATCGCGTTGAGAAAGCGGTCTTCGGTATATCCTTCGGGCAAATCTTCAACTGATGGTATCCTGACTGTAGATCAATCTTTGAGAACACTCCGGCTCCTTTCATTTGATCAAACAATCATCGATTCGGGGCATTGGTACTTGTTCTTGATGGTGACTTCATTAAGAGCATGATAATCAATGCACATTCTCATGCTTCCACCCTTCTTCTTGACAAACAAAACTGGTGCTCCCCATATAGATGAACTAGGTCTCACGAAACCTTTCTCCAGAAGTTCTTCTGTATGTTTCTTCATTTTTACTAACTCATCGGCTGACATCCGATAAGGTCCCTTAGAGATTGGTGCTGTCCCCGACACTAGATCGATGACAAATTCAATGTCACTACCCGTAGCTGGTATTCCGCCAATTCCTTTGGAAACACATCCGGATATTTTCGACAATATGTACATGTTCAAGAAAGCGGTCTTGGACTATTGACCAACATATGTCCATCCCGTACTGAGGTGGCTAGAAACTCCACCTTCTTTCCATTGATATCTCAACTGTTACGGCTCTCCGGCCACAATTTAGCATAGCTTTGTACTTTGTTAACCAGTCCACTCCAAGAATGACATGTAAGGTTTTGGTGTCTAAGGCAATAAGGTTGGCTAGAAACTCAACTCCGGCTATAAGTAACCTAGCTCCTAAACATCACACTCTAGAGCTTAACTCTTCTACAAGCGATTGGACTAACAACGTATGCTTAAGATACATAACTTTTAAATTATTCTTGGTTGTAAAAACTCCATAAACAAACGAATGTGAAGCTCCAGAATCAAACAAAATTGATGGAGGTATTGAGTTAACCAGAAACTTTCCCTATACGACGTCGGGTGTTTCCTAGGCTCCTTCCAGAGTGACGTGGTTGACACAAATTCGACCCACCGATCGCGTGGCGCCCTATGGCTTGGCTGGCAACTTGAGAGTCTCATTGGTTGTTGCTTTGAGCTGGCGTCTTGGCTGGTGTAGCTCCAAGGTTGAAATGTACTGGTGTCACTGTTCCCTTTTGAGGACAATGGTTGGTGAAGTGTCCTGCCTGTCGGCAGGTATAACAAATTCTAGCTCTATTTTGTTGATTGCCCCCTTGATTGGGTTGATGGACGCAGGGTTGCGGAAGTTCTGAGCAGCTGGACGAGGTGCTGAAGTTGGTGTAGGTGTTATGAATGAGTTCCGTGGCGGAAAATAAGGGAACTGATGGGGAGCTGTCCTTTCTCTCTGCTGAGACTAGTGGCTTCCTTGCTGAACCATCTGCGCTTCTGGTTGTCCTCCAACTCTTTGCGCTTATCTTCAAGGATCAAAGCTTTATTGACTAGCTCGTAGAAATTTGGAAAGGTATGGGTGATCAAACTGACTTGCAATCCAGTATTCAATCCTTTCAGAAAACGTCTCTAACGAGTCTTGTCAGTGGCGACATCTTTCGCGACATAGTGGGCAAGTTGAGAGAATTTATTGAGGTGGTCAGTCACTGATATGCCTCCTTGCTTGAGCTCATAAAATTCATCTTTCTTCAGATCAATAATTCCTTCTGGCACATGATACTGGCGAAAAGCCATTGAAAATTCTCCCTAGGTAATATTTTGTGGTGTCTCATGTGCGGCACAGAAGTTCCCCCACCATTCGGCGGCAATGCCCTCTATCTGATAAGTCGCATAGAGGACATTCTCATGATCATTGCATTGAGTGATTAGTAGATTCCTTTCAATGACACAAAGCCAATCATCGACCTCAACTGGTGAGACATGCCTAGAAAAGGTTGGTGGACGAGTCCACATGAACTCGGCAGGCTTCGATGGTCCATAGTGACCACGAGCGGCAGGTGCTCCATTGCTGTTGTTGTTGTTCGGATTATTATTCATATTTTGCATCTAGTTCATCATCGTGTACATCATATGTGTCTAAGTAGCCATAAAAGCTCCAAAGTTTTACAAATCAATTGGGGTGCTTATGCGGATTGCTCTCGTTGGTGTTCCGCTCATTCTCTCCCGACCCATTGGTTCCTAAACCATCGGGCAAATTGCGTTGCGAGTCTAAACCATCTGGCAAACGCTCCATGGGTTAGATAAGGTAGCAGGCACAAGATAAGTTAAGAACTAATCGATGATGTAGATTAAACCCAACAAACATAGTTCCAAGAAATCAACTAAAACACTTATTTATTAATTAGGGCCTTAGCATGACTGCAACAAATGCATAAGGGCCTTTGCAGCTCATACTCGCACGCAAGAAAAATAAACGCAAACCTAACACACAAACTACCGCCTAAAGCGCGATACTCCTAAACTCACATGAAATGATGACTCATTACATGTCTAAGCAATCTACTCGTATCTAACCAACCCACGTTAGTGCTATGATAATATCAACTAATAATAGACCAATCTAGGGTGACAAGATCATGGCATTACAATAAGCAAGGTGGATATAAACAACTAGGATGATTAACTAATCCCAAAGCATTTAAATAAATACGTAAAGTAGAATGCATTACTTTGAATCAAAGTAATTTTGAAAACTACGTTCAACATGATCCAAGGTACAACTTGTCTTAAAACAAGTCCTGGTACAAGTCTTGGTCTTGGTCTTGGCGAACTCCTTTGAAATTCCGCGAAAAAACAACGTCTACTCACAAACGAAGTAAATAAATAAAAATTGAGAGGAAAACAAACTCCAAAATTTTAATAAAAATCTCAAAAAAATAGACCTCAAATTTAAATAAATTTAAAATTTTGAATGGGCTCAATCAGAGTTCGGATGAAGAATATATGGCTTCTGGAAGATCTAAACTTAAGAAAAAATACCAAAATTGGAATTTCTAGAATATCCAAATTATTTTTCTATTGAAAAATCTGGATTATGACATCGGCTGATGTCATTATTGATTTTTAGAATTAAAACAAATCCTAGGAAAAAGGCTCTGAGACGGACATGTGGGCCCATGATCTATAGACTGGGTCCACGGAATTGATTCATGGTCTACGGGTGCACTGGTCTACGGGATAGTGGACTGACAAGGGGGCCCACAAGTCAGAGGCATGGCTTAAGGTGGACTGGATCTACTCGTAATTGGGTTTTGGTTTGGATCTGATGGACACGCAGGCACGCACATGGCGCTGATAGGGACACCACGTGGTGGACATTATAGGCGCTGGTCGAAATGGGCTACCGACGTGGATGGCAACGGGCGATCCCGCTCGAGGTCCGATGGATTCCGACGAGTGACGACGTCTCGTCAGCATCGAAGGGTACCAGCACGTAGAAGAGACTATTGCGCATCTATTGATGCAATCAACGTGGTTTGGGGACGGTTGAGGTTCACGCGTGGCCATGAGGTTTTGGTGGCGGAGAAGGTTCGGCTGTTTTCGGGAGATCGCTCCGGAAACGCTTCGGCGACGTGGAGGGGTGCTGGACGTAGAACTTGTGACGGGGGACTTGGCAGTGCAGTCAACATTGATGGAACGACAAAGATGGCGGAGCAATTCGAAAATGAAAAGCTCCGATGACAAAACCCTAAAACTTTGATTGCGGTGGCGCTAGGGTTCTAGAGGTGGAGAGGATGGGGGCTTCGGTATCAGGGCGAGAAGGCGATCCTAGGGGGCCCTTTTATAGGGTGAGGGCGAGGCCGAGAGGGCGTATTGGTGGTGGAGCTCTTTTCAGAAACATTGACGAGATAAGGAAATAGAGGGGATTCGGGGAAGATACGATCTCGATTCGGTTGCGGTTTAGATAGAGATTCTAGATGGTGAGGTTCATGCGGAGAATCCGGGTTGTTGGAGTTGTTGCCGGACGGAGCTTTAACGAGCGTCACTGGCGGTTTCGGCTGAAGCTCACGCGGAGACGACGACGCGAGGTCAGGGATGACCTGACGCGTGGGACCCACCTCGATGGAGCGAAGCGCCCGCCTCGGATGGGCTAGAGCGGAAGGAAAGGCAGCCGAGGTGGTCATGCACATGGTGTGGGTCGGGAATAGGATTTGGGTTTTGGCCCAAACCCTTTTATGAGATTATTAATAGTTTTCTATTTTAGAAAATGCAAGTGGCAAATAGAAAATAGCAATGAACTCAGAAAAATTATAGAAAAATCTAGAAAATATATCCAAGCCCATAGAACCCAAATAAAATAGTTTTGATAATTATTCAAATATTGACATTAATCATATTAAATTATTTTGATACTGAAAGTCCATTTTAAGCTTTAAATTAAATTCAAATAAAACTCTAGGGTGAATTTTCCAACTACTAACTATTCAAAATGTTTTAAAGCTCGTAACATTGGGATGTCTACAAAAGATCACGGATGCAAAACTTGAAAATTTCCATTTGAGCGATACCACGAGTGACGATCAAATTACCTTCTTTCTATAAGAATCGACAACACACTACCAATTTATTGCTGATAATCTTACTAACATCCAGAATAATACACTGTTAACGTAAATTCATCATAGTCTACCCTTCCATTGTACAGCTCTCTAAAAACTCACCAAATTATTTCATACTACTTTATCATCTCGTCCTCAAATCGAGAGTCCACCAAAAGCTTACAAACTACTACAACAACAACTTTATTTTAGCAAAGATCTACTACACAAATCAAAATATTATACCAAAACCCTTTCATTATGGACATGCTATCGTCTGACAATTCCACTATCATGAAAGCATAGGCCACCAATTAAATCCCACAGTTCAACTCTTATAGATGCTCAACACCAAACGTCAACACACAATTGTTGCACTCCAACCACTGTTGCTATCAACTGACTTCATCAAGAAATCTAGATGCTACATACTTTCCTTTTCAAATCACATGAACAATCACAAATACATGTTCAACTGTCCATCCTCATATTCATATTTCGGTGCAAAATCCCGACAAAACTTCCAAAATCATAGCCTTCCATCGATCAAAAAGTCTCAACAACTCTGCAACCAAATTCGTCCAATTATTCTAGTTAAAATAACTATCTAGAAACTCCTTCCATAATATAAAATCATCTAGTATCTACAGATAAGATAACTCCAATATTAATATCCACAATGGTAATAATCTAGCATCTCCCCAACTTTTCCTTCCCACACAGTAAGATTAATCCACTGAGATCAACTAATCCAACAAGTTTAGCAAAACTAAATAATTTTAATGATCATACCAGTCATCAATGTTCTACAATTCTTAATAACTCCTTTTAATCCAATTAGGTATAGCCATACTATTAATCATAGTTCATCAAGAACTACCACATGACACCATCAAGCTAATCAACTTTCCTTCCAAGGTTCTTGGTTAAGATTGATTATACATCACACTACAGACCCAACTTGATAACCCATACCATATCCATTAATTTATTTAATTACAACTTTTAACTTAACCACAACAAGACATCGCTAAAGAGTTTTAATATTTTCTTTTATAACAGAGAAGCATTCAACTTCAATACTCAAAATACCCAAAAGAAATACATTGGGTCAAAGCTTCCACATGTTAAAGGACTTGAAAAAGAAAACTTTCGTTATCCAAAATACCAAGCTAACAAATGAGTCATTTTTTTCCCAACAAGAAAGGCAGATTTCTCGTGAAAAGATCAACCTTGCAAATTAACGATGTTCACAAGAAACAACAGATCAACAGTCAGGAGAACAAATAATAACTTAATAGAACCAACAAAGACCAATGAAAATACATCAACTGCATTGTAAATACTAACCCAAGAAAATTCATCAACCGCAACTATAACAGGAATAATCAAATTCAAACTCAAGGAAGAAAACAACTTTTCTAAAGAAACATATCCTCAACACCTGTAACTAAGTTACCCGATGTAAACACTTCACCACTATCATACAACAAACGGTGATATAACTTGGCCATGCCTATGGCCACAACCACAATCTCTACCTCTCGACTATCATGACCTATAGCAATCACATAATCAAATCATAAGTAGTCAGAACAAATTCATAACATAAATCATCAATACAACATAACAGGCGTAAATGCGATACTCATCCCATTCCCACCATCATGCACCAAAGGTGTCAAAATTTTAAGTTAATTAACCATTATCAAATTTTGGTTTATTTTACAAGTCCTAAAACAAGTTTTAGCAATTTTAGGTTAACTAAGTTATTAATCTATTCACCATGGACCTGAAGCCCGCTCTGATACCAACTGTAACACCCTGGCTATTCGGAAGCCAAGATGCTACCAAAAGTTTTATCATACACTTCATTTGCGGAACTATTAATCAATTTGCTCCAAAATTAAATAGTCAATACAAAGTAACGAAAAGTATTTAACCGCTCAACCACGTAATATAACCAAGGAATTAAAATTACGTTCGTCTCTTTAATCAAATAACTTAGCAAAACATCTTTATAAATAAGTGAATCTTTGAGGTGTGTGAAACATGCTTGGACTACGCCCTCCCGCTAGCAACTATATCATCATGGATCACCTAAAAAAAATAAACCTAGGAAAACAAGGGTGAGTCGAAACTCTGCAAGCACCACATCAATCTCACAGTGTACAAAGGAACAAATCAATAATCAAGACAGTAGAACATATCTTCCACGAATGCGTGAAATCGCATAGTATGAATGCATACATGGAATGAAAAATGGACCTCTCAACTGCATATACCGGTATAGCGAGTGATACACCCGTCGATGTTTACTTAAGCCCGTACTTCACAAAGTACGGGGACCTAATCACCGTATGAAGAATGTTTCATACGGGTGTCCGAGTTGCCACATTGGAATGGTGGTCAACACTGCCCACATTGGAATGGTGGGTCTCATATGCCCATATTGGACTGATGGAACTTTTAAGTTTCCACTCCTGTGGACGGCAGGAGTCAAATGCATGGCCAAAATGAAAGTCATGCAACAAAATCTTATCACATCATAATGAAGAATAATACGAACATACAAACATGAATAACCAATCTAGCAACTCATCCACACATTTTCATCAACCTTCATTATGATAAGATAAGGTACTTGCCTTCCGCGATGAGACGAGCTAGGAGGTAACGACGGAATCTCTTCACTCCCTGCCCCACCGCCTACATAAATATTTATTCGAAATAAGAATAATAAGCCATGACGTGGCTACAAGCGTTTTACCATAACCCTCTATCTAATCAACATAACCAAAAACTCAAAATGACGAATTAACTAATCACCAATATCGCCCTTCGATCAGCAAGATGCGAGAAAAATCGTAATTAAATATCTGTAACTCCGAATGACTTGAAACCAGTGCTCAAATACTCTTAACGTAACAGGCTACGAAACTCTAGTTTGTGCAATCCTTTGATTCGGCAAAAACAGTGGCCTAAACAACATTTGAAAACACTAACAGATATCTGCCCAGATTTCAGAACAGTGGTAAATAAAATGAATTAACTTTTATTCTACTGATCCAATGGAGGTGATCTTTATCAACTTGGAAAGATAATTTAAAGGGCTACAATAACCTATTTGGGCGGGGGTTCTGAATTTGAATGTAACTAGATCACAACCGAGGAGCAACCGACAGTCTCCAAAATCTCTGACAGACAGAGTAGTGTGCGGTTTAAAAATTCATAACTCCTAAACCACAGGGTGGAATCTCGTGATCTCGGTGCCAAAAGAAAGCTAAAGAAACGAGGAACAAAACTCTAGGAGACGAAAACCCAAGATTCGGCCTCTAACTAATTCATAATGGCCCGACAAGAAAATCTGCCAAAACACATCAGCTGTCCTGAACAGTCGTGGTAAAACTACTATATCTCCTAAACCATAACTCCAAATCAAATGATCTCGGTGCCTAAAGAAAGCTAAGATCAAGGGCTACAACTTTCTAAGAGGTGGGAAGATCAGAAAACGTACGGAACTTACCCAAATCCGATGAACAAATCTGGCGCACGACAGGGAGGAGGGTGGCGGCCGGTTGGAAAGGGGGAGGAGTGGGTGGTGGCTTGGGAAGCGGAGTGGGGAGAGAGAGAGGAGAGGCTAGGGTTTGGGGGGGAGGAAAAACCCCCCTTTGGCTGGCCCCTCTCATGGGCCCCTCTTGGGTGCCTGTGCCTATGTATCTTGTCGAAGATCATTGAAAACCCCCTGCCGATTCAGGAAATTTCAGTTCTTGTTTGCCTTTTCCCTCCCCAGCTACTTTTCTAATTACCCGATCCGAATCCAGGGTATTACATTGTGTAACTTCAATCTGAACATGATGTTTATGGTTGAATTAGAAGCTTAAATTTTTCCTTCGGTTGGGTGGTTAAATTGGTTTTACACCCTGTGAGGTGATTCATCTGTGCTAAAAGATACAAAAAAACTAGTTCAACTAGGCATAGTTTGTTTGCATTTGCTGGCAGTTAGAGTAGCACCATTGGATCCAAAATCCACTGCCAAATTTCCTTGCACAATAGATGGAGCGCAAAAGTACATGTGGATATTGTAGCAGAAAATATAAGCCACCAGATCGTAAAATGGACAATCAAGATCATGTGCAATCGCTGTTGTGCAGGTATATCCGAACTCCAGATGGAATATTCGTGGTGTAAAATGGAATATATTATCTTAACTAATAAAAGAAAGAGTTTACCCTTACACAGTGGGAGGATAGTCTCACCTTTACGTACGTAAAAAAGCCAATAAAATCCCGTGTGCACTGGGACTACCGTGTCAGCTACGACACGTCCCTAACGTGGCCACTCCTCGCATCTGCACCATCGTCGTCCCGCTCTTCTTCCTCCAATTCTGCGCCTTACCCCCTATGGTCCGCCTAGCCTCACACCCACATCGGCTCCACCGCTCTTGATTCACGCGTCTTCGATCTCGTCATCGCTAGAACCACCCTCGCAACTGAGCATCCGCGTGCGTCCCCCATCCCTCGGCGCTTGTAGAGTCCTACACATCACATTCCTCTTCTCCATGCCACTCTCGCCCTAGGCTCCGTCGCCGCCGCTCCACCCACTCCCCCGCCCCCATCTCCTCCCTCACCCTCTCATCTCGTGCAAAGTTTGTGTTTTTATTGCTACACACCAACACTCCGCTGATGTCAAACGTTACTTCAACTCTTGAAAACTTTCTTCACAAGCTGAGGTCCAACTGAACGTTTTCTCATTCTTCAATAATTACGTAAGAGGCTTAATAATCGTCGAGAATCCTTCAATGAAGCGGTGATAATATTTCGCCATTCCCAAGAAACTGCGAATCTGAGTTACTGCCTTGAGTTGCTCCCAATGCAGTACTACTTTACTTTGCCGGGGTCAACTGCTACTCTGTCTGTCAACACATGACCAAGAAAATCGACATCCCTTTTCTAGAAATCACACTTGTTGAGCTTAGCATACAACTGATGATGTCTAAGTTTATCTAGGATTAACCTCAGGTGTTCAGCGTGTTATTCTTCTATCTTGGAATAAACCAAAATATCATCAATGAACACAACTACAAACTTGTGCAGATATTCCATGAATACATTATTCATCATGTTCATGAAGTACGTAGGGGCGTAGGTCAGACTAAAGAACATGACTAAGAACTCATAATGTCTGTACCGCGTTGAGAAAGCGGTCTTCGGTATATCCTTCGGGCAAATCTTCAACTGATGGTATCCTGACCGTAGATCAATCTTTGAGAACACTCCGGCTCCTTTCATTTGATCAAACAATCATCGATTCGGGGCAGTGGTATTTGTTCTTGATGGTGACTTCATTAAGAGCATGATAATCAATGCACATTCTCATGCTTCCACCCTTCTTCTTGACAAACAAAACTGGTGCTCCCCATATCGATGAACTAGGTCTCACGAAACCTTTCTCAAGAAGTTCTTCTGTATGTTTCTTCATTTCTACTAACTCATCGGCTGACATCCGATAAGGTCCCTTAGAGATTGGTGCTGTCCCGGCACTAGATCGATGACAAATTCAATGTCACGGTCCGGTGGTATTCCCGCCAATTCCTTTGGAAACACATCTGGATATTTTCTGACAATATGTACATCCTCCGAAGAAACGGTCTTCAGACTATTGACCAACATATGTCCATCCCGTACTGAGGTGGCTAGAAACTCCACCTTCTTTCCATTGGTATCTTCAACTGTTACGGCTCTCCAGCCACAATTTAGCATAGCTTTGTACTTTGTTAACCAGTCCACTCCAAGAATGACATGTAAGGTTTTGGTGTCTAAGGCAATAAGGTTGGCTAGAAACTCAACTCCGGCTATAAGTAACTTAGCGCCTAAACATCACACTCTAGAGCTTAACTCTTCTACAAGCGATTGGACTAACAGCGTATGCTTAAGATACATAACTTTTAAATTATTCTTGGTTGTAAAAACTCCAGAAACAAACGAATGCGAAGCTCCAGAATCAAACAAAATTGATGGAGGTATTGAGTTAACCAGAAACTTTCCCAGTACGACGTCGGGTGTTTCCTAGGCTCCTTCCAGAGTGACGTGGTTGACACAGCCTCTGACCACCGACTGCGGCGCTCCTATGGCTTGGCTGGCAACTTGAGAGTCTCATTGGTTGTTGCTTCGAGCTGGCGTCTTGGCTGGTGTAGCTCCAAGGTTGAAATGTACTGGAGTCACTGTTCCCTTTTGAGGACAATGGTTGGTGAAGTGTCCTGCTTGTCGGCAGGTATAGCAAATTCTAGCTCTATTCTGTTGATTGCCCCCTTGATTGGGTTAACAGACGCAGGGTTGCGGAAGTTCTAAGCAGCTGGACGAGGTGCTGAAGTTGGTGTAGGAGTTATGAATGAGTTCTGTGGCGGAAAATAAGGGAACTGCTGGGGAACTGTCCTTTCTCTCTGCTGAGACTAGTGGCTTCCTTGCTGAACCATTATGCGCTTCTGGTTGTCCTCCAACTCTTTGCGCTTATCTTCAAGGATCAAAGCTTTATTGACTAGCTCTTAGAAATTTGGAAAGGTATGGGTGATCAAACTGACTTGCAATCCAGTATTCAGTCCTTTCAGAAAACGGCTCTAACGAGTCTTGTCAGTGGCGACATCTTTCGCGACATAGTGGGCAAATTGAGAGAATTTGTTGAGGTAGTTAGTCACTGATATGCCTCCTTGCTTGAGCTCATAAAATTCATCCTTCTTCAGATCAATAATTCCTTCTGGCACATGATACTAGCGAAAAGCCATTGAAAATTCTCCCTAGGTAATATTTTGTGGTGTCTCATGTGCGGCACAGAAGTTCTCCCACCATTCGGCGGCAATGCCCTCTATCTGATAAGTCGCATAGAGGACATTCTCATTATCATTGCATTGAGTGATTAGTAGATTCCTTTCAATGACACAAAGCCAGTCATCGACCTCAATTGGTGAGACATGCCTAGAAAAGGTTGGTGGACGAGTCCACATGAACTCGGCAGGCTTCGATGGTCCATAGTGACCACGAGCGGCAGGTGCTCCATTGTTGTTGTTGTTGTTCGGATTATTATTCATATTTTGCATCTAGTTCATCATTATGTACATCATATGTGTCTAAGTAGCCATAAAAGCTCCAAAGTTTTACAAATCAATTGGGGTGCTTGCGGTGGGATTGCTCCTGCTGGTGTCTGCTCATTCTCTCCCGACCCATTGGTTCCTAAACCACTGGCAGCAGCGTTGTGAGTCTAAACCATCTGGCAAACGCTCCATGGGTTAGATAAGGTAGCAGGCACAAGATAAGTTAAGAACTAATCGATGAGGTAGATTAAACCCAACAAACATAGTTCCAAGAAATCAACTAAAACACTTATTTATTAATTAGGGCCTTAGCATGGCTGCAACAAATGCCTAAGGGCCTTTGCAGCTCATACTCGCACGCAAGAAAAATAAACGCAAACCTAACACACAAACTACCGCCTAAAGGGCGATACTCCTAACCTCAAATTGGGTAAGCCTAAAAACTTTAGCGAACTAAGTTGCTCGGGTAACCTCCATAGCCACGGTGGTGCTCCTGCCTGCTATAGACTTGGAAATGGGCAGGCATCCTTGCAACTTGGTCTTGGTGCCCCGAGACTGGTGCAACAAGAGCAGGAGGCTCGGGTGCAGGCATAGCTGGCTCCTCTGGCTCTGCTGGCTCTTCGGGTTGTTCTGGTTCTTCATGTTTTTCGGGGTCTTCCTCTATATCTTCTTTTGGATCCTCAGGGTCTTCCGGCTCTTCCTCGTGCTCATGTTGACCGTACAGTGCTTCTTCCAAGAACGTACAACAACTTCCGCAACTCTGCGGCAAGCCATCCCTTCTTATCACCATAAGTCTGGAGTCGGGGCATCTGTCAAGACGGACGATAGGGTAAGAACTAATTTAAAATAGTGGAAAGAGAAAATTTTCATCAATAGTTGAGTCAAAAGAGACATAAGAGAAGTTAAGCAATTCAATTAATCTAGCAAGTTAATTTTTACTTTAGAAAACAATTTGGACAGTCTAACGATGGCTGATCTAACTAAGGTCAAGACCTATAGTCAGTATGGCTCTGATACCACCTCTATCGAGACCCAAAAATGCAATTTTGGGCCCTCTGTGTATTATGCACTAGTTCAGGATCACGCTAGTGCACAAAGTATCAACATATATGAATATCGATCCACCCAAGATGAATAATAGCATAAACGATTAATTTGAATAACAAATAAGGGTTTTGACCTTATGGTCGAGTTTACATTTATTAAGCCTCGTTGGGCTACCGATAATTAAATAAGCAGCGGAACAAATAAACTTCAGCGGAATCTCATCAATTCGCCACAGGCAACCGACTGGGATCAAGACCTAACGATCAGCACCTTCGTAGAACTCCTCCTCGAAGGCAGGTCAATACTCCTCCACTTCTGCTGATTGATTATAGCAAGCATAAGTACACAACCGTACTCGCAAGTTATACCACAGAATGTAATTTATAGATAATGGTTTATTCCAAAGGAATGGTTTTTGTGGTTATTTTGTATAATAGCAACATTTTACAATTTAATACAAATAATAGATTGAAAACATAACTTAAAATAAATAAATATTAATAATTCAACAATTGTTTTCACAAAGAACATAAAGTCTAATCAAATTATTCACATAGCCATATGACTTAAATCACACAGCTATCACATCCCAAATATTTTATGAAAATCTAACTATCGTGTGAAATTCCTGAGTATGTCCATGATCGCGAACACGGCTATTCAAATAGATTGTTTAACACTCTGCAGAGGTTGTACACTTTACCCACACGATACAATCAGTGTAGCTAGCACTAATCATAACAAAACTTTCAAGGAACTTCATCTAAAGCATTGACACTCTCGGTGTGTTTTACTGACAGTACTAACGCCCACACAGAAAATTAGTCCATCGCACACCGTTGGACAAGGAAGTGGTGAATCGTCCCGCGATGTGAGCCGCCACAGAGATAAAAATACACCTCCACCCTAACACAGAGCCTAACCTACTACCTGAGTGGCCATGTCGAGACTCCATAACTTACTAAGTTAGGTCCGTCCTATACCAGGCATGCGGTCGTACAGTTGTGGCTTTGTTCAATGCCGCACAAAGTTAAGTCGTTAATTGACCAAGGCAAGACTTTCAATTTCTAACAAAATAATCATTCTTTTAAATTCCCACGCACTGAGCTCCACCATATCACAGAGTTTTCACCACTTGCTTCAGTCTAAATCTTTTTCCACCCTGTTGGTTAAGTGTAACACATGCCATCAACAAGTAATATCACATAGCACACATAGTTTTATCATAAAGTTCCATAATCACTTAGTCAGATTAATATTTGCAACTCACATGAAATGATGACTCATTACATAGCTAAGCAATCTACTCGTATCTAACCAACCCACGTTAGTGCTATGATAATATCAACTAATAATGGACCAATCTAGGGTGACAAGATCATGGCATTACAATAAGCAAGGTGGATATAAACAACTAGGATGATTAACTAATCCCAAAGCATTTAAATAAATACGTAAAGTAGAATGCACTACTTTGAATCAAAGTAATCTTGAAAACTAGGTTCAACATGATCAAAGGTACAACTTGTCTTAAAACAAGTCCTGGTACAAGTCTTGGTCTTGGTCTTGGCGAACTCCTTTGAAATTCCGCGAAAAAACAACGTCTACTCGCAAACGAAGTAAATAAATAAAAATTGAGAGGAAAACAAACTCCAAAATTTTAATAAAAATCTCGGAAAAATAGACCTCAAATTTAAATAAATTTAAAATTTTGAATGGGCTCAATCAGAGTTCGGATGAAGAATATATGGCTTCTGGAAGATCTAAACTTAAGAAAAATACCAAAATTGGAATTTCTATAATATCCAAATTATTTTTCTATTGAAAAATCCAGATTATGACATCGGCTCATGTCATTATTGATTTTTAGAATTAAAACAAATCCTAGGAAAAAGGCTCTGAGACGGACATGTGGGCCCACGATCTATAGACTGTGTCCACGGAATTGATTCATGGTCTACGGGTGCACTGGTCTACGGGATAGTGGACTGACAAGGGGGCCCACAAGTCAGAGGCATGGCTTAAGGTGGACTGGATCTACTCGTAATTGGGTTTTGGTTTGGATCTGATGGACACGCAGGCACGCACGTGGCGCTGATAGGGACACCACGTAGGCTGACACATAGGCGCTTGGCTGAGCTGGCGGCTCACGTGGATGGCAACGAGGCAGTGGCGCTCGGGTCCCGATGGATTCCGGTGAGCGACGACGTCTCGTCGGCATCGAAGGGTACCAGCACGTAGAAGAGACTATTGCGCATCTATTGATGCAATCACTGGTGGTCGGGGACGGTTGAGGTGGCCGGCGGCGAGGTTTTGGCGGCGGAGAAGGTTCGGCTGTTTTCGGGAGATCGCTTTGGAAACGCTTCGGCGACGTGGAGGGGTGCTGGACGTAGAGCTTGTGACGGGGGACTTGGCAGTGCAGTCAACATTGATGGAACAGCAAAGATGGCGAAGCAATTCGAAAACGAAAAGCTCCGATGACAAAACCCTAAAACTTTGATTGCGGTGGCGCTAGGGTTCTAAAGGTGGAGAGGATGGGGGCTTCGGTATCAGGGTGAGGAGGCGATCCTAGGGGGCCCTTTTATAGGGTGAGGGCGAGGCCGAGAGGGCGTATTGGTGGCGGAGCTCTTTTCAGAAACATTGACTTGATAAGGAAATAGAGGGGATTCGGGGGAGATACGATCTCGATTCGGTTGCGGTTTAGATAGAGCTTCTAGATGGTGAGGTTCATGCGGAGAATCCGGGTTGTTGGAGTTGTTGCCGGACGGAGCTTTAACGAGCGTCACTGGCGGTTTCGGCTGAAGCTCACGCGGAGACGACGACGCGAGGTCAGGGACGACCTGACGCGTGGGACCCACCTGGCAGTGGAAGCGAAGGCGCCCGCACGGATGGGCTAGAGCGGAAGGAAAGGCCGAAGGCTGGGCCGCACAGTAGTGGGCTGGCGGGAATAGGGTTTGGGTTTTGGCCCAAACCCTTTTATGAGATTATTAATAGTTTTCTATTTTAGAAAATGCAAATGGCAAATAGAAAATAGCAATGAACTCAGAAAAATTATAGAAAAATCTAGAAAATATATCCAAGCCCATAGAACCCAAATAAAATAGTTTTGACAATTATTGAAATATTGACATTAATCCTATTAAATTATTTTGATACTGAAAGTCCATTTTAAGCTTTAAATTAAATTCAAATAAAACTCTAGGGTGAATTTTCCAACTACTAACTATTCAAAAGGTTTTTAAAGCTCAGAACATTGGGATGTTACAGACTCCGACAACAACCAGAGATGAGTTGAGGGCGCAACGGCCAGGCTCGAGCGGAGAGGCGGGAGGCTCCGACGACGGCGCAGCAGATCTAGCGACGGCAGGGCGGCAACTCGGGCTCAAGGTCCAAGGCGACGACTCGAGCTCGAGGTTAGAGGACGTCGGCTCGGGAACGCTCCTACGATGGTTAGGCGGAGTTCGACTCCGGATCGTGTGCAGCGCGGCCACGGGAGGGAGAGCGACTCCGATTCAAGAAGAGAACTCACGACGGAAGACGAAGCGACTGTGAGCCGAGAAAGATCAGCAGTGGTGACGGGCAAAACCAGGCGGCGGCTGGAAAAAAGAACCAGCGGCGGCGGTGGTTTGACAAAAAAAAAACCCTAGGTGTAGTCTGATACCATGTTATGAATAACGCTTGTATTCATCATAAGGCCAATGGGCCAATATATATACAAGTACAAGTATGACATATATGCAGATAACCCCTTATACAACAGGGAAAATACATAGATAAAAATACACATCTAACAGCACGAAGTCTTTGAACGTGTCAGTCCTCGGCTGGGATTTAATATTGAACTAAAGTTTGACGACAACATTACCTATCAGAGGAGAGACCTTAACCGCACCCTTCAAGCTTTATTGCAAGTATGGCTTGTTGTCCTTGTTCGCATAACACGATTTCAATTACGGGTTTGCTAATTTTCAGTTGCCTAAAATTTTCTTATCCATTAATCACCTACAATTGCACAGTACTAAGTCTAAAATTGCAGCACCAAGTGATGTGCAATTTTAGCACAGCTCTACTGTAACTTTTAGTTCTATTTGTTTTTGTTTTTTTTTTTTTGTATTTGTAGGGTTCACTTAGATTTACTTTTGTATAGTTTAGAAATTTTTTTGTATTTATAAGGTTCAACTACATTTTGTCTAGTTTAGAATTTTTTTGTCTCAACATAGAAACTTATAATATCTGTTATATCAAAATCCTACGACTAAGAAAGATGACCGATGGATAAAGAAATTTCAATCACCTGAAGTATAGACACTCCCTTTCGATTAATTCGTATCCAACCATTTGATCATTGTGAGGTGATAGCCACAACGCTGTTGAATGGTTTGATCAACTTTCCAACCTGATGCAACACGGCTTATGCATGAACTCCAAAGGTTATATCCTGTATTATTTGAAACCCCTTGTTTTAGGTCTGAGTTGTTAGTTTTTTAGTTAGTGGAAGAGAAAACCTTCCCCAACCTCTGTATTCGAGGATACACACAGTCCAAAGTTTATTACAATTACTTTAAAAATATTAATCAAGGCTAAATAGTAGCCCCATAAATCATAATGAAGCAGCAAAACAAACGTCGCAAAAACATAAACCAACATCATAACAAAAGCCGTAAAAACAGTAAACATCCTTATGAAAATAAACAATGACTAAAAGTGTGTCAAACATCTCGAAGCTTATTACATAGCTTTCACCCATTCTTATTGAAGATCTCCCTTGTATTGACCTCCAATGCTTTGCTCCCAGCCACCAAAACCTCCCTCCTTGGCATTGCAAAGTTGACCAAGAATGGATTAAATGGATACATCTGAATATAACTTGTAGATGATGGTTAATAGCATTTTTGTCAAAAACGACATCATTACGATATAACCAGATAGACCAACATAGTGCAGCCCCACCAAAATAGTTGCTTTTAAAATCCAAATTGAGACCTAATAACCAGTTCCCAAAGATATTCCTAACATTATTAGGTCTGCTAACGACATCATTACGACATAACCAGATAGACCAACATAGTGCAGCCGCCCCCACCAAAATAGTTGCTTTTAAAATCCAAATTGAGACCTAATAACCAGTTCCTAAAGATATTCCAAACATTATTAGGTCTGTTAAGATTAAAAGTAATTTGAACTATGCGCCAAGCAAAATGGACAAAGCGACGATCAAAAAACAAATGTTGTATAGTCTCCTTTTGACTACAAAAATAGCAATTTATGTCACCCCTCCAGTTCTGTTTTAATAAGTTATCCTTAGTCAGGGTAACTTCTCTACAAAGGTACCACAAGAATTTTTTTTATCTCAAGGGGTACTTGAATTTTTCATAACTTTTTACATTGAAAACGACAATTGGTGTCACCCAAAACAGCATACATAGATTTGACTAAAAATTGCTCATTCCTATGCAAGTTCCATTAAACTGTATCATTATCCATGGTAAGACGAGCATTGGCTATTCTCATCACAAGATTATTGAAAGCATGCAACTTTGGGCAAATAATCGCTCTCCAAAAACTCAAATTTAAAAGAGTAGTTCCTAAAACATCTGCAACCAAAGTATGTTTCTTCTGGACTACCTGAAACAAAGTTGAATAAAGTTCATAAAGAGGTCGATGTTCAACCCAAACATCCTTCCAAAATCTGACTTGTTTTCCACCCCCAAGATTAAAAGTACAACATTGAATAAAATCAAGCTTTACCTTCAACAATCCCCTCCAAAATTGAGAACCCCAGATATCAAGACTTATCATGCAAATACTTCTTTTTAAGCAAATACTGAGTTGTTAGTTGAAAAGTTTTCTTAGTGTTTGGTCTAGGTAGATTACACTGGTTACCTCTGACACCAGTGCAAGGGAGAATCCTTTCTCACATTCATAGGTCTGGAACTCCCAAAATTAATCTTAGTACTCAACCTTTTGCAGAAAATTCTGGATGTGATTTACTTGCATTTGAGCCTTTTGAGTACACCATAGGTCAGCTAGTTACAGTATGTAGAAATCTCTTCCACATTGATCATTTACTTGAGTAAATTAGACACAAGGAATTGAAGTGCAATCGACAAGTTATACATAGGCACGACTCACAAGCAGATTCTAAATCTTTTTACGATTATTATTCACCAAGCAAATTTTCAGTGACCTGCAGAACGGATGATAATTGGTCTGCGGATGCTGACGATTTCAGTCCAAATCAATATTTTATACAAAAGTTTTACCTTTTTCTGATTTTAGCTTATATAGTTTTAAATCCAATTCTGATGTGCAATTGTTAATTGTTGATTTGAAGGAAACGTTGCCATGAGCACAAGCATCTTTCAGCATTACCATCTTCATCCTTCTATCTTGCATTAGGTACTCTTAACAGAATGGGGAACAGCTAAACGAAACGATCCAAGAAGGAACTCAATTGACGAGGCTATCCGAGTATGCCAAGAGTATGACTTGCATAGGATTGTGTCAGAAGTGAGGGGTTTTCAAGAATCCCTCTGCAGTCGCAAAGCACAAGAGTCCAACCTCGCACTTCTCACCTATGGTCAGCTCAAGTAAGCAACATATATGTATCCTTTTCCTTGTGCTAGCTTGCCATTGTTTGCTTTTCAATCATCTTATTCCTGGGTGTCTTGACTACATCTGCAGTAATGTGTGGGAGTCTGTTTACGTCCAGTATCAGATGGGCGTAAACGGTGTCATTGTTGATCTAGTGGAGGAGATCCCAAATGCTGTGGCAGATTTCAAAAAACCAGACCTCAACCAGAGCACGTTAGGTAGCAGTGTTGGCTTGGAAGGAGCAAAGCATCAGGCCCTCTCACAGCAGCAGCTGGGATTCTTGCTCCCGCTTATACCTGAGTTGGTTCAGCAACCACACTGAAGGTACATAATAGCCGAGACTCCGAGAGAAGTCTCAGTTTTGAAGGATTGTTCAGACATGAGTCAACACTATTTTAGAAGGTACATACTAGAGCACTATTGCTGTCGAACATCCCATATAGTAAAGACTAAAGAGAGTCAAATCATCATAAATTGATTCCGCGTGGGATGATCGATCAGTCTTGTTGCAAATATATTCATGAATATTTTGTTGACTACACGTACAGCAATGTATTGCCAGAATGTTTGGAAAACCGACTAGGCTGCATTTTGAGCATCCATTCTTGGTCTGTTTTCCATTGAGTTGGGTTGTTTTCATGTGAATATAAGCTGTGACTTGACTGATAGCAACCTATAACTCTCCGACTCGTTGCATTTCCTTTTGTATGTGTATGTGTATGTGCATGTGCATGTGCATGTTTTCTTGCTGGAAAGATATTGCGATCCAACAAGAGTGATTAGCTAGAGTTATTCCTGTAAGAACACTGAGGGATGAATATATAACGCTCTGAAGTCTGAACCAAAAATGATCCTATAAGCTCTATTACCTTAAGATAGAATATGCACCATTTGACTTTTTTTTATGGTACCTTGTGCTCCCTCAAGTACCATGGAGACTATTTTGATCCTGGAATAGCATGTAAAACACAACAAAAATGTAGTCCATTTCGACCACTGCTAAATGTAGCAGTATGCCTTTTTTTAATTTTGAAACAAACGCAGTATTATGCTTGAATCTGTTTTAACATACATAGTGATGAGACTCACAATGCAAACGAAGCAAGAACCTGCAAGTGCGTGTGCGGGACATGTTCTTGCTCTAGTACTTTTTTTAGGAGAAACAGCAGGAAAGGATCCTACTGTGCATATAGTAAATAATTAAACAAATTAAACTTATGTACAAAGAACATGGCAAAATGCCACACAAATTAACCAAAATCGTCAATCCAGTACCTCATTGAAGGGGTATATTTATTTATTTATTTATTTTTCTCTATGGACAACCAAGGCAAATTCCACTTTGAAGATAGCTCGCCAACGCTCCAAAGAAGGCATGATGTGTTGAAAACTCTTGTTATTTCTCACTGTCCAAAAGTCCCAAACAGGCCAGCACAATAATCTCCATGAAATAAGGTACTTGAAAGCGAGTCTTGAGTTGATCCAAAATTTCATAAATGTAGAAATTGATGTTCAATTATACCCCTAGCTCAATTCAACAGGCCAAGTTGAATTCATACAACAGGCTAAGTTGAATTGATACAACAGGCCAAGTTGAATTCATAGCATGGTTACCACGGCGCCTGAGAGGTGCCATGACGCCATGGTGTCCACGCGGGCGCCATGGCGTCCTCAAGGTGAGCTAAGGCGAGGGAGCAGAGGGAGGGAGTGGCACTAGCAGATGCACATCAGTAGCACTACTGCACCCGGGAGTGGCGGCGGGCCGGGGAGGGAGGGAGCGGAGGAGGGAGTGGAGGTCGGGGCTCTGAGTACCTGGCGGCCGGCGCGGTGAGGGGCGGCGACGGCTAGCCGGCGGCTAGGGTTCGGCTTCACTTCATGAAGCCACGACCCACGAGCCAAGCCCACTCCAGTCTTCTCACCCGAGTGGCCGAGTCCCCGACGCGGCCTTCACTCATGTTGATGACATAGAACACGACTGTAGTCATTCCCTTCAACGTGAAAGTTTTTTCCTTTTCAGTAGATTTCTTGTATTTAGCCTATCACGAAGTAGTAGCCAAAAGAAAACTTTATGTCTTGACCTACAGGAACTTTGCCAAATCCATTTAAAAGCTGCTGGTATTTCCATATCACCCATTAGAAACTTACAGGCATTCATAGATGAAAAATAATCTTTGTTCCAAATGTAGGACGAAGCTCTAGTAGTTTTTCAGAGGGAGACACCCTTGTAGATCGCACTACGTTTCTCGTAACTCCCAAGGAACTATATATGGTTCTGCATGTCTCACACTCACAGGCATTTTCTCTACAAAGTACAAATTTGAGAACACGGGACGTTACTCATTGCCCCTTGCCGACCTGGACTGAATCATTGACGCACCACCAGGTGCTTCATGCATGCGGCCCTTCCCTGACTTGGACAACAAAAGCTATTTGCTAGTGACTCACTTCACATGTATGCTTGGTCAGCAGAAAACAAAGCAAATGCTTATGCTGCTGCTGCTGCACTTGAGATGATCTTTCATCTGTCAGCTCTCAGTTCATCTCCTTCTAACCATTAAAGAAAGAAAGATCTTCTTGAGGAGCCTCACAACAGCTGAAAGCCTGAAAGAACAAACAACCTGTCACTGTCTGTCCTCTATGATTTGTCCCTGCGGGGTTTTCTTAATCTAGTCTAGAATATATAATCTCGAGCGACCGGAATGTCGGTGACCTAACGGCGCGCCTATGGGCAAATGACAAGGGAGAAAGGATCATTGGCCAATCCATGACTTCCCTTGAGACAAAGGCATCAGCCTAATTTGTCTTCCAAACCTTGCTTGGATTCTTGATGGAGTCCTTGGCTTCTTTCAGCTCTCAATAATTTACTACTAGCTAGCTATAGGCCATTGGGTGTCCCTTGTGGATAGATCATAGATTGGTTAAGAGTGGCAGAGTTGCTTCATGGGCAAGGTCACCACACAGATTAGTCAGAGGCATGCACCCCAATTCCAAAGGCATTGACAGTGGGCTACATTGTGGGGACTAAGAAAGCAACCTGAAAAGGGATTTGTCCTGCTGTGGTGCAAATGTGATGCATTATGCTTTGAAGAAAAGGGTATTAATTCTGGGCTTTAGCTTTCACTAATGGGGGTGCTCAATTCTGATGTTCACATCGCTACGGTGGTGCTGTGAGTTTCAACATGTTAGTGATGCTGAATTGCCGAGCTGTGGCGTCACACTGCAAGTAAGGCTTTGGTAAATTGGCGATGGCTTCTCATGGGGGAAATGCTGAATATTTTCCAGCTCTTCTTCATATGATTGATCTTTACCTAACTGCTGATGGGGTAGCTTACTTGCTTGCTTATTCTCTGCAAGGATTTGAAGGTTTGCTTTTTGTTTAAGGAAAAAGTGACATCACATCACACTAAGTTTGTTTAGACTTGATGAAACGACCCCCTCCTAATTCATTAACCAAACAAGATCTCAATCCAGATAGTCTCACTAGTCCAACCTTCAAGGCATCCAAAACATGCCAAATGAAAATCTGGCCATGGGGTTGCATGTTGTTGAACCGATATCGTCGACAACAAATCGACGAAAAAACAAATTACCAATTTCTGGTTTTTAACCATGGTCGATTTATGAGTTCTGTCAACACTATTGCCTAGTGCTTGCCTGAAGTGTTGAAGGTGACCTGTTGCTTGGCCAGGCCAACTTCTGCCTAACCCTGTCCCCATTTGTGAAATGAAATCTGAGTAGACACACACATCATGCAAATAATTACTAGCTAGTGCATTTTCCTGTTGTTCTCTACTGGTACCAATTTGGTTTCTGAAATCAAATTTCAGATTGCATAATGAACAGCTATATATCACTAAATCTGTCCAATTGTTTGTCTCTTTTCAGATGTTCAAAGATGAATAGGCGATACAGATGGTATAGAACCATATTCTCTAGTTGACCACGAGAAGATTGTTGTTTACATATTCTGCGTACAGCCATTTCAGTCTTTTCAGATAAGGTAGGCAAGAAGACTACGGTATCTAAGCATATTTTAAGCAGCGTGACTTAAGTACAAAGTATATTTTTAGGTATAGAAGCCGAAAAACATTTTTATAACATTTGACCAATGTTTTCAACTATGTGCTGAAATCAAACGGTGACATGTTTGGCAGGGACAGGTGTAGGAGTTCATCTCCTGCGTAAAGGAAAAGGCTGCCTTGCCCCAACTTTGTTCCTACTTAGCTAAGCACTGTGTTGACTTGACCCTGCATAACACAACTTGACATGCGTTATATCCCTTCGCCTTTAATTTTTAAAAAGAAGGTATTGATCTTTTCCTTTTTCCAAAATTGCTCCCTACATCCTAAGATGAGTTTGTTTGCTCATCCTATGTGTTTTAGTTTGGAGCTTAGAGCCTTAGACTAAATGGGTGAAAAACAATAGCCAGTTAGGTACTGAAGTGCATAGGTTTTACTTCTTCAACCACAGACAGAACATAAGATTAGCTTACTTTATGATGCTTCAAGCTAAGTAGCAGCTTCTCTTGTTGCAGAATTGACTGTCACAATGTTAATGACTTGAAGGGTATAATAATTCCAGCAGGTCCGATTGGTTAGCTGGAAAGCTTGAAATCCTCTACTTAAAACCCTGTTAGCAGAAGAAAACTAAGTCATCTAGATCTATTTATTAATACTACAAAACAAGACTACTAAGTCCCCCTAGATCACTAGGCCATTGCATATGGTTTCGTAGATAGATTGCCTCTTTGTGCCTGCATGCTTCTTTGGATATTAGCAAAAGAATTAAAAGTGCAATGAGGTAGGGAGGAGATTTTAAGGCCTTAGCCCCAGAGCAGGGCAAAGAACGTGACTACTTGCGAAGAGAGGGGGAAAAACATGAAAAGCCAAACTGAAAAGATAACTGAGCTTTCTCTACTTGTCACCACCGTATATTCTACTCCCAATCAGAAGCAATTCCTTTGACCAATACAGCTAGTACATGTAGGCGTTGGCCTGCACTGTCCTGGCTAGATTAGATAGGCCAACCTTTATGCAAAAGTGAGAGAAGACCAGATCAAAAGAGAAGGAAATAAATGTCCTAGCCTCCATGTATGAACATACGATGAACAAAAGGCAGCCGCAATTTCAGTCATGATGGAGAATGAACAGAGTTTGTACTTTGTACTCCTGGAATCGTATGCGTACTCGCACATCCATGGTACTTTTCTTGCTTCACTTGCATTGCTTCAAGTAACAACTAGCATCACTTGCTTCTTCTAGAAAAATGGATCTAGAACCTCTGACCAACCCCACAGGAGAAGCTAGTTTGGATCCTAGCCGTTCCGTCTCGAATCCAATGGTTGAAACAAATTTCACATCATTTATAGCCTGAATATTTTGAGGATCCGCTCATTTCGAATCTATATCATTTCTAAACTGAACGTTTTCTGGATCAAATCAAACTTGAGATGTCCTAATTTGTCAGGCCACATTGGGGATTCTACTAGTACTAGTTACAGGGAAAATTTTGCAAAAAAAGGAGTAAATGTTGCGGTAAATCTACAAAAAACTAATATTTTTACATTTTAATTTTGAGTTAAGAAATGCAACGATGTCTGCCGACTAACGAAAATAAGCTTTCTCACTGGCGCATAACATTGCTCTCGATATAGGTCTGCGGAGGGGGTAACTGCTGTTATATGCCTTGCTTGCCCGGGAATTCAAGTAGTTCCATGTCAACATGACAAGTGACATGGAACGTGATGGTATGTGATCCGAATCAAAAGCCATTACATCCAGTGCGGAGCTATCAGCCGAAGAAGAAAGCTTTCTAACACTGAAGCTTCCCATAAAAGGCGAGTGTTCTTTGCAGCATGTGAGATGGCAACGACTTGATCGATCGAGAATACAAGCTGCGGTCGTTTGTTGGGTATAGGTTCGAGGATCGAGGGTAGAGCACTCGTCTTTATCTAACCGTTGGTGTAGCTTTTCCCTGTCGAGATAGCAAGGCTCTGATGCCTGATTAGCCAGGGAGACGAAGGATCGCCTCCAAGCTCGGTCGAGATTCATTCCGACGAACAAGGATGCTCTGATATTTAGCCAACCGGTTAAGGACTAACTTTGTTTATTTCTTTACTTGATTGAGAATAGATGCATGCTATCATTTTTATAGGTACAACCCGACTTACCTCTAAGAAATAATCTATAAAAAAAACTTATCTCTAATAATTCAATCTAATAATAACTTGCCTAGTTAATACCAAATATGGATTCCTAAGTAATAAATTCTTACTAATACGACATTATTGTTCATACATTCCTACGGTGTACCCACTACCGTACTCACCTGGATATTGGATTGTAACAATACATATGTGGTATGATCATAAATTCGCTACTTTTCGATGGATCCCCGTGCTTGAAGAGAGACGGTCAAGAATTCAGTAGCGTAAGGTTTGGAGTAACCGCGATCCATGTGAATGGAATGTTTGAATTACTTGTAGTGTTGCATATGTCGCCACCGTTCATTGGAAGGAAACATATATCTACAGGAACTAACTGTAAAATCTGTATATTATTACCTATTTGGATTAGAGATTAATCAGCAAACAAAGAAAGAGTTCCTGCATTCTAAATAGGCTCTAGATACAGTGGTTGAGGCAAGTAGAAGTTGTGGATCAACCGGCGTCACCCCATGTTTTGCCATGAGTAATTGTCAGTGCTTTTGTATGTGTTTGTTGAAGTTTGAGTTTGGTTTGTGATTGAACAAAATTCAGAATTGTTGTCAAGTGGTAAGCGATCAGACCGGCCAGAGTAGTGGTCAAACCGCCGGGGATGAAAAAGTTGAATTTTGAGGAATGCGAGCAAACATTTGTGTGGGAGTGTTTAAAGACGTGTTTTCCCTGTTTCATGGAAGATGAAGACTAGATGCGAAACTAGATAGAGTTTTGCCAAAAAAAATCCACAGATAGGTGTTTTCAAAATCTGAGAAACGATCTAACCAGCCATGGTTGGCGGTCTGACCGGCCAAAATGATTTTTGTGTTGAATATTTGTTGATTTGGCAATAGTGCATATGTGTTGCATGTTGTGTTTGTAACTAATGTGGATCGGGTTGGAATGAACTTGTGCCTGAAAATAGTTTACTTGGTACATTGTTGTGTGCAGGTGGTTCTGGAATCAACTATGGTCAACAATGAGGAAGACCAGAACTTGGTTAGGAGAACCAATGTCCAAAGCAGTCATGAAGACCGGGTAAGATAGTTGGACTTGTTGTAAAATATGCAGTTTTAGCAAATAACCATAATTAATTCCAGCATAATCATAAGACAATGAAGCATTAATCCACCAACATTTAAATGACCAAATCAATATATACAAATGTAAATTCTCCAAGTCATTTAAATTGAATGAAATGCTAAACATATACCACATGTATATGAAAGAAAACAACATAGAGCTCAGATATTTGAAGTCAATGAGTGCTCTCAGATGTAGAGTTGCAGAAGATTTAATCTTTGCCTTCTCAATAATTTAGTCTTATATTCTTCACAAATTGAGTAAGATAACTAATATTCGGACTTTGAGCTCTAATTACAACTTTATTACCTGTCAAAAGGAATCATGAAACAATAGACAACAAATTATACTTTCAGTCAATAGAAGTTCATCAAAATGCAAGATCACTGAACCAATACTCAAATTAGCCAACAGAACAGTGAATGACTCCTACAAAATAAGATTCACAGAATCAAAGTTCAGCCTTAAAGCCTTTTGGCCAATAATAGTGTAATTAAATAACTGATTAATCACTAATCAATTCACTGATCAGATCCAGAGCACTTGACTACAACCAAAAGTAACAAAAGGAACCACCTTATACCAAAAGACAGCAGTAATCTATTCAAATATAGAGCTCAAAAACTGAACTAGCTATCTAAACAATTTATGTGCAAGACATTATCCTCATTGAGCAATTCAATTGGACCCACCAATTTCACTTTGCAATTTCTCCCAGTACCAGAGGCATACAATCACTAGCACAACACAAATGCAAAGGAAGGGAATGCCACAATACTCAGAGAGCCGAGGGCACTCGAAGCATCGAGAAGATCAACAGACAAGGCACGTCACAAGGACGTTGTCCCAGAAAACCTAGTGCTCAGCTGTGCTATGGTGAGAGGCGAGGTTGTCGGAGATACATAGTCTTACTTCACTCTTGAGTCACCAAAGAAGAAGCCAAGGGTCAGGTAGGATGACGCACAAGAACTCCAAGAGAATGCTTCGGCCGAAGCAACACTCTGAGCACTAGATACCAAAACAATGACACCTTCCTTCCATTGATTTTCTGAACAAGAAAGCACCTCCAGCGAGCTCTCTTAGTAACAATTCCACCCAACTCACCCAGAACCTCACCGACCTTAATCGGGGGATCAAGCTCCAGAGGAACCAACAGAGAGAGTCAAAATGAGAATCACCCCTCACCACTGAGTCAAGAAGATCCCACTCGATGCACCAAGGAAACACAAAACCAAAACACAGATCGGAAAGGAAGATCAAATCAATCTCGGGAAAATTGTTCTTCATTTAGATCCACACATCAAGGGACTCACCTCGTTGGGACTTAAAGGAGAAGAGAAGAGTCAGCCACTCGGTTGCTCAAACGGCCAGCGCCAAAGTGGCCGAGCCGCCCGAGCCATCCGGAGCCACTGCCGCCTCCAGTCCCTCTCCCGAGCGAAAGAAAAGGGAATGAAAACCCTATTCCCCATGCTCTTCACCAAGCCGGAGGAGATAAGGCTTATCTCCTCACAAAGAACCAACCGAAAACCTTTTCAAATGATCTTTTCTCTAATTGGACCCACCAACCAAAAACCTTTTCCAAATAATCTTTTCTCTAATTGAAAAATTACCGAAAAGCCCTCAAGAACAACAGGACTTGGATAAGGCGCAAGATGGACAAGGGCTATGAAGGCACAAGTGGTCAAGGTCAAGCGGGACATGTGGTGCGCTGAGTGACTTGAGTTAGTTTACAAGTGAGGACGGCTCAATAGGATCCAGATGTTTGAGAGGCTTGGAGGGGAGTCATTGGGGCCACATAGAGGATGACAAAGCATGGGTGATGCTTCGAGGAGAAGGATCTGGAAATGATGATTGAGGGGCAATATGGTCACTTTCCCAAAACCGAAAACCATCTAGGAGACTTCATGGACAAAAAGACATGATGATTTTAGGCTATTGGAGCGAAGGGTGAAGAATGATGCTTTGAAAAGCGTACGTGAGTGAAAAAATCGATTGTAACGGGTTCTCATGGGTGTGTGTAGTGGATGTGATTCTTGGTTCATTCTCCTCTAGTGTGATTCGTGCTGAGATACAACTTGCTAGGACTTGTAGGAATCCATCTAGAATCATCTTGGCTGCCTAGATCTCATGAGCATGAGTAGATCAAGTTTTCCCTCTTTTGTTTGGTTCTTGAGCACTTTTCCCTATGATAGATAAAGGTGGAAACATTCACATCGATTCTTGAAATTGTTGATTGGAATGGGTCACAAACATCATGGATAACCGAGTCTCAAATTTGATGCGATTTGAACGAGTAAATCAAAAGCTATGTGAAATTCTTGTTTGAAAAATCGTGTTGTCTTCAAACTATCAGCAGGGGAACACTAAGACCACTGGGCTTGTCGATCAGACCGCCCACCACCGGTCAGACCAGGTGGTAGGTGTCGGTCCGACCGATCAGACCACCCACCACCAGTCAGATCGGGTGGTTGGCGGTCAGACCAGCTTGACAGGGTAAATATCTGAGTCTTGTTTTAAGGTTGCTTCTTCACAGTTGCTCATAACCGTTGGAGTAAAAGGATTATTTAATACCTAGGGGGGAAAGTTGTCGGAATCATTCACCCCTCTTTCTACCTTAACCGATCATAAGTACCTCATAGTTTTTTTTTTGCAAAACCCCTTTTATACCTTTTTTGCAAATACCCCATTATAACTATTGATAATTACATAGAAACCTATAGAAATATAAAACAATGACCTCACTAAAACATGGTTAACTTGTAGTTGACCTCACAAGATAAATTTTTTGGCTCCACGACACGATTGTTGTAAAAGAGTTCCTCAATATCAGTTAAGTAACAGAGGAATGATATAGTGAGCCGCTTAAGATCCACAAACTTGGCTAATTCTTCCACTTAGGTAATGTTACAACTTTTACTAGGGGAGTGGAGCTGGTTCAATTCACGGTCAACCTACATTCACTACTTAAATTTTAGTATTTGACCCTTATTTTCCCCTTAATTAATTTAAATAACGCTCTACTTGTACTTTTGTACACATGCACTGTGATTGCAGAAATTTAGCTGGAAATAAATGATCGTGATCTCTACGTTAACTCCTAGGGCATTAGGAGTGAACATCACTGTACGGTTGAAAATCAAAAATCAAAGGTGAGATCAATTGATACAGTATTTTCGCAACAGCAAAACGGTTGAAAAAATATTTTCAGTGCTGTTGCTACAGTATCTTGATTCGGAGCTACAGCAGAGCACTGTTGGTGTGATGTACCTGTGAAAATACTGCGGTGGACCCGGATCCAGAAAAAACGTGCCGGGTGTTGTTCGTCGTACCCCATTGGAAGGGACCAACGAGAGCGTGTTTCGGGGGAAAGTTAAAAGGAGGAAGAAGAAAAGATGTTGAAAAGTGAGGAGTCACACATCCATTTGCTCTGCCTTTCCAATCCCTCTCATCTCAGCTCAGAAAAGAAAAGAAAAAAAAAGTTGCAACCATACCTTTTCTATTATGACAGCACGTCTGGTTTTTCTTTTTTCTATTATCCCTGATCAGTCTCATCTTGGCTTGATCATTCGATGCAATCACTTTGCAGCAGCAGGTGGATTATGTTCATATAATTGCGTACTGTTTGTTGCTCCGACACCGGAAAGCTGAGGTTCTCAAATCATTTGGGTTTATATGGTCATTTTTGGAGGGGACCTCGTATTATGCTGCAATCCGTGGTCACTCAAATCATGGAGTACGTACGTACTTACAGGCTAGATCACGATGCGTACCAAAACGCCAAAACGGTGCGCTAATTTCACGTTTTGTGTGGAAAAATCTACGTCAATAATGTGATTTGATGGTGTGGTACTTCGAAAATCTAATCCAAGTAACAGAGTAGAAGGTATAATGTTAACACAGCGGTTGGATTTAAGAATAGTGGGATGGTCCTCAACCCTTAAAAATAGGATACAATTGTGCACACATTTAGGATCTGTGTCGAACACAGGAACATCAAAGGAATTTCGAAGAGCGCTGCAGATGTTGTCTATAGAATTACTCTATATCGTATATATAAAACACTCAAGACAACTTCTACGATGAATTGCTTTTTACACGTCTCTATAGATAACTTCTTCATATACAATATATCTTGTTTCTCGTGTTACAGTCTGCTACTGCACGAGAGATGTTCAATTCTCTGTACTCCTCTCTCTCACCCACACCATTTCATGTTCTTCGTAGTAAAATTTACGGACAGCTGATATCACACTGTTATACATACCCTAAGCAGCGAACGAACATCAAGCACCGGTGACTGTAGATAAGTACTCCTTAGTACGAGGCAGGGCAAACCTATCATCCAATGAGCCGGGATACAGGGATAAGCAACCAATGATTGGCCCCCTTTTGCTCCGTTCAGAGACGCAATAGAACTTTTCTTCCTTCTGCAGAAAGTAGTGGCAGAAAATAATATAACTTTTTTTGAAGAAAAAAAAAACAAAAAAACAAAGAGAGGACGAGAAGAGAGCAAGCTCCATATACACCAAGAACCAAACCCAAAGAACTCATGTGTGAGGGAAAGGCGCGGGTCCCACGCGCGATCGCGCACTAGGCTACTAGCGGTTTTGTTCAGCGTCACTGTCGGCCATCGTTGGGCTCCTCCAGCGTGCGGACATCTCGCATCAGCGGCGTGGCGAGTGATCGAGTGCAAGAAAGCAAAAGCAAAAAAAAAAAAAAAAAAAGGCTCCTGATTTGATTCGCCGAGGTGGTGGTGTTGAGGTCGATCTGCCGTCAGCATGCCGTCAGCGTCTCCGTCTCCTTCTTATGTATCAAGATACTGCACGGCTGCACCTTGCTACGCTGGTTGAAGATGCTGTACAAGTAGAAGAGTTGCTCCCATCTCTCATTAGGTTGTGGCTAGAAAACATCAGGACCCTCAATTAAGAAATTGAGCCTCGCTGGCTCAATCCTGAACCTTAACTTCTTTATATCACTGGCCCCCGATCTGGAGAACAAAGGCGATACAGGAAAGCTCCTTTTGTAAATTAGCACCGGTCAAGCGTTTGAGATAGCTTTCCCTCAAAGAATTATTATTATTATTATTATATATATAGGCGGGTGTTACATATCACAGATAAAATAAGACACGCAGTTTTGTGCGTATAGCTACGTTTGTCAATCAAAGATAATTTGTTGACATTGGGGCAAAGATTTTGTGATTGTTTCCACGACAAGTTGTTTGAAGGAAGTCGTGAAAACCACCCAAGGAAAAAAGTACTCTCGCAGCGAAAAGCCGCGGAAGACCTTTGATTTTTGGTCGGACGGTGGAGATTGCTCCATAATAACATGCGCGGTTAATGCAGAGGATCTATTTCCATCACCATGTACCTTGTTGGAGTTACTCTAAAGAGAAAATCCACAATATACCACAGAATAACTGCATAATTCACAATATAACACTCATTGTGAGACTGATATATAGACCAAAACACATATGTCAATGAGACACTGGTGGTACATTATTGTCAGTGACCTTTGCTTGATGTCATTGTTATTGTGTACTAGCAGTAGCTTTTTGCAGTTACATATTGACCACAGTGGTTATCAAGAGCCCGTCATGCGTGATGCATGTATGTGTCGCCACCAGTTTTGTGCACGTTTTGTTTTGGTGACGTGGAAGGTTATGAACAAGAAGCGTAAATCTTGCGTGGTCGATAGATGTACCACGCCACACGCCATATCATAATTTTTTTAAAACAATAATCTATTTTTTCTTCAAAATTATAAAATTATACTTGAGATTTTTTTTAAACAAAATTATACCTTTGTTGCCGAACCGATCCAGTCGTCCAACACCAAGCGACATTAATGCGGTCGGCCAACCGTTTGGCAATATTAATACAGTCGCCCAACTGTTGGGCGATAGGTGCTATCGCTGAACGGTTAGGCGATAGAAGCCTCTAGTCGCCGAACGGTTGGGTGACTGAATGGCTTATATAAAGGGCGCACGACTCGGCCTTTGGCCGAGCGACAGGCGGAAGAAAGAAAAGAGAGGGGAGGAGAGGAAAGAAAGAGGAAGAGGGAGAAGAAGAAGAGGAGAGGGAGAAGGAGAAGAGGGAGGGAGAAGAATAAGGGTATAAAAGATTCGTCCGTGAGGTAATTTTTTTTATCTTGTAGTGTACTTTTTTGTAGTAAGGGTCTGTTTGGTATGACTCTAACTCCTAGCTTCTTAGTTGGAGTAGGTGGAGCCATGCCAAACGGTCCACTCAACAAAAATTGAATTTGAGTTTGAGAATGAGGCAGGTCAGAGTGCATTTTTGGAGTAGCGATCATCCGATTCTGAAAATACCCTAAAATTAAGATAAAATTACCCACCAAATGCCATCCAATAAAACCCTCGCCATCCAATAAAACAAGGGTAGTATAGTCTTTTAACAAAGATCTTTCTCATTCCCGGAGTGAGTTAACTTTAACCAAACACTCAGAGACTACTCCAACTTCTCATAGGAGTGGATCCAAAAGTGAAGCTGGAGTTGGAGCTGTAAAAAATTGGAGCAGAGCCGTACCAAACAGGACCTAAATAAATAGTTTGTAGTATTAAAATAGTAGTATAAATAGCATCTATAGAAAATTTTAGTTAGAGAAAAAAAGTAGAAAATTGGAATGTTGTTAATTTATATGTAAGTAGCACCGGTAGAAACTTTAGTTACAGAAAAAATTAGTCCGTGAGGGAGAAGTAGTGTTGTTTGTGAGAAGTATTGTAGTTGTGTCGATGCATGCGTGACCGACTATTATTCGGTAAATAATTAGAAAGTTGGTAAGTAATAGTGGGTACTTTGGCCGAGTGCAAGAGGAGGATGCATTATTTGTATAGACTAATTAGTACAGGTTAATTAGTATGGACTAATTGACTTAGGTAATTGGTATAGCTCTGTAGAAGACTGGAACACCACTTATAGCATTTCGAGTTGCAAGTTAGTGTCAGAATCGAATAATGACTACTATGCAATAGCTCGGTTTTCAGGTTGAATCGGAATAGTGTACTACACGTTCATTGCAGCCTCTGCCTTAGATAATGAATGACGCCTTGACCATACTGTAGTGTAGTTGTTCACGATAGGCGAAAGGTCGTACAAATGTAAATTATAGTGCAGCAGTACTTGCATATCGTGCTTTGCGATCTGACTAGTTTCAATATTGAAAATATTTGCAGGAAGACATCAGTCATGCATGTACCCACTACATTGAAAGTGTATTACCGTGATGGCACCCTTCGTGATGGTCCGTACGGTGCTGACTTGAGCAGTTTTCCGCAAGTCACCTTGGTACACCCGGACGGCGAAAATGCACGAATCGCGGATGTGATATACTGGCTCACCCGCAGCTTCTCCTTGGATCTTGAGGTGTGTAGCGTCGTCATACAAGGGCTTTGGAGCCGGTCTCCCACTGACATTAGATAGGAGTTGAGAAGACTGATGCACACAGCTGTCTGGAGGTCACACGCAAGGAGGCGGCCCAGGCTTTCCGTCGTGTGGTTGTTCAAGCCACACGTGTTGTCGGCATATTGTTGTGCACCAGGCTCGCGGAGGTTGACACACTACGCCTGGTCAACAGTCGGTGCGTCCACCGACGCCGTCCCGTCCAGCAACACAGCATGCGGGAGGGTCAGCGTGGCCACGTGCGGCACGCCTTGACGAGACGGAGGCTTGGCCAGGCCACGTCTGACACCGTCGCGGCCTGAGGAGGCCAGAGGGACCGGCTGGACACAGCCCCGTACACCAGCAGTGTCGTCGTACGTCGGTCCTTCGGACTCCTTCGCCTTCCACACGCAGCACACGCAGGGCGCGTACGACATACCGTACTTCCCTTCGGACACCTTCTTGTGCACCATGGCGCTAGCCGAGGGTACGTCACGTCTCTGTTTATCAGCACGTATCATGTTTTTTTATTAACTAACATTTTTTTGCGGTGCAGGTGTTCTACCCTATGACGGATTAGGGGCCTCCCCAAGAGACGCGGACACACACAACTTCTTTGTGGATGAGAACCCGGAACCTCAGCCAACACCCACTGAGGTTCTCTTCGGGTCACAGCTTGCCGGTGTGCGAGTACCCACACAGTGGCAGTTATGTCCACCCCTCCGCCTTTCGGTCCCCGTCAGACCAGGCCTCCAGACCGTCTTTCTCTCTCGGGGCCTCGGCCCTGACATCCAGCGCAAGAGGAGGGGGGGCCAAGCGAGCCCGTACGGTAGGATGCGGAGCTGGAGTGGGCCATGGCGACGCGGGAGGGGATGCTAGGTGCGGTTGGCGGGGCCTAGTACGGGGTGTCCTCCTGCACTGGCTATACTTTTGTTCGTTATGTGATACTTAAATTTTGCACTTAATGTGTGATGCATGTAATACTTTTGCGTTCTTATGTGTACTCGTTCGTACAATGCATGTTTGTTCAATGCATATCGACACCTATTGCTTAATGCATGGTATGTTACTGTACGACGGGCATGCTAATAAAGGGAGTAATGTGTTAGCTTGCAGATGACAAGATCAAGCGGGGCTGGCAGCTTTGCGCAGTGACAAGACCAAAGAAGACAACCTTGCGCAGTGACAAAACCAAACGGGGCAGCTTTGCGCAGTGACAGGACCAAACGGGGCAGCTTTGCGCAATAACAAGACTTAACGGGGGCAACTTTTTTTAGCAAGAAGACCAAAGGACAACACTTCGTCTCGCCAACTTTTTAGAACGACTTAACAACACTGACCTCCTCGGCTTTTCGGACAAAAAATAAATGACTCTGCAAAGCAGGAAGTGACAAAACTCTACAAAGTAATATATCACAATACTCTGTCTCGCTATATTTTCAGATCAGCATGACAATACTATACCTCCTCAACTTTTCAGACCGAAAAGACAGGACATGACAGCTCTCTGCAATATAAGACGTGGCAACACTCTGCCTCGCTAGCAACTTTTCGTAATGACAAGGCAACACTCTACCTCGCAGGCTACTCACATGAGATTAACCACACCATGCCAACCCTTTGGTTTATAAAAGGAAGGGGAAGAGATATGGGAGAGAACACTACACAACCAAACCCAATACTTTACCAGAGCTTGCTTCACCACGCCGGGATAGACACCATGAAAAGACAATGGGACGAGATCCGCGAACTAGCAAGGGCTACTGGGGCCCGAGAAGAGCAGGCAAAGGCTGTTGCGGCCCGAGTCCGGCAAGAGGAGCTTGCCAGGATGACAGCTCCCCGCAGTGATGACCCCGTAGCAGCAACCCCTACCAGAACGTTCCAACCGAGTGTTTGCCGCAACACCTGCCAGAGGGGGAGACACCGCCCCTCTGTTGATGCAAGGACACATGCAAGTTCTTCAAGTCTAAGCAGCGGCAGAGCCTGGACATGCATTACTGGAGTTACGCGAACTACTCCAATGACTATCCCGACAGACGTTGGGACACGAGCAACTATCGACAGCCGGTAAGGACCAGTTATAGTGTGTTCCCCTACTATTTCTCTTTCAAAGTACGCATTAACAACCTCTCTCGTCTACCCGTATTCCCCGGATCCGCTATGTGGCTACCGCAAGTGGATCGACAAAAAGATCCACCCACATGACCAATGGACTCTCGACTACGAGGAGTTGAATGTCAAAAGGGCTCGCGAGATTCGGGAAGAGGAGCACCGCAACTAGAGGTGGGAGTCGGTCAGGCTTTTCGACCCACCCAAGTCTCTACGGCCAAAGACGGTCGGCACGGCCGGCGCCGACACGTGGCAAGCCGGGCCGTCCGCCCGAATGGTGGCCGTCTTGCAAGAAGCCACCACGCGGCGTCGACGCAGACGGACAAAGACGACCAGGCACGCCCGGGGGCCGGCCGCAAGACGCCCGTCATGCAGTCGCCTCCGTCTTGCTGTGGCCGCCGCGCCGCTCGCCACGCCGCAGTTCCGTGGCCGCCGCCGCCTCGCCGCCAGCTCCGTCTGCCGTGGCGCCCGCCGCCGCCTCCGTCTTGCCGGGGCGCCTTGGAGGAGGCTGGGAAGGGGCGGGGAGGTGATGGGGAAGGGCCGGGAGTCGCCGCGCCTCGCCTGCCCCTGCGCCGCTGCTGCCGCCCGCCTCCGCCGAGCCATCGGAAGAGGGGCCGGCCGGCCTGCCGGCTCGGCCGCTAGGGAGAGGGCGGACCGTGAGCACCTGATTGAGACGGAGGCGACCGGGAAGGGATGGAGACGGAGGCGACAGGAGAGCCGGAGGCGACGGAAGGGGATGGAGCCGAGGCGACGGAAGGGAGGCGAGCGAGACGCAGGCGAGGGGCGAGGGAGACGAGGCGAGGCGAGAGCGGAGGGGCAACCAGGGACAGAGGGGTGGATGCGGCGAGGTGGAGGCGGCGGGGGAGGCGACGGGTGGAGGGAGCGGAGAGGCGACGGAGACGAGGCGATGGGCGAGCTCATGAGCCATGGAGGCGAAGGGGGGGCGAACCGGCGGGAGCGTAAGGAGACGGAGACGAGGTCATGGCGTGGCGGTCTTGCAGTGCGGCTGGGCTCATGGAAAAGAGAGGCGAGAGACGAGGCGAGGCGAGGCCGGGGGAGCGGGAGAGAGAGAGAGCGAGGCGGGGCGGGGAAAAAGAGTGTGGGGGGGAGGGGAGCGAGAGAGAGAGAGAGAGTCACGGGTCGGGGACGGGCGGTCTGGGAAAAAGAGGGTGGGCCGGGGAGGCGGGAGAGAGAGAGAGAGAAGGGAAAAATAGGGGGCCGGAGAGAGAGAGAGAGAGAGAGAAATGAGAATCATGAGACCGGCGAGAGGAATCCGGTCGGGTGACCGTTGAGAGAATGAGACTAAAGTTTTACTTTCATCAAATCGAAAGAAAATTTTGATGTAATAAGCACAGAGAAGCAACGGCTCCGCGCGATCGTGCTCAGAAACAAGCACTGATCACCGATTTCTTCATCCACTCACAGCTCACCTGATCACGTTATTTCTTCATCTACTCACAGCTCACTTGATCACGTTATTTCTTCATCATCCCATCTACTCTCCTCATTTCTTCAACATCCATCTACTCTCCTAATTTATTCACCATCTATTCACCCATTATGTCGCCAAGGAGCCGAGCACCAAGGAGTTCCCGAGCGGTATGCTACCGAGGAGTCGTAGCACGAAAAGGACAAAGAGGCGACTTAGTGTAAGCTCTGCCGCCTCCCTAGTCCTCCTCCGGCTCCGACTCCATTGATGCTCGCCGCCTCGCCAAGCATGGGAGACTACGGCATGGATGATCGTCATATGGACGATGCGGAGGGCTACGAGGAGTACCGTGGCACTCGAGCCAATGGGGCCTCGAGTTCTCTCCGCGTCCACGGATGGCAACATTGGCGGAGTCCGACGAAGGGCGAATTGCTGGAAGCACATGACCTGGAGCCAGGAAATCCAAGACGGCCAAACGGTAGATATCGCAACCTGTAATTATTGCCAAGCTAAATTATCTGCTCGTGCAGCTGCAGGGACAGGGCACTACAAAGCATGCTTGCGTAAGATCGGAGCGCAGAGCCGAGGGGGAGGAGTACAAACGCAGCTAAACTTCGAGGCAGATGGCTCTGTAAGTACTTGGGTATACAACCCGCTTTCTGCTCGTGAGGAAATTGCTAGATATATTGTTGCAGAAGATCAACCGATTAGGATGGGTGAAAGTCGCGCGTTCGAAAAAATGATCCAACGCGGCTTTTGCCCGCAGTACCAACATGTTAGTAAGAGAACCACTACATCTGATATTTTACGGATGTATCGTAAGGAACTAGCAGAGCTAAAAGAACTATTCCTACAAGTTCAGTTCTCTTTTGCTATAACTTCAGATATTTGGACATCATCACACCAGAGAAGTGCCTACCTTAGTGTTGTAGCCCATTATTTAGACGACAATTATAAACTAAACAAGAGAGTCATAGGGTTTAAGCTAATTAACGAATCACACACGGGAGAGGCCATTGCCGAGCATATACTACACGTACTTGATGATTTTAATATAGATAATAAGATTGCTTCTATAACTCTTGATAACGCATCAGCCAACACGACTGCTATGAACATCCTCACCCCAAGCTTGCAGACGTATATTGGTGGTTATATTTTTCACCAGAGATGCGTATGTCATATCTTGAACCTTGTTGTTAAAGATGGTATGCAAGCGATTGGCGGATTTTTGAACAATGTACGCGACGCCGTTCGCTACCTCACAAATTCCCCACAAGTGGTAGCTAGGTTCGCGGAGTACTGCGCGGCCAATGGGAAGGAGCCAAGAAAATTCGGTCTTGACATGAAGGTGAGGTGGAACTCGACCTATATCATGTTAAAGAAGTTACAAGGGTACGAACATATCATATCCGTTTTTGTCAACGCTAACTCTCAAGACAATGAACTAGTAGTTACTAATTCAGATTGGCAGATTGCTAGTCATTTTTGAGAGTTTTTAAAACCTTTTTATAAAGCAACAGAGATGTTATCTGGTGTTTATTACCCTACCTCTCCCTTAGTTATAGAATATATTTGGTTAATTGCAGATAAGATTGCCAAATCTAGGAAGGATCCACTTTTAGTTCATGCTGTCGCACTAATGCAGGAAAAATTTATTAAATATTTTGGTTCTATTTCACACGTGTATTGCTTTGCTATCATTTTCGATCCTACGAAAAATTTGCCGTGTTTGCGGCTCGATGCGGAGGGAATAGGTGAATGCCTCGGTCTTGATTACTCTAAGCTTTCGCACATGTCAAAGATGAGCTTTTTCGTGTTTTCCGCATGTATCATGACAAATTTGGCAGCAGCGCGAGATCGGATGCCTCACAGCAGACGCGACAAGGAAAGAAAAGTTTGACATCCGACTTGTGGAAGAAGCTAAAGGGCAAGTCCAGTTCTTCGTCCTCTCAATCTCGTGCGACTCCGTGTGGAATCCTGTCTCAGAGCTAAACCACTACCTGGAGCATGATTTTGCAAACATCGATCCTGATCTTTCCGGTGAAAAGATAGACTTGCTCGAGTGGTGGAAGAACAACAAGCGAACATTTCTGTGCTGTCACATTTTGCACGGGATGTTCTGCTTGGTGCCGGTCCACTGCCTCTTCGTAAGCAACGTTCAGCATAGCAGGGAGAATAATTGAAGAAAGAAGATCATCCCTCACGCCTAAGATGGTGGAGGCAATCACATGCGCAAAGGACTGGGAATTGGCTAAAGAGCAGCAACAACATCAACTATAGGATCTTGAGATCGTCCAGGCGTATGCTGATCTCGAACGCATGAATGATCTCAACATTGATGAGTAGTTAGTATGTACACATGTTGTTACTGTACTCTTTTCCTTACTCGGGGAACCCCACTCTGGGGTGTAAGGTTTTTAACAAGGCAGTAACATTGTATCTGTAAAATATCAATAAAAATTCAATTTTCCCTCGAAATATTTACGTGCCCATATTTTTACCAATTAATTCAATTTTAACTAGGTTCTTTATTAGGCGGGCACGATAGGAATGAAGATGGTGGTCGCCACCACCATCGCCACCTCCGCCGTATATAGTAATTTTGAGCTGGGCTTGGTCGCACGGACGACCCAAAGACGATGGGCTTTGGGCGTGTCAGGCTGGCCGGAGGCGAGTGGGCGCGACGACGCAAGACGGCAGTAAGTGACCGGCCTAGCCGCAGACGCAGACGACGCGCCCGGCACGCTGGGCTCGGTAGGCCGCCGACGCAAGACGGCCCAACTCCCACCTCTAGCCGCAACGATGAGCAAAACGAGCGCATACGTCGAGAGACAAAAGTTTATCTCGAGCGTGCGGCAGCACAATGAGCGAGGCTCGCGAGAAGGAGTCGCGAGAAAAGAGAGAAATGGTTGCCAATGCCAAAGCAAGCAACATGAGTTCAACGCCGAGCTAGCAAGGAAGGAAAAATGGCCTCGGTCTCACGCAGAGGTTAGGTCATTCTGTACTAGTCCCCCGTCGAAGGTCGAATCTATTTCTATTCCAAAAAGGCACATATATATCGTAGGAGTACTTTGGTTTGTTACATCGTGCATGATGTTGTTTCTTATGCACGTAACCAAACTCTATTCGCCGTGTTATTACCAGCTTCATTATAAAGTCTATTTTAATTCACAACATCAAATCTCTTCGTCTTTTCGCATTCAATTCTTTTGTGTTATTCCAATCCTTATAAAGGTATTTATGTGATACTTAAATTTTGCACTTAATGTGTGATGCATGTAATACTTTTGCGTTCTTATGTGTACTCGTTCGTACAATGCATGTTTGTTCAATGCATATCGACACCTATTGCTTAATGCATGGTATGTTACTGTACGACGGGCATGCTAATAAAGGGAGTAATGTGTTAGCTTGCAGATGACAAGATCAAGCGGGGCTGGCAGCTTTGCGCAGTGACAAGACCAAAGAAGACAACCTTGCGCAGTGACAAAACCAAACGGGGCAGCTTTGCGCAATAACAAGACTTAACGGGGGCAACTTTTTTTAGCGAGAAGACCAAAGGACAACACTTCGTCTCGCCAACTTTTTAGATCGACTTAACAACACTGACCTCCTCGGCTTTTCGGACAAAAAATAAATGACTCTGCAAAGCAGGAAGTGACAAAACTCTACAAAGTAATATATCACAATACTCTGTCTCGCTAGATTTTCAGATCAGCATGACAAAACTATACCTCCTCAACTTTTCAGACCGAAAAGACAGGACATGACAGCTCTCTGCAATATAAGACGTGGCAACACTCTGCCTCGCTAGCAACTTTTCGTAATGACAAGGCAACACTCTACCTCGCAGGCTACTCACATGAGATTAACCACACCATGCCAACCCTTTGGTTTATAAAAGGAAGGGGAAGAGATATGGGAGAGAACACTACACAACCAAACCCAATACTTTACCAGAGCTTGCTTCACCACGCCGGGATAGACACCATGAAAAGACATTGGGACGAGATCCGTGAACTAGCAAGGGCTACTGGGGCCCGAGAAGAGCAGGCAAAGGCTATTGCGGCCCGAGTCCGGCAAGAGGAGCTTGCCAGGATGACAGCTCCCCGCAGTGATGACCCCGTAGCAGCAACCCCTACCAGAACGTTCCAACCGAGTGTTTGCCGCAACACCTGCCAGAGGGGGAGACACCGCCCCTCTGTTGATGCAAGGACACATGCAAGTTCTTCAAGTCTAAGCAGCGGCAGAGCCTGGACATGCATTACTGGAGTTACGCGAACTACTCCAATGACTATCCCGACAGACGTTGGGACACGAGCAACTATCGACAGCCGGTAAGGACCAGTTATAGTGTGTTCCCCTACTATTTCTCTTTCAAAGTACGCATTAACAACCTCTCTCATCTACCCGTATTCCCCGGATCCGCTATGTGGTTACCGCAAGTGGATCGACAAAAAGATCCACCCACATGACCAGTGGACTCTCGACTACGAGGAGTTGAATGTCAAAAGGGCTCGCGAGATTCGGGAAGAGGAGCGCCGCAACTAGAGGTGGGAGTCGTGTGCTTTTAAGACGGCCCAAAAAGTTGCGGCCGGCCAAAGACGGCCGGCACGCCCGACCGACACGTGGTAGGCCGGGCCGCCCGACCGAATGGTGGGCGTCTTGGTCGGGCACAAGCCGCCGTCGGCGCGGCGCGCCTGACGCAACCGCGACCCAGGCCGGCAGGCACGGCGGCCGCATCCAAGACGCCTCCGTCTTGCGCGTGCCGCGCCGCTCGCCCGCGCTTTCCGTGCCGCTGGCGCCGCGCCTCCGCTGCCGCCGCCGCCGCCGTCGCCGGCGCAGCCCGCTGCCGCCGCCTCCGCCGGGGCGCGCGCGGAGGAGGCTGGGAAGGGCGGGAGGTGATGGGGAAGGGCCAAAGTCGCCGCGCCTCGCCGCCGCCTGCTGCCGCTCCGCCTCCCGCCTCCGCCGAGCCATCGGAAGAGGGGCGGCCGAAAGGCTGCCACGCCGCTCGGCCGCTAGGGAGAGGCGGACCGGCGAGCACTGATTGAGACAGGCGGCCGGGAAGGGGATGGAGACGGAGGCGACCGGAGAGCCGGGGCGACAGGGAAGGGGATGGGCCGAGGCGGCGGAAAGGAGGCGACGAGACGAGGCGAGGCGGCGAGGGAGACGAGGCGAGCGGCGGAGCGGCGGAGGCGAACCGGGGCGGGGGTGGATGCGACGGGTGGAGGCGACGGGGAGGCGGCAGCGGAGGCGAGGGTGGATGCGACGGGTGGAGGCGGCGAGACGAGGCGGCGTGGATGCGACGCGAGGTGGAGGCGATGGGAGGCGACGAGACGAGGCGATGGCGAGCCGGCGAGCCACGAGGCGAGGCGAACCGGCGGCGGCGAAGGAGACGAGACGAGGTGGTCACGGCGGTGAAGTGCGGCGCGGCTGCTCAGGGAAAAGAGAGGGGCGAGGGAGACGAGGCGAGGCGAGGGGGGCGGGGAGAGAGAGAGAGAGGCGGGGGGCGGGCGGGAAAAAGAGTGTGGGGGCCGGGGAGCGGGAGAGAGAGAGAGAGTCACGGGTCGGGGGCGGGGCGGTCTGGGAAAAAGAGGGTGGGCCGGGGAGCGGGAGAGAGAGAGAAGCGGAAAAATAGGGGCCCTGGAGAGCGGGAGAGAGAGAGAGAGAGAGAGAGAGAGAATGAGTATCGCAGACCGAGAGGAATCCGGTCGGGTGACCGTTGAGAGAATGAGACTAAAGTTTTACTTTCATCAAATCGAAAGAAAATTTTGATGTAATAAGCACGAGAAGCAACGGCTCCAGCGCGATCGTGCACAAAACGAAGCACTGATCACCGATTTCTTCATCCACTCACAGCTCACCTGATCACGTTATTTCTTCATCTACTCACAGCTCACTTGATCACGTTATTTCTTCATCATCCCATCTACTCTCCTCATTTCTTCAACATCCATCTACTCTCCTAATTTATTCACCATCTATTCACCCATTATGCTGCCAAGGAGCCGGAGCACCAAGGAGTTCCCGAGCGGTATGCTACCGAGGAGTCGTAGCACGAAAAGGACAGCAGGGCGACTTAGTGTAAGCTCTCGCCGCCGCTCCCCTAGTCCTCCTCCGGCTCCGGCTCCCATTGATGCTCGCCGATTCGCCAAGCATGTGAGACTACGGCATGGATGATCGTCATATGGGCGATGCGGAGGGCTACGAGGAGTACGGTGGCACTCGAGCCAATGGGGCCTCGAGTTCTCTCCGCGTCCACGGATGGCAACATTGGCGGAGTGCGGACGAAGGGCTTAATTGCTTGAAGCACATGACACGGAGCCGAAATCCAAGATGGCCAAGCGGTAGATATCGCAACTGTAATTATTGCCAAGCTAAATTATCTCGCTCGTGCACCGCAGGATGGGCACTACAAAGCATGCTTGCGTAAGATCGGAGCACAGCCGAGGGGAGGAGTACAAGCGGCTAAACTTCGAGGCGGATGGCTCTGTAAGTACTTGGGTATACAACCCGCTTTACGCTCGTGAGGAAATTGCTAGATATATTGTTGCAGAAGATCAACCGATTAGGATGGGTAAAAGTCGTGCGTTCGAAAAAATGATCCAACGCGGCTTTTGCCCGCAGTACCAACATGTTAGTAGGAGAACCACTACATCTGATATTTTACGGATGTATCGTAAGGAACTAGCAAAGCTAAAAGAACTATTCCTACAAGTTCAGTTCTCTTTTGCTATAACTTCAGACATTTGGACATCATCACACCAGAGAAGTGCCTACCTTAGTGTTGTAGCCCATTATTTAGACGACAATTATAAACTAAATAAGAGAGTTATAGGGTTTAAGCTAATTAACGAATCACACACGGGAGAGGCCATTGCCGAGCATATACTACACGTACTTGATGATTTTAATATAGATAATAAGATTGCTTCTATAACTCTTGATAACGCATCAGCCAACACGACTGCTATGAACATCCTCACCCCAAGCTTGCAGACGTATATTGGTGGTTATGTTTTTCACCAGAGATGCGTATGTCATATCTTGAACCTTGTTGTTCAAGATGGTATGCAAGCGATTGGCGGATTTTTGAACAATGTACGCGACGTCGTTCGCTACCTCACAAATTCCCCACAAGTGGTAGCTAGGTTCGCGGAGTACTGCGCGGCCAATGGGAAGGAGCCAAGAAAATTCGGTCTTGACATGAAGGTGAGGTGGAACTCGACCTATATCATGTTAAAGAAGTTACAAGGGTACGAACATATCATATCCGTTTTTGTCAACGCTAACTCTCAAGACAATGAACTAGTAGTTACTAATTCAGATTGACAGATTGCTAGTCATTTTTGAGAGTTTTTAAAACCTTTTTATAAAGCAACAGAGATGTTATCTGGTGTTTATTACCCTACCTCTCCCTTAGTTATAGAATATATTTGGTTAATTGCAGATAAGATTGCCAAATCTAGGAAGGATCCACTTTTAGTTCATCTTTATCGCACTAATGCGGGAAAAATTTATTAAATATTTTGGTTCTATTTCACACGTGTATTGCTTTGCTATCATTTTCGATCCTACGAAAAATTTGCCAGGTTTGCAGCTCGGTCTGGAGGGAATAGGTGAATGCCTCGGTCTTGATTACTCGGAAGCTTTCGCACATGTCAAAGATGAGCTTTTTCGTGTTTTCCGCATGTATCATGACAAATTTGGCAGCAGCGCGAGATCGGATGCCTCACAACAGACGCGACAAGGAAAGAAAAGTTTGACATCCGACTTGTGGAAGAAGCTAAAGGGCAAGTCCAGTTCTTCGTCCTCTCAATCTCAGGCAGCTCCCGTGTGGAATCCTGTCTCAGAGCTAAACCACTACTTGGAGCATGATTTTGCAAACATCGATCATGATCTTTCCGGTGAAAAGATAGACTTGCTCGAGTGGTGGAAGAACAACAAGCGAACATTTCCTGTGCTGTCACATTTTGCACGGGATGTTCTGCTGGTGCCGGTGTCCACTTGTCTCTTGAAACAACGTTGACATATGGCAGGGAGAATAATTGAAGAAAGAAGATCATCCCTCACGCCTAAGATGGTGGAGGCAATCACATGCGCAAAGGACTGAGAATTGGCTAAAGAGCAGCAACAGCATCAACTATAGGATCTTGAGATCGTCCAGGCGTATGCTGATCTCGAACGCATGAATGATCTCGACATTGATGAGTAGTTAGTATGTACACATGTTGTTACTGTACTCTTTTCCTTACTCGGGGAACCCCACTCTGGGGTGTAAGGTTTTTAACGAGGCAGTAACATTGTATCTGTAAAATATCAATAAAAATTCAATTTTCCCTCAAAATATTTACGTGCCCATATTTTTACCAATTAATTCAATTTTAACTAGGTTCTTTATTAGACGGGCACGAGAGGAATGAAGATGGTGGTTGCCACCACCATCGCCACCTCCGCCGTATATAGTAATTTTGAGTGGGCTTGGTGGGCACGGACGACCCGAAGACGATGGGCTTTGGGCGTGCAGCCGGCTGGCCGGAGGCGAAGTGGGCGACGCGGCGCGCAACGCGATAGGTGGCCGGGCCTGGCCGCAAGCGGCGGCGCGACGCGCCCGGCACGGCGGTGGACTCGGGCGGGCGCAAGACGCAAGACGGCCCAACTCCCACCTCTAGCCGCAACGATGAGCAAAACGAGCGCATACGTCGAGAGACAAAAGTTTATCTCGAGGCGTGCGGCAGCGCGAGCGCGAGGCTCGCGAGAGGAGTGCGAGAAAAAGAGAGAAATGGTTACCAATGCCAAAGAGGCCAGCGATGAGTTCAACGCCGAGCTAGCAAGGAAGGGAAAAATGGCCTCGGTCTACGCAGTAGGTTAGGTCATTCTGTACTAGTCCCCCGTCGAAGGTCGAATCTATTTCTATTCCAAAAAGGCACATATATATCGTAGGAGTACTTTGGTTTGTTACATCGTGCATGATGTTGTTTCTTATGCACGTAACCAAACTCTATTCGCCGTGTTATTACCAGCTTCATTATAAAGTCTATTTTAATTCACAACATCAAATCTCTTCGTCTTTTCGCATTCAATTCTTTTGTGTTATTCCCAGCGTCCTTATAAAGGTATCCAACAACATGTATCACTTCTGGGGGCAAGGCCTGGAAATATTGTGCAGATTCTTGTTTGTGAAGGATATATACGCTGAAGTGTAAGGTTATCAATCCACAAAAATATTTTCAGTCCATATATGTATTTACGCTCAATTAAAAGGATGATCTTATATATGGTTTACAGATATATTCTCTACTTTTAAGTTATGGATAGTTCGAGGGATTAATTTTTAAATATTTTTTTTAAAAAGGATCAAATAAAAAAACCCACCTCCAGCCTCATGTCGCCGAACCGTTGGGCGATAGGGATGCAATCGCCTACCGGTTGGGCGGCAGAACCTGTCGTCTGATGATTGGCCAATTTCGTCTCTGTCGCCTAACCGTTCAGCGACTGTATTATTGTCGCTTGGCCGTTGGGCGACTGGATCCAATCGCTCAACGGTTCGGCGACAAAAGTATACTTTTGTAATAAAAAATGTAAGTATAATTTTGTAATTTTAAATAAAAAATAGATTAATTAAAAAAATCGTGCCATATCAACTCAGGTACTTAATTTGCACTTCAGATATAAAATAGTGCAAGGATTAGCATAGATAACCTGTGGAAAGTTGAGAGTACGATTCATTATTACTCCACCCTGACATTAAAAAAGTGACTTTTTTACCTTTTTAAAGTCAACAAAATACTCTTTTGACAACTAAATTCTCTTATTATATATTCAAAATAGTTACAAAGTGCAATATTATTAAAGTATTTTTTCCGTAACAAATTCACTAATATCAACTTCATATATCCAAACTAAATATTTTTAAACAACATCTTTCATCAAAATTTATATAATTTAAGTGCACGTATTCTCAAGCGTCACGCTTTTGTGGGGAGTACTAACCTAGCTTGGTGGGAAGGTTTCTTGCGCGTGTGTTATGACATGTGCATGTCGGTTTGACACCAATGCCATGTCTCTTAATTTATATGAAAACTTGTTTCGAAGAGCAATCAAGCTGTACATCCAAACCTAGCTGCAGCTAGTAGCTAGTACTCCATCTATTTTTTTTTAAGTGATATTTTTACTGTTTATGATCTACGAGATGTAACTTTAATCATTATTTTTTATAATTTTTTATTAATACTAATAAAATTATGATATTATTTTTAACGACAAATATATTGATATAATTATTATGTAACCAATATAGATAATTCTTTAACGGCACAGATTCTAAAGAAGTGTCACTTAAAAAATAACAAAGAGTACAAAATTTTCTAACCGGACAGTGCATGGTTGGTGGGCCCGACATCCTAAGGTTTCGGTGCTAAGGTTAGTGCTCGAAAGAGGCAAAGAGAGGAGGAGGGCAGCTCCTAACCCCTAAGCAAAGCGCGTCATATATGCACCGCACCACACGCACACGCACCGGAAACGTATCGCGAATTTCGAGCCTTAGATCTAAAACGAACGGACCAGATGCGGATCGACACCACAACAGTAGATCACTGCAGTGTTCGCTACAACATCTTTTACTGTTTTGAAGTAGGGGTGGGGGGAAAAAAGCGTTAGTAGCTCGGTTCAAAATTATTCTGATTATACTCGTTAATTGGTTAACCATTGAAACGAGTCAATTTCGAATTAAATTGAATTTCGCTCTGGATCGACTCATTAGCTTGGTTCTAAAAATACTTTCAAACTACAAATAAAATAGTATTAAATCAAAACATGTCAATTTCAACCCAAAAAAACAGTAAAACAAGTACTGGGTCAGTATCCACCCCAATTGTGAACTGTGCATGAAGCAGAGGATGTGCTAGCTTGCACGATTTCGATTAGGAGTATCGACCGATTAATTATTCAGAGATGCTGCGTGCGTCCATCTCCATGTATTAAGAAAAAAGCGTAGTGGAGGGCAGTTGTGTTATTGGTTTCTTAATTAGATTCTGATCAACCACAGCGAGAACTGCACTAGCTAAGCTAGCGCCAAATCTGCCGGACAGATTGGCAGACAGCATCTCTGTAGCGTTAAGTAACATCGGATTCGAATTTGGGACGACTAATTAGGGGTACTCAAGGACTGAGTCTAACCCAGCTGAACTGGGTGGGGTCGTGGATGTACAATATCACATCGCAGCAGGACGGAGAATTAGAATTTTTTGGAAGGAATTTGGTCAGGGAGATAAACCGTCGGGAGAGGTTATCAAATCGGAGAAGGCATCGAGTTAAGTCCAGGGTTCACAGTTTCGCTGAAATTTCGTTACCCTCTGAAATAAATATGCCTTGTTTAAAAAAAAGAGAAAATATTTGAATTTGTACAAATTACACCTTAAATTCATCAACATTTGAATTTAGACAAAATTCGGTTAAATCTCGTCCAAATTTCAAGTGGCTATTTTGAAACTCGCCGGAATTATAACTGAAATTTCGGGTATTTCGCCACCCTAATGAAACAAATTCGAAAACGATAGTGTTTTCCTTGTTAAGCCACATGCGAGCTAGATGGATGGAGATGGAGTACACTTTACGCCACAGGAGAGCCACAGCCCACAGGAGATCCTATCCTATAAAGCTCGACGCCCTTTTCCCCCTTCCCTTCAAAGCCCTCAAGCCCAACCATCTCTCTCTCTCTCTCGCTCTCGCTCTCTCGCCATCGCCATGAACGTTCCAAGCAAATGCAAGCCTGCTGCTCGCCACTTTGCACTCGCAAAGTGAGAAGAAGCTGTGGGCCTGTGCCATATATACACACGACGACTGCCATTAATTTGTACTCCACTAAGCTAGTTGCTTAGTGTGTAGTATTACTACTAGCTGCTGCCTGCTGCTGTTAATTGTAAGTCGAGAAAACTAGCTAGCTAGCTAGGTGCGATCGAGCATGGAGAGGGCGCCGGTGCTGGTGAGGCAGGGCGGGCTGGTTCTGAAGCATCTGCCACCGGGGTTCCGGTTCCGCCCGACGGACGAGGAGCTGGTGGTCGAGTACCTCCGCCGCAAGGCCCTCGGCTCCCCGCTCCCCGCCGCCGTCATCCCCGAGGTCCATGACCTCTACAAGCTCGACCCCTGGGACATCCCTGGTACGTACGCACTTATACATGCGCGTGCCCACAATCTAAATTAGCCGCATGCATATATATATCATGGACGAGTATCTTCGTAAAAAGAGAACAGTACTGATCCTAAACTGTTGAGCGCAGCAGTCGATGGTCAGGGTTTCATGTATCTCCGATAGAAATTGTTTTACGTGCTGATCGAAGTTGTTGTCTCACGTGTTGAGCTAATCCAGGGGCAAGCGAGGGGGGGAAGTACTTCTTCGCGGTTCGGCCGGCCGCCGGCACCAAGAGGGGCGGCGGCAGGTGCAGGAGGGCGACGACGGCGAGCGGGTGCTGGAAGCCGGCGGGCGGGAGGGAGAAGCCGGTGGTGTCTTCCCGGTGCGGCTGGAACCACCTCGTCGGCGTCAAGAGGTCCATGGTGTTCGCCCTCAGGGGCAAGAAGGGCAAAGCGCAGACCGACTGGGTCATGCACGAGTACCGCCTCGCCCTGCCGCCGCACAAGAATGTGAGGATTATTTACTCCACTTGAATATTGCCATTTGTTCTTGCATGCACTGTGTTTGTAAAGTTTTCTTTCTGATTTCTTCTTGTGCTTGTGCAAGTAGAACATCTACTCCTCAGCAGCATGCAGTTCGCAAAACATATGGGATCGATCTTGCAATGATAACTTAATTAGGTGCAAACAATGAACTGAACTTGATACCAAGTTATTGCTGATAACTGTAGTAACTACAGTTTATATATAGTGTCCAGGCTTCTCAGTAGTGCTACCTAGTCTAATCTTTTTGCAAAGATCATTTTGTATATTGATAGAGGGGGCGTTCATTAGAAGCCAAAAATTAATCTGTTTAATAGGTACATATGCTACAATTGTTAGATATTCGGCAAAAGTTACTGCCCCTGTTCAAAAAATATATGATGTGTTGGACACTGGCGTAGTCTCCAACATAAAATTTTGGTCGCTATTTTTATTTATGAATTTGTTCATAGAAAAGTATAAAGTTATTATATTGTGAAAATATTTTTCATGTCTACTCTAATGATATCATTTTCATATGATCAATCTAATTTTTTTATATTATTAGTCAAAATTCAAAAAGTTTAACGGCACCGACGGAGTAATTCATAACATATAGAAAGTAAATAACCCCCCAATATATCCCGGTCAAAACCTACTAACCATTGATGGGATTAATCTGAGTCATGATATTAACCACCGTACTTAAGCTAGCTAGCTAGGTAGGCCACATAAGCTTCTCCGCTAGTTTATCAAACTGTCACAACTCACTAATTAATTGGTCATGATCGACCATAACTCGCTGTTTTAAATTGATTGGGATGGTGGTTGCTGCAATTTATGCTGATATGGGGAGGTGGTTGTACTTAATACTAGTACCAGATGCCCTCTATCTGCTCAGAATTCAGATCGAATCGTCTCGTCAATTTGCGCAGCCAGTACTGATCACTTGTTCTCTTCGATCTCCCTGCAATGCCAACCAACCAACTAACCCAGCAACATCTAAACTAACAAACACTCCGACAATTAAATCCTACTGTCGGGATTTAAAATTAAAGGCTCGCTCTTAAGCCTTAATTAGCCTGCAAATACATACTACTACTAGCACTGGTATCTGAACAAGTTGCGGCGTGTTAATTTAATACTGTGTACCTCTCTGTCGCACGTCGTGTACATCATCACCGATTAGTTCGTTGAGTTTACTGTAATACTCCGTGAAGCTTGATATGAACTGTGGCCGGTTCCATGGCCACTGTTGCAAGAGATGTTCAGAGAACTGCTCCAACCAAGCTTGCTGTTCTGTTCACTAGATCTGCACAATATGGCTCGTCGATGTTCATGTTGACGAGAGAATCTTGCCGGCTAATGATGTAACTTCGTGCTCTTATCTCTAGCTGAAGGAGCCCCAATTGGGACACTTCACTGGCTGTTTGATTGGCAAGTGGTACTAGCTTGAATAGTGCAGTAGCAGCAGCAGTACTAGTACCTTTTTTGCAACATCACTACCACTTGCATGTGTGCCATTGCTGTTGCTGGAATGTGCTTAGATGCTGACATTTTGGTGACGTGGGAACCGACAACTACTTGCAGGGTTGTTTGGCTCAGGCTGAAGAATCTGAAGAATGGGTAGTGTGCCGGATTTTTCAGAGGAACAGGGCGTCGAGGAGGCCGGATCATGACGAGAGGCGAGTGCCGGGCGGCCACGCCACCGCCGCGCACCGCACGATGATGCCGCCGCCGTCGTCGTCTTCCAGCTGCGTCACAAGCAGTTCGGACCAGGAAGAGGTCTGCAGCGGCCACAAGCACAAGCAGGATGCAGCTGAAGCTGCCTCTCAAAGAGAGGCTTGATTAGCCTAGCTAGGCAAATCAGAAAAATGATGTGTCCTTTTCTTGCTCCAATATTTGTTTTCCTTTTTTCCCCCTCCTCTCCGTGTAATGTAATGCAGTGTAATGTAACACACGTAATGCAGTGTAATGTAACGAGAAGCAAGCACCGAATTAATTAACAAACAAGAGTCCTCTCCTCCAGGTTAAGGAAGCTTCTAAGCTTCAGGAGCCAGATATATATGGAGCAGATGCAGCAGTGAAATTCTGCGAATGATCAATTTGTAACTTGTAAGTTGTTGTTGTAATATTTCTTGAAGGAAGATAACCAGATAAGTACGAAAGATGTAACAGCAATTGCTACGCTTCGGCCTTTCTCATTTTCTGTCATATTTTCGGTCTTATGTTTTGCACTTTTGCGTACTCTGGACCTCTGGCTACCTACTATATATATATAATTAGTTGATATATCAACTTCTAAAGATAAAATAGCTAGGGAAACCAACGTCAATGTATATCCTGCTCCCTCTGGTCACAAAAAAAAAAACGATTCGGACAGCTACACGGTTGTCAAAATACAACTTTGACTATTTATTTTTATTATAATATATTTATAAAACCTACTAAAATTATAATATACAAAAATACTCTTCGAGACAAATATATACTTATCACTTTCATTTGTTCATTCTAAATATTCAAAACTATATTGATAATCAAAGTTTATAAAGTTTGATTACACGTTGTCCAAAACAACTTTTTTTTATGACCAGAGAGCGTAAAGTTTACGAACTTTAAAGCAAATTGATTAATATTATGTGGGGCAGATCTATAGCAACACAAGAAATAAATCAAATTGAAGATCAAATAAAGATTTAAATATTAAGTGGGGAGGTAAATCTTTAATTTGATTTATTTTTTGGGGTTAATACAGATTTGATCTCACCTAATATTAACTACTTTGTTTTAAGATTTGTAAAAAAATTTAAAAAAATGTGTACCGAAGCACACCCGGCCCGGAGTATAAATATAAATTGATCTTGTAAGGAAGTGACAATTAAAGTGTGTTTCTGAGTTCGGTTGCTTATAAGACTGCTTCATGCCATTCCAAAACATTTGCAGTTCTAATCAAGACATTGTTTTGCATGAGAGCTAGAGCTCTCTGCAAAAAGGGTTTTGCTATCATGCATGTGCAAACTAAGCCGTTAAGCCAGCTGTTATTTTATCAAGGATTACAGATCTAAATTGTAAAACTGAAGAGTACTGCTTATATGGGCGCCCGGAATAAAGCTGCACAATGCCACGTGTCACCTGTAGGTACTAATGCCTTAGGGTAGATCCTCATTTTTGTTTTTAAACTCGCGCAATTCGGCACTAGGGCGACGTCCTAATCTCATAGTTGTGCAAACTAGACAGAACAAAGTAATTTATAATTGCTCATGAGTTAATTAGGTCGTTAGAAAAACACAGCAAAATAGAACATGGAAACTCATGTGAGAAAAAAAATTTAAGAATGCACGAAGGCGAAAATCATTGTACGAGAAGAATTGCAAGCGTGACTCATGAGTGACTTTGTCGCATCGACCTCGTGCGATTACGAGCGTGTGTATATATAGGCCAGAGAACAAGAGGTTTAAGAGAATATATACAAAGTCGAGATGGGTCGGTCGGCGCGTGTTTGCGTGTCGCAGCGCACCACCTTAACTCCGGTTGGTGCAGTGTCCAACACGAACACGTCGACGAATACTTTGACATAATCAAGTGGCTAAACACGTATCCAGACAAGCAATATTAATTGACAAGAGAAGCATAGGTGAAAGCACACAACACATAATAACAGGATAAGGGTTGCAAGAGACGAGTGGTTTGTGGAAGAGATGCTTTCCAATGTGCAAAACGAGAGAGATATGCTCTCCTACAGCTTGATGATTCAGTGGGAATGTGTGGGGCCAGCGACAGTCACTGCCTTAGCCAAGCGAATCCACTCTAGATTTGGCTTTGAATAATAAAGGGTGTGGATCACATCACAACACAGCGACCGCAGGGCACTAACGCAACATGCCTGCCATGGTTTGATCGATTTGCTATTTCTCCTGGCTAGCTATTGGGTAGGCTCAACTCCATTAAGGCAATTAGCCACTTGTTCTTCTTCATGACATTTTTGGCCTTTTCTCTCTCTATTTTCTTGAATCAGACAATCAGCTAATCATCATGCATATATGCAACTGTATGTTACTTCGTATATATGTCTGTAACAATTTCCACAGAATACTCAGGTTTTCGCTCTCTATTTTCTTGAATCAGACCATCAGCTAATCGTCTTGCATGTATGCAACTGTATGTTACTTCATATGTCTGAAACAATTTCCACTGAATATTCAGGTTTTCGCGCTCTCTATTTTCTTGAATCGGACCATCAGCTAGCTAGTCATCATGCATGTATGCAACTGTATGTTACTTCATATGTCTGAAACAATTTCCACAGAATATTCAGGTTTTCGCGCGCGGACAGATATCGATCGCTTTCTGAGCTGACTGTTTTCTCTTCCAGATAGACATACATGATGCATGGTTGCTCCCTAGTTCCCTGAATCCTCAGAATTGCATCTTCCAGTCGCTGATGCCATGGACTTGCATGAGCTGCAGCTAGCAGATGTGGCCATGTACTCATGCGAGTGCGACAGGCTTATTATAATTCTACTACTATACAATGCTAGCTAGCTATACGTTGCTTGAGCTCTCTGAACTCATGTACAAGGACAGCTGCCTACTGTTCATACGCAACAAGCTACTGAATGTGTACAACCTGTTGCTGAGCTATACTTTTCAGACAGCGTCTTACACGACGACGGAGATCTCGTCTCTCGATCCGGCGCATGCAATCTAGAAAAGGTTAGTTGTCTGGATCCGTATTTGCATCTAGACCTTCTATTATTACTAATCTACGATCAGTAGCTAGTTTATACAGTATATCATCGATGAATATCATGTTTATATATACAAATAAAGACAATAAATAAGGTTAAATAGATCACATGATCGAAGTATTACACTATGGACCGGAAAGACCAATTACAAATGAAGTCTTGCAGTGGAAAACATAAATTGTCATGGTGACCCTCAGGATATGGCCACGTGCACTCGACTGGGGTAAACGGTCTAGTATTTGTTATCATCTTCATCTTCTGATGGGAAGGGAGTAATTGTTCACCGGTTGGTATATTCGGACACTAAATCTACATATATGAGCAATTATGAGTACAAAGGTACTCGGCAAACTCTCATCAAAATACAATTATATAGATGCAATGCTTTACCAAAGGATGTGCCTTATGCTTATTTTAGCATAAAGTAGATTTTTCTCAGATACTGTAATTATTTTCCAAGTATGTGGCTTAGTCTGTTTAACTTTAAAACCAAAGTTTCAATTGTGTAAGCAAAAAAATTATCTCAACCATGTTTATCCAACATGTTCCAATTCCCGAACAACCATCCTTAACTAACGTGTCGTTGTTCCCAGAGACCATGCTTTACCAACATATCCCAAACCAGTGACGATGCTTAACTAGCACATTGCAAACCTTGCAACCATGCTTAACCAACATGTCGTTGTTTCCAACAACCATGCTTAACCAGCATGACTCAAATCCCAACGAACCAACATGTCACAGCTCACGACTATCATGTGTTACATAACATGTTTTCGTTAAAATTTTAATTTAACAGAACTAACCGGTGTGATTTTTTGCACAGAGCCCATAATCGGGGGCACAACTATTCAAAAAAAAAAAACTTTATGCAAAGGTTGTATGGCTTTACCACAAGAGATGATCAGTTTATAATATTCGTCTAACACACATGAATAAGTGTGCGACTAAGTGATTATCAAAAGATTTTTCTAATACCCAGCCCTTACACTAGACCCACTCCGACGGTTAAACCCCTCAACGTTGGGAGCCTAGGACAGTGACCGTTACAAGGCACCCCTAGAATGCCCTTACACCAGGAACATTTTCAAAGAGGGGCCCTCCATTGCTACAGTCACAGCCCTTCTTGAATATATAAGTAACCAGGGGTGCGGATTTTCATGCCGAAAACTAATTAAAGTAATTGGCCATATCTATATCATACTAAACTTGTGGTTGTACGACTTAGTACTTTAGAAAGCGACAAATAATTCGGTCCTCAATTGACTCAAGCAAGACAATCCACAAACCCACTTGCGTGCACACTGCACCGATCTCAACCAACCACTCCCCCAAGTCTCCACTATTTTTAATACATTTTCCTAATTCAAGTGATATCCCATGTTACCACACACCACGATTCAATTACATTCTAAGTTCTCATTATGGCAATGTTTGTGTCCTATTTAGATTCAATTACTAAGTAGTGTCTAAGCACAACCAATAGCCATTTTTGTGTAATCAACAGGAGTTTTACTCATGTAATAATTATCCTTAATGTGACAAACTATAAGAGTTATCTACCATCGAGGAGGGGAATAATAATTATAATCAACCTTGGGAATAGCTAGGTATCAACCTTTAACATAGCATTTCATAAATAATAATAAGCATACAAGTAATACTTTGAATTGAAATACTTTACATTTGAAATATAGATTCAACATGATCAATACTAAGGACTTACCTTGCTCAAATGTGGATTGGTCTTAGTCTTGGCTTAAAGCAATGACAAAGTTTTCGGCGACATTTAGATCTATTTAATGCAAAAATGATGACTTCGAATAAATGCACATGACACAAATAAATTCAAATTAAATAAAAATGAACTCCAAAAAAAAACTATTTTTGGGGTTGTTGGAAAGATTTTGAATTTATAAAGAAAATAAAATCATTTGGATTTAAAATGAGTGAGAATGAGCTCTCCAAAGTTTGACCCGGTAGAAATTCGAGAAAATCTGACATCTCGACAAGTGGATTCCACTGTGATTTTCCCTTTTATTTTGACTTCATTTTTGTTAAAGAAATCCTCTATGACTGATATATGGGGTCCACTGGGTTTTTTATATTTTATTTTCTATTTACTTTTATTCAGGGAGGTCACAAGAGACTAACAGGTGGGGCCACGGTTGACTAAACTAGGTCTACATGGTTGTGCACTGGGGCTAGGGCCCATTATCAGCGGCTAGGGTCAACGGACTTGGTCCACGCATGGATTACTTAACCCTATGGTTTAAATTAACTTTTAATCACGTTGGGCCACATGTCATACACTAACTAACTACTTAATTAATTAACGCTTACTACCGGATTTAACTAATTGCAGTCCACGTGGCGGTGCCATGTCAGCATCATCCTCAGAACATAGGAGTGACGCAGAGGAGCAATGTCGCTCGGTTTTGAGCACACCACCGGTGAGGTGGGACACGACGGACTCCCGGGACCGGCAAAATGTAATGCAGCGGCACAAGCAAAGCTATTGGTTGCGGCGACGCGGCAGGAGGTGGCCCGAGGTGGCGGCGTGACGATGAGGGCAGCGGCAGCGCTGCTGTGCTGCGAGGGAAAACTAAACCAAGATGCTACTTTCTAGAAACTAATGCTCGGGCGAGCATCTATGTGCCAATAGGTGCTCGAGAACAGCAATGGCTACGACGACCGATAACGAGGAAGAAAGAGCTCGCGGTGACAACGTCACAGTGGCTAGGGGACTATGTTAACTAGCATAACTAGTTTATGGGAACTAGGAACACGATATGATGTAAAGAAAAGGGGAATGAGCTTACCGGAGGCGGAGCAAGGGAGTTGGAGCTTGGCGGTGGCATTGTACCGGCGTCGAGGAAGAAGAGGTTTTGGCTACTCTGGTGCACGAACTAGAAGAAGAAATGGAGTGTCAGCAAGAGGAGATCGAGGCGAACTCAGAGGTCATGACCTTCAAGGTAGAAGCTCACTGGAATGTCGAGGAACTCGTGACGATGGTGGGGACAGAGGCGGATCTGGGGCATGATTGTCAATGTATTCGGGGCGATTGAGCGAGAGAGAAAGGAGAAGGTTGGAGGCGAATTGTAGAGGAGGTGATGGCGGTCTCAGTGACGCGCACATGATGGAATTTAAAGGGGAGAATAGGGGAGGAGAAGGCGGCAAGAATGCAAATGTCTTGGCGATATCTCGTGATTACGCGGGAATTGAAGGCCAGCAAGCTAGCGTGACGACAGTCCACTTGAGGCCTACCACAACAAAAGCACTCGAGTGCTCTCAGTTTAATTGTGCGCAGAGAGAGAGAGAGAGAGTGTGTGTGTGTGGATGTAGCGTCCCGCTTTTTCAGAGTTTTTGAAAATTTTAAAAGAAAACCATTTGCTTCTATTTTCCAAAAGCTTAATTGGAAATTTCAGAATCCATTTGCAGTTAATGTGAATTAATCAAACTTCAATTAAATTAAAGTTGGTTTAATTGAGTTTTCTGGAATTTAAAATCAAAATTATTATTTTAAGAATTTTCTTGGGTTTATTGGATTTTAGAGATTGATTTTCATTTTACCCGAAATGGAAAATTAATTTATTTGTAAAAGAAAAAGAAAATTTAAAGTTAAAAGTATTTTTATTAAGTCTAGAATAATTCAAGGAATTTCTGTGAATTTTTCTAGAATTTTTGGACTCTATTTGCTATTTTCTAAATTGCTTTTTGAATTGTTTGAATTTCTGAAAATCAAAAACTATTTTAAATCCTTTTTACTGTTGTGGGCGAATCTCCCGCCCAATCCTCGTTCTTCCCGCCTCCGGCCCACTCCGCGCCCGCCTCGCTCACGCCGCCCTCGGCTCCGCGCCTCCCTTCACCTCACCACCGATCCTCATCGGACGTCCCTCGCAGCCCACGCCGCCGCGACTCAGCCTCTCATGTTTTGGCCGTTGGATCGAGATCCGCCGCTCCTTTCGCCGCGCCTTCCCTCTTCCCACCGTCCGTCGAAATCGGACGGCGCGCGTCGTCTTCTCGCCGTTTCGCCGCCTCTCTCTCTTCTGCGCGCCGCGAATCTCGCCAGCGAATCCGCTGCCTCGAGCCCGCCGCTGCCCGTCCGTCTCCGCCTCCCCGCCGCGCCTGCCGCTTCTTCCCCGCCTCCTCTATCTAAGCGCGCCTCGGCTCGCTCTCTTCTTCTCTCCCGCTCTCTCCTCCCTCTCGCCTCCGGCCGCCCACTGTTCACCGCCGTTTCATTCGGCGAGCCGTCGTCGCCGCTGTCTCCCTCACTCGGCCGCGCCGCCTCCCGCCTCTCTCTCTCTCTCTCTCTCTCTCGCCTACTGCCCGAAGCCGACGTAGCCACCCACGTGGCGCCACGTCAGCGCCACGTAGGCGGTTTTGCTCGCGTGGCAGCCGCGTAGCGCACGCGTGGCCCCGCAGACGTCAAAGTCCGAATTTTCATTTGAAAATTAAATCAAAATCCGAAAAACCCTAATTCTATCATTTCATGTGATTTCCAACTTCTTTTGGCCATAACTTTCACATCCGAACTCCGATTTGGGTGATCCAAATTTCTAAATTTATATAAATTAAGCCCCTTTCATTTGGTTCTGGTTTTGTAATTTTTGGAGTTCATTTGATGCTGTTTTATTTATTTGTTGCTATTCTCGCACGTGTAGATTCCGGCATTTCGGAAGATTTCTTCGACCCGACGACCGAAGACCCGCTCCTCGTCAACGAAGGCAAGTCATAGGCCTTTGACCATGTTGAACCCATTTTACAAATGTATATTGTATTAAATTATCATGCATGGCTAGTTTTATTAAAAATGGTTTTGGGAGTAGATAATTACCAAATTGCCATTATGCCTCCTTGATGAATTGAAAATGAAATGTCTCCTTGAATGACATATATCCTTGGACACCTTAGGATGGTTAATACTAGTTGGACATGATTGTATACCAACTTGGGAGCGTAGTATTGCTTAGTCTTGCTTTAGTTACCCGCGAGACTTTCGATCACATGTTTATGATGAATGAAATTTGACTAATGGAACTATGGAATTGTGGTGTGATGCCACTGTAATTAAAATGTGTTTAGCCATGGCAGGGATTGCCATTTGGTCGGGAATGAACAAAAATGATTTATGCTCGGGCTTGTGGTAGGGAGTAAAGGTGGGTGTGTGATGCACATTGGGTTGTGGTAGTCTTGTCCGAGCGACCAACTAAGGACTTAACTTTGCAAGTCATTGATCCGGTCACCTCGTGCAACCATAAGTCCGGTATGGGACTGGACCGCCAACTAATTGGGAAATTTTGAGTCGGTTCTGTTGTAGTGGTTTAATGGCGCAAGAGAAATTCGTGATGGCGAAACCTTAGCGCGTAACCGAGGCAAAATGGAACTTTGTAAAGGCCTTGTGATAATTACTTAGTCGCACACCCTCGTAAGTGTGTCGACGGACATTACAAGTGATTTATCTCTTGTGGGTAAAGTCGCACAACCTCTCAGAGAGTGTTAAAAATCTATTCGAATAGCCGTGTCCCGATTCACGGACATGTCCGTGATTTCGCAAGGGGTAGCATTTTCAAAATTTTGGTTTGGTTCGATGGAAAGGTTTGGTTGGAATGGTTGGGAAGTGAACGGGATGTTCACTGTTTGATTCAAAAGAACTTGGTTATCTATGTATTATTCTTTTAAAATCCTGCCTTGCAATCTAATTAATGTAGTTACTGTTAAACTTGCTTTCTACAAATTAACCATAAAGCCATCCTTGCTTAAGCCTGACATGAATACTATGTGCATACATTTCTCTACGACTTGCTAAGTACTTTATGTACTCACGGCTTTATGTCCTTTGTTGATCAGTCCCAGCAGAAGAATCAGGAAATATTGAGTTCTACGAAGAAGGCTACTTTGAAGACTTCGCGAACTAGGTCACGTCCTCCACTCGATTGCCTGTGGGCATGTCGATTGGGCTCCACGTATTTTGAGATTTCACGCGGATACTGTTGTTGCTAAGCCCTGTGAGGCTACTTTTGTAAGAACCTTGACCATAAGGTCTTTGTTGTTTTAAATAATATTACTTTGTCTGCTTCATTAGTTCGTTGTGAATGGTTATGATAACATCATTGTTGCAACTGTGCGAGCTAGCTACTGATCATGGGACTAGCTTGGTATGCACAGAGGGTCTCGGGGTTGTGTGACACCCGAGGGTCCGACAGTGGACGAGTGAGGTAGAAAAAAATAGTTCCAACTGATAGGTAGGGCCAGGGCCACAGGCGGCGAGAGCGGGCTCGTGCAGGCGAGTTGGCGTGGGCTATTACGGAGATGGGCTACAGCGTGAGGATGGGCCAACCGGCCCACGTGTGGGGAAAGAAGGAAGGAGACGGGCACTAGCGCTGGTGCATGAGTGGGCCAGGGGAAGGGAGAAAGGAAACTAGGGCGGTGGTGGGTTGCGGCTTGAAGGAGAGAGGGAAAGGAATTCGATTTGAAATTTGTTTGAGAATTTTCTGAGATGAATTTGAATTCAAAGGAGTTTTAGCACTTCAGTTGAGTTGTAGATTTTTACTAATTTAATTTAGAGCATGTATTTTGATTGGACTTTTGAAATGCGACCAAGTTTTTGTAAATTACCTAAATGCATCAAAAGTTTTTAAAAATTCATGAAAATTTCAAATGCTTCAAAAATGAACTGTTACATTAGCATTTGTGCGACCAATTGCAGATCCAGTGCAAGCGATAAGTATTGTACGCTCGTACAGATCGATATATCCATGGATGATGATAGATGTTTATGTTAGCCCGCTCATCTGTGTCTACGCACGCGAACACACTGGACCAGAACAAACACACACACGCACTGGAAGAAGAAAGAACTTGCAAGACGATTTTTGTGCTGCCAAACTTCCTCAGCATTTTCTGGTTTTTTTCTCTCCTCCTTTTATTCTGAGCAAAGGGACTCTCAGTACTTTACATGCAATTAGTGCTACGTTACATGTTATGTTACATGCATTTTAGTACGCTACTAATGGCACCTGTTACATGCTACGTTACCACGCCATTAATGGCACCCATTACATGCTACTTTACATGCATTTCACGAGCGATCGCGGCATTAAAACTCTACGCGATTAAGTCTAACAATGTGATTAAGTCTGAAGGTTTCTAACCACATGCAAACCACCTCAAACCTGAGACGTGACAACGTGATTAAGTCTAACAAATCACCCCCTAATCATGTTGCCCTAACACCCAACTTCTCTCGTATTTCAACGAACTTCACGCGCCTGAGCGCCTTTGTCAAAATATCAGTGAGCTAGTCTTCGGTCTTGATGTACTCCACCTCAACTTTGTCGTCTTCAATGCATTCCCAAATAAAATGATATCGGGTGTATATGTGCATGCTCCGGTCGTGGAACACCGGATTTTTGCTGAGGGAGATCGCCAACTTGTTGTCGACTTTAAGTAGGCACTGCCTGCCTCTTCATTCTTCAAGTTAGCGAGTAAACGAGCAAGCCAGATACCTTGGCAGGTGGCCGTTGTCACCGCGATGTACTCGGCCTCGCAAGAGGACAGTGTCACAACCCTCTACTTCTGAGATTGCCAGTTGATGGGGCTGTGCCCGAGGAATAAGAAGACGCATGTTGTGCTCTTGCGGTCGTCGACGTCGCCGGCCATGTCGCTATCACTGTAGCCGACAAAACCGTGGCTCCTCCAACTTCTTTGCGTAACGGCAGTCATAGCTCCGTGTACCAGCAATGTACCGGAGTATATGTTTGACTGCAGCTAAGTGCTCGGTAGTTGGCACTTCCATGAAGGGACTTACGTAGCCCACTGAGTACGCGATGTCGGGTCTTGTGTGCACTAGGTACCTGAAGCTCCCCGACGATGCTCCGGTAGGCCGTGGCGTCCATGAGAGGGGCTAAGCTTGCCTTGCTCAACTTGAGCCTCGTCTCCATGGGAACGTGGCAGGGATTGCAATCTGCCATGCCGCTCTTCTCAAGAATTTTGAGCGTATGCAAATTGTTTCAACGTGATGCAACCATCGGACTGGTGCACTTCGATGCCGAGGTAGAAGCTGAGTAGGCCGAGATCGCTCATTTTGAATGAGTTTTTCATCTCCCTTTTGAACTTAACTATCTTCTGTGCATCAGCACCCGTGATAATGAGATCGTCGACGTAGACGCCCACCAGTAGTCGTGATGTACCGCTACTACGCATGTACACGCATGTTCTGATGCGCTCCGCTGAAACCCGAGCGACAACAAACAACTATCAAGCTTGGCGTTCCATGCCCTCAGTGACTGCTTCAAGCCGTAGAGAGCCTTGTGGAGCCTCAACGCCTTCTGCTCATGAGGTTGGGCGACGTATACCTCCTCGTCGAGCTTGTCGTTGAGGAACGTCGATTTGATGTCCATGTGGTGTATTGGCCATCTCTCGTGCACGACGAGCGCGATCAACAGGCGCACAGACTCAAGACGGACCACTGGCGCGAACACCTCCTCGTAGTCAACGCCTTAACGTTGTACATAGCCCTTTACCACGAGACGGGCCTTATGCTTGATGGCAGCGCCTTGGGAGTTCTTCTTCACCTTGAAGACCCATTTCAAGTCGATGGGACGATGGCTTGAAAGGAGGTCGACAAGTTGCCAAGTGTCGTTCTCCTCGATGGAGCTCATCTCCTCGAGCATGGCGCGGTGCCAACACTTGTGCTTCTCCACCTCGGAGAAGTTGACTGGTTCATCTCCCACTGTCAGGTACAGCTCCTCGTGATCGAGGTCGTGGACCGTGGTCGTATCGTACACGTTAGTCACAGTCTGGTATCGGCGAGGACCCTCATCGTCTGTCGTGGGCGAAACGACGGTGGACGGTGAAATGAATTTCACCCCACTTTGTGCCACGGGCGTACACATGATCGCTGCTGCTTCGAATGCCGACGTCAATGGCCCTGGGCTGGGCACGCTATTCGGCACTGCTAGTGCTAATGGCTTGTCACCCCGTGCACTGCAGGTTGCCACGCACAACATATGCTTTAGGATATATGGTATACTTGACAATGAACGTCTCACCAGAGTTAATCGTAGCACCCTAGTCTCACTATGCCACCTCATCGAAGACGACGTCGCGCGTCACGTGCACGCACTGCCGACGGGGTTATAGACGCGATACGCCTTGGCGCCGGGCTCGTAGCCGATGAACACCATCGGCGTGCTCCTGTCTTCGAGTTTCTTTAGGTGTGGCTTCACCACCTTGACGTGCGCAACGTAGTCAAAAGTGCGAAAGAAGTGCACTAGAGGCCGTGCACCATGCCACACCTCGTACGACGTCATACCATCGACACTACGGGTCGGGGCTCGGTTTAGGATGAACACGGCCGTCGTCACCGCCTGACCCAAAACATCCCCAGCATGCTCTTGGCCTTCATCATACTGCGAGCCATGGCTACCACCATCTGGTTCCGCGCTCGATCGATGTCGTTTCTGCTGCGGGGAGTATGGAATGTGAATTCGCCGCCACTGTCAGGGCGGAGGGCGCGCAGCTTGCGCCCAGTTTCCACCTCAACATCGGTCTGGAAACGCTTGATCGCCACTAACGCCTCGTCCTTTGTCATGAGCAAGACCAGCCACATGTAGCGGCTGAGGTCGTCGACGAGGAGCATAAAATATTTCTTCCTACCTAGTGTAGCCGACGCGATGGCGCCGCAGAGATCGCCGTGTACTAGATCGAGGACATGCTCCGCGCAGTACTTTTCCTACTCTGGGAACAGGGTGCGCCGCTGCTTACCGACGAGGTAGCTATCGCAAATCTGATCAACATGATCGATCTGCGGCAGCCCACGCACCATGCCACGTTGTGCCAACTTTCGCAACGCCTGGAAGTTTAGGTGTCCGTGCCTGACATACCATCGCCACATGTCGTCACCGTGCGACCACGGTTTACCCACGCGAGTATGCGATGCTGCTGGTCGCGGATCGTGAGTACGCTGTCCTGGATGAGTGTCTGGTAGCCGTTCTCATCGAGCTGCCCGAGGCTCACTATGTTGCTGCGCAGTCGTGGGATGTAGTACACCCTCGTCAGCGCAGGGTGCTCCCTGTTCCGGCAAGTGATCAGGACAGTGCCACGCCCGCATATATCCACCACCGAGCCGCCGCCGAACTTGACGGAGCCGGTGATGCCCTCGTCCATCTCCGTGAAGCTTGCCTGGACACGCGGATATGTGATTGCTGGCACCGGTGTCCAGGTATCAAGCGTCATCGTGGGCATCCTCACGCCCTAGATGCACCTGCGCGTGCACCTCGTTGAGCACCACGTCAGTGTCCGCGCCCACGAGGTCTTGGTGAGCGCGAACACCTTCGCCATGAGAAGGGCATGTTCGTCGTCGTCGGCTTGCATCAGGTGGGTCTGCTCAGTACGCTTCGACTTGCGGCAGTCCCTGTAGTAATGCTTATACTTGTCACAGTTGTAGCACTGAATCTGCGACATGTCACGGTGCGCACCGGACGAGCCACTGTCCTTGCCGTCGTATCCGCTTTTGTCGCGCCCATGACCACGTGGCTTGCCGCGGTAACGGTTGTCACCACCTCTGCCGCTTCCCTTGTCACCGCCAGAGGAGCCGTCGGCTTGATCCCTCTTCTTGGCGCGTGCGAGCTACTCCTCTTCAGTGAGGAGCAGACGCCCACCGGATCCGCCCAAAGCCTGTGGGAGGTTCAATCGCCTCCCACAAGCCTTGTGCCTGCAGGTTTACCCTCATCACAAGAGCCTAGTCAATGTAATTCGTCCGCGTCAGCGTTGGGTAGACCACCGATCCCATCGTCTCCCTTACTGCTGCACCACACACTCTTGACCGCCGTTGCTGCTGGATCCAATCTCGCGATCGCCATTGCTGCCGAGATTGATCGTGTGAGTAGTGCTGCCGTCGCCTTGCACCGGAGACGACCTGGTAGGAGAACGTGAACTGACGCGACATCTTCACAAGCAGGAGAGCACGGAGATCCGATACCAATTGTCAGCCCGCTCGTCGGTGTCTGTGCACACGAACACACTGGGAGAACAAACACACACACACCGAAAGAAGAAAGAACTTATAAGACAATTTTTGTGCTGCCAAACTTCCTCAGCATTTTTTTTTTTCTCTCCTCATTTTATTCTGATCAAAGGGACTCTCATTATTTTACATGCAATTAGTGCTACGTTACATTCATTTTAGTACGCCACTTTACATGCATTTCACGAACGGCCGCGGCATTAAAACTCTACGCGATTAAGTCTAATAATGTGATTAAGTCTGAATGTTTCTAAGCACATGCAAACCGCCTCAAACCTGAGACGTGACAACGTGATTAAGTCTAACAGTTTACAGCTGCGCGCAGGTTAGGAATCGTGGGGGATCAGGGTTGAATTCTCCTGAATGCGACATGGCAACCAAGGGAGAGGAAGGATGGAGCTGGAAGCTAGCCAACCGGCTGGGGAACAATTAGCCAGGACCGAGCAAGCGTGCATGATGGCGATGCATGCAGATGCAATCGATCTGCAGCTGCCACTTGACGATCGACGCTCTCTCTCTCTCAAATTCCTTGGGGTCCATGGATTTTGGCAGCGAGTGAGGTACGTGTTACTGTCTCCTGTAGCTAGCTCTGCTAGCACCTCCATGTGTAAGTTCTGGTACATCAATGTATATGTAATTATGTATTATATGTGCATGATGCATGGATGAGTTGTTCATGAGCTCCTAGTTAACCAGTCTCTTCGGTGTGGCATCTGTTGCTTTCGGCCTGATGTTGCAGCCGTAGACGTGTGCGCAATGCCCTAATTGCCCGTCGCGTACGTGCAGTTGAATTCGTTACTATTCGATGGAGATGATTGCGGCATGTGGAATTTCTGTAGAAATAGCGTCTGCTCCCGATCGATTCTTCCAGCTATCTAGATTCCAACATTGCTGCGTCTCTCTCTGGTCATGGGTTGCTTTCAGCTAATTGAATGCTTTTGGTCCAGTAGCGGAAAGAATCAAAGAATAGCATGCACGGCATGCAGTTACCGGCATTCATGCTTGGTTGCCGGGTGTCAGCTGGGTAACTTCTTGAGCCACAGCAGGCAGGCAGGCAGGCAGGCTGGCTTCTAAATGTAAAACTGTTATCGCGTACGTACTTTGCCCTCTCGCACCTGATTTGACACTTAATTTTAAGTCAGATTCACCGATACAGGCATCAGCGTGTAGACTGTACTGTGATCAGTCCTGACTCCTGTATAGTTCAGATTAGTTATACTACATCCGATAGAATGAGTAGTAGAATTTGAAAAAGATAGAATTATAATTGTCCATGTAGAGATCACATGGGATAAGAGTAGTATTTTCAACCTTAGTTGAAAAATTTATTATATTTTGAACATCGTATACTACCGGTAGAATTTACCGTACAATTTCTCACTTTTGGGGGGGTAAGATTCAGTTCTGTATTTTCTGTATATGTTCTCTGGACGATAAGGCATGCATGATTGTGTTCTTCAGGTAGACCTCATGATGAAGAGTACCAGTATTGAACGCCTCCATGATGATGTCGCATATATGTCCTATATATACGGTCGAGATGGATCGAATCCCATGCATTAAAAATTTAACACATCTACCCAATGGATTTAAGAGCCTGTCCGGCCGGTGAGCGCGTCCTGTATATATGCAAATTAGATGGATGGACAGCGATCGATCAGATTTCAGATCTCCCTGGGCCTGGGCGGCAACGAGCCGAGCGAATGCAGATAGTACGATCGATCACCACAGTACAAACCTAACAATTAATTACCACTTAATGCGTCGCGTTAAGTGATTGCGTCGACCAGCCAGTTAATATGGATTCTGACCTGTCACGGCGATGTGGGCCTGCACGCGCGAACTGACAAGGTGAGCGGTGACGGACGTCGCCGGCCGACGACGTACGTACGTACTGTGCGTGATCGTGGGCGACGAGAAGTCCGGCGTGCCCCGGTCGGTGACCGCGCACCGCATGCGCAGCCAGTCGTCGCCGTTCACATGGGAGCCATTGCCTCGCCGGGGCTTGGCAAATTCCAAGCCTTGGGCCCCCTGAACGAAAAAAAGGAATCGAGGATTGACACGCACACAAACAGAAGGACACGCCGGAGGCCCGGCCCGGCCCGGCCCGTATGGTAAAGCTGTGGTAGTTTGCTTTTATCTAGCTCGGACTCGCTCAAAGGCCCAACAACTAACCCAAGTCTGATCATTCGGGAGTCAGCGATGTGGTATCGAGCTTCTTCTCATGTGACAGATGACAATGGGATCCGATCGAGGTGTTGTAGGGATGGTTCTCCGTTAGGTTATTCCGGTTTGTTTCTTGATATGGAATGGGATCCGATCTGAATTGTATCATCTACGATTTATATTGTTTCAACCATTACTTCGAATCTGCACTGCTTCCTGTTCTTCATCGAATTCAATTGTAAGTTGGTTGTAAGACCACTCTGTTCTGTTATAGTTCTTTTTGTGTATGTTTAGAAGTGTAATGAGTTACCTGCAGTTAGTATCATTTTATGCATCTCTAGTTATTTGTGATTTTTGCCTTATAATCAAATCTGGAATTAAAATATTGTCCATATTTTCAACAATATGTAGTTAAATAATACAACACGAGTTCATAACTTTATATATTTTACCATCGTCTGGCATAGTTTTACTTACCGAATAAGTAGTATTGGGTTGAGCTTTTGGACTTGATCCAAAGGGGTCACTTCAGTTATGTCCGATACCGAAATGATCGGAATGGATCAAAATGACCGGTATTGACGGTACATGATTGAATCTGCTATGTACCATTTTAGCTGTCGGTATATAGTATGTTTTGACCATTCCGGCTGGTACAAAAATGGAATTGGCAAGCGTGGTTGTACGACAAAATTGGATTAGGACCATCGTCTAGATGCTAACCTACTGTACTATTGTACCCTCTTGGTTTTTTAGCTCATTTTATCCTCTTATTGACAAGCCTAGCATACGTGCCATTTGCTGTTTTGTTTATACCACCACCACTTGACAGTTGACACGATCAATATATGTTATCCGGATGATGACCCATCACAAGATGCTTACAACGTAAAGCTGCAATTAATTAATATTAATATGTTGGAGAGACATCACCGATCATGACCAACTCAATTCAATATATCCGGTGGCTATGCATGCATGTATGTTCATTATAGTTGAAGGCTTAGATCAATATGGTTGAAGTTTTATGATAATGTGATTGTAATAATATGGTCGAAGACATATATCAGTGTGGTCGAAGCCTTAGATCGGTATGGTCAAAGACATAGACTTGTATGGTCGAAATAATCTGATCGAAGACATAGACCATTGTGGGCGAAGGCATAAACCAGTATGGTCAAAATAATCTGATCGAAGCCATATACCATTATAGTCAAAGACATAGACCAGTGTGATAAAAAAATAGTGCTAAAATACTTAGACCAGTGTGGTTGTAATATACTGATCGAAGCTGTAGAACAGTGTACAATCAGGATCAATAAACACTTCTTAATGACCATTAATTGGTTTTGAATTAGCAGTTATGTCGACGATCAAATCGCCGATCTTATGAATATATGAAGAGAAAGAGGAAAATGACATGTATCTCCTGGAAAGTAATGAGACTGCTCTTTATTGCTATGGACTAGCTATTACAATGGGTGTCTGTAACCTAGACTGAAGACTAATTCGGGAATACAATGCTCTTCTGAGAGTGTTTCCCAATCTATCTTCACTGTTCGAGCCTTCTCCACTTCATTCGCAGTCCTCCTTATGTAGTTGATGAAGCGTTGGCAGTTGTCTCTGAGAGAGATGCATGTTTGAGAAGCAGCGCGTCTGGTCGGAGAGAGGCGTCAGTTGACAATGTGTCAACTGTTGTACGGTTATATGTCAGTGAGCCATTTGACCGTATTCCTGTGTCTTAGAGTTACGTATCGTCGCGTGGTATGGAATATACAGCACATGTTCTATTCTTCACACGGTAGAAGATATATCTGGAGCTAGATCCAGATATCATTTCAAAGCTTTGTGAGCTTTTAACTGATCGGAGACAAGGTTGAGAACCTTCTCCGATCAGGTTAGATATTGTGTAACCTTTGGAATCCTCACGACCAGTGAGGTCGTTAGCCTTAGGGGTTACGACCACGAAGATGTATGATCCTTTATCTATTAAATAATAAGTAGACGTTTTAATCCTCTTCAAGTTACCTATGGTTTATTATGATAGTTACTAGAGAGTAATTGTCTCGACCATAAATAGGATCTGGAGACGTCCAGACGTAAGTTGACAATTCATTCTATTTTTTCATCTTCCTCTCTGATCAACTGTGGTGATAAATTTAGTTGTTGAACCAAGCCGTCTCTTCTCCTCGGCGTGCACCGGTAAGGAGGGTGAGCGGATATCTCCGAACCATTGTCGCAGAGTTCACCTGCACGGAGCGACAATAAGGTTTCTAGGCAGCGCATCTGCGCGACCGCTCGTTGTGCTGCATCATCTACAATCTCGTTCGCGGCGGCGTTGCTCTACATGACATCCGCGCTGAACAGGCTGTCCAGAGACTCGTACGCGCTTCCGTTGAAGTAGGGGAACTGGTCGGCGAACAGGAGCATGTCGTCGGAGTCTGCATTGCATCATTTACGATCTTCACTGCTTCGACCACTGCTTTGAGTCTGCGTTGTTTCCTGATCTTTATCGAATCCAATTGTAAGTTGGTCGTAAGACCACTCTATTCTGTTATAGTCCTTTTTGTGTATGTTTAGAAGTGTAATGAGTTGCCTGTAGTTAGTATCGTTTTATGCATCTCTAGTTATTTATGATCTTTACCTTATAATCAAATCTGAAATTAAAATGTTGTCCACATTTTCAACAGTATGTAGTTAAATAATACAATACGAGTTCATAACTCTATATATTTTTACCATAGCCTAACATAGTTTTACTTACCGAATAACTAGTATTGGGTTGAGCCTTTGGACTTGACCCAAAGGGGTCGCTCAGTTATGTCCTACCGAAATAACCGGTAATGGACCAGAATGATCGGTATTAGCCAGTACATAATTGAATCTGCTGTGTAGGGTGCCGGTATATAGTATATTTTGGCCATTCGGCCGGTACATGAATGAAATTGGCAAACGCGGTTGTACGACAAAATTGGATTAGGACCATCGACTAGCTGCTAACCTACTGTACTATTGTACCCTCTTGTGTTTTGAGCTCACTTTATCCTCTTACTGACAAGCCTAGCCTACGCGCCATTTGCTGTTTAATTTATTTATACCACCACCACTTGACAGTTGACACGATCAATATATGTTATCCGGATGATGACCCATCACAAGATGCTTACAATGTAAAGCTGCAATTAATTAATATCAATACGTTGGAGAGACATCACCTGATCATGACCAACTCAATTCAATACATCCAGTCGCTATGTATGTATGTATGTTCATCAAATAAAAAACAACGAAGAGCTAGGGAGAAGTCATATCGACCACTTCAGTTTTCATGCATGCATGCATGCTGCCGTCACGTTGAGATGAGCAGAGCTAGCTGATCGTAACCTTGGAAAAAAGAATGATAATCGAATGAGCTAATTAATCAAGCAGAGATTCGTATCCCCGTGACGAAGACGAAGCATACGTTAGATTCCTAGATTCCATGGAGAATTAGAGATCGATCGATGCTTGTTTAGGTCAACCCGGCCTGCATCTAGTATAGTATCCGGCGTGCTTTCTGGCGCAACTTAATTTCGTCTAAAACTCGATTAGTACTTTTGACAGTTTCTGGGTCCGTCGAGCTCGTTAATTTATAAAAGGAGTACGAACATAATTTGGTGGAAATCCTAGAATAAGGCCATCGATCCCAAGAATCCTATAGAAATGTCCTTTTTCCTGCATGTTTTTAGAGGAAATCAAACATTCGCTGAAAATTTTCTTTGAAAATTCAAGCGATCGAATCCTTTTCCTCCAAAATTTATATATTATTTTTTCGTGTGAAGGACCCAAACGCTTCTGTCGACTCAGCCATGATTCCTATAATCATTCGCTGTACATGGCCTCCCATTCCTGTGTTTTTCTTTTACTTTCCTAGGTTTCAAACGGGCGAGCTAGTCCGGTTTGATTCGGATTATCTGCATTGAAGTATTAAATATAGATAATCTACAGATTACAGTGTCTTTGTATTAAGAGAGATTTCTACCGTTCGATTAAAAAATCGAAGGCTCATATCAACCGCTACATTGTTTTTGCTACAGTAATATCATCACCATAAATATTTCACCGTTTCAACAGTGTTCGCTATAGTGTTACGGAAGAGTACAGTTCATTTTCTCATAAAACACTACTCGCACGGTGTGGCTCTACAGTAATACAGCAGTTTCCGATCCGTGTCAAAACGGTTGGTCAGGAACACAGTTGCTGTCCAAGACTGAGGAGCAGTTGAGAGAAGTGGGAGGGCATATGCAGACGGCAATAGAGGAGCGGTGCTCGCTCGTGCGGCCGGACCGATCGAACGTTGGAATTTTGGCCCCTGCAGGCTCCCAATGGACGTGGGAACGGTTCGGCTCTCGGCCTCGCCGGTTGGCCAGATGCCAAGGCAACACCACCCCATCAACCAGCGACCGATCACCTAGAGCATGATGACCAGCGTTGCTCCCTATCTTTTGTACGGATGCTAGCTGGGAGAGCTTTTGGCTGATTTAACCGTTTTTTTATTTATAATAGTAAAAGTAGTTTTTGTTCGTACAAAATTATAAAAATAACACCACGGTAGATTACCTGCAACGTTTCTGGACCATTGTGGGTTCCTTTCACGCTCTTAGAGCGCTACAGACGCCTCCTACGTTTTCTGCATTTTTTTGTCATTTAGTGATCAAAGGGTTTGTCATGTGGTAATTAGTGTGTGTTCATTGCAACCTTCCGCAGACGGAGTCTGCTGCAGTAGGTTCTCGTAGCGCTGGGGGCGCGGTCATGTTAATCTCATATATGGATGGATCATGTCATGCACGGACGGTCGTACTCGCATCGTCCCCTCCGCCATTTCACTTTCGGATCCATATACAAACTGCAGAGGTACACTATGTGAAGAGTCTTTTCGAGAGAGAGAAGGGCAGTGTTCTAACTTAGACCGTAGGAAATATTGTGAAAGCGTTGGGAAAATTCTATATTAATTTTACTATAGCAAAAATATTGTAGCATTCCATATTAAATACTACAGAGGTCCATCATATGGATAGTGTTGCCAAGAGAGAGGAACAATGCTCTACTGTAGGCTATAGCAAATACTGTAGAAGTGAAAAAAAAAATCGCAATTTAACTGTGTTATCGTAGATCCTTAAGGCGATCCTTCACTTTCGCGTCCGATCCATGGTCAATCACTGCCATCTGCACCGGAAACAAGGCAAGCTGGTTGCGCTTGAGATCTTGGACCCTAGCTCGTTTTTTACTGCCTGTTGCAAAATCTAAGGAGCTCCATTTTTCATCAAAGTCTCGTATTCCAAATTGAGTCTTCCGCTCCTTATTCCACCAACGTCTATAGTTAGTAAAAAAAGTTCTCTTTTTGCCGAAGATAAATAGTACTATGATCGGGTGATGCAGTCCTATCTTCTAAAGCGTGAAAGCATCTCTTACACAGAAAAAGAAAGAAAGAAATTTTCATTTACACTTGCCTTCCAGAAAACATAAGTCGATAAAATATATATCATCCAGGCTAGTCTGGCACGGTATGATATATATCATCGAGGCTAGTCTGGCTGCCAACTAGAGTTGGCAAAATGGGTTATACCTACCATGCTGGCACGAGACACGAGGGAGGGAGCTAACAACCAAGGAGGAGCTGAGGAGGGAGGAGGCCGGACCGCCGGAGTGGAGGGAGAAGGAGGGCGTCGCTGAGGCCGAGGCCGGACCGCTGGAGTAGAAGAAGGCGCGGAGGGCGGGGCATCGCCGGTGCAGAGGAAGAAGGCGTGGACGAGGCAGCGCGGAGGAGAGGAGGAGCTGAGGAGCGAATGAGGCGCAGAGGAGAGGAGGCGCGGCGCACGGAGTTGCACGGACCGAGGAGAGGAGGCGACGACGCAGCAGCACAGAACTACGCGGACCGAGGAGAGAAAGCGGCGGGGCAACGAGTCGTGCGGCACTGTCGCACGCACGCGGGGGAGAAGAAGAAGGACGAGGCGGTGGGGAGCGAGGAGGCGACAGGGCTACGAGCTGTCTGGCATTGCCGCACGCACGAGGGGGAGAAGAAGAAGGACGGGGCGCGGGCTGGCTGAGCAAGGGAGGGCAGCCGGGTCGTGCGGGCCTGGGGCCGTGCCTAGGCATGGCACGGGCCGTAAAATTCGGTCGTTGGAGATTTTAGCCAATTTTTTTACCGTTTTTGACCGTTGGGGTCTTAAAAAATAGCAAAATAATTCAAAATAAATAGCCACCATACCCCCCTCATTCAGCACTCCTTCATTATCCATTCCCTCTTTGAAATTGTGTTGTGCAAATTCAAATATGTATTGAGCTAATTTGGTAAAATTAAAAAATTTGAAAATTTCAATTTTCAATAGCAAGTCAGCGAGAGATGTACAATACTATTTTTTGTAATACTTTTATTGTTAGTTCTTGTTATGCTAAGATGAAAATAGTAATAGTGTTAGTTTCGATTTTACAATTCTCGTTATGGACAGTCCTTACGACAGTTTTGCTCTTAGTGATTACATGTTTTCACTGGAGGAAATTGCGTCCATGGAGGCAACTGCAGCTGCCTCAAACCAATTGGAGCAAAGAGGTCGAGACCGTCTATATCGGGAGTGCAAGAGAATTTTGACAGGACAACAAAGCAAGGCGAAGTGGGAAATGAGATACCATATGCTATTTGTAAAATTTATCACCATGAATTATCTGCAAAATCTACAGGTGAAACGAAACACTTGCTTAGACATGCTACAGGATGTCGAACCAAGCAAGGATTGGTGATAAGGCAGACGCAGCTGCAATACCACCCAGATGGTATGGTATCTAACTGGGACTACGATTCTCAGGTGGTCCGCCAATCTTTCTCTCTTTTAATTGCTTCTGATGATTTACCGTTAGGCTTTGGCAAGTCTGGTTCTTTCCAAAATTACATTAGGACTGCACATAATCTTATATTTTCTTCCATTTCTAGATAGACAACAACTATGGATCTAATGAAATACTATAATGAATATACATCGATGATCAAATCGCCGACCTTATGAATGTATGAAGAAAAAGAGAAAAATAGCACGTATCTTCTGGAAAGTAATGAGACTGTTCTTTATTGCTGTGAACTGGATATTACAATGGGTGTATGTAACCTAGACTAAAGACTAACTCGGGAATACAATGCTCTTCTAAGAGTATTTCCTAATCTATCTTCACTGTTCTGGACTCCTCCACTTCGGTTCGCAGTCCTCTTTATGTAGTTGATGAAGCGTTAGCAGTTGTCTCTGGGAGAGACGCCTGTTGGAGAAGCAACGCGTCTGGTCGGAGAGGGGCGTCAGTTGACAATGTGTCAACTGTTGTACGGTTATATGTCAGTGAGCCACTTAACCGCATTTCTGTGTCTTAGAGTTACGTATCGTCGCATGGTATGGAATATACAACACATGTTCCATTCTTCACACGGTAGGGGATATATCTGGCGCTAGATTCATATATCAGTTTAAAGCTTCGTGAACTTTTGACTGATCGGAGACAAGGTTGGGAACCTTCTCTGACCAGGTTAGATATTATGTAACCTCTGAAATCTTCACGACCAGTGAGGTCATTAGCCTTAGGGGTTACGACCACGAAGACATATGGTCCTTTATCTATTAAATAATAAATAGAGGTTTTAATCATTATCAGCTATCCCCCGAACTTTAAATGAATTGGTCGTATAGACGCTTACTCCCGATGCAATCGTATCGGGCAGACCCCTCATTAAATGGTGTGGTATTTGAGGTGGTCCGTATTCATTTTTAAAGTTGAGAAATTACATCGGAAGTTGAAAAGAACTATTTGTCCGCTGGTTAAAAGGTATTTTGTCCATTGGACTTTTCTCGAAGCGGTTACAGTGTTGTGGTTTATATATCTTTGTATAATTGCCCTCTTGTATTGTTGGTGCACTTAGTTGAGCCTAGTTGATTTAGGTTTTAATTGTGTAAAATCAATTCGTTATTAGCTTCCGCATTATATATTGGTTTTAGTGTGAAAGATTTTTAAAACCGCTTATTCACCCCCCTCTAGTCGGCCACCTCGATCTTACAGGCGCGTGGTGGCCAAGGCACAATAGGCGGTCCCGATTTGGGGTTATGAACCTAGGTTTGGGGCGACGTGTGGTGGCCTCGGTGCGACAGGGGACGTCGGTGCACGACAGGGCATGGCAGGGAGGCTGGAGGCGACGAAAGGATGACCACTGCGTGGGTGGCGTCGACGACGGTGTCTGACTTTCGGCAAGGTACCGATATGCTCCCCCCTCTCCAGCTATTCCCTTGATTCACCGTCCCTAAGCATCCACAGCCCAGCCACGTGCCGCCTCCGTGCCGCCGTCATGCCTCCATGCCACCCAGCCCATCGTGCCACGTTCGTTCCAACTGCCCGTGCCGTCTGACATGTGTGATCCTCAGGCTCGTCCCAGGCATCCGACACGAAAAAGCCTAGCCCAACTTCGTGGACTACAACCGCCCCGTTCCAACGTCCAACTGCAACGCGACGCGACGATTGTGGCATCCTACCCCACCCCTCCTCCCATCCCATTGAGTTTTTTTTTGCTAAAATGACATATTTTTTTGAGGCGTTCTACCCGTACGCACGCTCCTGCCGTTCCTACTTGCTAACATGCCTCAAACTGTGTTAGCGACGCATGATCTACTGCGATGAGTGTGCGGCAGGCCGTCTGCCGCCGGCTAGAGGCTCATCACGCGTCCTGCCGCGGTCTGGGTCAGCAGCACACGGTCTGCTGTGATATTTTCACACGATATAGAGGCTATTTTTGTAATTTCGTTTCTAGTACTATTTTTGCTATTTCAAAAAAAAAAGAGATCTAAAACAGAAAAAAACCCTACCATTCCATCTCCCTCCCTCGGTCCCTCCCTCCCCGCCGTCTCAACGCAGCGCAAGTACGAAAGCTCCCACCTTTCCCGGAAAACCAAACCCGCCGTCCCAATCCAATCCCTACTGGTATCCGTCCATCGATCGCGTCCACGATGCTAGGCGTCGCGAGGAGGCGGCTCGGATCCGGATGCGTACGTCACCTTCCGCGAGAATTTTCCTTCCCTCTCGGGATTTCGATCTCTGGTTTGACTCTGATCTCTGGGGTTCTGACGCCCGTCGCCCCGTCGTGCAGGTGCTGGGGCAGCTGATGCAGGGCCTCCGCCCGGCGGCAGCGAGGGGCTACTCCGCCGCCGCGAAGGAGGTGAGCGTCTGTTTCGCCCAACCCTAGCTAGCTCGTTTGATTCTGTCCGTTGCGTCGGTATTGCCATCGCCCGGCACGCGTCGCCGGTATGGTTAATGTACTGTTTGGCTGTTTGTTTTGGGTACTACTTAGTGGGCAGTTTTTGGAGTATGCTTGGGCCTTTGACAGTGTTTGCAGATCGACCAGTCGTTGGGGTTAACCGGTAGGAGGCATCCATTGTATGTATGGCACAGGCTAGTTTGGTTTGTGGCAGCCCAATTCTGGAAATGGTTGGTCAGTTTGTCATGGGAATCAGTTGTTTTTTCTGTGAGAGTGTCTCTAGGTGGAAGGAACTTTGCGTTTGTGCGTGGTTCTAAGTTCGATGAATTGAATGTATATGTATATGTTCTGAGAAATGGTTAGTGGATTCCAAGCGGGTGATGGAACAGCTGTACTGCTGTAGAGGTATTCAGTGTGGTTTCTGCTTCCAAAAGGTCGAATTAACTCAATATAGAGTTGAATCCTTAGGTCTGCAGATCTTAGGGCAGCTGGTATAGTGGTATATCTTGTTAGTTTGTTATAAATCTTGCTTGTTGAATCAAGGAAATGGTGTGTTTCTCTTGAGACGTAATTATCTGTTCTGCATATGTTGTGATTTGGCAGCCAAGTTTATGCAACTATTGTTCTTTTGCTTATTAGATGACTGTGCGCGAAGCATTGAATTCTGCCCTTGATGAGGAGATGTCTGCGGATCCTTCTGTTTTCTTGATGGGAGAAGAGGTGCCACCTGGAAGAGAAGTTGTTTATTTTTCTTTCCTTTGTTGTTTCCCCTAATACTTGTTATTTCTATTGCAGGTTGGAGAGTACCAAGGTGCATACAAGGTGAGTATTTTTTTGGAGATTAATGCTGTCTTTATCACCTTGTGGGCTGTGGCAACCGAAAATCATTGTGTGAATACTATTACCATTGAGCTTATCCGTTGTTGTTTTTTGCAGATATCAAAGGGTTTGTTAGACAAGTATGGCCCTGATAGGGTTCTTGATACACCAATCACAGAGGTTATACTCTTAAATCTTAAAATAATCATTGGTGTCCATTTGTAAGTTGTCAGATTGATGTGATCATATTCTAATTACTTATCTGCTTTCGTTCTGTTCAGGCTGGTTTTACTGGCATTGGTGTTGGTGCTGCCTACCAAGGTCTTCGACCTATAGTGGAATTCATGACATTTAACTTCTCGATGCAGGTCAGTCATTTACTGACATCAACTTAATTTTTCTGCTTGATTTCAAATGTGCCTTTTCCTCGGGGTTTAAGCAGATCTTTTTTGTTGCTCTGTTCAAAATCCAGGAAACACCCATTTGTTGCAGAACCGTACTATATGCTTGTGTTCTTGTTTCTCGCTGCTAGTTTTCTAAGCAGCGTTTATTGTATAAATTGTTTTCTAAGCAGTTTATTGCATAAATTACCTACGTGTAGTTAGTATATAGTGGTCATCATGTTGAATTGTTACAAGACATCCTTTTGTTTGAAACCATAAGTACATAAGTACATGCAATTCATGTGCTGTGATTGTATTAGAAAACATGCAATGGCTAATTTGTTAAACTGTTAATTCTAAACTCTGGTGATTTTCCCTTGCAATGTAGTCCGACCTTGATTTGTTCTGCACCATTCTATTTTTTTGGGGAATATTCTTAGTAGTTGTTAATTTTAACTTCACAGTAATTTGATCACTACAATCTGGTATGGGGGAGAACTAAAATTTCATATAAAACAGCATCCTTATAAAAAATTAATGATTACAATTCCCTATTAACTACGCATGATCTTTCCTTCTCGTTGGCAGTTTAAAGTTTTAGACAGAATTCAGAACCTGATTTCCACAATATAATTTAAGTTTTGCTGTAAGTGCATGTTAGGTAAAAAAAGCTCCCACTCATGGTTTGTTTCACAGGCTGCCTATTAGACATTTCACAACTCCCTGCTGTAAGACATTGATCTTCCTTTTGGTTTGCATAATCACATATTCCTCTGAATGGTTAAAATTTGAAATGATCCTTGTTAGTTACGATCATTGATTAAATTTTTGCTCCTGATTTTGGAAAGTGCTGCTACTGCCTAGTATATCTTTCCTGATTACTTTTCTCCATCTTCTAGCACTTTAGAGTTTGTATTCGTTGGTCATGGTAAAATACCTTTGTGCATTAATGTTCATTTGTAATTTTGTATATATCTGGATCTTGCAGAATATGTATACATAAACATACCATCAATTCCATACGCTGTAAAATAGTCAAGAGTTCCCCTAATAGCACTGTTTTGCACATTCAGGCAATTGATCACATCATAAATTCAGCTGCCAAGTCGAACTACATGTCAGCTGGTCAGATAAATGTCCCTATTGTTTTCAGAGGACCAAATGGTGCTGCTGCTGGAGTTGGCGCCAACACTGCAGGTTTGTGACAGAAACTTATCCATATTTATCTTTTTATCCTTCACCATCCTTATTCTATTACTTCTCTTTAGAGGACAAACAAGTCTGGCAGATCATCTATTGGTGTTTGAACCATGGTTATTAAGTCGGCAAGTCAACACTACCCTCCTAGTGACCGACTTGCCGACTAGTCGAAAGATACTGTTCATATGGCAGTCATGTGTATGTACATATGTATATATTCTATACCTTGTATTGCAGTGATTGAGAAGTACATCTATAGCTTGAATTAAAGAGAGGATTGATGACTTACATGTTTTGAGTCCAAACTCCCTTCACTTAACTTGTTGAATCCATCTGTGAAGCATGATTTGAGACCTTCATGCTGCAAAATTAAAAAAACAAGAATGAGCATATGAAGATTGATGAAGATAAACTATGATGAACTCATACAATACCTTCAAGGGAGAGCAATATAGCGCCATGAATTAAAGAGGACAATACAAATCATACAACATAAGTACATAACAACAAATAAATGAGCAATTAGGAAATTAAGCATCTAAAACATCAAGTTCTCAACGACAATAGCGTTCTACACGATAGTTAAGTAATACGACAACAAGTTCCCAAATCTCAAATAGCAAAAGTAAAGCATAATCATCACAATCCATTAACATGGCTTAACACAACAGGCTTGGGACTCCTTGTCGGTTGTTGTTACACTCACATCTTCATCTTCTCCTTCATCATCATATTCTAGGAAGAGTGGTATGCCCTTCTTGTACTTCCATAAATCCTCTCGCATCTTTTTCATGATTGTTGTTGTAGTCTTGACACATTTTTGAACATTTCCAAACCCACCCGCAAGATGCTCCTTAAACCTTTTGATTCCTCCCGATACCTCCCGCTCACAAAGCGAACATTGGACCAAATCTCGGTTGCCAATAGCTGACCAAAAGTCGTACTTCCATCCTAGATCAACTTATCCTTCCACTTATGATCATTAGCTAGATCATACCCTTCGGTGCCTGTTGTTGGATTTAGAGTTGAAGTTGGAGTTGGAGTTGGAGTTGGAGTTGAGTTGAGGATTGCTCGCCATGATGCCTACATATGGGCAGTGGACACTGACACCTCGGTCGGTCACACAAGAACTTACTGGAGGGAGAAAGCAGAGAGGAGCTTATGGGAGGAGAAAACAGAGAGGAGGCACCACCGCACCACATCGAGAAAGCAAAGGCGGCGAGAGCTTACAGGGCTAGGCGACGAGCGGCGGAGGCGAGGTGAGGCGACGACGCGTCAGATCTGCAGGCGAGGCGATGGGCGGCGCTGGGCGGCGAGGCGAGGCGACGACGGGCGGGGATCTGCAGGTGACGGCGACGAGCGCGCGCGGCGGTTGCTCGGGAGCTCAGGATCTGCAGGGCGAGGGCGACAGACGGCGACTACTCGGGAGCTGAGGTGAGGGCGACGACAGGCGGTGGGATTTGCAGGGCGACGGGCGGCAGTTGCTCGGGAGCTCGGGCTCAGTGGTCACGCGCCCTCCCTCTTTCTCTCTCGTGAGCTGAATCGACAAGCGGGCCCCACGCTTGTCCCACCAAGTCGACCAACTTGCCGCCGCCTGGTCGACGGGCAAGTCAACGACTAGTCGACAGGTCGCCTAACTTGCCCTAGCAAGTCGAGTCGCCAGGCCCAGTTGGTCCTTCTCCGCCGACTTGTTGACTAGTCGACGACTTAATAACCATGGTTTGAACACTTCGCACTGAGACATAAAATTTACAGTGTATAAGATTTTATCGAAGGATGAAATTGTTCATTACACAAGCTGTTTATCCCATTATCAATAAGAATGTATTGAGCTAAGTAAGAGGTGTAGGCTTTAGTGTGCCTCAAACTCCTTAGATGCATAGCATCTAAAGATCGTTCTTTAGTTAGTTGTTCAGCAATTTATGCATGTAACTATCATTCTATTTTGATGGAGTTACTAAGTGACTTGGTATGCAGTGTTATGCAGCTTGGTATGCGCATGTTCCAGGATTGAAGGTTCTAACTCCTTATTCCGCAGAAGATGCTCGAGGCTTGTTAAAAGCAGCAATCAGGGATCCAGACCCTGTTGTTTTCCTGGAAAATGAACTGCTGTATGCAATATCTTGTCCCACTCAGTTGTCTTCTCTACATTCGAGTTTCCATTTCATTGTATCACGTGTTTCTCTACAGTTATGGTGAATCATTTCCTGTTTCTGCTGAAGTACTTGATTCTAGCTTCTGTCTTCCGATCGGCAAGGCTAAGGTATGTCCTTGTATTCATTTAGTGCTGGGGTAGAGTTTCATTTTATAAGGTATTTCTTTTATGGATAGCCAGGAAGGACTTATTTTTGTTGTGTTCCTTTTTTGGGGGTCGGCAGGTAGAACGAGAAGGAAAAGATGTTACAATTACTGCATTCTCCAAGATGGTTGGGTATGCTCTTCAGGTGTGAATACCATACTGCTTAAGCAGAAGAAAGAATAAACTGCTTATAGCTGTGCTTATTTACATTGTTGTCCATCAGGTATTCAGCTTTTATATCTATTAATGAAATTTGACCTAATAGAGTAATAGTACTATTAGCAAAGACTGATTTCTTTATTGAAGATGTTTTTTCCTGCACAAATGGTGATTATACATAATATATAGTGCCACCTGGAATGCAACTGGACCTCTGTAATGATCCACTCCCTTCTTCGATGCTAGCTTGATTCTATTGCGGACTTGGCAAAAAAAGAGACTATTTTGAGAAATTGATTCTGTTGAACATGATTTATTTATTTGAGTGTATTTGTCTAAGTAGCACGCATGTCAATTTGTTTTCACTATATGTACAATAATCGATCAATAGTTCTAGTTATGTTCTCATGCTCAGTCAATTTTCAGGCTGCAGAGATACTGTCCAAGGAGGGAATCAGTGCTGAGGTAGTTCCCTGTTGCAAAATATATTTTGTAGTACCGTTATGCAACTAAACCTTTTTTTGTGTGCATGCCATTACTGTTTCCTTATTATCTAATATTATCTGTTAACAGGTGATAAATCTTCGTTCAATTAGACCATTGGATAGAGCTGCTATCAATGCATCTATTAGGAAAACCAATAGATTGGTGACCGTTGAAGAAGGCTTCCCACAACATGGGATTGGCGCTGAAATATGGTCCATCTCTCTCCCTCTCCCTCTCTCCCTCTCTCTCTCTCTCAGTGTGTGTGCGTGACAAGGGGTTCTGAGATGCATCTTCTTTGCAGCATGTCTGTTGTAGAGGACAGCTTTGAGTATCTTGATGCAGCAGTTGAGAGGATTGCTGGAGCTGATGTGCCCATGCCCTATGCTGCAAACCTTGAGAGGATGGCTGTTCCACAGGTCTCATTGCTATTCCTTTTTCTTTGATCCAAAATTTTAGGGATTCCATTTGGTATAAACCTTGTTGAATAACTCTTTCTATGCGATATGTCCTAGTGTTTTCATGACTAGCACTGGAAATAGCACAGTTTTACCACTGAGTTTTTAGTTTTCTTGCTTTCATCTATCTATTTTGGTCTGCAGCCCGTAGCATTGGTTGGTTGTTGTGCAAGCTTTGATGAAGTGGGGGTTAACATCTATTTAGTTTTCTTGCTTCCATCCATCTATTTTGGTCTGCAGCCCGTAGCATTGGTTGGTTGTTGTGCAAATTTTGATGAAGTGGGGGTTGACATCTATTTGTGGATATCTTCTTTTGCAATGCTGCATTTTGGTGTCATTTCCAGCTCGCTTCACCATAATTAAGAATTTATTGAATTATATGCACTGTCAAACTGGGAGTTTGCCTAGTGGGTAATGAGTGAGACAGCAATGAGGAAACAACTGTTTCATCTTATAGCCAGAGCGTCGGACAGGAACCTAGGCGTGTCAAGTGTCAAGCACATGGGAGTTGATAGCTGGTAAAATCTGAGGTGTTGGAGAAAACCGAAGGTTGGGCAGCAGACAATTAGTAGATTTTGAAGATAGGATCTACCCATTCATAGGCACGCTGCATCTTCACTGCCGGAGATTGTTGGCAATTAACACTAGAATATTTTGGATTCATGAAATCCTTCTAGGGATATAGGTAGTGAGGTTGGCAGAGAAAAGAGACGGTGGTTATAATATGTTGAATTATCCGAGGAAAATGTATGATCTACGGATTCAGTCAGTCTTGCTAAGTTGCTATGTATAGTATGTTGAATTATCCAAGGAAAACTTATACTCGACAGATTCAGTCAGTAATATTAAAGGCAGGTTAATGCGATTAATCATGTGTCTTCTCTTTTTACTAATGTTGGTGCCACACTTGCAGGTTGAGGACATTGTCCGTGCAGCAAAGCGAGCTTGCTACAGAGCAGTACCAATGGCAGCAACAGCCTAATTCAAAGACCCCTTTGTTTCTCGATCACCTCCTTGGCTGGTTTTACTGGCATTGGTGTTGGTGCTGCCTACCAAGGTCTTCGACCTATAGTGGAATTCATGACATTTAACTTCTCGATGCAGGTCAGTCATTTACTGACATCAACTTAATTTTTCTGCTTGATTTCAAATGTGCCTTTTCCTCGGGGTTTAAGCAGATCTTTTTTGTTGCTCTGTTCAAAATCCAGGAAACACCCATTTGTTGCAGAACCGTACTATATGCTTGTGTTCTTGTTTCTCGCTGCTAGTTTTCTAAGCAGCATTTATTGTATAAATTGTTTTCTAAGCAGTTTATTGCATAAATTACCTACGTGTAGTTAGTATATAGTGGTCATCATGTTGAATTGTTACAAGACATCCTTTTGTTTGAAACCATAAGTACATAAGTACATGCAATTCATGTGCTGTGATTGTATTAGAAAACATGCAATGGCTAATTTGTTAAACTGTTAATTCTAAACTCTGGTGATTTTCCCTTGCAATGTAGTCCGACCTTGATTTGTTCTGTACCATGCTATTTTTTTGGGGAATATTCTTAGTAGTTGTTAATTTTAACTTCACAGTAATTTGATTACTACAATCTGGTATGGGGGAGAACTAAAATTTCATATAAAACAGCATCCTTATAAAAAATTAATGATCACAATTCCCTATTAACTACGCATGATCTTTCCTTCTCGTTGGCAGTTTAAAGTTTTAGACAGAATTCAGAACCTGATTTCCACAATATAATTTAAGTTTTGCTGTAAGTGCATGTTTGGTAAAAAAAGCTTCCACTCATGGTTTGTTTCACAGGCTGCCTATTAGACATTTCAGAACTCCCTGCTGTAAGACATTGATCTTCCTTTTGGTTTGCATAATCACATATTCCTCTGAATGGTTAAAATTTGAAATGATCCTTGTTAGTTACGATCATTGATTAAATTTTTGCTCCTGATTTTGGAAAGTGCTGCTACTGCCTAGTATATCTTTCCTGATTACTTTTCTCCATCTTCTAGCACTTTAGAGTTTGTATTCGTTGGTCATGGTAAAATACCTTTGTGCATTAATGTTCATTTGTAATTTTGTATATATCTGGATCTTGCAGAATATGTATACATAAACATACCATCAATTCCATACGCTGTAAAATAGTCAAGAGTTCCCCTAATAGCACTGTTTTGCACATTCAGGCAATTGATCACATCATAAATTCAGCTGCCAAGTCGAACTACATGTCAGCTGGTCAGATAAATGTCCCTATAGTTTTCAGAGGACCAAATGGTGCTGCTGCTGGAGTTGGCGCTCAACACTCGCAGGTTTGTGACAGAAACTTATCCATATTTATCTTTTTATCCTTCACCATCCTTATTCTATTACTTCTCTTTAGAGGACAAACAAGTCTGGCAGATCATCTATTGGTGTTTGAACCATGGTTATTAAGTCGGCAAGTCAACACTACCCTCCTAGTGACCGACTTGCCGACTAGTCGAAAGATACTGTTCATATGGCAGTCATGTGTATGTACATATGTATATATTCTATACCTTGTATTGCAGTGATTGAGAAGTACATCTATAGCTTGAATTAAAGAGAGGATTGATGACTTACATGTTTTGAGTCCAAACTCCCTTCACTTAACTTGTTGAATCCATCTGTGAAGCATGATTTGAGACCTTCATGCTGCAAAATTAAAAAAACAAGAATGAGCATATGAAGATTGATGAAGATAAACTATGATGAACTCATACAATACCTTCAAGGGAGAGCAATATAGCGCCATGAATTAAAGAGGACAATACAAATCATACAACATAAGTACATAACAACAAATAAATGAGCAATTAGGAAATTAAGCATCTAAAACATCAAGTTATCAACGACAATAGCGTTCTACACGATAGTTAAGTAATCGACAACAAGTTCCCAAATCTCAAATAGCAAAAGTAAAGCATAATCATCACAATCCATTAACATGGCTTAACACAACAGGCTTGGGACTCCTTGTCGGTTGTTGTTACACTCACATCTTCATCTTCTTCATCATCATATTCTAGGAAGAGTGGTATGCCCTTCTTGTACTTCCATAAATCCTCTCGCATCTTTTTCATGATTGTTGTTGTAGTCTTGACACATTTTTGAACATTTCCAAACCCACCCGCAAGATGCTCCTTAAACCTTTTAATTCCTCCCGATACCTCCCGCTCACAAAGCGAACATTGGACCAAATCTCGGTTGCCAATAACTGACCAAAAGTCGTACTTCCATCCTAGATCAACTTATCCTTCCACTTAGGATCATTAGCTAGATCATATCCTTCGGTGCCCGTTGTTGGATTTAGAGTTGAAGTTGAAGTTGGAGTTGGAGTTGGAGTTGGAGTTGAGGATTGCTCTGCCATGATGCCTACATATGGGCAGTGGACACTGGACACGGTCAGTCGGTCACACAAGAACTTACGGGAGGGAGAAAACAGAGAGGAGCTTATGGGAGGGAGAAAACAGAGAGGGAGGCACCACCGCACCACATCAGAGAAAGCAAAGGCAGGCAGGAGCTTACCTGGGGCTAGGGCGACGAGCGGCGGGAGCTGAGGTGAGGGCGACGACGCGTCAGGATCTGCAGGGCGAGGGCGATGGGCGGCGGCTGCTGCTCGGGAGCTGAGGCGAGGGCGACGACGGGCAGGGGGATCTGCAGGGTGACGAGCGGCGAGCGGCGCGGCGGTTGCTCGGGAGCTCAGGATCTGCAGGGTGAGGGCGACAGGCGGCGACTACTCGGGAGCTGAGGTGAGGGCGACGACAGGCGGTGGGATTTGCAGGGCGACGGGTGGCGGTTGCTCGGGAGCTCGGGCTCAGTGGTCACGCGCCCTCCCTCTTTCTCTCTGTGAGCTGAATCTGACAAGCGGGCCCCACGTTTGTCCCACCAAGTCGACCAACTTGCCGCCGCCTGGTCGACGGGCAAGTCAACGACTAGTCGACAGGTCGCCTAACTTGCCCTAGCAAGTCGAGTCGCCAGGCCCAGTTGGTCCTTCTCCGCTGACTTGTTGACTAGTCGACGACTTAATAACCATGGTTTGAACACTTCGCACTGAGACATAAAATTTACAGTGTATAAGATTTTATCGAAGGATGAAATTGTTCATTACACAAGCTGTTTATCCCATTATCAATAAGAATGTATTGAGCTAAGTAAGAGGTGTAGGCTTTAGTGTGCCTCAAACTCCTTAGATGCATAGCATCTAAAGATCGTTCTTTAGTTAGTTGTTCAGCAATTTATGCATGTAACTATAATTCTATTTTGATGGAGTTACTAAGTGACTTGGTATGCAGTGTTATGCAGCTTGGTATGCGCATGTTCCAGGATTGAAGGTTCTAACTCCTTATTCCGCAGAAGATGCTCGAGGCTTGTTAAAAGCAGCAATCAGGGATCCAGACCCTGTTGTTTTCCTGGAAAATGAACTGCTGTATGCAATATCTTGTCCCACTCAGTTGTCTTCTCTACATTCGAGTTTCCATTTCATTGTATCACGTGTTTCTCTACAGTTATGGTGAATCATTTCCTGTTTCTGCTGAAGTACTTGATTCTAACTTCTGTCTTCCGATTGGCAAGGCTAAGGTATGTTCTTGTATTCATTTAGTGCTGGGGTAGAGTTTCATTTTATAAGGTATTTCTTTTATGGATAGCCAGGAAGGACTTATTATTGTTGTGTTCCTTTTTTGGGGGTCGGCAGGTAGAACGAGAAGGAAAAGATGTTACAATTACTGCATTCTCCAAGATGGTTGGGTATGCTCTTCAGGTGTGTGAATACCATACTGCTTAAGCAGAAGAAAGAATAAACTGCTTATAGCTGTGCTTATTTACATTGTTGTCCATCAGGTATTCAGCTTTTATATCTATTAATGAAATTTGACCTAATAGAGTAATAGTACTATTAGCAAAGACTGATTTCTTTATTGAAGATGTTTTTTCCTGCACAAATGGTGATTATACATAATATATAGTGCCACCTGGAATGCAACTGGACCTCTGTAATGATCTACTCCCTTCTTCGATGCTAGCTTGATTCTATTGCGGACTTGGCAAAAAAAGAGAGACTATTTTGAGAAATTGATTCTGTTGAACATGGTTTATTTATTTGAGTGTATTTGTCTAAGTAGCACGCATGTCAATTTGTTTTCACTATATGTACAATAATCGATCAATAGTTCTAGTTATGTTCTCATGCTCAGTCAATTTTCAGGCTGCAGAGATACTGTCCAAGGAGGGAATCAGTGCTGAGGTAGTTCCCTGTTGCAAAATATATTTTGTAGTACCGTTATGCAACTAAACCTTTTTTTGTGTGCATGCCATTACTGTTTCCTTATTATCTAATATTATCTGTTAACAGGTGATAAATCTTCGTTCAATTAGACCATTGGATAGAGCTGCTATCAATGCATCTATTAGGAAAACCAATAGATTGGTGACCGTTGAAGAAGGCTTCCACAACATGGGATTGGCGCTGAAATATGGTCCATCTCTCTCCTCTCCTCTCTCCTCTCTCTCTCTCTCTCAGTGTGTGTGCGTGACAAGGGGTTCTGAGATGCATCTTCTTTGCAGCATGTCTGTTGTAGAGGACAGCTTTGAGTATCTTGATGCAGCAGTTGAGAGGATTGCTGGAGCTGATGTGCCCATGCCCTATGCTGCAAACCTTGAGAGGATGGCTGTTCCACAGGTCTCATTGCTATTCCTTTTTCTTTGATCCAAAATTTTAGGGATTCCATTTGGTATAAACCTTGTTGAATAACTCTTTCTATGCGATATGTCCTAGTGTTTTCATGACTAGCACTGGAAATAGCACAGTTTTACCACTGAGTTTTTAGTTTTCTTGCTTTCATCTATCTATTTTGGTCTGCAGCCCGTAGCATTGGTTGGTTGTTGTGCAAGCTTTGATGAAGTGGGGGTTAACATCTATTTAGTTTTCTTGCTTCCATCCATCTATTTTGGTCTGCAGCCCGTAGCATTGGTTGGTTGTTGTGCAAATTTTGATGAAGTGGGGGTTGACATCTATTTGTGGATATCTTCTTTTGCAATGCTGCATTTTGGTGTCATTTCCAGCTCGCTTCACCATAATTAAGAATTTATTGAATTATATGCACTGTCAAACTGGGAGTTTGCCTAGTGGGTAATGAGTGAGACAGCAATGAGGAAACAACTGTTTCATCTTATAGCCAGAGCGTCGGACAGGAACCTAGGCGTGTCAAGTGTCAAGCACATGGGAGTTGATAGCTGGTAAAATCTGAGGTGTTGGAGAAAACCGAAGGTTGGGCAGCAGACAATTAGTAGATTTTGAAGATAGGATCTACCCATTCATAGGCACGCTGCATCTTCACTGCCGGAGATTGTTGGCAATTAACACTAGAATATTTTGGATTCATGAAATCCTTCTAGGGATATAGGTAGTGAGGTTGGCAGAGAAAAGAGACGGTGGTTATAATATGTTGAATTATCCGAGGAAAATGTATGATCTACGGATTCAGTCAGTCTTGCTAAGTTGCTATGTATAGTATGTTGAATTATCCAAGGAAAACTTATACTCGACAGATTCAGTCAGTAATATTAAAGGCAGGTTAATGCGATTAATCATGTGTCTTCTCTTTTTACTAATGTTGGTGCCACACTTGCAGGTTGAGGACATTGTCCGTGCAGCAAAGCGAGCTTGCTACAGAGCAGTACCAATGGCAGCAACAGCCTAATTCAAAGACCCCTTTGTTTCTCGATCACCTCCTTTTCTTATATGGCCAGAAAGATGTATCGCATAATGGTATCCTCCCAACTCCACTCGCGTGAGCTAATTTTGTAGATCCGCCATGAGGTGTCAACTTCTGTTCGTTTTCGTCGCAGCCGGATGGGCTGCATTTGTTCATCGTTCAACTCGGACATTTGAATCATGCAAATTCCGGAGATTTACATGACCGAATGATGTCAATAACAAATATGTAATGGAACTCCAGAAGTTCTCAAAATCTCGGTAGAAATATGTTTGTTGCGTTTTTTTTTGTTTGTTTGTTTGTTCGTTCGTGATCAATTTATATCTCACACGTAGGGGTGTAACTGTAACTGGAGTGGATACATGTGGATATCGTTCATCTTGTATCGTGTTCGATATATATTTCTTTATCTTGTATTCGTTTCGTGAGTCTTTGGTTGGATGGAAATTATACGTTTTTTTTGTATCTCTACATAGGTCATTGGATAGTACGAGTGTAATTAGAGTGAACATAGGGAGATTAATCGCTGTGATGTTGAAAGAAAAATATTTAGTATCTCTTGTCTACTTAGATGTAGTAATCCACTTATCTATAACAGACTTTCTTTATATATATGACCTGACATGATATGCGGATATATATGGACAGATATTGCTCGTTTTGTATAATGTTTTGTATTTTTTTCCTCGGAGTTGGGCACGGATAGTGTTTGATACTTAATTTTCTATTCTGTATTCGCTCTATGAGACTTGGATGAATTAGTTGAGAATTATCTGCTCTGTTTACACGAGACTCGGGTGTAGTCGATCTCCTCGTCCCCCATGCCTCTGACGATTGCATGGCGAGGGTGCCCATACTAGAAGTTTGTGGTCCTGGAATGGTGAAATCTGATGTTCCGTGTGCTGTATGTACCCATTCTTGGATCCTCACCGAGAGACATCAAGGAGTTTGGTGTCCGAAAGAGACGTTTGTCCGCCGTACAGGTCCAGCCGTCGCACGACAACACGTCCAAGCGCTGTGAAATTGAGGTAACATCTATAGAGGGGGAGGCTCAAAGCCTCCAACGAGGCTAGATTAGACCAGGTACAGTAGTTGTATCCACAGCAAGTAACAGATGGAATCGGGAAGGCGGACGTACGCATGTAACTGGAGTTTGGGCTGGTTCAACCTTCTCTTTTAACTGAAATAGCAAGAATAGTCTTTCCAAAAATAAAATAGCAAAAAAATAATACTTAGAGTGTGTAGCATTTAGCCTGCAGCAGATGGCCGTCCATGCACCTAGATCGTTGCAAGCCATTGGCCGCTAACTCTATCCGTGAGGCACCTATCGCGGACAGAGTTAGCAGTAGGTGGCCTACCACTGGCTGAGAGGCCATCATGTGTTCTGCCGCGTTTTGGGTGTTTGACAGACTTATCTTGCTGCGGTGTTTTCGCGTGGTAAATATGTTATTATTGCCATTTCATCTTTAGAGGATCTATTTTTTGCTATTTCACCTTAAAAATATACTAAATGAGCCAAAAACTCCGTATAATTGCAACTTGCATGCTGTAAGGTTGGTCTCCCATGGGATTCTTCCATTGAAAACTGCCAAATTTGGCCACACTTATGAGAAAGGCATCCCTCATTCTCTCTCTAACTTGTAGAGCTTACCATCCCTAGCCCATCATTGGTGGGTGGTGTTGTCCTTAGCACTTTGTCTCTGATCCTCTCTCTCTCTCTCTCTCTCTCTCTCTCTTTGCGTCCCTAATCCACAGGTGGATAGTTCTTTCATCTCTTAACTTCTCGTCGCTGTTTTGCAAGTGGACAATCCCGTGGAGTAATCAGGGCACCTTTCGAGGGCTCGTTGTTTATGCAGGGAAAAAAAGAAAAGTAAAATAAATAAATCCATCAGGCTTAATCTGGCTCAAAATCAATAAACATTTTCAAGATCTATAAGCATCTTCAACTAATCAGTATTTCACCAAACATTACATTAATTTTCACTTCTTGAAAAAAATATAGAGATAAAAAGGATAAATCAATAAGTCATGGGCAGGAGAGGAAGCTAAGGGTGTTGGGAAGAAATGGACCGGTTCAAGCGGACCGAACCCAATTGTTATCACCCGATACGGATCTCAGCCGCATCCAGTGGGCCCACACATTCCAATTTTTCTACTCACTTCTTTTGAAAATAGATTAAAGGGTTCAATGTAGAAATCATACATTGCTACATATTAGAAGTTAATCTCCACCGTTTGATAAAAACAAAGGTTCAGATTAATTACCACAGTATGCTACAGTAAAATTGTTGTAGTAAAATATTTCCCTACTACTACAGTTTATGCTACAATACCACTGCAAGTACTGCTGTTTACTCTCTCAAGCAGTATATACTACAGTTCCACTGTTGGGTATTGTTCACTCTCACACAAATTACGATCGTCTCATCATTTTCTTACAGCATCTTGCAAGTAAGCTGAAGTTGCCAACTCTACATCAGCATCGGTCACGCTGTTGCAGTAGAGGGCTCGGATCCTATTTTCTCACCACATTTTACGTAGAGGCCCCTAAAAGGAAATATTTTATGTGTTAGTATTTTGTTTCCTTATAGCGTTGGTTCTTAAGGCAAGTACCTTCCCGTTAAACTTTTTTTCTTCTGCGAGGAACATTCCCGTTACACATTACTAGAGAGTAGGCGATGGAGTGGAGTCAGAGAAGATATTGATTAATCTTATTTGTTCAAAGATTGATACAATGGTAAATGTGATGATTACAAAACTAAAGTGAAAAACTAGGTAGATCAAGATGCATTAAACTCGTATGATAGATAGTTGGATAAATTACAAAAGAAAATTAGAAAACATAGTATTCAATATGCAAGCGTGAATACAAATGCTCTCAACTTTGCTCCATGGTTAATTCCATATTTATTTTTTTCGTATTCAATTTGTTTCCCCCCTTGGTTTTGCACTAGCTAGATCGGGTAACAAAGAGAGTATGGAGTAGTATCAAGAGTTGCATCGGACAATTCCACACTCATGACTAAAAATGCGAGCATTCAACAGTGTTATGGGAGGTTAGTGTCTGTAACAACGGCTCAACATGACGAGGTGAAGAGATTAGAACCTTTAATGATTATTGGTTTATATTTCAAAATCTCGATCATGTAAGCTATCTTTCCAAATCTCAATTTCGCCCCTGTAATTCCGTCGTTGTAATCTTATGATCTTAAATCAAAATATCAAAATAAAAGGAATCATAATTTCGCCTCTGTAATATTCTGTCGTTGTAATCTCGTGATCTTAATCAAAATATCAAAACAAAAGGAACTTAATTTCGCCGCTGAAATCTTATGATCTTAATCAAATGTCAAAACAAAAGGTTTTACAAAAACACATATGCTGCTAAGCCACCCGTTGTCACCGCAACAACAACGTGGCTCGGTTACTAGCGGTTGGATTACCGGTCCTGCTCAACCGCCACGTCACTCATCAAAAAAATTGTAGGACACGAGGAACATTTATGCGAAAGGAGCGTCTCAGAATCGAGACTAAATTTTTTTAGAAGGAACGACCGAACAAGAAGAAAAGCAAAACCAGAACAGCCTACCGTATTGGAAGAAACCAAATGCTGCTAGCACTACTAACCCAACGTTTTTGCCCTTGAAAATATCTCATTAGAGCCCTAATTAAGGGCCCGTGGTTACTTGCAGTTATATAGCCATTGGAGAAGAAGGGGAGAGAAGTAGCCAAGAACGCAAGAAAGGGAGGGGGAGAGGGTAAGATTGCGAGAGAGGAAGGGAGGAGTAACCCAACGGAAATCGACCAATCTTCCTCCTGATAATTGGCCAGAACACACACGAATTTCTCGGGCGAATTTCTGGTGATCCGATCAAGGAAGCCCAATCACGGAAGACCCAATTCGATTTGGTGGCCATGTGGTTGGTTTCTCGGTTTGGTTCCTCGGGTAGGCTGGTTTCTTTATCTGTTCAGTTATTCTTGTCTTGGGTTTCTGCGATTTCCGTTGTTTTGTTGGGTTCTGCTGAGTTATTAGCGGTAATTCGGGTTCTATGTTCCAATCATTAATACGGTGACGGCTCTCGGTTATCTTTCCCAAAATTCTCTAATCCTTTTTTTGGTCCTTAAATTTGGCTGCTTCCTAATTCCTTCTTTCAATAGATGGGGGGTTTGGTAGTCTAATTTTGAGGTTTAGTCCACATATGTTTGTTTGGTGAACCTCTACTGTCTTGATTTATGTGTAGTACGGAATGGAACGATAGCATTGCAATGGGATGGACAACTGCTGATGCAATCATTAATTGGCAGTTCACTTGCTATTTCTGACGCACGAAGCAGAAACTTCAGAAGTTGACAGCTTTCTTTTGCTGAGCTAAATATAGCAATCATAGCTGATAGGATTAATTGAGCTTTTGTTCATCAGTGTAGTGAAGTAATGCCCCTTTGCTTTACTCCTGCAGGACTGTGATGTGATCTCCTGGCATGGTTCATCCCAGGTTCCTGGTTGCTTGCTCAGGCTCCAAGTTGTGCTTCATCTCCAGTTGCCGTGGTAGCTCTGGGGACATGACTAGTAGTGGCAAGATGATACCCTTGCTTCTGATGGGTTTGAATCGGATGTTGGAGTGTGGTTTTACCCTTCCAGTGTTGACTGGTTTCAGTTGATGATTTCTCTGGGCATCAATTTGGTGTATTGGTGACTGAAAAAGCAAGATTCTGAAGGAGGCCATCAAAAGGAATCGGATAAGTACAGTGTAGGTGCAAATCCAAACTGGTGGTCTTCCTTTTCGCCGAGTAACATTTATTGGTTGCAATGGGTTTACCTCAAGATCCTCCAGTCAAGGAGGATGCGCCTACAGGATCGAGGACACCTGTGCTAAGCCCTCCACATTTTGAGGGTGTTGGTGCCTGTGATTTGGATGGGCTTCCTGGAGGAAGCTCACGTAGCAGGGTATTTCTGTACCCGTCGATTGGTGATTTCAACAGACAGACTGCATTAGATGTTCCGGATGAATCAAACGGGTATTTTAGAGACAAACATGCCTTTGATGGGCCCGCAGGCCTCCGAGGATTACGACTTGATTCAAGAGATGCACATTCTAGATCTTCTCTTAAACTGGAGCCTGCTGTGTATATGCCCACAATGAGGGTTGTGGGCTTTGAATCAGGATCTGCTGGTGGTTCTGATACGACAGGGATAGATATAATCCACCCATCTGTGACCATTGATAATTGTCATTCTCCATTTGATCAGCATGAACTTCAGGCAAGAAAAAGGTTGCTCTCTCCATTGAAAAATGTGCCCCCTAGACAGTTCCACGGTGATATACTGAATATTGCTTCTGGCGATGCTATATTTCAGCATTCTGATGAAGCCAGGAAACTTTACAGTACTGGCTTCCAAGATAGTAAAAAAGCAAACACTGGAAGCCTCAATTATTTTGAGTCACAGGCCTGGCCAACCTCTAGATGCTCCAATTGGAGTCCAGAATGGGATGTCAATAGGTTTCATTCTAATATATTCACTGATGGTCCTTTACTTGGGAGCAAGGAGTCCTTATCCTATTACGATCATCTAGCAGCTAATGCAAAATTAGCACACTCTCCGCTCTCTCTGTCACCTCTCAGCCGTAAATGTATGCACAAAATTAAGATTACAAGAGCTCAAAGGCATCTAATGAGAGATATTGAAAATGATTTTCTAGATTTGAAAGAAGAGGGAGGATCTGATGGAATTAGGATGCTGGATTTGTTAGAAGAAACTAACATATCACATGATGAATTTGATGTCATGACCCCTAAAAGAAGTTCATGTAGAAGATATCGAAACTGGGGCCCTGAATCTTCCCCGACATCTCCCCGGGTTGGTTATGTCCGGGATTTGAGTCTCTCTGTAAGGAGGTCACTAGTTGGCTCCTTTGAGGAGTCGCTTTTATCTGGCCGACTTTCTTATGGAAAAGACAATCAGGTCTCTAATTCCCTGTTCACCAGCTAGAATTTACTAGAATGCCGGGCTATTGACTGTTGATTTTGATTCCAATTTTCTCTTTAAATGCAGATAATTGATGGTTTTTTAGCTGTTCTTAATGTTACTGGTGGTAGCTTCTCTCCCCAAACTCAGAAACTTCCATTTGCAGTAACAAGCATTGATGAGGATAGCTCCTTATTGTACTATTCTTCTATTGATCTTGCTGGGAGGTTGCCTGCAGCTCACAGTAAAAGCCCAAAACTCCAAAGAAGCCTTAGTAACAACAATTCACGACCAGCAAAAAGTCGCTTACGCATCCCTGTTAAAGGGCGGATACAACTGGTACTAAATTGTTTGATCCTTACCTGGTGATCAAAGATTTTTTTTTGACCAGTTTGTTTTTTATGAAATACTTGTTCTATATTACACACTGCATCAGTTTTTTCTCTACCTGTACTTGATAATAATGCAAAGACCTATATGAGATATCTGATTTGACAAACCCTATTGTGATCAAAATTTTTCTTTTCGATGGAACTGTCTGCCTTTTCTGCGATAGAATGGTTACAGCTGACCATAAGACTATGGCATTGTTCATTTGTTTGCCTTTTGTGCTTCATGAAATTTCTACAGCCAACAATTGCTATTTTTTATTGAATTGATTTCCTCTTGTCAATAATTGCTACACCAGCTGATCATTTCTCAATTGCATACGTTAAATATAGCTATTTAAACCTTGTAGCCTTCTGCACCTTGCTATATTAGGCACTTCTACCTTGATATTTTTGTCGATAACATTTTCATTGTAATGCTTATATTGTTTGGCAACTTTGAAATTGTTGCACATGGGCATATTTGGTGTAGTTTCTACTTCTGTTGACTTGATGGTGCATGTTGTTTACTTCACTTCAGCGCTAATGCTTTCTAGTGCGAAAAACCTAAACCCTGACAGATATGATATCAAGAAATTATGAAGTGTCATTGTTTCTAGTCTGTGCACCTGTTTCAATGTGCCATTACAGAACATCACTCTTTTGATGGTTTTTAAAAGTTTTCCAGAGACCTGGTGCATTTCTGCTCTACACTTTAAGTTCTATTGACTTCTATATTTGTATAACCATGTCGTTGAACCAAACAATTAACTTCAACAGGTTGTGAGCAACCCCGAGAAGACTCCACTTCATACTTTCTTCTGCAACTACGACTTGACTGACATGCCTTCTGGAACTAAGGTATGAGAATCAACTACTTTTGTTATACAATGAAGATAACTAGAGGTTATTGTCATATGATTACCTTAATTCATGTTGATTTGGTGGCACAATATGTATGTGGCTATGTGCTTTACTTTTTGATCGGCTGAGCCAAGATAAAATTAAACCCGATCTTCGGTGCTTGCAAGCTTCGACCTTTTGCATAGGCTTAGGCTAAGGTGATCATGCATATAATGGATCAGCATGTATTAATTATTACTCATTCATTCGATAGCTGACTAGTGATTTACCGTTGAGTACTGGCAGTACAAAATCTAATTTTGAAATTTGGACACAGTACAGGTAATTCATCATTTAGTGCATGTCTGACCTTATACTGTGATAGGCACTGGGCATGTTTTCCTTTTTTTAGAAGGATTATCAGATACCTGAAACCTGCCTTTATCCAGTCATAGTAACCTGTTTTTGTTGACTCCATCCCCTTTTCTCATCTTATTTCTCTTGTTGTATAATGAGACAGACTTTCATGCGGCAAAAGGTCACTCTGTCCCCCACTCTTTCTCCCTCTAATCCAACGAAAGAAGGAAGCAAGGCCAGTGACATTAATGTTGGCCCTAAAGCTCAGTCTGTCTTGTTTGGAAGTGAACTTACAGAACGAGGAAGTTCGGAATGTAATGGAGCTGATAGTCTGGTACAGATTATAGCTAAATCCAAACTATATATTTCAAGACACTGATGATTTTTTTGCCTTTGCAGGCTCAACTGATGAATCAGAAAAGAGAGGTGCAAACACAAATTGTTGTTCATTGGACAGTGACATGATGGAATCATATAAATCTAGCTCTCCTGAGACTAAGAAAAATAATACTGATTCTGACGATTGTTTCTACCAGATAGACAACTTTCACTTAGGTGAAAAGAAATCTTGCTGTGCACCTTCTAAGGTCAACGATAGTTCAGGTGGTGGTGTGCTTCGCTATGCTTTGCACCTGCGTTTTCTACGCCCCTCCAAGAAATCCTCAAAATCAATGCTACGATGCAAATCCGATCCATCATCAGTACCATTCAATAGCAATACAGTTACCGAGGAGGAGCGGAGATTCTATCTCTATAATGATCTTAGAGTTGTATTTCCTCAAAGGCACTCAGATGCAGATGAAGGCGAGGTATGCATTTCTTCCGGTTTCTTTCTTCGAACATGAGTTTGTAATTGGGCATTCAGCTTACACAGAAATGCAGATAGTTTAAAAACAATATCTTGTTTGGTCTATCCTATTGTAAACCATCTTTTAATCTTTCTGTCCCATTTCAGTTTCCCACAGCAGCCAAATCCTGAAATTAACTGTTCCTTGTGCAGGGCCTCAGCTTTATCTTGCATGATTGCCTTTTTGTTTCTTGATCTGCTAAATTCATAAATTTAATGGGATGGTTTCATTTTTGTTGTAGCTGCGGGTGGAACATGACTTCCCTGCTGATCCCAAGTACTTCGACATAAGCAACTGAAAATTTGCTTGTGCTCTCATGTATAGCCTGCGCTGCAGCGCATGAATTTTTTTTTGTACATATTTTATCCTCACTAGCTCGTCATCCGTCTCCTGTGTTTATCACTCGCCAGCAAACTGTACAGGTTTAATCTTCCAATGAAATGCCTCATTTAGTTCTGCTTTCGTCTGTGTGCACGTCATGTTGTGGTTCTCCTTTGGGCTTTCAAACTGTTTAAGGTCTTATGTCTGAACTATCAGAATTCAGGCTTGTGATGTCATAGGATTCATAATAGTACTAACTTTCTCTTGAATGTGCCCAACTAAATAAAACTGCACACATCTTTACTGCATTGCTGGACCAATCTATCTATGGAAATTTTGATATATGCCACACTTTAATGCTAGTTTTAGAAATACGCCACTCCTTAGTTGCTTTCTCGAAATGCGCTATTTTTCAAGTGAAGTTGTTTTGAAATATGCCATTACAGAGGATTTCATGCCCTAATACGCCTACCGTATTTTTCTCCGTATTTTGATATGGACCGAAGTGCCCTCGTGTATCTAATGGAGTCGATTGAACCACTTGCTCGCACCTAACCAATACCAGTCGATCTCATCCCCTTCTTCAAGCCACAAACCTACGCTGCTTTGGCCGGTGTCCACTTCCCCACGCCACCTCCCATCGTCGCCCGTCCGATCATGGCCACCTCTAACCGGTTACCAAGATCCCGTGATAACTCAACTCCTTCAAATTGTCTCGAATTTGAACTAAAATCACTTCCAATCCGAAGAGATTGATTTAATCTCTCCCTATACAAACACGCCCGAAGAGTGTTATGAGGAGATTCGCCTTGGGCTTTGCCAGCGTCCAATTCCCCACTCCGCCGCCCAGGCCCCTACTCCCGACACTGCCAGGGCACCCCACTCTCGTCATTGCCCAACCACCCACCACCCCCCAGACGTCGCCGTCGGTGGTCCCCACTCCGGCCGCCGTTGACCATGAAGCACCTCCTCCGCGCAATCAGCTGCCTCCCTCATGGCGACGCGGAAGGTGACAAGTGCGAGAACAACACTCTAGGAGCTTATTTCTCAAATTTTCTTGTAGATAATATTGTTGTATTTATGTGAAGAATGATACTAGGTGTTGTTTTTGCAAGTGGGGTTGTGAATACGAGGAACCGAAGGCGCAGAAAATTGAATTCAGAGGTTTGAAGCAACACATCATTGCTGTTTTTGGGTGACTTGGAATTTGGTTTGAGGTAGATCCCCGATACAGTGCAGAGTATGTTGGACAATATGGAAAACATGAAATCAAGCCCGATCCAAGAGGGTGAGTGGATGGGCTCTGGTGACACGAAGGCTGATGTGATCTTATTGTGCTGTGAGGATGGATAGTGACAAGTTGCTGTGTTAATTTCCTATCGAGTCCTACTATACACACGGCGTTACAATTTTATCATCATACTACATATCATGCACGTGGTGGGCGGGCGCTCGGGGGTGGAGAAGGCGGGCACTCGGGGCGTGCATACGGCTGGCTGGTCAGCGCGTGAGCTGGTCGGAGTCGGAGGTAGAGGGGGCGACTGGGACGGGCCTATCGAAGGAGGGAGGGGCGCGTAGGGCTGGGCGGAGTCGGAGGCGGGCGGAGGCACACGGGTCGGTCAGAGGAGGAGGGGGGTAGAGGTGCGTGGACCGGTCAGAGTCGGAGGAGGGAGGTGGACCGGTCAGAGTCGGAGGAGGGAGGCAACACATGGGGTGGAGGAGGCGACACGCGGGGCCGGTCAGAGTCGGGGGCGGGTGGGTGGGCACCACGTGCGGGGCCACAGTCAGGCGCGGGTGGCCTGGGTGCCATACGCGAATCATTTCTCTTTCCTACCATGTTTTGGTAGTTTCTCATTTTGTAATACTCTGGCAGTACGAGAGTCGTTATGTTAAGGTTTGTATCTCATGCGGCGATTGCTGAACAGATGTCATGCATCGTCCTCTAGTTTAGTAGTCTTGTTTTTAATTTGGATAAGTAGTTGTAAGAACTCTGTTTTATGGTTCCCTTAGTGAAGCTGGAAAGAGGTTCGCCTCTCACTGTATCAAAAACAAATGTGAGCGATTTGAAGGCTGCGAAACGACGTCTTGAACAATGAAATGTCTAGTCTTCGAGCTGGGAATTTGGGATTGTGTTGGCTTGTGTTGCTGTTTTTAAGGCACTTACGACATGGGGGATCTGGGGGAACAGGGTCTCTGACTCCACAATGCCTCCCGACCACCACTGCCTGCTAGGGAATAACTGTTGCTAGCCGATCTCATCCGCCCTCGTCGTAGTGGTAGACGCCACCCTACTCGCGGTGAAGGTCACTGCCTCTACCTCGCCTCCATGGTTGTGCACGAAAGGGCACCATGCGAACGGATGGTTCTGTCCAGATACGAACAGGTGGTTCGGTCGAGCCACGGTTTGATTCGGCAAGAGCCAAGAGGTTAGGGTATTTTGGTCCATACACAAATACGAGAGCTGATATGGAGTGTGTATTTTATGAAAATAGACTGTAATCCCCGTAATGTCATTCCTCAAAACAACTTAACTCCACAATGACATATTTCATAGAAGCAATTGAGGAGTGGCATATTTCTAAAACTAGCACTAGGTAGTGGCATATATCAATTTTTCCCTATTTTAGGTGTTTAGTGCTTTATAATCCCTATGACATAAAAAAAAAGAGAAATACTAACTAACGCTATAGCGTTTGGAGGCAGCAAAACGAGATAGCAATCTACCGTTGGATCATCCCCATATATGTTGATGTCCACCACAACCTTATCCACTCCACACCTAAACTCCCCAATTTCCTCTCTCTTCTCCATCCTGTCTGCACCAATCCTCCTGCTGCTTCTTTGCCCCCACGGTTCTCGCCGCTGACTGCCATGCGCACGGGGAGCACCAGTGCAGCTCCGCCCTCGTCAAGCGCATCAAGGCCCTTGTCCACCTCGTAAGGCATCCCAGCCCTTCCTTCCTTTGTTGTTCCTTTCATTCTTGGATTTTGTTGGTGCGCTTGCCTCAGTTGGTGGGTATTCATGGATCTGGAGTTCTTGGCTCTTGGCTCTTGGTCTGGTGTTCTTGTTCGATTGATGTGTTTTTGACTGCTTGTTTAGTTATTGGTTGCCTACCATTTGTTTTGCTATGCTAGAATGAAATGTGCCAATTGAGCTCTGTTTTGGCGACTTTGATGGTTGTTTCATACTTTCATGGCGACTGTCGTGTTTCATCAAGTTTTATGTAGTTTCATTAAGTATCATCTCAAGTCTCATGAAGTTTCATCCCAAGTCTCATGAATTTTTATTAAGTTTTATAAAGTTTCATCATGTTTTATCAAGTTTCATATAGTTTCATTAAGTATCATCTCAAGTCTCGTGAACTTTCATCCCAAGTTTCATCGTGTTTCATGAAGTTTCATCCAAACTCTCATTATGTTTCATGAAGTTCCATCCTAAGTTTCATTGTGTTTTATCAAGTTTCATTTAGTTTTATCCAAATCTCATGAAGTTTCAATCCCAAATAACCGGATTAAACTCACTGAAACTTTGTAGAAACTGTTTGAAATTCTCTGAAACCTAGTGAAACTTCATGAAACAAAGATGGAACTTAATGAAACTTGCTATACAAAATACAGAGAAACAAATGATACTGGATGAAACTTAATGAAACATATCCCAAAATAACTGAATGAAGTCGTAAGCCACCGAGCCCCCTTCTCTAGTCGTGGCTGCCACCCGCCCCCCCGTGCACCGCAGCACCGCCCTGGCACCTCCCGGTGCAATGTTCCTCTGACCAATGGCGCAGTTGAGACCGCACCATGGTCGTGGACGACTGAACGGACCCAGGTCGGGTGCCAGTCAAGCCGGTGCGACCAGAGACCGTCCCTGGTCGTGGTCTTCTATGTGGGCCCAGGTCAGTACGTCCTCTCCTGTGTTGGCGTCGACACCTGCCGAGTCCGAACGTCCTGATGCGACTTGGTGCGTGCGCTGGCAACCGTCGTCGCTCAGTCATTAAGCGCCATCGCTTAGCATGTCACGTCGTTGTACTGTGCTGTCGACTCCGTTGCTATCACCAACCACCCCATGGTACTATGCAGTGCTAGATGCAGCGTATGCCTGGTGTACCTCCACCCCCCTGCGCCTATAAATAGCAATCCCAGACCCTCCCGCTGCCGTTCCGCATCACGAGAGCTAGTTCTCCCCTTCTTTCCTTCCTCCATTATGCAAGAGAGCTCGAGCTCTAGGTAAGGCTTGAGCGCTCGCTTTGGCCGGTGTCTCCACGAAGTCGCCAGCAGCAATAGCGCCATCAGTGAAGCCCTCTTCTTCTGGTATGCCTTAGTGCTTATTCTCTGACTCAGAGGCGGCTCCCCTCATTAATTCCACTCTGTATTCGCAGGAGTTGTCGACTTTGTTCTTCCTCCCCTCCGCCCAGAGAAGCCCCGTCAGTCGGATCAACCTCGACGACCATCACCGCCCCTCAGAACCTCTCCCACCATCACAGACCTTCGTCACCAAACCGTCTCCGGCTAACTCGTTTATTCCGCTTCCTACCGGTACGTTCCTAGTGGCCACTAGAGGCTCCTTTCCACTCTTGATGTACGAAAGCTTTGCCAGAGCGAAGAATGCACTGTAGACCCAAATTGTAGTTGAACCGAACCTGGTGGTCGCACCCCCCAACTTGAAGTATAGCTGAAACACAAGATAGTCGAATTCCGCCCCGCCTAATACTATGGTCAAACCTATACTTCCGACCAGATGGTCGAAACTCCTTTTCAACCAGATGGTCAAAGCTCCCTCCGACCGGATGGTCGAAGCTCCTCCCGACCAGACGGATGAAAATCCTTCAGAGTGAATGGACAAAACACCCTTTTTACCGAATGGTAGGAATTCCCTTCGACCGGACGGTCGAAACCCCCTTCGACCCAATGGTCGAAACTTCCATCGACCGGGTGGTCGAAACTCTCTTTGTCCGGATGGTTGAAACTCCCATCGACCGGATGATCGAAACTCCTATCGACCGGTTGGTCGAAACTCTCTTCGACCGGATGGTCGAAACTCTCTTCGACCAGATAGCAGAAACCACCTCTGACCTTGTAGTCGAAACCTCTTCAACCAGATAGTCGAAACGCTCCTTCGACCAACCTGTCGAAGACTTCTTCGACCAGTTAGTCGAAATTCTTCTTCACCAGTTAGTTGAAACTCACCTTCAGCCAGCCAGTCGAAGATTTCTTCGACCAGTTAGTCGAAACTCTCCTTTGACCAGCTTGTCGAAACTTCTTTGACTAGTTAGTCGAAACTCTCCTTCGACCAGCCTGTCGAAACTTCTTCGACCAGTTATTCGAAACCCTTTTTCGACCAGCTTGTCGAAACTTCTTCGACTAGTTAGTCGAAAACTCCTCCGACCAGCTTGTCGAAACTCCTTCGATCAGATAGTCGAGAACTCCTCTGACCAGATTATCGAAACTCCTTCGCCTAGGTAGTCGAAAAACCACTTCGACTTATAGTTAAAACTTCTTCGACTAATAGTCAAAATTCCTCCGACCAGTAGTCGAAACCCCCTCTGAAATTTCGTTCGGCCAGTTGGTCTAAACTCCTTCGACTAACTAGTCGAAACTCCGTTGACCAGTAGTCGAAACAATGAACAGTAGTCAAAACAATAAATAGTAGTCGAAACAGTGAGCAGTACTCGAAACCATAAACAATACTTGAAACACTCTCTACCTAATATTTGAAACCCATCCCGACTAAGTGGTCGAAATTATGAGCAGAACTCGAAAACCTCCCCAACCAAGTACTCAAGACCCATCTCGACCAAGTGGTCGAAACTATACACAGAACTCGAAAACTTTCTCGACCAAGTATTCGAGACCCACCAAACCAAGTGGTCGAAAATGTGAACAGTACTCGAAAACCCCTTCTCCTAGGAAGACGAAACCCCTCCGACCAGGTGGTTGAAACACTGAACAGTACTCGAAGCCAAGAACTCGTACGCAGACTAGATAATGTCTCTGAAATAGCCTTCGATACCTGCTCGAATCCTATGTCCAACACCGAACCGGAAATAGGAACCTGAGACTGGCTAAAACCTCCCAACTAAACCGAGGACACCTCCCCATTTGGATTTCATTTGGACTTTTGATTGCAAGTTGAATTCATTTGGTCTTATTCGAATTTTTGGTTGGATTTTGTGTATAGAATCTGAAACTCCAGAAGACCCACTACCGACCACGAGCGAAAAGCAGCAGTACCACGACCAAGGCAAGTCAATACTTTGATCATATTGCACCCAGTCTTTGCAAATTATGTTGGTTTAAATTATGAAATTGCATTGTTATGATTTAAACAACTATGTTGGTCTAGTTCATAGTTAATTGTGTAATGATAACTGAGTATAACCTTCCACTCCTTGAACTTGGACATTATCGTTTGTCACCCTAGACTTAATGGTTTACATGCTAGTTAATAAGTCCGTATCTAAGTGTCATGCTTAGTCTTGCTTAGATACGTGGTCGTGCGGGCATTAAAGTACCCGACATCAATCTTTCCAAGTATGAAAAGTTGGATTTGGGCAGTCGAGGCTGGGTGCCTGGCTGGTATGTTGGATTAAAGGTTATTTTTAAAGTCAACTAAAATATGAAAATCTCTACTCGACTTGGGCGGATGGAATGAGTGGCTGGTGCTGGTGATGAACGTCGGTGGGGTATGTGGATGCACCACCCAAGTCAATAAAGGATCGAGTTCTTGTGATGACATCTCGTGTAAAAACAGTACGATCACAAGTCTATAATGGGTACAACCTGGCTAACTAATTTGTTCGCCTCAACGTGGCTTCGCCACTGGTGGGTGTGTGGCGTGGGTATGTGTAAAAGCCACTGGAAAACCACACGACGCAAGAGAGAGCCTTCTGGGAGCGTGACTCTGGGCGGTGCAAACCTTAGCTGGTGGGATTGTATCAAGGTTGAGAATTGTAAAGGCTTTATGATAACCTCCCCTCGATTCACATGTGTAAGGAAATGCGTACATATATCAGGATGATTATCTCTTGTGGATAAAGTGTACAAACTCCGCAGAGTAAGAAAACTATCTAGATAGCCGTGTTCACGGTCAAGAGCGGTGCTGGGAATTCACCTGAACTAGCTTTCATTTTTATAAAACCATTTGAGGGTGGTCGTGAAATGAAAAGCTGGAGTAGGACTCTAGGGGTTTGTGAATGCTTGGTCGTGGACCAGTAGTAATTACGGTTAGCCCGTGCATCGAGTGGATGGAGCCACTCGATGGTATAGGAGATGGGATCTCCACTAGTACCTTACAACTAAAAATCAGTTTATAAAACTTGTTCTTGAAAATTGCTAGGTCATAAGATGTTCTACTACTTGATTTAATTCAAACTTAACTTGATGTAAATGGTCGGCTCCGCTGCCCACGTCGCGACCACAACCGCGCTGCGGGGCGCGGCCTTCGCCGCGTGGCTCGCCGCCTCCGTCCTCATCGTCACCAACAGGCTGGAGCGGTGGGGCATCAAGGTGAACTTCACCATGTTCGAGGTGTGGGTGTACGTAATTCGACATGCTTATTCCTCTATTCGATCTTCCGTTTGTTTTCCATCTAGTAATCTACGCCGCGTTAGTTCGTACGTGTGCATGCATGAATTGAGAGGGCATGAATTGAGGGCTTTCGTGGCGACCAACTTCGTCTGCGCCACCTACTCGGCGCTGACGGCGCTCCTGGTGAAGACGCTCACCAGCAAGTGCTGGCTGCATCATCTTGATCAGGTACGGTGATTAAAATATCTTCTATTTGATTAGTTCCTTACTTTAGGTTCATGGGCGGCGCCAGCACGGGCACCCCCAAAATAAATGGTCAAAAATATTTTTTTTTAACTAGATATAAGCACTTAGCAGTTGAGCATTTGGACTGATCATTTTAACAATTCAGCCCATCAGATTACCAACTAGAGCAAATCGGCAGGCACTGAGGCACCCGCATCCACACCTTTCTAAGTCATTGTACAATCGATTACATAGAGTATTATCACAAAAGACTAGTTGTAGAAGCCAGTGAATACTTTTAGCATCTGTTCCGATGAAATGTTTTGGTTCTCGGTGCAGCCTTTTGTTCCTGTCAGGGTGTCATCTCGGCTAGCTACAATCGCATATGCGCATGGAGCAACTTTCATTTTTCTCACATTTATATTATTATGCAAGTTATTTTCCAAATTGATTACTATAGTAATGACATACGAAAAAAATACTAGTAGATAATTTTCTATGTTATTTTTTTTTGATATTTTTTTACTTCTAAAGGGCAAATTCCTGGCTTCATTGGGCGATGCGTAATTTGAATCAGGGAAAACTTTTTCGATGAAATTTCGGCGGTTACCGGCGAAAATCGGATTTAACAGACCCATCTGGTAAAATTTCCAACCGGCCAAAAAAAATTCAAATTTGCTAGTTTTTTTTTTGACAAATATAAAGAAATTTTGTAACTATATGCAAACACAATAGTGCAAACACCCTTAGTGTTGAAGAGGTTAGTTTTGGGTTCGAATCTTGGCTATGCATTTTTTTATGTATTTTTTGTTTGATGTTCACAAAAAATTCAAATTTTGATTCGAAAATTTTGGCCGAAATAAATTCGAAAAATCTGGTAACCACCGGTAACCGGGTCTATCGCTAGGCTGTGAATTTTTTCCCAATTGGTAGCTTTTTCATTGTTTAAACTGATCGTACCCGTATTGCTTTGTGTGTGCACCCCAATACTAAATTTTTGGCTCCGCCACTATTTAGGTTAAGGGTTCGATTAGTTTACTCAAAAGAGATATAGCACTACTCAATCTAAGGCTACGCTCATCTGCATTTGTTAAATTCGTCTCCTCCTATACATTCGTCCATTGATGTATTGAGATGTGCATGTGCTGATCTGAAACTTTACCACCACCACCTGACCCGACGACGTTCCTTCGATTTGCAGTTATTCGTGAGCCTGCTCCTTCGATTTGCAGTTATTCGAATACCACCGGTACTGCAACGTCGGCGCCGTCGCCCTCGCGCTGTCCTTCGTCGCCATCCTCTCCCTCGGCGTCGCCTGCAACCTCTCGCGCTACCCGAGGACGAGGACACCGGCCAGATACTAGCTAGGCAAATGGCGAATCCACGATGAAAAATGAGTGTGAACTTAAAATCTTGAATGACCAAACTAATTTATAACAAACATAATCTTGTATTTCTGCGTAATCAAATTCATACATAAATAAAAGCAGAGCAAAAAAAAAAAGGAGAGAAATATAATGAATGTACCTCGCTAATGTAAAGTATATCTCCAAAACATGTAAATATAGTTCCAGTAGGTAACAACCTATGCATTAAAAATAGAAAAATTAGTGATACAATAGCAAATTGTACTTAAATGATCATGAATATTCAAAATAAAATAATCATACCACTAAGACGCTAGCTTGAATCACGACTTTCACAAGGTAAATTCATTCTACAAGATTTTATGCCTGAGAAGGATATTATGATTTTGTCATCATCAATGAATCTAAATATATCTCGTTTGATGTAGCACACCATCAAATCATTCAGCCACTCATCCGATACCTTGTTGCGCAAATCTGCTTTGATAATATTCATTGCAAAAAATATTCTCTCAACAGATGCCGTTGCCACTGGAAGGATCAATATCAGCTCGATGAGGCGATATGCCAATAGAAAAGTTCTATCTTTTTTTTTGTTTCAACCACGAGGAACGGCTATTATATCGAACTTACTAACAAATTGGTAATTGAGTAATAAGTATATACCAGATTACCAGCGAAACTTCATCACTGCTGCTACCGGACCAGCTTCTCTTCCCCTGTTCTCCAATCCCCACCCCCACTCGATCCGCTTAAAAGCCCCTCCGGCCTCCCAGGGCGACGAATCCACCCGGCCTCCCAGCTCCGGCTCAGGCGCTCCCCTCCCGCCTCAGGCCTCCCCTACCCGACCTCCCTGCTCTAGCGCTCCCCCTCCCAGCCTCCTCGCTCCGATGCTCCCCCTCCCGGCCTCCCAGGGGCGACGAATCCACCCGACCTCCCCGCTCCGGCTCCGACGCTGCCCCTCCTGGCTTCATGCCTCCCCTACCCGGCCTCCCTGCTCCAGCGCTCCCCTCTCGGACTCCCCGCCTCGGCGCTCCCCTACCCGGCTGCGGGCTACCGGCCGGCCTAGATCCGCCTCCGCCTCCCCCCCCACCCGGGCGCTGGCTCCTTGCCTCGGTTAGGTCGCCAGATCGCCTCGACACCCTCCCCACCCGGCCACGGCCTTGCCTCTGCCCGGTTGCTTAGATCCGCCTCCGGCTCCTCTCCCCACTGTGCCACCGCTTCCTGCCTCGGCCAACGACCGACAGCTCCTCCTCGTCTTCGACCTCCTCTGGTAGTCTGGCTACCGGCGATGTGGCGTTGCGGACCTTAGGAGCATCTCGCTCGAAAGAATGAATGGTGAATTGCTTGATTGAAAGGGAATCGGCCGATCGGGGAATTTTGGAACGGTGGACTAGTGGATGTGAGACTGTGAGTTGAACCAAACCCGAAGCCATGGCAGTCGAGGGAGCCAAAGTTGCAAGGGGGGGTCCGAGCGCTGATGGAGGGTGGACTTCAGCCCACCCGGTGGATTCACCCCTGAGCTAGGCTGTACCTGGACAGATCAACAGCTCGCGCTCAAGATGTTCAGTTATGCTGCGTCAGAGTTCAGAAGCGTATAGGCTCCGTCAGTCGTGTTGCTTAACTGCTACGCATGCGTGCATGTACCAGCCAGCCAGCCATTGTTCAGACTTACATATTGGTATTCGGTAGTACAGTCGTCAGCCGTGTGCTGCTTGTGCTGCTTGTCTAATTGATTTCTCTACTAGTTTTCTGAGTTCTGACGAGCAGGAAGGGGAGAGTCTCTTACAAAACACACCGCAATATAATCTCTGGTATAAATTTTATCACGATGCTTAAACGGCGCGAAATTTAGCTGGACAAGACATAGCTACAGCATCGTGCATAGGTGCAACGCAGCGTATCAGCTTCATATATATAGCCCCATCTGCTACGCGAAAAACCAGGCCACAAGCAGCTAGTTATTCACAGGACGAGAGGGCTCATCCGCAATTACCGGCGTTCAGTGCTTCGTTCGACTTGACGAAGCGGCCTTTCACTCGCTTCCTCGTGTCCGCCCTCAGCTTCCTCGACTCGTACCGGATGTGATTGTCATACCTACAGAAATTAGCGAAAACCACCGTGAGAAAATTGGAGAGAAGAAGTTGCTGGTCAGCAGCAGGCAGGTGAGGTCAGGGTCACAGTTCATCCATGCCTGCGATTCTTCCTCTTCTCTCTGTACCGCTGCATCGCGCTGTCCCTGTTCTGCGCGAGCGTCTCGCCGTCGATCTTCATGGTAGGTGGTCTCTCAACTCTGGTAGGGGCGATGGTTTTATCCCCAAAGGAGATCTCCCTCGTGAGAGCTGCTCCTCTGTCATGGGAAGAGCTCCCCAAGGGTCCTGAAGTTGGTACATGGTTCCCAGAGGTTGTTGGTCCGTCCATTGTCGAGGAGCACGAGCTCACCTTCAGCTTGTTGCTCCCAGTGCTCAGCTGCAAAGAAAAATCAGCACAGTGTTATAAATATCGTGTATGTATTGCAATAGTCCAATGGGTAATATATAGAGTACAAGGGACACAAGACTAAACTCTAGAATATAAGGAAAATACCACAAATACCCTTTGTTAGAGATATGTTAGAATATGAGTTAGAATAGAGACTCTTATATGCCTTATCTATATATGGCATATACCTCTTGTATTCCTATATATATCGTCTATTGGGCCTCTTCAATATACACATAATCTATTCATAACATGGTATCAGAGCCTAGGTTAGGGTTAAGGTTGCTTACCTGCGCCGCCTCCTAGCCTCCGACCGCTGTCGTTGCCGCTGCCCCTGGGAGGAGCAATCTCCGCTCCCGGGGGCGGCCTCTGCCTCTTCAGCGTCTTCTTCGGCCGCCTCCTCGCGCGGATCCGGCTGCTGGCAAGGGCGGGCTGACGTATCAACGTGGTGCTTCAGCCGCCACCTCGTCGGATCCGGCTGTCTTCACCGCCGACAAGCCCGGATCCGACCTCTCCTCGCGCGGATCCGGTTTCCCGTGGCCTGCCCGACGCCTCGCTGCGGGTTTTTCACCCGGCGCCGAATCTGCCGACCTTTTCTTGCCCAGCGTCGCCTTTGAGGACGCTGCCGCCCAGATCCGCGTCGCTCGAGCCACCGCCTCCGAGAGCCACTGCCGTGGGGTCGTTGGTGACAGGCTTGTCAGCGGGCTCGAGGAAGACGTCTCCTAGAGGAAGACGAAGTCATCACCACGCACGCGCCCGCCCCGGATTCGGCCGCTCCACCGCCGGATCTGGTTTCCCCGCCGTCGGATTCGGCGCCCTCCTCACCACCACCACGTCTCGGCCACGCCGCCTCGGCTTCTTCGCGCCGAATCCCGCATCGGATCTGCGCCCTGCTTGATTGGGCCACTGCTCTGGCGCGGTCTCTTAGGCGCCATCGCCTCGGCTTGCCTCGGCCTCGAGCTCCTGCCACCGGTTTCCCGTTGGTAGTGCCTCACGGACTGGATGAAGCAGGTGAAAGAGGCCAGAAGCTTAAGGGTGAAGGTTTTGGGGGAAAGGAAAGAGGAAGCGTGGACTCGGAGGCCACGGTTAGAGTTGGAGATCGATGGGTGGATCGACTGTGCGGCTGACCTGTTGCACGGTTATGCTGCTATGTGCCTGGTCACATGGCAATGCTTATATAGTTATGCTTCGCTGTTGCTAGTTATGCAAGTTCTTTGCTGCTGCTAGTCTTGCTAGTTTTTACCGCTAATTATCCATAGGTTTTTCCTGCTTTGTGTCCGTTGCTTCCGTTGTGTCCATCCAAGTCCGTAGCACTCAATTTTTGAGTTCGTCTAAGCCATGCGAGTCCACAAATTTATTGTCAGTCATAGAAGCATAGGAATTGCCTTATACATGGCAGCAGCCGCCGCTCCCGCTGCTATTTTCTTCGAGCCGCTGCAGATCCGCCGTCCCAAGCTTTCAAGGCCGCCGCGCTTTTTTCACACTGCGTCTTCGTTGTACTTCTTGTGCATTGCGTCGTGCTTCTTTTGCATCGTGTTGTGCTTCTTTTGCACTGTGCATTCGTTGCGCTTCTTATGCACTGCGCCGCCGCCGTCTTGAGCTACGATCTGCGCCATCATGCTTACACCTATTCCTATTCGACTTGATTTGACAGCTCTCTCTATATTTGTTGGTTTCATCATCTTCGTCGTGTTACCGCGATCGACTTTGCTCCTGCACCTTGTGCCTTATGAGCTGTCACATGACACCGGATGGGAGAAGATCTTTTGATACTCGACATATTTTCCAAGAGCTGCATGCTACGACGACATTATCAAGACTCGGACTTTGAATTTTCCTTATTTTAGTATCAACCCTTTCCAAATGCAATGCTATTGCATACGCCTTACATTTGAGGGGGGGTGTTAAGAGATATGTTAGAATAGGAGTTAGAATAGAGACTCTTATATGCCTTATCTATATATGGCATATACCTCTTGTACTCCTATATATATTGCCCATTGGGCCTCTTCAATATATACACAATCTATTCATAACACCCTTAACACCTCCCTCAAGTGCAATGCATATGCAATAACATTACATTTGGAAATGGTTAACACTACAACAGGAAAATCCAAAGTCCGAGTCTTGATAATGTTGTCGTAGCGTGCGGCTCTTGAAAACATATCGAGTATCCAAAGATTTCCTCTCATCCGGGGTCGTATCACAACCCATAAAGCACAAGGTGCAGGGGCTGGTAAAATAGAGCCAAGTAGAAGTAAAGTCGACCGCGACAACACAACGAAGAAGATGATGAAACCGACAGGAATAGAGAAAATTGTCAAATCAAGCCAAAGAGAAATAGATAGAAACATGGCGGCGCAGATCGAAACCCAAGACGGTTGCGACGCAGTGCACAAGAAGCGCAGCGGAGGCGCAGTACGAAAGAAGCGCGACGGCCTTAGAAACTCAGAGCGGTAGCTCAGAGAAGCGGCGGCATCATAATAACTTCTATGATCTACAACAGCTCGGAGATAAGAGCGGTGACTGCTGTCATGCAAAAGGAAAAGAAGAGCGCACTCTCGATCCAAGAGGACAAACTGTGGCTAGCAAAACAATCAGTTGACTGACAATGAATTTGTGGACTCGCGTGGCTTAGACGAACTCAAAGATAGAGGGCTGTAGACTTGGATGGACTCAAAGGGAAAAATGACTCAAAGGAACAGTAGCAACAACACTCTTTAACAATAGGAGAAGCTGGAGCGGCTCCAGCTAGATCTAGCTATAAAACGTTGGAACCAACTCCTCCAGTTCTCCCTCTCCGGTTGGAATCAACTTCTCCCCTCGCATCACATCAAGATTTCCTTCCCTCGCATCACATCGCTGGAGGGGGAGAGAGCAGGATGGAGGTGGCCAAGAAGCGCAACACCGGAGTGGGCACGGCAGCGGTGGGGTCGGAGAAGAGGAGCAAGAGGGGCCACAGATCCACCGCGCCGGTCGTGGCGATGGACTATGCCTTCCAGTCCCCCCCTCCGGATCTCCCTCTCCCTCTCTTGCTTCCGAGCTCGGCATGGATCCGGAGGCGGCGCAACTCGAGGAGGCAGCGGGAGCTTGGGGTAGAGGAGCTCAAAGCCCGAAGCGGCGGGAACGAGCCCGTGGCGGTAGGATGGAGCAATGGGGATGTCGCGGCCCCCTCCCGTCTAGATCCAGATGGATCTCGTCGGGCGCATGCACTCCATCGCCAGGGATGTCGTGGCCCCTCCTGTCCAGATCCGGATGGATCTCGCCAGGCGCATGGCGGTAGAGTCGAGAGCGGAGTAGAGACTCGAAGAGGAAGTCCAGTTCGTTGGATCAAGCTAAGGGACAACAAGCAGTGTCCGGATCCAGGCCTAGCAACGAGGAAGACGATGTTGGAGGCCAACTCGGTGAAGGAAGAATGAGGACTACTGTTGCTGCTGGAAGACGGGGAAATACTATGACTAGGTGGCCGCTTCGAGAGTGGAGATTGCTCCTTCCGGGGGTAGCGGACAGCGGAAGAGATTAACATGTTATGAATATTGTGTATGTATTGCAATAACCCAATGAGCAATATATAGATTACAAGGGAAACAAGACTAAACCCTAGAACATAAGAGAAATACCATAAATATCCTTAACATAACCTGAGTAACTATACTACAAGCTAGGTGTACTGCAAGAGCTGATACGGAAAAAATTGCTGGAGCCCCCAGATAGAGACTTAGTACTTCTTTACAATGATGCAAAGCCAAGAACACGTGGTGGGGCTTTCTATAGCGAGTTCTTAGTGCTGACAAAATTGGCCTTTAATGTTTCGTAAAGAAACAAGATGCCTCCATGACTTGGTGGACCAAGGGAGGACGAAACAAGGATCTGTATGGTGGCCCATAACTATCCCGGTGATCGAAAAAAGCTAAAAGTGTTCACACCATATAGGACCATGGAGCCTACTTTTACAAGAATAGCCCCTTAAAAGATAAGATCGAATTAGTAACCTGACAGCCTAAACCCAATGAACAGTAAGTGGCACATCAACATCAGCAAAAGCTCTGTTATGTGGTCAACCGGAAAGTTAATAGCTAGAGGAATGACTACGCCGCGCACTAGATGGGATATCGGTGTCCCCATGAACATGCACATTTTAAGCAAGTTCATGTACATCTTCAAGCAGCTCCTTTTCAGTGTTAATCCTGAAGCTTTGATCAACCGTTGCTAAAAATATCCTTAACCAGTTGTCTGGATTACTCAATGCACAGGCCTTCACCATAGAAGCTTACTAACGAGCATGGATTGAAATACCGGCCGGTGGTTACCGGCCGGTAACCGGTTTACCGGTGGGGGCCAGGATTTGAAATCCCGACCGGTTTTTCCGGAGTTTGCAAATTCAAATTTCGAATTCCGATTGATTTTTAAGCAAAATTTAACAAAATTCAACCGGGAAAAACCGGTAACCGGCCGGTTACCGGTACCGGCCGCCGGCCGGTAATTGCGCCGGTACCGGTTTTTTAACCCTGCTAAGGAGTAACAACGATTTCTGCAAACTAGAGGAATCTGCGCATCTATAAATAAGGCAGATTTTACCAGAGCAATCATATTTTGACTTTGCCCTTCTCTTGGAGGTTATAGTGCTGTGCAGAAAATCTTGCTATCACATGCGTGGACTGATAACACTTCTTTTTTTGAACGGTAGACTAATAACACTTCTTTAGTTCTTTCTAGCACAGGGCCAATATGGGAACACCATGCTTGACACTATTATGCTAGGTGAATTAGGTGCATCATGCGCTGGATAGGCACAGCAAGTGTCTGTTTACATTGGAAAAAAAGGGACGATGACTTACATTTTTGCGTGACAACTGGCAGATATTTGTTGACATGATATCTTCGGCAGCTGCACAGTATCTTGAGTCATAAATATCTTCCAGATCTTTCGTTGTCCCAAAAGAAATTTCCTTGAGCATGTCATTATAACTCTTGATCATAAAGCCTCCATTATTTGAACCAAATCCAACTTCAAGTGCAGAGTTCTCATTGTGATCCCTTGATCTTCCTAAATTAAAATCCCATATCTGTCATGAGAGAACAAGTAGTGAACTGTCATTTTTTCCTTGACAAGCAGCATATTCCAGAGTAAAAATTCAAGAAAAGTTAGCAAATTTTGAGGTATCTGCAATAGCAAGGATGTGATTTGGTGAAAAATATCCTTTTGTCAATGTCAACTCTACAAGCATATATAGGCCTCTCCAATACTGTATTACTTTTTTTTCAGGCAATTTAAAACTGTCGAGATAGCAATGCATTCTGTAGTCAAAAGTTAAAATAAATATTATTGCAATCACATATTGATTCATGATCCGATTTGTGCAGATCATAGGATCTATTCCATATCCGAAAAGTCAAATACTCTGAAGAATGCAGTAACGTGCAAAATCACATCCAATAAAATTTTCCATATTGTGATAGCAACACTTCTTCAGAAAGTCTTGTCTAATTTGCATTATTGGTAAAGGAAAATACACCTGTCATCATCGGCCCAATCTCCACATTCAATGTCCCTAAAACAACCCGGTCGGTTAACCTTTATGGCTTAATTGCAACTGCAAGGTACTCTTCTTTGAAAGAACCGAGTCATAAATGGTGTTAGGCTATGACAGTGCGGCTGCTTAAGACAATGCAACTAATATTACTCACTAATAAAGATGAAAGATTTGGTAATACGGTTGCAATGTAAATTGACTGAATTCCAAGAAGTAAAAAAAAATACGACTTTAACCCCTCTCTTTTACCTGGGTGGATGGCACTGAGGGCGCGGTGCACTCCCATAGAAGTTGTTCGTCGTCATGACCGAGGCGGTCGCTGCCAATGAGCTCCGCACAGTTGGCCGGCGCCGTCATGAGCATGGACGTGTACGGAAACGGCGCCTCCGGAGCCACCGGAGCAGGAGAAGGCAACGGTGGGGGTGCCTGCTTATCCGGAAAGCGCCAGCTGGCTGCAGCGGAGGTCCGGCAAGGCGTGCGGGGGCTCAGATCCGAGTGCTGCTGCGGCTGCGCCGTCTCCGCCTCCCGCTGCGCCATCTCAGCGAGCTGGTGGCACAGCGCCTCCCCCTTGAGCCGCCGGCCGCTGCCTCCCGAGGCGGCCACCTCCGGCGGGTCGCAGGGCACGTAGAGGTCGCGCAGGTCGGGGTGGACTGCCAGCACGGAGTAGTCAAGCGCCGAGAAAAAGGCGTCCTCCTCCTCCTCCTCGTTCTCGCCACCGCCGCCGCCGCCGGGGAGGTCAAACCCCCAGGACGAGGCGAGCTCGGCCGCCGCGGGGCACCCGGAGAACCCCTCGACGGGAACCCGCGCCGTGCCGTAGCACCCGTCGTCGCATTCCGCGCAGAGGAACGCCGGATCGCCTCCCCCGGCCGCGACGCGCGCGGCGGCGGGCCGCGCCGCACACCCGGCGCAGAGCGGCGCCCGCACGTGCTTCCTCGAGAGCGCGTTGGCGGCGTGCACGTGGCGGTCGCACGCCACGCAGAGCCGCGCCGCGTCCGCCCGGCAGTGCAGCGCCGCCGCCGCCTCCCCGCAGTAGTCGCACGGCCACTGCTGCCTCCCCAACCCCCCTCCTCCGTCCTTCATCTCGGGCGCCGCCACGCCGCCCAAACACACCAACGAGAAGCACTTCACGCACGTGCGAATCACGACACCAAAGGAAGAAAAAGTGGAGGTGCGGAAGGAATCAAATGGAGCGAGAGCGAGAGGGTTTACGACTTTTATGCCGCGCTTTACTAGCTTAATGCGGAGCAATCAGTAGAGCGAGGAGAAGGGTATGGGAGAAGACGCCCATCCGCTGCGCGACGCCCAACACCGATTCACGCTTCTTCTTTCCACGTGGCGCTCTCCCGTTGCTCCGGGTGGCGGGGCCGCGCCCGTGGGCCCGCCGCGGCAGTGGGCGTGGGATGTCGGAAAATATCTCGCGGCCTTCGCTGAGCTGGCGCGCTGAGTGGGAGGGGGCTCGTGTCTAAACCTTTGCTACGTTAGATATCACGTGCTTTCGTCAGCGACTGAAAATCAATGGTTAGGATCGAATTCGAAACGTAATTTCAAACGAACAAATATTTGGTGTGGAATTAGATGCAATGGACTAGGGCTCGTGCACTGTTGCAAACTGTAACAGATTAGCAATTGATCTAGCTTGCGGTGGTACATAACCACTTTTTAGCAAGAGATGATTATGTTAATCCTTTGACATGACAATAATACTAGATGTATGTAAGCTTAAACAAGCTTGGTAATAAGTAGCTACTTGTAAACTAAGGTTCATCAACATTTGCATCTAGATTCTAAACTAGGGTGCATCAACATTTGCATTTAATTTGGGGCTGTAGAATGAGTGCTACACATGCCTTTAGCAACCATATATATATGCCTTGCTGAAAGTCTAAATAGGCATTGCAAGGTTCTGTACCAACGCATTGATATGTGTTGCCGTTGCCAGATTCTATACCAACGCATATGCAAGCGTTGAAGTAAGAAAAAGCGTTTCAGGGTAGCAACACATATATGTAAGCTGTGCAAACACTTTATTTTGAGTGAATGAACTGCTCATAATTTACTTATGAAGCTTGTTATAACGGTATAAATTATAATCATTAAAACTTCTAAAATATGTATAAAATGTAGATTCACGACGATAGAAAGTGGACAGTAAAAATTTATTTCATCCGTAAGTACAAATTGTATATTATTTTGGCATGTACATTGTTATCTTTACAGGAACTTTTACATTGTCCAACAAACAAATCTGAGCACATAATGAGAAATATCATCTCGACAGATGTGTTGAATCTTCCTAAGTTAACTAGGACTAACATGATCGTCATTTCCTGGCGTCCGTATCATGAGAAGATCTCTACTCCCTGACAAATGCAGTGATGAGAACTCGCACCTTCTCCAACTTCCTCCCTCCCAACAAAAAAAAATGTGAACAACTTGTTTAGTGATCACTTGGGAATATAAAAAAAGTTCTAGACAGTCAAATAAAGTACATGCCACCAACCTTCAAGTTCTTGGTTGCAGATTCATTGAAGTTGTGTGCCTATTTGGCTTCAGAAAATATGAGTAAGGCAAAACATGTTTGTAGCTAATATATAATTAAGGACGTAAACAAGATCAATTGAGAAAAATATATTCCCAATGTAAATCTGGGTACAATGCAATGGCACTGCAACATGTTCAACTGATTTTGTCAACTGCAGAACAAATGAGAGATTATGAAAGTCTGGCTGAATTAACTCAAATGTCTCACAGCTTATTTTTGTCAATACTGGGGCATATTCACATTTATATTGATTGACAATAAACAAGTAATTTCTAAATAGCAAAAAGCCTCCAACTTACCTTTGAAACTTATCTTTTGATTTATCTGTACTTCCTCAGGGAAAAGCATATGTATGGGCAGATCAGCTGCTGCTAAGTGAATCATACTGAAATCATCTCCATCCACAGTTAAAAGCTGTAGCAAAATCTACCAATATATATGTACTTTGATCCTAACTTTCCGCATGGAAGATATATAATGGCACAATTTGGCTTAATCTATTTACCAAAAAATCCAATAATTAATAAGATAAAGAATCCCAAGCGTTCAAAGTAGCATATGCTTTATATTTACTACGGTGCATGACAGAAACCAATTATTCTAAAGATAGTTTAGAGATAATGTAAAAAGAGCTAGAGATGTCTGTAAAATTTCAACCTTGAAATTGATATGATGAATTGCTAGAAGTACAAATCTACTCATTAACATTGACTTTAGCATGAAGATTACAGAGTTCATTCTCACCTGCATCCTGCTAGCTTGGAATTTCATCAAAACATGACAAATATTTTTTTTTTTGTAGAAACACCATGTGTGTATGTTGTTAGAGATAAGGTGTTAGAGATATGTTAGAGATAGAATCTATCTCTAACATATTCTTATCTCTATCTTGTACTCCTATATATATCGGCCTTTGGGCTTCTCTTCAATACACACAATCGATTCATAACATGGTATCAGAGCTAAGGTCGGCCAGTTCGCTTCGGTCGAACGGCGTCCGGAGTTCGGGTTAGGGGCAAAAGAACTGGAGAGTATAGCTGCACCGAAATTTTCCGAGCCGCTAGTACAGAGTCGATGTGCTTCCTGAGGTTTGGAGTTGATGCTGGCTCTATCGAGATAGTACTACTACTAGTTATCCTTAGGTTTTTTCTGCTTTGTGTCGTTGCTTCCGTTGCGTCTATCCAAGTCCGTAGTACTCAATTTTTGAGTTCGTCTTCGCCATGCGAGTTCACAAATTTATTGTCATTCATAGAAGCATAGGAATTGCCTTATGCATAGCAGCAGCCGCCGCTCCCGCCGCTATTTCTTCGAGTCGCTGCAGATCCGCCGCTCCAAGCGTTCAAGGCCGCCGCGCTTCTTCCACACTGCGCCTCTGTTGCGCTTCTTGTGCATTGCGCCGCTCTTCTTCTGCACTGCGCCTCTGTTGCGCTTCTTGTGCATTGCGTTGCGCTTCTTTTGCACTGTGCATTCGTTGCACTTCTTGTGCACTGCGTCGCCGCCGTCTTGGGCTACGATCTGCGCCGCCATGCTTCCATCAATTCCTATTCGACTTGACTTGACAGCTCTCTCTATATTTATTGGTTTCATCATCTTCTTCTTTGTCGTGTTGCCGCGGTCGACTTCGCTCCTGCACCTTGTGCCTTATGAGCTGTCGCATAACACCGGATGGGAGAAGATCTTTTGATACTCGACATATTTTCCAAGAGCTGCATACTACGATGACATTATCAAGACTCGGATTTTGGATTCTCCATATTTTAGTATCAACCCTTTCCAAATGCAATGCTATTGCATACGCCTTGCATTTGAGGGGGGGGGGGGTGTTAGAGATAAGGTGTTAGAGATATGTTAGAGATAGATTATCTCTAACATATTCTTATAGATTATCTCTAACATATTCTTATCTCTATCTTGTACTCCTATATATATCGCCCTTTGGGCTTCTCTTCAATACACACAATCGATTCATAACATATGTGTGTGTGAGAGAGAGGGACAGGGAGATGATGTTCCTTCTAGTATGCCATTGCCACACCTACGTAGTTCTAGTCGCTGCACGAAGAAAAAGAAAGGCAAAAACAATAATGCAAATCAGCCCAAAATTTCTCCCAACAAAATAAGCCACATAGATCTGAATCAATTCACCAAATTGGGCACGTCGATGGCAACTCCACCTCCACCTCCACCTCCGGACGATGGAGGAGGCTTCCACATCCAGTTTGATGGCGGAGGAGGCAGGGATTTTGGCCGTAGAGACGACAGAGGAGGTGGTTGCGACCAGCACGATAACGGAGGAGGTAGAACCAGGGATTTTTAACCTGTATATCATTTTTAAAAGGGGAGAGAGGCGGTTTAGCCGGAAATCAAAATTTTTCATTTTTTGAATTTTTTGGATTTTAAATTATAAAAAATCAAATTTGATTTTTTTTACAAAATTCATCAAAACCGATTTCTTTAGCCGGTTTGTATTCCTATTGGCTCTCATCGGTAAATCCGGTATGTCTGAAAATCGGCCAAAAAAAATCCTGGGTAGAACACGGCAAGGGCCAAGGGTGGCGAGGAGGCGTGGTTGCAACAGGTTTTTTTTGTAGTGGGAATGTGGAGTTGGAGCCGAGGAAGAGGCATGGTGATACGGTGGGGCTCAGGACGAGAGGCGGGAGCCCAGGGCACTGTGAATGAAAGAAATTTTTTGGGTCGGCTAATGCCAGCGTGTGCTGTGTTGAAAAGAAAAGGATCAAAAGGATAAGTATTTGAGGAAGGTATAAATCACTCGGATCTGTTCCAAGGAATCAGCCCGCAATGCTTTTAATTACCGTTGCAATATATGTGTTGCTAGAGGCCTGTTGATGTTCGTAGTTCCTTTGACGAATACAATGCCATGCCTCGGCAGGAGTTGTGTCGGGCTATTGCAGGAAACGTTGAGTGCACAATGTTCCGAAGGCTCAATCCAAGCAGTCAGGGAGAAAGATATACTCTCCGCGGCCCTGGAAAATGATGAGCACCTGAGTTGCATGAGAGGTATTGGTCTTTATGTTCCATGGAAATATGGATTCCCAGCGGACTCCGAAGCGTACTGGAGTAGGAAGAGAGCCAAAGCCGAGCGCGATGCACGGATTATGAGAGGAGATTCGTGAATCCTTCAGAGATGAGATCATTTAATCCATCGAGATGAGATCAATGATCGCGTTATAGATGAAACGAGACGGCAGATGGAGAGCCTTAAGGAAAGGTTTAGGGAAAATCAGTTGCAAGCCCCGCCCTATTGTGCTTGCCAGCCCCCCCCCCCCAAATTCCTAACCCTAACCCTACCCTACCCCAAAAGGTGACGACAGATTTCATATTGATGATATCCTGGTAATAATTATTATCTCTAGAATGATCGATCCATTGATAGGCCTGTTCGAGTAGCTAATTTTGTATCGTTACGTAGATGGCGACGAAGTGCAAGCTCCAAGTGAGATATGCCTCTGTTGCCCTAGATGCTGCTTGGGGACACCGTATCCATCCGGTCTTGGGGCTTTGGGGAACTGTGTAAATCTAGTGTTGGGCTTCGTAAAAGTGAATGTGAACGGTGTTCGTGTCAATTTCACGGTCGTCCCACTGCAGATTCCCCCAAACGACGCGATCATGACTCTAGGGCAAGCCATTGTAACATTCATCCAGTGGCCCAAGAGTGTCATTTGCTTGGAGCTACCTGCTTCGGTGTCAACTTCACGGGAATGTCCTGCAAAGGTGTCAAGTCCACGGGAGCTACCTGCACCGAAGCGGCAAGGGCCCGTTGCATCAGATGCATCTACACCTCATGCTCGGTCGACCCTCGTGAAGTCGACCTATAAAAAGTGAGACAGCAAGGGCAAATCTATGATGGTCGACTCCTGTTCTGATATCCCCTTCCCTCCGTTGGCCCAAAAACTCGTGTTCGACGAGCCGTTGGTCGAGACGGTAGAGCACGGCCGTACCCTAGGAGTCGCTTGCACGAGATTGCATGTATGGTACATGGAATATACCAACAAGATGGATGGACAACGATGCTCAGGTGTCAACGTCATGTTCAAGAAGGATCATCTTAACCACGTGGTTCAAGACTGTATCTTCACGGGGACCTTCGAGGACTTGTTCTTTCTCTTCAACCTCGACGCCTCACTCATGCGATGCTGGATGTTGTAAGTGTGTATAATCACGATCAACGTTTGTGTAATACTGATAAATGTTATATTTAACTCCTTACTTTTGTGTGTGTGTACATGATTTCTGAAGCGGAATTAAGGAATTCACCGGTAGGTTTCCTCGACCCACACTTGGTCTCCTTGCAAACCATCAAGGAGAATACAAAATTCATCGAGGATTACATGATATAGTCATTGCTGTCTCACCGCGACAAGGAATTCATACTTTTGCCCCATAACCAGTAGTAAGTGTTGCACTAGTGGCTATACTTGTTGATTTGTATTTTATAAGCAACACAAACTTAAATTTAATGACCATGGTGAAATATCTGTGTAGGTTCCACTGGATTCTAATTGTAATTATACCAAAACAAAACAGGGTAATATACCTAGATTCCCTAAAGAGGGCCGCACACAACTTCACAATTATCTGATAATTAATCGACAGGTAAATACACTTCCTCCATAGATAACTCTATTGTAGTCTTTCCTTCCTTTGCAATGGCTAAGGCTATCTTGTTGGAATCACGTAGGTCGTTCGTCGTGTACTATGCTAAAGGATGGAACAACAAGGGAAGTATTTTGCGACACGATCTAAATTTTCTGGTATTCGTTAGTACACATTAATCCCATATAACACTTTGTAGTAATGCCTCTCGAGGTAACCAATTATATTTTTGTAGTGCCATCAGTAGCCGTCAGCTTGCAACATCTGTGGATACTATATTTGCCACAACATGGAACTACTCGTTGGTTTCGCGATGACCAATGATCCTTAGGTTTGTCAGTCTTGTAATAATTATTTCATACTTATCAATTTATATATGCACGAATTTAATCTTCCCAGCGATCAGGTTGTGAGCATCGATACAACTGCATTGGAATAGGGCCAGCTCATAAACATTCGAGGACAATTTGCGTCATTCTTGAACCGTGAGGTCATAAATCCAAATGGGAAGTTCCACAATGTAGATTGAACTTAATGGTAAATGTGTAAACGTACATGAATGGTTAATGTTAGTTAATTGATTTATGAATTGGTTGTGCTTGTTTCTAAAATGAATGTGAATTGGATGTACTTGTTTATGAAATGATAGTGAATTGGATGTATACATGTACTTATTGTGTTGTTTCAGCTTGTTTTAGAGGGCATTGCTAGTATTTCCCGAGGCTAGCCAATAAACAGAAATAGATTTAGCAATAGAAAAGAATATCACAGACGGTTCCTTAGGACAAACCGTTTGTAATACATCAGCTCTCACAGACGATTTTATCTACAAACCGTATGTGATACATCATCTATCATAGACAGTTTAATCTATAAACCGTATGTGATAGTTTACTATCACAAACGGTTAGCTAAAATCATCTGTGGTAGTAGACTATCACATACGGTTTTGAGTTAATAACCGTCTGTGATAGTATGCATCACAGATGGTTCAAAACCGTCTGTGATAATCTCATGTCATTACTGACCCATGTGGCATTCGCTTTTATTGAAAGGAGAACACAAACAGATAGTAAAGCAAGGCTTGTTGCACAAGGTTTTACTCAATGTCCAGGAGTTGTTTATGAAGAAATCTATTCCCCGGTCATGGGCGGAACCACCCTTTAGATATTTAATCTCAATGACAGTCAACTTGAAATTTTAAAATGATATAGATGGATGTGGTAACTGCATACCTTTATGGAAATTTGGATTCAGACATTTATACCAAGGTACCTGAATGTATCCCTGTCCCGAACCAAGACAGAGCAAATAGAAATCTGTACAGTGTGAAACTCATAAAGTCACTGTACGGACTTAAGCAATCAGGCATGATGTGGTATAATCGCTTGAAGCGACTTTCTATGCAAGAAAGGTTACACGAACAATGAGAATTGTCCATGTGTATTTATACGACGATCCTAGGATGGATTTGGAATAATCTCAGAGTATGAAAATGATATGAATATCATCGAGACCCTGGAAGATATTAAGAAAGCAAACTCTTACCTGGAGTCGGAGTTCGAAATGAAAAATTAGGGTAAAACCAAATATTGCCTAGGCTTGTAGTTTGAGCATGCCCTTGAAGGGATTTTAGTACATTAATCAACATACACTCAGAAAGTGTTAGAAAGGTTCGGTTTTGAAAAGGCACATCCTTCGAAAGTGTCGATGCTCGGGAGATCTTTGCAACAAGGCAAGGACCAGTTCAGACCTAAAGAAGAGGGGGAGGAAGTCGTGTGACCAAAATTCCCGTACTTAAGTGCAATAGGAGCACTTATGTATTTAGCAAACTGTACTAGATTGAGCATTGCATTTGTTGTAAACCTACTTGCAAGGTATCGTACAGAACCTACCAAAAGACATTGGCAGGGAATAAAGGACTGCTCTGATACCTCCAAGGAAGTAAAGAACTGTTCTATAGAAAGAACCAAGACCTAAATATGAATGGCTAGGCAGATGCTGGGTACCTGTTGGACCCGCATACAACCAAGTCGCAAACAACCTATGTATTCCTATGTGGTGGACTTGCAATACCATAGAAATCGTCTAAGCAATATCTTGTATCGACTTCGACGAACCACTCAAAAATAATGGTATTGTACGAGGCCCCACGAGAATGTGCTTGGCTTCGGCGGATGATTCACCACATCCAGCAGTCGTGTGGATTGAATACCGCGCAAACTCCCACTATTATCTATAGAGATAATGTAACTTGTATTGCACAATTGCAGATGAGTTATGTAAAGAGTCAACTCGCAAAGCATATCAACCCCAAGTTCTTCTTTATTCATGAATTGCAAAAGATGAATGGAATTAAAGTACTGCATACTAAGTCTTGTGAAAATCTTACAGAGTTATTCACTAAGTCACTTTCAGCATCTAGCTTTGAAAGGTGCATACGAGGAATTGGAATGATAAGACTTAGAGAAGTGCAGAATTTAAGGGGAGAATCTTCACGAACTCATTATTAAAGATTGATCATGAAGATCGAGTACCAAAAGAATAAATACTGGAGATTAAATGAAATTAGGTGTATTGTACTCTTTTTTCCTTGATAAATTTTTCTGAAGTTTCTCGGCTAAGGTTTTTAACGATGTAATTCGTGTAACGCAGCAAAACGTGTGTCATGTACTCTTTTTCCAAAATTTTCCCACTGAGTTTTTATGGAGTTTTGACGAGGTATGAACATGTGAGGATGAGTGCCCAAGGGGAGTGTTGGGAAACCATGAACTTGTGTGGCAGCCGGCCCATGTATGTGTGCCCCATCCAAAAGTTTAAAAGGGTCTCTAACTTATAAATAGGGGTAAGAAGTTTTATACATATCTATGTTCAATCTATTATTCTATTTTTGTATTCTTGCATTGTTTGATGCGATTCTATATTTATCTACGAAGTGATTGTTCGAACTGAACTCGCCAGCAACAATTCCTCAACACAAACTACTAATACATAAGTTTTAATTTGAGTTGGAAGCATCCGGACTGCATGGGAGTTCGCTGGGCCAGGTGAGACATGGATCGTATTACTAATTTGAATACTAGTAGCAAACCGAAATGTTTTTATTTTTGCTATAAAAAATACGGTACGTGTAGTATACTACTCCTAGACCTTTTGGAATTGAGGTCACCCGTGACACCATTGCGGCTACACGTGGATAACAAATCCTCGCGAAATCTTGGACGAACAAACCCTGGGCTGCCACGTCGACCTGCGTGATGCTGGTTTTATAGCTGGAATTAGCAAGTGACGATTAAGTTAGGCCGGGTTGGGCGAGTGGAGGGTGTATTATACTAGTTAAGTGTTCATAGGTTGCTATAAAATATCTTATGAATATAATTATTTATCAATTAAGTAAATATAATATATCTCAATTCATCAAGACGCGCAGAGCAGAGCAAAAGAGCGGGACGAAGAGGAGGAAATGAGATCCGTTCAGATCCGATCGATGGAAGCGATTGCGGGTGGCGGGGCAGAGACGTGCGGAGCAGAGCAGAAAAGGTGAGTGGAGGCGAGGGCGGAAAGGAGGAGGAAGCGCAGACGGCGTCGTATGCGATGCCAGGAGAGAAGGAGCAGGAAGTGCACCATACGAAGAAATAATTTGCTGATAACGTGATTCACATGTAAGTATAGAGGATGGAAGGGTGAGAAAGACGAACAATCACCAAGTTACCCGGAGAGAAGGAGCAGGAAGTACACCATATAAAAATAATAATTTGCTGATAACGTAACTCAGGTGTAAATAGAGAGGATGGAAGGGTGAGTTGACGAACAATCACCGAGCTAACGTAACTCAGGTGTAAATAGAGAGGTTGGAAGGGTGAGTTGACGAACAATCACCGAGCTTAGCTTCTTCTTTCGGTAGTACACTCCCAGGAGGAGTATATAATATTAGTAGTACACTCCCAGTAGGAGTATATAATACTAACTAATCTGCTTAATTAATTCATCGGTTAAAGATGCCGTGGCAGACCAGAAGCGTCTGCTTGGTGTACGGATTAGAGTTGTATATTGGCATCTGAATCTTATCATACCAGAAATAAAGTTGTCCTTCCGCATGCCATGTCGAACTCGGAAGGGGATTAGGATTCTGCGTTGGAGGGTAAACGCAGAGGATGTTAGGATCGTCTCTCAGTTGTCCGATCTGAAATTCTACGGTTGATCAAGTGCTGTAATACAATTTATTATGGTACTATACAGTTATCACCACAGCAGTATACGGTATCCCTACAGTACTACTGCAGCAGACAACGCAGATCCCGAAGGTAAAGCAAAATTTCAGACAAATATTACTGCACATGGGCACATCCGCGCGTGCATGTTTTGGGCTTGGGCCTAATTTGGCCTTGGTTCTGATGGGCAGGGAGTGGCCCATGTTTACCCTATCATGGAGGCCCGTTTCCTCAAAGCCCACGAATTACAAGTGAGGCCCAACAAAGAGGATACTTTCTGCTTTTCTGGCTCACCGTGTGAACATTGCTTTTGGGCTGTCAGCTTGGCAGCTAAAGTCCCAAGATTAAACCTGTCATTTTCCTGCTACTTAACTTATGCAAAGGTTTTGCATTAATTGCTCCTCTAATCTGAATGCTCACGAGCAGTCACCATGCTTGCATCTTTTGCATTGCTTGCGGAGAGAACTTATCCGGCCGCGCCACTAGGGATGAGAAATGAGGCTAGCTAGCTGCTATCTTTATGGATCTATATGCATGCATGGATTGACATTATCTCGAATATATTCCCTGCGTAAAGATTATGCTGAAAGGTTCTAGTAGAATGCGAAAGATGAGCTAGCCCTCCCGCCTATAAATGGCACTTGAATTGCAAGCATTGCGATCGTACCATGAGCAGGCAAGGCGCGCAACAATGAGCGAGCTAGCTATGCGCGAAGATATCTGAGAGTGGAGGAGGAAGAAGAAGAAGAAGAAGAAGAAGATGATGATGAGAAGAGAGCAAGCCTTGCATGGCGATAAGGGTCTAGCTCTGGTAGCCAAGGATGACTTGCCTGTGTCCTCCTCCCTGAAGGCTCAGCAGTGAATGAGCCTTGGTGTGCAGGTCTCATGGGCAGTCTCCTTGGCTTGCCTGAGTGTCTCTTATCACTCATGCTAGCCTTGCATCTCTGATCTGTGCATGCATTTTCCGAGGAGGAAAACGTACGTTGACGCATGCATGCTAGCTAGCTAGCTTCAAGCTGGCGACCATGCATATACACACGGCACATCGATCGGCGCATGCATGTGCATGCTTCTGCAACATAAACATGCAGATGCACTCATATTGTAGTTGTTTAACGGAATTAGCTATAGAGGATATACGTATACTCCAATCTGCAGCATCCTCCTCACATTCTACACGTAACCTGCATGTGTACGTCGGCTAACTGCAGATATAGCAGGGTTTTGGATACCGGAAAACAAAATCGATTATTTGGACAAAATTTAATCCAAACCGATTTTTCTGAGACCGGTTCGTATTCCTACTGGTCCCCACCAATTCCCGATTTTCGGTTGAAATTCTGAACACTGATATATATATATAGTGTGTGATGCAACAGGTTGCACTGTTCCAAGAGTAAATAGTTCAGCAGCTGGTTCCTTCCTTCAATTCAAAAGGTTCAGCTAGCGCTTCAGCAGGTTATAAAAAATCGCAGCATGGAAGAAAGTTGTCAAAGGAGTCATGTTTGCATGTCAGTTGCCACATATATATGATCCGGCTATATGCATTCAAGTCTTGGCCCTAGTTGTTAACTGAAGGATAGATATTGGGTACAGCTCCCACAGTTCAGCAATAATATATGGGCCTGTAATGTTGCTTCAAACTTAACAGTTTCAGCTAGCAATTGCCCATTGTCTCGACTCATGCATGTATATATTTGCCCCGCCCCTCTTATGTATGTGGCTATATGCATGTTTTTTTTTCCTTGGTGCGTTCTTCAGATTTCTCTACGGAGCCTTTCTTTGTCGTTCCACTCTGATCTATACTTCCGCTTTTCTTTCCCCTACCGTCTAAGGGATTTTTATTTGTGGATCCAATCAGAGATGTTTTCAGGTTGGTTTATTCTTTTTTATTAACATTTGCTCGGATCAATTTTCCTCCCTCCTTTTCGTGTTGATTTGTTTTTTTTTCATTTTCTTCCTAGGGTTTTTTATTTATGTATCTGCTTGAATATATTTTTAGGCGCTTTTTTTTACTATGCTTATGTGTTGGAGTTAATTTTTCTTTTGCTATCGTGCCGGTGCCCAGAGGTTTTAAACTCGTAGAAATAATATCTCTCGCAGGCAACGTGCTCCACCAATCATTACACAAGCACTGCTCGATCTGCTCCATGATCATGCACTACAAACCATTACTGCTACAGTCTAGCGCAGCAGCGGATCGGAGTAAGGAGACAAGACGTACGGCGGCGCGATGCGGGCAGTTGTTGAACCCATACCAGATGCGGCCGGGGAGAGGCTCGCCGTGATAGAAGGTGGTGGAGGGCGTGTCAGAGGTACTGTGCTCGTATGTAATATTCTACGGTAACCGGTAATGAGAGGTATCGATTATGGGAAAGCTTAGGTTCTTGGTCTTCGTACTGCATTGGAGACTATGTTTCTTTGTTCATGGAGAGAACCATTTGGATGAAACGATATGTATTTAATTTCTCTTTATCTACTACAACTTTGCAACATAACGTGAATCATAATGTTAGTAGTTGAATCATAATGACGCGTACCATATGACCGGCATAGACCAACTCCTGTGTGTCCTCCATGTCATTTGCTGACTCTCCACGGTCATTCTTTTCCCATCTCTGCTAATATCCAGCCCTTCATTATCAGCGACTTCTTTAGTACAAGAAATTTATGTGAGGATTTTTAAGAGAGGATTAGGCAATCCGTTGTTCGTTCTGCGATATAAGGTTAAGTCTGCTAGACTGCTACTATCTATCTATAATCCCAAGGGAGAAAGAAATTAAAGTGGGGAAAAAGTAGATCGACAGGGGAGTACATGCGTATAGATAAGATAAGTATTCCCTTCCCATGCAAATAAAGCTGCTGGCGAACATGCATATGAACATGTATGTGAGCTAGCCGCAAAGCAGTACTACTACTGCACACGAAGATACTTGGCATAATTTCCGAAAACAATAAAGCTAGATAGATAGATAGATATTCTTTTCATATATTCTGCGTGTAGTAAGCGCGCGAAAATGAAAAACGAAACAAGACTGTAATTAAAAAGAAAAAGAGTCCATACAGGAAACATGCTAAATATACAGAGAAAATTTCATCTATAACACAAGTTTGAACCCGGTACCAATTAATAACACAAACGGAGCCCAGTTCCAATCAATAGCACAGGTGTCGCGCAAATCTACCATCCATACCACTTCGATCTGTTAACTCCCGTTACCCATTTGCGTTTCAATTTATCTTTTCCAACCTTAAATACCCTCCAGATGTGCGCAGCTGCCGCCCGCGTCGGTGCGCACGGATGGGGTGCTGTTTTAGCATTTGACACGAGAGAGAGTTAAATTTACTATTACGCGTATTAAAAATACTATATTAGCTAAAAACTCCGAGTCCTGGTCTAAGTACAACAATTTAATAAGCTGACATCCATGTGACCATGAAGATGGAGAATAGGATGGATCGACTAGCTAAGTAGCATAAGCATCAAAAGTAATTGAATTTAATAGCTACTTGCTCTTATGTTACTAAACAAATGATGTTTATAATGCGCACAACTATACACAAAAGTATTTAGATTGATTACACGGAAATAGTATTAATAGATTCGCTATCAAAAGTATCCTAATAATATTATGTTTTGATATATTTGCAGAAAACTTAATGGTCAAATGTGTATATTTGAAATTGTGTCAATAGTTGAAATGACATCTATATAAGTGACAAAGGGAGCATGCATTTTTGTTTTTTTTAAAAAAAAATTTAAACAAGACTTTGTAACTCTAGGCAGCACAATTGCACTTTCAGAAATTTAAAGAAAAACCACAAGTAACATGTTATAACGATGCAAATTAATCAGCTATAGAACTTAGATTTGTAAAATCTGAGTCCGGCAGTTGTTAATTGTTCTTGTTTATGCGTATGTGATGTTTACCTTAACAATGACAAGCTTATGCGTATCTCTGCAATTTTATCGGGTTTTCATCAGCTAGCTCAACTCAAAGGCCGGCGCAACACTGCCGATTAGCTGAAAAGCTACAGGACTGTAGAGATCGATATGAGCCCATGTCATGCTTGGGCTACCTTCCTGACACAATGGACCGGCTCAGCACGGCCCATGCGGCCCCGCCTGAAATACCCTAAAAAACCAGTGACTAGTAACGACCAAATCTGAAACACACATATTACAAACTAACGCCAGCCTAAATGTTCTCCAAATTTTATAACATATATTTAGAAAAAATGATGTGAAATGTACTTATTAAAGATTCGTGTAGATGTCCAAGACAGCAGGAGAATGGAGAGGGTAACACATCATGCCAGCTAGTATATCTGATAGAAAACATATTTTGGACGGAATGCTACAGAAAAAAGCATGCAAATCCATCTAGCTTAGGCTCGAAAGAATGAAACAAATTAGTAACACCTATATTCGTCTATGAAAGAAAGTATACATCACGGTAGCCTCTTTAAATAAGGCCGGCTTATCCTTCATCTGCAGATGGTGTGTCAAATTAACTAAAAATAGGTGGCCATGGTCGGCCGGGCCAAGGCCGAAAGGGAAAGGGAAAGGGAAAGGGGAAGGGAAGGAGGGAGGGTGTGGCGAGCCAAGGCGGGGCGGGCAGGGAGGGAAAAGGGGCGGTGGCTGATCCATAAGAGAGGTGGGCCGGCCTAAGGAGAGAAAGTGGGCTGAGCCCAGAGTGAGAAGGGAGGTGCAAAATTGACTAAGGGCTCCAAAACTGGAATTTTGGACTGTTTTGGCTGTGTACCGTACCAAAATTCCCGTTTTAGCCCTATTACTCACAAAATTCCAATTTTGGCCTCCCGTACACACCTGCTGCCGTCCCCGACGGCAGCAGGTGGCTGCCCCCGCCACCTGTCTAATTTTTTTTTGAAAAATTTAATTAATAATATTTTTTGATGAATTTTTAAATATATTAAATGAGCTCAAAAAATTATGAAAATTTTTATGGAGCCTCCTGGAATAGTGTGCTTGGTTGTGTAATTTTTTCGAATTTTTATCAATTTTTATTTTCTCTGCATAATTCTTTGAAGTCAAATATTTGTAGGAATTTTCTAATATAGAAACTGAGCTCCAAACATTGTGAATTTTTTTTGTAAGACTCCCTACACAGAGGACTTGATTTTGTAAATTTTACGTAATTTTATATGCTCCAAAATTATCTCGACAAATTCAGGGTCTAGGTGTGGAAATTAGGACGAGACGTTTCGGAAATTAGGGTTTCATGATTTCATGTGACTTGAAATGCGTGAAGTTTACTACCACAACATGACTACTCTTGGGGAGCAATATAAGCTAGCGACGTCGCACTCGCTCACGCTCAGTAGGCTCTCTTTATTGTAAGATTTGTAACACCCATCGGGGATCAATAAGATAGCTGCTGGCTATAGCCTGTGTTGGTCATCTTACTGTCTCACATAATTCTATCTTAATATATAATAGACTAGTTTAATGCTCGTACTTTGCTGTAAATTTTAAAAAAATCATAGTCCAATTATGTCGGACTGTCAATCGTTATTATACTCGTGACACGATCTGAGCCTATCGATGCTTTACTCGCCGATCCAACAAGCGCGAAAAGGGTAAAGAAGATATCGACCACCAACTCTAATTTATTAGCGATGGGTGTCAGGGATCCTCCTCGTTCACGTTTACCTGCATTGGTAGCGGATTTGACTTGGATGAAGAGTTGAAATTCCCAAGTGCGGAATAAATCCATGACGGCCTTGGCCCCAAGCTTGACTCCCGGTAGGCCACTTACCGTCTCGTTTTCAGCGTCATGTGTGCATCGTTGGTCATCTTACTACCTCACATAATTTTATCTTAATATATAATGTGTGTGCATGCGTTGGTCCTCTTACTACCTCACATAATTTTATCTTAATATATAATGTGTGTGCATCGTTAGTCATCTTACTACCTCACATAATTTTATACTAATATATAATGTGTGTGCATCGTTGGTCATCTTACTACCTCACATAATTATATCTTAATATATAATAGACTAGTTTAATGCTCATACTTTCTTTCAAATTTAAAAATTATAGTCCAATTATGTCACCTCATCAATCGTTATTATACTCGTGACACGATCTGGTTGGTGCTTTACTCATGAACCAACGAGCCGAAAAAGGTAATCTTATGTTTGATTGATTTTTAGCCATCAGATCCGTTCCAAGATATGTGGTGCTATCTTATGGTTTTGGGCTTGTTTATGCTAGTGGGAGCGATTTTGGTTCCCGAACCTAACCCATTAAGAGCTTGTTTGGATAGAAAGGTATTAGAACCAATCTCTTGATTGGAAGAGATTTTAGTTTAAGTTAAGTCAATCGATTACTACAAAAATATCATCACAGACGGTTCATAATCGTCATCACGAGGCGATTTTGTGAACCATTTGACTTTATGTGTCTATGATGACATGAGGTCATCACATACGGTTTTGAACATTACGTGAAAATAGTTACCTGAGCGGTTCTTGTTACGAACCGTCTATGATAGTCTATTTTTATAAGCGATTAGAACAAGAACCATCTGTGATAGTAATTATCACGAGCGGTTTTTGTCGAACCGTCTGTGATAGTTTTTCTATTGCAAAAAATGGGCATATGTTGTTTCCATTTAACATAGAACGGTGGAGCGATTTTGGTTCCCTCCACACACCGACCACGACTGCGCCGCATGAGAGCGAATAGTTGGGCTCATTGACGCTACGACGTTCGGTCCCAATTGCGAGTGCGAGGCAACTCTACCTCCGAATTTAACTTACTAAGCCGTAAAGGCGTAATGCAATCTTTGCCCGCGATACCTCCTCGGCCCTTGCCTCGCGGACCTTAATTTTGTTCAACCCAATTGAAATTTACATGAGCTATATATATGGATGTTTTGGCTGCTATTCCCTCACTCTTCACTTCCTCTTCTCCTTTCTTCAAGTCTTGGTTAGCCTTGGTTTGCCTATCTGAGGATGTCTACGGCCTCGTCAAACTTTCGAGTGAGCGAGCAATTAGAAACACTACGACGACACTTGGTTTGCCCTCGTTGGAGGATCCGGTGAATGTGTTCACCTCCCATCGCCAACCAATCCATCACGAGTGTTCATGAAGTGTTCAAATCTTACAATAACTTGTGCTGATCATCCCCATTGAACTTCTTCGAGATAGTATATTTTTCACTTGCGATTTCAATTCTCTTTCTGAACACAACATGTCGGTTTAAACAAGTGCCACGACCCTCGATGAACCAATGGAAAATATAGATAATGTTGTGCGGTTGAAGCAATGATAAGCGTTGAAAGTATATTTTTCGCTTGCGTTTCAATTCTCTTTCTCTGAGACAATAGATATGTGGTTGACGGTTGTGGGCGAGATGAAGCGGTGCAAAACATTGCAATGCAAATTCGCCTTGCAAAGAAGACACGCGGTGTTCTTGCATTCGACAAGTGCCACGACCCTCGATGAACCAATGGAAAATATAGATAATGTTCTTAAAAGATGGATGAAAGGATGGAAAGGTTGAGAAAATACTTGAAATTAAGCGGTAGTTTAGCGCTTTTGCTTCTATTATTTTGTTCTTGCCAAGTAGAAGTTCAATTCTAGTAAGATTGTAATATCTACTCTTTATCGTCATGCATCCCTACACTCACGCCGCTCGTGTCGCCCCTGCCACCTACTTCAACCACCCAAGTCGTCGTTCTGTCACATCCCAGTGCGTGCTCGCTCCGTCCTCTCGACCAGGCGCCCATGCCACGATCGCCTCGAACCCGGCCCGAGCTCCTCAACAACACCTTCACCTCTCGGCTATAAAAGGGGCTCCGAGCTTCTCCCTGCCTCCTCGTCTCCCTTCGCTTCTGGTAAGTGCCACCAGAGAAGAGCCCGAGCAGCCCCCTTTCTTCTCCGAGCTCCCGCTCTCGCTTCTATTATTTTGTTCTTGCCAAGTAGAAGTTCATTTTTGTTCTTGCCAAGTAGAAGTTCAATTCTAGTAAGATTGTAATATCTACTCTTTATCTATGCATCGACCCTACACTCGTGATGTATATCTTTCACGTTGTTGTACTCCTTTTCTCGGCGTTGTTGTACTCCATCCACACTCGTGATGTATATCTTTGCGACGTTGTTGTACTCCTTTGTACTACTTCCTCGCCTCGTCGCGGCCCCACGACGCTCCTCTTGCGGTTCGTCCAAACGCTACGATGCAGGCCCCAAAGGTATCCACACGCACGGAAAGCGACGACGCCGGATCGCTAGATCCGCGAGCGACTAGGGCGTGGGAGAGGTGGCGCGTGGTTTGAGGGTCCCAAAAACTACCTCCAACCCGAGCGCCAAGCCCTCCTTTATAGACGCCCTTACAATGGGCTTCTACCAATAAAGGCCCATTAGGACTCAATGCCCACTCTAATTCGGATCTAATCCGATTAGGCTTCACTCTTAAGTGTGTGACCCTCTAGGTTCGCGACGCTTAGACATGACACGAGTGCACATACTTGGTCAATAGTTGGTAGCGGCCTCTAGCAAGACGTCCCAACTCCTAAACGCATACAAAGATCATATCGGACGAACCACCACAACGTTATGTACATGTCAATCCCTTTGCTCACGATATTCGTCGAGCTCCAAGTCGACCACACTTTCTCGATCTTGTGATCCGAATCCCTTACTAGGTTAACTCTTAACCTTAAGTAGCATGGCCATGCATTTCGATCCGATCACCTGAGGGCCCAGAGATATCTCTCTGTAGAGAGGGCAAATCCCATCTTGATGACCATGCCTCGCAAAGATGCTTCATGACAAACCCGAAAACTACCTTTATAACTACCCGCATTGAGTAGCGTTTGATAGCCCCTAAGTAGGTCGATTCACATCTCAAGTACATGCGACAATCTTAGGTCTAAGGACAAGGCGATACGCTGTGTAGAGAGAACCATAAGTATAATTGTTATGTCTCATGTTTGGTCGGTCCAACCCCATGTTCTAAACATGTGTCCACATTATTGGTTTGACATCTCCATGTCTATGACCTGTGAAACATAGTCATCAACCGATACATGTGCTAATCCACCATTCACGTGTGTCCTCACATGAACTCCGACTAGGGACAACTTTAGAATAACCATACAAGTAAAGAGTTTCACAAACAAGTCACATACTTGTTAATCAACACAAAGGCAATATTCAAGGAACATTTATTAAATCATGGATACAACGAAATATCATCATCTCTATGATTGCCTCTAGGGCATATTTCCAACAGAAACATCGTCGAAACTCTTTTGATCACGTAGTCGAAACCCGACGATGCAGTCGAAACCCTTTCCGACCATATGTAGTCAATACCCTTTTCGACCACATGTAGTCTATACCCTTTCTGACTACGTCGTGTAGTCGATACCTCCATCCGACTATATCGTGTAGTTGAACCCTTTCTGACTACGCCTTGTGGTCGAAACCCTTCTTGGCCCGAACCCTTTTCATCACGAGGGAGGCGCAAGACACGACTTCTCGCCGGCAACGGTTTCGCACCGCAGACATCGACCGGACTTCAACAGGGACGAGTGGTTGGGCTCTGGCGCACGCTGCTCAATCCGATTATGGACCGCGACCGTGGTTCGCCGACACGTATGGAGGGTACACGCGGCAAAGACTACAACCGGACCGCCAGAGGATCATCCTCAAGACAACAACCTACTCGTAAGCGTTAACGTAGTTACAACTATTTTCTCTCACAAGAAAAACAAGGACTAACTCACCGAGTACCATTCCTCGCAGGAGGAGCACCAGTGGCTGACGAGATGTCGAGGCTCGAGCCGACTCACGCCGACATCACCAGCTTCGCCTCCCGTGCAGCCTCAGATTACGGCCAGAGACATGCGCCACTCCTGACAGATTTACCTTTCCCGAGGATCAACTACGCGTCCGGTAGGCGTACACGACGATGCACCCTAGCTAATATCATGGCCGGACAAACGTGTTATGTAATGTCATTGTGCATTTATATAATATCCATGTGCATGACGTTATCCATTTTTGTACACAAAATGTTCTCCAAATATTCAAGATAAACGACTTTTGTACCTCGCGACTTTAATTTATCGAACCGACAGACATAACGCAATGTCGCTCGATGCCTCGGTCCCATTCAGCCAGATGAATACTTTGTGGCGATTAATCAAACACTCTACAAACAGACGCGACAACACTCTCCTCGCCACTGTTTCGACCGAATGATCGCGACTCACGCAGCAGACGCGACAACACCCCGCCGCCATTTTTCGCATCGAATGACCACACTCGCAGCAGACGCGACAACACCGCCGTCGCCTTTTCGACCGAAATGACCGCACTATGCCAAACAGACGCGACAACACCCCGCCGCCATTTTCATCGAATGACCACACTCGCAAGCAGACGCGACAACACCCGCGCCTTTTCGCATCAAATGACCGCACTATGCCAAACAGACGCGACAACACCGCCGCCATCTTTTCGCATCAAATGACCACACTCGCAGCAGATGCGACAACACCCTCGCCGCCTTTTCGCATCAAATAACGCACTATGCCAAACAGACGCGACAACACCCTACTCGCCATTTTTCGCACGAATGATCACACTCGCAGCAGACGCGACAACACCATGCTCATCTCTATGATTGCCTCTAGGGCATATTTCCAATGTAAACATCGTCGAAACTCTTTTGATCACGTAGTGAAACCCGACGATGCGGTGAAACCCTTCCGGCCATATGTAGTCAATACCCTTTCGACCACATGTAGTCTATACCCTTTCGACTACGTCGTGTAGTCGATACCTCCATCCGACTATATCGTGTAGTTGAACCCTTTCGGACTACGTCTTGTGGTCGAAACCCTTTCGGTCTGAACCCTTTTCATCACAGAGGGAGGCGCAGCACACGACTTCCTCGCCGGGGCAACGGTTTCGCACTGCAGACACTGACCCGGACTCCCCCCAGCGCGGGGACGAGTGGTTGGGCTCGTTGGCGCCTGCTCGTTCGATCCGATTGCGGGACCGCGACCGTGGTTCGGCCGACACGTATGGAGGGTACACCGTGCAAGACTACACACTCGGGGCCGCCAGAGGATCATCCTCAGCACAACAACCTACTCAGGTAAGCGTTAACGTAGTTACAACTATTTTCTCTGCGCAAAAAAACAAGGACTAACTCACCGAGTACCATTCCCTGCAGGAGGAGCACCAGTGGCTAGACGAGATGCTGAGGCCTGAGCCGGACCCCCACGCTGACATCACCGCAGCTTCGCCTCCCAGGCAGCCCCCGTACTACGGCCTGCGAGACATGCGCCACTCCCCGGACAGATTTACCTTTCACGAGGATCAACTACGCCCGTCCGGGTAGGCGACACGACGATGCACCTAGCTAATATCATGGCCGTGACAAACGTGTTATGTAATGTCATTGTGCATTTATATAATATCCATGTGCATGACGTTCTCATCATTTTGTACACAAATGTTCTCGAAATATTCAAGATAAAGCGACTTTTGTACCTCGCGACTTTAATTTATCGAACCGTCAGACATAACGCAATCGCTGCCCATGATGTACCTCGGTCCCCACAATTCCATTATGAATACTTTGTGTGCGCATTAATCAAACACTCTACAAAGCAGACGCGACAACACTCTCCTCGCCAAATTTTCGACCGAAATGATCGCACTACGCAGCAGACGCGACAACACCTCGCCTCGCCACTTTTGAGGACCGAATGACCACACTCGCAGCAGGGCGCGACACCACCGCCTCGTCGACTTTTCGGACCGAAATGACCGCGACTATGCCAAGCAGACGCGACAACACCTGCCTCGCCACTTTTCGACCGAAATGACCACACTCGCAAAGCAGACGCGACAACACCTCGCGCCGTCGACTTTCGGACCGAAATGACCGCACTATGCCAAACAGACGCGACAACACCACCCTCGCCACACTTTTCGCATCAAATGACCACACTCGCAGCGAGATGCGACAACACCACCTCGTCGGCCTCGCATCAAAATAACCGCACTATGCCAAACAGACGCGACAACACCCTACCTCGCCCGACTTTTCGCATCGAATGATCACACTCGCAGCAGACGCGACAACACCATGCCTCGCCATTTTTGCATCGAATGACCACACTCTGCAGCGGGGCGCGACAACACCACCGCCTCGCCAGCCTTTTCGCACCGAAATGACCGCGACTATGCCAAACAGACGCGACAACACCGCCGCCGCCCGACTTTTTGACATCGAAATGACCACACTCGCAGCGAGACGCGACAACAACCCGCCTCACCGGCCTTTCGGGCGAAATGACCCCACTGCCAAGCGCGGGGCGCGACAAACACCCTCCCACGCCGGCCACTCACGCTCAACTTAACCACACCAAGCCAACCATGTGGCCTATAAAACAAGGTGAAATACATGAACTACACAACCAAACCCAACCACATACACACGAGCTTGCTTCGCCACGCTAGGATGGACAAGAGGCGTAGCAATGGGGCGAGATCCGCGAGTTAGCTCGGGCTTCTACGGCACGGCCGAACAAGCTAGGGATGTCAGCGGCTCGGGACCGGCAAGAGCGTGCGGGATGGAAGCTCTTCGCAATGAAGCCCCGTGAGCAAAGAACCCTGCCGAACGTCCCAACCGAGCATTCGCGCAACACCCGCCAGAGGGGAGGCGCCGCCTCCGCCGGTGCAGGGACACATGCAAGTTCTTCAAATCCAAGCACCGACCGAGCCTCGGCATGCGCTCATCGGGTTGTCCCAACTACTCTCGACTATCCCGACCGCCGTTGGGATACGAGAACCTACTCCAGCCTCGGTAAGGAGTACTTACAATGAAGTTCACGTACCCACTCTCTTTTCATAATACGCGCTTACGCCTCTCGCGTCTACCCGTAGTCACCGGAGCCTCTCGTGTGGCTTCCGCCGATGGATCGACCTAGAAATCCATCCACACGACCGATGGCGGCTCGACCGAGGATGGAATGCCGAAAGGGGACGAGATCCGGAGGAGGATCGTCGGGTGAAGAGCGCAACGAGCGTATCCGCCGGAGACGAGCCCATCTCGAGCGCGCGGCGCAGGGGAGCGAGGCACGCGAGCGGATCATGAAAAAGAGGGAAATGGCGGCGAGGCTAGGGCGGCGGCGAGGAGTACAACGCCGAGCTCGGGAGGAAGGACAAATGGCCCCGGTCCACACGATGAGGTCGAGCCATTCAGTAGTAGTCCCTCTTCTACTAGGCATGTTTTTACTATCTCCTAAAGGCATGCGTGCCCATGGCGGAGGCTTGTGTCGCAATGTACCGTACTAGTAGCGTATGTAACTAAACCAATTAGCCAGAACCAACATGCCATGTGACCACATGAAACGTGCTTCTGTTCATGAGTGCAATACAATTCGATTTTGGGCCTCATTGAGCCATCAAAATAATACTATATTGCAAATATGCCTCTTCTCACGGAATTCGAAAATAATTATTGACATCGACATTGATTCTTCTATGTTTTAAGGTATCTTCGTAATCACAACGTTCTCAACCCCTTTAGGTCAGTTCTTGGCATCTTTAAAAATATGATCAAGAATCATAGCGGCTAAGAGTACTCATGTGGTAATAAACTTCACACATTTCGAGTCACATGAAATCAAGAAACCCTAATTTCCGAAACGTCTCGTCATAATTTCCACACCTAGACCCTGAATTTCTCGAGATAATCTGGAGCATATAAAATAACATAAAATTTACACAATCAAGTCCTCTGTGTAGGGAGTCTGACAAAATTTTTTCATAATGTTCGGACCTCAGTTTCCATATTAAAAAATTCATACAAAAATTTGACTTCAAAGAATCATGCAGAGAAAAAAAAATTGAGAAAAATTCAAAAAAATTACACAACCAAGCACACTATGCCAGGAGGCTCCATACAAAGTTTCATAATTTTTTGAGCTTATTTATTATATTTAAAAATTTGTCGAACAAATATTATATTTTTTAATTTTTTAAAAAGGAGGGCCTCACTGCCGTCCCCACGCAGAGTGTCTGAGGGGCTATTTTGGAAATTTTTGCAGAAGGGGGCTAAATGGGGAATTTTCGTGCATCATACGGCCAAAAGTGTCTATTTTTCTGTATTCTGTAACACTGTAGTCTGTATACACTTCGATCTGGTGTACTGTACATAATTACATCACATATATATTTACATAAATCTTTTGGGTTTCAGAGAAGCTCTCTTGGTCTTAACTTGATGTAAATTAATTTCTCTCTGAAGTTCTCATTTTCTCATGTGATTCTATACAATTATTACATGGTTTCCCGAGGTAGAGTGATCTGAAACTGAAAGGCTGAAACTGCCATCAATTAATGTGTCCTCGAGCGATTCAACGACTATTGCGGATCGATCCACTCTCGAGCGTAATATAAATTAATGTGTGCAGCTTAACTTCGGGCTGCCCTCTAAATATTATACACTGTAGATCCTTTGTATTTTCTATCTCAAAGCAGAGTATTCTAATCCCAACTTAACTGGAGAATAGAGGTTAAATAGCACAAATTAAATTACAAAATGTTTAACTCTCTCTTTGTGAAATCACGTAAGGTTCTTAATCGATAGTAAGATAACCACTTCTTTTGCGATACAGTGACTCAGTGAGAGTCTCAGACCCTGGCCTGAAAAAATCGGTCGAAGATATTTGAATTGAAATTTTTTCGAATTTCCTTTTTAAAAATAGATATGAAAAATGGCGAGATGAACAAGGTATTCAAACGTGGATGTAATATGGATGAAATACAGTAATATTTTTTATGAACAAAATTGAATGTGGGCCCAACAAAATCGAGAAAACAGGCTATCCGGCCTAGAAATGTTTCCCCTGAATGAGACTGGAAAATAGACGCAGAGTATAAGGGACGTAAAAGTTGCAGATACATATATGATATATAGAGGAAACTTCTCATGCATGGAGGAGAAAGAAAACAAAAAAATTAGGATTGGGTGATATTTAAAGGGTAGAAATATTACGCTAGTACTACTGAATTTGCAAGCATGTCTGTAGAAATAGTAGAACATAACCTGACCATTCATGCATATGCATTACGCATATGCTAGCAACAAGCAAAACGATATTAATTTGCCCAGCCCATCGAAGAGACGGTGGTATATAGCTCATGCACATGCATCACATAGTAGAGTTCATGATCTACTTGGGATAATTTAGAAATAGTTAACTTCACTATGGATAATTGGGTGATATTTAAAGGGTTCATGAGAGTACATATATGTATATTTTATGAAAGTGCTGGGACAAAGCTGACCAATTTAAAACATAAATACGTGCGGTGAGCAATTGAGAAAATACTACGATCGAGTACATAAGCTGTAACATAGACATATGCCATTGTCTGTTGGTTCCTCTGCCCATGTATACATGCCCTGTGAAAAATCTACAACCTGCTTGCGTATGTACTATGCACACACACACACACACACACACAAACACAATATTAGTGTGGACGAGATATACCAAAGTTTATGCTTCCTCTTCTCATTTGTGCTTATTCTTTTTCACCGAAGAAAACACCAGTGGAAGAACATCAGAACCAAGCATTTTTGCCATGCGTTGACATTCAGCAATATATCCTCATCATTCTCAGATTGTTCCGAGTTGCATGCATCAACCACCGGCTCACCCAAAAGCTTAAGCTGAGGAAAAATGGGCAACATGCTTAAACAGATTGATTGGTATCATATTTTTGTCAACTTTGTATGAAAACCATCGGTATAGCCAATCAAAAGGCAACATCTGTATAGCCAATCAAAAGGCAACTCATATTCTCTTCGTACATTGACAAGAGATACCGATCAGGTACGCTAGCTTTAAGCCGATTTCAGCATCAGAAATCCTTTTCATAGAGGGTCAAATGTAATGTTCTCATTTCACAAAATCTAAGGAAATCTTTATTTCCTACATATACAATGTAAAATTGTGTGCTTGTATGGCCACCAGGCCATGGTGTGCTCATCATATTTGCCATATCTACTCGTGTCTCCAGGAAAGCCATGTAAATTGTCAAAACTAGAATATATTCTGCTAGCTAAAAGGTTGTAATGATAAGATATTCCCGTGGAGCCTACACGCACCAAGGATCAGATATGGTTCTCTACGCGGTATATATAAATAGACGTTGAATGGAAGCAGTGTACTGTAAACCAATGCTAGCTAGCAGAGAAGAAGCCTTTCATGGTGATAAGGGCCCTGTCTCTGATAGCCAAGGATGACTTGCCTGTGTCCTTGTGAAAGGATCAGCAGTACTGAATGAGCCTTGGATTGGTTCATGGGCAGTCTCCTTGGCTAGCCTGAGTGGCTCTTATTGCTCATGCTAGGCTTAACTGCGTCTCTATAATTTATGAAAGCAAATCGATCGATCGATGCTCATATTCCAAACGACAGAATAACATTATTAAGCTAGTCGACGCCATAATGCCATATACCTGAATTGATCTTCTCCTTCTCATAGGTCATAGCCGTGATCCAGTATGTGGATTATCATTCTTCAGTGACATGACATCTAGCTTTACATAAACATCATCAGCATAAAATACCAGCTCTGACCATCTGATCGATTATGCGGTACAGTTTCTCTGTTAGAAGTAGTACAAAGCAAGAACTGTACTACACATTGATATAAACTGCTTTCTCAGTGCAAGTCATTGCATGCATCAAGTGCTGGAATTCAGGAGAGCATATTCCAAGTTCATCCATCCTAGTTGGCCGCGCTGACTGCCGTTCGGCCGTACTGCCTCATCGTGCATGGACCGGTCGGTACAGAAGAGGAGAAGAAGGTTTGGTTGCTGCTGCTTCGCTTCAAAGGTTTGGTTTGGTTTGTTTTGTTTTGTTTTGTCCAGTGAGCATGCAATTTTGCTGATTTGATCTGTTGGTTTGGCTTGCAATTTTGCACGTCTTAGCTTAGCTTTCACAGTACTAGATAGACCGCCTCTTTAGATTTTTGTTTTGTTCTGCTCGCCAATACAAAGTTCCAGCTGCTCTGCGGTGTTTTTCTCTCTCCGTTTTTTCTTGCCCCTGTACGTATTGCAGAAGTAGCACAGCTTGTATTCTGTAACCCTCTGTAGTCTGTATACACTTCGATCCGGTGTACTGTACATAATTGCATTACATATATATTTACATAAATCTTGTCGGACCTCGGATTTTGAATAGCCGAAGCCCACATATATGTACCGTACTAGTCCCACGATCTATGGCTAATACGCACATCAACAATATTGAAAATCACATCCATATATTTATTCATACAAAATGAAACAAATATGATACGTAACTTAGTCAATTTCAGAGTTTATATCATAAGAGTCGATCGGCCAAATAAAACTCAAATATCAACAGAGTGTAACGGAAAACGTAGTAAATAAATCAAAATGGCCAAGCATATTGGAAGAACACTTAGAACTCAAGAACGCACTCTTGGCCGCCGGGTCAGCAACGGCTTGATCTCCAACACGTACGAAAAGCATGCTGCAAGGCTACGGATAAAATTTTGCCATTGGCCAGATCTACAGCAAGGTATAATCGTAAGTTCTCACTAGAAGCTGTCTTTGTTTGATTAGCCATGGCCTCAAGGTAAAGAAATTTGAAAAAGTATACTTCCTTTTTGTGTGCACGTGCCCCTTATTGTATTGAACTATAGACTTTCATTATATTGATATGATTCTTTGATTAGTTCCTCTTTTATTAATTGTCATATCTCTACCTTCTACATAATTCATTATTAAGGCAATTAATCTATATCAGATCTGGTCAAATCCTGTGCACTTAAATATACCACTGGAAAAGGAAACATGCATTTGGTTCACTCAATTGGCATACCCTTTTTTTGTTTCTAATATACTGAGTTACTGGACGATCCAACGATCATTGAAGTTTTAGTGGAATCAATTACTTCTTTAACATTATTTTGGGTATTTCCATATGGGAAAAGGGCATCTGATGTAGGAAAAAAAGGGTATACTGACAAAGAACCACCCTTGATTCTGTATGCGATTTCAGTAGTAGGTTTTTCTTTAGAAAAGGTGCATATACACAGGTAGAGAAAATGGTATATTGCACAATTTACAACTTTTAGTCCTCTGATTTAGGATTGTAGTTTGATTGAATGCTAACATATGCATACTGTACACCAATTATACTGATTTTATCAAGCAAGAATACTTCTTTGATATTTTAGAAATGGAAGTATACTGTAACACTTTGTTTTCGATTAATGAATAGTGTTTACTATTCAACCCCTATTTTCGATTCGCAATTGCAATTTGCAGATTTTCAAAAAAAAATTCAAACTTCTTTTAGCTCGGATTTGTGTTTCAAATCTTCCTGCGTTTTCAAAATTTCAAATTCGAATCTTTTGCCTCCTTTTCGGTTTTGAAGCTCCTCCAGTTTGGGCCACCTCTCTCTTCCTCCTCTGGGCTCAGCCCATTGCTTTCCCCTCTCTCCTGGACAGCCGGCCCGCTCGCTCCTTCCCCTCTGGCTCAGCTCGTGCCTACTGCTTTTTCTTTCCCCCCAAACCAGCTCGGCCTAGCACTACCCCTCTCTCTCCCGAGCCTTCTTCTTCTCCCCCTCTCTCTCAGCGCCGCCTCTCTTCTCTCTCCCCTGTGTAACGTTGACGCTGGCCCTCGTCATTCTCTGCCACCACCAGCTCCCCGCTTGCCCCCGTCACTCGCCACCGGCCCTAGCGCCACCAGCTCCTGCGGCCACCATCCTGCGCCCATGCCGCTGCCCCCCCGAGCCCTCTCTCCGCCCGGTCCAAATGACGCCACGGTGCAGAGCCCCCTCTCCGCCCGGTCCAAGCAACGCCACCTGCGTCAGCTCCGCCTCCCCGTCGTCAAGTGTTGGTGGCTCCCGAGTCGTCGCCGCCCATGTCGTCTCTCACCTGCTCCTCCGTGCGCTCTAATGCCCATACCGAGCCATGTCGGGACTCAGCACCGCCGAACGTTATCCCCATTGGCTCCCTCCTCCCCTCCGCCTATAAAGACCCCCGGGTGCCACCCTCTATCTCCCCGCTCCACCCCCTTGCTTCCAGGTAAGTGCCACCACATTTGCCGAAGCTCCACAATCGGTCGAATCCGCCTCCGTCGTCGATCTCCACCTTCGGGAATCTCCCAGCGCCACCACCACCCAGGAGGTTTCCCCTCCAACCACGTCGCCTTCGGACCACCACAGCTCCAAATTGACTTCTTCTTCCTCGCTTCCGGCCACCTCCCTCTCCACCGCCGATCTCTCTCACCCGCTCGTCTCCGGCCGCCATTGTTGACTTGTCAAGTTGCTAGTGCCTCCACCGACACCGTGCTCCCACCAGTTCTCCAGAGTGCAACGCCCAGGCGTCCTCGCCACCTTCGGCCGAGCTCCCCGCCGCTCCGGCCATCCCCTGTCGCCGCCGCCGCCGCCATCGGGACCGCCTTGCCGAGGGGAACCCATTTTGGGTGTTCGCCGCGCGGCACCCTCCCTCGCCGCGACGAGCCGCCGCTTCTACTCTCTCCCTCATCCCCGTTGTCGGATGAAACCAGACACTGTAGCGAGTTTTATTGGAGTCACTGTTCCGCTTAAGGGCTAACCCCGTTTTAATTAGCACTAAGTGCTCCTTACCTCGCTGACGTGCAGGCCCGGTTGCACTATGACGGCCGGGAGTTAACTGAGGTTTCCTTCTGCTGAGAATGACATGTGGGATCGAGTCACTATTCCATGGACTGGTGCACCCGTGGACCAGGACTATGCGTGTTGGCCTTTGGACCACGTAACAGTACACGTGGACCGGCGCCCCTGTGCGTTGATGACACGTGTTGCCTCCCAGATTAACCAGCTTTTCTGATTTTCCATTCCATTAAAAATTCTGTTAAAAGATTCAAAAATCCATAACTTCCTCATTATAGCTCCAAAAATTATGAATCTTGTTCCTAAAATTTTACAAATTCAAGATCTTGCTAATGGCACTGGTCTTGTTTAAGTTTATTTGCTTGGTGATTTGTATTTATTTGCTCTCTTCTTCTATTGTGTCTTTTCCGGTACGACCATCCGATTAGGGTTCGAGGACGCGGGAGACCTCACCTCGGACAAGCTCAAGAAGACCTAGACCCTCCTACCTATAACCAAGGCGAGTCAACACTTTGATCATATTGATCCTACATTTTGTGTAAATTATATTCTTTTAAAATATCAAATTGCATGCTTTAATTTCCTATGCAAATGTATGTCAAACACCCTAAGGTAGTTAAATGCCTATTTGATGATTAAATAATTATTATACAATTTTCTTAAAAATTGAACTCCCAATATCATTGTCACCCTAGTAAATATCTGGTAATCTACTAGTTATAGGTCGTACTTAAACGCCATGCTAGACTTGTTTAAGTACCGGGGTATTACTTACCCCAACTCATCATTCTTAAAACCATAACATGTGATTTGGGCGGTCATTGGGGAGAATGACTGAATTGGTCGGATAATTTATTTATACCTCTCCAAAACCCTAAAAACTTGCTAATATCCATTTGGGTGGATGGTATGACTGGAGGGTGTATGGTTGGGTACTAATGTAGCCCAAGGATGATGTGGATGGTATGTGGTAAGAACCGCCCAGATGATCTTAAAGACTTAATCCTGTGATGACCTCCTATTGTAAAACAGTACAACCACACGTCTATAATGGTGTCGACCTGGCTAACTAATTTGTGTCCACCATTGCGAGTTGCACCACTAGAGTGACCCACGAGCCGTGTCGCTGGCTTAAGCCATAGTGGATACGGGTCGTGTGCTAGCATAAGCCGCCGTGTGGCGCAAGAGGGGGTTTGGGGGCCTGGTTGACGCAGAGGGAGAGCGTAACCACTCTCAGATGAAACCTTAGCGGGTGCAATGAACAATGAGGGATGCCTTGTAAAGGCCTTGTGATAATCTTCCCTTGATTCACATGTCAAAGGTAACATGTGTATATATCAAGACAATTGTCTCTTGTGGGTAAAGATGTATAATCTCTGCAGAGAATAAAAACTGTTCGAACAGCCGTGCCCACGGTCACGGGCGAGCTTAGGAACTTACAAGATATAGTTCTATTTCAAAAAATTTGTGGGTGAGTTGAAAAATATGCAGGGCTCACCTAGCCCTTGATTTGGATTTTGTTGGGTATTCTTACCCAGCGTTAGTAATAGGTGGGTATGACCACTATAAAAAGAAGCATGATTCAAAGTTTCCGATGGAGGGAACCTCTGCTGATATCAATTATTGCACAATTAATCTATTTAAAAATGCAATTTGGTTAAAAAGGCTAAGTGATAGGACTTCCTACTATTTGTATTTATAAATGTTGATTTACACAAATAAAAGAACCCAAACCATCCTTGTTGAACTGTGCATGTATATTATTGGATCTGTTGTGTTAGCTCGCGAGCACGGTAGTTGTGCTCACCCTCGCTCTTCCCAAACCCTCCAGATGATTTGGACCAGGGAGACTACGCCTATTATGAGGATCCTGAAGCTGATGGACCAGGATGCGATGAAGAGTAGTGTAGTTCTGTAGTATAGGTCTCGCCCCAGTCTAGTAGACTTGTCGATGCTCGCGTATAACCAATATTACCCAAGCCCTTGGATAATATTAGTCATACACAAGACATCCCGGTCGCTGCCTGTGGAGAGACGAGCCCCATCCCCTTTTGCTTCCGCTGTAGCCACGAGCTTTTGTGATGTAATATATTTGGCCTGACGACCCTTCTGTAAAAACCTGAGCCAACGTGGTCTATGTTACCGTGACTATCTGTAATATATGTGTTGGTCTTATTTCACGTGTATGAGATGAACCAGTAATGTACCTGTGAGTGCTACCTACTGATCCAGGGAGTAGCATAGTGTTTCACAGAGGATTCGGGTTTACGAAATCCGGGTCCGACAGAGCTGGTATCAGAGCATACGACCGTAGGAGTCTTAGTTAGACTGGTCAAGCCTAAGGACTTGAGTCCTATTTTCAAAAACTAAGAAATTTTTTTGCAAAAATATAAAGTATTATTGTTTTACTCATCGCTCTTAGTTCTGTACTTATCCATACTTCCTTTAGTTTACTTATTTGTCTCATGTTTCAAAATTTGTAGATGGCTGCCCCTTCTTCTGATGGACCTTGGGATTACTACTCCCACGCAGAGCACGAGGGACGATACGCGGATCTCCTTCGTCAGTTGATGCAGTATCTCGGGTTCACCCGTCCTCCTATCTTCAGAGGCCGGACGACAAAGATTTTGGACCGCGAGTCTTGGATTGTGGAGGTTTACCTCTACACCAGGACCGGCGAGTTCAACTCCCACACCTTCCAGGGCGATGTGCCTCGCCACAGCTGCCTCGACGCGATCCAGGATGCTGCTCGTGTTGCCTGCACCCGCCTGTGCTGGCTATACGAGGATCTCCTGTTGCGGTCTCCTTTCCGCTTCTTCCCGTATCTCCCTGACGGAGAGCGGACCCCGAGGTCTTCGACGCCCGAGACGACGACCCTCGCTTGACCCATCAGGTCCAGCTTACCCAGGCGATGACGGCGACTATCAACGTCGCCATGGAGGAGGTGGCCCAGCTCCGGATGCTACTCACCGGCAGTTACGCCCACTCCGACACCCTCGCGACAACTTGGTCGGGCGGCGAAGCCCACCATCACGCCGTTCGAGAGAGGGCGCCGCTCGCAAAGTTGGCGCGTCTCACTTCCACCACCACGGTCTCATCTCCAGCCGCCGCCCCAGTTCTAGTTTTAGTTCCACTCGGCTCGATTCGCCACCACCGCCGCCTCGGCGACGGACACTCGATCGGCCTCCCATCCGCCACGAGGAGGACAAAGACGCATGAGTGTGCGACACCTCAGTCCGCCACTCCGCATCGACATCGGAGAGTCCAGCCGTGGACGCCGCCTTAGCCGCTCCCGCTCCGGCTCCCGATCGCCCAGTATCGGTAGCGATCGCTCCCACTCTACCTCGTCGTCCTTGGCCCGAGCCGCCTGCTTCCGTTCTCCGGCAATCGCACCGCTTCGGCGGCCAAGACCGATGGTGGAGTAGTCAGGCTTAGGATAGGTTAGCTAGCAGTGCTTGCTAGGCAATCTTTGGTTGCAAGCACTCTTTGTTTCTTTTCTTTTGTAGACGTATGTTTGTACTTGGCGTCATGGCTTGGCATGGCCTATATGCTGTGTTCCAGAAGTCATGTAATGCTTAAACCCCTTAATGTAATGCAGCCGTTATGGGCTTTGTATTGTACTTGTTCAATATTGTTTCAATTTGAGTTTCTTTGTGTTGTTCTAGAGGGCTAGCAAACCCTCATATAACCCCTCTCTAACTCTAAACCTTAGTTTTTCTTCAGATGCCGCCCAGGAGAGCTGCTGCTCCAGCCCATGGAGCCTTCGCAAGAGCCCGTGGAAGAGGCTGTGGAAGTGGCCAGTGTCGTGGCCAAGGACAGAATCTACCTCCTCCACCACCAGCAAACCCGACCATGGCACAAATGATGTTTTAGCAAATCCAGATCCTACAGCCCCATTGGCGATCAGCAGGCCGGACGGCCGTCGCACTTCAAAACTTGCAGATTTCCTCAGGACCAGGCCACTCACCTTTGCCGCAGCAAATGAACCTCTTGAGGCAGAAGACTGGCTCCGAGATACAGAGAAGAAGCTCAGATTAGCCGTTGCCCCGAAGAAGATAAGGTGTATTTTGCTACCCACCAACTCAAAGGAGCCGCCACTCCATGGTGGGATAACTATCTTGCCACCAAAGGTGCCGACAGCGCAGCAGCAGATGAAGAAGAAGAGGAAGCTGAACCAGAAGTAGCATCATCTGCAGCAGGGAATCAACCAAACCCCGCCGCTCTGTAAGAAATGGTGAGATACCCCAAGAGGGAGCTGAATCTGAATGGCAAGCAATCCCGTGGGCTGAATTCAAGGCAGCCTTCAGAGCGAACTTTGTACCAGTCGGCACAATGAGGTTGAAGAAAAAAGAATTCAGAACCCTCAAACAAGGCAACATGTCGGTGAATGAGTACCTCACTAAGTTTAATCAGCTCGCTCGCTATGCCCCAAGCGACATAGCAAAAGAAGAAGAAAAGATTGATCGCTTCATAGAAGGTACGCATGAAGAAATGAGAGGCCAACTCATTCTTCATGACTACCCCAGCTTCTACCACCTCATCAACAAAGCCCTAGTGCTGGAAAACGAGAAGAAGGCCACAGAAGCCAGCCGCAAGCGCAAGCTAGCATTTCAAAGGCCACAAAGTAGTTATCCTCAGAAGACCACTTTTCAAGGCAGTTTTTCTTTCAGACCCCCTACCGTCGTGCCTTAGAAGACTACAGTTTCCGCCCCGCGTACTCAAGGAAGCGGTTTCCACAACCTTCGCCCCACTAGGCCACCGCGTACTCAAGGAAGCTGTTGTTCACCACTTCTTCTGAGAAATTGCTTTACAATGCTTAATACACGATGCCGCTAACTATTAAAGTGTTTTCTTATGTCCACCAATTATCAGTTATCCTTTGTAACTACAAGATTTTTCACATCTTCAGAATAGATCATCTAGGAGGGCAAAGTAATGAGTTGAGAGATGATTGAGCTCAACACTCCGCCTCGTTGCCCAAAGAAATGATAGAAGTCGTACTTTTACTTTGCCTCAAGAGAATGCTAGTGCAACAGTATTGTGAGCCAAACAACTAAACTGAGCATTAGGGATGGATTTTGTTACATAAGTATTAGGTGACGACTGCCCAAAGGGGCTTGAGTCTGGGGCAGCGTGGCCGAAGGTAGTCGAGGCGGCGCTGAAGTGGACCAGAGCCAAGGGGCGCCTCGAGGGGTTCTTGAAGGTTGTTGAGGCCGGGGCGAGTTGCTGAAGGTGGATGAGCCCCGAAGGGGCACGAGGCCGGGGCGGTGCTTCCGAAGGTGGCCGAAGCGGCGCCGAGGTGGACAGAAGATAGATGGGACACGCCCGAGGGGGCACTTCTGAGGGGGCTCTACTGAACGTGGGTGAGGCGACGCTGAGGTGGATGCGCCCGAGGGGACGCTTCCACACTGCCGAAGTGGGCGAGACGGCGCTGCCGAAGGTGTCCTAGGTGGCGTCGAGGTGGAAAGGATCCGGAGGTGGACGCGCCCGAGGGGGCTCTTCCGCGCTGCCGAAGGTGGCTGAGGTGGACCGGAGCAGGAGGGGACGCGCCCGAGAGGGCGCTGCAGAAGGTTGACGAGGCCGGGGCACGCTGCGGAAGGTGGGCGTGACTCGTGCCCTTTGAGGTGCGCGGGGCGAGGTGACGCCGGAGGGGGCCAAGGTGGCACCGAAGGGGTCACCAGCGGGGGCCTCGCTCCGAGGGGGGTGCTCCGGAGGGGACTCCGGGCGGCCGGAGGGCATGGCAGGGTTGGAGAAGGGGACACAAGCTCGGCCTAGCACGCCTCTCTCTCCCGAGCCTTCTTCTTCTCCTCTCTCTTAGCGCGCCTCTCTTCTCTCTCTCTCTCACGACGACGCCCTCGCCATTCTCTCTGCCACCACCAGCCTCCCTTTGCCCGCCACTCGCCACCGGTCCTAGCGCCACCAGCTCCTGCGGCCACCATCTTGCGCCCATGCCGCTGCCCCCCCAAGCCCTCTCTCCGCCCGGTCCAAATGACGCCACGGTGCAGAGCCCCCTCTCCGCCCGGTCCAAGCGACGCCACTGCGTCGCCTCCCGCCCTCGTCTGGCCGGGTGGCGCCAGGCTCCGAGTCGTCGCCGCCCATGTCGTCTCTCACCTGCTCCTCCGTGCGCTCTAATGCCCATACCGAGCCATGTCGGGACTCAGCACCGCCGAACGTTCTCCCCATTGGCTCCCTCCTGCCCTCCGCCTATAAAGACCCCCGGGTGCCACCCTCTATCTCCCCGCTCCACCCCCTTGCTTCCAGGTAAGTGCCACCACATTTGCCGAAGCTCCACAATCAGTCGAATCCGCCTCCGTCGCCGATCTCTACCTCCGTCGCCGATCTCCACCTCCGGGGATCTCCTAGCGCCACCACCCCCGTCACCGTGCGCCACCACCACCCAGGAGGTTTCCCCTCCAACCACGTCGCCTTCGGACCACCACAGCTCCAAATCGACTTCTTCTTCCTCGCTTCCGGCCGCCTCCCTCTCCACCGCCGATCTCTCACCCGCTGCCTCGCCGCCATTGTTGACTTGTCAAGTTGCTAGTGCCTCCACCGACATCGTGCTCCCCCAGTTCTCCAGAGTGCAACGCCCAGGCGTCCTCGCCACCTCCGGCCGATCTCCCGCCGCTCCGACCATCCCCCGTCGCCGCCGCCGCCGCCATCGGGACCGCCTTGCCGAGGGGAACCCATTTTTGGTGTTCGCCGGCGCCGGCACCCCTCCCTCCGCCGGCGACGAGCCGTGTCGCCCCCAGCTCTCTCCCTCTGTCCCGTTGTCGGATGAAACCAGGCACTGTAGCGAGTTTTGTTGGAATCACTGTTCCGCTTAATGGCTAACCCCGGTTTAATTAGAACTAAGTGCTCCTTGCCTCGCTGACGTGCAGGCCCGGTTGCACTGTGACGGCCGGGAGTTAACTGAGGTTTCCTTCTGCTGAGAATGACATGTGGGCTCGAGTCACTATTCCATGGACTGATGCACCCGTGGACCAGGACTATGCGTGTTGGCCTTTGGCCCACGTAACAGTACACGTGGACCGGCACCCCTGTGCGTTGATGACACGTGTCGGCTCACAGATTAACCAGCTTTTCTGATTTTCCATTCCATTAAAAATTCTGTTAAAAGATTCAAAAATCCATAACTTCCTCATTATAGCTCCAAAAATTATGAATCTTGTTCCTAAAATTTTATAAATTCAAGATCTTGCTAATGGCACTGGTCTTGTTTAAGTTTATTTGCTTGGTGATTTGTATTTATTTGCTCTCTTCTTCTATTGTGTCTTTTCCGGTACGACCATCCGATTAGGGTTCGAGGACGCGGGAGACCTCACCTCGGACAAGCTCAAGAAGACCTAGACCCTCCTACCTATAACCAAGGAGAGTCAACACTTTGATCATATTGATCCTACATTTTGTGCAAATTATATTCTTTTAAAATATCAAATTGCATGCTTTAATTTCCTATGCAAATGTATGTCAAACACCCTAAGGTAGTTAAATACCTATTTGATGATTAAATAATTATTATACAATTTTCTTGAAAATTGAACTCCCAATATCATTGTCACCCTAGTAAATATCTGGTAATCTACTAGTTATAGGTCGTACTTAAACGCCATGCTAGACTTGTTTAAGTACCGGGGTATTACTTACCCCAACTCATCATTCTTAAAACCATAACATGTGATTTGGGCGGTCATTGGGGAGAATGACTGAATTGGTCGGATAATTTATTTATACCTCTCCAAAACCCTAAAAACTTGCTAATATCCATCTGGGTGGATGGTATGACTGGAGGGTGTATGGTTGGGTACTAATGTAGCCCAAGGATGTTGTGGATGGTATGTAGTAAGAACCGCCCAGATGATCTTAAGGACTTAATCCTGTGATGACCTCCTATTGTAAAATAGTACAACCACACGTCTATAATGGTGTCGACCTGGCTAACTAATTTGTATCCACCATTGCGAGTTGCACCACTAGAGTGACCCACGAGCCGTGTCGCTGGCTTAAGCCGTCGTGGATACGGGTCGTGTGCTGGCATAAGCCGCCGTGTGGCGCAAGAGGGGGTTTGGGGGCCTGGTTGACGCAGAGGGAGAGCGTAACCACTCTCAGATGAAACCTTAGCGGGTGCAATGAACACTGAGGGATGCCTTGTAAAGGCCTTGTGATAATCTTCCCTTGATTCACATGTCAAAGGTAACATGTGTATATATCAAGACAATTGTCTCTTGTGGGTAAAGATGTATAATCTCTGCAGAGAATAAAATCAGCTGAATAGTAGTGCCCACTTCAGGCGAGCTTAGGAACTTACAAGATATAGTTCTATTTCAAAAAATTTGTGGGTGAGTTGAAAATATGCGTGGCTCACCTAGCCCTTGATTTGGATTTTGTTGGGTATTCTTACCAAATTAGTAATAGGTGGGTATGACCACTATCAAAAGAAGCATGATTCAAAGTTTCCGATGGAGGGAACCTCTCACGATATCAATTATTGCACAATTAATCTATTTAAAAATGCAATTTGGTTAAAAAGGCTAAGTGATAGGACTTCCTACTATTTGTATTTATAAATGTTGATTTACACAAATAAAAGAACCCAAACCATCCTTGTTGAACTGTGCATGTATATTATTGGATCTGTTGTGTTAGCTCGCGAGCACGGTAGTTGTGCTCACCCTCGCTCTTCCCAAACCCTCCAGATGATTTGGACCAGGGAGACTACGCCTATTATGAGGATCCTGAAGCTGATGGACCAGGATGCGATGAAGAGTAGTGTAGTTCTGTAGTATAGGTCTCGCCCCAGTCTAGTAGACTTGTCGATGCTCGCGTATAACCAATATTACCCAAGCCCTTGGATAATATTAGTCATACACAAGACATCCCGGTCGCTGCCTGTGGAGAGACGAGCCCCATCCCCTTTTGCTTCCGCTGTAGCCACGAGCTTTTGTGATGTAATATATTTGGCCTGACGACCCTTCTGTAAAAACCTGAGCCAACGTGGTCTATGTTACCGTGACTATCTGTAATATATGTGTTGGTCTTATTTCACGTGTATGAGATGAACCAGTAATGTACCTGTGAGTGCTACCTACTGATCCAGGGAGTAGCATAGTGTTTCACAAAGGATTCGAGTTTACGAAATCCGGGTCCGACAGAGCTGGTATCAGAGCATACGACCGTAGGAGTCTTAGTTAGACTGGTCAATCCTAAGGACTTGAGTCCTATTTTCAAAAACTAAGAATTTTTTTTGCAAAAATATAAAGTATTATTGTTTTACTCATCGCTCTTAGTTCTGTACTTATCCATACTTCCTTTAGTTTACTTATTTGTCTCATGTTTCAAAATTTGTAGATGGCTGCCCCTTCTTCTGATGGACCTTGGGATTACTGCTCCCACGCAGAGCACGAGGGACGATACGCGGATCTCCTTCGTCAGTTGATGCAGTATCTCGGGTTCACCCGTCCTCCTATCTTCAGAGGCCGGACGACAAAGATTTTGGACCGCGAGTCTTGGATTGTGGAGGTTTACCTCTACACCAGGACCGGCGAGTTCAACTCCCACACCTTCCAGGGCGATGTGCCTCGCCACAGCTGCCTCGACGCGATCCAGGATGCCGCTCGTGTTGCTCGCACCACTTTGGCCGGGGCTATACGAGGATCTCTGCTGCGGTCTCCTTCCGCTTCTTCCCGTATCTCCTCGACGGAGAGCGGACCCCGGAGGTCTTCGACGCCCGAGACGACGACCCTCGCTTGACCCATCAGGTCCAGCTTACCCAGGCGATGACGGCGACTATCAACGCCGCCATGGAGGAGGTGGCCCAGCTCCGGATGCTACTCACCGGCAGTTACGCCCACTCCGACACCCTCCGCGACAACTTGGTCAGGACCGGCGAAGCCCACTTCGCTGCCGTTCAGGAGAGGGACGCCGCTCACAAAGTTGGCGCGTCTCACTTCCACCACCACGGTCTCATCTCCAGCCGCCGCCCCAGTTCTAGTTTTAGTTCCAGCCGGCTCGCTTCACCACCACCGCCGCCTCCGCCGACGGACACTCGTCGGCCCTCCCATCACCGACGAGGAGGACAAAGACGCATGAGTGTGCGACACCTCAGTCCGCCACTCCGCATCGACATCGGAGAGTCCAGCCGTGGACGCCGCCTTAGCCGCTCCCGCTCCGGCTCCCGATCGCCCAGTATCGGTAGCGATCGCTCCCACTCTACCTCGTCGTCCTTCAGCCAGAGCCGCCTGCCTCGCTTCTCCGGCAATCGCACCGCTATGCAACAAAGACCGATGGTGGAGTAGTCAGGCTTAGGATAGGTTAGCTAGCAGTGCTTGCTAGGCGGTATTTTGGTTGCAAGCACTCTTTGTTTCTTTTCTTTGTAGACGTATGTTTGTACTTGGCGCCATGGCTTGGCATGGCCTATATGTCAGGTTCCGTAAGTCATGTAATGCTTAAACCCCTTAATGTAATGCAGCCGTTATGGGCTTTGTATTGTACTTGTTCAATATTGTTTCAATTTGAGTTTCTTTGTGTTGTTCTAGAGGGCTAGCAAACCCTCATATAACCCCTCTCTAGCTCTAAACCTTAGTTTTTCTTCAGATGCCGCCAAGGAGAGCTGCTGCTCCAGCCCGTGGAGCCTTCGCAGGAGGCCGTGGAAGAGGCCATGGTCGTGGCCAAGGACAGAATCTACCTCCTCCACCACCAGCAAACCCGACCATGGCACAAGTGATGTTTTAGCAAATCCAGATCCTACAGGCCCTACTGAGTAGTCAACAGACCGGACCAGCCGGTCGCACTTCAAAACTTGCAGATTTCCTCAGACTGTGCCACTCACCTTGCCGCAAAGAAATGAACCTCTTGAGGCGTAAGACTGCCCGAGATACAGAGAAGAAGCTCAGACAGCCGTTGCCCCGAAGAAGATAAGGTGTATTTTGCTACCCACCAACTCAAAGGAGCCGCCACTCCATGGTGGGATAACTATCTTGCCACCAAAGGTGCCGACAGCGCAGCAGCAGATGAAGAAGAAGAGGAAGCTGAACCAGAAGTAGCATCATCTGCAGCAGGGAATCAACCAAACCCCGCTGCTACAGAAGAAGTAGCTGAGATACCCCAAGAGGGAGCTGAATCTGAATGGCAAGCAATCCCGTGGGCTGAATTCAAGGCAGCCTTCAGAGCGAACTTTGTACCAGTCGGCACAATGAGGTTGAAGAAAAAAGAATTCAGAACCCTCAAACAAGGCAACATGTCGGTGAATGAGTACCTCACTAAGTTTAATCAGCTCGCTCGCTATGCCCCAAGCGACATAGCAAAAGAAGAAGAAAAGATTGATCGCTTCATAGAAGGTACGCGTGAAGAAATGAGAGGCCAACTCATTCTTCATGACTACCCCAGCTTCTACCACCTCATCAACAAAGCCCTAGTGCTGGAAAACGAGAAGAAGGCCACAGAAGCCAGCCGCAAGCGCAAGCTAGCATTTCAAAGGCCACAAAGTAGTTATCCTCAGAAGACCACTTTTCAAGGCGCTTTTCTTTCGCACTTCTACCGTCGTGCCTCGTAAGATCGCAGCTTCCGCCCCGCGTACTCAAGGAAGCGGTTTCCACAACCTTCGCCCCACTAGGCCACCGCGTACTCAAGGAAGCTGTTGTTCACCACTTCTTCTGAGAAATTGCTTTACAATGCTTAATACACGATGCCGCTAACTATTAAAGTGTTTTCTTATGTCCACCAATTATCAGTTATCCTTTGTAACTACAAGATTTTTCACATCTTCAGAATAGATCATCTAGGAGGGCAAAGTAATGAGTTGAGAGATGATTGAGCTCAACACTCCGCCTCGTTGCCCAAAGAAATGATAGAAGCCGTACTTTTACTTTGCCTCAAGAGAATGCTAGTGCAACAGTATTGTGAGCCAAACAACTAAACTGAGCATTAGGGATGGATTTTGTTACATAAGTATTAGGTGACGACTGCCCAGAGGGGCTTGAGTCTGGGGCAGCGTGGCCGAAGGTAGTCGAGGCGGCGCTGAAGTGGACCAGAGCCAAGGGGGCGCTTCCGAGGGGGCGTTGCTGAAGGTTGTTGAGGCCGGGGCGAGTTGCTGAAGGTGGATGAGCCCCGAAGGGGCATGAGGCCGGGGCGAGTTGCTGAAGGTGGATGAGCCCCGAAGGGGCACGAGCCCGGGGCGGTGCTTCCGAAGGTGGCCGAAGCGGCGCCGAGGTGGACAGAAGATAGATGGGACACGCCCGAGGGGGCACTTCTGAGGGGGCTCTACTGAACGTGGGCGAGGCGACGCGCTCGGAGGACGCCCACACCGCCGGGTTGGGCAGACACGCCGCCAAGGTGTCCTAGGTGTCGAGAGTGAAAGGATCCGAGGTGGACGCGCCGAGGGGGGCTCTTCGCCGCCAAGGTGGCCGAGGTGGACCTGAGCATAGAGGGACGCGTTGAGGCAAGGCGACGCTGAGGCCGCGCCTGCAGGTGCGCGGCGAGGTGACGAGGTGCGAGGTGGATGCGCGGTTAGCAGGGGCTTCTTCCCGAAAATACATCTCAGAACCTCTAACTAGCCATCAAGGCTGGCCATCCATTTATTCGATTTAACTAGAAAGATCTTGAAATAACAAATAATAATAACTCGACCTTATGGTCAATGTTTACTTAACTTGATACGCAGGCTAAAGAAACAAATAAACTCTTGCAAATGAACGAGAAACTTGGAAAGGCTAATCAACATGCCCACAGTAATCGAGTGGAGAACGATCCTAATCCGCAAAACCTTCAACGCCTTGATTCCGAAGAACTCTGCGCACTTGTGGGCTTTTGCGTAAAACAAAGATTTATGACAAATACAATAAATAGATTGAAATGTGTAATTGAAAAGAATAATAAATACTTAAACAATTTCTTTGAAACAACCAAAGGAACTAACCATTCACTTCTCAACCAAACCAATGACCAGTGAACTCCCGCTCATTTTTGAAGAAACTCTATCTCCGTGTGAAATTCCCGAGCACGCCCATAACCGCGACACGGCTATTCGAATAGTTTTACACACTGCAGAGGTTGTACATTTTGACCCACAAGACACGACTTCTCTAGTTGGTTTGGCATCCGCTCGATACCACCGCCACTACCTTGGGTAAGGTGCTAGAGTACGGATGACAAAGCCTTTACAAAGCTCCTTCTTAACCTAGCTCACCCGCTAAGGTTTCAACAACATCGAATGTCTCCATCCGACTAGATGTGGCCCCTTCTGCCGTAGTGAGCACGCACTCGTAACTCACTCTTCCAAGACAGTAACCAAAATTAAGACATTGCAAATTAATCAGCTGTGTCCCGCCCATACAGACATGTGGTTGTACTAAGTAAGGCTCACCAATGGCGCACAAGATTAAGTCCTTGACAAGTTACTCAAAGCGATCTTTCCACAAACCCACAACGGTTAAATCCACACCTCAATCCACCATCCATTCGCCCGAGTGAAAACCATTTTGTTTACAAGAAACCAATGACATCCCGTCATGGTACACAAGTTTTAACAACTGGCTAACCACCACAATTCCATATATCATTAAGTCAAGATTAAATCATTAAAACACATGTGATGATGAACCCATCGAGACTAGGCTTGACTAAGCACTAATACGATACCCATGTTGGTGATACAAATATGTCCAACTAAAATTATCCAAGCTAGGGTGACAAAGGATTCATGGCATTCAAATGTTCAATGGAGGCATAATGACAACAGTAATAACTAAACCCAAAACAATTGATATAAAGATAGCATGCAGATTGTATAAAACAATATACTTTTGAAATCATAGGATCAATATGATCGGACTACGGCTTGCCTGGAATAAATCTTGGGATTGATCTTGATCTTGGTGTGCTTCTCCTTGTTCAAAACTTCCCAAGTAGCAACGTACTCGCAAAATAAGCAAATAGAATAAATAAATATCAAACAGAGATAAAATCAACTCCAAAAATTAAATAAAAATCATAAATAAATAGAGCTTTTAGATGAATTTACCGGAGTTCTGATGCAGGCTTTGAAGATTGAAAATAAATCAAAACCCTAATTTGGATTTTAATTTAATTTCGATTTATTTTTCAAAGGAAAAAGGATTAATGCGCAGACCTGTGTGGATGCGCCGAGGACGCCTACACCGCCGGCAGGGCGAGACGCCCAAGGTGTCCTAGGTGGCGCCGAGGTGGAAAGGATCCGAGGTGGACGCGCCTTCGAGGGGCTCTTCTTGCCAAGGTGGCCGAGCCGACCGAGCAGAGGGGACGTGCCCGAGAGGGCACTGCAGAAGGTTGACGAGGCCGGGGCACGCTGCGGAAGGTGGGCGTGACTCGTGCCCTTTGAGGTGCGCGGGGCGAGGTGACGCCGAAGGGGGCCAAGGCGGCACCGAAGGGGTCACCACGGGCCTCGCCCGAGGGGTGCTCGGGGGACTCGGCACGGAGGGCATGGCAGGGTTGGAGAAGGGGGACCCTGAGGTTGTCTTTGCGCAGCACAGAGGTGTGAGATTGGGGCTTCACGTGCTGTGGAGGAGGTGGGGTTAGGCCTTCGGCCCAAGTCACTTCGACCAGAGGTGCGGGGTAAGCTTCAGTCCGGGGTAGGCTTCGGCCCAGATGCAAAGTGGGCTTCGCCAGGGTATGCTTCGGCTGAAGGTGCAGTGTGGGCTTCTGCTAGAATTAGGCTTTGGCTCCTTTTATCCGTAGCCTCTTGTTCGACGCCAACTGTCATAGCAAAGAAGGCTAGACAGTGTGAAAAGGGGACCCCTGGTGGCTACAAAGGGAATCGGGGGATCCTCAGAGGAGGGACCAGCGAGAGAGGAGCCAGAAGCGCAAAATGTATGAGTGCATTACCTTGTGAATGAGAGAATGAGGGAGAGCCCCCCTCCTTACATGCCCTTAGGGTCATATATATAGGGGGCAAGAACGGATATTTTCCTTCTTGCCCTTGCCTTACATTGAGAAAGAGGGGGTATTTTAAGTACATTTTCAGGGATACATCACATGGACCTAGTCCATCCACACATGACTTTCCCCAGGGCCTCCTGAGTATTGCCGACGACCCTAGGGGGCGGGACACCCCTTGGTGCCCTACTACAACAATAATGGATGCTATGTCTAGAGAGAAAACCATAATAGGCACATGTTAAGCCTACACACACAAACAGGTCCCACACACACAAACATGTCTCACACTCATGTACACTTCTCAAAGCGGATGTCGATTTAGGTCTCTGGATCCGGCTTTTTGTGAACTTGTCATCATCTTGACCTAAATCGCTTTTCCTTCACGCCGTCATGTGCCGCGGTTTCTCCAAGGTCATCAACCCGGTATTTTAGTGAAGATACCAAAATATCCCTTCTCGATCCTTCCATCCTTGACCGAGTTCAATCTTGTGAAGCAATCCCATGCTTCGCCATGCGTAGGTTCATCAATGGATTTCTTCATATCAGCAAGTCTCTCTCATCCGGCTCCCAGCAGACCGCCTTAACACTTGCACCGACTCAAGCAACTTGATACATCCCATTGCACCAAAATTGTCGTTCTTGTCCATATTACGTCTTGCTTAAGACCAACCACTTTATCCGACATCCTCGATCGTTCTAGGCCTTGATTTCACCAAACCAAGTCCTAATCATCATTGCTGTTTGACCGTGGTTGACTTTAAGCATCCCTGCACAATAATAGACGAAGAAACCGATTATGGGCACAAGTTCTTCGCAACTTGACCCACCTTAGCCAAAACATGCATCACGCAACACATAAACATTAATTTCATGACACTAGGTCAATTATCAAAATACAACACAACTTACTATGCCAAACCGCCATGGCCGATCAAACTACCGCCACCAGGCCGGTCTGACCGCCAACCCTTTGCCAGTTAGACTACCAACCTCTAGTCGGTTTGACAATGCTCCTCGTTAACAGGGGACCAGTCTAACCACTGCTGGGCTGACCGTCATGCAGTGGTAGCCGGTCAATCCACTTTCCAATTCCAGAAAACACCCCTCTTTAGATTTTTTATGTTAAACTATATCTAGTTTTACATTCAGCCTCTATTTTCAATAGCACCTGGTGCAAACACATCCCCAAACACCCCCACACAAGTATTACACCAAAGATTGTACCGCCGATCAGACCGCTCCCTATGGCTAGTGAGACCGCCCGATCACGGTCGGTTAGACCGCCTGAATCCTGATAGCGGACCAACAATTTACAAAACTAAAAGTTCACTCCCAAACTCCTCAACAATGGTTGCTATATACGCAGAATTCAATAAATGATGAGACGAAAAGCAACAGAAAGATGGCACTGGCACACATGCCTAGATGTAACTTTTTGTGTGATGTTGGTTGTTCTTAGCTCTCACTTCACTGAGTCAAATTCCATTCTTAATGACCTTGAAGGATAAGCAGCGTACTGTTATTGTGGTACCGACATGTGGATTAAAAATTACAACAGAATAAAAAAGCAGCATCATATCCTGTAACTATAGACTGTCGTTCAGAATTCAGCTTTGTTAAAAGTTCTACTATATGTTCATGTGGACAGCCTGAGAAAGTAAATACTGCAGCAGCGCTCGGCGAGTGCGGCTAAGATGTGGCGCAAGGCGCGGTGGCCAGCAGGGTGCAGTACAAGGTGCAGAGGTACACAAGGCGCGGGGCGCGGGGCGCGTCGCACGGCCGCTGCCGCGTGGTCGAAGAGCGTCACGGCCGAGAGCGGGTGCGTGCGAACGGGCGCCAACACAGGCGGCTGCAGGCACAGGTGTGCGCAGAGCGCGGGCGTGCATAGCAGCAGCTAGCCCAGTCATGCGCAGGGCTCGGGTGTGCGTGTGAGGTGCGCGCACGAGCAAGCATACGCGGCTGTGCATGTGCGAGGGCCAGCTAGCAGTGCAACACCACGCAAAGGTGCTGGCGCACGTAAGCGACTGCGCGACCGGCATACAGTGTGGAGCATGCGGCTCCGCTGTGAGGAGAGCAAGAGTGTTTGGGTGAAAGTGCACAGGTGTCGGCGATGAGCCGGCTACAACACCATACACTCAAGAGCATGACGACGAAGGTCCACGTGGCCAGAGCAAGGACAGCGCGGTGTCCCGGAATCGCACATGACATGCACACCGGCGGTGGCGACGTGATTGTCGCGGAGTTGGCCGACGACGGTAGTCTCCACAGGAGGTGGAGGCCGGCGGTGGCAAGGTGGCAGTGCGAAGCCGTCGGGAAACGAGTCAGCATGAGGCCGACAAACGGCGTTGGCATGGAGGCTGTCGTCGTAGGAAGAATCGAGGTCGGAGTCGTCCGGTGAGTCGTGTCACTAGCGGCGAAGTTGTGGCGGCCAAGAGGTAGCGGTGAAGAATGGAGACGACGTGTCTCCAAAATACATGCTATCAAGGAGCGTCGCTGTCAACCGACAAGGCAAGATGGGCGAATGTACTGTCCATCTCTGTGTCTCCGAGAGAAGAACTGCCAGGTGCATGGGCTGCGGTGGCGCCCATGTTCATGGTCGCTAATGATAAGGGCGAATGTATTGTCCCTCAAGAGTGATCGTGTGGCGAGGGCGACTGTACTGTCCCTCAAGAAGTGCACCACGTGGCAGAGAAGCGACCGCATGGGTTCGGCAACACATAAAGAGAGTTTGTGTTGCAAACCCGTGCCGAGTAGGAAGGCGGAACTTCTTAAAGATAAGGATTGAAGACCATCAATGGTGCGATGAATAGTGCAAGAGGAGCCGCTGCATGTGGCAACAAGGAGAAAGCCGCTACGCGTGACAAGAGGTTGCGAGCGATCCACAACGGCGAGTCGACATCGTCGAGATCAAGATAGTGTATCAAGGATTAGGGGGTGTTTGTTGAATAATCCTTAATACACTGTTTATTTTTTTGTTTATTGTATTCCGGTTTTTGCATGGCTATGCTTTCAGTGTTTTGCATTAGCAGTCACGCCTTGAATGTTTCGGTTATAGCTGATTGCTTTACACCATTTCATGGCTGAGTAAGTCAAGTTTAGTGGCGCAATTGAAAGTCTGATCGTTGGTGGCTGTAGTGGGTGTCTTCAATTATGTTTTACAAGTATGTATAAAGTGATAAACAAAAATGAGAAAAGCTATAGCAGATTTTGTGCAGCACTAAAACTTGTCTCGTGAGTTTATCTTAATCTTTGCATCCACAGTGTGCGTGTGTTTGATCCTTAGCCTGAGCCAAGATAAATCAAACATGTTATTCAGTATTTCAGTCACATTATTTTTTATGAACCCCTCTTCATTTGCCTGTATAATCTTTGGTCTCATTCATAATCAGATGATCTTTTCTGTCCTATTTGCAGCCAGGCTGTTGCCTGCTGCCTGCTGGAGGAATGCTGCATCTAAGATATTATTACCCCGTAGTCCATAGTCCACACTAGTAGTATCTACCCCCACGCTATTGTTTCTAGCATTCTGGAACATCCAAAAATTGTTTGAGCATGTAAATCGATATGATATTGAGGGGAGAGTGTTCATGAACTTGCAGCATATTGTTGCTACCGGATAACGACCGTACGTTTCTCTCTCTGTATGCGTATGTTGTTGTCTCAGAAAATAAAGGTGCCGCTTCATGCTTCAGGCCTCTTCTGTGTCGAGGGGAAGTAAAAATCTATAGAGAAGAGCCCAGATGCTCCATTAGTGGCTGTCTAGTCCTATGTATTAATTATAGTGCCAGAACCTGCAAGATGGTTTCGTGGTGTAGTTGGTTATCACGTCAGTCTAACACACTGAAGGTCTCCGGTTCGAACCCGGGCGAAGCCAATCATCCATTTTTTATTTACATTTATTTGGGTTCTTAAAAAAAAAACACGCGTCTTCCTTGTGAGGTTGTGATGGACTGGATGGTGCACAATGCATGCAGCGCCGTGCGCGAGGAAAGGTTGGGATTCGCTATCCTCTAGTCCTCCTTCCTAGCCGATCAGACACTCGATAGGATTAACCGCGCGCCGGGCTCCGCACCGGTTGTCGACGCTGTAGCCACGCGCGTGCGGATGCAGTGGCGGAGCTATGACTCGGAGATGAGGGAGCCCAACAAGCCTAATAAGTCATTCAGTGAAATAATATTTTACGAGATAGGATTAAATAGTAGAAATATAGATAAAACTTTATAGATCACACAGAGATACAGTAGCAGAATTTATATCACAGGTCCCCCTCACTCGACGTACACATACGGGCCGAAGGAAGGAAATTCCCTAGGCCAGGGCCGTTGGATTAGGGGAGGGGGAGATGGATGGAGATGGGGAGATGGATGGAGATGGGGGAGGGGCCTCACATGAGGCCCTCCCCTATCCCATTTATTTTTCGGGCCGAAACGGCTGCGCGGGCGCCTGATGCAGCAAAACCGCATGCACGCTTTGTGGGGATGGTGCACTTGTAGCATCGTAGGCTCCTTCCTTTATCCCGAAAAATGACATCAAGGAGCCCTAACGCCAAGGGCTAAGACGAAGGTGTCCTATGAAATTTGCTCTACTCAGATTGTAGGGACAAAAAAATGTCGCCATTCTTGGGGTGGACCTTCCGTTTTTGGTCATGGCCATGAAGAATCTGAACAAGTGTTTTTATATGAAACCACACATGCAGATCTATGTTGCAAAGGAAAGATTGTTTCAAGTAGGAACCGAGGCATGTTTAGATAGGTAGGGATTAGAACTAACACGAAGGAATTGATGTGACTTTTAGTTCAATTTCTCTATCCATCCGAAGTGATTGGATCTTAACCCTCCTACTCGAACAAGCCCTAAGGGGTTGCATTGTTGTCGTGGGTTAAACTTTTCTCTCTCCGTTACCAGAATATTCTTATAATTTCCAACCCGACCACATTGATTGCAGATTAACATAACTCTTGGCTCCATTAAGGTTCTTTCTGTTAGGAATAGCAACCTTGTATTATCAGTGGGCCAAAGGGCCAGTATATATAGACAAGTACAATATGCAAATAACCCCTCATAACAATGGAGAACTACACAGTGGTACATATATATCTAACATATATCTCTAACACCCCCTTCAAGCTCATGGTGGATCAACAACAGTGAGTTTGGAGAGGTAAAAGCCGTGCTGTGCTCGAGTCTGGGCCTTTGTGAAGAAATCCGCTATTTGAAGCTCGAAGGTACATACTGAAGAGCAATCACCTGATCATGCACACAAGACCTCATGAAGGAAGCATCAGCACCAATATGCTTGGTGAGCTCATGCTTCACAGGGTCACGGCACACCGATAGCATCTCAGATCGCCCGACAAGAGAGGAGTTGGTGTAGTGACAGAAATACCAAAGTCCTCAAGTAACCACCGTAGCCAAGTAATCTCTGCCGCCAAGAGAGCCATAGCTCAGAACTCACCTCTGATTCGAACGGACATCGCAATCTGCTTCTTCGCCTTCCGTGCAATGAGAGAACCACCAAGAAAAACACAAGAAGCGAGATAGATCGCGATCGAGGGGTCGCGCCCAAGTAGCATTCGAATAAGCTCAAGTCAGAATGAGCTAGAGTGTGGGAAGAAGAGACGGCGAGAGATAGTCCCTCGAAGGTATCGCAGAACTCGAAGAAGGTGGCTCTAGTGGACCTGAGTGGGAGCAGAAATAAACTGACTCAGAATGTGGACTGGATAAGTGATATCCGGATGAGTAACAGTAAGGTAAACAAGACTCCCAACAAGATGACGATAGCGAGTCGGATCAGAAAGAGGCTCGCCATCAGAGGGCCGGAGATGAACGTTGAGCTCCATGGAAGTCTCAACAGTACGCTGATCAGTGAGAGAAGCGCGATCAATAAGATCATGAATATACTTCTCTTGGGACATAAAGAAACCATCTGGAGTGGAAGTAACCTCAATCCCAAGGAAGTAACGAAGAGGACCAAGATCCGACATAAGGAACTGCTCACTCAGACGAGTCTTGACAAAGGCAATGTACTCAGAATCATCTCCGGTGATGATCATATCATCAACATATAGAAGAAGGAGAGTCCGACCACGAGACGAAGTGTGGACAAAAAGAGCAGGATCATGATCACCAGCTGAGAAACCAGCAGTAGTGACCACCGAGGAGAAGCGCACAAACCAAGCACGAGGGGCTTGTTTAAGGCTATAGAGAGAGCGACGAAGATGACCGACCATGCCATCAGGAACAGAATACCCAAGTGGCGGATGTATGTAGACCTCCTCACGCAACTCGCCATTAAGAAAGGCATTCTTGACATCAAGCTGAGAAACGGACCAATGGCGAACAGACGCCACTGAAAGAAGAGTGCGGACAGTGGTCATGTGGGCCACAGGAGTAAAAGTCTCGTCGTAGTCACGACCATGCTCCTGCTGAAAGCCACGAGCAACAAGACGCGCCTTATAGCGCTCAAGAGAGTCATCAGAGCGAGTCTTAATCTTATAGACCCACTTACACATGATGGGACGAGAGTGAGATGGAAAAGGAACAAGATCCCAAGTACCAGTACGCTCGAGAGCAGCAATCTCCTCGGCCATGCCATGCTGCCACTCAGGGTGAATAACAGCATCCCGGTAGGAGACAAGCTCATGGGTAGCTGCACCAGCAAAACCAAAATGGGCAGGAGGCCGAATCGACTGACGATCGCGAAGACCGTAGCGAGGAGATGATGACCCATCGGGGGAAGATGGAGCATCAAGAGAAGATGAAACATCAGGAGAAGATGACTCATCTGGAAGAGCCTCAATACGAGGTCGACGAGTGTAAAAGATAGTGGGAGGAGCCTGAGTAGCCGCAGGCGACGAAGCAAGCGGCGACAACGGTGAAGAGGGCTCAAGAGGTATATGTGGAGACTCAGTGGGACGGGTGGACGAGGGCAAGACAGAGATGGGTGTATATGGAAAATTAAAAAAGACAGAGACTCTACAGAGGAAACCGAAGGAGAGGCATGACATGGGTAGAAGGGACGAGACTCGTCAAAAGTCACATCCCGAGAAATCTGCATCCGTCGACCAACAGGGTCCTAGCACCGATAGCCCTTGTGCTCGGCACTGTATCCCATAAAAACACATTCAACAGACTGAGCAGTCAGTTTGGTGCATTTTCGAGGTGCAAGGAGAACGTAGCAAACGCAGCCAAACAGACGAAAGGCAGAGTAGTCTGGAGAAAGATCACAAAGACGCTCAACTGGGATCTCACCCTGAAGAGTAGAAGAGGGCTGAATGTTGACGAGATAGGTGGTAGTGGAAATGGCCTCAGCCCAAAAGTGAGGTGGAATAGATGCGGCAATTATCAAGGTACGAGCTGTCTCAAGGAGGTGACGATGCTTACGCTCAGCGACACCATTCTGAGCATGAGCACCAGGACAAGAGAATCGAAGCGAGGTGCCTGCTCAAAGAAGAAAACTCGCAGTAACGAGAGAGGTACTCGCCAGCAGAGTCAGCACGAAAGACACGAATAGGAGTGGAAAACTGTGTGCGAACTATAGTAGCAAATTTTTTATAGATAGACAAGGCCTCACTACGAGAAGACATAAAATATATCCAAGTGTGGCGAGAGAAATCATCTATAAAAATGATATAATATCGATGGCCCCCTTTCGAAAGGAAGGGAGTCGGACCCCAAACATCTGAATGAATAAGATCAAATGATCACTGAGACACAGACTCACTATGAGAATAGGGAAGCTGAATCTGTTTCCCTAACTTACAACCCTGACAATCTAAAGACACGTCTCCGAGACAGACCCCAGAAGACCACGACGAACTAAAGTTGACAAACGAGATCCACACAGATGACCAAGACGGTGATGCCACTGCTGGAAAGAGCTGGTAGACGGCGGCGTAAGCGAAAGATCAAGCGCGACGGTGGCAGCGGAAGGAAGGTGAAGTCAGTCAAGCTCCCAGAGACGATGTGAGTCAAGGCACCAAGGGCCAGAACCAACCAGAGCCCCTGTGTGGCGGTCCTGAACACAACAAGAGTCAGAGTCAGGAATGACCCGACAACCAAGGTCAATAATCTGTCCAACAGAAAGAAGCTGCATGGTTAGGCGAGGAACATGAGTGACAGAAGGAACATGAAAGGATGAGTTGCTAAGCGGTCCTTGACCAGAGACAGAAAGAGAGGTACCATTAGCAGTAAGAACACTGACAGGTGAATCAAGAGGTGTAATGAAAGACAAAATGGAAGAATCAGAAGTCATGTGGAATGATGCTCCTGAATCAAGAATCCATGGAGAGGTACATGACTGTGTAGGAGGCGGTTTCTCATTGCAAGAGTCGATAGTAGAACTCGCCGAGGAGAACTCAAGCGTAAACAAAGGCCGGTCCGGCTATCTCCCGCCGATGAGAGAAATGCCAAGGAGTCGATGTAAACGTCGGTGTAGAAGTACCGGTGCCAGTGCTAGGAGAAGAACGACGTGAAAGATACCGCTGCTTCTTATAGCACTGGGACTCAACGTGGCCGACCTTGTCACAGTAGGAGCAGTGAGGACGGCCACCACCGCCTGTGGCAGCCGTTGGAGGAGGCAGTGTACTGAAACGTAGAGCAATCGGTGTAGCAGGTGGACGAGCAGCGAGCACAGAGGGGAGTGGCATCGCATCAAAGACCACTCGGACGAGTCTCCTCTCGCGCAGATCTCGGTAAGAGCCTCTAAAAGTGTGACACGAGGGTGGCGTGCAAGAAGCTGGACACGCCTCTACTCGAACTCAGGACGAAGGCGAGTAAGGAACTCGTAGATACGCTAAAACTCTGTGTCAAGACGCATAACCAGCAAAGACGAACAGAGTGACAACCAAGAAGAAGAGAGTCCACCGATGCCGCATGCCAGAACTCGAGCGAGAAGGCGCCAACGAGAGCATCACCTGCCAAGAGAGTGCTCCCGGCGAATCACTGATAGGTAGAGAGCATCTCCAGAGGGTTCGTAGCACTGACGAAAGTGAGTCCACATCCGACGGTACCAAGGAGTCCCACAACCTCGTAAGAAAATTGAGGTCAACATCGGCGATGAAGACAACAGAAGCTCGAAAGTCCGCTGCCACACCACTGAGTGTAGGCGGTCAATCGATCCATGTAGGAATCCAGAGCCTCTTGGTAGCAGAGGCAATCTTCTCATCAGCAAGGCCAGCAGTCTCGACAGCAGCCTTGTTAGCTGTCTGAGGCAACGCAACAGACGTAGACTCTGTCGGAGGAGTAGGGCAAGGCGGGCAGGTGACATCGCCAGAGAGGACACCCCAGAGACGAAGACCACGCATGTGAGACACGAAGTCGGTGTAATTAACACCATCGAAGATCACCGGGCAGCGAGGGAGGGAAACGGTGCTCATTGGTAGGCGGCGTTGGACGGCGCGACGACCAAGGCAACGAAGTCTAACAGGCGATGCTGGACGGCGCGGCGGTTAGAACCACATTTTTTTCCTCTGGCTCATCTAAAATCGAGCGAGATCGAAGAAATCGGCCCGACCCAAACAGAAAACGCATGCGCGCTAGGTTTTCCAGAGGCAACGAGGCAGCGGCGTCGGCGGCGTCCCCACGGAGGCAGCGAAGCAGGTAGAGCGGAGCGGAGCCGGAGACAGAGACGACAACAACGTCGTTCGACGCGGCTTCGGCGACGAGTCAGCGACGGAGGTCGTCGACAGGGAGTCGGCGGACGATGAGGCGTCGGTTCCTGGCGGCAGATGAAGCAGCGACCGAGCCCGGGCGAAGAACGCGGCGGTAGTGGTGAGTCGGCGACGACGAGGCGCGGCGACAAGCCGATGGCGCGATGGAGCGCGGCGAGCCCGCGAAGAACGTGGCGGCGATGCGCGCTGGCGTGAGCAAATGCAGCCGTGCTACCGGAGAACTGATGTGGTGACGGCGGTTGGAGAAGGAAGCCGGTAGCCTGACCACGATGCCGCACGAAGACCGATGCGGCGACGGCAGCCAAGCGGCGGCTTGAATGAGTTGAGATTAGATGTGATCTCAACGAGGGAGAGGAGAGAAGCCGGCGGTGGCGGCTAGGACAGAGGTAACCCTAATTGCTCTGATATCATGTTAGGAATAGCAACCTTGTATTATTAGGGGGGCCAAAGGGCAAGTATATATAGACAAGTACAATATGCAAATAACCCCTCATAACAATAGGGAACTACACAGTGGTACATATATATCTAACATATATCTCTAACACTTTCTAATGGCATGTTTTTGTTTCTTACTATCTTTTGCGTCATCCATTATCTCACAGTTATTAGTAATGTACATCTATTCATTATTGGTGCTGTAAAATTCTGTCTGTTCTTGATGGTAAAATTTATTGTTAATTTTGAACCTACTCGATATCGTCATCTTGTTGGGAGTCTTGTTTATCTGGGTGTCACTCGTCCTGACATTTCGTACCCTATGCATATCTTGAGTCAGTTTGTTTCTACTCTCACTCAGCTCCATTATAGTCATCTTCTTCGTGTTCTAAGATATCTTCGTGGAATCATCACTCGTCGTCTGTTTTTCCCTTGTTCCAGCTCTTTACAGATCCAAACATATTCTGATGCTACCTGGGCCAGTGATCACTCTGATCGCCGGTCTCTTTCTGCCTATTGTGTTTTTCTTGGTGGTTCTCTCATTGTCTCGAAGACTACAAATCAGACAACAATTTCTCGTTCAAGTGCTGAGGCTGAGTTGCGAGCATGGCCTTGTTGACTGCGGAGGTTACTTGGCTACGGTGGTTACTTGAGGATTTTGGTGTTTCTGTTTCGGCACCCACTCCTCTTTCGTCTGACAGTACAGATGCTATTAGCATTGCTACAAATCCGGTGAAGCATGAGCTTACCAAACATATTGGTGTTATGCTTCCTACATGCAGACCCAGGTGCAGGATCAGATTGTTGCTCTTCAATATGTGCCTTCGGAACTTCAGTTGACATACTTCTTCACGAAGGCACAGACCAGGGCTCAGCACAGCTTCTATATCTCTAAACTTAATGTTGTTGATTCACCATAAGTTTGAGGTAGGTGTTAGATGTCTATTGTATAAGAGACTCTTTGCATATATAACACCATGTACGTGTCTATATATCGGTACATTGCCTCATATTGAATACAAGTACTATTCCTAACACCGATATCATTGTGATGCCGGTGGACTAGTTGGCAAATGGCAATGCACAAGCTTGGCACGTAGTTTTGCACAATCTTTGCCGGGAATCTTTAATTCTCTAATATGTTTCAGCATCTGCTAATAGCTGTTGGAAGTTGAACAACTTGTTGGGCAGAAGTTAGTAGCCCATGGCCATCTTCCTGACCTTTAACTTAGGCTCTCTAGTCTCTAGTACTGCACCTGCTAGTACTACAATGCATTGCATGTTACAATCGCCTGCTACTGCTCACACTGCCTAAGTCATTTAATTTGCTTCTTACATGGTATATGACCACTGGGCTTTTTAGATGCATATGTCAGGTGCGATTGCAGGACTGCTGTAATGCCCTCGCAATAAAACATGTGCCTCTCCCCTTAGCAATGCTGATTCTTGCTGTGTTAATGTGCTATCCCTTACAAGGTTAGCAATGCACACTTTGTTCTTCAACATTGCTATCAGATTTTGAATTACAGTGGGATGGCTTGAAGAATTGCAATATGCAACGAGGTTTAATAGGTCTGAACTGTGCATTTGATTTCATTATTGCCTGAAAGCAGTAGAACCTAGTCTTGTTTGATCAAAGGTTGCTATCAGATGAAGAACATCCAAGAGGAAACTGTTCATCTGATCATCTGATCAAGCAGAAGCCGTGTTAGTTTAGCTGTCCTCATAGCTGTTTAAGAACTAGTCTAGCAGAGTCTAGCTCACACGAACAGCAATGACAAGGGCCCCGGGGCCCGGAGCCAGAATGCCAGAGCTCGGCCTAGGCTTGTCATGTTTGATGAAAGGTTGCCAGAAACAAATCGGCATAGTACTATGCACATTGTTCATATGTGACAAAAAATAATGATATGTGATGATATTTCATCAGAAGGTTAATAGTAAGTCTCTCAGTGTGCTGATCAAATTTTTTTGCATTGTTCCTTAGCACTTTAGCAGAATGCCTGACAAAATATTAAAGCTGAAGAAACTGTTCTCTGTCCGTTGCATATATGTATGATCTGTTCCAGTGATTTTTTTTAAAAAAAGACTGTTCCGGTGAGTTCACATTTCACAATCTAAGACACATTGTTACCGTTTTTTTTTTTTTTTGCAGCAACGGCGAAAGCGGAATGCTGTTCAAGTCAAGGCGCTGTTGCGTGAACAAGAACATCATGGGAATCATGCATGGGGGGAACCATAGATTGTTGACCTTCTGCATAGATTTGGTGTCAGTTGGGAGGTCAGGATTTGACAATGGCCCATGAATTGTACTCAAGGCTCCAATCCAATACAGACTGATCAAGTGCCGATCTTCGCTGTACGCACCGTTCTACCGATTGTTACTGAAAATCCCTGTTTGGCCGTGCTGTGTTGCGCTGCGCGTTCGATAAAACCATTTTGGGACATGTTCATTCTGTAAAGAACTGTTTACATGACAACAATCTCTGCTTATCTGCTGCACCTCGCAGTGATGAACAGAGCCCAGATCATGGAGTAATCAATCTCATTATGATCTAACCTGTATAAGTGATGATGGTATGCGTTGGTTCCATTGGAGGAGAAACGATGATGTAAACCAAACAGAGGCCGGCCAGACGTTTCCAACAACAACCAATTAACTCTGCAAACACGCACCATCAGGCTTCATCAGGCCCCAGTTGCGTCGATCTTTCAAGTAAGCCAATCAACTGATCAAGTCCCTTTCATCATGTCCCAGAAGTTCAGAGATCCAACTGGCACATCCATCCATCAGTAGCAGCTAGGGGTATCAACTTGCCATGAGAGTTTGACACCAAGCAGCAGATCAGAGTGCAGGCAGGCATATTCATGAACAAGCAAGGAGCTAATTGCGTGCTGATTGCTGAGTGTGTCCACAAGGATGCCGAATTTGCCATGCATCTGGCTATCAGTTGGACCAGGAGGAGGAGTGGCGTGTGGTGCCCGGGGGACCAGTGACCTGGCCTCCTGATTCATGGAGATCTTAGCTAGCGAGGGAGGGGTGTGATCTACCATACGGCCGGCGTGGCACATGCGTGCGGTGGCCCGCGCGCGCAGCCGGCCGGCTCGACCACCGCCGCCTCTGACCCGGCTCATGTGACGCGCTCATGGATGCCCACCGGCCGGCAGGACCACGCGCTGCGCGCCCGAACGTACGCTTCTGCCGCTGCGCGTGTACACGCATTGTGCTCCTGCATGTATTGCGTGTGATTTGGCCGTGTGGGTCGTGGGTCATGGCCTACTACTCATGGCTGTGTCTCGGTGATCTCTGTGTGTTTGCAGTGGAGCCATCAGCCATGGCCAAGGCATGGATGCTCTGCCCGCTCGTGCCTTCTGCGCAGGCAGCCATGGCCCCCTCTCCCTGCTAAACGCCTTGGCTCCGGTCAAAACGTTGACGGCCGCCGGCTGGCCGGGCCCGACCGGGGTCGGTTACCGTTGCGCCTATCGCGGTGCGCTCCGGCTCGTGCACCGAGCGTGCGTCATGGATGTGCAAAAGGAGGAGTAAACGAACCGTCCTCTCTAACAGGATGCACTTTCGGTTAATTTCAGATAAGTTAACTGATCGGTACACGAAACTCCTAAGCCAGCTGGGATTATGGGGGGAACTTGCAAACCCTCTACGTATTCACGCATGGGATTATGGGGGAGAGAAGCACAGAGCTCAAGATGCCAACTGCCAAGCTTTGCTTGCAACGCAGGAGCTGTTCTGAAATTAAAAGCCTACATGCAGCAGCTGGGCTTGCTTCCTCCCATCAGTATCTTGACCCTGCACAATGGAAAGGCTGTGGGACCTGATTAAAGCGACATGACAATGGCGAGCAAGACCAAAAGGAGGAGATCATTAGTCGTGTGATTAGCACAAAGTGAGGCTTCATATATTCTGATTAAGTTTGCAATGCATCCATCTATCATGGGAGGATGGTCACATCAGCTGGTCACAGTCCAATGATTTGCCAATTGCAACAGTGTCAGCTGTAAAGGCACAGGCATTGGCGCATCTATCTATCTAGCTGATGCTGCTACCACTAGCTGGAGACTGGAGTAGCATCTCTTTCTCACATTAACTTTCTGAATCCGACTAAGCCTTTCTCTAGTCTCAAGGTGAGCTGGGCTGAGGAGGTTGATGGCTAATGAGTGCTTCACAGCTTTTATATAAATGCCTCTGGATCCATTCAGGTTATTGTGCTGGTAGCAGTGCAGGCAACGCAACTTCAGTAGTGTTCAAAAGGCAACTTCAGCCTTGGTTCTTGAAGCTGTCACTGTGCTCTTGTATATATATATCTATCAGCATGGTGGATTTCATTTATAATTTGTTGAGCAGCATCTTTGTTAGTGAGTGAGACTTTGAAATTGCAGGTGCCCAATGGCAACGAATGGAGCTTTCCAGGAAAAAACAATGGCTGGTCTTATCTGTGTGAAAATGATTGATGGTAAGGGCGTGCGCTTGCCGAAAGATGAAACTTGGCCTTATTTAAAGACATACACACAGATGGATCAATACACGGACAAAGATGAAGACTCAGACATGACCTGCTACTCTGCTAGCTGTAGTATCTATCTTCAGAGTATATAGACTTCACAAGAAGCAAGATTAGTGGAGAAGTTCCTATAACTTCTGTTCATTACAAGATAAGGGGGCATTATAGGCGTTAATCCTGTTAGACCGAAAAGACTATAGGGTAAATAGGAGTCTATTTTTTCTCACGGTATTTAACTTGTTTTTTACTCTAATAGTTATACAAAACTATAAAGATTTAGGTCTCGAGATCACAACTAAAACTAAGATCAAAGCCCATCTGCCAGTCTGACCGCCAAGGCATGACCAGTCTGACCGCTAGCCGGTCTGATCGCCCTGAAAGCTGGGTTGATCATTCCTATCTGCTGCTTGAAAACATCACGATAATGGATTCATAAAATAACCTAACTTTTGATGTGGTGATCTAAATCACCTGGGATTTTCGACATAGCTTAACAAGAAAATAAGGAACCTATTCCAATCGAAAATCGAGACGATCATAGCCAAGGTTCTATGAATTTCTTGATTGAGGGTAAGAAGGCACAAAATCAGGGAAAAACTTAAACTTGATCTAAAAGCTTGCTCATAGATGAAAGATAGTCAAGATAACATTAGATCAAATCCTACACATCCTAGGAAGCTAGATTACAGTAAAAGCCTAAGGCAAAAACCCTAGAACAAAAGAACCCCAAAATCACAAAAGAGAGGACAAGAACAAAAGAGAACCCATCTTGACACAAACTTGATTGGATTGATATGAGGAATTGAAGGTTTACAGTCACTCTACCATGGAGGACAAAAGTTTACTCATAAGCACAGAGCACCCCTCTTTCAAACCCTAGTCTCCTCTATTCTCTACACTTTTTCCAAATCTCAAATTAGGGTTTCTAGGCTTACAAGCTTGGAGGTGCAAATCCTACACCATCTCCTTTTTATAGTATATGCTAGGTCTATATAGAAAACCGTAATGGCCACCTGTTAATTCCACACACAAACAGGTGTACACTCACGCGTACTTCTCAAAGCGCTTGGCGATCCGATGCTCCCGAATCCGTCACTTCGTGGTCTTCTCCTTCACATGACCTAAACCACTTCTCCTTCGCTGCCATTAGCGCTCGAGCCGAAGCTTTCAATTCCGCGTTTCACTCCCTGTTTCTTCGTGATTTAGTGCGCATTCAAATCATCAGTTGCCACCGCAATCATTCCTGGTCGTTTCATCTCTTAAACGTGCGCATTTACGCCGGGCGTTCGCCGTCGCCGCCGTGACCTCCGCACACGATCTCTACCTCCTGGCCTCCCCTCGCCCTCTAAAGGGTAGCCTCGAGTGCGCATTCGTCTCCTCCACCTAGTGCCCAAGCTCTCCTCGCTCCAGTCTCTCTATAGCGCTCGCAATTCGAGTTTCTCTGGCGATCTCCGAAGCTCGGTTCTTCGCCGATTCCGTCGCCAACGACCCCGCTTCGACCGCCCCGAACGCATCATCAGCATCGCAGCTCCACTGCGATCCTTGTGCACACCTTCGCTTCACCAGGAGACCGCCGGACCCCCTTAGCCGCCGTCGATCGAACTTCGCCGCCGCTAAACCTCGTCGCCGACGGTCAAAACCTCGCGCTCCGCCGCTGTTTTGGTAAGCACCAGATTCACCTCGACTCCCTCTATCTTTTGCGCCCACTCCCGCACCTCACCGTGGCGCGTAGCGCCGGCGAGGGCGTCGCCGGAGCACCACCGGCCTCGGGCCGACGTGGCCCTACCACCTCAACGCCACGTCCGCCCTTCTTGCCGTCGTCGCCACGTAGTTGCCACAACCATCGTGCGACACCCCGTGGTTCATCATTCGTGCACCAAGTCCACCATGGACTTTGAGCGAATCGTGGACCCGGTCTTTGACTGTGGGGCCCACATGTCAATGACTTAAAGCATTTCCAATATAAATTTAAATCGGTCGAAATTCAGAAATTCCGTACACTGATGTTAGCATGCGCAATAATTCGAATTTACTTTAGAAAAATAATTCAAAAAAATCAAAAAAAAAAATCTGATTTTAGTTTTTTTTCTTTAGTTTTAAACTTCCAGGGGCTCGTATTTCTTCATACGAACTCCGATTTGGGTTAATCAAAATTTTAAATTTGTATAAAATCAAGATCTATCTAACTAAATCATTCATTTGGAGTTAATTTGAATGTTCATTTGAATTTATTTGTTTACTATTTGAATTTAGATTATTTTCGCGTATAGATTTTGACGACTCTGGATAGCTCGATCCATCTGAAGAGTTAGAATACCAAGACTTCGAGCAAGGCAAGTTATATCACTGATCATATTGATCCCATTATTTTAAAGTTATATAATTATGTTTTTAAAATTACTAATGCATTCATAATTTTATTCGATTATTTTAAATTCCTGTTTTACATTTTCAGTTAATCCAGTTCCTTTGTATAGCCAAAATTGTATGTTGAATCATCATTTCCTTGTCACCTTAGTCATATAATAGTTTGAAAATAGAGATATGCTTAGACATTGCTTAGATCATAAATATTTGATTTTAGAGAATTTTTTCCAAAATAGTAAGTATTGATTAAAAGCCTATGACATTGATTTCTCATGGTGGATTTTTCTAAATATCTTTGTAAAAAAAAATGGGTTTGGACTTAGGAGGAATGGACAGCTGGTGGGTGCAGGTTTATGCACGGGCTCGATCCAGGTAGGATTAAGGCCCAGGGATTAATTTTGGAAGTCGCCCAAGTTAATTAAGGACCGGCCTTTGAGCCACATCTTGCAAAGCTCCACCATACTACCACATGTTTTGTATGGGTAGAACTAGGCTTAATAATTTGTCATATCTCACTGTTTTATGTGTCATTTTGTTGAGTGGGTGTTGGTTAAACAATATTCCCACCTGGCGCAAGAGGGGGCATCCAGCTGGTGGTTAACCCAAAGAAAGTGAAACCTTAGTGGGCGTATTAGCAGTGAGGTAGAACATTTGAAACACCTTGCGATATTTGCTTAGTCACACGCCTAAGGAAGCGTGTATTGGCCGACATAAAGAGCAAATTATCTCTTGTGGATGAAATTGTACCCCCTCTGCAGAGTGTAAAACTATTCGAATAGTCGTGTCCACGGTCATGTACTTGCTGAGCAAAGCCACTCAAAGTTAGACTTTGATTTTGTTTTAAAATGATTTTAGCAAATAATTTCAGGATGGTGAATCCTTGTGGTAAAATTTGGCGGTTAGCCATGTGATAGGAGGATATCCATCACCATATTTATATGGAGGTTATCCACTATAAAACTGTCAATTTAAAATTTGATTTTAGTTATGGATTAAAAATGTGCCTTGAAACTTAGTATGTTTATTTAAAACTGAAAATGCTCTTTATCGCAAATAAGCACTATCAGCCTCATTTGTTTACTTATGCATACATCATGTTTCTCTATTGGGTGTAACTTGCGAGCACGAAAGTTGTGTTCACTCTTGCTGAATAATATTTATTTAGGAGAATACTTATATCCAGACGGTGAGGATCCATACGTTTAGGCCTATGCTCCCAGACGATTGCTTGTGGCGCATCGTGTGGTCTACTACTTATTTGCTTTCCGTTGTATTGCTTTAATTGGCCTCAGGCCCTATTTTGTAATAAACTCTGATTCATATTAAATAAATATGTGATATGATTGTGATGATATTTTTTTGGACTGTGTACACTAGAATTCCTGGACTAGTGTGGGAAACACAGATAATTCGAGATCCTTCGTTCTCGGGTTCGACATCCTTCTCCATGACCGAGTCCAATCATCGTGAAGCAATCTCATGCTTCGCTACGTGAAGGTTCATTAATGGTTTTCCTCCTGCCGGTAAGTCTCTCCCATAGGCTCCCACCGAACCGCCTTAACACTTGCACCGACCATAGCCACTTGATGCAACCCATTGCACCGAAATTCTCATTCGCGTCGTTTTTGTCCATCCTACGCCTTACTTGAGACCAACCTCTTCACCTGGCATCCTCGATTGTTATGGACCTCATCTCTCCTAGTTTAGTCGCGATCATCCTTTTTGTAGACCGTAGTTGACTACAAGCGTGTAACAGTCTATTTTCGGATTATGAATAGTATTTTCTTTTGTCAGTTGGTTTCAAAATTTTATTTCAACTTCAGTTGTATTTTCAAAATCTCAAGCTTCTACCTCAATTTCAAAACCTCTCTCTTCGAGCCCAGCCCATTTTTTACCCTCTTGGGCTGGCTGACCACCTCCTCTTGGCCTTTCCCCGGCTCAGCCTCCTTTTCCATTCGGCCCAGTTGGCCCAGCTTCTCCCCTGCCTTTCTTCCCCCAGCTCAGCCCCCAAGCCAGCGCCTGCTGCTCCGTCCCCTCTGCCACCTATTCCACCTACCGTGGACTCCGGCACCCTCACCCCCTCCTCATCGCCTGGTGCCTGCGGCGCCCACCTGCTCCCGTCGCCTCCACCACCTGTTTGACGCCCGAAGTCGCCTCCTCCGTCGCCCATCTCGCCGCCATGTCAACGCCATGGCTGCACACCTACGCCTTCTTGCCCTCTCGCCCACTCGCTCCTCCACCTCCATCGACCGCCTGCCGCTAACGCCGCCGTGTCGCCCCGCCACCGCCGATCGCCCAAGTCATCGCTCCGGTCACTTCCCCGCTGCGCGCGCCTACCCCGTCCTCTCCGACCAGAGCGCCCATGCCACGACCGTCTCAGGAACCCTCACGTCTTCGAGTCTCTGATGACTCCTTTTGCCCTCTCGTCGGTTATAAAAGGGGCTCCAAGCCTTCTCTTGCCTCCCTTCCCCTCGTCTCCTATTCTCTTCTTGTAAGTGTCACCCGAGAAGAGCCCCAACAACCCCTTTCTTCTCCGAGCTTCCCCACTCTTACTCATGTCACTTTGGTTGCTCGAAGCTCCGAATTCAAGCTGCCACGTGCCTCCTTCCGGTTCTCACCACACCAATGCAGCCCCTCCTACCGGAGTCAGTTCGTGCCCCATAGCTCCTTGGAGCAGCCCCCTCACTCGATTTCAGTTTTGTGGCACATGAACTGTCGGCTTTCCTCTTCTACTTCAATCCCAACCGACCGCTTCACCACCGTCCTCCTTCGCTACCGACTGCGAGCTCCCCTGCTATCGTTCGCTGTCCTTCGACCTCCCTCTCGGTCTTGGTAAGCCCCATTCCCCGTGCTCGGTTGTTCCTCTTGTCGTTCCGACCACGCCGTGTTGTCGAACCTCTCTCCGACCACGCCGAGCGGTCACAACTCCTTCTCGACCAGGTCTATGACCATATCTACGACTACGTCCACGACTAGGTAGTCGCGTAGTCAAAACCCTTCTCGATCACATAGTCGAAACTCTTTCAACCACGCAGTCGAAACTCCTTCGACCACGTAGTCGGACCCCTTCCGACTATGTCCTGTAGTCCAACTTCCTTTCGGCCACGTCAGCTCGAAGTGAGCAGTACTCGAAGCCACAGTACTCAAAACGAACAATTCTTGACATGAATAGTACCCAAAGCCAGCGGTACTCAAAACGATCAGTACTCAAAACATACAGTACTCGAAGCCAACAGTACTCAGAATCGGCAGTACTCGATGCCAGAACTTCAGAAGCTTCGTTCTCCTCCGTTATAACTCCGATTCTAGTGATTTTTGTTTCTAAATTTGTATAAATTCAAGACCTTGCTAATGGCACTGGTCTTATTTTATTTGGAGTTCATTTGTTATTTCATTATTATTTTTATTCTCTTTGCCTATTTATTCTTTCTGGTATGTTCGTCCGAATAGAGTTCAAAGACGCGGGAGATCTCTAGTTTGATCAAGCGTAGAACTTTCAAGACTCTCTCACCTTCACTCCAGGCGATTCAATACTTTGATCATTTTGAGTCTACTTTTTACGTAAATTATATTCCTTTAAATTACCAAAATTGCATGCTTTAATTCTTTATGCAAATGGATGTTAAACCCTAAGGTATTTAAATACTCATTTGATGATTAATTAATTATTATATCATCCTTTGGCAATTGTATCCATTATTCCATGTCACCCTAGTAACTATGTGATAATTACTAGTTATAGGTTGTACTTATGCGATATGCTAGTCTTGCTTAAGTACTAGGGCATTAAATGCCATAATCATCATCTCTTAAAATCATAAAATTGGATTTGGGCAGTCATTGTGGGCAAATGACTGAGATTGTTGAGTTAATGTATGTTGCTCCTTAAAAACACTAATAACTGCTATTACCCCTTCTGGGCGGCTGGTATGGTGCATGGTATGATGATGGGTGTTGATGTAGCCCAAAGAATGTTGGTATGTGGTATGAACCGCTCAGATAACGCTAAGGACTTAATACTATGATGACCTCCCAATGTAAAACAGTACAACCACAAGTCTACAATGGTGTCGATCAGGCTAAATAATTTATATCCGTCAGTACGAGTTACACCAGGTAGATGGATCGCGACACCGTAAGCCTTCGTGACGATGGGTCGGGGTGCGCGACGAAAGTCATTAAAGATAGACACAAGAGGGGGTATGGGTAAAGGTTGACGCAGGTGTGGGAGCGTAACCCTTCTTAGGTGAAACCTTAGCGGGTATAACAAATACTGAGGGAGGCATTGTAAAGGCTTGTGGTAATCCCCCCTTGATTCATATTTCTACATAAACGTGTGTATATATCAAGACGATTATATCTTGTGGGTAAAGATGTACAACTTCTGCAGAGTATAAAGTGTTCGAGCAGTCGTGCCCACGGTCAAAGGTAGATATGGGAACTTATAAGAGTTGGTTCTATTTATAAAACTTTGTAGGTGGGATGAATAATGTGTCGGGCTCACCTAGCCCGTGTTTTGGATTTTTACCTGGGTTGTCGTACCCAGTGATGTTATTATGTGGAGGTGACTCCACTCAAAATGTAAGCATAGGTGGAGGTAACCTTCACCGATATAAATAGTGCAATATCTCTTTTTAAAATGAGATTTGATTAAACTGCTAAGTCATAGGAATTTCTAAATACTGTAACTGAAAATGTTGCTTTAAACAAATAAAAGAACCCGAGCTATCCTTGTTAAACCATGCATGTATTATTACTGTATTCTATGTGTTAGCTCGCGAGCACGGAAGTTGTGCTTATCCTCGCTCTTTCCCCCAAACACATCCCCAAACACTCCCACACAAGTGCTTATCCTCGCTCTTCCCCAAGTTGTGCTTATCCTCGCTCTTTCCCCCAAACACATCCCCAAACACTCCCACACAAGTGCTTATCCTCGCTCTTCCCCCCAAACACATCCCCAAACACTCCAGTGTCAATTCCTCAAAATCTTGATGGCGAAGGAGAGTTCGCCGCCTCACGCAATATCCGATGCTCACCAAGAGCAATTATGCAAGATGGGCTATCAAGATCCGACTATGGAGGCATCTCGCCACCTATAGCATCTTGGTGATGATCGTGTCAAAGAAGCACGAGTCGGACTTCGCCACGAGGTTGACGACGATTGTCAATCGTTCTTCGCGCTCGAAAGTTTTTGCAAATCGCTCCGCCATTGAGCGCTTTAGCGACCTCAAGGTGATGACGGTTGAGGAGGTGATCGCCGCTTGAAAACGCACGAGGAACGGATACGAGGATCCGTAGTGGCGAAGATGAGCACTCACGTTAACTCGCGCCGAGTGGGAGGCCCGATCATCGAAATGCAAAGGCGAGGGTTTTTCCGGCGACTTAATGGTGGCGGTAGCCGAGGCCGCAAGAATTGGAAATTTGACAAGACAAAGGTGAGATGCTATAATTGTCGGATTTTGGACACTTTGCTTCGTAATGCCGCAATCCAAGAAGGAGAAAGCGCTTGTCAAGCTCTCGGCCGATGATGAACCAACACCGCTATGATGCCGAAGTCGAGGACATTGAAAAGATGTGTCCATCGTCCGAATCAAGTAAGTAGTGTTAAAGTCCGATGTTGAAAAGATGTGTTCGACGCCCGATCACCGAGTCCGTGTTACTCAAGTTGAAGTCGTGACCAACTTGAAGTGCCGAGTACGAAAGGGCAAGTCGAAGTTGAGACCGATCGTCCCCGAAGTTGAGTACGAGTTGGGGTGCAAGTCGAGTTGAGACCGACCGCCTCGATGAGTAAGAGTCCAAGACGTGTTCGTTGTGCCACCGCCTCCGGACAAGTAAGTGTGAGCCAAGTTGAAGACGAGTCCAACTGGCGAGAGATCAAGACGTGTTTGAGTTGTGCCACCGCCTTCGACCGAGTGTGTGGAGCCATGTTGACAACCGGCAAGAATAAAGTAAGTACCGATAATTTGCTAAGCCGATGGTTTATTCTTCAAACACCTCGACACCAAAATACAATTGTGTTGTTTCTCCGTCGCAAGTTCTAGCGATTCATCGATTCAACACATAGATTAAGACCATACAACATGATCTCCACAAAACCAACTAGTAATACAGACTGCAATCCCTGGTATACATGATCATAGATGCTCTGAAACTTACTCTCTGATCAGAATCTTAACAAGTACACAACAAAAGCACTAACCCAGAATCATTGCCATCTTGATCGAGAATTAGGACAAATCATTCATGAGGGAGCTGGAGGGTCCGAGGAGATTAATTAATCATCATCATTCCAGTCTGTTTTACTGTGAAATAAACTTGCTTCAGACCTCCTCCAGCTAACTCCTGTTTTAATTTCCTCCATCCATTTGTTCAGTCAGTCACTCATTCATTCATGAGAAAGAAAGAAATGCCATGCTACGAGAAGGCAAGACACCAGCAGCCACCAACATGTTAGCAACACATGACCAGGCTCGGTAGGAAGGAGAAAGAGAGACATCAATCAGGGAGCTAGACCAGGATGCAGAGAGAGAGAGAGAGAGAGAGAGGAGGAGGGGGGGGATGCATCACTATGATCAGCCATTGAACACACACACCATACCCCATGCAGCCCTGCCCCTCCACCACCGGGCCCGTGCCAGGCCCGGCTCCGGCGCGCTGTCGGCCGGCCGGCCCTACTCCACCCTAATGCCGCCATCCATTGCACGTCATGTCACGGGCAGCCATATATGCCACTCTCCTTATCCAATTGCAGGCTAGCTAGCTATGTAGTGTAGGTGCCACTTCGAAGTACTCCTGATACCAACAATCTTTACCAAGATCGCCGCGAACAGTCACCGACAGATAGGCCCCGGTTGATCACGTCGGGTCAGTAGGGCCCGTGTGTCGGCGACTGTCCGCGGCGATCTCGTGGAACGGATCGGCAAGGCGCCGATCGTCCCCGTGTCCGGCGGTCGGGAGCTCGCTCGCTCGGTGGCCCTCTCGGTGCATGCCTTGATGGTTTTTTCGTGTTCGTTGGCTAGCTGACGCGCACCTTTTATTGATCCGGTCCAGTTCCAAGGCACGATTCGCTCAATGATTGAACGCAATGATCGATCGGCCGGCCGGCTGTTTCGTTGCAACGCCTGCGGGGGCTTACACGGTTTTGGCGACATGTTCTCTGGTGTTACGTCGGAAAAATCGCGTAGATTTCTCTTTTAGAATATTGAGCTAGGATACTGTACAACACCGAAGGAAAGGAATGCTTGGGTGTTTCAGGCCATAATCACAGATATGAGGAGAGTCGTAAGCGCGATCATGGATGAACTCGAAAGTTGGCATCAAGCAGGAGCGTCGGTACTGTTGCCTACACCTCGCGAGTAGTACATGTAGGATTTTTGCCACGGCTTACGGCCGTGTAAGCGTGGGAGCATCTTACCGCTCGCTGTAACTATCTCTTGTTGTACTTGGTTACTCTCTCTTCTTTATTCAAAGACATTCTAAAAAAAGAATATTGAGCTAGACAACCGGAGCTCACTCGCGGAAACCTGTTAACACAGCCCACTTTGGCAGGGACTTAACTCGTGACGTCTCACCCAAGAACGGGTTTAGTTAGAATACTAATCCTATTATAATTCATGTATTAATCCTTGTAGCAGGACCTCTCTAAGTCCTAGTTGATTTGTCAACATCCTAAATATGCAGATTAGCGAAATGCATGAACAAGAGTACACACGACAAAACCACAAGTCGTGTGGATTGCATTGATTTCATATCTTGCCACCATTTAGTCTTTTCTCGGCTAGAATCCTAATCCTATTATAATTCATGTATTAATCCTTGTAGCAGGACCTCTCTAAGTCCTAGTTGATTTGTCAACATCCTAAATATGCAGATTAGCGAAATGCATGAACAAGAGTACACACGACAAAACCACAAGTCGTGTGGATTGCATTGATTTCATATCTTGCCACCATATTCATTTTTTCGGAGCATCACTTGTTCTTTCAGAAGTCTTTTTCTCGGCTTCTATTTCTATAGCAAACGATCACAATTCATCTCTAGCACTAGCAGCAGCATCACCAGCCTTTGTACTACTGTATACATTAGACTTCTCTTGGTCTTTGACCAGTGACCTTGGCCCTTTGGAGTTCAGTTCACGCATGTTCTACCTGTCATCTGAACGGGACAGAACTAACCTCTGAAAGTTACATGGCATCACAAATCCGCACGTTTGATCGATGCATGTATCTAAGTAATTATTCATCTCGATCGATCTATCGCTGTCGTAAAATAAGATGATAAAATGAGGAAGTTGTTTTGAGTCATGCTTATACAAGGACTCAAGGAGTTGTCTTTTCTGACAACCTCCACATTGCATTGCAGATATAGTGCTAGATCGCAGTACTGCGAGCTACACCAATGTATCTTTGATCTCAGATACAAAGGTAGAATCCATTAGAACATGGACAAGTAGGATGGGTCCTATCTGTGGTACTAGTACTAGCTAGTATCTAGGTACATAATGATCAGGTTTCAGAAGTAACAATGTTTCCCAGGGCAGGCACAGCCATGCGCAACAAGGCACATGGTGGTTATAGGTAATCTGGATCTAGAGGAAACCTAACATGCGTAATCTTATCATCACTAAGGACCACAGATATGTATGTAGGAAGAGCAAAACAGTTATAGCCTAGGTCCTCAGTTCGTCCCCACTACTTCAATTCATGCATGTCCTGTTCATCGTCGATCTTTCGCAACAAGATTGGTCGATTAGAAGATAGTATGTTTCTCACATTTCTTTCTCTGGGAAGTTAATTGGAATATGTAGTGTATTTTTGTATCTCATTACTTAAGATTCAGACTTTGGACAGTAGACATCATATTTGCTTATGGATGTTCCTGAAGTACACTTTGAAAATTGTCATGTGTTGTTAGATGTATATTGTTGCATGCGTGTTTTCTCATTGTATAAGGGGTTACCTGCATATATATTATACCTATATATATATATATATATATATATATATATATATATCCATTGACCTTATGATGAAAACAAACGTTATTCATAACATGGTATCAGAGCCAGATTAGGGTTTTCATCAGGCCTCCGCTAGTTCATCCTCTCCAGCCGTTGTCGCCTGGTTTTGCCTCCACTACGCTCGTTGTCCGCCGCCACTAGACCATCCTCTCCAGCTGACACCGTCGCTCCGCCGCTGTTGGATCATCCTCTCCAGCTGTCGTCGTCGCTCCCCTGCTGCTGGTTCATCCTCTCCAGTCGAAGTCGAGGTCGTCGCTCCTGGACATCGATGTCACCGCCCGGGAGCCGCCGCCGGGGGGGATTGGCTGCTGCCCTGAACTCCGAAGCCCCAACCACCGAGCCTGGCGTAGCCTCGATCCGCGAGTGTCGCCTCGATTTTCTTGGTGTCGCCTCTTGTCTAAGCCCGGATCCACGTCCCCGAGCTCGGATCTGTGTCACCCAAGCGCCGCCCGTCGCTACGCCGCCTGGTCCCCGACGCTTGGACTAAGCCCAAGCCTTACCCGTGCCTCTGCTCGGCCGCCGCCTGGTCGCCGGAGTCGCCGCCGGGGAGCCGTCGTCGGGGCAGCCACCTCTAGCGTCGCCTAACGCCTTCGGGTCTTCACAGTTTGGTTTTGTTTTTCTAATAAGCAGAGCTTCAGTTTGGTTCAAGAAAAAAAAAGAAAGAAAATGTCTTCAGGCACTGTTTTCGTTCCTCGCTGCCCAGTGATCTTTGATAGTCTCAATTATTGAGACTGGTTTCAACACATGCGTCTCCACATGCGTGGTCAACACGTTTCTTACCGGCTAGTCGCCTTGCCCGCCTCACCTGCTTCCACTGCTGAGTCTGTGCTCTCGGAGACTACTTTCGAAGACGCTCGTAAGGAGGCATCTGATGCTTTTGGGGATGCTATGGAAATATTTCAGACTCAGTATACTGCCTACAAGACATGAATTGATGAGGATGCTCGTGCCTCTGCTATTCTGGTTGCTAGCATGAAGGTGTAATTTACTGGGGATGTGGTTGGTTTGGCTTCAGCATAGTTGATGTGGACACATCTACGCAATCGCTACGAGTCATCTGGTGATTCTTTGTATTTTTCTGTTGCGCGTCAAGAGCAGTCACTGCAGTAGGGAGATGCCACTATGGACGAGTTCTATGCCCAATTGTTTGCGGTATAGTGTTAGATTGACTCTTTGGGACCGAATATTTGCCACACATGTCAGTGCTATCAGCGCCAGCAGTCTCACCTGGAGCTTGATCTTATCTACGATTTCTTGACCCGTCCCCAGGCTGAGTATGAGCAGACTCGTGCTCAGTTGCTAATGCACCACCCTCGTGTGACTCTGTTGGAGGCCCTTGCAGCTGTTCGTGCTGAGCAGATTAGCCTTTGTGTTGCAGGTTTGCTACCGTCTCTGTCGCTTCCTTCGGTTCTAGAAGCTCCTCCAGCCTCAACACCTACTACAGCTGTTCCATCATCCGTTGTGTCTTCACCAGTGATAGCTGCTGTTAGTAGGGGACTCCACTACACCTACTGTAACAAGCATGAATATGTGGAGCAGTTCTGCTACAATAAGAAGAAGGATTTACGTCGTGGTGGCTATTCCCCGAAGGGTACTGGTGGTTCCTCCTCTCAGAGGAGCTTTGGTGTTCTGATTCTCAAGAGTTTCTCACACTGCTACGTCGCATGGCTACTTCAGCACCATCTGGTTCTGCTAGTTCTGCTCACAGTCTTCTAGTGAGAGACCGCCTTCTACTCATTCCTCAGGTATATCACATTGCATTCTTGACTCTGGTGCTTCTTTTCATATGACATCTGATTCCAATAGTCTCAGTTCCATTGATCCTTTGACCGATCATATCACTGTTCAGACAGTAGATGGTATCTCTCTCTATCGCAGGACGAGGCACTTTTTCGAATTCCTCTTTTCATGTTCATGCTATTTCTTATGTTCCTAAACTAACAATGCAACTCATATCTACCGGTCAGCTCACCGATCATGGTTGTCGTGTTATTCTTGATTCAGATTCTTGTTCTATTCAAGATCGCCGCACGGGGACTCTGGTTAGTACTGACCCTCGGCGCCGTGACTCACAACGTCTCTGGGAGCTTGACTTGCTTTGTCTTCCTTCCACTACCCCTACCAGTCTTGTCACCTCCACCACCTCCTCCGTTCCTCCTGCATCCTCCACTGCGTATTTTGCTCAATGGAATCATCATTTGGACATCTTTGCGGGTCACATCTATCTTCTTTACTTCTTCATGGCCCTTTAGGGTATGTGTCTGGTGATGTTTCTCTAAATTGTCAGGGTTGTAAGCTTGGTAAACAACTTCAACTCTCTTATCCTTCCAGTGAGTTAGTGTCACAGCATCCTTTTGATTTTGTTCATTCTGATGTATGGGGTCCGGCTCCTTTCGTTTCGAAAGGAGGTCATTGATATTATATAATTTTTTTGATGACTTTTCTCCCCACACATGGATATACTTTATGTCATCTCGTAGTGAGGTTTTATCCATCTACAAGACTTTTGTCACTATGATCCGTACTCAGTTTGATTCTCCTATTCGTGTTTTCCATGCTGACTCTGCTAGGGAATATTTGTCAGGAGTCCTTCGTGGTTTTCTTGCTGAGCAGGGCACTCTCTCTCAGTTTTCTTGCCCTAGTGCTTATGCCCAGAACGATGTGGCTGAACGAAGCATCGTCATCTTCTTGAGACAGCTCGTGCTCTTATACTTGCTTCTGCTATCCCACCACACATCTAGCTAAGGCTGTTTCTACTGCCACTTTCCTTATTAATATTCAGTCTTCTTCTGCTCTTCAGGGTGGAATCTGAAGGGTTACGAGTAAGCACTACGATAGCACAAAACAAAAATTTATCACGCAACCAAGGAACCTCCGCAAGTAATAGATCACGAGATTACCGCTAGACGCACCAACTCGAAGCGGAAGTAGAGTCGATGTAGCGAATAGATGCGGTCGTAGTCGTTTCGCCGCGTGGATCGCTTCCTCCGAGTAGTCGTACTCGCTTCGCGTCTGCTCCTCTGAGTAGTCGAACTCGCCTGGCAACTTCTCCTCCTGCTCCGGTGATCGTCACGAGTTGCGGATCGCCCTAGTGCTGATGCTTCGCAACAACACCTCCGAGGTATCCACACATACAGGGTAGGAACACCGCACGTTGGTGTGCTAGCACCGGCAACGTGGTTGAGGATGGCGTGGCTATTAGGGTTTCGGGAGTTCTTCCAAAACGTGTTCCACCCTATGCCACCGCCTCTCTTTATATAGGCATCCATGATGGGTCTCTTACTCGAGGCCCATTAGGAACTCATATCCTATACGAATTTGGATCACCATCCAAATCAAATCCTCAGCCCCTTAAGTGTGCGACCCTACAGGTTCTTGTGCGATTGGTTGTGACTCAGAAACTCTTTTTCGACCACTAGTCGTCAGCGGCACCCAGCAGCACGTAACGATTCCCAAGTACACAAAGAATATATCGGACGAACCTTAACGTAATATGATCTATGATCGGGTCCTCATCACTTACGATTAGTTCGTATCTCTGTACGACCAGTCTGTGATTACGTTCGACTAGTCTACGACCAGATCGTATCTCCATACGACCAGTCCGTAACTGATCGAACTAAGTGACCTACTCATGCATTCTCCCTTTGCCTCACGATGTCTGGTTGAACTCCAGGTGAGATATGGTGTCATCCATGGACTGTTCAATACTTTCTCGATCGAGTGTCGGATAACTTCATGTGGTCGACACTTCGACCACTAGTGGCATGGCCATGCACTTTCTTTATCCGATCACTACGAGGGGCGGCCCAGAGACATCTTTCCTGTTATGCAAGGAGGGGAAAATCTCATCTTGACCAGTCACATCCCTCCGCATATTTCATAACATACCCAAAAGTTACCTTTATAACTACCCAGTTACGGAGTAGCGTTTGGTAACCCCTAAGAGTGTTATTACACATGTAGGGAACCATGCTGATCTCAGGTCTAAGGATTATACATCATCATTACTTGAGACCAACTAATGACACATAGATTCATAACAATCTCAATAGTGTCTCAATGATGGGTCTATCCAGCTCCATGTTCTCTAACATGTGCTCACATTACTGATTCGATATCTCTATATCTATAACCGGTGAAACATGGCCATCAATCAATACATGTGCTGGTCGTAGAGTCTCGGTTGTTTCGACCAGTGACATTTGACCAGGGATACATTTAGAATGATATCATATAAGTTAATGAGTTTCACCAACAAGTCACATACTCATTGATCTATAACTGATGATTCATTCAAGGAACAAGATAACATATTATCCAATATCATGAACATAAGGAAATATAATCATCTTTATGATTGCCTCTAGGGCATATTTCTAACAGAATCCCAGTTGAGCGTATGTGTGGCAAGACTCCTAACTATTATAGTCTTCGTCTCTTTGGATGTGTGTGCTATATTTTTCTTGCCCCTCGTGAACGCACCAAACTGACTGCTCAGTCCTGGAGTGCATTTTTCTGGGCTATAGTGTTGAGCATAAGGGAAATCATTGTTGGGATCCTGTTGGCCGACAGATGCGGGTTTCCCGAGATGTTACTTTTGATGAGTCTCGTCCTTTCTACACTCGTCCTTCTCCTACCACCACTCCAGCATCTCTTGTCGAGCCTCTTTTTTTCCTGACTTTTCCTGCCACTCTCACAGTCACCACACCTTCATCCCAACTTTTGGCCTCTCCAGTGCCTCCTTCACCGTCTCCTTTGCCACTACCACCCTCTCCAGAAGCTCCTCCTGGCCTTATTCCTTCTTATCCTCTCTACTACACTCGTCGTCTGCAAGTTGAGGATTCTTCTGATGCACCATCTTCTTCTGGGGTCATCTTCTTCGGCATCTCCTCCTCGATATGCTCTTCGTGATCGTCAGTCTATTCGGTCTCGCGTGCTTTTATTTAGCGGCTCTTACCGAACCGACTTCTTATCATGATGTTGTTGTTCACCAGGAGTGGACGTATGCGATGGTAGAGGATATTGCTGCCCTTGTGCGTACTGGCACATGAGATCTTGTTCTCTTCCCGCGTGTTACTCTTACCACGTGTAAGTGGGTCTACAAAGTTAATACCCGCTCTGATGGTTCTCTTGAGCGCTACAAAGATCGTCTCGTGGCACATGGATTTTAGCAGGAACATAGTCGTGATTATGATGAGACATTCACTCCTGTGGCTCACATGACCACCGTTCACACTCTTCTTGTTGTGGCATCTGTTTGAGCATAGTCCATCTCTCAGCTTGATGTCAAGAATGCTTTATCAGTGGTGAACTGCATAAGGAGGTTTATATGCAGTCACCACCGGGGTATTCTATTCCTGAGGGAATGGTTTGTTGCCTTCACTGATCTCTTTACGATCTCAAGCAAGCTCCTCGTGTCTAGTTTGATTGCTTTTCTTCTGTTGTCACTGCAGCTAGTTTCTCTGTCAGTGTTTGTGATCCTACTCTTTTTATTCATACTTCGCCTCGTGGTCGGACGCTTCTCCTTTTATATGTTGATGATATGATTATTACTGGAGATGATTGTTAGCGCATCACTTTTGTCAATGAGTGTCTTAATGAGCAGTTTCTTATGTCTGATCTGGGTCCTCTTCGCTACTTTCTTGGGATTGAGATTCTATCTACACCTAAGGGATTCTATATGTCCCAAGAAAACTATATCCAGGATCTTCTTGATCGTGCTTCTCTTACTGATCAGCACACCGCTGAGACTCTCACGGAGCTTAATGTTTATCTTCGGCCCACTGATAGTGGGCCTCTTTCTGATCCTACTCGCTATCGTCACCTTGTTAGGAGTTTTGTTTATCTGGGTGTCACTCGTCTTGATATTTCGTATCATGTGCATATCTTGCGTTAGTTTCTTTCAGCTCCTACTCAGCTCCACTATAGTCATCTTCTTCGTGTTCTTCGATATCTTCGTGGAACCATCACTCGTCGTCTATTTTTCCCTCGCTCCAGCTCTTTACAGCTCTAGGCATATTCTGATGCCATCTGAGCTAGTGATCACTCTGTTCGCCGGTCTCTTTCTGCCTATTGTGTTTTTCTTGGTGGTTCTCTCATTGCTTGGAAGACTAAGAAGCAGACAGCAGTTTCTCATTCGAGTGCTGACGCTAAGTTGCGAGTTATGACTTTGTTGACTGTAGAGGTTACTTAGCTATGGTGATTACTTGATGATTTTGATGTTTCTGTTTCAACACCTACTCCTTTTTTCTTTGACAGTACAAGGGTTTTTAGAATTGCTAGAGATCCGGTGTAGCATGAGCTTACTAAACATATTGGTGTTGATGCTTGCAATAATTTGAATCCTACATGCGGACACCGCATCAGCAAGGAATTTTTTTAAAAAGAATAAATAAAAGAAATTCTCCAGATGTTAGCGAGACGGCTATTACCAAACCGATAAACGTGCGGCGAGGAGGTCAAAGCGATCTCGGGATGCACCACGGCAACCGATTGACAGGCCCAAAGTGGCGACAACAATAGGTTGTTGCTCTTTTTCAGCTACGAAGATCTATGTGCCTCTGATTGCCAGAACTTCCACCGGGTACACTTCTTCACAAAGATGAAACTTGCAACCACCTCCTCCTATTAATAGTGGAGGCTTAGTCCTTCTAGAAGTTTGACTCAATTGGGCCCCCGTTAAGGCCCAAAACAAACGGGATACTTACGCACGCATTTTAATGCGCTGTCTTTAATACCCCTTGACCTAACTAGCTACACCTTGCGCCATCTTGCGCCTCGGATTAGCTAATAGGTCACCCTTGGCCATCTTGCACCACGCTTGAGTACATTGACCTCACCCTGCATCGCCGATCGCTCGACCTCGCCTCCAAGCCTAGTCCGATCATCCTCGCCGCTGACCGTCGTTGACCACCAAGCAACCTGCACAACAATAGACAAGTAAACCGAATTTGGGAACAAGTTCTTCACAACTTGACCCATGTTAGTCAAAACATACATCATGCAACATATATGCTCTGAAACTCATGACTATGACCTAACAACCGAAAATCGCCGTCACGACGGGCGATTTAACCAAGTGAAACCGGTCGATCGCCCCTAGGGCGGCCTCATCGCCCACTCGCCGGCTCGATCGACAATATTGGCCGGTCAAACCGCCAGTAATGACTTAACCAATTTTCAACCTCTGAAAACCGAAACCTACTGGAAATTTCAAACCAATAGAACTTTTGACTGGAGACTCCAAAAATTATGAGACCGGTCCAACTCAATCCAACACTTTCTGACGTTGGCCGGTCCGACCGCCGCTTATGGCCGGTCGGACCGATTTGGGACCGATCCGATCGCTGCTTCGCCTGGCCGTCGGGCCGGTTATGGTCGACAAACATCAAATCTATGACGAAAACACGCAAAACGACAAACCGTTAACGCCATTGCCAATTATCACATCATCCTAAGATCTGAAGCATATCCCAATGATATCCACACTAATGACGGCGACAAAACCTATTTTTGCAATTACAGCGGCGCTAGGGTTCTTGGGGATAGGAGGGCGGCGGCTTTGGGTTGTGATGGCAAGGGTGAAACCTAGGGTGGCTTTTATAGGGCAAGGGCGGCATGGATTTGGAAGATCCCAAATTTGGGGATTCTTGGGTTCGTTTGAAAAATGGGATAGAGTTTGTTGTGATCCCGATTGGCAACAGATATGAGTGCGGGAGAATCGAAGATAAGATTTGGTAATAAAATCCAGAAGGTTTTAGTTGGAAAAGTCGTGTTGCCGTTTTGAGCTCGAGCTATGGCAATGGCGGACGCGGCACTGCCTCACGTGGAGAAGAAATTGAGTCGAGATGATGACCCTGTGGTGGGGCCCACGCGTCAGTGAGAAGAGCGAGGCGCGGCGCGAGGAGAGAGAGACCGACAGGTGGGGACCACCTGTCAGCGAGAGACGGCGCTACAAGGGATGGCCGGGCAAAGACAAAGGTTGGGTCACATGAATAGTGTTGGGTTTCAACCCGACACTGTTCTGGAGGATTTTAATTGATTTTTCTTTTTAGAAAATACTAGAAAATCCAAATAGCAATTAGAAAATAGCAATTGAACTCAGAAAAATTCTAGAAAATATATCCAAGCACATAGAATCCTAATAAAATAGTTTACAATTGTTTATGTTGGGATTAATCACATTAAATTATTTTGATGTTAAAAGTCCATATTAAGCTTTATTTAAATTCAATAAAAATTCAAATGATGAATTTTTCAAAATAGTAACTATTCAAAAGATTTTTAAAGCTCAAAAAACTAAGATGTTACAGTGTTAGATTATATTATTACATGTGTATTTTCCCATTGTGTAAGGGGTTACCTGCATAGAATTTTTGGCAGATATAACGCTTTTTCATCGCATATTTGTGGATCTGACCACGTCAAGAACGTATTTCCATATCTAACACCACTGGTGCACGGCCACCGCCGTGCTCCAATGCCGGAGATGACGCCACAGCCCTGCTGCCGCGTACTCGCCAGCCCCGCCAACAACCCCACCAGCCTAGCCACATCGACTGCCACCTTAGCCGCACCAAACGCTGGACCACGGTGGCTATGCACGAGCCATTGGTGCATGGTCACCATGCGCTAGCCGTTAGTTAGGCTAGCTAGTTAGGGTAATTAGTTAGGTTAGTTAGGATTAGGGTTAGTGTTAGGCTAAAATTTGGAGGAATGTTAAAATATAGCAAATGAGTTCAAAAAATTATGAAATTATTTTTGGAGCCTCTTGACATTGTTTACGTGCTTGTGTAGATTTTCCATAATTTTATTCGTTCAGAATTTTTATCGCTATTTCGTATAAGTGTCCTGTTTGTACAAATTTGTAAATGTAGAAAATGAGCTCTAAAAAATATGAATTTTATTTTGAAGACTCCTCACGTAGTGGAATTGATTGTGTAATGTTTTGGTAATTTTATATGTGATTTAGTATTGTCTCAAAATTTTAGGATTTAGGTCGCGAAAATTTTGAATTTATGGTTTCATGATTCCTTGTGACTTGGAATGTATAAAAAAAACTGCATTGCAACTCTATTGGAGATATCAATATACAATGGAGTTGCAATGCAGCTTTTTCATTGTTCAAGTTGATCGGGATTGATTATTTTGTTTTCGTTGTTCGCTCCCATGTTAACCAAATTGTGCTCATTGGCTTCCTTCTTAAATGCATCGTCTCAGTAAATGACCATTCTCCTTGACCGTGTTGTTTCCAGTTTGTAGTGTTTCTTCCGCAAAGCCATGACTAGCACACGGTAAGGGTATGCTCCTTGTCCCTGCAGAATGAACAAATATGGCGACTGGGATACGATGGTAACAGCAAAACCATATTGGTTGTATACGGAAGGTAATTGCTTGAAGCCTTCTATTCCCTTCTGCATATGTGATATATTACATTTTGTATCTTTAACTGTGGGAGCCCTTGACTGTTGTTGAGATTACGATGTGTCCACCGGTGGTAAAAACAAAATTCAATGATCAAGCACCACCTTTCCCACCACCCATCCTACCTCCTCCGCACATCTGTCGCCTCGTCCAAAATTCTCGACGCGAACAGTTTCGGAATTCCCGGCGCCAACGCCGGGACTCCTCCTTCGCTCAGCTTTAAATACCGAACTCTCGCAGTCGCTCTTCTTTCATCTCAATTGTGTTTCGCTTCGTTCTAGCGCTCGTCATCGAGGACTCGAAGAACGAATATAATTACTTTTGGGAGATTAATTATTTGTTTGCTTCTTGTCGCCATCTCTCCGCTTTTTATTGCTTTCCCAAGGCGTGTAATTTATCGGATGCTTTTGTCATTATTACCGTAGTCGTAGTTATTAGTCAGCTAGTCGTAAATAGTTAGTATAGTGATAATTAATTAGTCGTAATTAGTTAGTATATTGGTAATTAATTAGTTAGCGTATCCGGTCGTCCAAGCGCACTCCATATTGACGACGTGAGTTATGCAGAATTTACATGCTTATTACGTTTTTCACTGTACGGTGTACTTACATCATGGAATTGCAGGATATGGACAACTTCGACTTATGACACCGACATAGGGAGTCTCGAGACAAGGGGAAGGGGAAGGCTCCTGCGACAGAGCCCGGCCGTGCACTATTAAATAATACATTACTAAATAATATCATCCAATTTAACACTGTGTTGTACCACATGCAAGATAGACTTGTACATGGCCAACTGAGGGAAATGTGTGGTATGCAGATCATATAATAATGTACCATAGCCTTCGAAATGCACACGAGTCGGAGGCTACAATACGTTGTTATATGATCTGCATGCTACGCATTTTTCTCAATTGGTTCATGTACAATCTTATCTATGTTATGGTAAATATAGTGTTAAAGTGGGTTATATTCTTAAATAATGTATTGTATCACATGCTAGATAAGTTTGTATATGAACCAACAGAGGGAAATGTGTGGCATGCAAATTGTATAACAACATACCATAGCTTGCCCATTGTTATATCATCTGCAGGCCAAACATTTCCCTCAGTTGGTTCATGCACAAACTTATCTAGTCTGTGAAACAATAGAGTATTAAATAATATCATCCACAATAAACTAATAAATTAACAAAGAGTGTCCTGAGTGCAATAAACTCACACGTGTATCTTGTAATACTTATAACGCTTCAAGTGTCGTCAATTTCATGTATGAACAGGTACACTGCAACTCCATTGAAAACCCTAATTATGTTATGAGTACTTTGTGTGGGAATTCATGAAACCCTAATTTCAGGCAAAATCATTCGCAGCGACATCGAATCCTCCATGTCCGCATAGCCAAATGCAATCAGAATGACCGGATGAAAAGAGAGGTAACATAAGAGTACAAGTTCTAGAGCATAAATTCAAAATTTTGCGACATAAATTCTAAATTTTTGAGATAATACCAAAATACATATAAAATTGTCGAAATATTACATAATCAAGTCCATCGTATGAGGAGCCTTCGAAATAAAATTTATAACTTTTGGAGCTCATTTTCTACATTTACAAATTCGTACAAACAACACAATTATACAAAATAGCGATAAAAATTCCGAATGAATAAAATTATGAAACATTTACATAAGTAAGTACATTATGTCAGGAGGCACGACAAATTTTTTTATACTTTTTTGGACTCATTTGCTATATTTTCAAATTCCTCAAAATTTCAACCTAACACTAACCCTAACCCTAACTAACCTAACTAATTAGCCTAACTAACTGGCGGCGATGGCCAATGTGGCGCCAAATGATTAGTGCGACGGTGTTGGCGTCACGGTGGTCGTGTGCCAACTCCACGTGGCGTGATCTGTGGCGTTGGCGCCGCGATGGTCGTGGCGCCAATGTGTTAGATATGCAAATACTTCCGGCGGGGTCGATCCGCAAATACGCGATGATAAAGCATTATATCTGCCAAAAGTTCATCTGCATATATACCATACCTATACTGTGTATATATATATATATATATATTAGCCCATTGACCTTATAATGAATACAAGCACTATTAATAACAGGTATAACCAACGTGATGGTTGGTGCATTCGCTTTTGCGAACAAGCTCATTCAATGACGACAAGAACCACCCGATTGGTATATCAGAATGAGAGGTTTCTATGTCTAGGCATTTAGGAAGAAACAAGTTGTTTCCATGGTACAAAACAAATCTGAAGAGGAATCATGGCCTACTTAATTCGCAGGGTCCACTGACTAATACTCTAATAGTATGGAGAGTTTTGATACTTCACCATAAAAATTCACAATCATTTGTTCATGAGAATTAGCTTGCTTGGGGCATTGTTCTATCCTTTTTTTCCACTGCCATTGTATAAGGGTTACTGCATAGAATTTTTGGCAGATATAACGCTTTTTTCATCGCATATTTGTGGATCTGACCACGGCAAGGACGTATTTGCATATCTAGCACCACTGGTGCACGGCCACCGCCGTGCTCCAATGCCGGAGATGACGCCACGCCTGCCTGCTGCCGTACTCAAATTTCGACCAACAACAACACCACCAGCCTAGCCACATCGACCGCCACCTTAGCCGCACAAAACGCTGGACCACGGTGGCTATGCACGAGCCGTTGGTGCATGGTCACCATGCGCTAGCCGTTAGTTAGGCTAGCTAGTTAGGCTAATTAGTTAGGTTAGTTAGGATTAGGGTTAGTGTTAGGCTAAAATTTAGAGGAATTTTAAAATATAGCAAATTAGTTCGAAAAATTATGAAATTATTTTTGGAGCCTCCTGACATTGTTTACATGCTTGTGTAGATTTTTCATAATTTTATTCGTTCAAAAATTTTATCGCTATTTCGTATAAGTGTCCTGTTTGTACAAATTTGTAAATGTAGAAAATGAGCTCTAAAAAATATGAATTTTATTTTGAAGACTCCTCACGTAGTGGAATTGATTGTGTAATGTTTTGGTAATTTTATATGTGATTTAGTATTGTCTCAAAATTTTAGGATTTAGGTCGCGAAAATTTTGAATTTATGGTTTCATGATTCCTTGTGACTTGGAATGTATAAAAAAAACTGCATTGCAACTCTATTGGAGATATCAATATACAATGGAGTTGCAATGCAGCTTTTTCATTGTTCAAGTTGATCGGGATTGATTATTTTGTTTTCGTTGTTCGCTCCCATGTTAACCAAATTGTGCTCATTGGCTTCCTTCTTAAATGCATCGTACTGTAAATGACCATTCTCCCTTGGACTGTTGTTTCCAATTTGTAGTGTTTCTTCCGCAGCAGCGTTGACTAGCACACGGTAAGGGTATGCTCCTTGTCCCTGCAGAATGAACAAATATGGTGACTGGGTACGATGGTAACAGCAAAACCATATTGGTTGTATATGGAAGGTAATTGCTTGAAGCCTTCTATTCCCTTCTGCATATGTGATATATTACATTTTGTATCTTTAACTGTGGGAGCCCTTGACTGTTGTTGAGATTACGATGTGTCCACCGGTGGTAAAAACAAAATTCAATGATCAAGCACCACCTTTCCCACCACCCATCCTACCTCCTCCGCACATCTGTCGCCTCGTCCAAAATTCTCGACGCCAACACTTTCGGAATTCCCGGCGCCAACGCCGCGACTCCTCCTTTGCTCAGCTTTAAATACCGAACTCTCGCAGTCGCTCTTCTTTCATCTCAATTGTGTTTCGCTTCTCGTTCTAGCGCTCGTCGCTGAGGACTCAGAGAACGTAACATAATTACTTTTTGGGGAGATTAATTATTTGTTTGCTTCTTGTCGCTCATCTCTCCGCCTTTTTATTGCTTTCCCCCGAAGGGCAGGTAATTTATCGGATGCTTTTGTCATTATTACCGTAGTCGTAGTTATTAGTCAGCTAGTCGTAAATAGTTAGTATAGTGATAATTAATTAGTCGTAATTAGTTAGTATATTGGTAATTAATTAGTTAGCGTATCCGGTCGCCCAAGCGCACTCCATATTGACGACGTGAGTTATGCAGAATTTACATGCTTATTACGTTTTTCACTGTACGGTGTACTTACATCATGGAATTGCAGGATATGGACAACTTCGACTTATGACACCGACATAGGGAGTCTCGAGACAAGGGAAGGGAAGGCTCTGCGACGAGCCGTAGTGCACTATTAAATAATACATTATTAAAGAATATCATCCACTTTAACACTGTGTTGTACCACAGGCAAGATAGACTTGTACATGGCCAACTGAGGGAAATGTGTGGTATGCAGATCATATAACAATGTACCATAGTCTTCGAAACACACACGAGTCGGAGGCTACAGTACATTGTTATATGATCTGCATGCTACGCATTTTTCTCAATTGGTTCATGTACAATCTTATCTATGTTATGGTAAATATAGTGTTAAAGTGGGTTATATTCTTAAATAATGTATTGTACCACATGCTAGATAAACTTGTATATGAACCAACAGAGGAAAATGTGTGGTATGCAAATTGTATAACAACATACCATAGCTTGCCCATTGTTATATCATCTGCATGCCAAACATTTCCCTCAGTTGGTTCATGCACAAACTTATCTAGTCTGTGAAACAATAGAGTATTAAATAATATCATCCACAATAAACTGATAAATTAACAAAGAGTGTCCTGAGTGCAATAAACTCACGCATGTATCTTGTAATACTTGTAACGCTTCAAGTGTCGTCAATTTCATGTATGAACACGTACACTGCAACTCCATTGAAAACCCTAATTATGTTATGAGTACTTTGTGTGGGAATTCATGAAACCCTAATTTCAGGCAAAATCATTCGCACCGACATCGAATCCTCCATGTCCGCATAGCCAAATGCAACTGTAATGACCAGATGAAAAAGAGAGGTAACATAAGAGTACAAGTTTTAGAGCATAAATTCAAAATTTTCGCGACATAAATTCTAAATTTTTGAGATAATACCAAAATACATATAAAATTATCAATACATTACATAATCAAGTCCACCGCGTGAGGAGCCTTCGAAATAAAATTTATAACTTTTGGAGCTCATTTTCTACATTTACAAATTCGTACAAACAGCACAATTATACAAAATAGCGATAAAAATTCCGAATGAATAAAATTATGAAACATTTACATAAGTACATTATGTCAGGAGGCACGACAAATTTTTATACTTTTTTGGACTCATTTGCTATATTTTCAAATTCCTCAAAATTTCAACCTAACACTAACCCTAACCCTAACTAACCTAACTAATTAGCCTAACTAACGGCTGGCGCATGGTCAATGTGCGCCAGCGTTTAGTGCGACGGTGTTGGCGTACGGTGGTCGTGTGCCAACTCCACGTGGCGTGATCTGTGGCGTTGGCGCACGATGGTCGTGCGCCAGCGGTGTTAGATATGCAAATACTTCCCGGCAGTGGTCAGATCCGCAAATACGCGATGATAAAGCATTATATCTGCCAAAAGTTCATCTGCATATATACCATACCTATACTGTGTATATATATATATATATATATATATATATATATATATATATATATATATATATATATATATATATATATAAGCCCATTGACCTTATAATGAATACAAGCACTATTAATAACAGGTATAACCAACGTGATGGTTGGTGCATTCGCTTTTGCGAACAAGCTCATTCAATGACGACAAGAACCACCCGATTGGTATATCAGAATGAGAGGTTTCTATGTCTAGGCATTTAGGAAGAAACAAGTTGTTTCCATGGTACAAAACAAATCTGAAGAGGAATCATGGCCTACTTAATTCGCAGGGTCCACTGACTAATACTCTAATAGTATGGAGAGTTTTGATACTTCACCATAAAAATTCACAATCATTTGTTCATGAGAATTAGCTTGCTTGGGGCATTGTTCTATCCTTTTTTTTTCCACTGTATTCCGAATGAGAAGTAGAAAATATATGGAAAATCTGAGTGGAAGATACAATCAGTAACCCTGCGTTCAAAATATCTAACAATTATGGTTGTCGATGATCAAGAAGTAATCTGCAAAATTCTAAATTTTATGGTACATGTTGTGTGTGTGTTTATTCTACGTTACGTGACATAGGAAAAAATGTATCAAGATTTTTTCTATAGTTCATCGTATCTAGGTGCCTTTGCAATTGCAAAGAGGCTAAAGGCCATGTCCAACTAGTCAAAGAGAGCTGAAGGACTTGTAGGGCATGTTTGGAATGGCTGTGATTTTCTAAAAACGACTTCCGGCTGTGCTGCAGGGCTAAACGGCTTGGGTTGAGAGGTTTGGTATTTGGCTGTTTGGCTTTTAGGTAGGCTGCTGCAGCTTTCGAGATGGAAAATGTCTGAAATACCCCTAAGGACGGTAACATCTTGTTTGATGCCATTTAACGCAATTAGCAACAACTAATGATAATTAATGATTATTAGTGACGACTAATAAACATTTATTACAAAAAATATTTATTAAAAAAGTAATTATTATAATGAATTTGACGACAACTAACGGTAGTGTAACACCTCAGCACAACATTGAGCTTAGGATGCTGCTAAACTACCTAAATGATCCACTTTAACTCTATCACTATCCAAATTTCAGGAAGCTTTGCAACAACAAATAAGCTAAAGAACTAGCGCAAACTACACAAAATCAAAAAACAGTGTAACACTAATTTGAATAACAAGATCTTAGGCATAAACTAATCCTTACTCATCAAAGAACCGATCACTACGAATATTTGAACATAATGAGAAGAGTTACCGACTGTAATTGGTTCATCAAGATTATTAAAAGTCTTACTTGGAAGTAAGACTAAACAAGACTCTTGAAATATTCTATTATACAAGAGTGTAATAAATCAAGATCTGAAATTTTAGAGCATGAACAGTAATTTCCATAAGAAAACTTGGCTAAATCGATTACAAGTCAATCAATCATCACGAAGGATCAGCACAACCTTATAACAGAAATAGTAACCAGTTTTGCTTTAATCTTAAGCATATGATTTAATTTTATTTGTCATGAGTAATCTTATGTGATGTGCACCAAAGGTCTACCTTTGCCCATGCATGTCGTTTCCTCGGGAAGTGCCTAAAGAAAACATCAACAACAAGTATGAGTCCACGACTCAGCAAAGTACAACAGTGAAATTGACAAAGCAACATCAACAGGTAAAGAATATAACAAAATCCTCATATAAACATCAGTAATGATTTCATAAATGGATCTCTTCTACTTTCATGCGATGCAGATGACAAGAATACAACTTTTTTCCTTCTTTGCAATTACAAGTAATGTGGAGTGGTGCATCCGTCGATGCATACTCAAGCCTGTGCCCTCTGGCACAGGGACCTCAAGCCCCACACTCCATGAGTGTGGGCACCTCTTGCCCATCCAATACATGACGGGGACCTCAAATGAATCAATTCTTGGCTACCATGTAGTCCAAGGCTCAAAGTTGAATGCCATGATGCAAATGAACATAATATTCTTAATCAATAATGAGCGAATAACATTCAGCATCAATATCATGAATAAAATTTCATACAAGTAAACCATAGCAATTTTCATGAATTTTTCTCCACGTATACTATACACTACTTGCACTTGCCTCAACAGTGCGATGGGTTATGATGGGCAGATGATTCTAACACCGGTTTCTCACAACCACCTGGCATTGGTAAAACATTCTAAGATGCGAAACCACATAACAATAAAACTAAATAAACTTATCCGCTCCTAATCTCAACCCGAAACAATATCGTTCCTTCTCAAAAATCAATCTATCCAAAACAGAATGTCATCTTAGAAAATCCATAACATTTAATTTATGGCTCCAAAAACTATAAACTTAGCCTTTCTGGAAACTACACACATAAACCCACAAATTCTCAGCTAATCAAAATTTTGAATTATTTTATCTAAACCCTTGCTTTTATCTCGGAAGACAATTTTGTCATCTTCGGTATTATCGACTAAAGAAATTCCATATCTTTTAATTGGTAACTCCAAAAATGGTGATCTAATACATTCAGGAATCCACAGAGAATTAGCTTCCAAAATAAAATTAGTCTAATTTTTATTTTGTGCAACAAAAAATGCTAACATAGCAATGTTTCTAGGCTGTCACTAACTGAAGGACAGAACTGCACTGCATGATTAAAAATTCATAACTCCAGTTGTACTTGTCCAAAAAAAATATGATCTTAGTCTCTGTGGAATTATTATGAAGTTATATATCAAATAGATGAAGACCAAAAGTCAATATTCATATATTTTCTAATTTTTATTTACAAAACTATATTTGTTGCCCGAAACCCAGGAACTGAACAGACACTCATATTGTAAAAATCATAACTAATTATATACTAGTCCAAATAATACGATCCTTGACTTTCCAGAGAGATATTGAGATAACATACCTATCTCTACGAGGCACAAAACCCTGGTTTCACCCTGAACTAATTCAAATCTATAGGTCAAACAAAGCTACATATTACTGATCTACTGACAGCAGGGTACCAGGTTGATATTCGACAACAAATAGCATAGAAAAAGAATTAAACTAGATGTTGAGGAACGAAAATTACTTTAGAATACCACGTTGGATCCCGCTGAAGTATCCACGGGAACCTCCTCTCCCCTTCCTTCTCTTCCTCCTTTCTTTCTCTTCCACCTTCTTTCTTCTACGGGTCGAACAAGGAGGCAGCAACACTTGGGAGGGGAGGTGCTATAGTTGTGGCACTACAGTAACCGCAGAGATGCTACAGTAGCAGGAGGTAGGGTTTGGGTGGCCTTCCCCCTTCCTTTTAAGGTCGGCCGACTCAATTGGGCCAAGACACCGTGGGCCAAATGCACAGGCTCTCCAATAAGAGCAAAAACGCCCCTCTAAAACCTCCAATTCTTTCTCTAATTCTATTTAATTTCAGTACTAATCACTTATTTATTTTATGTTTAAACGGAATATAACAGGTAGTTAACGACAAGTGACGATAACTAACAATATTTGACGACAACTAACGGTAGTTAATGACAAGTGACGATAACTAACGACAACTAACGATATTTAACAATAAATTGACCGCAATTAATGTAATTAACGACAATCAAAAATAAATAATTATTACATAAATAAATAAAATAATTATTATTGTAATAAATAATTGTTACAACAAATAATTATTTAACAACGATATGTTGTTTGTTTACGATAAACTTTGAATAATTTATGCCCTCCACTTTTTTCCAGGCTTGGGACCGGCATTGACAATGTTAGGCGCCCCCACCCTTACACTTACCCCCCAAAAATAAAGAAGCAACAAAGAAAAAAGATCAACCATTAAGAAGCAAAGATTCCGGTTACATGATAATGTTTCCCTTGTTATTGCAATGTTAAAAATATGCCTTGCTCACTGATATGCTATCTCCAACAGGCTGATCCAACAGAGAAATCTGAAAGTTATCAATAGTCTCAAGAAAACTATTTGACAGTTCTTTTGTGAGCATTCAAGACTTAAAGAAACTCACCTAGTTTCTATCAATTTATTATTTGTCCATATTTATAGCAAGATGCAACTCATGCAACCCACCAAGAATTAGGACATCATAATTTTGTTTGGCCTCATTAGGCAGTACTAGGCAGAAAACACCTACCTTAGTTGAATATCTTAATAATACTGCTTGTTTGCTAGTACTGCTTAATAATACTGCTTGTTTGCTAGTACTGCTACCTCAGAAAAATTGTCAAAGTAATCAGACAATGAGACAATCATGTTACTGCTTGAACAAGAACAGGCACTTAGAATTGAGATTAACACATGACATGATAAGCAAAAGGAGAATATACATACTACAGAACAACTTGAGTAACCAATACAAAGACCATGTTCCATGCAGAAAATCCATCCATTGATCATGCTAGGATCCATTGACAGAGGGAAAGTCCCACATGTCTAAAAATCTTAGCACCTAACAACACTTCTATTAGTGAATCCATTCTATAACGAACTACTAACAAATGAATGAATGTGTGTCATCATCAAAATCAAGTATTCAATGATCCAAACTAGAAGCAAGAGAAATCAAATTAATCATCTTCACAGCAATAGGGAACAAAATTACATATCCATTCATATTCCAATATAGACTCTAAAAATGCTATTACAAAAGCAGAGGGAGGATTTGTTAACTTCTCATAAAAAATAATATCAATCATAGTTTGTGAAAGTTGTGGTGAACTACTTTGATAGTACAAACATCCTAAGGGGGATTTACAAACATCTAGGCACAGAATCATCTGTATAGTACAAGAACCACGGGAGGATAACCCCAAATCATAATTCCAACTTTTAATTTTATTCAATTCATTACCAAATTCCATTGCAATACTCATGGAATTGCTCGTACCAAACAACAATTCAGGGAAACTGGCATGAATCATCATACCAAGAGATTCGGGCCTCGGAACGGAGGGGGGAGGGGGGAGATCTCACCTATGTAGACACTTTCTCATCCTCATAGACAATGTTAGAGGGATTTTCCTTTGCAATGATCTCGTCAAAACTGACAAAAATAAACAAAGAGGAATATACTCAGTGCCGCAAAAAGGAGTAGGGCGCAAATCCGGTAGGAGGAGGAGGGGCGGTGGCGCTGCGGGGGAGGACGAGGGAGGGGCGGCGCAGGAGGAGGAGGAGGTGGGGGCCGGCGTGTGCAGGCGAGGGAAGTCGACCACCTTCGGCTTGAGCTCCACGACCTGGAGGGTGGCTCGAGGGAGGAGGAAAGAAGGGCGGTGCGTGGGCGGATGCGGCTGGGAGGAGGAGGAGAAGGACGAGGCGCTGCTCGGGGGAGGAGGAGAAGAAGGGGGGCGGGGCGAGGCGGGGCCGCTCGAGGGAGGAGGAAGAGGGCGGCCGCGGGCGATCCAGATCCGCGGGGAGAAGGGTGCCGGGGAGGGGGAGGAGGCGGGTTGGTGGGGGTGGGGGGGGGGGGGGGGGCCTACTGGCGGGATTTTATGGAGTAGCAATTGACGGGTAATTACCCCTGAAATTCTGAGGTAATTTAGGAGGGAGGTTGCGGGAAGTTGCTGAAGCTCCCCGCGGGCGATTTCCGACTTTCGCGCATTGAGACCGGGAGCGGCTTCGACGAAAAGTCAGCCGTTTGGTACATCTTTTGGCTTTTCCGAGTGGAAACCGGAAGCTGAAGCCGAAATAAACGGGCGTAGTCAATCCACAGGTTGTTCATGGTCTGCTCTCGGTGCTTTGCCCATAACTGACGCCGGAGAGCAAGGGAACAACTAAGCATCCATTTAAACTGCCATTACTCTTTGCTTTTGAAATTATTGAACTGCAACACTAGAAGAATTCACATTCTCACATTGCAAAGATATGCAAATCTTGAGACTGAAACAATCACTGTTTGGAACAGTAGAAATAGCTCTCTTTTATATTAACAACTGATCTCTCAAAGTCGACTACAATGGTGATGGTAGTGCAGCCATTGAGGAGATCTTTCATGGATAATAACTAAATAAGGAGCTACAAATATTACAGGTCTCTGAAAATGTGTAGCAAACTTTACTTGCCGCTCTTCCCTCCAAAATCCTCCTACATGTAGACTGCCTCCAGACAAGGGGATGGACTAAATCCAACATCTCAAACTCATCTGGTGCTCCTACCAATCTTGCAGCATCATTTCCTCCTGTTCAGGTACAAAAGTTAAAAAATAAGAAATAATTTAAGCTAAATTCAATTATGTACAGCTAATTTTCAGATATGAAATTAGACAAGCCAGAGGCAACTTTAATAGGCCTCCCAATTAATGAACTTTGCTTTATGTACCTATTGTCAACGTGGGGTCCTTTTCTTGCTTTCTCTCTCACTCTTCCCCTACTGGAAAGAGCACATGTTGTTGAACACCAATTGATTGAGCAGCTCCTGTCTTGGCTCTCCTACTGTTTGCATCAGGTAACTGCCATTGTCCTGAAAAGGATGCACACAGAGCGACCTCAGGTGAGTAAAATTGTTGGATTACTTGAGGCCATACTAATTTGGTGCTTTGCATGCATGATTTAACCAAAGAAAGGAAGAAGATGCCAACCTGAGAGAGAGAGATGGTCCCCTGGCCTTGCAGTGAGTAGGATATGGTAGAGGTGGTGTCCATGATGGCTTGAGATGGAGCTGGGCTAGCTTGGTTCAGCCCTGGAGCAGGCACTGCAAGGGCATCTTGGAACAAGCCTCCAATCTTCTGAAGAAGCAACATTTTGCACAAGAAATTTTTCAACATCTTAAGATCAAGGTAGAAATATATATAGTTAATGTAAATGATTTTAGTTGTCCCATACTTGTGTCTGGTCATGGAGGCCATCACTGTCCACTCCAAAGCCATACAACACTGGGCTCATGGAAGCAATCCTCATGGAAAGGAACTGCACCACAGGTAGAACAAAGAATTTGTCATTATATATAGTAAAAAACTTTCAGAAGTGTCACAATTAAGCATCAGTGCTTCTTGATTTGTTTTTGTTTGTTTTGGTTTACCTCAACTTGGTTCTGCAAGGACTGCACATAATTGATGATCTCATCCAAAATGAGGGCCTTTCCAGTAACCTGCACAAAAGCAACATTGTTTTCTTGTCAAAGTTAGAACCATGCATTAAGCAAGATGTCACTAATAACTCAAGCGGTAACCAACTAATTTGACCTTGTCACAGCCAGGGACCAGTGCTTGCAGCATCCTCATCCTCTCACTGATCCTTTCCCTCCTCACCTAATGAAAAATGCCACCAAGAAGAGATCAGGAGAAAGAGGTACAAACTCAAAGCCGAGCCACACATGCATAAGTGAAGACAAAGGCTACAAGGATAAAAGTTGTGTGTACCCTCTCTGCAAGGCTGTGGCTATCTGTTGCTTGCCCTCTCCTTGCCCTCACATGGATGTACCCCTTGGGAGCCTCCTCTTCAGTGGTGCTCTTATCCTCCACCTCCTTGCCGGGCCTCTTCCCTCTCCTGTTCCTGCCATCCTTGCAGTCCTGGTTACCAAAAGGAAAATTAAAGAAATGCACACAACATGAAATTAACAAAGTTCTTGCAAAGTCACAAAAAATGGCAATGCTGGTTTTGTTAGCTATTAGTTGCTGCTACCTTGTAGTGAGCAGAGCTAAGTGTGGCACTGTCTTCTGTGGCCTTCCTATTCCTGTCCACAGATACACTGCCCTGTGGAGAGGTGTCAAGAACTGCAGATGAGCTCTCCAATGAGGCATCTTCTACCATGGCTACCCCTGCTGATGCATTGGCATTTGCAGGTGCAGGTGCAGATGCAGGTGCTGTCTGGGAAGGGCTTTGGTTGTAGAGCAAGAAGCTTGAGATGTTAGGGGAGAGGTCATTGGTGAAGGCTGCTGGCATCTTGAGGAGGAGAGAGTGGTGGGATGAGAAGTCTGCCATTGTTGAACTCTGTGCCTGAAAGGTGAAACTTTTGTTGTGTTTGATTAAAAGCTTGATTTCTTTAGAGGAGAGGACTACTTATTGGCAGAGTGGAGTAGAGAAAGTTGGCTCCTTGGTGATGCTCATGTAGACTTATATAAAAGCTGAGGAGGCCAGGGGAGAGAGGGGTAGAGAGAGAGAGAGAGAGAGATGATAAGACCAAATCATTAATCTCTATTGATGGATAAGTTGGCAGTGAGCAGTGTTAAGAGAGGCCCCTGTGTCTAGGGCCTGCTTGTGGTAGTAATTTTCAATTTGCAAATTGTCACCAGGATTAGTTAGTAACCATGCGCATGAGCAATATTACCATCCATGGTCATAATTAAGAAACACTTCTGATGAACATACTGAAAACTACAAAGGTAATACCTGAAAAAAAATTCACCACCATGAATGGATCATGGACATTGTCAGAGACATCACATTAACACAGAATGCAACGAATTTGGATCTTTGCCAACTCAATGCTGCAAGGGTAACTTTTGATGCATACAACTTCACTCAAGCAAATATTTACCCTTGCAGCACTGCATTGTAACAGTAGAAAATCTCCAGCTAGGGCATGCATTAACTGAACCTTGAAGATCAGGGAGCAACAATTTCTTTGTGGGGAGCACCAGTACCACCGGAAAAATGGTGCTGGTACAGTACATTCCCTCTCGAGACCGTTTATTTCACATCAAGTATACCATGTGGAGCAGCTACACTCCCACTGAATCACTGCACGGTATAATTTGGAATTTTCTGAAGGATGGCCGCATGCAATAATGCAAATTCCATTTCCAAAAGGTTTGAAACAATGGCAGTATAGTTACTACCTCCCAGTGAAGAGAAGTTAAATGAGAAGGTCGAAGTGTGAGTGTGTGACCAGATCACCAGATAGACAGGGCAGCACTATTACACGCACTAACAATTTGTTTTACGAGATCGTTTTGAACTGTCACTGATGCATGGGGCCTGATACCCATGCGCGCTTGTCAGTGACTGCTCGTACCGATTTTGTAAGATGGTTTGAGTACGCGGAGCACGGGTAGCTAGACACAACAGTAAAAGAAAAAAAACATGACCAAGGGCAAATGGACGGAGTTTGGGTTTTGGGTCAGGCACATACATGTTTCTGAGGCATTTTCCCGTAAAGCCTCTGCATCATTAACTGCAAATTAAGGCCTTCTGACAGTGGATAATAACTAGTATCCAAATGTTGACAAAAAAAATTTTGTCAGTGGTCTCAACAGAGGGGCCTCCTGTGATTGCAGGCCAGACATGTCAGCCTGTGGGACGGTTTCTGTTACAGTGACCAGTGGTAGGGCAAGGGAAGATCATGATATGATATGATTAGCCAACTAGAATATATACTAGCACTGCATTTTCTGGAGAACAAGTGAGTAGATCCGGAAGTAATTGCAATCACTAATGATTAGTAGTGTGAGAGAACCAAACAGATGCCAAGATCCAAGAGCTAGCCATCTGAAGTCTGAAACTCTGAACCATGCACGCACCTATATATACTTCCTCCACTCTGCAAATTTGGTGCTTAAGTTAGCAAGGCTTTGAGATTGGTCTAATCACACATTTATAGTAAACTGTACAATAGTGCGTACACAGGAATTAATCCAACATGCATGGTATATGAATTAAATTTAAGGTATTCTCTTTAATTGAAAAAGAATTAATAGTAAACTGTACAGTAGTGTGTACACAGGAATTAATTCAACATGCATGGTAAACTGTACAATAGCGTGTACACAGGAATTAATTCAACATGCATGGTATATGAATTAAATTTAAGGTATTCTCTTTAATTGAAAAGGAATCAATAGTAAACAGTACAATGGCGTGTACACAGGAATTAATTCAACATGCATGGTATATGAATTAAATTTAAGGTATTCTCTTTAATTGAAAAGGCCGGAGCATAGTGCACATAAGACTTTGAGACATTAGCAACTGTGCATGTACCACCAATGTGGTAGGCTGGGAGCCTATGTGCTCACCTAATCAATAACTTCCCCACCCCACCAAGCCACCAATAAACCATGCATGATGCATCGAGGCTGGAGCTAGCTAGATATGATCAGGTTATACATCATTTTTGTCAGAGAGGGGGGGGGGAGTTGAGATAAAAGTCTGATATGGTAGGAGCATTGCCAGTTATCTGAAAAATGAAATGCTAAACTTGGTCCAATACATCATTCATGGCATGGCCCATCAATTTCTCAAGAGATTAAACCAGATATGGAATTTCTGGCTGTGCCAATTGAATTGGGCATACAAGGGTCCATTTACAGGGCAAGCTCACAAGGATAGTCAGCCATGGTTTGTACACGACTAGCCAATTAGTGTTTTCTCATATATAATTCACTTACCCTTCCTTATGGCACTATTTATCCTCTGCTAAATTGAATGAACCGACGTGCTAAATTGAATCTGACTATCGATCCTCAAGGTGGGGGAAAAAAGCTGAAAACCCTGACTATAATGTTTACGAAGAACATAATTGTTGAAGATTGTTGAGACCGAGTGACTCGTATTCTATTCCTTTAGGATTTGGAGAGGTGTGTTGCATGAATTTCTAGACAAATCTTAATAAGTTTAGGATTCTTACTTCTCTTTAAAGTGGGATTTCTATTTTACTTTGGAGGAAAACTAGAGACTATAAACCTATGAGTGACCATAGGAACTCAAGAAGCAAGCAAGTCACAAGCCAAGCAAGAGGAACTCATCTAAAGTAGATGTGTACTAGAGAATTAAATGCTAGGTTATTCTTTTAGCACTAGATTCTTAAACAGAGTAAGGATCCGGGTGTCTTAAAAAGTTCAAGAGGGTTGTGAGAGGGCGACAATCCCTTGTTCTCTTTTAAGGCCATACTTAAGGAATTTATGTTCGACTTCGCTAGATCTTTCCCTCTCGTCGTGGTTGCTTCGTCACCGTTATTTTGGTTTTCTCTATGAAATTCATCTACTTTGTTTTTTATACCGTGCACACTTATGCCGTATCTCACAACTTTTATCTGATATGTTGGCTGATACGCATAAGGAGGAGTATCATAGTATAAAAAAAATGATGCTTGCAATGTTCCCCCAAGAAGAGAATTAATCATACAAATTCTAAAAGTAAATGCTGGTCTTTGGCCAAGTTAGTGTTGGTTTGCACTTAATTAGCGCCAATCCACAACTAACCAGAAGCTAGTGTGCCAGGTCCCGGATCACTGAATTCGAGTCCTTTGTGTATTCTGAACTAGTCTCATGATCAGTAGCTAGCTCACACAGTTGCAACATCGATGAAATCATATTCATACAATAAAATATCTAAGAAACAAATAAATTAATATTACTTAGTAGCAAAAAGACCTTATGGTCAAGTTTTACAGAGTTTGCCACGTAGGGCTTAAAATAAAAGGTAAACTTGCAGCGGAATAAAACATCTCGTGGTAGCCATCTGACATGCCCACAGGTAATCGAGTGGAGAATACATCCTAATTTGCATAGTCTTCAAGTACTTCTCATAGAACTCTGTGTTCTGTGGACCTTCCTCAGTGATTGATCAACAATGGCGCAAAGCCGTGAGTACTTAAAATACTTAGCAAATCGTAGGAAAATGTATGCAAATGGTATTTATACAAGGCTTAAACAAGGATAGCTTTGGGGCTGTTTCGCAGAAAGCAGTATTGAGAATAAATAGATTGAATAGATTAAATAGCATAATTGAAAAGAATAATAAGTAAATAGACAATTACTTTGAAACAACCAATAAAACTTCCCTCTTACTTCCAAACCAACAACTGGTGAACACCGTGTTCACTTCCCAACCAATCCACCATTTCAACATTTTTGACAAAAATCTACCCCTCGTGTGAAATCACCATGCATTGTCCGTAACCCAGGACACGACTATTCAAATAGTTTTTAACACTCTGCAGAGGTTATACATCATGACCCATAAGAGATAATCAGCTTATAATATCATCCATGACACGCTTTCGAAGGCGTGTGACTAAGTGATTATCATAAGGCTTTTACAAAGTTTTGTTTTAACCCAGTTTTGACTGTTAAGGTTTTGATCAATTCCTTTGGACTAAACCATCCGCCGGAAGCCCCCTCTTGCGCTATGTGAATCTATCCATAAACTCGGAAACCACACTACCACGACAGAACCAAATAAAAACATTGCTAATTATTCAGCTAGGCCCACCCCATAAATAGACATGTTGTTGTACGGTATGACCCAAATAAATAGCGCACAAAGTAATTAAGTCCTTAGTGACTACTCAGGCGAGTCTACCACAAACCCACACATGCTATAACCACACCCCTTTACTATACGATCATTCGTCTGAGTATGAAATCATTTTTGTTCAACTCGGCCAAATGACAACCCTTACCATGATGTCGGACCCGAATTTCATAATCTAGAATCCTCTGTGAAAGCACTGCGATATTCCATGAATCAGTAGATAGCGCTCACAGAATACATCACTGAATCATTTCATACACGATGTAAACCAAACCAAATATTATATTACAAACATCAGAGTCACATAGACCGCATCGGGTCGAGTTTTACAAAATTAGCAGGAGCGGTAGCAGAAGCAAAAGGGGTGCGAGCACATCTCTGCACAGACAAGTGACTGGGGTAACCTTTGTACGTCCGATATTGCACAAATATTTGGATAATATTGGATATATGCCAGCATCGACTGAGCCAGCTGGACCGAGGTGAGACTAGAACAACTAAAGACTAAACTACTCTTCATCATTGCCTTGTCTGCCAACTTCTGGATCCTCGTAGTAGGCGTAGTGTCCTTGATCCATGAACTCTGAGGGTTTGGGGCGGAAGAGCGAGGATGAGCACAACAACCGTGCTCGCGAGCCAACACACAATGCAAAATGCAATGATATACATGCAAGGCTTTACAAGGATGGCTCAAGTTCTTTTATTTGCTAAAGCAGCATTTTCATTTAACATTATTATAAATTCCTATTACTTAGCATTTTAACCAAAACACCATTTATTAAAGAGAGTAATTGTGTAATATTAATAACAGCAAATGTTACCTCCACTTTATGCTTAATTTTAATTGGGGTTACATCCACCTCATTAACAACATTGGGGTATACCTAGGAAAATCCAATTTCAGGGCTAGGTGAGCCCGACACATTTTTCATCCAACCCACAAAGGTTCTTGAAATAGAACCAACTCTAGTAAGTTCGCATGCCCACCCATGACTGTGGGCACGACTATTCAAATAGTTTATACTCTACAGAGACTGTACACTTTACCCACAAGAGATCATCAGTTTGATATGTACATACGTTTTCTTATACATGTGAATCAA